>CM016492.1:1728550-4128550 GCA_002890555.2 Lagenaria siceraria | reverse complement strand
CACTGTAAAAATAACTTACCCGAGTTCGTTTCTTGTCAATCTCATGTCTCTTTTAAGATGAGGTAACTTTTTTTGCTTTACTTTTTTTTACATCTTTTTACTGGTAAAACAAAAGAAAATTTACAATTATTATTATTATTTTGGTCATATTCCAAAAAGTGTCCCAATCCAACTTTGTAAAATTAAATTTGACACAATTTTCTTTATATGGATGAAGCCTAAGGCATGTGCAACGTTGAATGGGCATATTATTTATTACTATGTGATATATTATTACTTGGTTTTGAAGTGAAAATGAAACTATTGACCTTTTAGTCAAAAGATATGAAGTCTTGATTAATTAAATTAGACACAAATTTACATTACTTATAATTAAATATAGATAAATTATTATATATCAACGTGATCGTATTTTAATGTGTAAGACATATACCTTCGACTACAAAGTCAAGAGTTAGAATTTGCTCTTCCTATTAATATGGTTGGGTCGTGTTGAAGTATTTTTTAGACTCAACCCAATTGTTTCGGTGATAAGTTTCTTTAGCCAAAACAACCCTTATTAAATAATGAACCAAACTCAACCATAAAACATTTGCGTTTGGTTGCTACTTAGGTCATTTATCTAATTATTTTTATTTATTATAAATTGAGATTAACAACTCAATTTACATTCACATTATGAAATTTTTCTTTCCATTGTACTAAAAAATGATTTTTAAAAATTGTTGGAGAATAAATTATTCCAAAAAATTATGAAATTAAATAAAATTAAAATTAATATATGGATATATAATTGTACCCTAAGAAGAAATAACATTATTTTTAAAGTTAATAATTTTAGGTTGGTTCAGGTTTATTTTAGGTGAACCCACGAACCAATCCAACCCAAAAAATTTCATTTATTTGAATCTAACCTAGCCCCAAATCGTCTGGGTTGGGTTAGGTTGGGTTGGGTTGATCAAATTTTTCCGGTCATCAAGTTTATTGAACACTTCTACCTATTACGCTTGAACTATAAAAAGAATATTTTGTATAAAAGGGAAATTGGTTCGGCATGAAACAAGAATTTTTTTGTTAGAAATTTTGATTTATAATATTGATTCATATAATTTAAGTAATTGTTATTGTTATTGTTGCATAGTGTAGTATTAAAGAGACAGTTATCAAGTGTAAACTCCTCCGTCCCCTACCTTGAAAAAATATGAGTTTGAGTAGTGTTATGCGAAGTTGAAATAATTGAGGGGTCTTTCTGTTAATTTTTCGTTCCTTTCATTGTAAGTTTACAATTGTGCCATATAATATGTGTTTTTTTTGTTGATTTAATTATCCTATTAAAATTCATTCATGTTAATCGATTCTGCATTTGAGTTTATTTGAAAAATTAAACAATTTTGACATGATGGAATCTAAAAACATATAGAGGTGATTAATGATGACAAATTGTCTCATTTTATTTTTCCATCTGTTTGTTTATTGCTAATCTATGTATATTTCAACCGTTAAGACATTTACTATTTTCTCTGAGATCAGACATTCAAATTCTCACACCTCGATATTTTTGTTTTAAAAAAATTGAATATTATATTGGTCTATATACTTATGGCTTTAGTTTATTCTTGTCATTTTATTTTCAAAACGTTATCCTGATATTTGTACTTTTAATTTTTATTCATTTTAATCTCGATATATTTGAAACATCTATTTTAATATCTATATGTTTATGATAATAATATATATAAATCATCCCAGCACCAATAAAAATAAACACCTAATTTAACATAATCCCATCAAATTATTTAAATGATTGTTTTCAAATATAAAAAAATGAGTCAAACTATTTATAAATATAGAAAAATTAGACAACGATAAAATTCTATCACGGTCTATTATGATAGACAATAAAAAATTTCAATATTTGTTAATAGTTTTTTTTTTTTTTTGTTTATAGTAATTTTCCTTATTTGAATATATAATTTAACATCATGATTAAATTTAATGAATTAATTAATTTTTAAAAAAACAATGAATTCAATTAAACTTCCCCTTTCTCCAAAAATAACAAAATCCATAGTTAGATTAAAATATGCATTGTTATATCTATCCATAAATTAAAAGGTTAGGTATTGATATTAAATATTAATCGATATTTTTTTATAAATACACATAAAACCTAAAAATTAACATATATTAATCCAATACGAAGACATACACTATAACAAAATTTGTGGTTTAGTTTGTGAGTAAAACAAATTAACTATTAATTTTAAAATAAAAAATTATAATTTATTTTATTATCTCGTATATTATTGATATATATATTGTATGATACATTTTGTAAAATAAAATTGAAATTTTGATAGAGATGTGAGATCGATATTTTAATAATTATTTTGGATGTGACTTTGTAAAGCTTGTTTGGCTTGACTTGGACGCCAATGGCCACGTTATTCACGAACTTTCATTAACCATAATCGGGTTGGTTACGTCATCAAAACGCATCCAAACATGCCGCACCTCCCACAACAAAGTTATTGTTATTTTTCCTTTTTTTTTTTTTTGAGCACCAAAAAAATATTATTCTTTTTTTATATATATATATATAAAATAGGAAAATTTACTTATTTAATCTCAAATTTTGAAGAATGTGTGCATTCGGCCCTGAATTGTAAAAATGTACTTTTTTAGTCGTCAATTTTTTTAAGCATAGGTGCATTTGGTCCTTGAATTTCCAAATTGTATATTTTTAGTCTCTAAGTTTTTAAGAATAAGTGTAAAAGGTCCCTTAAGTAATTTTGAATTTTTTAAAAATAGTTATATGATATTTAAAATTAAATAATATTTTTTAAAGATAACTTTAGGGAGAGGAGATCATTTTTAAAATATTATTTTTCTAATTTAAACTGTTGTATAATGGTTCCAAACAAAAATAGGAGTTTTTTTAAATCTATTTTTAAAAATTCGAAGACTAAAAAAATATTTTGACAATTTTTAGGGACCAGACACACATTTTTTCTTAAAAACTTAGGGACTAGTGTAAAATAGTCTATTCTCATGCTTCTTAAGAAAATTCTCAAAAGGTTATCTAACATACGAGTGCTCAAATCTTTGAAATCTTTCTCAACTATACTTTCATATTCTCGTGATATCTCATTTGGATGTGATCTCAAATCATTCATGTCCCCCTCCTAAACTCGGGTATTACAACTAAAGAGGTACATTTTGATAGCCTGGGTACCAAAAACATCCGCTCTTCAATTTTTGGGACTAAAAAATAATTTTTCCTTAAGTAATTGATGATAACAACAATTCATTCAATAGACAAAATAACAATAATATAGCTTAATGATTAATAACCCATCTGAATTGACTTTCTAATAATTATTTTTATATACACAAAATGTAAATTTAAGTATTTAGAAAGTCGATTCAAACCAACTCTAAAATTAACTTCTTCGTTTTTTATTTTTAAGTTTTTATTCATTAACTTTGTTGAAGTAACACTTTAGTTTATAACGTGATGTGATTTAGGCAACTATTATTTTGATTTTCTAAAAATTTAGTTTACTTTAGTTTCTATAATAATTTAATTTTTATTGTGAAATTTTTCATCAAAATTGATTGTCAATTTTTATTATGATACTTATTCTTTTCAATTTATAAACACAATAGTCAATTGATTGATCTACATATGCAATAAATTTTATTAAATCTCAACAACATTTTTTTATAATAATTATTAAATTGTTCCAAATTTTGAAGTATAGAGACTAAAATAATGCATTAAATTTTATTAATCAAATTGTTGCCTGTTTGGAAAGCATTGGGATCACAATTTTAAGTTATTTATTGTTTTTTAATACAAAGTTATTGTTAAATTCTTTATTTTTTGAGACATAAAAAATGTCAAAGTTTTGTGTTAAAGGTTTTACTAAACTGACAATGCTAATAAAATAACATAGGCCAAAGTTACCATATTGGTTCTACAATTGTATTTAAGTTTTAAAATTATATAGTAACATTTTAGCAAATTCCTATCATATGATATCTATTAATATTCACAAAATTATGAAATAAATATTTCACCCTTTTAAGTAAGTTAAAAGGTTCATAATTTACATTGTTTTTTTTTTATGAGTAAATATTTTCTAGCTTCATTTTATGTTCATCAATTTGTTTAGGTATGATGAACATTTTGATCTATTTCTTATGTCAATGTGGAATTTATAGACACGTAGAAATATTGATGGACAATGTCTGGCATCTCGACAAAAAATTAATATCCATAACTAATAAAAGGCTAAATATATTGTTTTGTTTTTAGAGTACGCATCATTTTCACTGTCATTGTATGCTTTAAGTGTTTCCATTTTATTCTTGTTGTATTAACAATTTGTTGGTATAATTCAACCATAATTGACAAGTACTTCTTGAAGTTGAAGACTCAAATTAATCTTGAACCTAAACACGTAAGACGTTATCAATTTAAACTATAAAATTTTAATTTAATCAAATTAGACCCTAACCTTAAACATGTGTAGTAATGTTTATCTTTATTTCACTTTCTTGAATTTCCACACTAATTTTAACCCCCCAAAAAAACAGTATATAAATCTTCATTAGTTTTGACAAAATACACAAATAATCATGGAATAACTCTGTTAAAAACTTAAAATTCATATTTACTATCATTTTTCAATTAAAAAAAAACATATTTAAAAAACCTATTAGAGAACTAAAACTTTAACATTATTTAAAGCTTAGTGTTAAAAGGGTAACACTCAAAATATAATTTACTGCAATTAGATACTTCAAATAGCATAAAATCGTACCGTTAATTTCGAAGTGTGAGGTTTGATTCTCTATTTCACAATATTGTAAAAAAAATGATAAATTAATAATTTAGAGATAAAATAGATACAATTGTTTTGTTGTACTTGTTGTTTGTTTTTTTTTCTTCAAATATATAGAGTTGGATAATCGAACCTTTGACTTCGATTTTTTTTTTAATTGTACATGATTTATGTCATTTGAATTAGGCTCGTCTTGGTAAGTCAAATTTTTTTGTTGTTTGTTGTTTGTTTTATTTTTTGTTAATATATCATTTTGGTCAATGTACTTTGAAATTTGTTCTTTTTTAGTCCTTGCACTTTTAAATACTCAATTTTAGACCCTATACTTTCACTAAATCTTAAATTTAGTCCATCAAAGTTAATTTTTATCAAAGTTAATTAAATAATCACAATAATTTTCATGCAAAAAAAATACAATATGTGAATATATTTTCAATTTTTATAGTGAAAATGCTAATAAAAAATAAAAAGTAATGAAAAATTTATAATAAACTGGTAGTAGAGACTAAAATTAAGATTTATTGAAACTACATGGATTAAAATTCAACGAAATTATATTTTAATCTTTATTTTTTATTTTTTTATTTTGTAATCAAATGAAACAGATTCCCAAACTGTAGCAAGCGCCGGTTTCGGCCTTGAAAAGCGCGCCATTACCAAAAACCAAAATCCCTAATGTCAATTCTCATAAATACCCTTTCGATATTTACTATGTTACCATTTACAATTCTGATTTTGATTTTTGATTTTTATTTTTTTACCGATAATTTGTTATTTTCTATTAATAAGATAGTTTAATTTTCCTTCAAATAAAACAATAAAATAACGGATTCCAAACTGACCACAATATTCTACTATTTTTCAGACCACCTAAAATTTGGGCCTAAAATAAAATATGTCCAACTTTTTAAATTTTAAGTTTTTTTTAAATGTTATATTAGTATGAAATTAACTAAACGAATCATTATGCATGCAGATTGGAATCTCGCTCTCGCTCTCAATCTTTCAGTTCATTATTTTATCTATCTTCTCTTTCTCCTTTGTAGCGAGAGTTCGATAATCATTTTTGTAATTTACATAAATGATGATGCGAGCAAATCGTTTAAAAAAAATCAAATTAAAAAAGTGAAATATACATTACTTCGACCCATGATTTGAATTGACCATACAATTATCTCAATAATATTTTATTTATTTTGTGGATGAATATGAGCAAATTTATTATTGAAATAATTTAACTACACTTATTATGCTTTTTATCAAACTAACTTTCTACGATACCTTTCTTTACTCTTTCATCTTATCATTAATTTATCAAACGTGTTGTTAAATTTTTCGTAGCAATGAAAAAGTTATTAACAACATGTAAGAAAAGCATAAAGGAGTTGTTAAGTGTATTTATCCAATGACTTTTAGCAAATAACATTTTTAAATTTGTTGTCTTTAATTTAAAGATACCATTGAAAATACGTTAATTTATTTGTTATAAGTAATATGTTGAATATTCAATACATTTAAACCATTCTTTGAGGGCAAGAATTAAAGTTTTATAAAAGTAGCTTTGGACTTGCCTTTCATTGATTTAGTGAAGAATCTTTCTTTACCTCTTCTATATATATATATATATAGACTGCGATAAAATTTTATCACTCGCAGTTTATTGTTGATACAGTAAAAAAAATTTATATTGCAATTTTCTTATTGGTATACTTTATTTCTCTGTTTCCTATAATATTATTATATATATAAGAATAGTAAATAATTACAAATTTATCGAACATAGAATATAGATATAGATTCTTGTTAGACATTTTTTTAAATAAAAAAAAAGGTTGACGAAATAATTTTTTGAATACAATTGAATTGTGGGATATGAACCTTTGACCTTAAGCGATAATAATGCTTATTTTAATAAAATGTGTATATAGTTTTAAATTAATGGTAAGATATGAAAAAATATTTAAATTTGGACAAAGCAAAAATCAAAAGTTGGATTTGAGGGTTAATTTGTATTATTAGTCTCAATTTTGAAGTTCAATTTCCCTCCTTACATATCGTAGGACAAAAATTGGTAAAAAATTAAAACTTTTAATGTCTAACCCTTTTTAAAACTCAATTGAAATTAAAATTAAATAAAAAAAAAAACCAATACATTTTAAAAAAAATGCAACACAACATGCACAACATTTTGAAATCTTATTGAATCAAAATAAAATAATCAAATTTAGATCTAAACTAAAAAGATTGCAAACAATTTAAAATACTATTTTGGCATGAATAGTTTGAGTTTCATTTCATTTAATCCATATATTTTTATTTATTTAAATTTATTCTATGTACTTTCATAAAATCTTAAATTTATCTATTTTAACTCGAAGTTAATTTATAAGAAAATAAAAAAAAATTACTAATACTAATTCATAGGAAAAAAAGGCATGATGTGAATATGTCACTAAAATTTGTAAAGAAAATATTAATAGATATTTATTATTGTTGGTGTTTTTAGAAAATTAATAATAAACTAACACCACATATTGTTTTAAAAATGTATTAAAAAACATTAACTAAATTTAGACATTCGAAAGTATATAAATTAAGATTATATGAAACACAAATTACAAAAGTATCAAAATCACATTATAGCTCAATTGGCTTAATATATTATCGATTAAGAGACCAAATGTTCAAATCCCTTCGCCCACATACTGTCGAATAAAAAAGACCAAAATTATATTAGAAAAAAACAAGGTTAAAAACACTTTTGGTCCCTAAATTATCATAAAAGTAACAATTCAATTCATGTACTTTATAATTATTGGAGTACAACATTGGGGACGAGGGATTGAACATTCGACATTTAGGGAGAAAGGTCATGTCGATTACTATTGAGCTAATTTAATGAATCAAATTTATAAATAATCTATAAAGACTAAGTCATTATCTAATAAAAATTAACAGTTTAATGAAAACTTTCGTCAAGGGACTCATGGTGGATTATTTGAATCGAGGTCGAGCATAAAGATTTCACTAACCTGTAAAAAGTGGTCCTAATCCTTGGATTGATTCCGAGAGAGTTAAAATTCATTTAAAAAAGAAAAACTTAACTGTGTTTGGGTGTTTGGTTAACACATATTTGTAGTAAATCTATTAAAATCACTTTTAAAACATTCATCTCCAAATATCGGTTTTTTCCTATCGTTTATAATCTTATTATAAAATAATAATGTTTTGGAAAATTATTATAAAAAAAAATATATCAAAGAAGTCTATTGCGGTTTATTGTTGATAGACAGTAAAATTTTTCTATATTTGTAAATGATTTTACTCATTTTTCTATATTTGAAGACTAGTAATATTTTCAAAATTCAATTGTAGATTTTATTTTTTTTATCCTAACCAAAGCCTATCCCATAAATTTTCGTAGGTTGAATCCAACGTTTTTATTTTAAGTCATTACATATTCATTTTTTTTGTAAGAAAATTAAAGTTATTTTTCCTTAATATTTAACACAATTAATATAGAGCAAACTATTTTAGTAACTAACTTGTTTAGGTCTAAAGTTGAAATTTAGCGAATACTAAATTGCTTCCTATTCAGCTGATTTTTTTAAAAATAAAATTACCAATAACTATTTTAAAACTAAAGCAATTCTATATTAAACCTAAAATTGTTACAAAATTCAAAGTATATGGACAAAATTATTACTTTTTAAAGTTAAGTGACTAAGTTACAAATTAAAAACTATAAGAACTAGGTCGTTTTTAACTCTTGATTAGGGATTGAATTGTTAAAAGTTTTGGGACAAAATGTTTTTAAACATAAAAAACATTTTAAAATCCGATTTTCAAGCATGCCCTAATTTGTTATAATTATGAAACAAAATGAGACTGATTAGGGTTATTTTTAACCAGCACATCTGTAAAAGGAGCCAATTTTGGGGGAAAAGAGCAGCAAAAATTGGAGCTTTGCAAATGGTTATTAGCCATTTTCATTGATCGACGAGGAATCTGAGGTCCGCCATTAAAATTAACATCAACAGCTTTAAATTAAATTAATAGTTGGCCAGTTGCCAATTGCCGCTGAGAGTGAAAGAGAGAGAGAGAGAGATTAACGAAGAAAGAAGAGGGTTTTTGGTAACACATTCCTATATAAAACCTCGTTTCTCCACTGTTTTTGTTGTCGTTGTTCGTTCTTCTTCGCTCAAAACCAGCGCATCTTTCAAACCCAGAAAGCTTTTTTGATTTCTTCTTCTCTCCCCCATTTGAGTTTTTGTTCTTAACTTTTCATCTCAGCAAATGGGAGACGAGAAGAAGGCTAAATCTGGTGGTGTTTGGCCCACTGTCAAGCCCTTTGTTAATGGAGGGTTCTCTGGTATGCTCGCGACTTGCGTCATTCAGCCTATCGATATGATCAAGGTACAACAAATCTTCAGATTTACCGGTTACGTTTGTAAATGGTTCGTGATTGAACAGGGTTTTGTTAATTGTTGGTTGTAATTCATGTTGTATGCTGAGATTTTGATTTTCCAATGAGTTAGGGATGGAGTTTGTTAATGGAATTTAGATCTAGGGGTTTTGGGGGTCTTTTCTCATTTATCTTTGTATTTTGGCTGTTTTTGTTCTAGATGCGTTGATGGGTATGTTTGTTGGTTTAATAATGTCTTATTGATTTGATTCAGGTGAGAATTCAGTTGGGTCAGGGCTCGGCTGGCGAGGTAACCAGGAACATGCTTAAGGCGGAGGGAGTTGGTGCTTTCTACAAGGTGGGTTTTAAAGATCCAGTTAAAGTTTGTGATCGTTTGAATTGTACTGTAGATCTTCTGCTGTGGTACATTGTAAAATACTGGCTTGGAGTTAACTTTATTGTTGTGTTGGTTACGAGATCTTGTTCTTTAGACCTTTAAGAAGCCAGGAAAGATTTTCTGGCTTGGGAATTGGCTTACCTACTCGATTAGTAACCTTATCAATTGTAAATGGTGGATCGATATTGGTATGGGTTACCAGTTTATTTCTTTCACTCATCTCATCCTACATTCAAACCATATGACTTTTTGGCAACTAAATGTTGAAACTTGGCTAGGTTAACACTCATGTACATATATATAATGTATATGTATATACAGACTTGTTTTTTTGCATCATAGATGCTGTGCTTTGTAACCTTAAGAACTTTAAATTGGGTTTGTTTAATGGTTGGGGGTTGGGCAACTTCTGAATCAGTTGAAGATTTCTTGGCTTGCTTGCTTTTACGTTTTACATGTGCTTGACTGCCATAATTTACTAAACAGAGAGGAAGAATAAGAGTCTGATAATTTCGGCTTGTATACTTGGCAATACTTATGGCAAAATTCTTCTTTTATCTATTTATTTTTTTTTACTTTTATTGTGTTAGTTGCATGTTTATTTATATCCTTCACAAAAAGCAACATAAAATTTCGGAAGTGCATAATGTCGAACAGGGTCTCTCTGCTGGACTTCTTAGACAAGCTACCTATACCACTGCACGACTTGGATCATTCAAGTGAGTGTTATGCTGAATTTCATTTTCAAAGAAGTTTTTTTTGGTAATGAATTGTAATGGGCCCTGATTATTTGGTCATTCTCTCACTGTCTGTAGATGTATTGGTTTCATCGTGTTTTCTTATATTTGGGGTCTGGGTTGGAAAAGAAATTATGATAACTTTGTTATCTTTACTAAAAGTAAAGAACTATTCTTTTAAAAAAGAAAGTTGTCGAGAGAAACTTGTCTAAATTGACATGTCAACTCTTAGATCAAATATACTATTATACAGATGACTCTATGTATTATTTGAAAAAAAAAAGTTCTGATATCATTGTTTACATGCAACTATCACTTGCTATTCCTTGGCAATTAAATGGAACTTGATTGGCGCTAGGGATGAATTCCTATTTAGTAGCTAGGAGAACATTTTGTTAATAAATATGTTTCCCCAGAATAAACAAAATGGAATGATGCAAACATTTTTGATAGAAAAATGAGCACTGATATTTACGCAGTATTGTTTCCTCTAATGAAATGAAATTGCTCGCTATTCTTGCACAATTATACGTATTTATGTATGTATGTATGAAGAATCTAGAAGATTGTAACACAGGGAGTCTTTCAATTTTGAATATCATTGCATCCAGAGTCCCAGACTCATTGTTCCATTGTTTTACTCCATGGCGGTCTTGGTTCTGTTCTGCTTAATGTTTGATGGATTTTCCAATGTGATTAGTCTCCAGTTCTTCAGTTTTTTTCATTTTCTGATCGATATGTTGGATAACTTATTTAATTGTTTAATGGATATCCTATCCGTTCCCTTCTGCAGGATTTTGACAAACAAAGCAATCGAAGCTAATGATGGCAAGCCCCTTCCTCTTTATCAAAAAGCTTTGTGTGGCTTAACAGCTGGTGCAATTGGAGCATCTTTTGGCAGTCCAGCGGATTTGGCGCTTATTCGAATGCAGGCTGATGCTACCCTCCCAGCGGCACAACGCCGTCACTACAAAAATGCATTCCATGCACTATATCGTATTGTTGGAGATGAAGGTGTTTTGGCTCTATGGAAAGGTGCTGGGCCAACAGTAGTGAGAGCAATGGCATTGAATATGGGCATGCTTGCCTCCTATGATCAAAGTGTTGAGTTTTTCAAGGACAACCTTGGTTTTGGTGAAGCCACAACAGTTATAGGTGAGCTTCTTTGCACATTTTGCAATTGTCCTGAATTTTGACAGCAGACCATCTGCTGTTAGGATGCGACCTAACAAGAATTTAGAACTAGAATATGTTGAAATATAAAGGTAGATAAACCAAGTAGAAGGAACTTGGAACCTCCCCAATTCAGTATGCTACTAACCCAACCCTAAATCACTCAACTATTACTTGCTTTCCCTCAATCCCCCTCCATCTATTTAAATACACTAAACTCCCTAACTAATTACCCTTGTGTCCCCACTAATACTATCCTCATATTCCTAACTAAGACTCTTACATCTTCTTCTTGTTATTCATGCTCCATGCATTTTCATCTTTGTTCTGTATTTCAAAATTGGAAATTTACCCCTCTGCCTGAACCGACATCACAATGCCAATAAAATTTTTGCAAGCTTTTAGGTTCTGCAGAAACCATGCAGAGAACTATTTACTTCTTTAAAGTTTATTGTGTGTTAAATGACACGTTCTCTTTCTTTCTTGCTCCTCTCAGGTGCTAGTGCTGTTTCAGGATTTTTTGCTTCAGCTTGCAGTTTGCCATTTGATTATGTGAAGACACAGATCCAGAAAATGCAGCCTGATGCTGAGGGGAAGCTTCCTTACTCTGGCTCTATGGATTGTGCCATGAAGACCTTGAAAGCTGGTGGGCCGTTCAAATTTTACACTGGCTTCCCTGTGTACTGCATTAGGATTGCTCCACATGTCATGGTACGATCTCTCTTCTAGCCTCCCCGCCACCCTCATTTTCTATTGTTGTTTTCGTCATTGCCATCGAAAGAGCAGAGCATTTGTGTTAAAATGGTGCTATTGTTCCGTTGCGGGCATAGAACAAACCGATTCCTTTCTCTACTTCTTTCGATCTGTAAGTATGATTATTGGTGAAGCAGTTTGCAGTCTCGATGAGGAAGGGTATTATACATTCATTTCCTTTTTCCTTTTCTATTGTTGTTGTCGTCCCATCTGGCCTTTAGGTAAGGTAGGTGAAGCCTTCCCAAGATTAGTGGGAGTAGTAGATCAGCACAAAACCAAGAGTGGATCTTGTCCAAGATTAGTGGGATGAGTCATGAGCACAAAAGAAAGGAAGGAAAAGTACCTTTTTGGTCCTAGGTGTTTGGTCTAGTTTTCATTTGGTTCACGGGTTTCTAAATTTACATATTTAGTCCTTAAGTTGAGTTTAGTTTCAGTTTTCTCTTTTTAAGTTTTAAAATGTTGAGATTTGAGTTTTGTTTCAATTTGATTAATAGGTTTCAAGATTTATACTTTTAACTTCGATTTTTCATTAAATACTCACTTTTCAGTTATTGACATTAATGTTTGTTAATTAATTTAAAATAATTATGAAATGAAATTTTAAATTTAATTTTAATAGTGATGAAAAATAGCGAAACTACGTTAATTATAAATTATAATTATTTTAAATTAATTAATAAACATTAACACTAAAAACAGAAAGTAGGTATTTAGTGAAAAATCGAAGTTAAAAGTGTAAATCTTGAAACTTAGAGACTAAAATTGAATCAAAACTCAAGGGTGAAATTGTAACATTTTTGAAACCTAGAGACTAGATGTGTAACATTTTGAAACCCAAGGACCAAATGGAAACTAGATCCAAAACCTAGGGACCAAAAAGGTATTTTTCTAAAAAGAATGGATCTCGTCGAAGATTAGTGACGAGTGGGGGTGGGTCATGAGCATAAAACAAAGAGTCGGGGGGGGGGGGGGGGTTAAGTAGTAGGATTGTTTGATGATTTCTAATTTTCTCCCATCTATACTGCAATATAAGCTATTGATGATTATTCATTCATAATTTTCTTCTAAATTTTCGATATATGGCAATGCAGATGACGTGGATTTTCCTCAACCAAATTCAGAAGTTCGAGAAGTCCATTGGACTTTGAGGTTTGGAATGATGGGGCCATTTCCTCTCTTAAGGAACATTTTTGCCCTCTTCAGGGGCTATGTTGTGGTTCTTCATCTTGACAGAAACCGCGTCCGTAAAAGTCAGACTTATTACTATTATTCTTTTTCTTATCGCAAGATCGTTGTAGTAGAGTTGAGAGACTAAATTGTGACCGTTGATAGGTTGCGATTGGATTATAGGATTGTTAAAGAGCATAAAATCTCATCGAAAATTTTTGGATTCATTTTGGTTCCGGAATCAGTGGAGGGACATTGATTTGATAAAAGAATAAAGGTTTGGGGTACTCTTTCTTTTTGTTTGACAAAAGGGATGCTGACATCAATTTTGTTTAACTTGATTGTCATACTTATTGGGAGTGGAGGTTACCTCAACTTCTCATAAACTTGATATTTTATCTCTTAATATAAAGATATTCCATTATAGAACTTAACTTCTTCCTATATCTTCTGTTGAATCATGCTTTTCTCAGGCTGATACTGTGTTTTGGAAGTAAATTTTTGGTCTTATCATGAACATGGGACCAAAATATTTGTGATTTTTCTTTTGAGTGAGGGTGTGAATCAAAGCTTCCTTTATAAAAAGGTAATAAATGTCGTATCTACTAAATCATGTTGTGTTTGTCAAAATATTTGTGAAGGTAATAAGAATCATACCTACTAAACCTTGTTTTGATTGTCTAAATATTTGTGATTGAAGTTTTCAAGTGATTTATAGCATGTTTGGAAGTAATTTTGAAGTGGTTAAAATTACTTTTATCGTTTTTAAAATCACTTTAAAAATACTTTTAATTATTCAAAATCAATTTTAATAGTTTAAAATTAAACATTGAGTAATTAAGTATGTATTTTGGACTAATTTTAAACATCATAAAAATGATTTTAACCATTTCAAAATCATTCACAAACATTTATTTAATACAGGTTTTGGAGATCACATTTAGGTCATTAGGTGGAAATTTTATGATATGAAAATTGTCATGGGTGTTCTGTTCATTGTAATTATTTCTACATTTTTTTTACAATTATTCCTAGATTTCTTGTACTTAACGTACTAAAGAAAATAATCAAGTCTAGTTTTTTAAGGATTTGTTGGGGATTTACTTTTGAAGTGTTTACAAAGTTAAAATTGCAAACAATTTTTATAAAACATTTTGAAGGTTATTCTCGTTAGGTTTTTAGTCATGATTTTCGATTAGAATTTGGTTTGAATTGATGAATTTCGACTAACAATTGATTTGAATAGATGAATTTCAACAAGAATTTGCTTAAATTCATGAATCTTGGCTGAACTTCTTCTAATCTCACTTAAATGGATTGGAGTTCAAACATTTTTCTTTTTTGGGTAAATTGTAAAAATCACGTGATAGTTGCAATTACACCCTTAAATTTTTAATTGAAAAAATTGAGCTCTCAAACTTATGAAAGTGTTAAAATTGAACCCTCAAATTTATAATAGCACGATAAATTGGATACCCAAATGATAAAAAATGAACTCTCAAATAAGTTTTTGTCATTTTAGGAGTCCAATTTCTATAATTACTATAAAGTTTGAGAGTCTAATTTTAACCCAGGTAGAAGTTTGAAGACTCGATTTTTACAATTCAAAGTTTGATGGTGTAATTGCAATTATCACAATGTTTAGGGATAATTTTTGTAATTGGCCCTTCTTTTTTAGTTTCAAGCATTTAGTATAAAAAGTTTACGTTAAGAGTCCCAAAATACTATTTTTTTTTTAATGGGTAATTTCATCTAATAATAAACGACCAAGATTTGTGTTTGAATCCTCTACAAATGGAATTTTTGTAAAATAGCCATTCTAAAAGCACAAAATTTAAACTAAGGCGTAATAATAATAGTAAATGTAATTTTGCCCTAAAATATTACACTATAGTGAAAAAAATCCATCTTATAAAACAACCTAAATTCACAGACACCGGAGCAAAGCGTCGGAGCTAAAACTTGGAAGAAGATGATCATCGTCACTGCAAAATCCGATCGCTGCTAATGGAAATGGAGCTCTAGTTTCTTCACTTAGCTACTGGATTTTGCACTGCAACATGATGCGAGCTCTTCTACTGCGCAAAGGGATCTCTAGGGCCCTCTCTCTCCCTTCATCCACTAATTTTTCATCCTTTTCTTCTTCATCATCTTTATCGGATTTGCTATCTTCAGCACAAGCTCGTTCCGCCGTTTCCGCCGCCGTGGACGGCCGGTACCATTTTCTTGGCTCTCTATGGTCCGTCATTCAACACCGTGGATTCAAAGTGCATGGTTCCGATGTAAGTTTGTTTCTACTACTCGGTGATCTTTCCATTTTATTCGACGTTTTTCTTTGTATTTAGTAGTTTTTCATAATGGGTTTTATGTGTAGTTTAGCTTAGCGATTTTAATTTTGTGGGTTTTGTTTGTATGATGCAATTTGTTGTCTTTTAGTTGAACGTTGTCGTTTGAGATGTCTTACTTTCTTGTGGTTTCTGTTTATGATTGCAGGTGAGAGTGGGGAATATTATTGAACGGAAAGGTTATTGTCTATATGTGTTGATATTTTATTGTGAACTGCCTGTTGACTAATAAAGCAATTGTTTATCTCTGTCTCTCGTGATTTGTATGCATACACTGACTGGATGACTTTGCTTTGTTGCCTGAATTATTTGATCCAGAACGTATTTTCCAGGTATGCTTTTTTTGATGTCTTTACTTCTCATTGATATGATCGTAATAGAGTAGTAGTATTATCTTATATGATGCTTGTTTCTTGGTTATGCCTCCTGGTTCAGGTTACAAAAGTCGATCATTCACATGAAGGAAGAGGAAAAGCCACGATCAAGGTTCATTTCTGAACTTTAAAGTTTAGATATTTAGAGTTTAATTGAATTTTCCTTGGATGCTTTCTGGGACAAGCAATGCATTTTATTTGGGTAAGGGAAATTATAAAAAGATCCTCCAATTGCATCAAGTGAAGGGGGGAGTAATTGCTTAAGGTTCTATCTTAAACACTCCCATTGAGGTCAAGACTCAAGACCCTTTACAGTATCGTAAAGGTCCCAAACATTCCTACTAATTGAGGTGTCAAAGATGTCTTTGGATATTTTCAGATGTGAGTTTTTACCATTTCCTACGTGCTTCCTCTTTGGCATCTCCTGGTATTTCATAAGAGCCTCAAAGAATCTTTGCAGTCATCCTAGAAGAAGGCCAGAGTGTTTCAAGACAACGCTGCCCATGAAGTGGTTGAGACTCGAGAGAAATGCATATTTTTTGTGGGACATGATTATTGGTTTCTAGCAATTACTTGGAAAATTGTTTTTCAGTTTTTCTACTGCTCAACTTCCACCTCTCTCACTCTCAGTTGACGATCTTTCCTATGCATCTTGCCACTTCTCTCTCTCCCTCATATATGTGTGTGTGTGTGGATGCACACATGTCTAAGTCTGTGTATGACATTGCATATATGTACTCAATATCTGGATTGTGTACATAATGTGTATATATGCATACACACCAATTGTCATGGGGTCAAAGTTGTCTTTTTTTCTTACAGATGAAATGCAAGTGCTTTTGCTTGCTAATGTAAAATCAACCTCTACTTTATCACAGGTTGAACTTCGTGATGTTGAGAGTGGAAACAAAGTAACTCAACGGTTGGCCACAGATGAATCTGTTGACAGTTACGCACTGTTCCTTCTAGATATCCTATGCATCAGATGAGCCTTATCTTATACAAATCTTGTTGGAAATGAAATCCTATAACCTGTTTGAGGATGTTTTTCTCTATTTCCATGTTTTAGTTTTTTTTGTTACTGACATACTTTTGTATTAAATGTTTAAACACGATTTCTAGATCCTAAACGGCAACAATTTTGAAAGAAATTCAGCATGTCATACATTCAGTGATTGACGTTTTAGCAATTCCCATTAGCAATGATCATAGCATTTTCTTTTCATGGTTTACTAATCCAGATTGGGGGGGGGGGGGGGGGGGGGGGGGGTGTATAGAGAGCTGTCAGCTTCATTTTGTTGTCTAATTTTTCTATCACCTAATCATTGTTGCATGATATGGACGTTAGAGAACTTTATTTCTCTTTGATAATGGAAAAAGAGAGAGAAAAAATGGACGTTAAATGCGTGATGTCACATTATTTAAAAAGTTCAGGCTGTAGGCCTGAGGACATATTTACTAAAGTATGTATAGTTTAAACTCACAAAATATTATGACACATTCTGTAACTATTGTGTTGAAACTTTAAAGGTTTTTATTTTAAATACAGAAGCTTCAAAGATATTTAAAACTAAAAAAAATTATTCTAGTTAATTTATTGTATTATGGGGAAAAAAATGAAAACAAGTGTATATGATATGCTTGTTAAAAAAAACATGTTTGACGTTTTAGATTTGAAATTATTTTTTTTGTCAAAAAATAATAACTGATTCAGTCTGATGGACCAGTAGGACAGTCATGGATTCTTGAACTTCGCGTGTGGATAAATTGCTTGACGAGGTTGTGCATTTAAGCCATACATCTCTTTAATAAGCATGGAATAAACTGCTAGACTGTTTTGTTGGGATACCTCTAATTATTAGTAGATTGGTCATTCGTTGATGTATGCAGTGATTGTTTCATACCCTTAAAATATTCTCTTTAAGGTTTGTTATCTCGTTATACAACATCTACTACCAAATTTTTTTATTCCATCCATGTCTATGATATAGTACTATAATTTTGATGTCTAAACATCAGGAATAGTGTTAAGCATTGCTGATCCTTCTATCTAATATAAGTTCCCATCATATCTTGTGACTGATGAATTGTTGCAGGGGTTTTTGTGCAGGAGAAAGCATATATATTTATGTGTAGAGATAGGGATGCCAAAGTATTATTAATGGAGTGAGTTCCATGATTCTCCAGCTACAATATTTATATGTGGTGAACTTCAACGGGAAAGCGTTTTAGAATGAAATTTACTGAAATTTTTCTCTGTTAATTGTATGTCAGCCCTGATACGTATGAGCAACTGGAAGTTCCCGAGGAATTGTTTGGTAAAGCTGCCATGTATTTACAAGGTGATGAAAATTTTAAAAGCATAAGCATTACAAATTTATATTCACTTTGTTAATTGACTTATTTATTATCTAGCATGATTAAGTATTTGTGGGTAAAGTCTCGTCTCTCTTTGAACTAGGAGAAACCTTGGCTTGTCTAAAATTGTTTCCCCAATATTCTATCATTTTATATAATAATGATAATGATGATTATATCTATACATCCCACAGAAAGTCAAGCTACTGTTATTTGTCATGTACCGCCATCCATAATCAATATCTTTTTGTTTATTCTAGGAACTAACACTTGATAAACGTGAAAATAGATGACATGAAAGTAATGGTACAACTTTTTAATGACACTGCCTTATCTGCATCGGTTCCCAAACGAGTGACATGTGTTGTGACAGAAGCGCAACCACCTATGAAGGGAATTGCAGCTACTCCCAAGTATGTTCCTTCTACTGTGTATGTTTAACAACGAATGAAATTGTGACCATGCAACTTTAAGTTGCAAATTTTCTCACAATATTATCTCGGCAAAAATGCACTAAATTTTTTTGTTCAAAAAGGGAATTCGAGTGTTTAGAGGTAAGAGAAATCAATCTAGATATAGGGAGGAACTTCTGAGTCTGGAGTGTGATTAGAGAAAAATATTGGCATTAGCAAATCTCTCAATTTGAAACCACAAACTCAACCCTTGCTTTATTATCGTGAGCACAAACTCAATATCATGGGCATGTGAGTGCATAGTAACTCAGACAATCATAACGTATTGCAGACCATGCTTTGAATTTTATTAAATATTTATTAACACCAATCATTTGAAATCAAGAAATAACTACATGATTGGCCTTGTATGGGAAGCTATCCCCATTCTCCTATACTCTTGACTTGGGGTCGTCAGAATGGCTTCAATCTGCTGTTGAAATGTTTTCAGGCTACCAAGTTCTTCCAGGAACTTAGAAACTCCTGCCCTCATCTCCTGGTTGGGAAAATTCTCGATTGAAAGAGGCTATGACACTTATATTATTGGGCTTTACTCTAATTTTAGTAAAGGAATTTTAACAGTTTCCTAGTGATTGAAATCAATAATCTTGGGAATTCTTCATTTATTTTCAAGGAGCTTGGAGTTATTCTCCTGTTTTAGTGGTCATAATAAATAATGCTACATGTTTGATAATTCCTCTTGCCAACGGAATTGTAAGGAGACTTTGTAATGCAGGAATGAATGGGCATGGCCGTAATGACTACATGTCATCATCTCAAAGTGCTCTCAATTTTGACCTTGAAACAGTTTTTTTCCTCCTGAAACAGAAACTTCATCTTTTTTGAAACAAACCTTGAAACATTGAGTTCCTTTTCCTTCTGGACAATTGAGATCGTTATATTGTCGGTGTCATTGTGGTATTTTCAAACATTTAATGGTAGTATCAAGTATAGTTTATTTCTTGCTCAGATCTGGATTGATTTAATTTGGATCAGAAGGGTGAGATAGTAAGTAGATGAAAGCCAAAAGAGCAGAAAATAGAGTTTTAAGGGTATTAATCAAGAGAAATTGATTGTTTATATTTATCTTTTTTTCCCAACTTTTGCTTTTCTCATAATTTATGAAAAGTTTTCTAGATTGTTCTTGTGGTACTTTAACTCGATCATAAACCCTATATCCTAATAACTTTGTTTGATTCAGGGAAAAGAAGGCAGTACTGGACAATGGGATGACAGTAAAAGTAAGTTAGATGCTTAATTTATACAGTGCTACTTAACCTCCCCAGGCGACTAAATCAAATCATTTTGGGTCCACTTGTGTGGTTACTATTTATCTAATTTATTTTTTTGTCTTGCCCATATTTTGAATCTGTTTTCATGTTCCACTTTTTTTTAGCCTATATACCAACCTTCAAAATCATCAAAACCCATCAATTACAATTTAAGGCTCTCTTCTCTCTTGAATATAGATTAAGGTATTCATATCTGAGAAAAATAACCCACAAAATGGACTTTCTCTTTCTCACCATCACAATGAAATATTATTCGAGTTCATATTTTATACACAGGCACTGCATGTGTGCACTCATATATTTTATTATGTCTGTGGATGTTCATATCAATGTATACATTTATGCGTAATGAATCTGCAACAAATTGTACATTGGACAGAGGCATTATATATGATTCTGGTAATTGAATGTCGGGGTGCAGTGGCTTAGCCATTGAGGCAGTTCCCCTCAGCAAATTTTGGTTGTTTCAATATATTCTTGGCTATTTCATATCATTTGTATCACTATATACCAAGTCCAGTTCAAATTTTCCTCTACCACAGTTACTAATATAACTTAGAGCACGCTAAGGACCGTGATTTGCATGTATTTCAGGTACCGCCACACGTCGTTGTTGGAGACGTTGTAGTGATTAATACAGAGGATGACTCTTATATTGAGAGGTACATACTCTTGAGTCCATTACTTCCCATGAGGCATTTGCGATCAAGTTATTCTGTTTTAGTATTTGTGAATATGATTTTTCACTCCTACTTTCATCCCCTTCCAATACTGTTTTCCTTAGATTTATAGTTACCAAGTTTTGATGAAGGAGAAGCATTGAATGATGTGGAAATTCATTTAAACAATCTTTCTAATAGACATCGTTCACACCATCTTTCTTCTTTGTAGGGCAAAGGGATAGTCATATGGTTCCAGTGATGAGGAGAGTTAGATTGTTTGTCGGGCCGTTTCGTTGTTTATGCTAGCACGAGCATCGATTTTTTGTTTCGATGCTTTTTGATGAGCAGTTCTACTGTAGAAATGAAGGTATAAAATTTTTTAGCATCAAGATTGTAGACGCTCCCAAAAAATCTAGCAACTGCCAACAATGTTTCTGTGGGATATATTGAATTGTTGTTAGATGCTTCTTTATTATGCCTTACGGTTGTATGCTATAAGTGAGGGACAGAACCATGATTTACTGCCCCCATATTTGATATACCATTTTCAGTTATTAGGTACAATCTTTTCTTCTGCTTCCTTTTTTTTTTTTCTTTTTTTTTCCTAATTGAGAAATTTCATTATTTATTATCTGGAGGGTTTGTGTTGTGGAGATTTATATGATTGATGATCTTGATACAAGAGTTGAGCACTATACTTTGAAATTACAAGAAATGCTAGACTTCAAATTTTGTTGGTATTATTTCGAGTTCAAATATGGATGGAAGAGTTTAAACTTCTGAATACATTCCACTCCAACGGAAAGAAGTGGTGCCTTAAATGATAAGTTATGTTCGTGTTAGCAAATAGTTTGAGTATCAATTGAATGATTGATTTGGTAACATTGTTTACGCTCAACCGTTGAAGATCGTAAATTCAAATCTTCCTCTCTAAATGTGATGTAATATTTAAGAAATAAAAGAAAGATGAAAGGGACAAGTAGAATTTACGAAGAAGGTAAAAATTGTTGGTGAACATCGAAGAGATTTGTGAGAATGAGAGGGTCGAAAGTATTTTATTAAGGGGCTAGGGCAGGTGTCCTCTCAAATGGTATCACCCACACACACAAAATATTGTTTGTGTTGTTATATGGAAGATTTCACACACACCCAAAATATTATTTGTGTTGTTATATAGAAGATTTCACACACATGCACACAAAAAATATATTGTTTATGTTGTTATATGGAAGATTTGGAATGAACAAAATGCAAGGACTTTTAAGTACAAGGAAGGATCATCTAAAGAAGTGCTCGATCTTGTCATTTTTAATGTTTTTTTTTGTGTAAAAATATATAATTCTTTACTAATCATAGTTTAGATCTCCTTGTTGCTAATTGGAGAATTTTTTTTAATCCCTATTATGGATATTTTATTATCTCCTTTGTATCTCTTTAGATCTTTCATTCATCAATGAAATTATTTCTTTAAAAAAAAAATTATGTTTATATGAATGTTAATATATAAAGCCCTAAACTTTCTATTTTGATTTAAAAATGTTTAACAACAAATCTATATATTACTTCAATTTTACATCTAATTGATCTCATAAATATTAAAGTTGTTTAAACATTACCCGTTTTAGAAGATTAAAAAGTAGTTTTTATGTCTAACTAAACCTTAACTTTTAAATTTATAGTTAATAAATATATTAATTTTTTTAAAAAAGATGTCTAATTGAACCTATTATGCACAAAGTTAAATTGAATGTCCAATATAACATTTAATTTTTAACATTTTCAAATATGTAAGAGATGTATTAGATACAAAATTGATATCTTAGGAATCTATTAAACACACAAATAAAACATATAGGGACCTATTAGACATCAAGTTTAAGAAATATATATAGACATAAATCTAAAAATTCATGGGCTTAATTTCTAACTTTATATACCTTTGTGTCCTTGTTGTGAATCCACTATTTAACGTATATATAGAAATTAAATTTGAACCATCGAAATTAATCATCTACCTTCAATATGATAACAATTACTTGTGTGGATAAAGAAATATTAAGATAAAAACAAGTTAAAATATTGTAATTCAAGTTAAAATTGGGATTGTTTTCAAATATAGAAAAATAAGTCAAATTATTTACAAATATAGAAAAATTTCACTATTATCAGTGATAGACCGCGATATAATTCTATCAATAGACTGCGATAGAAGTCTATCACAGTCTATCACTAATAGATACTGAAATTTTTCTATATTTGTAAATAGTTTGATAGTTTTTCTATTTATAGTAATTTTCCTTAAAATTATATTTTTTCCAGGCGAAAATTATAGTTACTTAAGACTATGCTTCATTTCCATTAGAGACAATCAAAATTATTATTTATATATAAAAAAAGAACTAATATTAGACAAATGTTCTTCTAAATTCAACAACATAGAATGTTTGTGAGCATAACTCAAGTGATTAACACGTTGTATCATTCATAAAAAGATTAGACGTTCGAGTCTGCACACATGCACATAATGTTGGACTTAGGAATATATACACGAGCATTTGACATTTTCTTCCACAATTTAATTTCTCACATAATTGAGTCAGGTCAAAGTGAGCACACACAGTCCAATGGTAATTATCATATACTCTTTTACTCAATATCAGAGGTTCAAATTTTCATTCTCCACTTGTTGCAAGTTGTGTTAGACCTAATTTGACTATGTAACTAGATTTTATTAAAAATGCAATAATTCAAATATTTGTAGATGTTTTCATACGTTCATTGAATGTTTTTTATATGGAAAGTTTTATTGTTGTTATTTTAATTTATGAGTGTTGGTCAATAGTACACACTTATACTAGTTCCACTATATTTTAACTATTGAAAAGATAGTTAGGCACTCTGTTGAGATCCTCACAGATAGAAAAAGATTGCACTCGATTTGATAATGATCGAGTGACATTGTTTCTTCCGCCCGAACCCAAGAATCCCTTAGATATGATACAAAATGGATTTCCGATCAAGATAGATGGGAAGGAGCGAAACAGCTCGACCGATAGGGAGAGAAATTGAATGATACAACCATTTTGCCGTTGGACGGTGCTGAAGGCTGGAGATAATTTTGTTTCGGGCACGTATTTTCAAGATTTGTGTATGAAACTTGCGACATGTCTATCATTGGCTAATTTCAATTTGTTGATGGGTGGGGTGCTGGGCTATATGGTCGGATAGGAATTATGTGGCTAGACAAATGCAAGTTTAAACGATTGGGAAGAAAGTAAATGGATTACGAAATATGTAAGAGAATTTCAGGAGCAACAACGGAGGCCTTCCATGGAGCTTTCGCCAGGGTTTAAAAAGAAAGAAAAGAAACATAAAACCTTGTTTAAGAGAAAAGAAAAAACCCTAAACTTCAAAATAACAAACAAAGAATAATATTTCATTATAGACCAAGCAACTTTTAAAAGATTGTTCAAGTAAACTAAATAACTTATGTAGCAAAATGTGCATCGATAAAGATAGAGACGGTTTGGATTTTTATAATATTAGCATCTTCAACCAGGCTATGCTTGCAAAGTAGAGTTGATGACTGATTAAATATTTCGACAATTTATTGCAAAGATTTTGATAGACAAATGACACCCTCATGACCACTTCTTAAATGTCGAGGTTGAAAACAACCCATCTTATATATGGTCTAGTATTTTTCTAGGGTCGTGAATCGTAAGCTATTCCAAAAGGGCTATCGTTGGTGGATTGGGAAATGGAATGAGTGTGAACACTACCTCTGATCCACAAATCCCTATGTAAGTTTGTTTTTTTGAAAATTTTCATACATGGAAAAAATGTCAAACTATTTACAGAAAATAACAAAAAAAAACACGGATAGACTTCTATCAAAATCTATTAGTGATAGATTTCTATCATTTTTATCACTGATAGACCATGGTAGACTTCTATCACAACTATCTACAAATTTTGCAATTTTCTGTAAATAGTTTCTCTTATTTTTTTATTTTTAAAAATTCCCTCTTCCCCCTTCCCCTAAAAAAGGCTATCCTTTGGTGGAACCACAGGGGCTATCTCTAGCACCATCCATACCTTTAATGTCGTGAGTAATGCTACTAATATTATTAAGTTATTAAGTTGTGTTTAACAAACAAAGCTATGGATTAATTATGTTGAGCCCTTGGTGGAGATTGCTAACTTTGTTGCATCCCTACAAGGTAGTTTGTTTTTATCATACCTAAGACTTCCCCTCGCCCTGTCGCATTCTCCGCCTCGTTTCGGGGTCTTTTAAGAAAAATACAATTTATAATTATGAAGATTTGAGTTTTTAGGGCTCGTTTGGATTAACTTTCTAAGTGTTTATAAACATTTTTTTCGCACTATAAATACTTATTTAAATACTTAGAAAGTCAATCTAAATAGACCTTTAACTTGCAAAGAAAGTGATTATATTGTAATATTGCGACTAGGTAATATATATATATGCGTTAAAAATAGTGCAAATAAGTATTTAGGAGAGAAATTACTCTAAACAGAAAAAATATCAAACTATTTATAAATGTATAAAAATTTTACTGTCTATTAGCGATTAGCGATGGATCGCGATAGAATAATATTGTTTGAGCGATAGACTTCTATTGCTGATAGACAGTAAAATTTGTATATATTTGTAAATAGTTTGAATCATTTTTCTATTGAAAAAAAATTCTATTTATGATTTAGGAAAATCTCAAAACGTTACTCTAAATTTGTCAAGTCGTATCTATTAATCTTCGCCCGATAATTTCAATTTTAGCAAATTAGACCATAAACTTAGATAAGTGTACTAATCTCTACCATCATTAGATTTTTAACAATTCACCCACCAATTTACCCTCCCAAAAAAAAAAAAAAAAAAATGAACTCATGAATTCAATAAATTTCAAGTTTTGCACATTACTAGCCAACAAATTAACAAATAATATTGTCCAAACTCACAAAATTTAACCAAAATCTAGCTCTAATGCAATTCTCTTTAAAACATATCGATTTTGTACCATAACCCATGTTTTATAATTCATTAAACATACACGTACGGGCACACACACTCTACAACATTTCATAAGAAAATCTGTAATAATTTTGACATTCAAGACTAAAGTTAACATAATTACTTACGTTTAAGGTGCAATATGTTTTCCATTATCTTAGTATAATAAATGAAGAAACGAGGATTTAACTTACATATTAATTACTACTAAACCATACTCACTTTGGCATTTAATATTCATTTTGACGAATGTAAAGTTTAAAAGAATATATATTAAAAAACTGATAATTTACTCGCACACTTTACAACATTTCATAAGAAAACTTGTATTAATTTTAACATTTAGGATTAAAGTTAACATAATTACTTAAATTTAAGGTGTAATTTGTTTTTTTTATTTTCTTAGTATAATAAGGGAGGATATGAGGATTTAAACTTCCCTATTAATTACTATTAAATCATGCTTACTTTCGAGTTTAAGATTCAATTTGATGAATTTAAAGTAGAATATATATTATAAAAAGAAAATTGACATTGATAGACTTCTATTAGCCTCTATTAGTGATAGACTTATATCATTTCTATCACTAATAGACTCCTATCAATATCTATCACAACTATCTTAAAATTGTGCTATTTTTTGTAAATAATTTTTCAAAATTTTATATTTTAAAAAATTTTCCATTAAAAAATGGATAATTTACCAATGATTTAGTATGAATACATCAAAAGTATTGGGTATTCTAAATTATAGCCAAATACTGTGAAAATTAATGGCGGATTATGGCATTTCCCCCCACAAAATTTCAACAAAATTTATAATGTTTACAAGGCCAAGGCCTAATGTGCCAAAGGAAACGAGGGAATCGAAGCTTTTGGACTTTCCCACTGAAGAAGAATAAGCTGTGCGTGCGCTTGCAACTCGTCTCACCCGACACCACCGATAACTCGAAGGGTATGTGTTCAAATTCTATTTCATTAACTTCTGTTAATCATTTTTCTATGCTGCACTCCAGTTTTCCTTCTGGGTAATGGCAGAATTTTCGAGGGTTGAATTTTTTCTGGGGGAAATACGAGTCTTACTTTCAGTTTGAATTTGTTTCAGTCGTTTTCTGAGTTTCTGAATCTTGGGTAACTTCTTTTGCTTAATGGGTAGTTAGGGTTGTGCATTTTCTTTGCTTATGCTCGATTTGGATTCAGTTTTCGTGGGTCTGTTCCTGTTTCATTTATTTTTCGAACTTGGTTGAGAATACGTGATTTGAGTGAGGCAACAGAGGTTTTTGTTGAGTTATTGATCTGGGGAAGAAGAAAATTTGCTTTCGTGGAGGTTGGTTTGAGTTAGCTACTCATTCAAATGACAATTGATTAATGGTGGTACTGATCACATATTCGTAGGGCTGTATTCTGCTCATTCATATGCTGGTGCTTCTGGATCCTTGCAGGTCAGCAAATGGACGCTTTGGTGGTTGTTTTCTAGCACAGGCAGTTTGATTGTTTGGAAACTGGTATCGTCGTGGAGTTGAACTTTTAGATTCCTGAAGTGATGTGGACGAATATTTTCAAAATTGTATGTTTCTTAGCCTATCCAATTTAGATCTATCCCTAATGTATATGCATGGCATTCCTCTGTTTTACTTCTGTTATTTTTCTGCGTTGAATTTCTCTTTATGTTTGCTCTCATAATGGGAACTTGGTTACTTACTGGTGATCTGCACATTTCCCCCTTATTATTGGGCATGATCAGTGACATAAATTATGGAAGCTTTACAATCTCGAAAAACTCGACTGCAATTGTCTGATGTAGCGGGATGGCCTTATTTTGAATGAACTTGGTGGTTAAAATTATCGATACATCTTATACATATTTTTGACAGTTTAGTTGATTGAAATCCTTTAAAAGATCTATATTTGAACGTTCTGGCACTTCTGTTGCGGTCCATTAGAAACTGAAATCTATATCAATGCTTTTAAGGTGATGACGGGCAATAGGTTAGGCAGGGTGAGCATGAACGCTCAATATTTTATCATCCAAGTGCCTCAAAGAGGTGTTTGTGTCTCCTGTTTGTTGCCTTTTAATTGTTTCGTTTTCCCCATTTGGGACTTAACAAAGAAAGTTTTTTGTTTTTTGTTTTGCATCATGGTTACTTGGCTTAAATATTCTTACTTCCTAAAAGGTAGCATCAAAGTTATTTAGCAAATAAAAAAAATCACTGCTAATTCCTGATTTTTACTCGATGAATAAAATATTGTCTTCTCAATTTCTATGCTTTGACTGTGCACACACATGCAATCTATTTGTCAGGTACAACTTTCCATTTCTACAAAAATGTGCTTTACTCTTGGGCTAATCCTTGAATACATTTTAGTCTACTCTAGAATTTATTGCATTTGTATATTCCTGTTAATGCTCTCTATTGTGATTTTGTCATAGGGGGGTCTACATCAAATATCATGGTTCCAGTTTCTGCCTAATGAATCTGATTTGATTACCTTACCAGACAAAAGGTTAAAACTTAGTGAACCTGTTCCTTAGTTTAACATTTAGGATTTTTTTTTTGGGTGATCTTCCACTTTGTTAACTATGCTAAAATTAGGCTTTTGGTGTTGAAAGTGCGAAGGTTGAGCACAATGATGCTGCCACATTCTTGGTGCTTTCATCACATGTGCAATTACAGAAGGAAGGATTTCTAAGCACTTGGACCAACTCATTTGTAGGGCCTTGGGACCCATCTCAGGGTTTGCACAATCCTGGTGAGAAATGGAAATGTGGATGCAATAGGTATTTTTCATCCATCTGCCTAATCATTTTACTTGTCTAACTTTTGGTAATTTGGCATACCCAGATGAGAAAATTAAACTCTGGCTTTTTTTACCTGGGCGCCATTCTTCTGTTGTCGAAACTGCTCAAGCAGCTGTTTCCAAGTTAAGGGGTATGTTCTACTCATGATGGCATTGTCCATGATTTAATGAGTTATACAACTTTTTAATGTATTGTGAACACACGAACTTGGCTTTGGTTCATTCAAATTAATTTATTCTCGTTACAATTTATGTACAAACTTAACTACTCTTCCCCATGGTTAAAATGGGCTGCGTTCCACTCGTCATTAATGCTCTGTGGTAATTTTTTCTTCACAATAGTTGTTGCATCTGGACTGTGGATCTCTCCTGGGGATTCAGAGGAGGTTGCGGCTGCCCTTTCTCAGGCATTACGAAATTGTATCGAAAGGTTATTTATTTTGACACGCTGATTATATGCCGTGTTATTTGTTTATTCATATTCAAAGCTAACTTACCTGAGATTGGCAGAGCCCTAACTGGACTTTCATACATGAGGTTTGGAGATGTTTTCACAAAATATCACCACATGCAAAGTGAAGAAATATTCAGGTTTCTCTTTAATTCTTGTCAGCTTCATGTAATATTTCTTTTATATTGCTGCTGTGAACTTCAGCACAAAAATAGTTGATTATGTTTCTATGTGATGCCAACATTGGTGCAACCATATAGGTCTGATATGTACATTGTCAGTGCAGCAAGCTGTATAGTTAAGTCTTGAGTCTGGGTGTTCCCTTTTTTGTCTTTGGTGTGCTGTTGTTTTATGCCCGTTGTATATTTAGTTTTATCTCAATGAAAGTTGGTTTTCTGATTAAAGAAAAACAGTACATGCAAGTAAGCTTTCTTTGAGATGCAAAATTTTATACAGTCGCTCAATTGGGGACAGAATTGAGTTCAATCAAAATGTTAGTGGGTAGTGAGATAGATTTCTTCCTTAATTTGATCGGTCTGTTAAGGATTAAAGTATAGTCATGAATCTTTTTGACACACTGATATGGTGGAGTTTGGGAAGTCTAATTAGGACACAGACCTTCAAAGGGATTTGTGTAAATCCAATAACAAGTTGGCTAGAATTTGTTTTGCTCTTCTGCTACGGAAGACTTTATGTTTCATTTTAGTAACAACTAGCTGGGCTCCTATGTCGAAGATTTTTTTGTAATTACTCTTTAGACATTATTTTGTATAGTTGGAAGACTTTATGTTTCATCACGTAATTGGACCCATCATTGTTTCTGCCAAAGATGGAATGTTAGATCTGGTAAAGGGTTGAGGGAGTTATATATGTCACCTACACTTTGTGGCTAACTTCTAAAAAGAGAAGTAAAGACACACTTCTATTGTTCAATTTTTTCTTGACAAGATTAATGTAAAACAACACATTGAAGCCATGTAAAGCTGGGCCCTGGGGTATTAGTGTGCACCTTTTCAACTGAAATGACCCAAATGGTGGTTGGAGGGTATAATTTCATCAAATTTACTCTCCAAGAGTTTATTTTTTGGAAGTTGAAGGTTAAATGCGGGATCATTGTAGTTGGAGTATGTCTTAATGTATAATTTTTTTTTCTCCCTTTTTACAACTGTCTACTTTTGTTCTTACCCTGGTTTCCAAGTTTTTCTTTTCCTAAAAAGATCCTGGTTCAATTTTTTCTTTCACTGATGGATACCAATGGTCAGGAGAGGGCAACCTACGATGGAGTTCATATTTGCTGCTACTGAGGAGGCAATTTTTGTGCACGTCATTTTATCTGCAAAGTAAATTCTTTTTCTACTTGTTTTAAGATGCTGACCATGCAGGTTAAGTTGATAATTAACTGATCCTTTTATTTTTCCTAGACATATTCGAGCACTATCAAATGCAGAGATTGAAAGAGTATTGAAGCACTCTGCTCATAATTCCTGTCTTGGACTTCCAGGTTAGCTGAGAAATTCAAACTGTAGGGCAGTTTTGTAATTTCCTTATGGTTGATTATTTTGTCACTAAATAATTCTTAGTTCGTTTCATCTTAAAAAAGTTCCTTGGTTGATGAGTCCTATATAACTACAGGCTTTAGGTTCTTGTGTTAGGAATAATTTGTTATTTTTTAACCATCATGGGTTGACTTAGTGGTAAAAAAGGAGACAAAGTCTTTATAAATGGCTAAGAGGTCATGGGTTCAATCCATGGTAGCCACCTACCTAGGAATTAATTTCCTACGAGTTTTCTTGACATCCAAATGTTGTAGGGTCAGGCGGGTTGTCCTAAAAAAAATTGTTACTTTTTTAAGATAGAATAAAGAAAGCATTTGTGAATTCTTATAGAGAGCTTGTTAAAACTCGAATCAGAAAAAACCATTCAACAACCCCCCCCCCCCCCCCCCCCCCCCCCCCCCCAACACCAAAAAAAAAAAAAACAACCACACCCACACACCCACACACAAAAGGAAGATGGAGAAGAAAACTCTCTCCTCCCTTCCTCCATTGTTAGCCTTCAATTGGGCTCCTATACTTGGGGGTTTGTTTCTAAAATTGTTCATCTTCTATTAACGGAATTTTGGGAAAAGATGAAGTCATCTGGGTTATAGATAAATAAGGGGCTTCACCTTTAAGTAAGCTTTTATTGAACTTTCTGAAACAACCCCTTCTTTAGAAGTTCCTTTGATTGATACTATTTGGAAGAATGGTGCCCCTAAGAAGGTGAAGGTAATCTCTCCTTCAGTTTGCTCTCTGTGCTTCAAGGATGCTGATCCTAGAAACTATATGTTTATTCATTATCCTTTCACTTCCTCAGCTTGGGTGTCCAGTTTAGGGAATTCAACATATCCATTTGTTTACCTAGCAAAACTGACGGTTGGTTGGCAGAGGCTCTGGTGGCTGGCGGGTTGGAATATGAGAAATGAAGGAAAAGTTTAATGGTCTAATTTTGGGGTTTAGGATAAGGTTGTTCTTTTTGGTTTTTAATGATCAATCTGTAGTTTTGAAGAAGTTGAAGTGTTTGCTCCAAAAACTGCTTGTGTTTGGCCAATTTGGGTTCCCTCCATCGTTTCATGGATTTTCTTTTCCGAATTCTGTTAAAAGGAAAGGAAATAAATGTTTTGTTTCGTCACTTCTGTTGGTGTGTTTGTGAGCACCGACCAGCATTTCCAGGGGTTTTGTTGTCTCAAGAAAGTGGTTTTTAGCTTCTTCGGGAGTTTATTTGGAATTTTGTCTGGAAAGGCTTGAAAGATTCTTTGTTTGCAAACTTTTTCTTTAGCTAGGTTGCTTTGATTTCACTAATTTAAATGCTTCCTCTTGGTGATCTCTATCCTAGCCTTTTGTTGGTTCTTTCCATGATATTTGTTTAATTTGGGTTGTTTTTATCTTTGTAGTTTTTAGTTTTTGCTTTCTCTCCCGATGGAGCTTGTATATCTTGAACATTAGTCTTTTTTCATTTTATCAATAAAAAGTTTCTTGTTAAAAAAGAAATTTTAGAGTGCTTTGGCTTGAACACAATAGGCCAAAATTGAAGTTTTCAACATAGCTTAAAGTTTTCTTCTCTGCCTCCTTTCCAAGGAATCCAAAGCATGTCAAGGTATTGTAAATCTCATACATATTGAAGGTACTCTTGTAATGGGTCCTTACTTTCGTTCCTTTGTAAATCAGGAGGAATTGTGAGTCGTGACTATTTAATTCTACCATTATTTGTGATTAAAAATATCTGAATTGTTTAATGCCTGAATTTTTTGTCCTTTTGACTTCAGTTTTTGCTAGCTTGAATTGCATATGTTAGGTTGATATTGATTTTTCATTCTCCATCCACAGAAGTTGTTTTTTTTTTTTTTTTTTTTTTAATATTCTTTTATCTTTTATTTTCAGTGATTGTTTCACCTCATGGAATTCGAGGTAGGTTTACTGGATGTTGTGCCAGTGATGTTGTGAAACGGATATATTCCAGGTACTACATTATATGTCGTATGCTTTTCACTTGGCAGAATTCTCTCTGTATTTTCTATAATGTTAGTCGTTGTTTTATTTTTCTTTTTTCATTTGTATGAACAGTTCTGGGAAGTCTAGGACTTCATACGGATTTGTAGGTTTACCCCATCATGTCTCTCAAGGTGGCTGCCTGTCGAAGGGGCAAAATTGCTATGTTGAAGTTACCCTAGGGTGCCCTAAATCAGTGAGTGAGAAGCCACTGCAATCCAATTCAAATTACACGAAAAATATATCAATGCCTCAAGTTACAGAATCTCTTACCGGACGAGGTGATCTGAAAGGATCATCAAACCATTTATCTTCTCATAAAAAGACTTTTATATATCCGTCCGAGGCAGTGCTTGTTTTATTATTGCAAACGTCGTTTGCCAGGTCTTCTTTGAAAAGGTAGTTACCAAAGCTTGCACTGTTTATCTTCTTTGAAGTGCTTCCAATTTAAAAAATAAAAGGAGATCCCTTTAGTTACATTTTTATACGTATTTTGTGCAATTTTTTGGAATGAAAGAAATAAAAGGATTTTCCTTAGTGGCCACTCGTTTAAAGACAGGTAATTTACTTTGGTTAAAGTTTACGGGCTTCCTTGTGGATTTTAAAGTACACAAGGGATGAAAAAGAATTTGAAGTATTGAAGAAAAGCTTCTCGACAATGTTGTTGTTTTTTTTTTTTTTTTTGGTTTTTTGGTTTTTTGTTTTTCCTTTTTTTCCCCCTCCCTCTCTTCCTCCTCCTCCTCCTCCTTAGAGGAGAAACATATTATCAATGATAAATGAAATAAATGGAGAAACCTCTTATCTGACAAATTATCGATGTTGAATGGAACATTTCTTTACTCTCTCCTTTTTTAGGATCCCATTTTGGTTAGTAAAGACATTGAAAGGTTATTGAGAAACTTTCTGTAGGAAGGGGTGGAGGTGAGGGAGGGGTCCATTTAGTTAATTGGGAGGTTGTTTTGAAGCCTTTGAAGAGTGGGGGCTTAGGTATCAGAAATCTGCAGCTACATATTGAGGCTCTCTTGGCGAAATGGTTGTGACATTTTCACTTGGAGTCTGACTCTTTGTGGGAGGATTATTGTGAGTATGTATGGACCTCACCCTTTTGATTGGGTCTCAAGTTGTAGGTTTAAGGGTTCTTATGAGGGCCCTTGGTCTGTTTTTGCTTAGGTGTTCCTATGTTCTCTCCGTTTTTAAATGCTCTATCGAGAACGGGTTGAACACTTATCTTTGGGTGGGAGAGAGTTCCCTCATCTTTATCATCTTCCAGATAAGACATTGCATTCGGTGGTTTCTATTTTGCCTTCCACCGTTAGGTCTTCCTCTTTTTCCCTATGTGTTCGTCGTCCCCTTGCTGAACAGGAGGCTAGTGAGGTGGTCAATCTTCTCTCTATTATTTCTAACCAATTTATTATTGTGGGGAGAAGGGATTTTAGATCTTGGGTTATGAAGCCCTCCAAAGACTTTTCCAACAATTCTTTCTTTCGGATTCTTTGCGTCCCTTCTCCCCTAGGAAGCTCCTGTGTTTTACTCTCTTTGGAAGGTTAAAATTCCTAAGAAAGTGAAATTCTTTACATGACAAGTTTTGGTTGGGAGAGTGAATACTCAAGAGCGTATCTAGAGGCTTTCCTCCATGATGTTACAACCTCAATGGCGTGTTCTTGGCTAGAGACAGGAAGACAACCTCAATGGGGTTGTGTCAGCTTGTAATAGAGGGTGTTGTTTGATGTTTGAGGAGGTGCTCTTAAATCCTCCGTTTCACAACAAAGGGAGGGTTCTTTTGCAGTCTTGTTTTTTTTTTTTTCCGCTATGATGTGGGGCATTTGGCCTGTCGGTAGAATTTTTCGTGGGGTGAAGAGGTTGGGGGAGGATATTTGGGATTTGATTAGGTTTTTGTAATGATCAACTTTGTATTATCTTTTTGGATTGGGATCCCTTTTTGTAATTGGGCGGGGTGCTGGTTTTTTGGGGATTATTTTTTATATGCCTTGGTAGATCCTTTCTCTTTTTGTATATGCCCTGGTTTCTTAACTGAGCATAATGCCTTATGGAGGAATCTTATTGTAGCTAAGTATTATTCCTCTGATTGTATCTGGCCCTCTCCTATCTCTCGTGGTTCTTCTAAAGCTCCTTGGAGATTCATTTGTCAATATATTGATTTGGTTGTGGATCGTATTACTCGTCGTCTGGGTGATGGGTTTCTACGTCTTTTTGGCATGATTTTTGGCCTAGCTGTGGTGTTCTTGCCACGACACATCCCAAAAAGATTAAGATCTTTATTTTATGATTTGGGAAGATAGATATCCCAAATAGATTAAGATCTTTCTTTGGGAGCTTAGCTGGGGTGCCATTACTATTGCGGACCAATTGTAGTGTCGTTTACCTTATATGTCACTTTCTCCATCTTGTTGTCATATGTGTCGCAAACACGCTGAAACACCGGTTCATTTATTCTTGCACTGTTCCTTTGTTGCTAATTTTTGGGACATTGTTTTGCTTGCTTTTGGATGGTCCTATACTTGTCCAAATAACATCTCTGATGCTTTAGCATCTTTGTTGCTGGGTCATCCTTTTGGTGGTACTAAGAAGACAATTTGGTTGGTCATTACTTTTGCTTTCTTGTGGAGCTTATGGGGTGAAAAGAACAAACGGCTTTTTAATCATTCTTTTTCCTCATTTCCTCGTTTTTTGGAACTTGTTTTATCTACTGCTTTTTCATGGTGTAAAACGAAGCACCCTTTTACCCATTTCAGTTTATCTTTTTTAGTTAGTAATAGACTTTCGCTCCTAGAACTCTTGTATTGCTTGGGGTTTTCCCTTGTTTTTATCAATGAATGTTTCTTTTACCAAAAAAGATCCTTTCATCTTATTACTCAATGAAAGATTGGTTCTTTTCAGATTTTGGCTGCAAAACTGGATAGGACCCTCATTACCTGGTTCATCTTTCTACGTGCATTGGTAAGAATTTCAGCTCATATCATCTGACTGAAGTTATATGTTATCAGATTAAGAAATACTATGTTATTGTGTGCATGTTGCTTGGATGTTATTATGTACATGTTGAGCTGGATCTTAATATTATATTTTGTTGTCTACTTTTCAAAAGTTCATTTGAAAGTAGACTTGATATCAACTTGGAAAAGTGTGTATACCACTAGTTGTTTTTAGAAAAAGAAGAACAATGCAGAAAGACAAAGGGAAACAAGACATCCCAAGTCGACGACATAAAGAGGTTCCAAAAATACCCTCCAAATAAGTCACTTTGTTATAAATTGTTTTATTTCCAAGAACCAGTGATGACAGCTATCATCCAGTGATTTTTTGTTTTTGTTTTTGTATGTTTGTTTTTGTTTTGTTTTGTTTTTTTTTTAATAAGAAACAAATTTCATATACTTATGAAGTTTTGCAAAATTAGGGAGGAAATCCGAAGCCAAAAAAGTTAGAACAAACTTTTCCAATTGGACAAAAGAGTAGAGTAGCTTTATATTTAAATCAAAAGAAATGGAGTATTAATACCAAGATATAGCTAAATAGACGAAAAAATAAAAAAGATTATCAAAAGATCTTTCCTTATCATTGAAAACCCTTTGGTTTTGCTTGATCCAAGTGGTTTATAGAAAACCCAAGCTAGGTGAGTCCATAGAAATTTTTTCCTATCTGAGAAAGGGTGTTCGGTTAGGGTATAGTGAAGGAGACTATTTGGATCACATGGGAGAGCTGTGGACCATTTGAAAGTGGAAAAAATCTCCGTTCAAAATTTTTCAGAAGACGTGCGAGCAATAAATCTTTGCTTCTGTGTTTTGGCATTCTTTTTGCAAAAAGGGCAGTTTATTTGAATTTATTTGTAAAAAAAGAAAAACAATAATGTAGTGACATAACAGGCTTCCATATCTCTTCTTAAAGCTTTTTTGTTGCTATCCTTTCTTTATAAGAAATATATCTATTAAGAAAAAAATATGCCACATGTCAAGTCTATTTGAGTTCTTTTTATTCAAAGGTATGTGTGTGTGTATATATATATATATATTTTCATTTATATGTTTTTTCTCTTGCTAAGTTTTTAAGTTGTTAACTTTCATATATGTTTTTGAAGAGGTTTAATATCTATATCAGCGGTATTCATAAAAAAATGTCTTTAGTATTGGTGATTGGATTAAAATATTAAATTATTATTAACCTTTCAGTTTTCCACTTATGGTTGTGGTTTCTGTAGTGATGGAAATGTAGATTATATGGAAGGGTTGTCGACTGAGACTGATAAAATACGTTCACAGCATGGTTACGATAGTAGCAGCAATAGTAACAGTAGCAGCATTGGTAGCATAAGCAGTAGTTCTAGTGATAGCGATTGCAAGACCGGAGCCAGCGAACTTGAAGCAGATGCCGATTCCTTATCTTGCAGGCAGTCTGGATTGTCTTCAAATGACCAGTCAGCAAACAGTTGCCGAAAATTGGTATGCTCCATTACTGTTCTTAGAATTAGATTTTATTTTCTGAACTAGTTATATAAGATTAAGGACCCTGCAAGTTGGACTATGTTTTGGCATGGGAACTCCTAAATTTGGGGATGTTGTCGAACTGTCAGTATGTGCAATGCTGGTTTATGATTTCATTTTGATTTGTACTATTAAGACTAGAAAGAAGTTCCCAAAGAATTATTATTCACCTAAAAAGTGATTAGGTAACTTGTGCCCTATTTGGTTACAATAATGACATTAAATTTCTATTGACATGTCGATCTTTACACATATTCTGAGTCTGGGTTCAACATCAACAATGACATAAAGGGTGAATCGACATTTCCATTTTATCGTTAAAAAAATTCATCAAACATAGAAATAAGCAACAAAATAACACCAAATGTGAATATAATATAAATAATAGAAATTTTAACTCGTTTACAAAGTGTAAAATGTTTGTTTATTAATCTATTTTTATTTTTATCATCTTTCTAGTAATTTTCATGGACATAAACATTTTATCGTGACATCGACATCGTGAACTTTGGTTACAATATTTCATTTAAAAATGGAGCTTGTTTCTTGAGTATCTCTTTATCCAAATTCTTCACTTCTAAAAAATTCTTTTCCACACACTGGCAAATTTAAAAAACAGAAAACATATTTTAAAAATAATTGCATAATCTGAATACATTTTAAAACAAGATTACAAAGAAATTGTTACTATACCGGCATCACTTCTAAAAGCAGAAAATCTATAGCAAAATCATTATCTAATGGGTATTTATGTTTTTCTCCTGTGGAGGAAACTCTATCGTTCTTGTTCTTGAGGTGGAAACCATCTTTCTGTTGGATTCTGGCGTGGTATTAATTCTTTATCCTTTTTCTTTCTCTTGGCTATAGCCTAGGAACAATTACCCCTTTTTCATTTTATTTTATTCTTTTATTTTTGAACAATTGTGGGTCGAGAATCAAACCATCAACCTTTTGTATGATAATTGGGGCCTTTACCCACTACGCCATGCTTGCAATTGTCCTTTAAGCTACATGAAATCGATCTTCAATAGATTCTTAGGCGTTATCTTCCCGTTGGCCCTCTTGATGTTATTTGCTATAACAAATTATAGTCTTAATGATCTTTTGACTAACTGGACAGCTATGCTTGAATATTTTGACAAGGTTCCCCTTTTGTTTGTAATATTACATATCATCAACAAAATATGTTTTTTTCTATTAAAAAAGGGAATATTGCTCATTCTGCCTCTAATATTTTCTATTTTCTATTAGATTTTTGTAATATCTACTAATATTTTCTATTGGACAATCAAACTGTTTATTTGTCAGGGTATTAAGCGGCCTCGTTCAGGGATGCCAGATGCGTTAGATCAAATGGGTACAGGTGCTCAAATTCAAGATGCTTTCAAATCTGATTTTACTTCCACCAAGCTCAACAATTGCACTGTTACAGGAGTTAGTAATGAGCTGATTGGATCTCCTTGGGACTGGGATGACGATGACCGGGGTGGGGATGACATTGAAGACCTCCTTTTGCATTTTGGGGGATTTGGAGACTTCTTTGAGAATGATGTTTTGCCTTTTGGGGAGGTATTTTCCACGTGTCTTGTAAAATGTTCTCCTGCAGGATGATTATAAGATGGTTGTTATTGTTGCATATTAAGTTTTTGGTGATGCGCAATAGCTCAAAACAAACTTAAATCTCAAAATAAGCTTTCTAAGATGGTTAGTTTTTTATTTTTCTTTCTAGATCTGTTTATTGAAGTTAATATGGCCCTTGAGTTACTTCATTAACCTCTATAAGTTTCCTTTCCATTCATATCCTCCTGCAGAAAAGATCCTCATTGGAATGAAATTTGAGCTTAACTGCAAAAATTATTTTGGATTATTAAAATCTACCAACAAGTTGAGAATTTGGCACTGATTTGTGATGATAACTCATTATTGTTTTATTAAAAAAAGTACAAACCTTTTGGTAAAAATCTAATGACTTTAATTAGTTTGTAGTAATCTTTTCACTCCCTTAATCTTCCTCAGTCAAGTTGAAGGCAATCTGTTCCTTCCCCCCCCCCCCCCCCCCCCCCCCCTAATATTCTTGCTGATTATATGAGTATGATCTTGGAGCTCATCATGCTATTATCTTCTGAAGCCTCCAGGAACTACAGAGTCACAATCTCTTATGTTTTCTGCTCCGGACTACACTGATGTAGGTAGCAGTCCAGTTGGGGTCATGGATGTTTCTGATCAGATGCTTTTGCCTGTGGGGTTTCCATCCTTTGATAGCTTCAACCCAACTGTTCCAATGACGACAGATGAGGTTCTAAGCAAAGATCAAGAAGTCACAAACAATGCATTGTCCTCAGTAACAGCCAACCAAACTCCAGTGTCTTCTTCTGGGGAGTTTGATCAAATTACTAAAGCTGAAGCTCTGATGACACTTGCTCCAGAATATGGAGCAGTTGAAACTCCTACAAGTGAGTTTTCTTCATCAATGTTCCGAAGTCCATATATTCCAAAATCTCGGGAGCTAGAAGGTTCAAACTTAAGCACAAACAGTTACATATATGGTGCAACACCACCCTCTTCACCACATTTTGATAGGTCGGATGCGAAGAGTGGTATCTCCTCAAATACAAAACCATCTAATGTTCTACAGGCAAAAAACTATTATACGCATGTCGACAATGTGAAAGAGAAACATATAAGAAAATCAGCTGCCTGTAAGAACAGCATCTCTACATCTGATGGGCTGGCATCATCTCTCTCCAATCACAATGCTGTCAAATCCGCACAAAGGAAAACGACTGAGGACAGTGTCGAAGCTGATTGTTTATTTATGTCTCAGAAGCACGTTCTTGCAATGGAAGTTGAATGCTTAATGTTCCAAGCTTCTATGTGCAGAGTACGGCATACCCTGCAGTCTTCTGGTAGTTCCACTGTTTCTGGTACAAATCAGCTATCTAGTGATCCAAGTACTATTACAGATTATATGGCAAATGAGGTGAAGAAGAAAGATACTCTTCCAATTAGAATAGCCGGAGATGTTGATGGGGGAATACTTGATGGACACCTTAATGCACCTGTTGGTGTTTGGCGGTCTGTTGGAGTTCCCAAGGTTCCAAAGCCCTCAAATTCACCTAGTATGGAACTTGGCTCATCCTTACCCCACAATTCTTTCCATGAGGATGGAGTTCTCTCTTATGGGCAAAGACAACCCCTTCAGGAGCTCCTTGATGCCTTCCCTTTACTCGTCCAGCAGGCTACTTCTTTTGTTGACCTCGCCTTGGATGCAGATTGTGGTGATGGCCCATATGGTTGGCTAGGATTGCAGGAACAATGGAGGAGGGGATTTTCATGTGGGCCATCTATGGTTCATGCAGGCTGTGGAGGGACCTTAGCCTCTTGCCATGCATTGGACATTGCAGGCGTGGAGTTGGTTGATCCTCTCTCTGCTGATGTAAGTGTACTTTCCTTCTAATTGCTATTGCATGCACACAATTTCCTATCTTATATTTGTATTCTAGACCTAGACTTTATTGTTATAATTTGTTGAAGATGTTGTTCATGCTTATTATCTTGTTATCATCATATCAGTATTTCACAAAATTAACTTTTGTATGTTTGCTTACCTTTTTTATCACGTCTGGTCTGGTGTTACTGTTACTATAATTGTGTGTATGTGGTGTCTATAATTGTGTGTATGTGGTGTCTTTTGTTTTTCCTTCTTGCCATGCTGGCTTGTTGATGAGATGTAGCTTTAAAGATGTTCTTCTACTATTTTGGGAACGTGACTGATTCATGAGTTTAGTCTTCTCAATATAATTAATCCTTCAACCCAATGTTATCCAACTGACATGCTGCTTCTATAATCTGATATTGACACTTGAGGATAAAATGCTGAATTATCTTCCAGGTTTATGCTCCGTCTGTAATGAGTTTGCTGCAGTCTGACATGAAAACAGCCTTGAAATCTGCATTTGGCACTTTGGATGGGCCATTATCTGTAATTGATTGGTGCAAAGGTCGTGGTCAATTAGGTGATTCAGGAAGCATGGGTGATGGATTATCTGCCGAGTCTACTGTAAATGAATCTAAAGATTCTTCAAGTACTGTTATGCAAAATATTGGAGAGCCCATAAGCCCCTCACATTCTTCTGCTAGTGGATCGTCTAGTCTCAAAGGTACGGATGCAATAATTTATACAAAATGAAATGTTCAGTTCAGTGGATCATGCAATTTTCTGATACTGTAGGCAGTACCACGATGGATGGTTCCAAAATGGACGAGACTTCCCAAAGGAGATCAAACCAAGAAATATGCAGTTCAGGATCCGACCAGCAACTACTGTCTTCCCGGCTGAGACCAACAGTTATTGTTCTCCCATCACCTGCGATACTTGTTGGGTATGCATTTGATTATTTAATCGCATGTTAGTTTTTGAGAGTTTAAATTCATATCTAGGATATCCTGATCTGTTTTGTATACTAAACATTTATGTACTTTCATAGGCTATTTAATATCACTCAGAAAATTACTCTATATCCTTTAAATGATGGTTGCACATTCAAGTTGATGTCACTATTAGAAGATTACTCTGTACTATGGATGAATGACATTCATTGCATTTTTTATTTTTCACTTAAAGAACTACAGATTTTTTTGGCCTTTCATTTAAAATTGTTAAGTATCTGTTTCCATAGATTGCTTAGGCCCCTGTTATACAAAGGACATGAAATTATTTGCTTCGAACTGCAAAATTGTATGTCCATGTTTGAGGAAGAAACTATTAATAAACAAAACAATCAATGGACTGAAGCATGGAAATCCTAATATCTCGCATGGACCAAAATTTTTGTGGGCTTCTTGCAGCGGCAATCCAGTTTACTTCTGATGTAGCCTAAAGAGATAACAAAGAGAATTCTCTCCAAAAATCAATATTGTGGATTTTTACTAGAATGAATAATGTGTTTGATACAAGAGGGGAAGGTTCCTATTTATAGAGCTTTATTACAAGTGGGGGTAAAAAGGGAATTAACTTAGAATATTAACTAATTACCCATTTAACCCCTATTCTTCTTACATCAACTTCTTTCTATTTTTACCTCCTTTTTGTCTTCCCCTTCCCCTTCCCCTTCGGAATCATTGTATTTTTACTTCATTAGATGGGGTTGATCTTGTGGTTCTTCGGTGCTTATTGTAATCTTTTTTGTTACTTTAAATATTTCATTTATCAATGAAATGGTTTCTTATAAAAAAAAACCAAGTTCCATGATTGTGTCTATTCTTGGTTTTTTTTTTTTTTTGGTGGATAAGAAGTTTATTCTTAGATGGTTAACCATTAAAAACTGTAGTCATAGTCTGGTTCGTATTGGAAGTAAAAGGTGAGTTTGTAGAGATTTTAGGTCCATTTGCTCGGTTATGCTTGTGTGGGAGGTTACCTCTTATATTTTCATGTAGATGAATTACTGTTATCAATATCATCTACTGAGATAGAAGAAACGATGATATGTAAATAGGTACCAAGATGATTGGCTTAAGACATCTGCTAACTCTCTGCAACTCTGGGAAAAGGCCCCTCTTGAACCTTATGCTGTACAAAAACCGGTAAGTTGATTGAAATCTGAACAGGTGGCATCTGCAAGAAACTATTTGTCTTCTTGCCCATATTTATTTATTTGGTAAAAGTACTGAAATGATAATATATCATTTACACCCTTTTAGTGACATGGATTTTTATTTTCATTAAATGTTGCAGATAAATTATTGTGTCATTTGTCCAGATATCGATCCTCTTGCATCAGCTGCTGCTGATTTTTTCCAGCAGCTAGGAACAGGTTAGTAATGATTTGTTATTTAATTGAATAAAAATGATACTTTCTAACCAGTGGTGTACTATCACTAATTCTGATATTTTAGAAATGGATAAATACTGTTCTTATGTGGATAAAATTGTCACTGTTACATTTTGAGAAAAGAAAATTCCGAAGTTTTATTTTTAAGGATCAATCATTGATATGTATGAAATTGTTAGGATACCTCCTAACAAGAGAACACAAGAACAAACAAGAACAATAAAAGATAGAATTATATTGCAATATCAATGAAGAAATTACAATATACCTCAGCACATTCTAGAGGGCTGAGACTCCTCTCCCTAAATTCCCAATTAGTAAATCCCACAAAATTCTCCACCCCTTGCCCTACTCTTTCCTACTATTTATAACCAAAATGCCTAACAAACTTAATGGCTAATTACTAAAATACCCCTTACTACTAATCATACTAATTATCCCAATATAATCTTAACTAGGAGCCTTACAGAAATTTACATGGAGGTTGGGGGAAATTAATAAACATCTCCAGTTGAACTGGAGAACATAAGCTATTAGAGTTAAAAAGAGAACCCATTTTACACCAAGATAAAGCAAGGAAATGAACACTAGCAAAGAAGACCGGATAGGTTTTCTCCTATGATTTCTTTCCACCCAAGTCAACCACAGAAAAGAACCAAACAAGATTCATCCTAAGGATCTCTTTGCTTTCACGAAAGGGGTTACCCAAAAAGAGGGGTTTAAGAAAAATGTAGAGATATTTTATCATTAGTATCTTTTCATTTTGTCAATGAAATTTTCTCGTTTCTTGGTATAAAAAATGTAGGGATCTTTTGGGAAGACCATCTCATGTTTAAGGGCAGCCATAATATCGTTCCAAAGTTCCTTTTTTCTGATATGATATGTTAAAAGTTTATGTTGTTCTTCGAGTGTATTAGAGCTTTATGAGACTAAATTTAGAAACTTGTAGTTTTGTTAGGTATGAGAGGGAATTTTTGTAACTAACTTTATCATAATGAAGGTTGAAATAGTCGTATTGCCCCTTGTATTCTTTCAATTTTTTTAAATAGAAGGTTGGCTTATCATTTTAAAAAAGGAATCCTTTTCATATGCTCGTTAACTGCATTCAAATTTTTTTTAGCGAATTACAGTTTATTGACCAACTTTTTCTTCGGGCTTTTCTGTCACCAGTGTATGAGACATGCAAGCTGGGAACTCATACCCCGCATAATTTAGGGAATCAGATGGACGCAGATTCTGGGAAGTGGTTGTCTTCAGGTTTTGTTCTACTTGATTGCCCCCAATCAATGAAAATTGATAGCAGTAGTGCTTCAATTGTTGGTTCAATTAGTGACTATTTGCTTTCTCTCTCAAATGGATGGGACTTGACAAGTTATCTTAGATCTCTTTCAAAAGCTTTGAAAGCTTTGAAACTCTCTCCATCCATGTCAGCTAATCCAAAAGAAGGAAGTAATGGTTCTTGCATGGTAAGACCTTTGAATATTTTCTACTTTTTTACCCATTGCATGTCCCTCAGTGTATATTATTTCCTGTATGCTTAGCTCAACCACACTTTTTTGCTCACCTTAGGTACTTTATGTGATCTGCCCTTTTCCTGATCCCCTGGACGTATTGCAAACCGTCGTTGAATCTTCTGTTGCTGTGGGTTCTGTCATGCTCCAGTCAGATAGAGATAGGAGAACAATATTGTGTAGTCAGGTTGCAAAGTCGTTAAGCTGCTCAGCAGCTGTTGATGAGTCATCAACATCAAACGTTTTAGTTCTTCAAGGGTTTACTCTACCCAAATTGGTATTGCAGATTGTGACAGTTGATGTGATTTTCAGAGTGAGTAGTCCATCAGTAAATGAACTTGTCATTCTTAAGGAGACAGCTTTTACTATTTATAACAAGGCCCGCCGAATATCACGGGGGACATCAAATGATGTGGTCCAGTCATCATCAATATCTAGTAGATCTCATTCAGTTCTATCATCAATGTCACCTTCCATTCCAGGGATGTGGAAAGACTGTGTTGGTCCTAGAATAACTGGGCATTCCCTCCCACGAGAGGGTGAAATTGATGGTACCATGAGGTCTGGGACCTGGGACAATTCCTGGCAATCAAGGGCTGGATCGTTAAATTGTGACCCAAACCGAATAGGAGAATATTATCTCCAAGATGATTCTTGCTACATGTTTGAACCACTTTTTATTCTGGCAGAACCAGGTTCACTAGAGCATGGAATTTCACCAATAAATCCTGTTACACTAGGAACAGAGTCTTCGAAACCATTATCTGATGACAACAGCGGAGCCTTTTTACAGAGTGCAAATTCAACAGTAGGTATGGATATGGGAAGTAACTCTCAACTAGATGGACCTGAGATGGATGGATTTGGATATGGCCATCAGAAGAATCCTAGCCTACACTGTTGCTATGGATGGACAGAAGACTGGCGCTGGCTAGTATGTATCTGGACAGATTCGCGAGGAGAATTGTTAGACAGTCATATATTTCCATTTGGTGGTATCAGCAGCAGGCAGGATACGAAGGGTCTGGAGTGCATTTTTGTCCAAGTTCTGCAGCAAGGCTGTATGATACTTCAGTCATGCTCACCTGATACTGGTGTTTCCAAGCCTAGAGATTTGGTTATTTCAAGAATTGGAATGTTCTACGAGCTTGAGTATCTAGGTACAGATTCCTCGTATCATTATTATTTTCAGCTTTCATTATTAATCGATTCAATTGTAGTAGATTCTGCTTCTAGTTCTAGTCTCTCATACGCAGTGAATTTTACATGTCTACCCATGGCTTTGTATAATCTCAATTATTTACTTACTAGTTTGAAATCCTGAAGATTTATTTCACAATTACATCAATAATCTCATTCAGATGTGACCTGCTTGGAAAGGGTCCCACAGTTGCATCTTTTTTCTTGATGGTTTTACTACTCACTATTTTCACATATCCATCCACTTAAAATTTACAAATTTTCCGTTGAAGATTTTCAAAAGGTAATTTTAGATTTCTGACTTGTTTTGGGTTCGAACTAATGGTGCACTTTTTGCCATCTTATTATGACTAGAGTGGCAGAAGGCCATTTACTCACTATGGGGATCTGAGGTGAAAAAATGGCCCTTGCAACTTCGCCGCTGCATGCCAGATGGGATATCATCAAGTACTAATGGGAGTTCTTTGCAACAACAGGAGATGAGTTTGATTCACGATAGAAACCTTCCTTCCTCCCCAAATCCTTTATATAGCCCGCATTCAAAAACTACAGGCTTTATGAAAGCTGGTATTGGACAACCTGCTATTAGAAAGCAGCTAATGGGTGGTCATGCAGTGGTTGACAACTCAAGAGGATTGATTCAGTGGGTGCATAGTATTAGTTTTGTTGCAGTTTCGATGGAGCATTCTCTGCAGCTATTACTTCAAGCTGATTCACCATCTCCTGGTAAGATAAGTGACCAGTACCTAACATATGCCTTATTTTTTTGAATTGATGTTTTACAGCTCCACCTTTTTTGTTTAATTGTTGTAGATTATTACCTTTTTCTCCCCTTTTTGGTTGTGACTCCAAGAATTTCATACTTCATGCTGTTTCATTAAGATATTTAGTCAATATTTTAAGGCTACAACATAAAACTGGTAGAGTATAAAATTTCATTTTGTTGAAATATTTTCTGGAGACGTTTCCTTTGGAAAATTCTAAGGGTTGTATGGCTCTTGATAACTCGGGGAGTTAAGAAGTTGAGCTTATGTTTGTTAGGTAAGCATTGCTTTTACTAGTCCACGTGTTTACTAAGTCTTTAGTGAAATTATGTTTCTCTTGATAAAAATAAACAAAAAGAACTTTTACTAATTAGATACTTGCCAAATGGCCCAAATATGAGTCTCTTGGGTCCAGGCCTTGGGTTGACGCGGGTGCCCTTGGTATAGGGGAGCCCAGGTTATCAAAGAAAGAAAAAAGAGTCACCAAATGAACTATCTGCACGTACAATTATGCAAGCTTGGGTTTGCAATCCATAAACCTAGATGTCTTAAAATCACGAGCCAAACATTCCATATCCTCTATTCATTTATTTTAAATGGAATATTTGTGATTAATTTGAACAAAAAAGCAGTGGGGAATATCTCGATTAGACAATCCATACTTTGGGAATAACCATGCATAGTCTTTCATGTACTGGGTTAGAGGACCTCCAACTTAGCTTCCTCAAAATTCCACGAGCAATGAATGTCTTTGTGATGGTTTAAGTACTTTGCAATAGCTGTCATATGGCCTGCATCATTTGAAATGTCCTGGGTTTGGGTTTCTTAAGGTGCATGGAGAAATATATATGCAACGCATTTTAGGTTTTGCAGCAGTGACTTTTCTCAGTACTTACCTAAAGTCTTTCACAGGTGGAAATCAAGGCAGTGTACATACGGGTTTGTCCGCGTATCTTGAAGGCTTTACCCCTGTAAAATCACTTGGTTCCACAACTTCTTCTTATATACTAATCCCATCACCCAGTCTGCGTTTCCTTCCCTCTAACCCTCTTCAGCTTCCCACATGCCTCACTGCCGAATCCCCACCTTTAGCACATCTCCTCCACAGTAAGGGCTCTGCAGTTCCACTTTCGACTGGATTTGCTATTTCAAGAGCTGTACCCTCAATGAGAAAGGATTCTCGGAGCAACATGAAAGAGGAATGGCCATCGGTCCTTTCGGTTAGTCTCATCGATTATTATGGAAACAATATCACACAAGAAAAGAATGTTCGTGGAATTATCAAGCAAGTGGGAAGAAGTTCAACTGTGGAATCCAGAGACTTTGAAATAGAGACGCATTTGATCCTTGAATCTATCATAGCAGAGCTTCATGCCTTATCATGGATGACTGTGAGCCCGGCATACTTGGACCGACGAACTGCTCTGCCTTTTCACTGTGATATGGTTTTGAGACTCCGGAGGATTCTTCATTTTGCTGACACGGAGCTTTCTAGGCGCGTCGAAAAAACAAAACATTAGGACGATATCAACTGAGGTAATGCTCAGGTTGTTTCTTGCTAATTATTCTATTAAGACCTTCTTACCATGTAAAGTTATATGTATTATAATTCTTGTACATGCTAGATAGGTGGGCAATTCTTAATTATATGCTTAGTTGGTAGGAATTAGGGAAGAGAGAATTAAATCTCAGTTCAGGTTGATGTGAAAAATTAGGACAGATGTATATGTAACAAAAGGGAATTGCAACTCGAAAATCAGTGTGATTGAGATCCCTTGATTTTCTCAGAATATAATCCAATGATAGAACCACTTATTTGACAGCCTCTATTGTTACTCACAACCAGCAGTTTTCAATTACTATCACAATCAGTTTATCCTTGTCTAGAGTTTGTCTAATGACCAAAGAATGACCATTTGCAGTTTTAGAGATGGTATTCTGACAATATCCTTGTCTAGAGTTTGTCTATTGAATAGTTTCTTTTGCTTTTTCTTTTTATATTAAATGGCTGAGTTAGTATGAACTCAATGTGAGTAAGAGATTCGAACCTTTGACCTCTTAATTTGTCTTATCTTGGCCAACTGCTTTATGTTTAGATTGTCTTTATTTCAACTTTATAGTGTGGGACATATTGACAGCAAGAGCTTCATTGAAAAAACAAGTATATGAATGATAGTGATCAAAGTTTTTTTAGAAGGAAATAAACATGGGGTAATTATGAAAATGTGGGGTGTTCTTATCTGGCCTGGTTGCTAAACAGCCCCATGTGATTTGATCCTTGGTTGTAATGATTCTGTATTTGTTGTGTTCTACTGTCCTTAAATTCTGCTTCTATATTTCAAACTACCAAACCAAGCTCCTTTTCTTTTAAAATACTAAAGCATATAATAAAATGTATTATTACCAATATGACCAAAAGAATGTCTTAAGTTTGTGTAATTCACAATGAATGATATGAAGTGACATTTTACATGCGCTTCGAATTTGTCTTTCTAGAACAGAACTATTTTATGCAAGTTGTTGCATTCTTATGTTGTTCATTCATTGCTCATTTATTTCCATCACCTATAATTTTGTTCTTAATGATAATAGAAGGGTTTCTTCCCCCTCTCTCTCTTTCAAACTAAGGACTATTTGAAGAGTGATTTCCAATCAAAGATTTTTTTTATATCCGTGAGTGTTCGGGTCAACTTACGCGCACTTCGACTAATCTCACGGGACAATCTGTCTGACCCTATAACATTTGGGTGTCAAGAAAACCAGTAGGATATTAAATCCTAGGTAGGTGGTCATCATGGATTGAATTCATGATTCCTTAGCCCTTTGACCTTTTTTTTTTTTATGTTCTTACTACTACTAGGCCAACTCACGATGGTTCTATAAAAAATATTTTTGAATAATCCTTTTATCATAACATATGTTTTTATTAAAATATTAATGGTAGTTTCTTAGCATATGAACACATGCAAGGTAGGTTAGACCCCAATGCAATAAGCCAACATTCCTTAATATTTAAGCCATACTTTAGCTTTGGTGGTTAGGGGATTAGCATATAAATATTTTGAGGTGGTAAGCTTTTAGCATATATCTTAAAGCGAAGAGTCATTTTAAAGATACATGCTTTTGTTTAAGTAATTGGTCTTTAAGGATTGTTTTTTTCTTTTAAATTATTGTTAGGTCTTATTCTTTTGGAGTCACTTGCACTTGGTTTTACTTTTGCTTTTTTTTTTTTTTTGTTCCTACTCTTTTTGGTATGCTCTTTTGTATTATTTTATGTTTTTAAGTTTCATTTAAAAAAAATGATTAATGAATTAATGGGGTAATTCGATTTTTCATTTATTTTCTATTCAAATAGTAGGGTATTTTATAACAAAATGTGATTATAGAGGGAATTGGAAATTGTCCAAATTAAATTGGCCCCGTGCGAGATATGTTTGATATCTAATATTGTTTAACAATGTTTAGATAAATGGAGAATGCTAGAATAAATGAAAAAAGTTTGTATAGTGCCATATCTAAATATTGTCTAGCCAACCGTATTATTTATGTTGTGTTATAAATGTACCCTCGCCATTTTTTGATGGTCGAGGGGAAATTTTATCTTCTGACTCAGTTATTTGAATCTCCCGTTCTTGGTATTATGTTAAGTTATTTTGTATATGAGCCTCTTTAAATAGAACTTATTGTCATTGATTTGATGATTCCTATTATATGTGGTGAAGAGAATTAATTCTTGAGGTCAGATAGACCGATAAAACTATAGTTATAAGCCTTGTAATCCATCCTTAGAATGCTAGAATGGAGGATTATTCGGGAAGAACGTAAATATCCACCTTATGAAACTTTGTAGTTCCAAAAGATGTTTGCTAACTAAAGTTTTGACAATTGCATTTAGACATATTAAGAATCAAATAATATTGATCCTTCTAAGTTGTATCAAGATTATTTTTTGCCCCCTCTCATTCTTTATAGATACAAGAAAGTTCATAGCAATCTTACTATATATATTTGATATTGATTTAATTAAATGTATCCAACATTTTAATATTTTCTAGGTTAAAATACTATTTTGGCTTCCATACTCTGAAATTTGCTCAATTTTAATTTTGTACTTTCTAATTTTAGTTATTGTACTTTTAATAAGTCTTACATTCGGTCTCTCAAAGTTAAATTTTATTATAATTGGTTAAATAATAACAATAATTTTTATGCAAGAAAATACAATATGTTAATATATTTTCAAAATTTATAGTAAAAATGTCAATAGGTAATAAAAAGTTTTTTAAAAAATCAATAATAAACTAGTGGTGAGACTAAATTTAGAATTTATTAAAAGTACAAGGACTAAAATTTAACAAACTTTAAAGTATAAGGACCAAAATGACATTTTAACTTATTTTTTAATATTGATTATTTTACTTTTTAGAAATAACTACAAAAATTAAGCACGGATGGATAAAAGGTTTTGTGATAATAATTTTCATTTGAATAAATTGTAGGGCTGTTTTTAAATATAGAAAAATGATCCAAAATATTTACATAACAAAACTTCACTGTCTATCTTTGATAGACCACGATAGACTACTACTATATGTGTCTATCTGTAGTCTATCGCAATACAGATAGTAGTCTATCGCGATATTATAGATAGACAGTAAAATTTTACTATATTTGTAAATATATTAAGCAAATTTGTCATTTAAAATAATTTTCTAGGTTGTTTTCAAATATAGGAAAATGAACTAAAATATTTACAAATATAGTAAAATTCCACTGTCTATCTATGATAGATCGCGATAGACTACTATTTGTATCTATTTGTAGTCTATCGCGATACAGATAGTAGTCTATCGCGATATCACATATAAACAGTAAAATTTTATTATATTTGTAAATATATTTAACAGTTTTGTCATTTAAAATAATTTTCGTGATAGTTACCTTGTTACTAATTAGATATGATATTAAATGTGGGCAAATATGTCATAGCCCCATGTGCACAAGTAAGCATCAGCATGTGATGCCTCTTCTCTCTATATTGTCCTTTCTCTCTCTAAACTTCCAAATTTCATTAATAAAAGAGATAGACATTTTGTTTGAGCAAGAAAATGTCAAATGGCAAAATCACATTGGTTTTCAAATGCATTAATTAGTAATGAATTTTCCTATATTTTACAACAAATATCTAAAGAAAAATGTGGCCATTCTTCATTCCAAGTTGGAATTTTCCTATCAACATGAACTCTTCTTAGGGATCTTACAATTGATTTTCTTTGTTTCTGATTTCATTTATTGGTTGATATTTATTAATAAATGTTAGTAGGAAAAAAAATCAAGGGAAATTACTATAAATAGAAAAAATATCAAACTATTTACAAATATAGAAAAATGTCATTGTCTATCCGTAATAGATCGCGATAGAATTTTATCGCTTTCTATCGCTAAAACAAATGAATTCTATCGCTCAAGCGATAGAAAGCGATAGAATTCTATCGCAGTCTATCACTGTAAAATTTTTCTATATTTGTAAATAGTTTGGCTCATTTTTCTATATTCGAAAAGAGCAAAAAAAAAATCAATTTGTATTCCTAATTTTGACCGTCGAATCACTTAAAACTTCAAACTACGAACTATATTAATTAAAATTTTAAACTTTCATTAGTGGATTAATTTATATATAAATATTTTAATTTTTATTTAAAATTGTTAATGCATATGTTTACACACATATAGACTTCTTTAAATGTATGTAGTAATATAATATCAAAAGAAAAAATAATGGTTTAAATAAATTAAAGGAAAATTATTATAAGTAGAAAAAATATCAAACTATTTATAAATATAGAAAAATTTTCGATAGACTGTAATAAACAATGATTTTTTTTTTTATATTTGTAAATAATCTGGCTTATTTTTCTATATTTAAAAATCGCCTTAAATAAAAGCAACTTTTTATTTATTAATAAAAATAGTTTTTCATTTTCTAATCTTCCTCTATTTTAGAACGAATTACCTAATATCTTTCTTGCTATTTTGGTAGAATTTCAGAAGAATAATGATTTTTATTTAAGTAATTTTGAGCTTATTTTAAATAAAATAAAGTGAAAATAACTATAAATTACTAAGTGAGAATCTAATTTATATCTATATAATTATTGGTTAGGACTTTTGTTTTGTTTTGTTTTTTTTATTTTATTTTAATTATTGGTATAACTATTTAGTTTAGGTAGATCTGATTTTCTATGTCTTTTAATAACATTTTTGTTTTAAAACTTATGTTTGTTTCTTCTTAATGAATGATTAATATAATTTTTATATTTTTATTTTATTTTTTTAATTTTCAAAACTTGATTTTTGGTGATTGAAACCATCGATGAAAAGTGGATAATAAAAACAACATAAACTAAGCACCGTTTATAGGCTTAATTTTTAAAAACTAAATAGTTATTGAAAAGAGTCTAATTTATTAGTTAAATTAAAAACTAAGTTCCCAAACTTTCAAAGTGTATGGTAGGTCTCCACATTTTCTATTTTTTTTATTTTAACATATTCATAGTTTTTAAATAACCGATCTATTCAATATAAAATTAAAATTTATGTCTATTAGGAACCTAAACCCTTAATTTAGAGTCTAATAAGTCTACGGATTTTAAAAAATATCAAATAAGTCAATGATATATTATACACAAAATTTAAACTTTATAGACTTATTAGACAAAAAAAAATGAATCTTTAAGAACTTATCAGACACTTCTAAAAGTGTAAGAATCAAATAGACATAAACCTAAATATTTAAGGACCTTTTAGAAAGAAAAAAAATAAATTAAAGGACTAAATAAATATAAATTTGAGTTGTTTTCAAATATAGAAAAATGAGCCAGACTATTTATAAATGTAGAAAAATTTTACTCTCTATAAACGATAGACCGCAATAGAATTATATCGCTTGAGCGATAGAAAATGATAGAGCCTATAAGTGATAGACTGCGATAGAAAGTGATAGAAAGCGACTTAAGCGATATAATTCTATCGCGATCTTATAGACAGTAAAATTTTTATATATTTATAAATAGTTTGATATTTTGTGTGTTTATAATAATTTTTCAATAAATTTGAAAGTAACCTAAACTATTTAACAATTTATGAAAGTTTACAATAATGGAGTCTCTGCCTGTAAAATGGAAAGCCACAGCTCACTCATTGACCTCCCATGTGCTGAGTCTTGATTTTGTCTCAAACATGTTTTTTTTTTTTTTTTTTTTTTTTTTTTTCATATTTTGAAATTTCTATATTTTCATATTTTCATCTCTTACAAAAAAAAAAAAAAAAAAGTGAAATTTTTTAAAATTTAAATACTAAAATGTAAGTTTAAATACTATTTTCATTTTTCAAGCTTTTTCAAGTCCATTTATTTACTTTCAATTTTTACTAATATTAATCCTTGTAATTTCAAAATGTAATTATTTTAATTCCAATTTGCAAAATATTAATATAAAACTTTTATTGCAATGACTAGCCAACATTGATAATATTATATACCTCATCTTCATTAAGATTATGTATAAAATTTAAGTAAAAACATATGATTCTTAAATCTTTGCATATTACTACAAGGCATTTTAAACCATAAATAATGAAAGCGGATTTTTTTGGGACGATTTTCAAATATAAAAAAATGAGTTAAATTATTTACAAATATAGAAAAATTTTATTGTTTATCAGCGATAGAATTCTATCACTTGAGCAATAAACTTCTACTTATACATATACAGTAGAATTCTATCGCAGTCTATCGTTGACAAACAGTGAAATTTTTCTATATTCGTAAATAGTTTGATCTTTTTCTGTTTATAGTAATTTTCCTTTTTTTTCTTTCATTCTTGAGTTAAAAATTCAGTACTTCAACCTTAACCCTAAGAAGTAAATGACTTAATTGCTAGGTGAAATACATATAGAGAACATTACCAAAAAGAAGAGGATAAAAGTTAAAAAAATAATAATAACATAACATTAAATATGGAAAATATACATCAAATTAATAATTCCAAATCACACCCAAACAAATTCAATCATAACCTCACAATTAATAACCCCTAATAAATCCTTAAAAAAAAAAAAAAAAAAAAAAGAACCAACCCATCTCTCCATTTCCTTCCCTCTTCCTTCCTTCATAGACATTTCATAATTTCTAGAGAAAAAGAAAAAGAAAAGAAAAAAAGAGCAACATGGGTTTAAAGAACACACACATATTTATACATCCATTGGAAATTACTATATAAATGGTGAGTGAAATTAAAAAAAAAAAGAAAAAAAAAGGGAAGAATTTAAAGGAAGAATCCAAGAACAAGAGGAGCAAGAGAAGTCATTAAAGTTGGAAGAGAAATTGGAGCATCAGAAGTAGGGCTTGGAGCTGGAGCTTCTTGAGCTGCAACAATGGAGGATGAGAAACCCATTAAAACAACCACCATTATCATCATCAAAGCTTCAAACTTCATTGCTTCCATTGCAAAAACAAAGCCTTAAAGCTTTGATTTTTTTGCTTAGATTTGAGAATTTTCAAATGGGTTTCTCTTGCTTTCTTGAAACAGAGCTAATTGTTAAGGGAAATGATATTGGGTTTGTTTGTATTTATAGCCAAAAATAAGAAAATATATTTATATTTATTATTATTATTATTATTTTATTTAAGGTTTTTACAGGGTGGTTTGATTTGGTGGATTGTATTGCCAAACAGCTGTCTTAAGGTCCACCACTTTTTTTTAAATTTTTTTAATTTAATTTAATTTAATTTTGAAGGGTTTCCCACTTTTTTCTTGCCAATAATTCTCTTTAAGTTTTTTTTTTTTTTTTTTTTTTTTTTTTTTTTCCTTTTTTTAGAGCTTTATAGTTTGGTGGCAAAATCCAAAGAGGGTTGAGAGGTTGGTTTTTGGTTGGTTTAGGGTCTTTAGAGTAAATGATGATGATGATCCTTTTTTTCTTTTGAGCATTATTAGTTAGTTGGTTATATGCTATTGGTGAAATTGATCTTAAATATAAAGAAAAAAAAAAAAACGGATAGACTTCTATCATTTCTATCACTGATAGACCCTGATAGATTTCTATCAGCGTCTAACACAACTATCTAAAAAATTTGCTATTTTGTGTAAATAGTTTCCCTTATTTTTCTATTTTTAAAAATTTTCCTTTTTTTTTTTTAAAGAGAATTAAAAGTAAAAGCATATTTTGTATGACAAATTATTTCGATGAGATATCGTATATTTACATTAATGATATTTTGTTGCTTCTTTTCTTTTTTTTTTTTTTCTTGAAAAAGAGATTTAAAAGTAAAAGCACTTGGACTGAAATCAAACAATCAAACAAATAAGATTTTGTACAACGAATTATTTTGATAATATGTTATATGCACTTTGACCCATTAGTGACATTTTGTTACTTATTTTCTTTTTTCTTGAAAAAAAGAATTAAAAAGTAATAATACATTAACCTAATCAAATAACTGAGATTCTATACAACAAACTATTTCGATAAGATACCATATGCTATATTTACCATTAGTGATATTTTGTTGCTTATTTTCTATGTTTCAATGTCACGCCCGACCTATGATTCAGATCAAGATTCAACACTTAATGACCCTAACATTCCCTTGCATCCCCTGCAACCTGACAATATCATCTTTGATTGTCTTAAATTGCTTCTAAGAGTGAAAACTATCCTCACAAACCAACACGAGTCATTTCAAAGATGCTTTGTCTTCACTCACATACTTCCTAGGAAAATTCACATGAGGTCACCTAACATATGTTGCTCCAAGTTAAGCACGCTTAACTTTGGAGTTCCTATGAGTCACTGAAAAGGAAAGTGCACCTTGTTGGTAGCGATAGTAACTTTCAATTCTTTCAAGCATTTCTTAACCATACTTTCAAATCCTCAAAATCCCTCCCATGTGGATATGATCTCGATTCATTCATACCCCTCCTAAACTTAGGTGTTACATTCATGATATTTTTTTACGACACAATGAAAATGTCAAACCCATAAAAAACGTAAAAATATCGATACGTCAAAGAAAAATTTAATATCATAGTTGTAGGTTGAAATCTCCATTTTATTTTTTTCAATAGTATGTTTTTAGAAAAAGAAAAAAAAAACCTTTTCCTTAAAGAAAGATCAAGAAAGATATAAAGATATTTCCTTAAAGTAAAAACTATATATGTGTACAAGTGATAAATATAGGACCTAAAATCTTTTCCATTTTCAAATTTATCTTCAAAGTCTTATTATTTGTCCTTATATGTAAAAATATCTTTATTAGAATTTGTTCGCTTTAAATTACTAAAGAAAAAACTATTTGAGAATAAGTTAATATCCAAAATTATTTTAACACGTAATATGTCGAAGAGAATGAACGTATGGTATGATTCGATTGAGATGTGAATGATTATAAAAAAATAAAATATGAAGGAAAAATGAGACATTAATTGGTTAGTGATTTAAAATTGATATTATAACAATAATATTGAGTTGGTGCATTGTCTACATCTACTTGCATTTGGTGAAATGATTGTTTAAATAAGGTTCATATGTTTACATCTTTTTTATGTAAAATTGAATCTTTAATTTGAATTTTCAAACTGATCATAAAAAGAAAGAAAAGACTTGTTCTTTCAATTAAAAGAGAAAAAGTTATAAAAGTTGTTCTTTCAATTAAAAAAAAAAAATTGTTATCAACCAAATTTAGAAGTTTAAGGTAATTAATTTCAAAACTTTTACATCTCTCTCCCTCTAAAATTGAATCTTAATTTTGAAATTTCAAATTGTGGGGTTTCCCAAGGAAAGATGGGAGATTGGGCTCATTGAGTTGAATTTCAGCCCACTAAGCAATTAATATTGTAGTAATTGGGCCAATTATTGTATTGGGCTGGGCCTACTCATCCCACAATATTTCAACCCAAAAGGCATTTAAAAAAAAAAGAAAAAAAATTGGTTAGTGATTGAGATTGATTTTTTTTTGTTTTACAAGTTTTGCTATAAAATTTCAAAATCACACCGGGTAAATCCTTAACCCTTCCCTTTCTTACTAAGACGACATAATATTCTTGTAAATTATGGCTAATACTAGGTATATAAGCAATGATTTTAAATCTCGAGATTAAGCATACTCTGACAACTTTACGTAAGGCAAAATTTGAGTTTTTTGGGGTGATAGTAGAAAAGTTGACAGATAAGTCACCCTTACTGCCACTCGACAGAATCGTACGTGAGATTTTCACCTCATACGGCTCCTCATTCAATTCTTTCGAAGTCATTGGATCCTTTTCCTCGTTCGAGAATCTCCTCTCTTCTTCCATTCCATCTCGAAGAGTGACCGAGACCAATTCAGTCACGTTCTCATTCATTTGGAATCTGGGCTCTTCTACGTCATTTTTATTTACTTATTTTTTTCTTTTTTTATTCCCTTCGATCATTCCTTAAGTCCCATAGGTTTGATTGTGTAGAATCTGACCCATTTTTTCAAGACATTTAGGACATGTTTGGGAGTGATTTTAAACTTTTGTCATTTTTAAAATTACTCGAAAACACACTTTAATCACTCAAAATTAATTTAATTTTAAATTTTACACTTTTAAATGTAATTTTCAATCATCAAAATTAGTTTTGAAGGATTAAAAACATATTTCACGGTAATTTTAAAAATGACAAAAGTGATTTTAGTCATTTTAAAATCAATCCCATACATGCCTTTAATATTTTTTGTTTAGTAGGATTTTGCTTTTTAAAACTCAAAATATTTTTATCCACAACATGAATTTTCTAATATCCTCTATATGGTTGGAATTTTATACATATGAGATTGAAAGTTAAACTATAGCTTAATTTATTAAAAACTTCGTTGTTATTAGTTTTAATTCATTGTTAAATATAAACATATTATTTAGAACTTAATATATTTACAATTAATATTTTATATTACCTTATCTATTTTATTTTGAATATTTGAATTAATATATAATTATTTAATTATTAGTAGTAATTATATTAAATAATTAAATTGATGTTTAATTAATATTTAATATAAAAATATTCAACGATTAAATAATACTCAATTTACATTATGACTACATCAATTGATCACTTATATATATATATCAAGGGTTAATAACATATCATTGTAATTTGTACCGTGATATTCTCAATTTTACCCTTTTGTCTTCATTTTTTTTCTTGTGCTTCTTGGGTCACTTTTTTTTTTTTTATTTGCAACTCATTCTACAAATATTAGAGTTTTTTTTTGTTATATAATTTCACAATTATGAAGTCTTCTAAAATTATATATATATATATTATATTTTCTTTGTAATATTATCCTCATTTAATAATTATCTCTCCATATTTAATTATTCATTCTAAATTTATACTCCATAATGTACAATTTTTCATTGCAATTATTCCAAACATTTCTTGTATATCAATTTTTTATAATATTTCATAATTATGAAATATTACAAAATATAAATAACATATTCTTCATCAATAACTTCCATTTTATTTATTCAATTTTTATATTATGTAACAAAGTTATTTTAAAACTTAGCTTTTTACAAATATATATCTTATATATAGTTCACATCACAATGATTTTAAGTCTATATGAATTTCATACTCATATATATATTATATATATGCAGAAGTTGTATGTTGAGTAAATAGTTCACAGTTGTAATTATACATATTCATTAATAAGTTTGTGAAACTATAATACTTTCAAGTTCTATAATTGAAATCTAATTTGAAACGTCGTGAGTTTTGTCCGAATTTCTATATGTTATCACCGTCATATTATTTTTATATATATTTTCCATAAAAAGATTATATAAAGATTATAGACCTAATATTATTAAATATATAACTTCATATTTATGAAATATAAACATAGTAATAAATAGACAAAATAAACGAATAAAATATAAATATGTATGAAACCATACGTGGCGAAATGTATTTCAAATTAAAAAATGAACTACTTTATAAATTGGGAAAGATGTCATTTTTTTGGGTATTGGTACTTGTTATTTTAAATTTTTGTATTTTGAAAGCTTGTTTTTTTGTTCCCATATTGTATTTTGTGTAGACTTATATTCTTGGCCTTTATATTAAATTCAAGAACAATTTTCAAAAGCATATAACTTTCTCATCAAACCTTAGTAATTGAGAATCACTAAAGAAAAATATTGGGCATGGTAGTTAGTCTTTGGTCATCAAGAACTACACCACAAGATTATGGAAATAACCACAAATTAATAAATAAAAAATTACGTTTAGTATTTAAATTTTTCAGATCTGTATATATTTGATCTTTAAAAGTGTTTAATAGATCTCTTAACTTTTAATTTTGTATCTAATATATTCTTGAAATTTTAATTTTGTGTCTAAAAATATTTGACCTATTCATGCAATATTTTTTAAAGAAAAAAAAATCATTTACGTAGAATTAAAAGTTAAAAATACTCATTAGACATTTTTAAAGTTTAAGAATCTATTACGCACAAAAATTGACACTTCAAGATTTTTCTTGTTCTAAATTATACTTTTTTTTTTATTTATTATTATCTCTTCTCCATTCCTACATTTTTTTGTTTGTTTTTCTACAATTTTTCCTTTCTTCTCCATTCGTTTTTTATTTACTATTATCTCTTGTTCATCTCTTCCTCTTTTCTTATCTCATCTCCCTCTTTCTCTCGCCCTCTTTTTTTTTTATTAAAAAAATTGGATAGAGTTACGAAAATGGACCAATACTGACTTCTCCGTTCGATTGACGGCCGACCGACGTCCTCTCCCACCCAAAAACCGCCAGGAACTGGCGTCATCACCCCTACTAGAAGCAATAGTAAAACAGAGAAGTTTTTTTTTATGGAACTCATGGACGGGGTCCACGATTTCAAACATGACATTCGAGCACGTAGCAAAGTCTAGAATGTTGTAGTGGTGTGGAGTTTAAAATCGTGGGACCAGGTATACGATTTTGTCTTTTTTCCGTAATCGTGTACAGGTCCACGATTCCTTAACCCTATTTTTGTCATTATTTTTCTCTCAACCCTATTTGTGTCATTATTTTTCTCTCAACCCTATTTTTATCGATTTATAAAAATAGCATTATTTTTTTTTAAAAAAAAATCTTAATTCCTACTCTAACTAATATTCTCTCTCTAACATTGTCTCTCTTTCTAGAGTTTTCTCTCTCTAAAACTTTTTCTCTATTTTTATAAGAATATTCTCTCTAACTTTTCTTTTTGAACAACTTGTGTATCTCTTCAAACTTTTACTTCTCTACACCTATTTTACTTCTTCTAACTTTTTTCTTTATATCTATAACTTTAAAAAATTAAAAAATTAAAAACAGTTATCAAACAAAATATAATTACAAGATCTGTATGGTTTTTTAATAGAAATAAAAAACCAAAAAATTAAATGTTATCAAATGTGTCATTTTTTTAATCATCAACATTTTCGAAACCAATATTTTCACTTTTATATATAGAAAAATTAGTATAAATAGAAAAAATATCAAACTATTTATAAATATAGAAAAATTTCATTGTCTATGCGATAGACCGAGATAGACAGTAAATTTTTTTTATATTTGTAAATAGTTTGATTCAATTTTTTATATTTAAAAACAACCTTTTATATATATATATATAATCTCCAACCTACCTCTCCCATTTAATTCTTCTTTTAAATAGATGTATTTATTGCAAAAAGATTATCCATATTTTATGAAGAAATTTGACTCCAACTGATAAAGAAATAATCCATCTAAAGTAAAGATGGAAAAAAGAAGAAAAAAAAAAGTTTATCTAAAACATGATCCATCCATCTTTTTTTTCTTTTTTTTTTTTTTAGGATTTTCTACTTCTTTTCTGACTATTTTTAAAGGTGAAAAAATAAAGTAAGAATAAAGATTAATATACATACAAGGTCTTAATTAAAGTTTATATTCTACTAATATACATACAAGGTCTTAATTAAAGTTTATATTCTACTAAAATTAACCCTCATTTGAGATTGTGTTCGCAAGCATAAAAAATAACTAGGAAAGAATCTTAACGATTAAAACAAATTACTAGCTTATTAATATTTAAGAAAATAATTACTATGAACAGAAAAAATATCAAACTATTTACAAATATAGAAAAATTTCACTATCTATCTGTGATAGGCCGTGATATACTTCTATCGTTGTCTATCATTCAAATGATAGAATTTTATCGCAGTCTATCACTGATAGACAGTAAAAAAAATTTATATTTGTAAATAGTTTGTGGAAAAGTTTTATAAATAGAAAAATAAGGAAAACTATTTACACAAAATAGCAAAATTTTTAAATAGTTTTGATAGACGTTGATAGAAGTCTATCAGGATCTATCAGTGATAGAAATGATAGAAGTCTATCACTGATAGATGGTGATAGAAGTCTATCAATGTTAATCAGTATTTTTTTTGTTATTTTATGTAAATAGTTTGACATTTTTTTTTATTTGTGAAAATTTTCCATAGTTTGTCTCATTTTTCTATATTTGAAAACGACCCTAAACAGTAATAATCTAAAATAAATTACACATAGTTAGCCTCCAATCAAATCTAAGTTAAGACCATATTTTCTAATTAAGTAATGGGCTGAAAACAAGCAAAACAAAAACAAAAAACAAAAAAAGTGAGAAAAAAAAAATAACATTATACTAACGTTTTAAATATAGAAAAATGAACCAAACTATTTACAAATATAGAAAAATTTTACAGTCTATCAATGATAGACCGCAATAGAATTCTATCGCTTTCTATCGCTCAAGCGATAGAATTATTTGCTTGAGTGATAGAAATTAAAGCGATAGAATTCGTCTATCACTGATAGAATGAAATTTTTTTATATTTGTAAATAGTTTGATATTTTTTCTATTTATAGTAATTTTTTAATATTTTATATTAATTATAATCTTTTTGAAATCAAAATAGAATATATTGTTGTTAGTATTCTTTAATTTATTAACTTATCAAATTAATTTTTCTGAAAAAAAGATTAAAAAAACTTATAGCAAGTTTGAATGATTGTTGTAAGTTTTACTATTAAAACGATGAATTATATCTAATCAAAGATGAAATTTGCATTTTACAAATAAAAGCTAAATATGTTTATTAATTAAAGAAGTAATGACAATATGTATATTTAAAGACAAGATTTTCTATTCTTTTAATACTATTATTTTTTTTAAAAATAGCAATTAAGAACTTGTACCATGTTAGGGTCATTTCTTGAATGTTAGGTAGTTAGGTTTAAATATCATTTTTGTCTTTGAATTTTTAATAGCTAACCTTTCAATATATTTCATGCATTTTGGTCCTAAAAATTATTTCAAAATATTTATTTAACTCCAAAACTTTAAAGAGTCACCACTTCTTTTTATACATGTCATTGTTTTGTCGCCAAATTTTGAATAAATAGATAATATGACCCCAAATATTTGTGACATTACATAAAATTAAACCTCATAGATAGGTTGGTACGAGTATTATAGATAAGGGTGATAGTCGGTTCGATTTTGTCGATTTTGGAGTCAACCAAGAACCAAACTAAACCAATTTGTTTTATAAAGAAGATCCAAACAGATGTCTAATAAAGAACAAAACAAATGGATTAGTTTTTATTTGGTTCGGTTTATTACCGGTTTGGTTTTTAATTTTGACATTTTCTTTTTTTCTCTTTCTAAATTTAATTTTGTTTTGGATTGATCATTTTTACTACTTTTAAATTAAAATTGGGTCCATTTCTTTTTTATAGATTGAAATTGGACATTTTTAATTTTTTTTTTCTTGGTACTTTCTAAATAAATATCATACATACTCCATAATAATTTATTTTTTTCTAAACAATAAATATATATGTACCATAATAATTAAAACACTACAAGGTACCTATTATTGTTAGAGTTTATTTTTAAGAGTATACATACCCTCGGTTTGGTTCGGTTTTTTCAATCAAAATTCGTTCTGAACCAATATTTTTTGGTTTTCTTCAAATAAAAATCAATATGTCCAATTTTATACTAAAAACCAAACCAAACCAGTAGATCGGTTTGAATTGATTTAGTTTTTCGACTTTTTGGTTTTTTGTAACACTAGGATTAGAGGCTTATAGGTCCATTGTCCACCTATATTATGCACATGCTATAACCATGACGACTCAAAGGGACCGCAATAAGTTTTGTGCAAATTGAGTCGAGGCACATGTCCCTTCTCTTCTTACTTCATGCTACCACCATGTACGATCTTAGCAGTGGCGCAATGTAGAAAGAATATAATAGAGAGGACTCATCCCACTCATGAAGTACACAGTATATTACCCTAGCTTGACAGTACTAATATTTAAACACTAACTTAAGCATTTGATGAAGTGAGTTATAGGATAATTAATATATTTATGTTTAACATTTGTTTAGTTGTTTATTTAGATTAATTAGTTTTTAATTAATATTTTAGAATTAATTAGTTAATTGACTTAATTTCTTGTAAGACAACTGTTTAAACACTTTAGGGTTGTAATGGGAAGAAGTTTTTGAATCTCATTTTTGAATATAGAACTTTGTACATATATTCTAGAGAGCACTCTCATATCTAACAGATGAACTTCCCTTGCTTGGCCATGGATTTCACCTAAATATTTTTTTTTCGTTGTATCAATATTAAAACATATTTGGCGTAACACCACATATTGATGTGAGAATCTTTCTTACAGGTTACCTCGATTAGGACAAGTCATCTTGGTTAGGCTACTTGACTCCTCAACTAAGACAAGTTAGCTCTATCATGAGACCTGATCCCTTAGCTAGAAAATTTCAACTCTACCACAAGACGAATCATATCGGTATGAGAGTGGTCTACGACATTGACCAAAAAGCAGTGGTTTGAATTCAATTTGTACTAGAAAATTCTAATCTGATATCCATTTTGTTTTATATTTTCTATTTTTGAAAAAAAAAAATTATATTCAAACTATTTACAAATATAGAAAATTTTTACTGTCTATCAATGATAGACCACGATAAAATTTTATCGCTTTCTATTGCTCAAGCAAATGAATTCTATCACTTGAGCGATAGAAAATGATAGAATTCTATCGCGGTCTATCACTAATAGACTGTGAAATTTTTCTATATTTGTAAATAGTTTGACTCACTTTTCTATATTTGAAAAGAGCCTTTTTTTGAAAAGTATACCTATTTTCTCACAATATTTTTTATAAGCTTTTTTTTTTATCTTACTAGAAAAACACATTTGATTTTAAGTTAAATTTCAAAACAAAATCAAATTCTTAAAAACTGTTTTTAAAGTCTCGTTTGGTAACTATTTGGTTTTTTATTTTTGAAAATTAAGGTTATTTCCTCTCAATTTCTTACAATGGTTTTCTCAAGTAAAAGAGTTGAAATTCTTAGCCAAATGTTCTAAAAACAAAAACAAATTTTTAAAAACTACTTTTTTTAGTTTAAAATTTTGGCTTGATTTTTAAAACATGGTAAAAAGTAGATAACACAACAAGAAATTTAGAAGTGAAATAAGTATTTATAATTTTAATTTTCAAAAAACAAATAGTCACCCAAACCAATTTTAATATTCAAAAGTTTAGCCACATTCTTAAACAGAAAATAATTAATGATTATAATGCAAGATAACTAAGTAATGATTATAAGCTTATTTAAAAAAACAAAAAATAATTAAATAGAATCAAAATGGTTCCTTTAAAAAGGGAAATTACTATAAATAGAAAAATATCAAACTATTTACAAATATAAAAAATTTTACTGTCTATCTATCGTTGTCTATTGCTCAATCGATGGAATTCTATCGTCGTCTATCGCTAATAAACAATAAAATTTTTCTATATTTATAAATAGTTTAACTCATTTTTCTATATTTGAAAACAACATTTTAAAAAATTCAATTACCAAAAAAAAAATAGTAAATCTGAAATATTTTAAATCCAAAATAAGATTTCTACTCAAGACAAATGGTAACATAAATGATGGCAATGAAAATTAAGCGGATGATGTGGCAACAATCAAAGTAAACTAGGGTTAAGATGATGACGTGTCACAAATAAAAAAGTTTATAAAAAAATGGTATATATGAGCCACACCAGATTGCAGCTCATGTGATTAGTGCAATGTACGCAAAATTCATTCAATAGATTTTGTTTGAATTCATCAACCCGATGTCACGTGCACTTGAAATTTCCAATCGGGTCGACCCGAACTCCATCTCACCGTCCATTTCCATCCAATGGTCACGAAAATTCCACAATTTCCCACATTTTTGAAAACACAGAAACAAACAAAGAGAGAACAAAGAAAAGAGCTTCTCTGCAACTGAACTGAAGAGCGGCCGATTTTTCTTCCTCTGTTTCCTTTGAATGGTAAAAACTAACTGTGACCCATTAATCTTTAATGTCTCTTCTTCCATTCTAGCCATTTTTCTCTTCTTCTTCTTTGGAAGATTGTTTTGCCATTTCCATTTTTCTCTCTGCGGGTTCATCGGTTCTTTTGCTACTGAGGATTCTTCTTCCATTGCAACTTTGGTGTTGATGATGAATAGCGATGGAGTAGAAGCTTTTGGACAGGTAATTGTATTTTTTTCTCTTCTTTTTCTTTTGGGGGTTTTTGTTTAAATTTGGGGGAAAAGGAAGAATGGGAAACTCTTGAGTCTGAATCCGGTTATGAGTTGAGGGAGTTTCGTTTACTTCTCACTTTTCCTTTGTTTCTTTTCAACTTGTGGAGAATCTAAATGAAGGAGTAGTTGATTTTGTTGCATCATCTTCTGGTAAATCATGTGTTTGGTTAATGATTGTTAATCCATTGAATGCAGGGTTATTAGAGGGAAATTGTGTTGATGATCCACTGATTTTTGGGCCTTGGATCTTGAGGTTAGTTTTGTAGTGCTTTATTTTTGTGTGGGTTTTTATTGATTTTGGAGTGTTTCTTTGTACAAAAGAGCAAATGGGTGAATGTGATTTTTGTTGCAGAGATATGGAAAAGGAAGAAATAGGTCAGAAAAGCAATAAATCTGGTGAAACAGATTTTTCTGTGCAGTGGGGGAACAGGAAGGGATGAATATATGAAGGTCAAGGAACCACATTCTTTGTACAAAAGAGCAAATGGGTGAATGTGATTTTTGTTGCAGAGATATGGAAAAGGAAGAAATAGGTCAGAAAAGCAATAAATCTGGTGAAACAGATTTTCTGTTGCAGTGGGGGAACAGGAAGAGGATGAGATATATGAAAGTCAAGGAACCACAAAGAATTACTAGTAAACCTGATTGTTTAGGGAAGAAGAAAGCTTCTTCTAAAGGGGATCGCCGTGTTGTTACAGCTGAGAAAGCTTCATCTACTCAGCAAACCCATCTCCTTAACAAGTAAGAAACCAGATTCCTGAATCAATGACAGAGAAAACATACTCCATTTTTCCTTTTCTTGGTTTGTTTTTTCTCTTTCTTTTTTTTTTTTTTTTTTTTTGGGGGGGGGGGGGGTGAGTGTAAGGAAGAAGTTCAAGTTGATTCTAGTCTGCTGCTCTTAAATCCAACAAGTTTTAGTAAGATTCAAAGAAGGTCATATTGTATCTTTATTTTCACTCCTTCCACTTATAGCATGGGGATTTACAGAATCATGTAGGCTATTATTGGTGTAAATTTTGTCATGATATTCTCTTTGGTCACAGGAGCATTGTTTCACCAACTAACAATCAAAGAACAACCCTAACAACACCCGAAAAGGAAGATCGATACTATACGACCAGGGGTTCGATGGGCATTGATGAAAAAGCCTCAATGGATCACCCCACGGGAAACGACCGAAAAGGGTTTGTTTGGCCAAGGCTCTATATTTCTCTGTCTAGCAAGGAGAAGGAAGAAGATTTCATGGCCATGAAAGGATGTAAACTACCTCAAAGGCCTAAGAAAAGAGCCAAGTTGTTACAGGAAACGAAGTTGTAAGTGTTCTATCTTTGAATCATGCTTGATAGAGCCAAGGAGGAAAAGAAAGCAATCCCATGTCAGATCGAGGAATCCTTTCGGTATCCTTTCGGTTCATTTGAAAAATTAGCTAACTCCTTTCGCTTGTGTGTGGATGCAGCTCGTGATGCCAGGTTCATGGCTATCAGATTTGTGCCAAGAAAGGTATGAGGTGAGGGAAAAGAAGACTTCAAAAAAGGTAAAACATTCACTGAAATGATATGTAAAAGATTTTGTGAATCTAGAAGCTGACAAAGTATTATCAATCCATCCCATACCCTTTTTTTGTGTTTCTTCTCTATCTGATAATAACTTGAGAATGGTAATGGAATATTATGCAGAGACCCAGAGGATTGAAGGCCATGAGAAGTATGGATAGTGACTCAGAATGACTGAATCAATAAGAGACACAAATAGAGACATATGAGATAGAATAACCTCTTGTTTGATAGCCATATTTTGGAGAAAGGAAGAGTTGGACTTTTGGGTTTTTTTTTTTTGGTTGAAATTGATTGGGAAATTTTCAGAATTGAGATGATGATGTAATATATAAGTCACCCAATTTCTTCTAGTGCTATTTAATTGCTAATTGGCTAATTGAGTAAATTTAAATTGGTAGAAATGATTTACTTCTTTTTTTTTTTTTTTCTTTTGCCTCTTCATTGTTTGGATTCTGATATTTGTAATTTTAGGTTTCTTCCTTTTCAAGTCATGGGTTGCTTCTAACTTTTAAGTAATGCCTTGTCCCACAACCATTTTATTTGATTTAATAAAGGGTGTGTTTGTAGTTCATAGGTTTAAATATTAACCACTCTTGACTTCATTGTTTTACTTTGTTAATATTGTTGTTAAAATGGTCTCATGATTCTTAAGAGCAAGATTAGGTCTTAGTGGTTAAATATACTAGGTTTCAAGAAAATCGTGCTCGACTTAGAAAGAGGCAATATATAAATTTTGGCTAAATTATAAAAAATATCTTTAAACTCTATACTTTATGTCTTGAACTTTTAAAAGTTTTAAAATGAATCCTTCAACATTCAAAAAGAGTTTAAAATACCTTTATGGTTAATTTTAGATGAAATTGTTAGTCCCTTGCTAGTAGTATATGAACAAAAACTAATAGTACCATGTTGCAAAAATACCTGAATTTTAAAAATTGCATTAGTAAACTTGTTTTTCAAAAGAAGAAAACAAAAGCATTTTATTGATTTGTGACTCAAATTACTCTATCTTTTGTAATTAGTTAAGAAGATCAACCGAATGGATAAAAGTATTTAATGCAACTTTTAAAAGTTAATATTTTTTAAACAAGGTATTAATGAATTTCGTATACATATTAAGGATAAGGGTACTTTTGAACAGGGTTTCTGGGTATTAATGAAAATTTTAAAGTTGAAGGGTATTTTTGAAATAAAGTAGTAACTATTTTCATACAAAACTAAAGATAAGATTATTCTTTCTAACATTTTTTGAAACTTTTTAAAGTTTAGGAATTTTTTTTAACAGTAAAAAATTTAAGGATATTTTCTATAATTTAACCTTAAATTTTTTATTTACAAATTTTATGTTACATTATGATTTTAGCCCTTCAAACTTGTGTACAATACACTAAACCTTTTTTTTTTAGAGATCTAACATGTGAAGATATTTGAACTTTGAATCTCTAAATCAATAGTACATGTTTATACTAAGTTGACTCTAATACCTAAATTTTGCAAAATATATAATAGAACTTATAACATCAAGTATCACACATTGTAATATATTAAATATATTTTTATTTCTACATTGTAATATATTAAATATATTTTTATTTCTTGTTAATAATACCATATTATTAAACGTAACTGTCATATCATATCCCTTAATTCTAGGAATTTTATCATATTAGTTAATAAATAAAATAAGAAATCATTAAATGACAACCTAGTTTACTGATGATATATGCAATTAATGTAAATTCAAAAAATAAAATATCTAAATAATTAATACTAAATTGGTTTGAATTGTGTGTAATATTTTAATTATAAAATAATATGAAAATTAAATATAAGAGAGAATATACCAAAAGGTTAAAATTGTATCAAAATTATGAAGAAATCTAATCTAGAATAGAATTAAAGTTTAAGACATTTGTGAAATATTACTTGTGAAATAGTTCAATTCTCGTATGGAAATTAGGTTTAAGCCTAAATAAGAATTTGTGGAATATTACTTGTGAACTAAAAAATTCAAGCCTAAATGAGTTTTGGTTTCGAAATTAAGTTTTCTAACCCTTTTCAAACATTTTTTTAATAATTTAATTTTATTTTCCTATCAAGCTCTCTACAGCAAGTTTCTATCTTGTTCTTCTCGACGACGCTTAGAAACAAGACTCCAACGTGAATGGAGCGAGAAAGTCAGAGCCAGAGAGCGTGAGGGAGCTAGAGCACAAACGAGAAGAAAAAGCAAGAGAGAACAACAGCAACGAAGAAAAAGAGAACAAAAATCAAGAAAATGAAAGGTTTGTTGCCCTAGTAAAAGGATAGAAAAACTTACTTTCTAACTTTTACAAAGCCAGTCAAATCTCATTTGACCACAAAGTTTAAGGCCATCTGTTCAAAAAATTCCAATTTTAAAATTTTCAATTTTGTGGAGAATAAATCTTTGACCACAAAAGTGTAAGACCTATGAAAAGTTGAGAAAGCTACTATAAGACCAACTCATAAAACTAAGGAACTTAAAATTTTAAATTCACTCATACTTCTTTAGAAAAACATCATTAAAATTTAGTTGGAGGAAACATTTGTTAGGACAAATAATGATGACAGAATAGTAAATAGAATACTAAAATGACCATTTCTCATAATGACACTAAAAGAAAAATGCTCTTCTGCAAATCAAAACTGCTCTCAAGGCCAACCTCAGAAGGGTTGAAATCATTCTCATTGTTACATTGATGAAGCCTCAGATGTCCAACTATTAGATTTTCATAACATAGGACTTTTTGTTTTACAGGGATGAGGATCGAACCTTCGACCTCTAAAGGACATACCAATTACCGTTGGGTTAAACTCACTTTTGTGCATGTCTTTTGGACACAAATAGACATTTTTCCCAAAAGCTCATACATTATATGGACAACTCTACAAATATCAATCAACCCATGAATTTCTAACCAAGTTATTTCAACATAAACTTCATAATTGGAAATATGCTTATATTTCGAAAGGGGGTTGACATACGCTTATTCATGCTACTCTTTCTAGCTTCCCTACATATTATTTGTCTTTGTTCAAGGCCCCTACTACTGTCATTAGTTGTCTCGATAAGCTGGTTCGTGATTTTTTTTGGAAAGGTTCTCGAGGTGATGGTGGTATGCACAATGTGAATTGGGTGATTTTCCAATGTCCTCAGCTTTTGGGTGGTATTGGCATTGGAAATTTTAGGCATTGGAATTCTACCCTCCTAGCTAAATGGACTTGGCGATTCTTAACTGAGCATAGTGCTTTATGGAGGAAACTTATTGTGGCCAAATATTATGCTTCTGATTGTAGATGGCCCACTTCAATCTCTCGTGCTTCATCTAAATCTCCATGGAGATTCATTTGTAATTATATTGATTTGAGTGCGAAACGTATTTTTCACCGTTTGGGTGATGGTGTTTCTACGTCATTTTGGCATGATTCTTGACTTAGTTGTGGTGTTCTTGCAACTGCGTATCCACGACTTTATCGTATCACTCAACAACCAGAGGTTACTGTGACAAATGTTTAGGTTCCTTCCACTTCTGCATGGAATTTAAATTTACGGCGTAATCTTACTGAATTGAAGATTTCTGAATGGGCTTCTTTATCACCATATCTAGCTTCCATCAGATTGCAAAACTCTCTTGATTCTTGGTTGTGGCCAATTGACCCTTCTTCAAAATTCACTGTCAAATCTCTTATGGCTGATTTAGTGGGTGCATTGGATTCTATTTTGTCTGATCTTTATTCTGTGATTTGGAAAGATCGATATCCTAAAAAGATTAACATTTTTCTTTGGAAGCTTAGTTGGGATGCTATCAATATTGTTGATCGCTTGCAGCGTTGTTTTCCTTATTGGTCTCTCTCCCCATCTTGGTGTCATATGTGTTGTAGACATGCCAAAACGCCAATTCATTTGTTTTTCCACTGTTTCTTTGCTAACTGTTTTGGAACACTGGTTTGCCTACTTTTGAATGGTCTTATACGCGCCCTAATAGTATCTCAAACGCTTTGGCATCTTTGTTGGTGTGTCATCCTTTTGGTGATACTAAGGAAACAATTTGGTTAGCCCTCATTCGTGCTTTCCTTTGGAGTTTTTGAAGTGAATGGAACAAGCGGCTCTTTAATGATTCTTTTTCCTCTTTGCATCACTTTATGGAACTTGTTTTATCTACTGCTTTTTCGTGGTGTAAAACGAAGCACCCTTTTACTCATTATAGTTGATCTTTTTTAGTTAGTAATTGCCTATCCTTCTTGTAATTCTTGTATTTTCTGGAGTTCTTATAAACCTCGTTAATATCAATAAATGTTTCTTTTACCAAAAAAAAAAAAAAAAAAAAAAAGATTTTCTAACCAAGTAGAAATCGAATCGTGGACGTTTACAATACGAGAGACTCGAGTATAAAACGAAAGATTATATTGAGAGGAAAAAAATGCATTTTTGTACAATTGAACTCGATGTTCCGACAGTTAAAAGCTTCCAAAACTGCAGCTAGAAACATAGGCATTCCCCAGCTACATTGCTTTCTCTATAGTGCCCAAACTGACTAGCTCTGCTAATTTTTTTTTTTTTTCCTATTACTTTAGCCCCTCCACCCAAAAAAGGGGAAAAATCATAAAGAGAGAAATTTACATAACAATGCCTATAGTTAAATACAAAATCTACCTATATACAAGATTGACATAAGTACCTGATGTACACTACTCTTTGAATACTCAAAAGAATCTATTGGGCACCCTTGCTTTAGCATCTTCTTCCCATGTAAAATCAGAAAAAGGTGTATCGGACTTGCAACTGCAGCTGCTTATATCTACCATATTGCTGACCCAAAAGGGCTGCCCCTTGGAGGCTGAGGATATATATAACATTGCAACCTGAGAATAATAGACTCAGTTTAGTTTCAACCATCCTATGAGAGTTCTGAAGAATGAGTATATAGTGCATACTTGTAAGTGTTTTGTTGTTAAAGCAAAAAATATTGTAATCCAAATAATAGTTCAGAACAGAAAGTAGCTTGTGTTACTAACTAAAGTTGAAAGCATATATCACACCGCTAATGTTTTAAAAGGCTAAAGGTGGTCTTTAAGGCTTTTCCTTTTGAAGATGCGAGGTGTAAGCTTCACTATTTAACAAATCCTACATTGGTATGACCAAGTACTATTAAACAAGATAAGATAGTCATATACGAGTGAATAAAATTCACCCTACCAATTTCGCTTAATTAAAAGTTCTAAAAGAGTATATTTATCATTACTACTCCTACGATTAAAATTAATATGATTAATTTATACTATAAACTTTTGCCTTTGATATTTTTAAAGTCACCACAATAAAAGTAGTCCTAGTTTAAATTGTCACAACTCAAACCATAATACTTTTGAAGAATTAAGCAATGGCATTTCACTATTATTTTTCTAATCATTAGACGAGATTTTAAGCCTCAGTACATTTTCACAAAGGCAGAAACCTCCTGTAGTTCAAAGAAGGCATAAGTCTGAAGATTAAAAACTTAAAACTTAGAGCCTTGCCTAGAAGTGAGGCTCAACGCACAAGCCTCAATAGCTTTTTAAAACATTGATCACGGCTCAATTAAGTTAAGTCCCCTTCACAAAAAAAAAAAAAAAAAAAAAGAAGCACGTCGAGGGGTATGTGAACAAACTCAGCGTCTTAAAGCCAAGGGGTAAGGAGCTGCAAGCCACCTTCCCTCAGCCATGTGCACTGACCATGGCAAGCACCATTGTTGCCATGACTATGAGTAATGACCATGCCTTTAGTGTAACATGGTGTGTGCCATATAGTGGTGGTGGGATGACACCAGTTTTTTTAAAGTATAATCCTTGATCTATAATGTCTAAAAAAACCATAAAACTCATTTGCCCTAAAGTCTGCTCTCCTGGAAAAGTTTCACCACAAGAGAGCATTCCTCAACAATTTCCCTATTAGGGAACTAAGTAACAGGGTATCCCTTCAAATTTCTTTCCTTTCAGAGGCCAAAGTAACCTCCATACGGAGCAAACGAAAGGACACTAACTTAAAAGAAGTGAAGAATTTCATATTTCTTCTTAATCTATATACAAAGATACAACTCTAATTTAAATAGTGGGGAAAAAGAAAAACTATAGAAGGAAATATACTAACGGTAAGGACTACAAGGAAACAACTACAAAAGGAAAAATCTAGTAAATACAAAGAAGGAAGACTTTCCTATATTCAACAAGAAGCATAAAAAGCACACTAGGGTCCTCCTCACATAGTGACAGATATAGACGAAAGGGGTAAAAATATAGAACTTGGGAAAGAAAAGTTTACCAGGCGATTCTGTCATGATTGATAGGTCAATGAAACCCCTGAAGCAGAAAACAGACCGCCAGCCCAAGCTACTCGAAATGTTGGTGGATGCACAAAAGGCATCTCACCTCGTATGATAAAACCAGCTGAAGAGATAATCACGTGTGCTTATAAAACATCCAAGGTTATAGATGCTTTAGTGAAGACAGAGAGGACAAATGGTGCTTCTTCGCCTGGGTGTATCGTTGTAGGCACAATTGTGTAGCCCTTTGGATCAGGTTCCAGAACCATCTCACATGATATTTCACGGGAATTGACATAGTCTGTGCCCCCAACGGATTCATGCAGGTAAATATTGTAAGCTGCTCGACGTCCACGGGTTTTCAAGATTCTCATTCCAATGTAGAACATCATTGAATCATGACTTGACTGATAGTTCCTAAAACCAGCAGCAGTCCTCGAGAAGCTCACCCCCTTAAAATGTATAATTCTTTAAGTCAATAATGTCCACCAGGAAGAAGGTATTTCAAATTCAAGTAAAGAAGAATACCTGGGTTAAGGTTATGAATACATGTACAGGATATGATGCATCTGGCCCAGAAGCCCTCAATCGAAATTGTGGATTTTGATGCCATGTATCATAATCTTGACAGCCACCAGCACTATAACCTCTCCATTGGCCATGCACGGAGTAGCGCATCTCTGGAGGATAGATTCGACAAACATATATTGATCGAAAGTGTATCTGAAAATCTTGCCATGACATCCAGAATATTCCATCTTTTGACTGCAAAACACATACAAAACATAAAAAGAGTTGTGTCGTGCTTTTAGTTCATATCAAGTCTCATATGATTACTATGTTGAGAATCAGAGATCAAACATTTGATTCATGCTTTAGTTTATAATTTCAAGTCTCATACGATTACTATGTTGAGATCACACTTTAAGTTTTAACATCCATTTTTCATCGTACGTCCTTTCATCTTACAGAAAATCTGGCAGTCAATACCATAAGGACAGACCTGCGGAATATGCTTTAGCTTGTGCTTCATCCTATCAGTCCATTCAGGTGAAGTATCAGCCCAAGGGCCATTCCACTCAACTTCATTGGCCCATGGATTACGTATCTGAATAAGCTTGTGGCCATCAACCTCTCTTACCTGAAAATGCAGTAAAACGTTGGACATTCTTTATCGTGAAAGTTCTATCAGAAAATTGATTCAAATTTATCAGATTCTCAGGTAGAAACAACTTACCTGTAGCAACGAATAGGCATGTCCTTGCACAATGCCGCTAGAGGAAATATGCACATCTGAACCTGACGGACTGCCAGCACCAAGTAAAAATCCCTCTTGTTTAAAGCGCAACAATTGAGACCATAGCCTACCACTAGCTAAATCAATCTGGGCCTGGGCGCTCCTCATGTCGATCTCCTCGCCAGCACCTCCAGTAAGATCTACAAGAGCATCCTGAACTAGACCACCCTCCAATGCCTCGTACGACCCATGTAACTTAGCATATGCCTTCTCCAATATGGACACCCAGAGCTCATTACCTTTCTTACTAGTAGCAAATGCAGGTTTCCCCGGTGATTCACATGGGATCCAATCATCAACAACCACAGGGACCCACTCACTCTAGAAAGAGAGAATAACATACCCTAATTAAAATATTAATCACAATACATCGAAACAGAAATTACAAAAATAAGAAATGAAGACTTAGTTAGGAGCTAGAATATGTATTAGTAAACTAATACTATTACTCAATACAGGAAGATGTACAGATTGAATCAAAAACAATTCTTGACCTCTTCTGGTTGGTCTTTTATCTTCAACTACAAAGTGGCTGACAATCTCTTCTCTACTATCCTTTCTCATCCGTTCAAAGACAAGGCAAAAGTCGGCTCAATACAGTTACAATTACAAGTTTTATATGGTGCGCATGGTTTGAGAGAAATAAGATCAAAGATTTGTAATGTTTTATAGGCAATGTTTTATTTGTTACAGCTTCTTGGTGCACGCTCAGTAAAGATTTTAGTAATTATTCGTCCCTTATGAAAGATATGTGTATTCATATCTCCAAATAGGAATACAGCTCAAGGCGGGTAGAGAACTCCTCATCAAACAGAAGAACTAAAACAAAAGCCTTACACCAAAATTCTGTCGACCAAGAAGCCATGTGTTGAATGCTATAGAGAAAAGAATCTTCAAAACTCCTATCATCAAAGATTCTAAGATTTCGCTCCTTTGCAAGTCAACCATAAAATAACTTCAACACCACAGCCCCATAGGATCTTTGTTTTTCCCCTAAAATTTCCCATCAAGCCCTCAAACAACCAGTCTTCAACCTTTTTGGGGAAGCAGATCTAGAGCCCAAACTCTGTTTTAATAAAGGACCATCCTTAACCATCAGGTGATCAATGGTTTCTTCTCCTTTTGAGCAAAGACAGAGTAAGAAGGTTTCCTCCCCCTTTTAATCAATCGTAATTATTCTTCTCTTTAAAACTTAAGAAGGAGAAGGGTTACAGACAATATACACCTTGCTAAATACCACCACCTAAAGAGCTTAGAAGAGTTACAATTCACCCAAGACATTGAGGGCCTTTCCCTATTGGTTTTTTTAAGACTAGATCCTAGGCTGAAAACAAACAGAAAGGCTCTTTCTCCCACCACCTAGAAGTAACCTAGCAATAAAGATTAGGAACGTGAATAAATTAGAAACAATAGAAGAATTTCACCAACCATGATGAAGCCCAGCTGATATAATAACATATTATTTCATCAACACCACGTTCATGCATGAGCACCAAATGATAATAGTCAAAAGCTCACCTGAATACAGAAGCGAACTGTGTAGATCCCTTCATCATTATAACGTGGAGTAATAATCACTTCAGAAATTTTGGAAGCCTCGGTTAACACCGCAACAGCACTTAGGAACCAACAATCACCCAATCGTCCCTGTTTTATTTTATCACAAGACATGGATTTTGTTAATGTTTAGTAAGATCAGAGCCAAAAATGGAGAGATTGAATGCTTAATATTGGTAAACTCAAAAGACAAACATGATCGTTCCTTTTGTAAGAACAAACCAAATGGGCAAATATTTTAGTGGTTTCTCAGAGACAAACCTGACAAACATCAGATGGATTGGCAGCCTCAGAAAATAAGCAAGGCTGAGATTCTATTCTGCCCTCTTTTATTAACTCAAGAGGCCTCATCCACTCGGACACAACCTAAGTGAGAACAAACAATTTATGAAGAAAATATGACACTGATTAAAAGCCGTAATAATCAGATAACCAGTCAGAAAAAGTACCTGTAGTTTAGAAGGTGGATTCTTTGGATCCACATACAAAGACTCATCATTTGGAGGAAACTCCTCATCAGTAAAATGCATTTCTCCCCTAGCAGAGAGGGCTTCTTTAACAGCCAATTCTACTGAAAGCATCCGTTGGTTGATTTCCTCACATGTTTCCATACGAGGCCTCCTAAACTTCCTTGTGAAAGAATCCACATCAACTACTACTCCATCACGCTCCAATCTTCGCTTCCTTCCACTAGAATACTGTCCATCCCAATCCACATCATCCCTATCATACAGATCTACATCTGCGGGATCACTATCCCACTCATCAACCTGAGGAAAACAAATAAGGCATCCATTAGTCAATAGGTTCAACTGGAATGGTAGCTTGCCTCTCATATCTTAATAGGGAAACAGAACATACTCTAGATGGTGAATCCGCCCACTCCCAATTATCTTCAGCGAAGTCAATCATATTATAGTCTGTGGAGCTAATAGCTGCGTGGAGAGCAGCAATTTCATCTTCAGTTAAGCTCCTTCCCCAGAGAAACACATCCATAATGTGCATCTTGGACTCAGCTCCTTCACTATCTGATCTTCCAAATATGTCAACATCTGTGGGGGGTCTAACACCAACCCAAATTTCTGTCCCTTGCTCCCAAATGTTATCACCCACATTTAATGGCAACCCAATCTGGTAGCCATCAAACCCACCATCTAAATAGCAAGTTGCTTCTCCCAAATCAGCATCAATGGTCATAGTTATAATATGCCACCTGCAAATAAAAGATAAGATATTAAATAGAATTCTGCTGAACCAAAAGATTACTCTCCAAAACAGCCAGGATAAGGGTGTTGAAAGCACAAAACTTAGAACCCTAAGTACAAGGAACGAGAGAGAAAAAGGGATGCTCAGTCTGGTCCACAAAACAAACAACAAACGCCTTACATCAGCTACACCAAAGAAAGCAATCTCACGCAAAATGAAACAAAGCAGAAGCAAGAGGGAGAAGCTGCTTAGTCTAATACTCAAAACAACCGACACAGACCTTCCATCAGCAATACTGGTAGCACTTATGCTCCACTCCTTTGTTACAGTAGATTGTCTATCACCTTTAGTAATCAATCTGAGACCAACTTGTCCAGCTTCAATGCCTTGTTCGGAACCAGCCACCAGAAATTCCCAGCAAATCTTCTTCTGATACTCCGTACCAAACAGACAAACAGGACCAGACTCTGGCTGAATCAATGCAGCAATTGAAATGCTGATTTTTCGACTTTGACATAAACTAGCCTCAATCTGACCACAGTGCTTGCCACATCCTATTGGCTCATCATCAAGGACGCAGACAGCACCAAGGATTCCCGTCTGCAGAAGAACAATGAAAACGAAGGGTAAATATTATCATTATTGTTATTTTCCTTTTTTCCTTTTCTTTTTTTGTTGATAGGAAACCATTCATTTCATTGATATGATGAAGTTACAAGAAACTCTGAAATTCTTATCGAGGGGATTACAAAAAACGAATCCAATGGGCTATAAGAGATGATAAACTACAATTACAAAAGGGGAAATTCTATTTATGCCAAGAAAGAGATACGTCGATGATAGAAGAGAGAAAGGATACAAGAATTCCTTTCTAACCAAATGGACCACAGAAAAGCCCAAATGACGTTTAGCCAAAGGATTCTTTTCCCCTTCTTGAAGGGATGCCCAATAAGCAGGATAGGAGGAATCCCAAATTTCAAATGGAATGGCAGTGTACCAACCAAAAGCCTTCAGAATAAAATCCCAAAAGATTGTAGCCAAGGGTGAAGGGACACAAGCTGAAAAGGGGCCTTTGAGTTGGCATCATTGTGCACAAAATACAGCAGCATAGTGAGACATTTAGCCTTGGGGATCTTCATTGAAGCTTGTCGTGGGTGCTTAAGCAAGGAGTGACCGGGTTCCCAAAGGGAGAATTTCACCTTTTTGGATATTTTCCTTTCCAAATGGCGCAACACAATTTCTTTGCAAGGGAAAATATTACTACAATTACAATTTCAAAGAGGGAACTAAGGTGTCAATTACTAATCATGTGGGATTGGATAAGTCAAACATATGATGGTCAGCACACCCACGGTAATAGAAAAGGGAAGGCAGAAACCTAGATAACGCATTCCACAAAAATAGCCAAGGAATTGCACTGATGCAATAAAATAAGCAAAGCATGAAGCTTTAGCCTGTTAGGCTAGATAGATGCATATCATCAAGTTGTGCTCAGAAGGCTCACATCCTATTGTGAAAACAGCCATTAAAATAACTATTTGATCACTTATTCAGAATATTTTGATTGAAAAAACAACTTGCAAGAGAATTCTGACTAAAAAACAAATATTTTGGCTAATCTACAGTAACCCTAAACCCTATCTAGTTCACGAAAACTGAGTTTGATGCTGATATTTTGGAAGATCTTATGTAAGATTGCTGGCATCTTCCAATCAGGAGATATTGCCACGAGAAAATGAGTCGCATCGAGGCTTTGTTCCTATTAGTCCTTTAGTCAGTTAGTTATTTCTCCTTTGGATCTAATGTTAACTTAATTAAAGTTGTTACTCCGCTTATGGAATATGTTCCTTCTACGTGTATTCACGCTTTTGATTTTGATGAAGATTCTGAGATTAGTCTTAGTATGGAGCTCGAAGCATTTTTTTAAGAAAGAGAGTTTGAAGATCCTTATCTTGTGGATTGATTTGTTGATGCTTTTGAGGCATTATTTAAGGATGCTGCCCAAGATAATTAGACTGTCTCAACCATTATCGCCAGTTATAATACCTTCCTCCATTCTTTCAAAGTTTTCATCTTTAGTTAAGGTTTGTGAAATACAATTCAAAGAAATTCACCCTTTATCCCATCTTGTAAAAATCTAAGGAGTTATGGCAGTTAGATCGTCAATCAAAGTTGGATTTTCTGCTTCGAACAATAGAGAACGTGGGAGTATTTTAAAAGGGGTTGCTTTACAGAGGGTGACTGGCTTCTTGTTTGTTGTTTTTGGAAGATCTATGTGATGGCGGTTTAATATCACTTGTTCGGCTCTATTTTGTTCTCCTGTTGGAAGGTGTTAAAGCGTTAGGCGGGAGTTTCTTTTCAAGATTCTTGGAGTTGGTTCTTCAAAAGCTTCTTTCATCAATTTTTTAGTTTGTGCATCGTCAATGAGTTTTCAGTTTGCTCTTTGACGTCTTTTGTTTGGTGGTCGTTTTTTGGGTTTCTTTTCAGTGGTTTTGTAGTAGCCTTTGTTTCTCAGTATTTGAAGGGGCATGTTGGTCATAGTTGTTTGTAAGTTTATCTCTATGTGGATGTATTTGTTGTTCATATCTTTTCTTCTCTCCTTTTGGGAGTTCGTATCATTTAAACTTTTATTTTTTTTCACTACATCGATGAAAAATTGTTTCTTGTTCATAAATATCTAAAGTACTTTGAACCCCCCCCCCCCCCCCCCCCCAAAAAAAAAAAAAAAAAAGATTTTATCTAAGCATAGAATGGCAATATTAAACTGCCCAGCCCAAGAAAAAGGTCATATTCCTTATTTCATCCGATAGACTGAAGTACTCAACCTGAAGTGCACGACGAGCTAACTGGGCTACTCGAATCCTACGAGCAATGCTTGACACTCTTTCTCGAGCAAAAGAATCCTCAAGAACAGAATCACCTCCAACAGCACGCACAGCTGCAGCCATGGCAGCAGCTTCTCTACCACCAGCATTTGGAATAGAGGACATTAGAGAAGCTTCTATTTCCTTCCACTTACGCTCTTCTTTCTCCAGTAAAGCCTTTCTTCTTTCTTTACCTCTTCCCTCCTCCTCACGTCTTTGCATTAGGATTTCTTCTTCCATTTCTTTTTCCCTTATATAACTACAATGTATACAAGAAAATTAGAGTTTTCCCATAATTCTTAAAGAAAAATAACAAAGTTATTTACCTCTCCTGAATGATTTCAAACTGTCTACGGTCCTCAGGCATCCACTTTTTTATTTTCTTAGCACTCAGGTCTGAAAAGCCTATGCTATCAAGAAAAAGTCTTAAACGAACCTCATCCTACAAAAAAGAATCAACCAAATCAAATTAAATTTTACAAAAGTGCTCAATATAATTTAAACAATTTAAAACTTACCAATAAAACGCTTCTTATTATAATATTTATTAAAAGGAATCAATATTATGTATCTGTCAGTTTCCAACTGCCAGATAAGAAGCGTTTCCATCTACCAGTTAACAGAAGTGAACATATATTTCATCAAAAATATGCAACAGCACAGGACATACTTGAACTCGCTCAGCTTTGGCGGTCAGACCAAGCAAAAGCAGTAAATAGCCACCAAATTTGTCCCACATGTATACCCATTCTGTATCAATTGCCTCTTCCAAGGCCAAAATACGAGCATGAGCACACATTTGCCTTCTGTGGTCAACATCATTAGTTGTCTCATGAAAAAATGGCCTCCTGTATCTCAGTCTACAGAAGAATGATCCGGCAACTAATTCCTCATTTCTCAAGCGATCTCTAAGTTTCATAACATCTGCCCTTGGAAGCACAAAATTTCCTGCTCTATCACGCATGACGGTAGGATCACCAACTAGAAGAGCTGCAGAACTAGCAGACCTCTGTGGAGCTGAATATGTTCCAGATAAAGCATTTCTAGTCTGGATTGTAAACATAAATTAGTCCAATTAGATGCAGGCACAGTATTTCAGAATAGAAATAGATCTAAACTAAGGAAAATAAAAGTTGCAATAGCGAATAAATGAAGGCACCCAGTAAAACATGCACTAGGAGCATGAATGTACATTTTAACAAGTAACATTTTGGGTGAATAAGGGATTATATGATCCATACATCATAACAGAGCATCAGAAAAAGAATTTGACTACATAAAAGGTCAAGCTGCAGTCAAGAATCCTTACGAATACAGTTACATAGAAGGTGATGAAAACACATCTAGTAGTATGTACATCAAATATGGTAATTTTTATATGTACTGTGGTCAAACACACCTTGGTGGCAGACCGAGAAATTGCTTGAATAATAGTTTCCTTGCTGAGAAAGTGAACAGCATCTTGCATCATCTACATACATTTGAAGGTATTGATAATGTATTAAGTAGTGAGTACAAATTAAAGAGCTAGTTCTTTTACAGAGGCCTTCATAATGGATAATTCATACCTTGAGAGTTAAACAAGGACGAGAGACAGCAAAACCAAAGGATACAACAAGAGTAATTGCTGATACAGCAGCTCCAGCAAATGGTGGATAAATAAGCAAACTTGCAACAACACCCCAGCCTTCAGTTGCTAATGCTATCCCATAAAGCACAAGAAACGCAGCACTATGGAGAATAAATTAGCAAATATCAGATGGTTTTTTTAATACAGCCCCATATACAATATCATGAAGAAAGTAACAGACATTTGCCAATGAATCAAAAGAAATCAGAGAGCTAAACAAACCTGACGTTCTTCCCACAATCTGCGTGAGCATCATAAACATATACAGGTAGAACTCTTGGAGAGTAGACTACAATTGGTGGTGAGAGTAAAACCTGCAAAGAAAGGGGAAAAAAAGGTGAGTACAAGTAATGATATTCTACTAGTTAACAATTGACAAAATCAAATAAGAATAGCAAAACATGTTAAACAAGGTCAAGTATAACCCACAGTTAATGCTCTTCCAGCCAGAAGAAATAAGAATAAGAAATAGCCAACAGAAGCTCCCACAAATGGTTTGCCTGAAGGATGAAAAAGAAAGCCATTATTAGGGTGGGGAATTTTTACTTTGTAACCGAACTCATAACTTTTCAAAAGGGAAGAGAAACAAACACAAGAACAAGAAATAAGATCGACAATTCCTTCTCACCTTCAAACCATCCAACGAGGAATGCTGCCAAAGCCAAAAGAAAAGCAAGGAAACAAACAAGAAACATTTGGGTCCTCGTCAAATAAAAATTGTTTGAAGCCCAATGGTGGACAGAGCCAATTGCTAGTACAATCATAAGAAGCACCAGAAGAAATGCTGCCCCAATCTGTTTATTGGAAATAAGGTGCTGTGAGCAAAATGAAGATGGCTGAAGTATACATAAACAGAGGTATTAGAAGTCTTCTCTTACCGTCCAAGGTTTAATTACAACTATAACAGCTGATATAGCACCAAGTAGCAGGAGGAGCCCAATAAAAAGAAATGCATAAACACCTCGTGAAAGCCTCCAGCCATCATCTTTCCTGAAAACATACGGATAATGTAACTAGCTGCAAACTTCAGCCGGATAATTCCATCCACACTGATTGTACAAGGAATAGGCTCTCACCATTTATATAGTCCAGAGCAAAGAGAGAGCAAAGCAGGGATGCACACTAGCGGAAGCAAAGCAGCAAGAAAATCTCCATTTGTAGGAACCCCATCATCTCTTGATTTCACAACTTCCAAATATGATGCGCCACAAAACATGACAAGAACCACTATAAAAAAGGAAAAGAGACTATTAAGACCAACTTTAGGCAGATCTATAAAATATAAACCACTAGTTCCAAGAACCTAATCCAAAAAGCCAACTACAGAAAACCTGAAGATGTTACCTGTGAATATGGCAACACAAACAGCAGAAGAGAAGGAAAAACGGTATGTTGAGAACCATGAAACTATTGGCAGCACACCAGTGACAACTAAGGAAATTGCAGATGCCATAGCCCAGCCAAGGTACACAGATGTGGCATAAGGCGATGAGAAGCTTTTGTCATCACCAGTCCACCCTTTGTAGCGTAAATCATTAAGAGGCTTGGCAGACACTATAGCACCAAGAGCTATCACAGATCCAGAAAACAGTGACATACAAATCACAAGAACAATACCCTGTAAAGTCATCATGATAGAGAAATTAGATGCAGCATTGAACAGTGATTGAAGAGTTCAAAAATATGAAAAGAAGAAATAAATAAATAATAGAAACAGGGAGATATTGAAAACATAGAAATAACTTGACAAACCGATCAATCTGGGAATGCTTTATGGAGCTGTTTGGCATTTGTTTGGCTAAGAACAGAGACTATTGTTCTATGATAGAGGCGGTTTTTCTGCAGCCACCATTCGGCAAAGGTCTAGGTCCTTCGGTAGCTGGTTTGTCAAATATTCTATGAAGCATTTGACTTGAGAGGACTGGCAGGATTTTAAGAGGTTGGGAAGAGGTTCATCTCTTGCTATGTTTGGGCATCAGTCTCAAAGAATTGTTCTTTCCATCCTGGAATTGTTCTTTACACTACTAAAATTCCTAGTATAATCCCCCATGTAACTCATGAAATTGAGTAAAGAAAATTGGGATTGCTGAAGAGTCAAAGTTATCAAAATTAATTCAAGTTAATTATGATTAAAACCAGGAATTATATTAGGAATTTTAGTAGTGGTATAGTATGTAATTAGGATTATGATAGTGGTGTGCTTGTAATTACCTGAAAAGTTGGTTAGAGAGACTAACCATAAAAATAAAAGGAGTTAGAAGTATAGGAGATAGGCAGAACTTTAAGGATTGGTCCCGTCTATGGGCTATTCATATCAATGTTTTAAAAGACGCTTGAGGCTTAAACCTTGAGGGTCGCCTCGACGCAAACTCTAACTTTTAGCCACTTGAGCTTCCTTTGAACCACAAGAGGCAACACCTTTGTAAAAGCGCATTGAGCTCAAAGTCTCTATGCTTCGTTTAATGATTAAGGGGGTGTTTGGGGTGCTGAGTTGGTTATTATAGTTATTGGTTATTATAGTTTGTGGGTTATAATAGTCTGTGTTTAGGGTGCAAACTATTTCAGTCAGGGTAGGAAATAAGTTGTGTAACAAAAAGGGAAAAAGAGAATGAGTAGGAAATAGTAAACACTGTAACAAATAGTAAACAGGGAAAAAGAAGATGGGGATGGGTAGGAAATAGTAAACACTGTAACAAAAAGGGATTTGAAATAGTAATATTGTAGTTAATTGTAGGTTATAATAGTTGGAAATGCCAACTATTATAATTGGAGCCCCAAACATGGAATGAGCTATAATAGCCCACCCCACTCACATGATGTTGGGGCCCAAACAAGCCTAAAAGAATTATATTATTTTGCTTTATTCCTCATGATCCTATCAACGAGCTATGCACGCACCACTAATATTCCATAACACCCAACATGGCCAACATTATACCCCATTTGGAAATTCGAATACACCTTCCAAGTAGTTAAGCAAAACACTAGCTGTGAAGTCCATGCCTCCTCCTATCCTGAATCTCTCTGTGATGGCTCGTGCTGTAATGTGTCGCTTTCATATAATAAAATGTTTTCTTCAACTTTCTTTTCATTACTCTGACAGAAGAACCTACTTCTACTTCTATTGGAAAGATTGAGAACGATTTGCAACATGGTAAGAATAACAAGTCCCACCCGTAACAGTAAGATTACAAGAGTCAAGACCAGAAATTACAACTAGAAACCAAGACTTTCATTTTACAAGTAAAGTGGGAGAAGTTTTAAAATCTTAAAAATTAAAAAGCAGACATACAAACCTCCTTTGTTGCAAGAGATCGTTGGTTTCCTGCAGAACCCATGCACTGTACTCGAGGAATCCAAAACTGGTACCCATTTCGGATCCATATAGGAATGGCAAGAGAAAGACAAGCTACCATGAGTGGAACTGTTAAGGACAGTCCTAAAAGGACCGATGACTTGCTGCAAAACAAATAGTTAACAATCATTTACCAAGGAAAAAAAAGTATCAATGGATCAAAATAAAACTGAAAATAGGGAAGGAAATCAAAAACTTTCGCTACAAAAAATGACACAGTGACGGAAGATGAAAAAAGGCTCCAGGTAAAAAAGTTTTTTAAAAAAAGCATGAAAACTGGAAAGGTATTGGAAACTGTGCAGATGAAATAATAATAAAACAGAGGAACTATAAAACTCTCAAAAGAAAGAATTCAAATCTTAGAAAAATGGACATGGACCTCAATGTAACAGCAGAGTATGAATATCAATATGGAAGTATAAATAAATAAATAAAAAGGTCCAGTTTCCAACTTTCCCAGGCCACTACAGCTCTACAGCTTTTCAAAAAGACAAAAAAAAAAAGACTTGGTGCTTGATGATATTGCTAACCTCAAGAAAGAAAGTAAAAGCCCCACAGAAGTGCTGAGTAGCCAAGCGATGAACCCATACTGCAGAAAAAGATCATATTGAGACATAAACCAAAGTAAATAATATCGTTAGAAACTTAATGCATGTGAATCAAATCATAGACCAAAATAAATAATATCATTATAAACCTGATGAATGTGAACCAAATTATAGAACTATACACGCAAAATAGTATCAGTTAAAAGATTTTCTTAATAAGAATCGAGCTTTAATTAAAAATAATTAAAGAATGTACAAAGACATACAAAAACAAATAACTACCCAACAAGAAAGAGTTCAAAAAGCTACAGGAAAGGACTCCCATCTTAAAGGATAAGACATAGCTGATAGTTGCAAAAAGCCTTATTCACCGAGGTCCAAAGTGAGGTATGAACCTATCAACCTCCCAAAACTCTACCTCAAATCTTGCAGTGCCTCTTAAAAGCCTTTCATTCTTCACAAGTCAAAGCCTCAAAGAAGGGCAAAAAAAGCACACCTGCCAGAGAAATGAGATAGGGGGAGACAACAAGACATCAAAACCTCCTCCATCCAAGCCCTAAAATCTCTGCTCCAACTCCAAGCCAACGGAACTCCCAAAGTGTCCTAAAATCAAGACCATATCGACTGCACAGAACTGCAACCCCAGGGGATATGGTCTGGATTCTTTGACACACCTCTACAAACGGAACACCACTGTAGCCGCAAAAAGAAAGGAGAATGGTTTTGCATGCATTATAAGATGTCCGCACTTCCACACAGGACGAGCTAGACAAAGAACTTGACCTTCCTTGCACCTTAATCTTCCCAAGTGAAGAAAATTAAGAGAGGCCAGGGGAAGAAAAGCAATCCTCAGAAGAAAGAAGAGAAGTCCAGGAGGAGGAGGAGGAGACCAAAAATGAGATCCCTCCTACCCTAAACAACTTAGGAGCTCCTCAAAACCAAATACCTCCACGTTAACATACCAAACTTTCAAGTCCTCAACCAACTGGACTGCGCCTCGAGGGGATTACTATCAAAGCCCAATCTTATAGTTTAATGCGAGATTTCTTGACACTTATGGCCAGAAAAGGTTTGAACAATGCATTTCACTATTCACCCTTCATCATGCTGAGAAAATAATGATGCTCGCCCACATAAGCTAAAGCCATATACTTCCAAAGTCCCATATATGTGAAGGACAGACTACATCACTTCTTACTTGGCTTAGATTCACCTGGGATTTAGGCCAGTATGTATGTTTGCATAACAGACAGAATTCACATAGGTTTGCTCCCTTATTTAGTTCCATCCTATGAAGTACGGACACACCATTTTAGGTGGAGTATCTGTGTCAGACACATTAGGACACGCTCCGGACATGTGTCCAACACGCAAATTTTTGTGTCCTATTTTTGTTTATTTATTTTTAATTCCAGACACACGGGGACATTTTGGGACACTTCCTAGACACTCTTGGAAAATTTTTTAAGAGAAAATGGTTCAACCTTTTATAATTGATTTGGGCTTTAAATTTGGGTTCAACACAAAAATATGGACTTTAACTTTGGGTCCAACATAAAAACATCTAAAAACATGAAATACAACTATGTTTTCATTAAATTCTTTGTTTTCAAATTGCCTACCCAACAAACCCTTCAATATCCACAGTAGAAATTAGAAAATAAAGCTCTAGACAGAACCTCCACATTACAAGAAAAGAGTTGTTTCACCTATAAGAAAAGAAATGCTAGGGGCTACTAAAAATCAATGTAACTACCAAAATAATATTTCATTGATGTAAATCAAAACAACTTTCTTATCTGCATATATTTAATCTCACAATGGAATGCATACCTTCCGAGGTTTTGAGGTCATTGACATTTCTTCTGCTTGCAGTGACTGGAGGAAAGCCATAATTGAACAGACCACAGGAGATAGTAGTAAGACAGCAAAGCCAAATTCAAACTGAAACCACAAGAAAAAATCTTAGTTTGAAAAAACACAGAGGTTACCTTTACATTTCACAAATTTGGTAATTCCAAAATCCAATAATGACATTGTACTCCGTATATGTAAAAAAAAGCTCTATTCACCTGTTGGTGTTTCGCATTTATAATGTCAATAGTTTTTGGACGGAATATGGCTACAATGATTGTTTCAATTATGAAGACAAGACTAAAGATCACCCATGCCCGTTCTGGGGTCCCGGCTACATTGTGTAGTACAAGCCTGGAGAACTGAAGCCACTTTTCAAGCCCATGAAGTCTCAGTTCTTCAGATAGAGAAATTTGATTGGGCAGCATGTTGTCCACACTGTTTGAATCAATGATGGTAATATCAGTATTATCTCGGTGTTCTCTGTCTGCATCCAAACTACTCCTTTGAAGCAATGCAAGGATAGTTGGGTCCAGGCTCTTCTCCTTTAACATCATTGCAAAATTAGGATCCAGTCCTTTATTTTGCAGTAAACTAGCCAATTCACGATCCCCTTGTCTAGAGCTTCTCTTCAGCATGGATGTAATCCTTGGGTCACTCAACCTTTCCTGCAACGCCAAAGCCAAGTTCAAATCCAATGTTTGTTGGTTTGCAGAAGTTGACGTGCTAGATTCACAGCCTTGGCTGTCAAGCCCACTACTAGAACAAACCACCAAGGAACTATTATGATCAAAAATTTTATCCACGAACGACATTGCTGCATCAGGCTCTTGGATGATAGAACGACAAGAACTACTCCGCAAAGCCAAACTTGGACGTCCACTATCCATGCTCTTATCACTGTTAATCCCCTCTTGTGAACTACTAGCTCGGCATAGGACGCCATTCCAATTATTACCGTCAACTGTACATTGTGCTGCTGGCCCACTCTTGCTAGTAGATTCAACAGCATTACCAAGGTGACCTGCCTCAACACTGCTACTACGTTTCATACTTGAACCACAACCATCTGATGAGCTTGATGAACTATTTGGCTCTTTCCTGCGAAACCCCTCTCTCAATCGAATCACGGTGCTTTGCAAGGCATCCCTCCTAGCAGCAAACGGATCTGTTGCTGAAAGATGACGCATCACAGCAGCACCCAATAGTACAGAAGCTACAACTGCATAACTTATACAATGTCCCAAATACCTGATGCAAAAGGAAAATGAGAACCATGATAACAGTTATCGGGTTTAGTAATAAGAAAACCAAATGAGGTTGGTAGAAACAAACCAATAATGAACTCCAAAACAAATGAGAAAAACACGAGACATGCCAGCCACAAAAAGTGCTAAAACGCCACTTTTTAACAGCTGGAACCCGTACAAGCATGCCCCTACATTCCAATCTACAAAACAAGTACCCAAAAGAATTACAACGTCAGAAAATACAAGAGTAAATGAGGTTAAATATAGGTGAAGCAGTTATTAGAACATACCAAGAATGATAACAGCAGCAGAAGTAGTGGCACCAAGCCAGCGTGCCTCCTTAGCCGTAAGGCCATATAAAATAGAGTAGGCAACAAGTACTAAAACCGAACCAACATAAAGAAGCCCAAGATGTGAAGCCCTGAAAAAATGAACAATTATACTATCAGCTGACAATAATAATTTTTGTGAGGGGGGAAACAAATTTCATTGATAAAATGAAATAAAGAGGTCAAACACCTAAAGGTGGATTACATGAAAGTTAGTCAATTAGCAATTGAAGTAGAGGCTACAGTCAGTAAAAGGGTGTTTACAGCAATACAATGCATGAAAAAGAATGGAATCCATAAAATAATCAAAAGGGGAGACAAAAAACAGACTCAGTTGATCGCAAGCCATAATCATTTTTTGCACTGTTGAAAGGGTGACCCACAAAAACAGAAGATAGAAGATCATAAATGTTATTTGGTAAGGCCAAAGACCATCCAAAAGCCTCTAGAACAGTCGTCCAAAAATATGATGCAAGGAAGCAATGAGCAAATAAGTGTCCAAGAGACTCAGAATTTCAAACACATAATATAACAAGAAGGAGAAAGATGAAAATAAGGCATTCTTCTCCGTAGACGATCAGTGTGTTTTTTGCACCAAGACAAAGCTCTCACAAGAAAATCTTAATCTTCTTTGGATAAGTATCATTCCAAATCACTGAGTAAAGATTGTAAGGATTTGGTGTAGGTGTACAAACAAGAGCCTTTATAAGAGATTTAACTGAGAAGTTATTGGAAGGATCTAGCGCCAAGACCAATAATCATCTAGGTTCCTTAGACCAATCAAGGAATAAAGATGAGAAAGATTATCCCCATTCAATGATTTCCAAATCCTTCAGGTTACGGTAAAAACTCAAACCCAAGCAGCATGAGCAGAATTCCAAACTTCAGCCACGATACTAGTTGGCCGAGTAGTTAGATGAAAAAGACGAGGGAAAACAGTAGTAATAACTCCACAACTCAACCAAGAATCGTGCCAAAAAGAGATGGCCCTACCATTACCTAAGCAACGATGAGCATGACAAGCCACTAGGTCCAAAGTAGAACAGACAGATCTCTAGGGAGATTTAGAAGACTTAAAACACAACCAGACTGCAATTTATAATACTTGACAATAATAATGACTAACAAGGGGGTTCTTCCTATTTCAAGTTGCTGGTAAATGGTGCCTTCTGGAAATTTTTTATTTCCCCCTTTTTTTCATTTGTCAGCTGTTGGTTTTATGGATCAGAAGCTTTCATGGGCCTTCGTCAGCAATTTAGTCTTAAAGAATATTTCTTCTTCCATCGGCCCAATAATCATTTCTTGTGCTTGAAGCTTCAGTCAATTTTGCATCTGCATTGGGTTTTTGGTGCTCCATTGGCTCGTTCGTTTTGAAGTTTCAAGTTTATCATTTCTTATTGATGTTCTTCTTCTATGATTGAAGTGTATTTTCTCTCCAAATTTGTTCAGTTGAAGATCCTTTATTTTTTCTGCCTATGCTTCATTGTATTGTTTGATTCTCTTGGGTTTGTACTTTTTAAGAATCTGACTCTTCGCTTTGTCTCCTTGTAATTTGAGCATTAGTCTCTTTTCATTTTAGCTATGAAAAGTTATGTTTTCTATCAAAAAAAAAATGATATGTAAATTCTTTTTTTTCCCCTAAAGATACGTAAATTCTAAACAACCCAAAGATGAATGGTTGTTTAGCCAGAGTTCTAGCACATATTAACTCCTCTTCCCAATCAGGTCTTGTTGTTTGCAAATGTGACTAATAAAGTAGTGTATGAGCAGAGAAGGAAGAGAAAGCAAGGCCTCTTTTCCAAATTACATATCAAAAAGGTCAGCAAGGAGTCCATTATTCAAATTACACCAACATTCTCAACGGGAAACCAAGAGGAATCTCACCGCTAGAGAACCTTGTCAACATCTTTCTATTAGGCCACCGATTATCTTTCAATATGAGCGTAGGGGTAAAAGGGGAAAAGCGTTGGTTAGTGGGAAGGGAGATATGTCCAATAAGAGTGAGATGGGGACAACAGTTAGTTAGGAGGAGAGAAGAGTATGTAACCCAAAAGAGGAAGTGAGGGGGGTATTCCGTTTTTCATGTCAGTGTTGAGTTTTTCTCTCGAGAGTGGGAGGAAGAAGCGTCTGTTCTTGCCCTAGGGCATTTACTTGAATTGAATCATAAAGTTCTACCAGATTCCTATCACTTTCCCCTTCTCTCTCTCTCTGTAGCAGATTGTGTTTGGGATGACAATGTCTAAAGAAGTTGAGGTCTAGTTGGTGGAAGGTTTTCTCATTGGTATGGGAAAAATACATCTTAATCACCCCCAATTCATTGATAACATCGAATATTTGTTCATTGATGGATAAAAAACCCAAAGCTAATCCTCAAAACATCATCAACCTGTCAAATATGCTTTCAGCTTGAGTATTAACATGGCCAAATTGATGACCAGAGTTTAGGTGATGTTGCCAATAAGCAGAAGTATACAAATGAGGGTCTTGGCCACTTAAACTTAGCATTTAACAACTAAGGCCTTAATCTCCTGAAGAGAAAGACAACATTGCACTACATGGTTCTCTCAAACCTTCCTGATACTTGTTTGTTTCTAATGAAAAGTCTTCCAACCCTGGACAAAAGATTACTTTGGCTGGCCATTTTGCGCGCTTTTTTCTGGACTTTATGGGGTGAACGCAACAAGCGTCTTTTTAAAGACCTCTCATCAAGTTTTGATCTTTTTCTGGATTCAGTGTTATCTACCGCCATGTTTTGGTGCAAAAATAGGCACCCTTTTAAGAACTACAGTCTTTCATTTTTAGTTTCCAATTGGAAATCATTCATGTAACACCTTTGGTGCTTTGGGGTTTTTTCCCCTTATTTCATTCTATCAATGAAATGTTTCTTCTCTAAAAAAAAAAAGAGAAGTCTTCCAACCCTGTTTTCAATCAATAACAATATTAGATATGCTCGCTGGACAGTTAACATTTCAAGATTAGGATATAATATCACAAACTAGCAAATCCATATTTAAAATATTATTAAATAGTTAATTGACAACAACATAAACTATTCTCATCACAGGATCAGTACGCCAAATTGAGGGATTTTTTTCCTCGTGGTTCACTTAAGTTCATCCTGAGCAGATGATCAAAAGGGTCAAAAATTATTAGAAGAAACAAAATAGTAAAAATGGATAAAAATAACTTTTAACGTGAAATCAAATTATGAAAGATTGAGGACACAAGCATCCAGAAGAAAATAGAATATACTAAATAGAAAAAGAAAGAGCCCAAAAATACACCCACAATGTTACATCATAGGGACACCAAAAAACTAGTGAGAATAGTGGTCACTGGCCACAAAATTATAAGTTTCATAATTAATTGATTTTATAAAGATGAAAGAATAATGTGAGAATTTTGAGAACTTGCCTGCTAGATTGACGAGGATACAATTCATTGGGATCAGGTGGTTCAGGTAAAGAAGCCAAGGGACCCACTTCCATACAATCAGAATATGCAAACTTATATGCCTTTCGCACATATTCATCCACATCTAATCCATTTCCTGAACCAAGAGAAAAATATATAAACGAGAATGCAGAAAATTGATTCCTGTCAGAAAAAAAAAAAAAGTGCAAAAATGGAAGAAATTGTTTGGTGGTGATGAGTACCATTAAAGACCATCCGACAAATGAAGAGCATGTTGATCGCTAAGGCAATTGCTGATATACCAAAAAAGAAACCAGAAGGTGAATAACGCTCAGATGCACTAGAACCAGCTGTAACATATACAGCACAAAGTTCATATGCACATAGAAGCGCAACCGCCAAAAGAAGAAGAATAGCAACAGCCCCTGTTCAAGGAACAAACACATGGTGATGTCAAGATGAATGTACGAGAAAGATTTTTAAAGAAAAGATTACTGCCCTACAAATGATGCAAGAAAGCACTTTAAACAACATCTTGCTGGTATGACATATTGCAATAGTGAGGTTCAAACGCCTGATGAACTTTCCATCATTACAAACATTTTCCCATTTACCAATTAACTTGTCCATGAATAAGAGCATTGTTAATAACAATTAGATATCAACAACATAAGCACAACATAGGATTTACTTCAACATAATCAAAGCAAACATGTGGTAAAGCACTCCACGAAGGTATTGATGGACTTTCACAACTTTTCTAATTGTTCCAAGACTTATTCTTTATCTCAACAAAAGCTCAGTTTCTTGTTTTTTTTTTTTATTTAAAAAAAAAGGACTCCTCTAGTCTAAGGATTAAAAACAGGAAATTTAAAACCACCAAGGTAGAGTGAAGTTACCAAAAGCAAACTTCATGCAAAAACTTCATTCTACTGTTTTTTTAAAGAAGTAAATTCATTTTACTAATGGGAAATGAGATACACACCAATTTAACTTTTTTAATATTTGTTAGTATATAAGCTAGCCTGAACACACCTTGACTTGTGTATTTTATCGGCAGGATATTACATTTTCTTGTCAAAAGAACTTATAGGATACTCTATCCTAGATAGGTGACCAGTGACCAGTGACCACCTTGATTTGAACGCGTTGTCAGTAAGCCCTTTTACCTTTTTCATTGGCCGCAATGACCCTAGGTCAACCATGGTGCTTGTGGGATACACCATTTGAGAATTGAGAAAAAGAAGAGACTGTTGGGATTTCTATATGTGTGTATAAATATTAATTGTTAAATAGTTTCCTTTATTGTTTTTATTAATTTCCATATTTGTAAGAGGTCTTTCTACTATATAAGAAGATCTAAGATTGTACATATCGAAGAAGAAAGTATAATCTTATTCCCTCAAAATTTAAGATGGTATCAGAGACAGTAAAACCCTAGCCATCTCTAGAAAAGACCCTAAAAATCTCAATCACTACCGCTGGAAACCTAGCCACCTATCTCAATTGGTGCATCCTACCTCTAGCGTCAGTGCCTCCTACCTTCAGTTCAGTTCGTGGTCAACATTAAGAAGCGTATGTTTCAACGTCAGATTTTTCACCATCCACGTCGATCCGCTTGTAGTCTTCAGTTGGTCGCCCACCGTCGAGCCGCCTCATCCTATACGAGTTTGCGGCACCCATCGATATCACGTCTGTCCGCTGCTAGTGGGTTCGACCCATAGCCGTCACGTATGTCCGCCGCTAGTGGGTTTGACCCATCGCCGCTTGTCCGATAGATTTATTCGTCGCCTGTCGTTCAAGACTGTCACTGACAAACCCATTGTCGTCACCTAAGGCCTCCGGTTCGCAAGCAGGTTGTCATCTTCAGCTTTTTAAGCTGTGGGTATTGTGACTATCACAAAGGGATTTTTAAGTAGTGGACTGGTTCCTTTTTTTTCTTGGCTTGATTTGGTTCAACTGATATTTGGTTTGGTCCGATCAATATGGTTTGGTTCAAAAGGTTTGGTCTACTTGATATGGTTCGAATTTTCCAACTTTGAATTTGGCTATTTATTCAATTTGAGGCTCACCAGTGATTCATTTCTACTATTGGAAGATTCATACTGATCATCGCCCCCTCCGGCTCCCATTACTTGCTATCATGTCACTAAAGCAAATTCATCAAATCTTAAGACTATTATCAACCAATTTATCATCTAATAAGTCTTGTGTTTCTTTGACACAAACAGATTATTATCTTAAGGCCTTCTCTTGTGGTAATAATTCTCCATAGATTATCGATTCTGAAGCTTCAGATCATATGACTAGTTCTTCTTCTTTCTTTGATTCATATTCTCCATCATATTGCAATGAGAAACTCAAAATTACAAACGAAAGTTTCTCTTCTATAGCAGGAAACGGAACTATTAAACTGATTGAAAATATCTCTTACAGTATGTTCTACATGTCCCAAAATTAGCCTGCAATCTTTTATTTGTTTCTAAATTCTCTAGAGATTCTAATTGTCGTGTTATATTCTTTAAATCTCACTGTATTTTTCCAGAACAAGAATCAGAGAAGATGATTGGGAGTGCTAGGATGTTTGATGACCTCTACTACTTCGATGAAGGTTCTTTTAGCAATAAAATAACTTATGGTCTCAGTAATATTAGTTCTCTTTCGGTCAAAAAAAAATATTAAACTTTGGCATCTTAGACTAGGGCATCCAAGTTTTTCTTATCTCAAATATCTATTTCCAAATCTATTCAAGGGAATTGATTGTCCTTCTTTTGATTGTAAAAGTTGCATTTTAGCCAAAAAAAAAAAAAAAAAAAAAACACCAAAAATATATGAGGTGGAAGACATTTCTAAACATTTTTACAATATGATTGGAACCCAATTTCAAACCAAATTTGGCATTTTACACTCTGATAATGGAATTGAGTACTTTAATGAATATTTTGGTGAATTTTTGAAAGACAAAGGTATTATTCATCAGACTACATGTCGGGTACTCCTTAATAGAATGGGATTGCTGAAAGAAAAAATAGGCATTTACTTGAAGTGGCATGGGCTATAACGTTTTCCATGCATGTTCCAAAATATCTATGGGGGAACCAATTCTAACAGCAACCTATTAAATAAACAGAATGCCTAGTAAACCCTTGAATTTTACAAGTCATATTGACTACCTTAAAAAAAAAAAATTCCAACCTCCTGCATATATTCTAACTTACCTCTCAAAGTCTTTGGGTGTACTACTTATGTTCACATACCTAGTCACTTTCGGTCCAAACTTAATTATAGGACTGTTAAATGCATATTTTTGGGTTACTTTGCAAGTAAAAAAGTTTAAAATGTTTTGATCCTCAATCTTAAATCCTATTTTACTGAAAACTTTCTTCAAGGGAAGAAACCAAATTTGGAAGATAATTTTTTGGGATGTTTGTATTTCTCTTTCCAATCTTATTTGTCCAGATGCCATTAGTTCTACGATGCCAAGTGTAGAAATTTCTCAGTCAGGAGGAGAAATACAACAAAATGGTCATATTGACCAAGTTCCTGAGTAGAAATTTTATACTAGAAGAAATTTCAATCATAGGAACCAAGACCAAATAGTTGATCCTTCATGAAACCCGTCTAAGACTCTAGTGAATGAAATTGGTAATCCTCCTTCCTACTCCTTCTCCTTCAACAATTCAAAGTTGCTAGACGTGTTTGATCTCGATGTTCCCATAGCCATTAGAAAATGTATTTGAAGTTGTACCAAATATCCTAGGGCAAACTTCATGTCATATCAAAAATTGCCAAATAGTCGGAGTTTTTACATCTAGGATAGATGACTAGTTTGTTCCAAAGAATATACATGAGACTTCAAATGATCCAAATTGGAAATTAGCAGTTGTGCAGGAGATGAATGCTCTAAAACAAAAATGAAACATGGGAAATAGTAGATATGCCTAAAAATAAGAAACCAGCGGGTTGTAAATGGGTGTTTACCATAAAATGTAATGCAAATGGTAGTATTGAGAGATAGAAGGCCAGACTGGTAGCTAAAGGATTCACTCAGACATACAAAATTGATTATCAAGAACATTTGCCTCTATTGCTAAAAAAAACTCTATCAGAATTCTTTTGTCTCTTGCAGTTAATTCAGACTGGTCACTTCACCAACTTGACATTTAAAAAACGCCTTTCTGAATGGTGATCTCGAGGTATTTAAGAGCTTACCACCAGGTTTTGAAAAGGAACTCGACATTAGTAAAATTTGCCGATTAAAGAATTTTCTTTATGACCTTATAAAATCCCCTAAAGCTTTGGTTTGAACGTTTTGGAAAAGTTGTGTCCAGCTATGGATTTCTTCATAATCAAGCAGATCATACTATATTTTATAAACACTCGGGGAATAATAAAATATCAATTTTGATTATTTATGTAGATGATTTATTTTCACAGGTGATGATGAAGTAGGTTTAGCTGATCTTAAGAGAAGTCTTGCATGTGAGTTGTGAAAATCAAGGTTCTAGGAACGTTAAAATATTTCCTAGAAATGGAATTCGCAAGATCAAAGAAGGGTATCTATGTTAACCAAAGGAAGTATTGTCCTTGACTTACTTAAAGAAACAAGTTTACATGGTTGCAAGATCGCATAAACCCCTATTGAACCTGATCTAAAGCTACAAGTAGCAAAAGCTGAAGAAATAGAGGGCAAGAAATGATATCAAAGACATGTTGGAAGATTAACTTATCTGTCTCATACACATCCTGACATTGCATATGCCGTGAACATGGTTAGTCAGTTTATGCATGCTCCTGAACCAAACTTATTTTGAAGTCACCTACAAAATTTTGAGGTATTTGAAATGGTCTCCTTGGAAAGGTATTCCATTCAAAAGGCATAATCACTTCCAAATAGAAGTTTATATTGATGCAGACTGGGCAGGAAGTGCTACAAATAGAAGATCTACCACTGGTTATTGCTCCTTTGTTGGTACTTGCAAAAGTAAAAAAAAAAATGTGGCAACTAGAAGTAGTGCTGAAGCAGAGTTCAGAGCTTTAGCCCATGGGATTTGTGAAGGCATATGGATCAAAAGGATTCTTGAAGAACTAAAGATTTCTTTGACTACACTTATACAAACTTATTGTGACGATAAAGTTTCCATCTGTATTGCTCATAATCTAGTTCTACATGATAGAACAAACATATCGAAGTTGATAAGCATTTTATTAAGGAGAAGATTGAAGCAAGAATTAAACATCACTTGGACCCCTTTCCAACCCTCCACAAACAATTATTCCACTCACCTCAAAAATCCCACAAAAAAGCACACCCCCCAACCAGCCATAAAATCCGACCCTTCTCATGAAAGGCCGGAGAGAGGAGGAAGGAAGAATGCCTTTAAATATGGTCCAAGATATTCACTCTCCATGTAAATCCTACCATGCAAAAACCTTAACCTTCTTTGGAATTTCAACCCACCAAAAAAAAGGAGAAAGTAGAGGTTACACAAGAAGGAGAAGGGAAGGGACGGACAAAATATGAAAGAAGGGGTAGCACAAGAACCGTCTAGAACGGTCAGGGACCCAAATACACAACGCATTTTCCAAGGATGGTTACCTATTCGCTTTTAGGAAGATCATTAAACTATATTAACTCTGCTTTGCTCGAAAATGATTCTCGCCATTTTCCTTGCCCATAATTTTTATGCTAGAGTTTGATAGGGAAACTTTGGATTTACATGCAATGGTGCCCATGACACTTACCTTTCAAGGTAAACATGCATGGACCCTTAAAACCTTCACGTTGTTTCTTACCTAAATCTTCTTTTGCCTGTTTGATTGGGCAACTTTTTGCTCCAACTATCATTTCTTCACCAAGCTTAGGAAGGCTAAAATTCCTTTTTTTCCCTAGAGGAAACAAATATTTCATCAATGAAACAAAATAATATAAAAAGGGAGGACACCATGTCAAAGGAATTACAGAAAAGCTTTCCAGACGGGTAATAGAATGTCCAAGCTATAATTTGCGATGGATGGTAAAAGTTTGCACAAGTATAGAGCTAAATGAAGATCAAGTTCACAAATGCAAAAGAGCTAAAAACTCCTTTTGGGTTGTCTAGCTATACGGAATCCCAAAGGAGTGAAGGGATAGGTGGAACAGGTGGGGATGGAAGAACTACTAAAAGTCATCCATAAGATTGAATACCTTTTTTGCTATATGAAAGGGTGAAATGAATCATCAATAAGAGGGTTGGAAATTTCCTCCAATAGGAATACTTTCTTTTCCATAGGGATTGCATACCCAAATTGATACAAAAGTGCATGACACATGCAATTTGTCTCACACTTACATCATCAGCTATATTTGCTTACTACCCTAGCCTCATCCCCACTTACCCTACCTATACAATATTACACTAATGCAATTCATCTCGCACATGCATCTTGCATGATTGAACATGGTTCTTTTTTCTTTTTTAGTAAGAATTCGAGCTTTCATTGAAAATAATGAAAGAATATACAAGGACATATAAAATCAAGCCCATTAAAAGCCATCAACCAAGAAGGGCTCCGATCCAAAAGAATGATACTAAGTTGATAATTACAAAAAGTCCAACAAACGGATGCCCATAAGAAGTCACTGAACATCACCCCCTCCGGCTCCCACACCTCCTCCAAAGGCCACTCCATCCCTCTAAAAATTCTACCGTTTCTCTCGATCCACACACCTCACAAGATAGCTAAACAACAATCCTACCCGAATTTCTAACTCTACGAATACCATCATAACCAACTTTCAACTTTTCCTCAAGGTGAAATGAAGGAAATCGTTGGTTGATAAGTTCATATGGCTCTTATAGCTTGTGGGGCATGCCTTGGTCTTTGTGCTGCTTGATTGACAATGTATGCCCACACCTACTTAAGTATACTATTATTTTACCACAGAGGACAAATGAATAGAGTTGTCAATTGGGGAACTTTTTCACACATTTGAGGAAAAGGCTTTAGACACTTCAAACTCTAAAATCATCCAAACATGCATATGCATACGGATATAGAGATCATTAAATAACTAAGACCCTATCCATACTTTGTTGTCCAACTTCTAAGAAAACAAAAAACAGTAAGGTTTTCAAGAGGCTTCTAAGCCTAGACAGTTGTGACGGCGCTAAAATAAACTAGTAGTATGCTAATTGTTAAACAACCAACAACCAGACTACTTGCTCCTCGTAAAATCTCTCTCCTCTCCCTAGCTGAATACAAAAATCTTACCACTAACCATTCAAGAAAGTCAAATATCATTTAAAAAAAAATTAATAAGAATTTTATTCACCAGATAGAAGGATGAGTAGTAATAATCTTTTCAAAATTAGAACAATCACAGCTACATACTTGAGCTTTGCCATTGTGTTCTCCACCATAGCATAATTGAATAAAATGCAAGTAGAAGAGCCGTGCCAGCCATCACCACAGCAAGCCCAGTTATGTCTCGACCCAATATTACAATCAGCCAGCACCCCCATATGATCAGCACCGCAATTGGAGAAATAACTAATATCCATGCAGATAAAGAGAGAAAACCACAAAGCAAATCCAGCTGGGGTCCTTGCAAGATATTTGGCCACTTTCTAGCAAAGATCCAACTGAAAAATAATTGTGCTTGCATTAAATTGATGAAAATATAATATGTATATATATACGTGTATATATATAAGAAACCTGAGAAATATACTATGCACAAAAGAAAGACAAAAAATACATTCATCTACACCATAAAGACATGAGCATATCAGTTTCCACTAGACACATGCATGCATAACACAATAAAAAACAGGCTTAGAAAAATGGATATAACAATTTTCAACAGACATTTCAAAACAGGGAGGATGTTTGATCTTTATTTCTTTTTTTAAAAACAGGGAAAATGTTTGATTATAACGGATGAAACAAAACAACAGACATTATTAGCCTACCGTTTATCTTCATTCAACTGCTCAAAAACCAGAGAATTTACCTAAAAGTTTTAACATTTAGGGCTTTCAAATTATAAGAACTATAATTCAACCGTAACCTATGTAAGAGCATAAAGAAATGTTTGAGCCAGACTCCTTGCCCTACTATAAATCTTTCCATCCCAGGACAACCAGCATTCAGTTAATTGACCCGCACATTGAACGGTGACGCTGGAATATGTAAATTTTTATGATGTACGAAGTATAAAGCATTATCAAATACCGATGTCCCACACTAACATCCACTACCTTACCACAACATTCTTGATTACAACCTGGAACCACTAAACTAATACGGCATTACATAAAATTCTGGTGCCATCCAAGGAAAATTCAAAATAGAAGAGACCAGTATATCCACAACAAACAAAAAATTTACCTATAAATCCGCCATGGGCGCCAGTTCACAGCCCAGAGTATGAAAAACGAGGCAGAGCCCAGCACCGAGAAGAGCGACCCTGATATCACACACGCTAATACCACCTTATGCTCGTCCCCTTCCATGGCGTCCTCCTACTAGCTACCCCGCATGCATCAAAACCAATACTAATTCCACTGAAAAAAGAAAAAAAAATGCAAGAAACAAATGGAGAACACGATTAATACTGAAAACCCAGAGCTAAAGAAGTTACCATGTGGGCAATGAAATGGATAATTGTTACCTCTTTCACTGCAACTGATTGATGAGACAGAAACAGCATGATTATGAAATTCAGCTAAAATGGGTAGTTTTCAAACATGGAATTTAGGGTTTGGGGAAGGAAAAAAAAGAATTGGGTTAGCTCGGCATGTGAAGTAAAGGGTGAGGAAAGAGAGAGAGAGGTGAAGAGTGAGAAAAAGAAAAGTTGTTGGAATCAAAGTCAAAAAAGGAGAAATGGGGAAGATTGGAACAGATTTTTAGGGTTTGATGATTTGGGTTTATCTCTGTGATTTCAAAGATTTGAATACCAAACAAAAATGAACAAGCTTTTGAGTAAAGATCAAAAATTTTAACAAAACCCTACTGGTTGCTCTCTCTCTCCCTCTGTGTTTGAACAGTGACGAGTGAAAAAAGGGAAAAGGTTTTTTAGAGAGAGAAAATATAATTTTTTATTTTTTTGAAAAAAAAAAGACAAAAAGATTAAAAAAATAGTTTAGGAAGGAGTAGGAAGACGATGGCTAATAAAAAAATATATATAATTAAATAAAAAGATATCTCTTTGTCGCGTTTATGTCCACGCACGGATAATGCGCGTGTTGTTCATGCGCTAACATTATTACTTAGCTGACTTTGGTAAAACTTGTTGGTTGCGAGCTAGCGAGTGTTTATTGGAGCGTGAGGTTCACACATGTGAGGATTAAGAGTGAGAAGAGATGAGTCAATATCTTAAGGAAAATTTTTATAAATAGAAAAAATGTCAAACTATTTACAAAAAATAGTAAAAAAAAATATCGATAGACTTCTATCAGGATCTAACAATGATACACTTTTATCATTTCTATCACTGATATACTTCTATCATCATCTATCACAATTATCTAAAATTTTTGTTATTTTGTATAAATAGTTTATTTTATTTATCTATTTTTAAAAATTCTCCCTAAAATTTCTTCATTAAATTAAAAGACAAGAAAGAGATGAGATGGTCAATAATTTAGTTAGGAATATAATAAAATAGAAAAGTGTTTCTTTTTTTTCAAATGTTTTCAGAAAAAAGTGAAGTAATTTGTTTGAATTATTTGGATGTAAGAATTATCTTATATATTGTAATGTGTGGAATTAGGTAGGGAATGAAAAAGGTCCATTTTTTTTTTGTTTGTTTTTATATTTGACAAATTTGACTTTTTTTTAAGCAATTTGGTCTCTCAAATCTCTCTCTCTTTCTAAACATGTCTCATTTAGCTTTTAAAAAAATGGTATGTAGACTTTGAATCCATTTGAAACTTTTGTTTGAATATACCAACCAAGAGTCAATTAAGTCTTCCAATGAATACAAGTTTATCATTTTTTTTTATTAGTCATAGTCATGGTTAGATGTTCAACTACTCATGTATCTTCTTTCTTATTTTTTTTAAGTAACTTTCATATTTAATTCAAATTGAAATTATGAACAGGAACTTACTGGAGTGTAAGATTGTCAAATCTTATCTAAATATCTCTCATCTTTTCTTTGTTGACGATGGTCTATTTGTCTGTAAAGCTTCTCCAAATGCTTGTTTGAAGGTAAAGGAGAATTTAAAGGTGCATGAGAAACCCTCCGGGAAGTGTGTTAATTTCAACCAATCTACGGTTTTGTTCGACCTAAATGTGACCAGTAATCTCAGAAGTGATTTGGATAACAGTTTGCAAGTCCAAGTGGTGAAGATTTGGGCAAGTACTTGGGTCTTCCATTGCACAGTTTGAGGGAAAAAATGTTGGGATATAAGATTTTTTCGAGGAAAAAGTGCATAAAACAATTGTCAATTAGAAGGAAATACATTTTTTGTAGTGGGTAAAAGGTTCTTATAAAAGTTGTTGCTCATGCTCTTTCTACTTATGTTATATTGTGCCTAAATTACCAAAGGCTCTATGTGATGACCTTGCTCGCCCTATGACCCATTTTTGGTGGGGTTCGTCGTTGGCAAGAAACAAAATCCATTGGTTGAATTGGAAAGTTATGTGTTATCCCCAAATGAGTTGAGAGGCACGGGGTTCCTATGATTTGGAAGGTTTTAACTTGCAAAACAAGCTTGAAAAATTCAACAAAATTCTTCCTCTCTTGTTGTCCAGTTATTCAAATGTAGATATTTACCTTCCAAGGATTTTCTGGCGGCGAATTTCAGGTATGTCCCCTCTTATGTTCGGAGGAATGTGATTTGGGGAAGGAAGTTGTGTACAACGTGGTATTAGGAGACATAGAAGACGAGGAAGAAACTTTTGTGTTTAATCGTCTCTAGATCCATAGAGAGAGATCGTTCAAGAATATTACTCATATATCTTCTAGGTTTGAAAATATGAGGGTACGAAATTGGATTTCGAAGGATGGAATGTGAGATATGTCCAAGTTGGAGGGTGTGTCGTAGGAGGAAGATAGAAAATTGGTTCAATTGATTCCTATATGTAATACGTTGGCCTTAGATTATTGGTGTTGGCATTATACTAGATTGGGAGTGTTTGCAACTTGTAGTACTTACAAAATTTTTGCTCGTGCTCATCTAGGCATGTCCTCCTCCAATGGTGTCACATAGATTTGGTGGAAAGGGGTTTGGAGCTATGAGTTTCCAACTAAGATTAAAAAAAAATTGTGGAAGGTTTTCAATCACATTTTACCCACAAAACTAAACCTGGCTTCTAGGAAAATCAATCTCTAAGTTTGGCGTGTGTTGTTCAAAGGCTATCAAATTGGAGAATCATGTATTGTTTCAATGTAAACGTGCATTAGTTGTTTGGGATAGTATATTACAGTTTTTTTGTAGTTTGGTGGTTTGGAGTTTGCCCATTTGCGATATGTTGGTTCGGACGGCTTAATATTTAAGTGCCGGAGAGTTAATGGCGTTTGGAGTAATGAGTTAGGCCATTTGGAATGACTGAAACTGAACAAGTCAACACACTTTGATTGCCTTCATGGATCTGAACATTAAATGGATGTGGGTAAAATCAATTTTGTTTCTAGGCAGCAGTCGATTTCGATTGGAGGTGGGTATCGACATCCGACTATTTTCTCTTGGAGGGTCAATCGGATGAGAGTTAAGTGGATGTCGTCAGTGGGTGGTTGTTTAAAACCTAATGTGGATTCCGACTTACCATTTGAGTATGCATGGAGTTGTGTTGGGTGCGATTATCAGAGATGAATGCAGGGAGATGGTGGTCGTCGTGTACTAGTCAGGGAGCATGACAACGGTGGTAGTGAAAGTCTTGGCTTTACTAGTGGGATTGAAAATGGTTGAAGATCTTGAATGTGCTTCTTTTTAGATTAAAACTGATGTTGAGGTGGTTGTCAATATGTTGCATTCATTGAGTTTTGTCCATTTTCTTTGGGGAGTCATTTATGCTGATATCTATAATCTGTAATTAGAATTAGAATTGTGTGCCTCAAATTTGCCCCTAGAATCTGTAATATGATGTTTCACTATTTGGCTGCTCATGCCTTTAATCTTATGTCGTCCTCTTTTTTTACCCATTATCTTCCTGATTGGCTTACCCAGCTTATTAAGGTCGAAAAGGATGTGTCAGGACTTTTGAGTTTGAATTAATGAGAATGTCGGCTATCTCTTTTATCCAAATAATAATAATAATAATAAATAACCTCTTAACCATGTATGTTGTCCTTGCTTGGTTTTTTGTAATACAATCACCACAACAACAAACAATTAAATTCAAGTCATTATCTTTTGCATCTACCATAATATACTCTTGATAATTTGTTATTTTAAGAGATGGGTAATTAATATATTGAACTTGCTAACACGAGCATAACTTGACTAGTTAAATCATACACCATCAATTAAGGGGTAATATTTCAAATTTCCTCACACTTGTATATTGTTGAAAAGGGGAAAGAAAAAGAAAAAACTTTAAACTTTGTCTTTTTAATAATATTAATGGTTGTATTTTTTTAATTACAACAAACACGAGTATGTGATTTTGAACCTCTAACCTCAACATATAGGGAAGTAATATGTGTTGGTGTGAGTTATGTGTCAATTTGGCACGATGGTTAGGGTTTTAAACTGATAACATTTCACGAGAAGTACGAACATTGGTTGGAGCATATACTTTTGACCAAGAGGTCTAATGTCCAAACATCTCAAACACCCATATTGTTGAACTATAAATTAAAATATATATATATATATATATATATATATATATATATATATATATATATATATATAAATAAGTAATGAATTATGCTCAAGCTAGTTAACATAATACATTTACCATTAACCTATAGCACAATGTGATATAATGTGTTTGATATATTATCTTACTTTGCGATGATTGAAATTTTAGTTGATCAAGTAAACTTAAATATCCGCATATTTAAGTAAACGTGAATTTAATTTAGATTTAAAAGTAACCCCTAAACTATGAAGCTTGTTATAATTATATCCTTAAACTTCAAATTTGATCAAAATCACACTTGAAATTTTGTGGTTTGTTACAATTACACCTCCAAACTTTTAATTTGATCAATTAATCCCCTGTAGTTTGTTAATTATTGTAATTTTTGCATCTACGTTGTTCGCGAGTTATATATATATTTTAATTTTTTTAATTGAAATAAGATCCAAATATAGCAATATCAATACTAACTTAAGGGTTATTGCAATAATTAACAAACTACAAGTAATTAATTGATTGAAATAAACGTTTAGAGGTATAATTGTAACAAGCCACAAAACTTAGGGAGTGATTGATCAAATTAAAAGTACAAGAGAGTAACTGTAATAAACCTCATAGTTCAAGGGCGATGGTGTAATTTCATCTTTTTGGATAAAATTTTAGATTGAGAATTATCTTATCCATTCCAGTAGAGAAAAAGTGGACAGTCTATCCAGTTCAAAAGTGACAGAATGGGCTTGATTTTTGGGCCCACGAATAACGACGAAAAAAGAATTGGGCCGAATGGGCAGCCCAAAAGGCATTGGGCCCAATAAAGCTTCAAAAGTAGGGTTAAGATCGACCCATGAATTACACAAGGCCCAGTAATCATAATCCAGAGCGATTACAGCATGGGAATAAATTATTATTATTTATTATATATATTTTTTAACAATATGTGGAGTGGGAGAATAAAAAACTTAGGGGGCATTTAGATACTCGTATGTAATGGGTTTGTAATGCAATGTAATCCAAAACTCATGTTTTGACTGAGCGTTTTGGACCCGATTTGTAATACTAAACTCATTTCGTTCCGACAGTTTTCAATCTACTTCTTTCCATCGTTTTCACCTTTTCACGATTCAATTTTTGTTCCACTCTCGATTCCACTCGCATTCCAACACCTCTCTGATTCTCAGTAATCCTGATTATCTTCCCAAACAGCCCCTTAAGGTCCATATTACAGACTTTATATATGTTGAATTATGTTCATGTTGACTAATTTATTTTCTTTAAATTTCACTTTAATGTAATTTTTTTTCAATTCAATCATAGAGTTCAAATTTTAAACTTTTTATATAATTTAGAAAGAAAAAAGATTTGAAAGGAATGTAACTAAATTTTGTTGTTTTGAACATTTGTTAAGAGAAAAAAAAACAAAAAAAAAAAACAAGGTGTGTCATTATAGGCTTTTCAAAATTGTTTCGTGAATACATACTAAAATGTACAAAAGTGACCTAAATAATTTTATCTCAAAATTATATGAAAATCTAAAGAGAACAAAAAAAAATCATATAGAACCGCTTAAAACATTTTTATTTCATGTCATAACAAAAAATAACAACAACAATAATTTAGAACAACTCCAATTTGAAATCGCTCAAAATCCTACACAAATAAAGGACTATAACAAGTCGTAAGATAAAATTTCTATACGGTCTTTAGAACTAAAACTCGACTTTAGAAATATAAGATTTTTTTAAAAAATAATTCGACTTAGAACACGAGTAAAGATTTAGATATCAATTTTGAAAGGAAATAATTAGTGATTAACTAAACAATTATAATGATGAATGTGAGAGATTTGTTAGAAATATAGAAGAGTGAGAAATTAATTATTTGTAATAAATATGGTATTTGGAGAATGCTATAATGAAATACACTGATGAGAATCAAAATAAGATTTAGAGGGTAAGATTGAAATTATTATATTTTAAAACTTTTGGGCAAATCTTTGAAACTTTTAATTTTGACTGACACAAATTCAACTTCAAAATCCAATTTAGATTTGTGTTAAAAAAAAATATTATTATTTTTATTTTGGGAAAATATCTTTATTCTTTATCAGAATATCACCTTTTTTCTTTTTCCTTTTATTTAGAAAGTTGAAAATTTTTCAAAATATAATAGTGAGAATCTTGAAAATATAAATAAATATTGTTTGGAAAAGTAAATCCAAAAGTTTTTATTTAAATATAATAAAGTATTAATTACTTTATAACGTTCATATATTGAGCTTTCCAAGGTTTCAAAGGAAGGAACAACCACAAATATGGTAGAAAAGTTTTTTACTTTCTCTTTGATCCATATTTTTAGAATATTACACATTTACTTCTTAAATTTTAAGTTTGATTTCGAGTCTTAAAGTTTCAAAATATACGATTTTACCCGTGATGTTTTTAGTTTTGTTTGATTTTGATTCAAGATTTACACTTTTAACATCGATTTTTAACTAAATACTCACTTTCCGTATTTGTCGTGAATGTATATTAATTAATTTAAAAGAAATAAAAGAGCTATAATTAATTAAGTTTCACAATCCTCACTTTAGAATGAAGAAAATTATTTTAAATGACAAAATGCTAAAAATATTAACAAATATAAAAAAAATTCATTGTCTATTTACAATAGATCGTGATAGACTGCGATAGATCGCTATTTGTGTTACAATAAACTACAGATAGACACAAATAGTAGTCTATCACATATAGGCAATGAAATTTTGCTATGTTTGTAAATATTTTAGTTCATTTTCATATATTTGAAAACAACCTTTAGAATTATTTTAAATTAATTAATAAACCTAACAACAAAAACTAGAAGTGAGTATTATGGGAAAAATCAACATTTAAAATGTAAATTTTGAAATATATTAAACAAATTGAAATTAACCAAAAACATCAAGGATAAAATTGTAACATTCCAAAATCTAGGGAGTAAATCGAAATCAAACTCAAAACTTAAAGACTAACAGTGTAACATTTTGAAACTTAAGGACCAAATGGAAAACCAAACCCCAATCCTAGGACCAAAAAGGCTATTTTTTTTTTCTTTATTACATAAAGGAGTAATGAAAACAGTGATGCAACCAAACATAAATAAATGTACTAATAATCCTCGTCTTAGAGAAACCAAAATTAATATTGATCTAAGCGTAACTCTACCTATTATATACGGTACTTTTGATCAAAAGGTCAGAAGTTCGAATACCCACCTGATATGAAAACCCTAACAATTTGAAAATTAGGAACACAATTGTTGAACCTCTAACAACAAATCCCAAAACCTCTAAATCAATCGACGTCAATCCAAAGAGAAAGATTAGAATTGGATTACCTTTTGGTCGAAGACCAAGAGATAAGAAGAACTAGTTCCTTACTCCAAGTTCGAATACTCCACGAGCAAAATGATCAGACTTACCGGAATGTTCTTGGCATGCAACCTTGATTCAAGAATTGCAAAAGTGGCGGGTAATGAAACTTTGTCATCTATGAGAGAATTCTCATTCAAGAAAACCCTAAAGTTCTAAACATCAAAAACTGTTTTTTTCAACAACCTAAAGGGAAGGCTTTAAATAGTCTCCCAATAAAACCCTAATGGCTTATCATAATTCATAGTAAAATATCTAAAATAACCATACTTAAAATGTCATTAACAAGGATAAATTTAAAAATTATTAAATTACATTAAAATTATTAAATAATAATTTGATGCCTTAGACGGTTCATATCACCACCTCACGTGTTGTTGAGCTCAAAACAAGTTTAAAGAAAACCCTTTTGTCTTTGTTTTCATGTGCAAGTAGTAGAGATAATATTGGGGAAAAAGGGTAGGAAATGTGAGATTGTGAATGAGGTATGAGTGGGACAAGATAAGATTCAAAAGGCAGACAAACAAGTATGTGGAAATGGAAAAGATAGTACCATTCACTATCACTAGCATGCACATCACATACCAAATTTCCCTTACTTTATTTTACAAATGACTTTTTTAGTATTCTTTTTAAAAAAAAGAAACCATAAAAAGGGGTTGATTTACATCCACATAAGTTCAATTTTTTAAAAAATGATTTATCGAAAAGATAGTTCTCGAGGTTCCTATCGATGCAGGAAGCATAGAGTGCAAATGAAATTAGAAAGTAACCCTAAACTTTGTCATTTTTTATAAAAAAGACCGCTATACGTTAAAAAGTTGCAATATTACATCTGAACTTTCATAAATATTTTAGAACTATCGTTGAAGTAAAAATCCTTTAGAATTTCAAACATAAATCGAGACTTTGAACAATGTGATGATGACCTAAAATAGTGTGGTGATCCTATTCCAAGTCACCACCATACTATTTAGATACCAATTTTCGTAAAAAAAAATTATGAAGAATTTCTACTATAATGATAGTTTTGAAACATTTATGAAAGTTCAATGGCAATATTGAAACTTTAGATGGTATAGAGATATTTTTTAAACAAAGAGTGAAGTTTATGTGTATTTTCTATAATTTAATATTTTTTTCATCAAATTTCACAAAAGAGTAAGTTTCAATGCACTACTATGAGAACTTGACTCGACTTGGATCTCTTTTTTATGATTATTTTTTGAGACAGTTGCAAATATAGCAATCAGATTCAAAGTATTAGCATATATAACAACATTTTTAAAAAATTGCAAATATAGTAAAGTCTATCGCTAATAGACTCTTATGGTTTAGGTAGTCTATCACTAATAGACCATAAGAGTTTATCAACTATAGAAATCTATCACTAATAGACTTTGCTATATTTGTAAATTTTTTTAAATATTGTTATACACTTGGTTATTAACTCTAAAATTCCTAATTTATGAGGTAGATACATTCAAGCTTTTAACCTATTAATCGAGTATATAAACTCTATAGCATAGCTCAACTTTTTACTGCCTTCTTTCCAAGGTCTCTTCAATCTTCCTATAAGGAGACAATTTATCATATTTATGTTACTGTCATCTAAAATTGATATTATTTTCAAAAAAGTATTTTTAAAATAACATTTTATAAAAAAGGACACTTTTGCAAAAGGTGGTTTCACATTTATAGAGGGAAGACAGAAAAATTTCTAGACCCTTATTAATAAAATCAAATAAACTATACAATGAAAACAAATTCCATTAAGAATAGAATCTCCTTTTTCTTTGCAGCAATATTCCTCACAATCCACACACACACAAAAAAAAAAAAAAAAAAAAAAAAAAAAAAAAAAAAAAAAAAAAAAAAAAAAAAAACCCCATTAATTCTTCATTAATAAAGCACCTCCAAGGGAGAGGAGTATACTACAAACTAATAAAATACACATTCACCATTATCAAGTCATAACAACAAAAGGCCCTGTTTCTTTCAGGCTTTTAAGAAACTTGGGCCATTTCCCTTACCCCACCACTTACATGGAGAGAATCTTTTCCTCTAAAGAAAAAAAAAAGAAATAAAAGAAAAAAGAAAATGACCCAGAGAGCCAAAACTTTCCACCAGTGAGAAAATGTCACATATAGCCCCTAACTAGCCTAAGAGAGGTAGTTTACAGTGAGAGAAGACTTTGGAGGGTGAAATGGTCATTCATTTCAGTTTCATTGGCAATTAGGATTTCTACCAGGGCCTCCATAGTAAAAGAAGTGGCCCCAATCCCCATTGTTGCCTGTTTGGACATCATAGCAATCAGGCTGTTCTGTGAATGTGCCAATGCCTTTTGGTGGTTTGAGATTGTTGGATCCATCAACAACTTGAATGTTTCTAAAATAGCTTGCTTTACCAAATCCTTCATCTGGGAAATGGCCACTCCCCATTTGAGTTGAAGTGTGTTGCCCATTTGGCTCTGAGTTTACTACTTCACCTCCCCATTCAATCATGGAAGCACTGTCTGCTAAATATGAGAATAGAAATGAAGGCCAATACCCCATCACATAACCACTTCCAAATTGCATCCACCAATGCCCTTCTTTTGGATCCTACACAAATCATTCACCATTTATGTAAATGTTATGTTAAAACCAATCTCATATGAACAAAGCTAGTAGTTCAAAGTGATCATCAATTCAGATCTGCAAGCATGAACTCGAAAAGGGCCCAAGACTCAGTTATGGTGTCTCGTCAAGAGACGTGGTGGGGTCAAACAAGCTTACATACACCCTGACTGATCAATATCAATCACCATTATGTAGGGTAAAACCAATCTCATACAAACAAAACTAGTAGTTGAAAGTGATTATTATTTCAGATCTGCAAGCACGAATTTGAAAAGGCCCCAAGACTCGGTTATGGTGGTGTCTCATCAAGAGATATGGAGGGTCAAACAAGCTTACATACACACCAACTAATCAATGACAAAATTTAAGTTAATTCACAGGTGGTCACCGTGATTCCATTGCGAGTTTTGATTATGACAAAGGGATAGGGGTTGAATAGCTTATGCACACCGTGACTAATCAATGGCAGAAAATGACCGTTAGGCAGTCACTAGTATTTTACAGTTTATCATCCCCTTTTGGTGGCCAAAGGCCAACCTGTGATGGTTAAGGCCAAGAGATTCTTAGCAGCATCAGAACCACAATAATGCACTCTTGTTACAGATCTCCCCCCCACCCTCCCCACCAGTGTCTCATTTATTGCTGCAAGGTATTTATTGATATGGCCAAAAGATTTGAAATGTCTAGACTGATAAATTGGGTTGGGACAACAACCATCATCTGATTCTTCCCCCACATGCCATCTTTCATTGGTACTATCATTTTCATGGAAATTGGATTTTTCTCCTTGTTTTAGAAAACACTATCATGCTATTTAAAAATAAAGAGGCCTGATTTTGGCTTTTACCTTCCAGACAAGTATACTAATATCGTATTGTGAATTTCGGTATGCCGAGACTGGAGAAATGCTCGCTCCCATTGCTATATCGCTGTTGATTTGAATAAAGCCTGAGCAGAGGAGGTTGTAACAGCCTGTAGCTTGATATGCATCACTCTGGAAAGGGGCAGGGGGGACAGGTAAGCAAAAGAAACGATAACAATCAAAAAACACGCAGGAAATGTTCAAATGTATCACAGGGCTCACCGTCCAGTATGTGAAGAGTCTCGTGTTGTTATCGCCGTAGAGATCAGGACTAACCTGTTTCATGGAAGAGGAATAATGGCAAGATATTAATAATGTTAAGAAAGAATAAGAAGTTATTACATTTTTCTCATTTATAAGTTCAATCATTTTGAGTCAGTAACATGAAGATAATGTAGATGATGATGATACCTGCCAACCAGCTTCAATGCTATTGAGATCTTCACCAAAAGAACCTCCCAATATCCAAAGCTGTGATAAGCTAAACTCATTAGGCTGTTGTATGCTGGGCTCCCACACATTCATAGTTGCTTTAGCTCCATAATACTTATCTCCTTCCACATAAGCTATTGCATGCTACACAAGCCCAAAAAGAAGAAAATCAGAGCTGAATAAAGAAGAACATTAGAGAGATAAAATAAAGGGGAAAGTGTGATGATTACCTGATGACCACTTTGGTTGATGAGATCAGGCTCTGCAGACCTTGGGGGTATTGGGGTTGATCTGTGCTTCTTTCTTCCATATCTTTTGACTGAACTTGCTCTCAAAACATCCTCATGTTTGGTTCTTCTAATGGGGATAGTTCCATCAGGACACTTTCCATTAACATGCCACAGTTGGTTTATTGGATTTGGTTTTTCACTGGCTTTCTCAGCTACTTTGCTCTCATCAAATAGCCCTTCTGGATGATAACTTGGCCTCGTCTGAAAAACCAAACAGAACCATGAAAAAACTTTTGTGAGCTATAACTTTGAAGAGGAAATGAGAGAAAACTATGGCAATGAACAGCTCAAACTAGAACACACCTGGATTTTGTGGTCCTTGAGGAAAGGATGGTCAAATGCAGGTTGATGAGACATGTGAACACAGTCAATTAGGTCCCCATCTGGACTCTGGTTCAACCATTAGAACAGACATGAGAACAATATCAAAGAGCTTACTGAAACATAAACACCCAGAAAATCCTCTTTGTTCTAAATTGTGAAGGCTCATAAACTGCTTATTCAGCCAAGTTTTCAGTGAAGTTTGACAAAGAGAGAAAACAATATATGGTGTTTGGCTCCTGAGAAAGTTGAGATATAGAGATTTCAAGAGAAAATATGAAGTCACCCTTATTTGGCTTCTTGGACGACAAAGGAAACAAAACATTTTCCCGGGAAGAAAACCCCATTTGAGTAGAATGTATCCCTTCTTGTTTGGTTGCTGAGAAAATGAAGGAAACCAAACATTTCTCCACGTTTTCCCATGAAGAAAACCCCATTTGAGTAGAAAAGGTACGAAAGTAAAATACATCCATCCTTGTTTGGTTCTTGAGAAAATGAAGGAAACCATCCATCTTCCTCCATTTTCTCACATTTTCCCAGAAACCAAACAGAGAAGAACAACCAGAATCAAAACCCCATTTGAATAGAAAACAGAGAGAGACAGAAAACAAACAAACCTCAATGGTTTTAACAGCAGGTTTGTTCAAACGCCTGAGATGTTTTTGCACCTCAAGCTTCTGGCGGGAGCCTGATTCCATCCTCGTCGCACAGCACAAAGAAATCATCCCCAAAACACAAAAAATGGCGACGAGAGCTTCCATGGTCCTGCATCTGCTAAGTCGAGCAGAACCCATATCCAAAAACGCTCTCAAAATCACAGATCCACAGCAATTTCCTCCACCCCACTGCAAATGGAGATAAACCCAGAAAAAGAAGAAGTAAAGAAAGAAGCTCAGCTGAAGAACAACAATGGCGGACGGCCACTAACAACAAACCCACTTCACAGAGAGCTTAAAAATGAAGAAGAGCTTCTCTCTCAAAAAACCCACACGCGCACTTCTTCCTAAAAAGCCTTGAATTTCTCTCTCTCCCTCAAGAAAACTGCCCCACTTTCTTGTCATTTTCCCTCCGATTCGGACTTTTGCTGTACAAATCATATTTTCTTTTTCGTGTGTTCATTTCTTTTTTCAAAATTTTGTAATGGGAAACAGATGATTTTAGGACCAATTGTTTTGCTTTTGCATGGTCAATTTTGGGAGATAGGAGATGAAAGATTTTTGGATATTTACTTCTTACATTACATTACATTATCTAAAGATTAATACTTTTGTCAATGGGGCCTTTTTTTTTCTGTCACCCATTAAATTTTAGACTTTTCCCTCCACTGTTTCATTATTTAATCCGTCAAAGAAAAAGGGGAATAGAATAAAATATTATAAAATAAATATTAAAATATTATTTTAGTCCATATACTTTAAATTTTGTTCAATTTTAATATGTGTACTTTCAAATAATACTTAATTTTAGTTCTTGTAATTTCAATAAATCTCAAATTTAGTCTCTCGAAAATTTTTTTATTGAAATTAGTTTGACAATAATAATAATTTTTATGCAATAAAATATGATAGGTATATATGTTTTCAAATTTTGTAATGAAAATGCTAATATATAATTAAAAAACTAACAACAAAATAGTAGTAAAATTTTCACAAATAGAAAAAATGTCAAACTATTTACAAAAAATAGTAAAAAAACCAACTATAGACATTGATAGACTTCTATCAACATCTATTACAACTATCTAAAAATTTTTCTATTTTGTGTAAATAGTTTCCCTTGTTTTTCTATTTTTAAAAATTTCTCAAAATAGTAATAGAAACTAAATTTAAGAATTATTGAAAGTTTATAAATTAAAATTGAACATTTAAAAATGTAGAGACTAAATTTGAATTTTAACCTAAAATAGATTAAAGAGACCCTTTTTTCTTCTTCTCATTATTCAAATAGTATTTGAGAGGAAAAATGAAATGTAATATCAATTTCAAAGTGTTTTTATTAAAAAAAAAAAAAGAAAAAAAAAAAAAGAAAAACCCTCTTGTGGGAATTTTAAGTTAATGTTTTGAAAATGAAATAAGAGTCGGTCGAGTTGTTAAATTGTAATTTAGTCCCTAAATTTGTATGGTTTTTAATTATTATTAGTTTAACACCGACTGGAGATCCATGTAGAATATATGAACTTCTGATATCTTAGTCGATGACATATGTTTTAATCATTTTGATTGGAGTAAATCGTGTCTATTGTTCTATTTACACGTTTTTAATAGATTTTTATTTTTATTTTTTTAATGGAGTATTTATAGACTTTGGACTTCTTATTTTGTATTTTATAATTTTAGTTGTTAGTAACAATGACTTATTTTGTTAAACACAAAATTGAAAATTCAAGTATCTTCTATAAAAAATTTACACGGCAACGACTAAATATATATATATATATTTTTTTATACCAAGTTTGTAATTTAAACACTTGACAAAATTTGAGTTTACGCTCAATTGTACTTATAATGGAGTCGGTTTATTTACTTTACACTAGATTTTTTTACTAATTTATGACTATATATTTACGTTTTGTTTTAAGCATCTCTCTCATTTCTAAACGATTGATTATACTTAACAGGTCATTAATGCCTGTACTATCATACATAAAGTAAAATTTGGACATTAATCTCATTTGATAATAACAAAATAAAAATGAGCATACCATATTAAGTTTTTTTCTTCTTCTAAAAATTGCCAACAAAAAGAGACTTATATGGAAGCATGATTAAAAAAAATCCCATGATATAATTAAATTATATCCATATATGTGAGTGTGTGGGGCTAGGGCTGACTAGCCTTCCATACGTATATAATTATACCTTAAATAAATAAAACTATACGAACTTGTTAATCCTACCAAATGCATATTCTCTAAATTTAAAAAATTTTGAACTATAAACAAACTCTAAATTATAACTTAGGGGTCGTTTTGTGGGAATCCAAGATTTTTATAGAGTGAGCATCTGGATTACCACGTTTGTTTTGAAGTAATGCAAGATGCTTAGGCATCTGAAGATTCCCAGGATGCCATTACGGAGAGCATCTTGAGAATTTTGTATACCCTCTTGAAACATGGATTTTTAGGATTTCCGTGTTGATGACATTCTCATTTTACTTTTTTTAATAATTTGTTTGTATATATACATTATACATAACCGTTATTTATTTTCATTCTATAATTAAGATAAATACCATTGATTGTATATTTTACTCTCCTTGGTTATATTATAGCTGTTTTTAATTGTTTTTTTAAATAAATTCAAATATAAACATAAATTAATATTTGTTTTATAAAAAATCTGAATTAATATATATTATTTTGTCGAATAAAACAATAAATAAAATAATAAAACTATATTAATTTAAAAAGAAATTTAAATTAATAAAAACAAATATGTTATATAAATTTAAACTATATTATAATTGTAAATTAATGAATACTCGTAAAGGCATTATTGTAACGTTATGTAAATTTAAGACATTTTCAATAGAAATCCTACAAAACAAACACAGTTGTCCAATTATTTCTAAATATCTTAAAAAAATATTCCTACAAAACAAGCATGGTTATTTAAAGATGTCGGATATAAGTAATTCCGAACATCTAAAGATTATGATTATCTGCATTCCCAAAAAAAACAAACGGCCCCTTAGTCTCCAAAACTGTATGGTTTTTATATTAGTTCGACATCAAGTGGAGGTTCAATATAGAATATCGAAACTTTTTAAATGTTAGTTGATGACATATGTCTTAATCATTTTGATTAGAGTAAAACATGTCTATTGTTCTCTCTACATGTTCTTTCACAATTTTTTTTTTTTAGTTCCGTATAGACTTTGAACTTCTTCTTATTTTATACTTTATAATTTTAGTTGTCGATGACAATTAACTTATTTTATTAGACACAAAATTAAAAATTATAGTACCTTATAGAAACTTTTTACATGGTAAACGGCTAAATATACGTAACTTTTTCTTTTTACCAAATTTGTAATTTAGACATTCGACAAAATTTGAGTGTAATCTCAACACATTAAGCACAATTGAGTGCGTCTAACTAATTTATGAACTATATAAATACATTTTTTTTAAAAAAAACATATCTCTCACTTTTTAAACGGTATAATATATTTATATTTAGTAGGTTGTTAATGCTAGCACTATAATATATTAAGTAAAATTTGGATATTCATGTCATTTGATACCTAACAAAAGAAAAATGAGCATACCATATTAACTTTTTTTCTAAATATTGCCAAAAAGGCTAATAATAATAATAATAATAATAAATCCCTAGTATAATTAAATTATATCCATATATAGCTAGGGCTAACCTTCTATACATATATAACTTTATCTATTCATAATGCCCATAACTAATTTGTAGTGTTAGAAAGAAAAAAAAAAAAGTAAAATATCTTCTTGGTCCTTAGATTTTAGGTATAATTTATATTTGGTCCCTAGGTTTCAAAATATTACACATTTAGTCCTTAAGTATTGATTTTGGTTTCAATTTAGATTTTATTTTGTTTCAATTTGGTCCCTAAGTTTTAAGATTTTATATTTTTAACGTCAATTTTTCACTAAATACTCATTTTTCATCTTTAGTGTTAAAGTATCTTAATAAATTTAAAAGAATTAAGAGAATTATAATTAATTAAGTTTCACTATTTTATCACTTTTAAAATTAAATTTAAAATTTCACATCATAACATTTTAAATTAATTAATAGACATCGACGCCAATGATTAGAAGTGAGTTTTAATGAAAAATTAAGGTTAAAAATGTAAAATTTTGAAACTGAGAGACCAAATTGAAATAAAAATCAAATCTCAAGGGTAAAATTGTAACATTTTGAAACTTAAAGGATTATATTAAAACTAAATTAAAATTTAAGGATTAAATGTGTAACATTTTGAAACTCAGAGATGAAATAAAAATTAGACTCAAAACTTAATGACCGAAAATGGTATTTTATCTTTTAAAAAAATGCTACACATTCATACTAGCACCAAAAAAATAAAAAAGAGGCCCATAATTATTTCATATCTTATTGCACATTATTTCATAGTGCAATTCATCATTCACCTTCTGATTTCCCACAGTCCTCCAATCTCAATGAATAAAGTGGGCCCTAATGTTTCAGTCAACAAAATCAAAACCAATTAAGCATTCACACACTTCAATATAATATGTCCAAATTTTTTAATTTTAATCCCACACTTTCATAACCAAATCATTATGAAATTGTTTGGAATGAGATTCAATTGAATTATATTCTGCGTTTCGGGTCCGATTTTTTTTACCATTTTCATCTTAATTTTTTTTTTTTTTTTTTACTGTTTTTATATTTTGCGATTTGATTTTTATCATGTCATCAATTCTTCACGCATTCTAATACTCATCTGATTGACATTAATTATCATTACATTTCAGCCTCTCAAATAGCCTTATACAAACAATCAAATAATCTCTCAAACATATTCTCATCCATTGATCAAACTATATACTGCGTAGTTTATTTTTCCATTTTATTTCATTAGTTGTCTAATGTAGGAGTGGAAACGGTTCAGTTTGGTGGTCAAACCGAATCGAACCGAAAATTTTAAAAGTTTTATATATGAAACCAAATCGAACCGCATATATGTTGTTCTTTCAGTTTTAAATTCGGTTTTGTTGTTTTTCTGTTTTTAAAAAAAAAATTGTATATATATGTGTGTGTTAAAAATAGTTCGATTCGGTTTGAAATTCGATTTTCAAAATTGAAACTGAACCGAACCAAATAAATTTGGTTTCGATATTTCTTCAAACTGAATCGAACCACATTTTTTATTTCACTTAATTTTTGGTTCAGTTCGATTAAATTTTGAAAAAAACGATTCGATTTTTGCAGTTTGAATGGTCGCTCCTCTATTTGATTTCAATACTTCTTCAAACTGGATTGAACCACGTTTTCAGTTTTACTTAATTTTTTGTCCAGTTCGATTCGATTTTGAAAAAAAAAAAAAAAGGGTTTGATTTTTGTAGTTTGAATGGCCACTCCTAATTTAAAGTTATATGAAGGCAATGATCATTTTAACAATTTAAATTTTTAATTCTAGTTAGTTATTAAACTCATATCACATGATTTTGATAGCGAGGAAGGTTACTTTACTTTTTTCAATAAATTAGTTTTAGGAATATTGTGATGGATTGTCGTTTCACGTATAGTTGAATGGAACCATCTTGGATTGGCCTAGTGGTAGTGGAAACATCCAAAAAGAGCCAAAAGGCTAAAAGGTTGTAGGTTCAATCCTTGTTGGGCACCTAACATCTATCTTTGTGCATCCAAGTATTTTTTTTTAAAAAAATTTAAATAGAGATAGAACATTCTAAATTAGAAAATTTATTTTAAAATTTTATTTATTATCTCTCTTCCAATTTTATTTTTTTCTCTGCTCCTATTAAGTCTAAAAAAACATGTTGACTTCCCATTTCTAAACTCTGCTCATATTTAATTCCAATTAAATTATACCCTTCGAGAGGTGTTATTTTTAACGTCAAAATATTATTTTGGTTCATATATTTTAAATTTTATTCAATTTTAATTTATGTATTTTTAATTGTTCAATTTGAGTTTATGTACTTTCAATAAATAAGTTACTAATTCAAAGTTAATCTTTTACTAAAATTGGTTAAATAATAATAATAACAACTTTTACATAAAGAAAAAAAATGTGAATATATTTTAAATTTTATAGTAAAATGCTAATCGATAGTATTTTCTTTTATAAAAAAATCAATAATAAATCAGCAGTAGGGACATAAGTATAACATACTTTTAAGTTAAAGGCATATGGACAAAATAGTATTTTAACTTATTTTTTAAATAATAATTACTTCAAATATATATATATATATATATATATATATATATATATATATATTTTAATTCGAAAGCTAAGAAGATATAATTCTTTAACTTGAAACCGAAGAAGAGAATAATATGACAATTGGAATCAGAATAAATTTATAATTTTTTTTTAATATAAAAAGGATTTATATATCAGTTCATATTCAAAATCAAGAGATCACTCATTCACATTGTTGTTTTTTTGTTTTTCCTTTTTTAGAAAAGCCAAAAAATTCGAATAATTTCACGTTATCTTTATTCAATTTAATAAATAATAAAAAAATGACACATGGGAACATTGAGATTAAATAATGTGGTTCACGTGATATATTTTCATTTCACTCTGCAAAAAAACAAAAACATTTTTTGAGGTAAAAACAAACAAACAAAAAACACACATATATTTGTTTTATATATATACACACATACATACACAAATATTCTCAAAAGAAACAAAAATCTATTGATGTTGAATTTTGAATAGAGGAACACGTCTAACTTTCACGTGACGCCAACATTGAATTTGTTTGAAAGGGGGAAGAACGTGGCATGCAAGAGAGAAAACGTGTACGATGGAGTGCGTGTGACATAAAAGAGTCAAATAGTGTAGAAGTTAGAGAATTTGAGAGTCAGATTTAAGTTGCATCATATGAAGTAATAATGAAGTATTTATGTAAAAAGTTGACATAGGTCATTCCCTAGGGTTTTAAAGTCGCCTTGTGATAATAAGATAACCTACCAGGCTGAGGGGTGTGTCCGATTTCATGTTTGGCTAGGGTCGTCCTTGGCCGAGGTCGAGACCAAGTATCTTCCTTATACTATATTTTGGGCCTAAAGGGATCTTTTGGGTCGGGGCATGCATAAAACATGCCCCGTTAGGCGTTTGGCAAGGCTCAACCTCGGCCAAGGTCGAGGTCGAGCACACTGGCTTAGGCCAGGGCCCAAGTCGACTCCTTATCCTTGGCCCACCCTGGTCCCAAGTGGCCACTTTCGACGCGTATTATACTATTTTCTTGATTTTGTCGTTTCTATTTGTGTCGGATGTGAATTATACCATTTGGTCTAAAATCACCCATAATACACACAAATACTCAAATTACATAAAATTCATACTCATTAAAAGATTGAGGTTAAAATGTCATTTTGGACCATATATTTTAAAGTTGGTTCGATTTTAATTCTTATACTTTCTATCCTTCAATAACAACATGTTTTTGTTAATATAAAAAATAACAATAAACTAACCATAGATACTAAATTTAAAATTTATTTTAATACAGTACTAAATTATACCATTAAAAATACGAAGATTAAAATTGAACAACTTCAAAATTTGAAGATAAAATCGTATTTTAATCCAAGATTAAAAAAAAACAATTATTATTATATATAAATGCATGAAAATGTCGGGAAGAATAATTAGAATATTCCAACAACGCATTTCTAAAAAATCACTTTTATTTATTTATTTTAAATAAATCAATAATTAAAATACACTTATCTTCACCGGTAACGGACAAACGAAGCATGGTGATTAACAGTGGGGGTAATTTGGTCATTTTGAAAATGGAGGACGTAGACGAAAATTCCCATTTCCCGAAGAAAAAAAAGAAAAAGAAAAAGTCATCGATTAACGAGAAGCAGGTAGCCGTTGCAATTTTCTGTCACCCTCGTCCCTCGCTTAAGGTAGGTCACCCGCAGGTCACGCTAAGTGCGTCACAGGCTAGCAACTTAAAACAGTGTATTCTCAAAAATATTCAAACATTTCAATTCTAGTTAAGTAAAAGTTTCATTGAAAAAAAAAAAGGAAAACATAAATAATTTCCATCCCATTTTATAATAATTTGGTTTTTATTTTTTAGAATAAACTTTGCGGACACTATATTTTTTTTTTTTTACTTCTTACCTACCTTTTACCTATATTTTTAAAAATTAAGTCAAGTTTTAAAATTAAAAAATGTTATTTTCAAATATATAAAAATAAGTCAAATTATTTATAAATACAAAAAAATTCACTGAAGTCTATTGCTTCTATGGTGATAGACAGTTAAATTTTTCTATATTTGTAAATAGTTTGATATTTTTTCTGTTTATAATAATTTTTTAAAAAAAACTTATTTTTATTTTTGAAATTTAACTATAAATTTAAGGGTTTTTTCTTAAAAAAAAGAAATGTGAAAACTATAATTGTTAAATTGGGATGAAACTAGCATAAGTTTCAAAAATAGAAAATTTAAAATAAAATAATTATTAAACAAGACTTTGTTTTTTTAAGTGTAAAATGGAATAAACCTTTAAGCATTAAGTTTAAAAACAATAAGTAACTACTGTATATTCAAAAAATTTAAAAATTCACAAATCTAAAATAGTCGAGAAGAGAAAAATAAAAATTAAATTAAATTTTGTGTTTAATAGATTCATAAATTGTACATCTCATAAGTTGTTAGCCCTTGTGATCGAAAGTACATACTATGTCAGTTAAGTGTGTATTCCATAAGCTCGTGATATCTAAATCCACCCACTAATAAGGCTTTATTTTTCCAACTTTCAAACTATATAAACATAACCTACACGACCTAAATTTATGCCAAACATTAAATTATATATATTTCGATTTAACAATCTAATAATAATTATTAAAATGTCAATTCGAGCATAACTCAGTATATAAGATACTAATTATCATCTTAAAAGTTGATGATTCGATTCTCACCTAATATCATAATAGTAAGTAATTTTATTTATTACTTCGTCCTATTTAAAAGAGAATTACAAAATCACTATTGAATAGAATTTCACCACACCTATTTGTTTTGAAAATGTCAACAAAGTGAAGAAAAAAAAAACACTTTAATCATAATAATAAAATTTCCTAATCAATCCCAAAATTCCAATTAAAGCATCTTCTATTGAAATCATACCCACATAATCACATAAAAATCAAATATGTAATCACTTAAAAAAACATAATGAAGATAAAATATTAAAAATATATATATAATACAAAGGAATCTTATAAAGATATATACATTAGGCTTTATGATTAATTATTATCATCAACTCCTCTTATAATTGCATTTATGCCCCCATAAAGTTTTCAATTTAACTAAAAAAGGAACTTTCTTCTTCTTCTTCTTTTTTTTTTCATTTTCCCCCTACTTTTTAGCTTTAACTTTTGTCAAATTCAATCTTGTTTATTTCTCTCCCTTTCTTCCTTTTTCATCTTTCCCCTCTTTTTTTAATTAACTATCTTTAACTTTAATAAACCCTTTTGATTATGGCTTTTAAGATTTTTTTTTTTTAATTTTTTGATGTGATGCAAAAGGATATGGTGCATGAAATGCATTAAATGCATAACGATATAATGGGACATTAGTTTAAACTTTGAAGGAATAATTGTAAATATAACAATCAGATTCAAAGTATTAGTATATATAGCAACATTTTTAAAAAATTGTAAATATAACAAAGTCTATCAGCAATAGACTTTTATCGCTGATAGACTCTGATAGAACATAGTGGTCTATCACGGATAGATCATAAAGGTTTATCAGCGATAGAAGTTTATCATTGATAGACTTTGCTATATTTGCAATTTTTTTAATAACATTGCTATACACTCGGTTATTATCCCTAAAATTGATACTCATTATAATTACCCAACTTTTAATTGACGAATTGATAATTATGTCAATATTTATATATATATATATATATATATATATATATCAGTTGAGTTATGTTCAAATTGGTGTATCCTATGAGTGTTTACCGTTCGGTTTGATTTTGGATATATGACAAACCAAACTAAACTGGTTCGATTTTGTATTTCACTTACGTGCATATACACACGGTTCATTTCAGGTTTTTGAATTTGGTTTTCAAATTTAAAATCGAACCGAACCCAAAGATCTAATATCCTTATAATTTTAATCTAAATTAGATAATTTTAGTAAAAAATTGAATTTTCGAGGGTTGAATTTGATTTTGTCATTTGATTCGATTTGGTTGGTTATGAGTATAGAGATTCCAACCGCCTACCTCAAAAACAAAATTTCTATAATGTCATATGAAATTATATCACTTTTCTTATAATAAAAGTCTAACATAAAAGGAAGTTCTTTTATAAATTGATTTGTTTCATTAGCTTTTCTTTAATGAGTTGACTAGTTGGTGCTTTCAAGCTTTTATCTCAAACTTTATATAAATTAAACTTTAAGCACTTTTTCTCTTATCCATATATATACTCTATTACTATTCATTCTTAAAAAATAAAATAAAATAAGATTATGATAAGATCGTATAGGATTAATTAGCATCTTAAACTTATTTTATTTTTTCATCTATCAAAGTAAACTTAACTCAACAGTAATTGATATGACATTTCTCTACAAAAATTGAAGATTCAATCCCCTCCCTACATTTGTTATATTAACAAAATTTATATTGGTCTTTATTGATATCTTTGACAATTCCATCCTTTTACTACGAGGGAAAAAATTATCTTTTAACTAAACTTTTCGAATTGTATTAATTTTAAGTTAAAATATTATTTTCACCCCATACTTTAGGTTCCATTTATTGGTTTTTGTATTATCAATTGTCCAATTTTAGTCTACGTGCTTTCAATAGATCTTAAATTTAGTAAATATAATATCAATAAATATTAAATTTATGGTGTGTTTGGAATACATTTTTAAGTATTTATTTTTTTAAAAAAATCATTTAAAAAAAATTGGGCTGTTTAGCAACCACTCAAAATAGCTTTTCAAAGTGTATTTTAACGTTTTTGTCAAAAGAGTTAAATAAAAATAAGTTTTTTTAAAAAAATTTTTAGTCAATCCAAACAAGCCCCTAGTCATTCAAAATGCTAAAAACAATGATAATAATAATGACTTTCGAATATATTTCATAATTTATAAGGAGAGTGATAATAGTTTTTTTTCTCAAAATAACAATAAACTAAAGGAAAATTACTATAAACAGAAAAAATATCAAACTATTTATAAATATATAAAAATTTTACAGTCTATCCATTAAAAACTGCGATAGAATTGCTTTCTATCGCTCAAGTAAAGAATTCTAGGGCTTTCTATCTCTCAAGCAATAGAATTTATTTGCTTTAGCTATAGAAAACGATAGAATTCTATCGCGGTCTATCACTGATAAACAGTAAAAATTTTCTATATTTATAAATAGTTTGACTCATTTTTTTATATTTGAAAACAACCCTAAATTAAATGTAATGATTATTTTAAGATTTATTATAAGCAAATTAGATATTTAAGTGTACAAGGATCAAATTGGAGCTAAATTTAAAGATAAAAATAGTATTTTAATCACCATACGTTTTAAATTTTATCAAATCACACCAAACTTAAATAAAGATGACTGATTATTTTTTTTTAAAAAAAGGTCAAAATGTTTTCACTTTTGAAAAACATACTCATTTTTAAAATATAAATTTTTTTTACCTCATGATGATGGTTGTGATGTAAGCATGAAAAATTTGAGGACAAAATTATGTTTATGCCCCTAATTCATTAAATACATTAGAAATTGACTATTCATCAACCTTTTTACTAACTTTAGCAATGGTAAAAATTATTGTTTTTCCAAGTTTTCACATTTTATTGACAGACTTTACCGGACCACTTGCTCTGATACTATTTTAAATTTCTAATTGACCAACAAGCTTAAGCTAATGGGTGGAGACATATTTAATATCATATCATCTAACATCTAATTACAAGTTTTCTCGCGTTTTTCTTCTTTTAAAATACCTCAAATATTTTAAACTTACAACACATTGAGTGAGGCATGTAAATTTCAATTTATATCCTTGAAATTCATTTGATTCAAACAATTTTTTTTCAACAATCTTAAAAATGAAGGATAAATTTGTTAAAGATTACATGTGCATTAAACTTACAATAAATTTCTTATCTTGAATATGTTTTTTACCATTGTTTTTAAAAACCAAGTCAAGTTTTGAAAACTAAAAAAAGTAGGTTTTCAAAACTTGTTTTTGTTTTTGAAATTTGGTTAAGAACTCAGCTCTTTTACTTAAGAGAAATGTAAACTACTGCGATAAATTGAAAGGAAATAGACTTAATTTTCAAAAACAAAAAATAAAAAACAAAATGGTTACCAAACGAAGCCTAAACGGCTCATAAACTTCTATTTGGAATACAAATACTTTCGACTCTATTTGATAATTACGATTTTATATACTTTTAGTTTACTATTTTTAAAATTTATGTTAATTTTTTTATCACAATTTTTTTAAACTATGGTTGTCACTTTATTAAATAAAATATTTGAATTTTTAGTCTAAGAATTTTTTTAAAACTCCTACATTCTTTAATTTTTAAAATTTAAAAATTAATAGATGAATTTAGTGTTTCCAACTTAATTTTAAAAAATAAAAAATCGAATAATTAGCAAATGAGATATTCATTAAGTCAAAATTTAGCCATTATAAGAAGTAAAGTATTAATTGATTAAAAGAAATGATTGCCTAAGAAACTAAATTAGAACCTTTAAGATTAGATGCTAAATTGAAAAAAAGAGAAAAAAACCCTTTTCGTTTCCTTTTTGGGGCAAAGTTTTTTTTTTTCTTTTTTCCTATCCTAATTTCCTAACCTTTCAAAAATCAAATGATTCGAGTTATTTAAAAGGATGGTGAGATTGGGAGGTGAGGTAATGAGTAATGAGAAGAAGAAAAAAAGTGAGTAGGAATTTCTTTAAATGGCTCGATAATTTGAACAATTCAGAATTATCGACTCAAATTTGAGTTGAATTGGATTAGATTTTGCTTTCTTTAATTTTGAGTTGGGTTTGATTTTCTAAATATTTTCGATTTTGGATTAGGTCAACTTTTGACCCAACTCAGATTTGGCGTGTATATATATAGTATGATGTAATACAATATAAGTTAACATTTTATTTTTTTATGCCACGTTACTCTATCTCTGTTATTCTCTTCGTCTAACAAAAAAAAAAAAAAAATATGACGACTCAACTCAACCTAACTCAAGTTTTTAAAAGATTGAGTTGGGTTGGGGACCATATACGAGTTTTTTCGAATGACCAAAGCGACCTACCTGCGTACGCCTCTAGAGGAAAGGATGACTTGAGGGTGAGTATAAAATTAATATATCATTTGATGACAACGAGAGTAGTAGGTGTTGGGAATGACTTGTCAAAAAACATCCCACATCAGAAATTATAAAACATATTTAACGTTACATTTTGACCAAAACGTTACAAATTTAATATTCTAACTGTTACAAACACTCTTTACTGTTACAAACGTTACAAATCTAAAAATTAGATATGAAAGAAACATATTGAATTTTTCCTATACAAGTTATGATCATCGTTGAACATTTGGATACACACAAATTTCATATTTTCTCTAAGTGAAATTTCTCTTGATTCAAACTATTTTTCAACTAGTGTTCGTCTGTCAAGAGTGTTGTATTAACCTTGAGGAAGCAAATTGGCACTAAAGTCGCGTTGTAATTACTTTTGACAGTGGTCATTCAACGACACAATAATTGATTCGATTTCTGTTATAATTTTTTTTGATTGAGAAAGAATATGATGGTGACGAAAAAGTAGGATGATCGTACACGTGTAGGGTTGAGAGAGAGGAGAATTCACCCGTGAGGTGAGGCCGTCCATCCAACATCACGTAACACGAGGACAAAAGAAGAAATAATGCTCTAAACAAACTGACTCAATTCTCCATTTTATAGAATCCAATGCATTTTGCTTGACCACTCACAACTTGGTCAATTTTTCATAATCAAACCCTCTCAATCATTCAAATATTATAATTACCATTAACTTCATATATTTTCATTTCTTTACTTCATTATTATTTTTTTTTTAATGTTTATATATTTTCTTTGATAATTATTTAGGTCTTATTTGGTAACCATTTTATTTTTTTGTTTATGGTTTTTGAAAATTAAGTTTATTTTCGCACATTTTCTTACAACAGTTTGCATATTTCTTGAGTAGATGAGTTGAATTCTTAGTCAAATTCTAAAAACAAAAACGAGTTTTTCAAAAATTACTTTTTCTTTTTCTGTTTTCAAATTTTAGCTTGTTTAAAAACATGAGTAGGAAGTAGATAACAGAGCAAGAGATCTAAAGGAGATCAAGATGTTTGTAAGCTTAATTTTCAAAAACTAAAAACCAAAAACCAAATGGTTACCAAATGGGGCATTGGTTTTTGGTTTTTTGTTTTTGAAAATTAAGTCTACAAATACTCCTCTCGCTCCTAAATATCTTGCTTTCTTATATGTTTTTTTGCTCATGTTTTAAAAAATTAAGTCAAATTTTGAAAACTAAAAAAAAAAAATAGTTTTTAAAAACTTGTTTTCGTTTTTAGAATTTGGATGAGAATTCAAATCTTGTACTCAAGAAATATGCAAACCATTATAAGAAAATGTGAGAAAACATGCTTAATTTTCAAAAACCAAAATCAAAAAACAAAATGGATGCCAAATGAGTCCTTTATTTTTCACTTCATAAACTCGTTTACTATTAAGGTAGTGTGAAGAATCATTTGTAAAAAAATAAGCATTTAAGAATTACGTGTAACCCATGAATTAAAATAGTATGTGGTTTAACATCGTATTAAAATATGAGTGAGATGAGTACATATTACGATAATACTATAAATTTTTCCTACATATAGCTTATAACTTATTGGGGGTTAAAAAATATTTATTTTATTTTATTCTATTATAATCTCTGTAATCTACATTTCTACATTTTTTTTTTAATTTTTTTTTAATAATTCTATACTTTCTACATTTTTTTAAAAAAAGTTTGCCATAAACTAAATATAGAGACCAATTTTAAACCTATTTGATGTATTTTACTATTTAAAATTATTGTATGAGACCCATGAATTAAAATAATTTATGTTTTTTGTACTTGAATTTATATTTTGTTTGTTTTAAATTATTTGTTAACTTGTTGAGTAAAAGAGGAATAACTACAATTAAAAAGTGGTATTATTTAAAATAATGTCGCATTGGACTGATGAACTTGCTAAGTTAGAATAAATAATAAAATAAATGATAAATTACAAATAACGAATTTGTAAGCAAGTGATATTTGATTCTACAATAAATTTAAAAGTATTAAACACGTTTTTAAAACAGTGAGAATGAATGTGTTTAAAAAATGTGATTTTATGATTCTTTAAGGTCAATTTACCAAATACAAAAAGTCGTTAAGTTTCTTTCGTAATAACTTTTTGGTGCCGTCAAAATCAGGTGAGAGATTCGAACTTTAGACTTTTTAATCGTTAATACATACATATATTAATTGAGTTATGTTCAATTTGACAATTTGTGTGTATTTTTTTTTCAAATTCATTTCTATGATTTTCGTCCTTTTTAATATAAATTTTGTAAGACCTCGTTTGATAGAAGTTATATATATATATATTGTTTTAAAAAATTGATTTGACTTTTTAAAATATTAGAAGAACGTGAGAAACTATAGGTAAGGAGCCGTTTGTTTTGCAGACATCTTAGATTTTCACGGAATGGGCATCTCGATTACTGTGTTTGCTTTGTGATATTGTAAGATGCCCTGACATCTGGAGATTTTCGAGCATCCTATGATGCCCTTACGAAAGGCATTTCAAGAATTTTGGATGCCCTCTTGAAACATGGGTTTTCCAGATTTCCGAGTTTAGGACATCCCTATTTTACATTTTTGTCATTCTTTTTCTTTTTTTAATTTTTGTACACACACATATATATATTAATCTTCATTTGCATTATATAATTAAAATAAATATTGTCAACCATATATATCATATATTTTTATTATGTCGTAATTCTTATTATCTTTTAGCAAGATATTCAAATTTAAATTCAAATTAATATTTATTTTATAAAAAATCTTAGATTATGATATATTATTTTCTCGAGAAAAATAACATATAGAAATAATATAAATTGTATATATTTAAAAAGAAATTCAAATTGACAAAAACAAATACGTTATATAAATTTAAATTATATATTCATAAATAGTCGTAAGGGCAATCCTGGAACATCATGTAAATTTAAGACATTCCCAAGTAGAACATAGTTATCAAAATATTTCCAGATATTTGCAAAAATATTCATACAAAACAAACATGGTTATCTAAAGATGTCGGACATCTAAGATTCCGGTTATCTATATCCTCAAAAAACAAACGGCCCTAAAAGTAATGTTTACAAAGTTAATTTCTAAAATTTTAATATAAAAGATCAATATATATAGTTATCAAGTGAGCCATAAATTATTTAATAACATTAAAAGTATAATAGAAGGAATCATTTTGGGAGCTTATTGGATTCTTTAGATTTAAAAGAAATGAAAAAAAAAAAAAAAAGATTATATGCAAAGAAGGCGAGGAATATTAATTAAAAGAGAAAAAAAGCATCATATTTGAAGACAAATATAATGATGAAACATAGGGTTGTGGAAAATGTTAGAGAGATTGTTATGTTTGGGATTGGACTAAAAATGAGACTCAAACTTTATGGCAAAAAGGGTAAAAGGTGGAATGATGGAGATGGAATTTTGGAGAAAAAAGCAAAAAAAAAAAAAAAAAAAAAAAATGATGAGTAAAGGTGTTGGGAATAAATGCAAAGGTTCATAATTGATATAAGATTTGATTTTCATGCATGAAGTTATAGAAAACAAATCAAATTCAATATCCCAATTTCAATCTAGTTAAAGTATATGCTATAAATAAATAAATAAAAAAAGCGGTTTAAGTACTGCTCTGGTCATTGTATTTTGGGTTTTGGTTCATTTTGGTATATGTACTTTTAAAATATTTATTTTGGTTCTTGAACTTTCAATTTTGGTCATTGAACTTTAAAAAAGTGACCATTTTGATACCTTAAAAATAAAGTAAAAATGAAAATTGAGAGACCAAAATGGTCACTTTTTGAAAGTACAATGACCAAAATGAACCAAAGTTAAAAGTATAAGGACCAAAATGAATATTTTGAAAGTATAATGACCAAAACGAACCAAAACCAAAATTACAGGGACCAAAGTAGTATTTAAACTTAGAAAAGTTAAAGGTTTGAATACTTCATCTCCTTGTGTGGCTTAACTAAAAAAAGAAGAAGATAAATTGCAAATCTAGTTAATTAATTTTCAAAGTTTGTGTCAATATAGATTTTTAAAATCTAAAAAGTATTTAATGAGGGCCAATTTGGCAACTATTTAGATTTTGGTTTTTTAAAATTAATTCTATTACCTCTTAAATAATTTGTAAGTAGAAAAAAAGTTGAATTATGAGTTAAATAAAAAAAATGATTTTTTTTTTATTTTTTTTTTTTAAGTTTTTAAAACTGAAAACATTGGTAAAAAAAATAGATAATAAACAATAGATTTAGAGGTGGAAATGTGTTTATAAACTTAAATTTTAAAAACTATAAAAAAAATCAAATGGTTATCAAATGAGACCTAAACCTTCAATTATGTATTTAATAAGTCTATTATAATCCTCGAGCCTAGACACATTTCAATTATGTTCTTAAACTCCAACATTTTCATTTTCACTCCTAAACTATTTTAAAATTATTTCAAAAAAATTATCTTTCAAATATTTTCAAAATGAACACGACTACTTATAAATGAAAATTAAATTGCATACATAACACTATTTATAACATAAATCATATAATTTGTCGTGACAACTAGGTTGTAAAAAATTATGTGGTAAATAACGTCGTAAATAATGTTTAACAATTTTCTTTAAATTTAAATGAATGATATTAATCTCAAAAAAGAAAAAAAAAACTAAAAATGTGTGGTAAATAATAGGGAGATTTTTAAAAATAAAAAAGAAGGGAAACTATTTACACAAAATAGCAAAATTTTTAGATAGTTGTGATAGACGCTGATAGAAGTCTATCAGCAATAGAAATTATAAAAGTCTATCACTGATAGATGCTGATAGAAGTCTATCAATATCTATCGGTGTTTTTTTTTTATGCTATTTTTTGTAAATAGTTTGACATTTTTTCTATACGTAAAAATTTCCCTAAATAATACAGTGTGTTCTTATTAATCTTTACAATCCGTTGTCGCATAAATTTATTCATTTATTTTAACAAACAAAAAGAAAAAACTATCCACTTTTGAAGAAGTTCGTATGTCAGAGAGACGAACTATAATATTTTCCTAATAATTTTTTGAAACGAAATAATAAATTTTAAATTTGCAATATATATAACTCCATAGGAATTGGGTGGAAGAGATAAAATAGAATGGGCCAAACAAGTAATGGGCTGCTAGATGGGCTTTGAAGGGATAGAAATCAGCCCAAATTAAAGCTGAGCCCCAATAAATAATCAGGCCCAATTTTGGCTGTTGCATTAAAAAAAAACATTGAAATTGTCAAATGGGTCGTTTCTAAATCTATATTTAATAATTAGTTTAAATTTTCAATTAAAAAAAGATTCAAATGATGTATTTGATATTTTTAAAATTAAGAAATCTATTGAATTTTTTTATCGAAAAAATATATGATTTTTAAGAAAATAATGTAAAATAAATAAAAAAACACAAAAGCACAATCAAAGTTAAATAATGATATTTAGAGAGAGAATATATAGTGTTAAAAAAATTAAGATGTTAAGATGAGCATAGTTCAATTGACATTTGACTTGTACTATCGAGCTCTTGATTAGAGATTTTACATTTCCACAAACAAGAGATAATATATCAATATATATATTAACATGAGCATAATTTAACGGTAATTGACACGTACTCTTTTATTTAAAGTTAGAGATTCAAGAGAAATTATGAACATATTTAACCACCCTGGATTAACCTAATGGTGAATAAGTGACTTGATTTTAACAAAGGATTTAGTGGGAATGAATTCAATCCACGGTGTACACTCATCTAGGACTTAATACCTTACGAGTTTTCTTGACACTTAAATGATGTCAGGTCAAACGAGTTGTGTATGAAGTTAGTCTCGACTGAAAATAGTTGGAAAGTAGAGAAAATAATGTTGAATTTTATTGAGAAATTACTACAAATAGAAAAAATATCAAACTCTCATAGATAGTAATTTTTTCTATATTTATAAATAGTTTGACTCGTTTTTTTATATTGGAAAACAACCTATTTTTATTCCTAAATTTGGTGGTTAATTTTTACAATCAACATTCAATTTTGTCAAATTAGATAATTAGTTTATATAAGTGTTTGCCAATTTTATATTTGATTCAATTTCTATTAATTCAGTCACTAATTTTAACAATAATCAATATCTCGAAGAAACTCATTAAGTTTAATGAAATAAAATTTTACATGAAATTAAATCTCAACTCAAAACTCATACCAATTTTTATGGAGTCCCATCAATTTCTTATCTCATATATATATATACATACCTATAGAAAGAAATCAGTATCCACCATAAACTTATTAAATTGTATTAATTTTAATTTTGTTGGATGAAATCTCACGCTTGAATAAGTTTTGCAATATTTAATATTAAACTTTTAAAAATGCTACAATTTTAATCACAAAATATCATAAAAAAAGTTAAAATTATCGTTGAAAATTATTAATGCATTATTTCTAATCGTTTCTTTTGTTTACCTAAATTTAAATACGTCTACACATATGTTAAAATCGATGTATTGACCGATTTCAAAGGTAATTTTAATAAAGATTCTATATTGGTTCACTTACAACATTTTAAGTTTAATGGAAGCAGTTATAAGTCTCACTCATATTTTTGGAACAAAATCTAAAAGAAGGTATAAATTGTTACACTTACTAAAGTTGAGAGTTTAAATTAATACAACTTCTAAAGCTCGGTATAATTTATTATAAATTGATTTTTTTTTTTTTAAATTTTGCTGAGAAATTTTTAAAAATAGAAAAATAAGAGAAACTATTTACACAAACTAACAAAATTTTTAGATAGTTGTGATAAACACTGATAGAAGTCTATCAAAGTATTTCAGTGATAGAAATGATAGAAGTCTATCACTAATAGAAGTTTTGATAGAAGTCTATCAACGTCTATAAATATTTTTTTTGCTATTTTCAGTAAATATTTTTTCTATGGATATATATATATATATATATATATATATATATATATATATATATATTAAAATATTAAACTTAATACTTGTAAAACAATCAAAACAGATACCATAGTAAACTTAAAAGACAAGAATAGTATCAAATCCAATCCACAAATAAAAGTAGAAAATTGGAAGAATAATTTGGACAGTTCTTGATAATGACTCTATCAATTCCACTAATGGGTTCATCTTCAGTTGGCAAAATTCCATTTCAAATCGCTTCCCATTTCTCTGCAACTTCAAGATCCCAGTTCCCCAGTTACATCAATCTATCTTCCATTCTTCAATTTGAGCAATGGATGATGAAATAGGGTATGGCCGCACTTTTGATTATGCCGCACGTTTTCGTTTTTCTCTGCATTAGTTAGCATTTCATAACGATGAAAAAAAGGTACATTTCATGGAGAATAAAAACAAGATCGAGTATGGACGAACACCCTTTTGCCCAACTTTAAAGGTTGCGTGGGACAATTCCCATTTCGTTTTCCCCTGTTGTCGAAGGAATTTTTGTGTTGAACAGAATTTCCTCAAGGGATCAAATTAATGATTGCGTTCTGGGTTTTACTTGCCTTCCCCGATTGATCTTTCCTTGATTCTTGTTTCATAAGATTTTTTTTCAAGCTATTTCTCTCTTCTGTGATTCCTCTCTTGTGGTAGAGGAGTTTGATTTTGTAACATTTGTTCATGTTTTGGACTGGGATTGTCTTTCTTTCTCTGGGTTTTCTTTATTTTCATTAGTGTGGCTGATGATTTGATTAAGATTCATGCTTCTGTTGGTTATTAGTGAAATGGGCTAAGTTTAGAAGTGATAAAAAGTAGTTTAAGTAGTCAGTTTTTTTTACCTTTTTTTTATTGATTTTTAATGAGGATTTGGATGTGTAAGATTCATTGTCCTTCATCCTTTCGCCTTTGCCAACCTTCCCCTCATATATATGCCACTGGATCAGTACCATTGGATTTGGAAAACTCACCACATTTGCCTTCAGAAGTTGAGTCAGTCATAGGAACTTCTGGTTCCATTGTTGAGACCTTTGAATCCAAGCAAGAGTGTAGAGATGACAAAGAGCAGGAGAATGAGTATGTAATCAAGAGTAGTTTGAGGAAGCCAAGTTTGCGGTCAGGCGTTTCGAAGGAGAAGCATGTGAAAAGAGTACAATGGATGGATTTTTCAGGCAAAGAACTTGTTGAGATCAGGGAATTTGAACCTAGGTAATTTATCTTTCACTGTTCTTCTTTTCTTATCTCTTTCTGCATCCCATTTAAGATTCAAGGGCCTGGAAGGAGTTGATAGGCTATGCTTTCTGGTTTTTACATCTCATGAATCATGATTGAGAAGATCAAATGTCATCTAAATAATTGAAATACAGTATCTTCCATTGATTTATTATTTGATTTAGAAAGAGAGAGGATCTGATTGGGTTGGATTATGTACTAGTATGGAATTCTTAAGGCCCCGTTTGGTAAGTATTTGGTTTTTGAAAATCAAGCCTATTTCTTCTCAAAATCTTACAATAATTTTCATCTTTCTTAAGTAAAATAGTGTAATTCTTAGCCAAATTTCAAAAACAAAAACTATTTTTTTTAGTTTTAAAAAATTGGCTTGGGTTTTGAAAACGTTGGTGGAAAGTAGATAATCTAGCAAGAAATTTAGGGATGAAAATGGTGTTTATAGGCTTTAAGTTTCAAGAACTAAAAAAAAATTAAAAATCAATGTTTTCCAAATGGGGCTTAAATTGCGTAAATAATCAAGTTATAAAACATAATGTGGTCATATTCCCATGACATATTGAAATTCAATCTAATATTAGGAGGTATTTAGCTTTGTGGAAGTGCGAAAAGGAAGTGATGAAACAAAATGGACTTGGGGAGGTGGAACTGCTATTGAATTTGATTCTTAAGATGTTCATACCAGTTGAAAAGTCAGAAAAATAAAATGGAGAAATCACACACACATGCACATACATACATACATACATATAATATATATATTACCACTCTAAAGATGCTTGAGAATGATGCTTCATGTCCCTATTCCTAGGAAGAGCTAGCAAACTAACAATTGAGACAATTGCTGTTTCTGATTACTGATTTTGTACGTGTGTGTGCACGTGTTTTCTTATGCAACAGTGAAGCTGAAGATTCTGATTATGAAGGTGAGGATAACAGGAGCTGCATCTGTACTATTTTATGAAATTGCTCAATAGCTTATTCTGTCAAATTTCATAAGAAGAGGAAGTAGCCGACGAAGCCTGTTACATTATATTCATCCTGAAAGATTTGTACCTTGGTTGAAAATTGGGATTTATATTCCTTGGTGCTTCATTATTTTCATTTCTCACGTGAGAATATGTTGTAAGAATGAAATGCAAAATACAACTTTATTTACCAATAAAGTATCCATTTATTTATTTTATGAAAAAAGTTGTCAATTTCTTCAACGCTAGTTAATTCCATTCTTTACTAGATTGGCAGCAAAATTCACTGCTTCATAAACTTTGTACTGAATGTTGTCTTATGATGCCGCTACTTATATCCTAAGGTTCCATAATCTTCTAAGTTATTGATGCATTATGCTTGAGGTATGACCTTTTTGTTTTTTTATATGTTTGTGCATATTAATGTCTCAAGAATGCAGACTATTTGAACGAGAGCGGATTCCTACGTAAGGGTTAATTGAAACTCATGTCCTGCGAATGATGCGTCTACGTGGTGTTAGTGGACTGAAATACCCAGACATGTATACAATTAGCACTATAAACACAAAGCCAATTGGGAACCCGATTCCTACTCCTATCCTGGAAAACACTTGTTGTTTTTCTTCCTTTGCTGGTTGCTTGTCTTCTGGACATGGCTGCTGGATTTGAATTCCACATAGCCCACTGTTGTTGGCATAGTAGCTTGGAATGTTCATGGTGTCCATCTGACCCCCAACTGGAATCCTACCTGTGAGCTCATTGTTGCTCACGTCAAGAACCGCCAATTGGTGCAGCTTGGCTAGTGATTCTGGGATTGAGCCCGAGAGCTTGTTGTGAGACAAGTCCAATGTCTCCACATGTTCTAAGTTTGAAAAGCTGGATGGTATATTGCCAGACAGGTTGTTGTATGCCAGGTTGAGAAGCTTTATGCCCTTCAGATTACCAATTGATGATGGTTCCCTGACAAGTCTAACAATACATAGGTGTTGAGGTTGGGACCAGCTGGGAGACTTACAAATGACTTCTTCCAATTTACTATCAATTTAGTAACGAGCTCGGTGGGAAGAGAAGCATCATGGATGATATATGATAATGTACTTGGTGTCTCGAGACTGTTCACCATTCCCATTAGTTGCCCCATCTCAGTTGGTATTCTTCCAACCAAATCGTTACTAGAGAGATCAAGGATATGTAGGATACTGAGCTTGGAGATGCCTTTTGGGATTGGACCTGTGAAGGAGTTGTTTCTCAAACTTAGAACTCGAAGCATAGAGAGTTCGAAAAGAATTTTGGGCAATTCACCAGAGATATAGTTGTTCTGGAGATCTAGGCGCTCAAGCAAGGTCCAGTTAGTTAAGTTCTTGGGCAAGCTTCCAGAAAATCTATTATTGCTTAGTGAAAGAATCCTAGTTTGTAGAGGGAAGGTTGTCGGAATCTCACCTGAGAAGTCATTTGAAGAGTAGTCTATGTGTTGAAGAAATGCATTTGAATAAAAAACAGGGAATGTATCCCCAGATAGTTTGTTCCTCGATAAGTCCAGCAGTAGTAGGCGATGAATCTTCGAGATTGATTTTGGAATTTCACCCGAAAAATTATTGTTAGATAATATTAGCAGCATAACAGCATTGGCATTACCAATATTTTTAGGCAGTTCTCCAGAAAAGTTGTTCCTAGAAAGGTCAAGCATAGACAGACTCAGCGACTCAAAGAGAACCCAAAAGCTTGTTGTCTGAGAGAATAATGACCCCAAGATCCATTTCAGCCAGCCATAGTGGAAAAATTCCTTCTAGTTTGTTCTTACTCAAATCCAGGAAATTCAATCCCTCCTGTGACGAATCCATGTTGGGACCTCTCCTATGAGCCCGCATGTGTTTTGGTTGTACGCTTTTAACGCTGCTGTTCCAGGTCATCAGATTACCTCCAATCAGCAAATCTGCTAGCGCTTTCATGTTGAACAACCATATCGGAACATGCCCTTCAAGTAAGTTGTCTTCCAGTTCCAGTTGTTCCAACTTTTCCATTTGCTGTATTGATGTTGGAATTGTGCCATTTAGTTTGTTATTGCTCAAGGCCAAATATGTCAAGTTGGACAGATTGCCAATATCTGAAGGAATCCCCATTGTAAACATATTGTTCCTCATGTCCAGTGTCTCTAAAGATTTCAGATCGACAATGGAAGGTGGGATTTCGCCCCCGAAGTTGTTGCCACGAACGGACAGTTTCTGTAGCATTTTCAGGTCGCCAATTTTTGTGGGAAGTTTTCCTGTAAGAGAATTGCTATCCAACTTCAACACTCTCAAGTTCCTAAGAAACCTCACTTCTAAAGTCAGAACTGTTGGACCGGTATGGCAACCCTAGAGGGGTGAATAGGGTTTTATTAAGCTAGTTAAAATACTTTTTACTAATGTGGGCCCAATTAAACAAATTAATACACTTTATACCTAACAAGTAATTTAAACAAGAATTTCATTCAAATAAATTCAATCCAAAGTAATCAAGAAATTAAAAGTAATACTTTGAAGCACCCTATTTAATTATAATAATAAGATTGGTAAAGATATGCAAATTTAAGAACTATAATAGCAAAATTAAATAGGAGAGGGATAGAGAAAATGACAACGAAAATTTATAGTGGTTCGGCACAACCGGCCTATATCCACTTCCCAAGCTCCTCTTGGGTATGTCACTAGAAACCTTGACTCTTTCCACGACTTAGAGTCGAACCGCTACAATGTTCCTTTTTCGGGCGCAAGAACAAACCTGATCCTTTCTACGGTTGAGGATCAAACCGTTACAACCATTCTTTTTAGGGATCAAGAGCAACCCTTACAATGAATTTTGGAAATGAAGAATAAGATGAGAAAAACTCTCTCAAAGAGTAAATGTACAAATTTAAGCTCTTAATAAATCAATCCTCACAATACAATAAATCTCTCTCAAGAATTAGATGAAAAGAATAAAATTGAAGCTTGGAGAGAGAGCAACAATGGAAGCTTAATGAATTATGGAGGATTGTAAAATAATAAAAGTTCTTAAAATTTAGAGAAGATGAAGTGTTTAAAAAGAGAGAAAAGTTGTTGGAAACCACATTAAATTTGGACCATTAGATGTTGGTAAAAGAAAATTGAATGGTTGAGATTTAAACTCAACTAGCCGTTAGACACACACATAAAATAATATAAAATTCATTTTCTTTTAAAGGCAACTAGCCGTTAGACACAAACATATAATAATATTAAATTCATTTTCTTTTTAAAACCATTCTTTTTAAAACCAACAAAAATCAAAAGTCACTTATCTATTTCTCCACTTGTCATCCTCTAGTAGGTTCACTTTGATGATTTGGCCGCCACGTCATCGACATCGGGTATTTTTCCGTTAAGCTTGTTCTAGCCATATCTTCTTCGTTTGAACTCCGATTTGAGTGATTCAAATTGCGTTGGAACCGTTGTTCCAAGCTCTACACAATGGACACTTCAAAACACTCAAATTTTTAATAAATAAAAGCAGGTTTGTTATCATCAAAATATTAATTAATTAATTAATTAAAATTAATTAATTTGAGATTAAAGGCTAAAAAGTGAAGAAGAACTCCACTGATGAAATTGCTTCTCATGTCGAGATATTGAAGGTATCGCAGACGATACAACTGTGGAGGAATTGAACCGCTGAACTTATTTTGCATCAGATTAAGATAAACCAACTTAGTTAGATTACCAAACCCGGCTCCCGGGATTCCGCTTTCAAAGAAGTTTGAAGACAAGTCGAGTAACATTAAGCTTCTAATGCTGAAAAGTGGCATTAATGCCTTACCATCAAGTGGCAATGGATCATCAGTAATCCTCAAAGCAAGAGAGTAAAGATTGAGACCCTGAACCATCCTCGAGCGAGAATCCGGAGAAGAACAGACAACTCTGTGCCAATGGCAGCAATCCGAAGTCGAGTTCCATGAGTCCAAAGACGAGAAGACAGGGATGGAACTGTTGGGAGACGTCGTAGTGGTGACAAGAGAGGCTTTGAAGAGGAGGAGGGCCGACTTTTGTTGATCGGGACAAGATAGAAGACAAGGAAAGAAGAAGAAGATTATGAGTCCTATATGAATATACAGAAAATGCAAATCTGCCATGGATGCAGCAGAAGCAAGCTTATATTCCCATACAGGGAGGAAGAGACTGTAACTTATGGGCGCTACTTTCATCACTATTTTATATACCAACATTCAAATTCAATGGTCAATGGTAATATGATCAGAGTGATTGGGGAAAATGGTGGAAGGAAATGACAAAGAAGGGAGAGATTGATTATGGAGCTGACTATTTGTGGATGGAGACACTCCTCAAGTCCATAGTTGGCTGTCAATTATTGAATATTTGACTCGAGAGTTAGAACGGTATAATAGAGTCGATTATGCAAGTTTATATCAATTCATTTTAGGTAGAAAATTGACATCTACTCATTTCTTGAAGTCGATGGTTCAAATCTTTATATTTAACATTTGTTGTAGTTGGAGAAAAAAGAACAAGTACAGAGCTTAGCTTAACCTTCTTGTTTTGAAGTTCGAATCTTTTTTAAGGTGATTTATTATATATCTTAACTAGAGGAAAATGAGTTTTCAAAATATTATTATTGTTTGATATAGATATTTTAATCCCCTCCCAAAAAAAATAAAAGGAAAAGAAGATGCAACTAATTGATTTATTAACGAAACATAACTAAATCTTTTTTGTGGAATTTTTAAAAATAGAAAAATAAAGAAAACTATTTACACAAAATAGCAAAATTTTTATATAGTTATGATAGACATCGATAAAAGTCTATCAGGGTCTATCAGTGATAGAAATGATAGAAATCTATCACTAATAGATGCTGATAGAAGTCTATCAATGTTTATCCGTGTTTTTTTACTATTTTCTATAAATAGTTTGATATTTTTTCTATCTGTGAAAAATTTCCATCTTTCTTTATATATAAAGATATATATATTGCAAAAAGAAATATCTATTTTAAAGAGAACAAATAGAAAAGAGTCTATATTAACTTTAGAAGTTAAAAAGTATATTTCACCAAAAGAAAAAAAAAAGTAATTTACATTGTTATTGCTAATGTTTAAAATATTGATGTCAATGAAAATGTTGATAGAAATATTGATAAGAGGTCGATGTCGATAGAAATTTTTAAAAATATTATAAAGAATTTAAAATATATTTAGACTAAATAAGAAGACAGTTAACACTTTTGTAATAAGCTAAAATGTCTAATTATATATATTATAGTTACAAATGAATATGTAAAAATATCGACATGTCGATGAAAATTTAATATCATGAGTTTCTCTTACACATACATTCAAATTTCTGGAATGATAAATCAATGGAAAAATTGGTTAAGTGGCCATTATCACTACGATTTATATCCGATTAAATGGGCAAAATTACTCCCAAAAAATGAAAAAAAAAGTTGAGCAAAATATATAAACTTATTTATTTATTTATTGAGTTGTTAAACTTACACCCTCTTGATAATTTCTATATAAAAAACGATGATGAAAACATTTCACTCTCGTGTCGATTTTAATATTATGAAAACAATTATTTATTGAAATTAATTTTAATTTAATTCTTCAGTATCAACATATCGTGATTCTTCATTCATTATTAATATATCATATTTATAATTTTTTTTAAAGTATTCTTTATTAATATTTTTTATTAACTTGTCTATTTTTATCTCATTTTTTCATTTTTTATATTATTTAATTAAAATTAAAATTACTCTTAATTAATTTAAAATATTAATTATTAGATTATAATTAATATGATATCCATTAAATATATTGATAGGTTAATTTTAATTATAAATTACTCAATTTTTAAATATTTAAAATGAAAATTATTATTGATTCTTAATTAACTAATTTATATCAATATATTGAATGATATTTATTGCTTAATTGATTAATATATTAAAATTATATAATATTGTAAGGCTTAATTTCATAAATTAAATATAAACATAATTATTTTCATAAAATTCTGACAACATTTTTCCATGCACAACCAAATACCAGAGTCATCTTTGATTCCAAGACATCTTATTCTCAGACATTCTATTCCCAGAGATCATTTATTTTCAGGGATCTATAAAGCTTTAAACCAAACGATCCCTATGCTTTTACACGATTCTCAATTTGGTCCATGATATTTTTAAAATTTTAAATATTTCCTTAATCTATTGAAAAATTCTCCATTATTGATGGATGAATCAAATTTTGAGAACGAATAAGGTGCATTTGATTTAACTTTTTAAGTGATTAATTTAGAAAATAAGTCATTTTAGAAAAAATTAGAGTGTCTGTCAACCACTCAAAATAACTTTTGAAACACTTTCATAGTGTACTTTAAGCAATTTATATATAAAGAGTTTATATAATAATAATATTTTTCGAATAACATTTTTCTCTAGTCAATCTAAACGGGCCCTAAATTAAATGGTCAGATAACATTTAAGTGGCATGTGACTATGTTTGATACGTTAATAAAGCAATAATATTGTAATGGTTAATCACCTTTCTCTTGAACTTTTTAAAGTAAAGTCTTGATACAAGTCTCTTAAAATATTAAAATAAAATTGAGAATTTTAAAATATTAAGAAGGATTGAGAATAATTCAAAGAGATTATATTTTGCCTAAAACAAGTAATAATTTGTGGAAATTTGAGATGTTGGATTACTTGTGTATTAGACAAGAAATCATGATGTACCATTACATTACTTTTTTGAAAAAAATATTTTCTACCAGAATGATTAGGTACAACATAGATTCTTTTTTTTACTACACAAAAAATAAAAAAATAAAAAATGAACTAAAATTGCCACGTGACAATTTTTTATTGAGTGCAGGTTGGGCTGCACAAAAAATGAGTACAGTATGACTGCACCTAAGTTTTTTCATTTTTCGAGTCACATTCTCCTTGCTCTTCCCTTGAATATCACACAAGAAATGCAATTTACTTTGAAATTTCTAGTTACTAGTCAATTTAGCATAACGTTTCAAATTTTTAAAAAAAAACCCCAAAGAATAATTGAAAATATATATTTTAATTACCAAAATTTTAAAAATGGTTCTAAATAAAGTTAAGTTTTTATGAGTACAATAATTATAGGGATGGAGAATCGAACTTATGACCTTAAGTGAGGAGTGCGTCCCAATTACTACCGGCTAAATTTACTTTTCCAATTGTATCCAAAATTAAATTGACCGCTAGTTAATTACTAACAAATAAGTAGCGTGACATAACTAAAATGTCAACATGACATCTTTTATTTTTTTTTAGAAATCGTTGAAACTAATGTTAAAACCAAAAATTTCATAGAAAAAACTACATACTGCGTAATTGTAATGAGTAGCAGATTAAGGGATAATAACCAAGTGTATAGCAACATTTTAAAAAAATTGCAAATATAACAAAGTTTATTAGTGATAGACTCTTATAGTCTATCAGTTATAGACCACTTAGACTATAAAAGTCTATTAGCGATAGAAGTCTATCATTGAAGACTTTGCTATATTTGCAATTTTTTCATAATGTTGCTATATATGCTAATACTTTGAATCTGATTGCTATATTTGCTACTGTCCCTACTTTCTAAAAGGTGGATTTTTTGAAAAACTTTTTTGAGATGTGATATTATCCTCTTGCCATTGGATTACAAAAACATCACATAATAAAAAAGGAAGATAGAGATGAGAGAAGAGGGAACTGTTCTAGGCATTTCATATTTTTAATAGGGCTGTTTTCAAATATAGCAAAATGAGTCAACTTATTTTACTATATTTGAAAATATTTCTAGCAGTTTTGTAATTTAAAACAATTACTTTTTTTAATAAGAGGGTTAAAAAGATAATTTCATTCACAAAAAAGTATGTATAAAAAAAAACAATTTCCAGAAAGAAAATCATTTTTCTTTTAGGCGGTTCTCTTTTTAGGTTAGTTTAAACAATTTCTTTAATTTCTTGAACATATATCAATTTGTACCATGAACATATAATTAAAATTTTAAATTAATAATTCTATCTATTTGAACCATAAATTTTTATAAGTAAAACAATTTAAATAAATTTTTTTTTTCTCTTATAATTTCATAAAAACAACAAGAAAATTATCACATAATTTGAAGAAAATAAAAACTAGAAGAATATGAGCAAATAAAAAACCAAAGATAATTTCTATATATAATTTTATTCTTGCTTATCTCTCCGATTTATTTTTTTATTACCAATTTGAAAGGTTTAGATTAAAATAAGGAGTCTTTTTAAATATAGAAAATTAGTCAAACTATTTATAAATATAGAAAAATTTTACAGTCTATCAATGTTAGAGCGCGATAGAATAGAATTTATTTGCTTGAGCGATAGAAAGCGATAGAATTATATCGCGATCTATCACTGATAGACAGTGAAATTTTTATATATTTGTAAATAATTTGATATTTTTTCTGTTTATAATAATTTCCCTTAAAATGATTATACAAAATTTTAATTCAGACTTATAATATTATTGTTTCTTTCTTCTTCTCATATGCTGCCTACTTCAATTTCTAAGTAGACTCAAAAGTTTAAAATATCGATGTTGATAAAAATGTCATAGTCTCAATTTTATAGAAATGCTATAGTCTCAATTTTATAGAAATGTCAATGAAAATATTAATTAAATAGCAATCTCGATGAATATTTCTAAAAAAAATTATAAAAACAAAAAAACTTACAAAAAAAAATTTAAATGATTTATTTTTTCGTGTTTCATGATATTTTATGGTATGAATTATAGAATTGTTTTCAAATATAAAAAATTAGTCAAATTATTCAGACAGAATATAGATAATGAAATTTTTCTATAATTATAAATAGTGTGATATTTTTTAAATTTCACTAAATTATATAATGCAAATGATGATTTATTACCTCAGTAAAAAATATAAAATAATCTTCCTCGTTAGCCCTTACTATCCTGAGTCTAGGACATCGCTCCGCCTCGTCACCGTAGCCGGCGCTGTCTCCGGCTGCGCCGTGACCTCCACTGCCACCGATTGCTGGTTCAGCGTCAACATGGTCTTCACCATCCTCACCGCCATCTTCCAGGGATCCGTTTCAGTGTTGATCTTCACCAGAACCGATGATTTCCTCGGCCAACTGAAATCCGAAAGAAAGACGAATCCGTGATTCTGAAATTGGGCGTCGGATGGGGCAGTTTGATATTCTGTTTGGAGTGGATTGTTTTGGCCCTTGCATTTTGTTTGAAGTATTATTTGTATGTTGAAGAAAATGTAGATGGAGAGGGAGTGAGAGGTGCAAAGGTTCAGCCAGTATGAAGAATCGACCTGGGCGCCGCCGTTTCCTATTTAGAAACTGAATGAAGCCTTCTTACATTGTAATTTTCTTCCTGGTTTTGGATTTCTTCTTCATTCAAATTGATTTATATTTATTTATTTGTTTTTCTTTTGCATCTGAGTATGAATTGATATGTTTGTGAGTGTATTTCTGGAATGATGGCTTCAAATGTAAGTCTATTTGAAGAAATGTTTTTGATATATAACATACTTTAGATTGTTCTGTCTCATCATTTCATTATCTTATTGGAGATTGCAATTTTCTCTTGGAATTGCCCCTCAATTGCTTCACTTTCCTGTTTGTCTCAGGTCCTCTGAAAGATTATATCATCAGTGTCCTTTTGAATACAGAACTCAACATTCTCATCAGACTCTTAGAAAGCTTTGAACCAGAGAATGGAAAAGAGAGAAGTTAAGGACAGAAGGAAAAAAAGAAGAAGCCTAGTCAACTAAAACTAACAAAAAAGTAATGAAAACACAAGCCATCTAGGTTTAGGATTGTAATTATTGACTTATCTGTTGAGTTATGCTTTAATTAATTTCATTCTTCACTAGCTTGGCAAAAGAGTTCACTGCTTTGTAAATTATGTACTGAATCTCATAATGTCACTACTTATATACTACGCTTCCATGATCCTCTAAATTGTTGATGCAGCATAATGCCTGATTTATGCACTTTTGTTTATCATATTGGTGCATTTTGATGTTTCTAGAATGCAGATTCCTACATATGGATTAGTTGAAACTCATGGCCTTCGCCTTCTAGGCCTGCGAACGACGCGTCTACGTGGTGCTAGTGGACTAAAATACCCAGACATGTAAACAATTAGCACTGCAAACACAAAGCCAACTGGGAACCCGATTCCTGCACCTAACCAGGAAAACACTGCTTGTTTTTCTTCCTCCTCTACTGGTTCTTTTGGTTGCTTGTCTTCTGGACATGGCTGCTGGATTTGAATTCCACATAACCCACTGTTGTTGGCATAGTAGCTCGGAATGTTCATGGTGGTCATCTGACCCCCAACTGGAATCCTTCCGGTGAGCTCATTGTTGCTCACGTCAAGAACCGCCAAGTCGTGGAGGTTGACTAGTGATTCCGGGATTGAGCCCGAGAGCTTGTTGTGAGACAAATCCAAGGTCTCCACGTTTTCTAATTTCCCCAAACTTGATGGTATATTGCCAGAGAGGTTGTTGTATGCCAGGTTAAGAAGCTTAATGCCCTTCAGATTACCAATTGAAGTTGGAATCTCTCCACTAAGATGGTTCCCCGACAAGTCCAACAATACGTAGATGTCAAGGCTGGGACTAGTTGGTAGCCCTAGAATTGACTTCTTCCAATTTACCTCCAAGTCATTGAACTCAATACCGATGTTGAAGAAAGTATCAGATAGAGATGAGAATTTGCTCGGTATCTTGACCATTCCCTTTAGCTCCCCTATCTCAGTCGGTATTTCTCCAACTAAACCATTACTGGAGAGATCAAGGATATGTAGATTACTAAGCTTGGAGATAGCTTTTGGAATTGGACCTGTGAGGGAATTGTTTTTCAAACTTAGAATTTGAAGTGCAGGGAGTTTGGAAAGGAAGTCGGACAATTCACCAGAGATATTGTTGTTATGGAGATCGAGGTGCTCAAGCAAGATCAAGTTAGTTAAGTTCTTGGGTAAGCTTCCAGAAAATCTGTTATTGCTTAATGAAAGGAGCTTAGTTTGTCGAGGGAAGGTTGTTGGAATCTCACCTGTGAATTCATTTGAAGAGTAGTCTATGTATCCAAGAAATGCACCTGGATCAAAAACTGGGAATGTGTCTCCCGATAATCTGTTTCTCGATAAGTCTAGCAGTAGTAGGCGATGAATCTTCGAGATCGATTTTGGGACTTCACCAGAAAAATTGTTTCCAGACAACATCAGTAGCATAATAGCATTGGCATTACCAATATTTTCAGGCAGTTTTCCAGAAAAGTTGTTCCTAGACAGGTCGAGCGCTGACAGACTCAACGACTCAAAGAGACGAGGAGGTAGAGAACCTGAAAGCTTGTTGTCTGATAGAATAATGGAACCAAGAGCCATTTCAGCCAGCCATAGTGGAAAAGTTCCTTCTAGTTTGTTCTTACTCAAATCCAGGAAATCCAATCCCTTCTGTGAAGAAATCCATGCTGGGACCTCTCCTACGAGCCCACAAGATTTCAACGACAGTCGAGAAAGCTTGCACTTTGGTTTTACGCTTTTAACACTGCTGTTCCAAGTCATCAAATTGCCTCCAATCAGCAAATCTACTAGCCCTTCCATATCAAACAACCATATCGGAACATGACCTTCAAGTAAGTTGTTTTCCAGTTCCAATTGTTCCAACTTTTCCATGTGTTGCATTGATGTTGGAATTGTGCCATGTAGTTTGTTATGGCTCAAGGCCAAATACGTCAAGTTGGGAAGATTGCCAATATCTGAAGGAATCTCCATTGTAAAGTTATTGTTCCTCATGTCCAGTGTCTCTAAAGATTTCAGATTGACAATGGTGCGCGGGATTTCGCCCGTGAAACTATTATCGCGAATGAACAGTTTCTGTAGCATTTTCAGGTCGCCAATTTCCGTGGGAAGTTTTCCTGTAAGAGAATTGCTATCTAACTTCAACACTCTCAAGTTCCTAAGAAACCTCACTTCTGAAGTTAGAGCTCCACTGAACAAATTGCTGCTCATGTCAAGATATTGAAGGTATTGCAAACGATATAACTGTGGAGGAATTGAACCACTGAACTTATTCTGCATTAGATTAAGAAAAACCATCTTACTTAGATTACCAAGCCCAGCTCCTGAGATTCCTCCCTCAAAGAAGTTCGAAGACAGGTCGAGTAACATCAAGCTTCTAATGCTGAAAAGTGGCATTAATGCCTTACCATCAAGTGGCAATGGATCATCAGTAATCTTCAAAGCAAGAGAGTAAAGATTGAGACCCTGAACCATTCTCAAGCGAGAAGCCGGAGAAGAGCAAACAACTCTTTCCCAATGGCAGCAATCCGAAGTCGAATTCCATGAGTCCAAAGAGGAGAAGAGAGGGATGGAGCTATCGGGAGAAATTGTAGTAGAGAGAAGGGAGTCTTTGAAGAGGAGGAGGGCTTGCTTTTGTTGATCGGGACACGAAAAAATACAAGGGAGGAAGAAGAAGAAGAAGAACACTACGAATCGAATAGAAATATGCAGGAAATACAAATCTGCCATGGATGCAGCAGAAGAAAACTTCAAGTGAGAAGAGAAGGTACTTTTCTTATGGAGCATTTAAAATTCTGATATGTTCAGACCTTTTATATACAGGGAGGAGGAACAAACTATTGTTGATGAATGATGGTTTCATAAGTATTTTATATACCAACATTCAAAGTCAATGGGTCAATGTGAATGGCCAGTGATTGTGGGGGAAGTGTGGGAAAATGACACTTACAAAATGGAAAATGGTGAGATTTTAGAGCTGATTATTTGTGGATGGAGACCAATCTATGAAAGTGACATGGTAGGGCATGGGCAAAAGATTCCATTATTACGATATGAGTTTATTTGTTTTTCTTTTTCGAGTTCAACAATAAACTTAGGTTTATCGGAAGTTATGAGTTTCTTTGTTTGTTTTTCTTTTCGACTTCAACAACATACTTATTGTTATAAATTATATAAATATTTTTATAACTTATTTTTTTGGACAAATATCAATTTATACTCCTAAACTTTGGGAGTTATATCTATTTAAACCTTGAACATTGGAGATTGTATCAATTTAGACCCCAAACTAATAATGGTATTAATTTAAACCCTCAACTTTAATAAGTGTCTTAATTTAAACTCTGAATTTTTATAAATATATTAATTTAAACCATAATTTTTTATAAGTGTATCCAAATAAAACATAATAGATGGTTTAAATTGATGAACTTATAAAAGTTCAAGGTTTACATTTGATACACTAATGAAAGTTTGGGGTTGACATTGATACACTTATTAGTTTAGGGTTTAAATTGACACACTTATAAAAGCTCAAGGTTTAAATTGATATAATTATTAGTTTGGAGTCTAAATTGATACAATCCCTAAAGTTTAAGAGTATAAATTGATATTTGCCAGAGAATGTTTTTATAACTTATTACTTAGATGAATAAATTATGTTTATTCTAAACAAAATCAATTTTTCTAGAGGTATCTATAGAAAAATTAATAACTTAAAATGTGCCTAGAATATTTTTTCAATGATTTTAGATGATAAAATTATTATTTTTTTTTGGGTTATTTTCAAATATAAAAAAATGAGCTAAAATATTTACACATATAAAAATTTCACAGTTTGTCAACGATAAACCACGATAGACTTGAGCGATAAAAATCTATTGCGGTCTATTGCTGATAGACAGTAAATTAGTGAAATTTTTCTATATTTGTAAATAATTTCATCTTTTTTTCTGTTTGTAATAATTTTCTTTTTTTATTTATGATAATTTTTCTTTCAAATTTGATAAATAAAAAGTACTTTTGAAGAAATTAGTGAGAGAGATTATTTACAAAAGACTTTTAAATTAATTTGAGATATTAAATATGTATTTCATTTGTTAACATTTTCTATATTTGAAATCATTGAAGTATATTTTAGTGGACAAATTACTAATCACTATTTGAAAGTAGTTGGAAAATCACTTTTTTATTCTTGCATATAAGTCAAGTGAAAAATTCACCATATGAGTGATATATACTCAAAAGACAAAAATAAATAGATAAATACTTAGTCAAATTTGGTGGCTTTGTCATTTCATTTGACTTTAGTATCCAATGAGAAATTTTCATCCATGCTCTTAATTTTTCCCTCCATTTTTGTTTACTTACTTTTAAAATAGATAGATAATTTCTAAGAAAATTTTCACCTATAAAAAAAATGTCAAACTATTTACAGAAAATAGCAAAAAATTATATTGATAGACATTGATAGATTTCTATTTCTATCAGCATCTATCAGTGATAAACTTTTATTATTTCTATCACTGATAGACCTTGATAGACTTCTATTAGCGTCTATCACAACTATCTAAAAATTTTACTATTTTGTGTAAATAGTTTCCCTTATTTTTCTATTTTTAAAAATTCTCCTAATTTCTATATAAAAAGAAAGTATGATTAAAAAAAAAAAACATTTTATGTTGATCCATTGAGAGAAATTCAAAACAAATAAAAAATAATAATTTGTGGAAATTTGAGATGTTGGATTTTACTTGTGTATTCAAACAAGAAATCATGATGTCATTTTCTGTTATTCCTTGACCTTTTGTTACATAATTTTCCTGATTAAACAGTTTATTTTATTTTATTTATTTATTTTTTGTCTCACTATCCTTTTGTCTTCCCTTTAAATTACATAAAATTGCATTTTACTTTGGAAATTTCTTGTAAAAATGGACAATTTGTCATAACATTTCTTTGCAATTTTGCTTTATGTCCATATTCAAAAGAGAAAAAAAAATTTAAAAGAAGGAAATTTCAGCATAATAATATTTTGGTTGAACTTTGAACATGTAGTTCCACTACTGAATAATATAATTGATGGAATAACTTCAAAATATATATACATATATAAAATGAGACAAACTATTTATAAATATAGAAAATTTTTACTGTCTATCAGCGATATATAATTTTATCACGATTTAACACTGACAGATAGTGAAATTTTTCTATATTTATAAATAGTTTGATATTTTTTTTTTGTTTATAATAATTTTCCATGATATAACCTAGCACGGGACAACCATTATAGAGTTCTTGTTTCAATTTTCCTTTAAAAAAAAATATATGTGATAATAATTTATTTATTTATTTTTCCATAAAAAAAATTTAGTTTTCAAATTTGATTATCTAAAATTTTTATGTTACGATTATATATACACACACTATGCATTTTAGAAGTAAAAAATGACAAAAATAATACTTTGTATTTTGGAGGGAAAGAAAATCAAACTTAATTTCTTTTTCTCTAAAATTTTTATACAATTTAGCAATTTTTTTTTTAAAAAAAATGAGAAACAAGAAATTAGGAACTTAAAATATTTTTACTACTTTGGTTTAACCTATGAAAACAATTCCTTCTAACTTAAAATATCAGTGTAACTTAAATCAGTCAAAGACATTTTAGGAAAAAAAAAAAAAAAAAGTTCAATACCTTAATTAAATATTTTAAACTCATAAATTCTACATTCACCTCTAAATTTTTATGTTATGTTGATGCAAAAAATTCAAAAATAAAATGGTCACCAAACGAGATTGAACAAATTACAAGTTTAGCCGTTAAACTTTGAAGTTTGCGTCTATTTGGTCAAAAGTGTCTAATGGGTCTTTAAATTTTTAATTTTATATATAATAGATTGAATTTTAATTTCTTTGTCTTATAAATCTTTAACAAATTCAAAAATTTTAAATATTAAGTGCTTCGTTAGTTATAAATCTTATTTTGAATCAAATAGAATCTCGATTGTGAATTTTATAATTCAAAAGTTTAGGGACTAAATTTGTTAGTTTAAAAGTTTAGGTATTAAATAGACACAAATCAAAATTCAGAATATAATTTATAATTTAATCAAAAAAATAATATTATATTATATTGATTAGAAAACATTTATACAGACTATAGTACAATAAAAAAAAAGTCAGAAAAATATCAAATTATTTATAAATATAGAAAAATTTCATTGTCTATTAGTGATAAATCGTGATTGAAGTCTATCAAGAATTATATCGTTTGAGCGATAGACTTCTATAGCTGTCTATCACTCAAGAATTTTATCAGGGTCAATCACACAATAAAATTTTTCTATATTCGTAAATAGTTTGACTCATTTTTCTATATTTGAAAACAACCCTTAAAAAAATATATCAAAGCAATGTTTAACCATAAATCTAACTCAATTTAAAAACAACTTACAAACATTTAATTAAAAAAATATTTCAACATTCAACTTACCAAACATCCCCTCTAAGTGAATAATTAAAAAAATATTTCAACATTCAACTTACCAAACATCCCCTCTAAGTGAATAATTAAAAAAATATTTCAACATTTAATTTTTCTTGAAGTCAATGCTATTAAGTGTATTTTAGTCCTTTTTCTTTTCCCTTGCATTTGACTAAGTGAATAATCTATAAGAATTGAATACATTTTAATATTTATTGTTATCAATTTCCCAAATTACTATTGAAATCCCTATCAAGTTTCAAAAACTAAAAATTGGCTTTTAAAAGCTACTTTTTTAAGTCTCTATAATAATTATTTATTATTTAACACAAAAAAGGAAAATATATATATATGTTTATTTGTAATTTTCAATTTCTGGAAAAGAAAAACAAAATGACTAGTTAAACTAAACTTTTATGATGGGTTATCAAATAATCCCAATTTTCAATTTGAAAAACAGAAAACAGAAAATAGAAAAAGAGTTTTTTTATTTTTGATTTTTGAAAATCGCATCTTTTTTAAGTACAAGAATTGAATTCTTAGCCAAATTTCAATAACAAAAACTATTTTTTTTTTTTTTAAGTCTTCAAATTTTAGTTTTGTTTCTGAAAATGTTGGTAAAAAAAAATTACAAAACAAAAAATTTAAAGATGGAAGGAGTGTGTATATGATTAATTTTAAAAAACAAGAAAACTAAAAACTAGATAGTTAACAAATGGGCCAAAATAATTATGAAATGAAAACTTAAAGTCCATAGTCATTGATTTTCTAAAAACAAAAGTTTAAAATATATAAACACTATTTTCACATGTGTTTCTTTGTTATACAACTATTTCCTAAAAACATTGTCAAAATCTCAAATAAATTTCAAAAACTAACACATCATTTGGTAAGCATTTAATTTTTAAAAATTACGCTTATAAACATTACTTTCATCCCTAGTTTATATGTTTTGTTATTTAAATTTTATGAATATTTTCAAAACTAGAGTCAAATTTTAAAAACTAAAAAAAAAAAAAGAGTAGTTTTTGTTATTTAAAAATTGGTTAAAAATTTAAATATTTATATAGAAAATATGAAAACCATGAACAAAAAATTGTGAGAAAACAAGCACATTTTTCAAAAACAAAAAACGCAATGGTTACTAAATTAAATCTTTTTTCAAATACTTGTTTTTGTTTATAAAATTTATCTAAAAATTCTAAAAGATGCAAAATTCAAATATTTCTGCAAGATGCAAAAGATATATCATATTAAAGATTTGGTAAGAAAATAAACACAATCTTTAAAAACAAAAAACTGAAGACTAGAATAGACTATTTCATATTTAGTTTTTAGTTATTGAAATTCATGCTTGTTTTTCTTCAAATTTTCTTACCATGATCTGTTTTTATTAAAGAAATATTCAAATTTTGGCTTGATTTTTTAAAACATCGATAAAAGTAGAGTTTATAAGCTAAAATTTTAAAAATCAAATAGTTACAAAACGGGATCTAAAACTTTAAAAGAAGATTTTCAAAAAATACATGTGACAGGACAAAGAGATTCAATAGTAAACAAACATAATTTTTTAAAAACAGAAAATCAAAATCGTTATCAAACGGGACTAATCAATTCCTTCCTTCTACCCTTAGCATGTAGGAAAAAAAAACAAACAATTCACTGAAAGAAACATGATGAACAATTGCAATTTGAAAAGAAAAAGTTAAAAGGCAGAACAATAAACAGAGCCCAAATTTGCTATAATTCACAGGAGTGATAATTACATAGCCCAACCAAAAAAGATAGCAGCTGCAGCAGAGCAGCATAGTACAAAGCTACCTCAGTTCCTCAAACCAAAAAAAGCCTCTCCTATCTCACACATTTACCCTTCTTCTTCTTCTTCTACATGCATTGAGCTTCAGAAAACAGAATCCCAACAAATGTACAACACTCCATATATCCCCCCTCTATACCTTCACCTCCTTATTTACTATGCCGAATAAACGGAAAAAAAAAAAAACAACAAAAAAATAACACGGCCAGCAAGCCAAACAACTGACCAACCGACCGACGTTTTACGCATCCTAAATTTTGATCCAAAACAACAATTAGGAGTGAAGAGATATGGATATGTCTTCACCTTTGATAAGTTTCTTTCCAGGTACACCTGGCCTAAACTCTTTTTACCAAAAGAAAGAACTGAAGGAAAACAAACATTAGTTATGATTTCTTACCAAGATGAAATGATGACTAAAAGTGCTCTCGTAACCGATTAATTAGATTTTCCAACTATTGCAAGGACTTTCTTCCCGTATGGACTCATCCTAAGTACAGGAACGTGTGGCCTTATCGCTTCCACCAATTTGGTATGAAGAGTACCCTGCATGGCAAATAAGCAAACATTGATATGAGAAAGTTGTGAGTACATCCAGGAAACATTGGGAGGCTAGATGAGGCTCTTTGCGCCTACCGAACTGCGTACAAGATGAATTACATTAGCAATCAGTTTGACAGTCACTTGTAAATGTAAACACTAACGCTTTCAAAAAGCCAGCCTTCATTTGCAACAGAAAAGTGCAAAAACAGTCCGATGCTATAATATAAAAGAAAAATTGGCATTTTACATTCAAGTTTCCCTAGAACCTAAGTGTTAGGATCTTCAAAAAGAAAGGTCGTTAACGGTCCCATTAATCAATGTAGTAAAAGCTACTCTCTTTTGGTGGAAAAGAAATCAACGAATCTTCTGAGAAAAATTTGCTAGTCGTTCAAAAAATGAGATAGGGTGGAAATAGAGAGTGATGATTCCACACCCCTCCCCCCAACGCACATATATCCAAGAAATTGAAGCTCAAAGACAGAAATAAAATTTAGCCAAGGATATAGAAACACTTTAGATCGCTCTCCAAATCTCTAATACTTGAGGTTGGAGGATTCGAACCCCTGATCTCTCGGTCAATGATATGCCTAAACAAGTTGAGTTATGCTCAAGTTGACAAATCTTTTTCTTATTTTTCTTAGCAAATAATTCTCATTGGAGGGCTTTTTCGTAACCTAATCAGCAAAATTCTCTAGATTGTAGTTGGTACGAGGTTGAAACATAGGATGTATAGAGTTTTTTTCTTTAAATGATGTGTGACTCCTATTGTAACGTTTCAGAATATAAATTTGAAAAGTTACAAGCAGTACTATGTTCTCTAGTGATCGAATTATCTACCATGTAGCAGCAACACACACATTAAAAAAAAAATCCTAAAATTTCACACATTTCTCATACATGAACACAGATAGCAAGAGGAAAAGGGAAATCTTGGCCCTGCTAACCTCAGTGTTATTCAATGCCGTTTGAATTGCATAATTGCCATATGGGTCCTGCATGATTTTATCAAACCGCGGATCGTTGATCAGTTCAAACACAATTTTAGCGAGTTGTCCTCCATCTGCAAATTGCAGGCATTTTTCCACAACGTTACTACTATACTTCTGCATGGACAAGTCCCCATAATTACCCTCTAGCTGTTTTAGTATAGCTTCTGTAGCCCATCGAAGATTAAGCTTGAGGATAAATTGTACAACATAGTTCCTGCATATAATCAAATTTAGTGCAATATTATTTGTCAATTCTAGTTCAAAGTTCCAAATCAGCTCCAATATTCATATTGGAGTGGAATATACACATCTCCAGAATGCAGTCAAGAGATAGAAAAAATCATGTATTTTTGTTATATGTTTTGGGGATGTACAACAATAGTAACAAGTTGAAATTATCCAAGCAAAGCATCTATAATGAAGTTTGTCCTTAATTTATATGACTGGAAAACAGAAAAAGAAAAGAATGAAACAAGAATTTTCTGCTCTGGGAATAGCCAAATAGAAATGAAAAAAGACATCGAAAAAGAGTGATTAAATTCAGAAATTCTTAAATGATCCAACAAAGATCACATAATCCTGTGGCTAAAGCAAAGAAAATAATTCTTAATATTTATACTAATTTTCAATCAATAAGAAAAAAGGGTTGATAGATCCAAGCAGCTCTTTCTTGAACCCAAATGTTTTTCCTTTCCCTAGGCGTTTGCCAAAATATCTGCCTAGTGATTTTTGCCAGGATCATATCCATTGTTACATTGTTGCCATTTGCATAAACCAAAACAGGACATGCGGTTAAATATACAAGAGAAAAGAGTTTGATTTGTTATAATATATTATAGGGAGTGAAATAATCAAACATGGCCACATCTAAATAAAACAAAATAAAAGGTTTAAATACTACTTTGACCCTTGTACTTTCAATTTTGGTTCATTTAGCCTGCATCTCTATATTTTTGGGTCTTGGTTCATTTTGGTCCATGTACTTTTAAAAATGTCTTGGTTCATTTTGGTCCATGTACTTTTAAAAATGTCTATTTTGTTCACCGTAGTTTTAAAAAGTAACCACTTTGATTTTCTATTTAAAAGTATAAGGCCCACTACGAACATTTTGATACTTCAGAGACCAAATGAATAAAAGTTGAAAGTACAAGAACCAAAAAATAAAAAAGCATTTTAAAGGTACAAGGACCAAAATGAACCAAAATCGAAAGTACAGGGAACAAAGTAGAATTTAAACTAAAAAAACATGATTGGAAAAAAAAGGAATAGAATAAAATTACCCATATTGATCTTGGGAAATAACCAGCGCATTTTGGGTGATCTCATTGATTAAATTATCTCGTTCTGTGCTATCGGAACAACTGAGGCATTTTTGAAGTACACAACAACCGTGGCGATCAGTTGCAAGATCAACACAACTAGTTCTTGCAGCATCAAACAGTAACTGCAGAGAAAGCCATAACCAGAATTAATTTTTTGTTTCACAGAAATCATTTTACAAAATGAACCTTTCTCAATATCAATTTCCACTTAGGATGAAGAGAAGGGGATTGAACATGTTGGGGTTAAAAAGGTCAATGAGTCCAACCACAACAAATCATATCTACCTTACTTTCACCAAAATTGGACCCACCAAAAAAAGTCCAAACATTGATATGGCTAAAATAATGTTCTATTCTGTAATAACAGTTGAACTGGAAAGACAGCAGGTTCAAATCTAGAACGATTGTGGATGATTGATATATACCTTTACCATTTACCGCATAGGTTCTAATAAAATAGTATAAGGATCTATGGAAATCATTGACAAAGAAATTATAGAGAAAGAAACTGCATACCACGTTTTCACTTTTATGTTTTAAGGAGGGAGAGAGCACAAGAATTTGAGAAAAGATAAATTTTCCAGCAAATTTGGTAACAGATGCAAGAACACGAGCAACAACACCATTAACAATGAAATCAGAAACAAAAAAAGAAAGAAAAAGAGAAATTCCCCTGTTACACATGCAATGAGTCTTATTACTGCAAGATGCACAATGAATGCATTAATGCACTCTAATGACCCCCAACTTCTAATCTGAATCTTTCCTTTTGCAAGTAAAAAGCCAAAAGTCTAAAATAGTCATTCAAACATCATACGATGAATATTCCAGTGTTGAACTTATCATAAACTCTCTACAATGTTTCACTCAGCTGACTCTATAACATATTCACATCTTTATTTTCTTTGCAAATTTAAAGATATGGTATATAAATGTTTACTATGGAAAAGACTATGAAAGCTTTCGGAGAAATCAAAAGATTGAAAGGAAGTAGAAAGCTGGGAAAAATATTTAAGAGTGTCCTCCCCCTACTCGGCTACTCCCAACAAGTTGGACTTGTGCTCTCAGATTTTCCATTAAACCCTTCCTCATACACTGAATTCCCTCTAAATTCCTTGCTTCATGTCATTCTACCCTTCAAATTACTTCCTTTAAAAATTTATTGCTACTTGCAAATAGTGACTGAATATCTTAATCCCAAGTGTGCCATTCCTCCTCCCCTCATAGATAAACTAAGTAAAATTTGAAAGAGAATAGCAAAGATCCCCAGAAAGATGAACTAAAAGGAAAAAGAAATTCAAATAAAAAAAGATTACTTTGTTGCATCACACATTGAATTTGTTTTACAATTTTCTATGATTGAACATATGATGTTGGCCTTCTTCTTTGTCTAAACTCTAAACTACGGATGACAAGGTGAGCACCTTCTCACTTGAAACAGACAAACTCAAAGAAACAGATCTGCAAAATATAATCCTCACCTCACGGCAACTAGGCATTAAATAATCAAGGCAATGTTGCGCCACATGGTTGCCGTTTATGTTTTTCATCAGAGTCACTATTCCAGACTTTAAAGCTGAGACAATCATGTAAACTTGCTCTTGGGTTTTAAGAGTCTCAATAACCTTCTGAATAGCACGAGTCCTGTGTTTAAGATAGAAGATAGTGGAAGAAAATTAAAAAACAATAAAAGGAAATACAATGACGTCAAGAAATGCTGTTGTTTGATCCGTAAGGTATAAAAAATGGCAGGAAAAGAGCATACCCATGCATGTCACATGAAATTATAACAAGTTCACCATGGTTCTGTGTAATTCTATGTAGGATTTGCATCCGCTGATTGTCATTGCAAACTTCAAGCAGCTTCTGTACTAGATAATTTCCAAAAGCATCTACCATGAGGTCAACAACATGATCGATGATTTCATTGAAAATCTTCTCAATATCTTCATCAGTACCCTCCATAAATTTCCGTTGCAAGAAGCGACAACCATGTTGGTCCTTAGCCATGAGAAATATTCTACCCCTGACTTCATCAACAGAGTTAAATCTCTCAGGCACTAACTTAAGATTTGCAGATTCCGAGTACCAAGCAGATGAGTGATCACGACACATGCATTCAGTAGCTGTAGAAAAATTATTGTGCCGAACAGAGCTATTTGGGCGGAGAAATCTACTTTGGTTGACATGATTGGCTGATTTATCAGCACCAATAGACATAAACCTCATAGCATCAACAGTGTTTAGCCCAGGACTCCTTCCAAACATCTTTCTAGGAAAGGAAACTTTCTCCATACCTTGAATTGTGTCCATATAATGTGTTCCAAAAACAGAACTTAACTGGTTTGATCCCCTACGAAATGCACTCGCCTTCCATGATGGTTCGTGATTAGACTGTTCAAGATGGTGAGCAATTGGAACCTCATAATATTGCTGCTTACGATTCTGACTTGAAATCCTACTTGCAATGTTCTCATGTTGTTGAATTGGAAGCAGACGTTCCAATTGCTGATTATGAAGATGCTGCAGGTACGGGTGCTGCTCATGCATCCTGTACAAATGGTCCTCCTCAGCATAATTCCAATCAATTTGACGATGATTCATCTGTTGTGGATGTATGCAACGTCGCCCATTGTGGAAAACTTGCTGCCTTTGAGATGCGATGGGGAACTGCGAATTCGGAGCAGACACATTAGCCACCTCATGAATTAAATGAGTAATAGGGGAGGAAGTCTCAAATGGCTGAAGCTGACCAAGCTGCCACTTCTTGTACTGTTCAGGTATATGTCTGGAAGGAGAGTTTTGGTGGCCAAGTCTTGTTGAATGAGGATCATGAACACCATTAGTCAAGTGATTTGAAGAACTCCAAGCAGCTAACACTGATGGATCCATATTCTGTAATTGTTTATTCAAGTTGTCTGAGTAATGGTCCTCCAACAGAATGGCATGAGACTTCCAAGCACGCGCCGTTGCCTCGTCACCAAAGTTTAACTTTTCAAATGCAAATGTCAAGGACTGGTCGCCCGGAACAGAATTTTGCCTAGTTGAAATTTGATCCATAGATGATTGCTGGAGTTTACTCATAGAGATATTTCCATCCATCAAGTTCCCACTGCTATTGAAATCTCTTATGGAAGACTCTTCATAGGAACTCACAGATATCGATGACAAGCCTTCTTCAAGATCTGCATTACCAGATGCAATGTTAGGAATCTGATTGCCAAAAAAATTCGCAAGGTCTTCAAATTCTATTTCATTATTCATCTCTTCCATAGTTTTAACTCACAAAAACTCACAATATGCCAAAAGGTAACAAGCAAACCCCTCACTTAAAGAATAAATGATACAGTGCCACAAATGTTTCTATCCTTAGCCTGCCAAGCAGCAAAACGCACACAATTTTCAGTGTCAAAGATCAGATCATAATTTCAACAAATTTCCAACCCACATTGCAGAAAAACAAGCCAATCACTGTTATCCCACAACCCAGATAAAGAGCAATTGAATTTTGAATAAGACCCAACCATCACAATCAAATCACCTAACCCACAAATTTGTCACGATCGCCCACTAATACAGTGTACCCTTCAATTACAGTAAAAAATAGAACATTCAGAAAGATTAGAAAACAAGATTCTTCTGAATGTCAGTCAACTCCTAAACAATGTCAACAAGCAAAAAAGAACAAAACAATCAAAATCAAGAAAATCACCAACACAACAGTAACCAAAACAACCAATGCAGGAAAGAAAAACACACACGAACAAACAAATAGACATAGAAAAATCGCAAAACACACCCAAATAATCCTCGATGATCAAAATCAGAAACAGGGTCATAAACTAACACAACTTGATAAAAAAAGATCAGTATCGCAAGAGCTCCCAAAACACAAAAAAGGGGGAAAAAAGAAGGAAAGGGATGAATCAAAACTAACCCAATAAGCGATGAGAGAAAAGAAAGAAGACCCACGTCAGAGAAGTCGCATCAGTGAAGGAAAAAGGCGAAAGGGGGGAAAATGTAGAGTAAAAGGAAGAGTTTTTTATCAAAGAAGTTTGAAAAGAAAATGTGGGTTTTCCATGAATGATCGAATAGAATAGAAAAGGGATGGAATGAGAAGGGAAAGCGGTGTAGGTGAAGAAGAAGAAGAAGAAGAAGAAGAAGAGAGGCGGCGTGAAGAGGAAGAGAATGAGAAGAGAAGGGATTAAAGAAGGAGAAATTATAGGAAAAATAAAGAGAGATTGGCAAATATCAAAAGAGGGATAGTAATCAAGTAACCTGCATGGATTTGGAGTGTTACGTTTTCAATTGTTTCTTCCTTTTTCTTTTTTTTTAAATTTTTTTTTTCTTTTTTTTTTTTTTTTTCTTTTCTTCCTCTCTCACTCTCTGTGTGTGAGCCTATACTTTTGGGTTTTGTTTGTTCTTGGGGTTTTGTTGGAGTCATCAAAATCAAACACACCAAATTTTTATATTTTTTAATATTTTTTTCTCTCTCTCCCTCTTGTATTTTGCAATATTTTATATGAACAAAGATTTCCTATTATTCTAATGTTTGACTCCAACTTTTAATAAATAGATATAGTTTTATTAAATCAAATGTTATAAAATTTGTATTTTTTTCGTGTATTTTGAAAAAGATTTAGATTATTGGTTATATTTTAGAAGATTTTTATATATGAAGAATATTTGAATTTTTAAGAAAAAATTTGGCCTAAATTTATCTACTTTAATTTTAAACTTTTAATATTATAAAATTGTACCTCAAATTTAGATAAATTTTAACTTTAAACTTTAAAAGCGTTGTATTTTTAGTCTTTTAATAAGGTATTGTCTCACTCTAATACATTGTTCAAAGATTCTTCAATAAATTATAAAACATGTGTAGAAGAAAAAATTGGATGAATTTTAGAGATAATAATATTTTTAATTAAATTTTATGAAATTCAAAAAAAAAATTATTCGAGGATTAATTTATGTTTGGATCAAAATTTGTAAATTTTACTTTTATTGAAATTAATGAGATTATAAAGAGATTTGTTTTTAAAAATAAAAAAATATTAAACTATTTATAAATATAGAAAATTTTTAGTGCAAAACTAAGTATTATAAATAAAGTTTTTTTTACATAATTTTTTATTAATATTATAAAACAAAATAACAGACAAGTGTAAAAATTAATTAGACAAGTATTATTTCAAAAAATAAATAAATAAAATAAGTTCAAATTTGATTTTTTTTTTGTATCGTTCAAAATTGATCTTTTCCTCTATATTTTGAAAAAAAAAAAAAAGATCATTAATATGATTTCGTATGATATCGATGTTGTTACTATTTTTTATTATTATTATTATTATCATTGTTTTTAAAATTTTGAAAGATTTTATATTTTTTGAAAATTTTGAAAATCGTAGGATTTCGAAAAAAATCTTTAATTTTTTTTTTTTTTTAAAAAAAATGGTATATCTTTTCAAGAAAATTGAAGCTTCTAATATAATTTTGATAATATTTTTTTTTCATGAAAATAAATTTAAATCTCACATGCTTTAAATGATGAATAAATTTCTAAATAAGCCAATATCTTTATTTTATGGCAAAGATTATTCTGATTACACGTCATACTTATGGAATATATTCCTTTTTTTATGCCCATAAATAATAACCATCAATCTTTTTGTGCATTACTAAAAAAAAATCTTTTTATGCTTTTAATTATTATTATTATTGTTTTTATAGTTCAATTATTAATTTTTTTTCTCATATTTCTACCATATTGAAAATTCCCATGAAATTAAAACAATATATATAAATATATGAACCTAACTTCTTCAACACCTTCATTTAATAATTACTATGCATACCTAATTCACAGCTAAATTTTGAAAATAAATATTATGGACCATTGAAAAACTTTACATTTAATAAAAATATTCTTATCTAACAATCTTTAGTTTTAGTCATAGCATGATGATAATTATAAAATCAAAACCACATTTTTAAAAACCAAGTAATTTAAAATATTGTTTTTCTATAACTTTTTTTTATAAAAATAAATAGGAAAAAAATACTTTTTTATGTTAACGAACTTGAGGTCGATATAATTTTCATTTGGTCAAAATGTTACATTTGAACACTTAAATTTTAACTTTAGTTTCTATTTGGTCCCTGAATTTATAGATTTTACACCTTTACTCTTAAAAATTTAAGAATACAAAGGTAAGATCAAATAAAAAAATTTCAGAATTTAGGAATAAAAGTGTAATATTTTTAAATTTTATAGACTAAATAGAAATCATATAAAAAAAAATTAAGGAGCTAAAAGGTTATTTTTTCCAAATAAATATTAAAAAAAAAAGGTGTAGCTAATATGAAAACTGTGTTACTAAATAGGAAAATCAGAACAAAAGTATGGTTACAACAAATTTATTGACTAAGCATTTTAATTATGGTCAAATTACAAATTTGGTAAATAAAGTTGAGGAAATTAAAATTTAGTTCTAATAATTTATAAGTTAGAATTTAGTCTCATTTCATTAAACCATGAGAAATTAGTTTTGTTTTTTTTTTTTTCTTTCTAAATTATAGAGATCAAATTTATAATTTAATTTTATATAAATAGCAAAACTGCTAGAAATATTTTTAAATATAACAAAATGTTACTATCTATCAACAATAACATTTTGCTACATTTATAAATAATTTTAGCTCATTTTGCTATATTTAAAAACAACCCTTTTGTTTTGTATAATATATAAAATATAATCCCTTCCCCATTTAATTATATATAATATTTGTTTTTACATTCTATTACTATTCCAAAAACAATTTTATTGGTTAAATCACACATTTAATTTCTAAACTTGTCTCTAATTTTTTTCAAAATGACAATTTTAATCTTTGGATGTTGAATTTTTATTTTTAAATTTTACAAATATACTAACTACAAAATTAAAAGTTTAGAGTTCCATTAGACATAAAATTCAAATTTATATCTAAATTATATATTTTAAAAAAATTAAATTTTTCTAGAATTTAATTGAAAGCCTATGAACCTATTAAACATAAAATTAAAATTTTATTAGACTAAAAGTTCAAAGACCATAACTATATATCCAAAAACATGGTATTTTGAGGAAAAATTATATTTAGGCATGAAAAAGTTGCTTTTTGATCATGTCAAAAAAGCACTTCTACCATGTCCTTCAAGGACATCTCAATTAATGAATAATGTACACAAAATCCAATAAAACATTAAAAAATCACAAAACAAAAATTACACAAAATAAATTTATTACTTAATAAATGTCAGATCATCTAAGTTATTAGGATAGCTCTCTGTTAAGTAGGTTCGAATACCCAATATATATATATATATATTTTTTTAAAAAAAAAGATAAATTAAAGAATTATTTTAATAAAAAATAGTTTAATATATATAATAATAAAACAATAAATGGTAGAGAGAGAAATAATAGCATTTATCATATTTTTGGATAAAAAAGAAGAAAAAGGGAAATTCAATTATGTAATGCAGAAATTGAATAAGGCAATAAGGGAGAGAAAAGATTGGGAAACAGTTGAAGATTGAATTAAAATAAATAATAAATGTAGAGAGAGAAAAATAATAAATAATAAATATAAAAAAAAAACAATATTTTTCGCATTTTTCGAAAATGATGTTTGTTTCACATTCTTCATTTTTCTTTATTATTATTTTTTTCCTGTTGCTGACTTTTGGTAGTTATAATTATTATTATTATTTTAATTTAATTTTCCGACTTGTCGTATACCTATACTGACAAAAGCTACAAAACGACGTCGCTTAGCCTCCAAACTTCATCTTTCATCTTCATTATTATTAAAGCAAAAAATCAGCCATTTATTTTTCAGACAAAGAGTGTTTTGGTTTCTAATGGCTGCACCCACACTCCATTAAAGTTACCATTTTGACCCCCAACACCATCATTACTGCCTTTCATCTCTCTCTTTTTCCTATACCCTTTACAGGAAACATAATTTGGTCGTGGTCTTCCTAAAGAAAACAGCTCTCAAAAAAGTCACCCCGAACTCAGTGGATAAAAACACCAATTACCATTCGTAACGGTAGAACTAACAAAAAAAAGGCTTTCAGAATAAAGATGAGGAAAAGCAAATGACTCCTTTCCCATGGGCATGATTTCAATCATATTAAAAGAACCACACTCAAAAAGTTTGCAGTCTATACATTACTGAAAAGAGCCTAAGCTTACCGTCGCCATCTCGGTCTCTAGTACAACAACGAATCTACAAAAGGAAAAATACAGATGCGTAACCGTTTGTCGTCACGGTATTCACATCCATGAAATGGATAGAGATGAATGTCTTCATCTCTAATCAGTTTCTTTCAAGATATGGAGATAGAACCATGCTGCACACTTGCAGCCATGGTTAATTGGCCTAAGCTCCCTTTACAAACAAAAAGAAAAAGGAGAAGAAAACACATGAGGGAAAGACTAGTTATACCCTCTTAACAAACAACAACAAAAAATGCAGGTTAGAGGCAGGCAATCCTTAGTCGACCATTGGCGCCGATTAGTTTGTTTTTGCGAGCACTGCAAGGACTTTCTTCCCATACATGTTTGTCCTAAGCAAAGGGACGTGCGGTCTGATCGCAGCCACAAGTTTAGCATGAACAGAGCTCTGTTTGGCCAAAAAAAACATTCATGTAATTCAATTAGAAATCAGATTGAAACAGCAGAGACACAGTGTAAGTAATTCAAACAGTTCCAGAACCATTGTTCTTTTTCGTTTTCTTTCGAGTTGTAATTTCATCGCATATCGAAAAGTAATGCGTGAGTTCATACAGATTAAAAAAGCAACAACAAAAAGGAGTGATACTCACTTTGCAAATCCCAGAACGAGCCAGCACTGCTTGAACTGCATAGTTTCCATATGGATTCAGCATAATTTGGCTGAATCGTTCATCATTTATCAACTCATCGACAACTTTAGCGAGATATTCATCTCCAGCATAAACACATCTTTCAACAACATTACTGCTATATTTCTGGATGGACAAGTCCGAAAAATGGCCCTCTAGCCGTTTGAAGATGCCAGATGTCACCCAAGGAAGGATAGAAGGGCACCGTGCAAGCTCGAGGGCGAATTGCACAACATAGTTCCTGCATCATTATTGTAATGTAAATGTCAAGCGCTTAGTTCTGAAACATTAAACATGTAAAGGTCACAGACAAAATGATCTAGAACATTTAATCTAACAAACTATAAGAATAGCTATTTATTTAAACTACATGGACTAAATTTCTAAACCTCAATACTGTACTTGAGATTAAATTGTTACATATTAAGCTCAGATACCAAGTCATTGAGGTTTTTATTAACAGTGGATACTTTTAAAAAGTTTCTCAGAAAGCTAAGCAAACATGTCATCATCTCGTTGTTATGGGGCGAGGGGATAGATTTCTGATTCGCTCGATCGATTTAAATAAAATTTTCTTTTGATTATTAATTTAGGAATAAACAAGAGAGGATGAATCGATCAAATTAGCTCTCTCCTAATTCCCAAAAAGCTTTTTCCATGATAGATATTGCTTCACAACTTTGAAATCTATAAAACTATTTTCTAACAGTAAATCAAAGAGTTAAATCCCTGTATAAAAAATGGTTGTAGAACCAAACTACAACACTGCAAAATAACAGAAAATCGAGTCCATCGAAAGGTCAAAAGTAAATTACCCGTACTGGTCTTGGGAAAGAACCAAAGCATTACGTACAACCTCACTTAGCAAACGGTCTCGGTGTCTAGCATCAGAAACAGCAAGGCATTTTTGAAGCACACAACAACCATGGCGATCAGTGGCAACCTCGACACAAGATTTTGTTGCAGCATCAAAGAGAAACTGCAGAAACCAGCATTCGATGTCATCACAAAAATGATTGTGAAAAAGAATCCCAAAGTAGGACGACGTTACTAAATGGTAAAAAGATAAACATAAAATCTTCAATTATAAGGCAACAGGTTAAACTAAAATGGGACAGGTTATATTACAGAAATAATAGCAACTTCGATGTAAACATAATGAGCTTTCTCACATGCACTGTTGTGACGGTGACTATATTTTTAAGAGCTTGGACAAAGACTATAGCTATGGGGGGTTTTTGACCCTCTTTTTATCAATTTCATTCATCAATTCATTGTTCTTTCTATCAAAATAAATAAATAAATATCTACCCGAGGCATTCTAGTGACATAAAACAAGAATCAATGGAGATCTATTACAGAGAAAGATGTTGATGGCAAACAGCTTGTTACTGAAATATAATTCTTTTTAGGGAAAAAAAACAGTAAAGATGACAAAATTTCCAGCGGGTCAAGGAGACAGAGAGAAGATTTAAAACTAGAGAAAAGCAATATTGATAATGAAATCAACACCAAAGACATTAAAATTCAATACTTCAGCTTACACGTACTCACCAAATCTTCACACCACATAAGCTCCCATAATAAATTAAACACCATTGCAAAAACTTAGTTTCAAGCCTAACTAGATGTATAGGGATTAGGTCATAATGTGGTTTTTTTAATTCTCTGTTGATATTTAAATAGATCTAGTTCTCAAAGTAAGCTAAAATGTACTAACCTGGCATCAAGATAATGGATAACAATGTCCCTATGTTGTGGTAGTATAGCTTTTGGAGAGGGGTTGTCTCTCCCAAAAAACTCTCCCCATCTCCAAAATCCTTTACTCTATTTGTAACTGTCACATGAACTAACTCCTCAACTAACTATAAATATGTCTTTACCAATGTTACTAATAATATTCCCAATATTTCCCTACTGATAACACATTATTCTCAACGTACACTTCAAAAAGGCAAAACAAATAAATTGAACGTATTGGCATCCAGAAGGTATTTGAAGGTTATCATTCTCTACGCTTACACCCAAGTTTTCCACCCAACTTTATATCCCCAAATTATCAAAATGAAGAAGAGTTAAACAATAAACAAGTAGGAAAACTAAAGCAAGATGACAGGCTAAATTGAAAGGAAGGATTCAAGAAACAGAATCCTGCAATTATCTCTGTTGCTTGAACTAAAGCAAGATGACAGGCTAAATTGAAAGGAAGGATTCAAGAAACAGAATCCTGCAACTATCTCTGTTGCTTGTACTAGTGTATCACTGTATGTGATTGGAACAACAAGAAGGTCGAGAATACATTATTTTGGACATATAATTGCACAACTTTTCCTAAGCACATAGAAAAGGAAGCAACTTCAAATAATTTGAAACACAGATGATGGGAATATATCTCTTACCCCAATATAATCAGGCATCAAATACTGCAGGCAATGCTGTGCTACATGGTTACCATTTACATTTTTCATGAGAATCACTATACCAGTCTTCAATAAAGAGACAATCATGGAAAACTGCTCTGGGGTTTTGAGAGTTTCAATGAGCTTTTGTACAGCTCGAGTCCTGTAATTTGAAACCATGAATATTATAGAAGAGAATTAAACCAACAAAATAAAAGTAAAAAGAAGACAAAGTGGATCAAAGACACAAAATTAATGGCTGAACTGAGGTCAAAAGAGACAAACAGAGATGGAGCATACCCATGCATATTACACGAGATTCGAATCAGTTCACCGGGTCTGTTAATCTTATAAAGAATTTGAAGGCGCTGATCCTCGTCACACACTCCAAGGAGTTTCTGTATCAAATAGTTTCCAAAAGGATCTACCATGAGCTCAGAAACATGATGAATGATCTCACCAAAAATCATCTCAATATCTTCCTTAGTACCCTCACTGAACATCCGTTGTAAGAAGCGACAACCATGTTGATCTTTAGCCATGAGATATATTTTACCAGTGGCTTCATCAAGAGAGTTACATTTTGGAGGCAGAATATCTATTTTACGATTTGCATAACTAGATAACATAGAAGATACCCGTAAGTTGTCATGACAGACGCAATCTTTGGCTGTTGAAGCAAAACCATACTGCCTAACATAACAACTTGGACAAAGAAATCCATTTTGGCTGATATAATATTTGAGTTTCTCAGAATCAACAGAGGGAACCTTCATACAATCAACTCCAATCAGTCCATGGTTCCTTGTGGGGATCTTCCTAGGAGAACTTTGCTTGAAACTTTTTTCCTGTGCATCTAATGTATCTACATAAGGTGTTGCAAATGCAAGATTTGGCATCCCTGAACCTGCACAATGTGCAGTCCCATTACAGAATCCTTCATGTTTAGACTGGTCACGACAGGGATGAAGTGGAACCTCAACAAAACGTTGCTGCCTAGGACTCTGAAATCGCAACGGCCCAAATGCAGCATTACCACAAGATTCAAATAGATTCGAATGTTCTAGCAGCTGATTATGAAGATCATGCAGGTATTGGTGCTGCCATTGCATTCTGCAGCTGTGGAGCTGCTCTCCTTTTGCACAATTTGGACCTATTTCACCATGATTCATTTGTTGTGGGTGCATAAAATGAATTGGGGATAACCCATTCAGCAACATTTGCTCATGATGAGTGGATAAAGGAAACTGCAAATTTCTAGCAGGCACTTCATGAGTAAGTGGCACAGCAGAGGTAGGAGTCTCAAATGGCGTAAGGTGGCCAGCCTCCCCCTTCTTGTGGACATCAGAAACAAGTCTTGCAGAAAGTGCGAGCTGAGGAGGAAGACCTGGCATACGAATTTCATAATAACCATTGCTCAAACGATTTGAAGGCCTCAAAGAGGGATCAGCTACCGTTGATCCTTCAGAGTTGATTGATTGCTTATTCAAATAGCTTTCAAATTGGTCGTCCATTAAATTGGGGTGATTCATCCAAGTTTGCCCCGTCCCCTCCCCACCCAAACTTAATTTCTCCACTGCAGATGTCAATGACCGGTCTCCGATCCGGTTACTTTCACCAGTCCGAAATTGACCGGTACTTGATTGCTGAAACTCATTGATCAAGACCGGTCCATTCTCCAAACTTCCATTACTGTGAAGTTTCTCCATGGACAAACCATTACAGGAATCTGCAGCCATTGAAGATACTCCTTTTTGAGCAGATCCTTCAGCAAATCCATTTTCACAAGAAACTATCGGATTCTCACTGAGAAACCTCTCAAGTTCAAACTTCAGTTTACTGGCCATTTTTCTATTTTGTACACGGGAGAACCCCTTAATTTCACCTAGATCAAAACAGTAACAAGTCTTAGATGAAGAATACAAATATCAAGCAAAGCCTTTCAGTTCAATCACAAAAGAAATAATACAATTAATACAGTAAGTTTCCTATGTGAAGACCAACCTGACAACCACAAAAGAACAAAGTCTTTTCAGTAATCACATCAGATTTAAACTGAAATGACAACCTCACATTGAACAAAAATAAACCAACAAGTACTCTGTAGCAACACCCTTTAATCAATAATCACAAACCCATCAAGAACAATCTCATCATTTGAGACGATCGATTGCCCAGATAACAAGTCATTCTGTAAACGAAACCTTCAAAACCAAGAAAAAGATTTTAAAAAACAGAAAATCAACCCTGAATAGCGATCGACACCTACAGAACCTCAGAAAACAAAAAACCAAAAACATCAAAGAAAACATCAGAACTCATAACACAACCACATTATTAGATTTCCAGCTGGAGAATAACCCATCAAAAGAAAGGCTAAATCCAAGAAAGTGCAACAACACAACACAAAAAACCCCCAAAAGAAACCGTAACCCACATCATAGAAAGTAAAACGCCACAAACTCTCAATGAAAAGAGAAACAAAAACATGGGTTATAAAGTTTTCACAAACATCATTATACAAAATCCAAGAATCACAGAGATTTTCAATATCCGATGATCAAAAAACGAATCAATATATGAGAATCGAGACTAACCCAGTTGAGGAAATGAAAAATAAAGCGAAACCCACGTGAGAAAAAAGACGAATCAGAGGAAGAAACGACAATATACAAAGCAAATGAACAGTGTGGTTCTTTTTCAGTGGGAATGAGAGAATGTGGGGAAATTGGGTTTATGTTACAACAAAGAACAATGCAAAATAAGAGTGGCAAAACGCTGAAAGGTAAGGTGAGAAAAGAGAGGCGGCGTATGAAGAAGAAGAAGAAGAAGAAGAAGAAGAAGAAGAAGAAGAAGAAGAAGAAGATATAGAAATAAAGAGAGAGATTGAATGAAGAAAGGAGGAGAGATTACAGGAAAGATGGAGAGAATTGGCAAAATATCAAAACCGAATAAAAATCGAAATCGAAATCAAAACTTTTTGTTTGAAATTTTAAAAAAGAAAATCAAAAATCAATTTTTTTTTTTTTTTAAAAAAAAAGATTAGTCATTTAGTAACATGCATGGATTTGGAGTGTTACGTTTTTCATTCAATTCTTCCTCTTTTTCCCACTCTTTTTGTATGCTTACTTTTTCCTATTTTACTTTTATTTTTTTTAATCTTATTTTTATTTTTATTTTCTTGGCATTGGAATCACCAACTTCCAAATGCTTCTTGGAATCATATAATATATTAATTTAATCTACCACATAATACCATAGTCAAATCATTGCCTAAATCCCATAATCTACAATTATTTAAAATTTTATACAAGGTATCTCAACAAACTAATAACTACAATTAACAATTAAATTAAACTTAAAAGTTTTTTAGCTTAGCTCTAAAATTTAAAAAATATTTAGTTTTGATAGATACTGATAATTCGAATTTAGATATCAAAATTCTGGTGAGAGTAATTTGATTTTTAATATTGAGCTTGCCATTTAGAGGAAAGGGTTGAAAAATTGATTAAAAAAAAGATTAGGAAGAAATTAAAATTAAAATTATGTATAAAAAATAAGAAATGGTATTTGAAAATAAAATTAAATAAAAAAAATGAAAAAATAGAAGGGAGAAAAGGATGGGAAACGGTTAAAGGAGATGGGAATATAAATAAAAATAGGGAAAAAGAAATGGTAAAAAGGGACGCGCTTTTCGCAACTATCGAAACTGATATTTGTTTTGGCTATTTTCTGTGTACCTTTTCTTCTCTCCATTTATTTATTTAAAATAATAATATGGTTCTATTTATTTATTTATTTCTCACTTATTATTTATTATGTAGAATTTTTTATTGCCAAAATTACACATGTGGGTTTATTCCATCCCACACAATGATGTGTATAAATTAGGGAAATCACTTTAGATAAAAGATTAATATATATATATATATATATATATATATATATATATATTTGTAAGGGATGAAATTTATAAAATTTATTTAGATTAATAATTAAGTTGTTTTTATCTTAAATAGATATTGTTATTAGTATTCTTATTCATGTTGAACTAAATAGATTATATTTTCTTTATACATATTACTAGCATTTATAAAAGATGTTGGAGATATTCATAGATATTTAATATTGATGTTGAACTATTTGATTTATAGATATATCGACATGTGGACGGATCTTAAATTTAGTAATTGAACTTTAAATAGGTATTGATTTAATCTTTGTATTTTACAATTCGTAGCGGTTTAGTCTCTATTATGAAAAATACTATTAAAATTTAATAAAATTCCTTAGGTTAATAAATTGATTAAGGGTGAGCGTAGATATTACAACAGTTATCAGTCTCATTTAATAAAATTTATACATTTTGCTAATTTGAGAGGAATATTGTTTCTTAACCCTAACTTTAAGCTTATACTATCGATTTGAAGAGAGAAAAATTTAAGTTAAACTATTAAGGGTGTTTAAAAAACTTGATGGCATGAAAAATTCGATAAACTCAAGCCAATTTGCACGATTTGGATTGGGTTCGTGTTAATTTAGGTGAAACCATGAACCAACCCAACTGTTTATTTTTTAAATAGTTGTGATACACGCTAATAGAAGTCTATCAGGCTCTATAAGTGGCCTATCACTGATAGATGCTGATAGAAGTCTATCAACGTCTACTAGTATTTTTTTTTTTTTTTTACTATTTTCTGTAAATATTTTGACATTTATTCTATCTGTGAAAATTTCCTTTTATTTTACATATAATACAATTATATATACATATATTTATTTTAATTTAAGTAAATTCATGATGTATTTGGATTATTTATTCTCCAATAACAATTAAAAATACTTTTTTAACACTTTGGAAATAAATTTTTTATAATATAAATAGAAATTGAGTTGCTAATCTTAATTCAATAGGTGAAACATAATTAAATAATTTTTTTTATATATTAACATTTTATTTCTTTTTAAAACAAGATCTAATTAATCCGAACCTAACCTAATCTAAATGTTTCATAGTTAGAGTTATTTGGGTTGAATAAACTTACAAACAATTGAAGTTACATTTATATATTTACTAATTTGTTGTAGTTTTAATATCTTTTAATTCTATTATGTTTTAAATTCATATATATGTATGTTGGTGTTGTGTGGTTAAATCTTTTCTAATTATATAATGTGATTTTTTTTCCCTTTTGCAAGTTTAACAATATGTAGGGTAAGATTCGAACTTCACCTCTTGATCAATAGTTCATATTTTATGTCAGTTGAGTTATACTCTTGTTAGTATATGATGTGATTCTTATTATTGATTTATGGTCTTAATTTTAAAATGTGATAAATTAAAATCATCAAATCAAAGATCAACAATAAACCTTAAAGTGGGTGTTCGACCCTAACTTCAAATGGGCGCCCACTCAATTTTTGGGTTTCCAATTATAATTGTTGGTGTTTCCAATTATTATAACCTAAAATTAACTACAGTATTTTTATTTTAAATATCTCTTTATTACTGTGTTTAGTATTTCCTACTTCATCGTCTCTTTCCCTCTTTGTTACAATGTTTACTATTTCTTACTCATACTTAATTAGTCTACAATAACTCGTTGTAGACTTTTGAATTTTCCATGTATCACATCATAGTCTATTAAAGAATTTGTTTCAACGTGTTGAACCACTACTCTATAGTTTGAACGAACGAACTTCCTTTAATGGACATACTTGCCTTTATTATAATTCTTCTCAGTCTACGAGGATAACAATCGAACCTCTAGCTTCTAAGGAGAAAAACCATATCAATTACTTTAAAACTTTTGAGTCACTTTTTATGATGTCTTAATTTTGTTTGATGTTTAAAAGTTACTAATCAAATTCAAGTACAATTTTTAAGATTGATAGGTGAATCAATATATATAACTGAAAACTAATATTAAGAAAAGTACTTTTGCACAAATTTTAATTGTAATACTTATACAATCCAATACATGCTGCAATCTCAAATTTTTTAATATTAACGCATGAGAATGAAAATTTAAACTTATAATACATAGTTCCCTTATTTAGAAAATGAAAATATTAATAATAATAACGCTCCCAAAACCAACTTTTACACCCTTTGAATATAATAATAAATATTTTAACGTCCAAGAATTATAACTTTGATAAAAACTAAAAAATTACATTTATATTTAATTGACTAATGTCCTCTAATCTCTCAACGTTTATAAAGAAATAATATGTATCTAAAATTACATACTAATATTGCTTAAAACTATATTTATAGTCATAAACTACACTAATTAAACTCACAAAAAGAAAAAAACAAACTTAATAACCAAAACCTCCTCGACTATTAAATCTCACACGAGCATATTATATCATATCGGTCAACACAACTCAATAATAATTTATCTATAGTAATAATAACTTAGCTATACTTTCGAGTTCGAACCTAAAATAATGATGATATCAATAATAATAGGTTGATAGTACCTTGCCAACAACTTTGCACTTGCACCAAAAGACACCCTTTACTCAAAGCAAATGAGGCCAAATGATACTTTTCAACATGGAAAAAAAGAGAGAACTTAAGAGAAGAAGATGCTCTCAATCATGAAAATTCCACTACTAAAGAAGATGCTCTCAAATCATTCTCATGTTGTTCTTTGAATGCTTTGACATTTTCATATCTAAGGTCTCTCTCTCTCTAGTACAAAGAAGTGGCTGAATCTACAAAAATAAAGAAGAAAAATGGCTTTTTTTACCTCACCATTCATCATAGTCATGAATTTCTATTACTCCTCTTTCTCTACCTCCCCCCATGGAATGGTTTTCTCTTCATTATTACTCTTTTTTCCCTCTTAACTGCTACTTTTCATCAATACCCATATCCTGAATTGTCCATGGGATTGCCAGCAGCAACTGGTTCAGGCTCCTTGATCTCCACCACCACACAATCTGACATCAAGAATGTCTTTGCCACTGAAGCTGCATGCTCTAAGCAGCATCTAACCACCTGATCACACAAACACACAAGCCATTTCAGAGATAGTATGTATATGTACATCTCGACTTTCGCATGGTGTTGAACAACTAGTATCATGCATTCATCTTCCAAGTTCATAGAGAAATTAAGCAGGCCACGCATCATTATCCTCCAACAGGGTTTTTGAAGAGCGGTTGTGATGAAGTTTGGGAGGCAGGCATAAACACGGTGGGCAAAGTATTTTTGTAACTATGATCTTAGTTTAATTTTATTGGATTGAAGTTCTTTTCGCAGTTAATCCAGAGTCTCTGCTTATTGCTGGACTTGTTTTTGTTTTTCTTATGGACTTGTGCATTCTTTCATTTCTCTCCATGAAAGCTCAGTTAGTTATCCAAGAAAAAGAATGTTGCAACTATGATCTTAGTTTAATTTTGTTGGATCGAGGTTCTTTTTGTTTAGTCGAGGGTCTCCTTTTTGCTGGACTTGTTTTTCTGACGGACTTTTGCATTCTTTCATCTCTCTCTGTAAAAGCTCAGTTTCCTACCCAAGGATAAGAACTAGAACTTTGTAACTATGATCTTACTTTTATTTTGTTGGATTGAGGTTCTTTCTGTAGTTAGTCCTGAATCTCTCCTTTATTTTAATTTAAGAGGTTGCGCGGTCATAAATACAGTGGGCATTTTTGTAACTATGATCTTAGTTTAATTTTGTTGGATTAAGGTTCTTTTTGCAGTTAGTCCAGAGTCTCTCCTGGACTTGTTTTTGTTCTTCTTATGGACCTGTGCATTCTTTCATTTCTCTCAGTGAAAGCTCGATTTCTTACCCAAGAAAAAGAACGTTGTAAATATGATCTTAGTTTAATTTTGTTGTATTGAGGTTCTGTTTGTAGTTAGTTCAAGGTCTCTTCTTTTTGCTGGCCTTGCTTTTCATATGAACTGGTGCATCTCTTCGTAGAAGCTCAATTTCTTACCCAAAAAAAAAAGAACAAGAACGTTGTAACTATGATCTTAGTTTAATTTTGTTGGATCGAGGTTCTTTTTGTAGTTAGTCCAGAATCTCCTTTTTACTGGACTTATTTTTCTGATGGACTTTTGCATTCTTTCATTTCTGTCCGTAAAAGCTCAGTTTCCTACCCAAGCATAAGAATTAAGAACGTTGTAACTGTGATCTTAGTTTTATTTTGTTGGATTGAGGTTCTTTTTGTAGTTAGACCTGAACCTCTCCTTTTTGTTGGATTTGACTCCTTACCGACTTCATTCTTTATTTCTCTCCATGAAAGCTAGTATCTTACCCAGAACGTTATCATAAAAAGTTCTCACCTTGGTTGGATCGATGATTCCAGCAGCCATCAAGTCTTCATACTTCCCAGTTGCAGCATTGTATCCATATCTATAGTTATCAGTGGACAACACCTGATAAAGAAACAAAAATCTCAACACTTCTATACAACCACAATGAGGAACAGCAAAGATTAAATGAACAGTTGTATTGGAATCATATACCTTCTCACTGACAACGCTACCATTGACACCAGCGTTCTTTGCAATCAGCTTGAGGGGATAGCTTAATGCTCTCTTGACAATGTCTGCTCCAACCTGGCATCAAACCAATAGAACTTAACAAAACCAGCAGTAGATTTTAAAGAACAAAAAGGTAGCAAAGACAAGATGCCTAAACCACCAATACACAACCAGAAAAAGGTTAACTTCTATTTAGTTGACAGACAAGTGCCAGCCATTGTATACAATGCACAAAGAAAAGAACAAATTTACTACACAGGTTACCTTCTCCTCATCGTTTTCAAAGGATTCCTTGATAGCATCCACCTTTGATGCAAGTCTAAGGAGGGTGCAACCACCACCAACAACAATACCTTCCTCAACAGCTGCCTGCAAATCATTTAAAAATTTTTAAATTAACCTAACTCAAATCAAGCTGAAAAGGTAATGATTGTTCCAGTCCAGCTGTTTCTCGTACATTTTTAGATAATACAGTCATTTTAGATATAAATTTGGAAATTTAACTAGGGATCTGAATTGTAAACAAAGCATAATAATGAGTACCTTTGTAGCATTAAGAGCATCTTCAACTCTTAATTTCTTTTCCTTGAGTTCTGTCTCAGTTTGTGCTCCAACCTTCAAGAATCGCCAAAATGTCAGAACCATGTATAGCAAAACAAGCTGATATGCTGCACAAAATAAATAAATTTACCTGTATAACTGCTACACCACCAGAAAGTTTAGCAATTCTTTCGTTAAGTTTCTCTTTCTCATAGTCCTGTTCTGCAGCCTACATAGTCATTGGCCAAATCAGTATCCAGTTTTGTCTACCCAAGCATTGGCATGGAGAACTTCCAGCAAAAACAAGAAAATGAAATAAAAATATCATTATCACTACCTCAATCAGAGTTTTGATCTGTGCAACACGCTTAGACACTGCGTCTTGGGTGCTACCATCACCAACTATGGTTGTGGTATCTTTGGTAAGCACTATCTTGGATGCATTTCCAAGTACTTCCTTTCCAGCTTTGTCTAAGGAAAGCCCTACCTCCTCTCTGATAACCGTGGCTGTATCACAAAAAAAGAATTCACTTTCAATAACCCCAGAAAAACATGGATAACTTATTTTTTATTCTTATTACGATTTTTGAATGATGACTTGTATAATTGGTTATGGGGGCATTCTAAAGGAACTGAGAAACAGGCCATTAAGGGAACAAATGAAGAAGAAGGAAGACCTCCAGTGAGAATGGCAATGTCATCAAGGTACTGGCTCTTGCGCTCTCCAAATCCAGGAGCTTTAAGGGCAGCGATCTTCAAAGATCCTCTCAGTTTATTTACAACAAGAGTTGCCAGAGCTTCTTGCTCAATATCTTCTGCCATTATCACAACAGGATAGCCACCTCTGATAGCATCCTCCAGTATGTTAATGAGATCCCTTGCATTGGTGATCTTTTTGTCAACAAGAAGCAGCTGTATGATTCACAAAGTACAGAAGGTTAGAAGACACGAATAGTTATACCTTGCAGTTCTAAGATGAATGGAATATTGCAAATACCTTGCAGTTCTCGAATTCCACAGCCATTTTCTCACTATCAGTGACAAAATAAGGGGAGATATAACCCCTGTCAAACTGCATTCCTTCGACAACATAGAGACTGTTATCGGCACTCCTTCCCTCTTCAAGAGTCACCACACCCTTTCTTCCTACCTTGCTCATGGCTTCAGCAATCATATTACCCACTTCATAATTGTTTCCAGCACTAACTGCAGCCACATCAGCCAATTCGCTGTCTTCAACCTGCAACAATATCACACCTTAATCTAGCCATTCACAAATACATCCAACCATCAAAGGCATGTTTGGGAGTGATTCTAAAATGGTTAAAATCACTTCGTCATTTTTTAAAATCACTTTGAAAGCTTTTAATCATTCAAAACCAATTTTGATGACATGAAAATTGTTTTTATAAGTCTTATCTTAGTGATTAAAAACATGTTTCGGAGTGATTTTGAACACAATAAAAAGTGACTTTAACAATTTTAAAATCACTTCCAAACATGACCAAATGACAGAATCGTTAAACTATGCAATTTTACCTCTTTTGACATTTTTTTGAGTTCAGAGACCAAGGCTTTGGCTGTTTTTTCAATGCCCCTTGTGATAAGAACAGGGTTTGCTCCAGCTGCTACAACCTAAAATATGTTCAGATCAGTTAGTAAAAATTCAAATGTGGAGATGCTTAAACATAGCACTACTTTGAATCTGAATACCTTGACACCTTCAGCAATAAGACCCTGAGCCAAAACAACTGAAGTTGTAGTTCCATCACCAGCTAAGTCGTTGGTCTTCGCAGCAGCTTGTCTGACTAGCTTAGCACCAATGTTCTCAACTGGATCCTCCAATTCAACCTAACCAGCACAAGTAAAACCAAAATGAAACAATTATAAATTTGAAAGTATTTCAGTATAGAGATATACAATGGAAGAGGTAAGTTTTAAATACGGAGGTGGGAATGAGATACCTCTTTTGCAACAGTTACACCATCATTAACAATCTTTGGGGAGCCATACTTGCTTTCTAGAACCACATTTCTTCCTTTGGGACCAAGAGTAACTCCAACTAAGTCTGCAAGTTTGTTCACACCGTTCTGAAACAAAGAGGCATCTTGTTACAAAAACTATAAAAAGCCGAGTAGATTTGAAGACAACAAGAACTACTGAATCAACAAGAAACAAATGTAGCTCACCTGCAATTTCTTAATAGCCGAGCCATCCTGGTTGAAGTGTAATTCCTTCGCCATGGCAGAGATCTTGGAAGAACGGTTTCTTCTTAGACTCTGTCTTTTTGGGAGTGCAAATGAAGAAATGGATGTGCGAGAAGTCAACTTATCAGAAGACGATAGAAGCTTTTTATCCATTACACGGCTTCCAGGCGCTGCAAGGGTCCCAATTGAAGACATGGCTGTGAAAGTGGAAGCCATCTACCCTCTTTCAAACTGAAACAGAAAGTAATCAGCGCACCATCAATTAGTTTAAATTGAAACAACTTCATAACGACAATTGCAAAGAAATAGAGCAAGGGGGTTGACAATGCAATCTGATGGAAATTCATGAGTTGAAAATCAAGTAGACTTAGATCCCATGCAGAGAAGATTCGATAGATTGCCAAACCAGAAATGACAAACAAAATCATCAACACAGGAATTGACACACAGTTCTCAAACAACATCAAAAACCCAAAAAAGTAAGAAAATCACAGAGAGAATGCAGAATTAAACCAGCAAGCATAAACGAAAATCAACTAAAGATACACACAATAGGGGTAAGAAAACCCAGAAACGACACCAAATTCAACAACATAGGAATTGACAATTGACATTTTGACATTTGACACACAATTCTCAAACAACAATAAAAACCCACATGCCAGAAAACTCAAACAAAGCGATAGACACAAGATATAAATGAATAAGCAAGCTACAAAGATGCAAACAAGAAGAAGACCCAAAACCCATGTAGAAAATATTAGAAAAATCAAAACCCAGAAATGAAATGACACAAACAAATGAATTGAACAATTGAAACCAGCCAAAAAGCTGAAAACACGATACTGAAAACTGAATCAGCAAGCAAAAAGAAAACCCAGGTAGAGCCAGTAGGAGTAAAGGATAAGAAAGTGGAACAGAATGAAAAGAGAGAAGGAATCTTACAAGAAAACGGCGGAGGCGCAAAGGGGTTTTAGGGTTTAGAAGGAGAAGGATTGATTTGGATAAGAGGGTGAGAGGCGACCGCTGTGAGTGAGGCAAAACTGCGGTAATACAGAGAGTATAAAATGGGATTTGTAGAGAGAAGAGTAGTAGGTTTCTTTATAGCAAATTCCAAAAGGATGGATAGGAAAATGAGAGCAAAACGAACCCAAGAATCATGTAGGCTCCTGAAGCTTCCACCAATTGTTGGCCGTTGGATTTGGCTTGGCTTCTCCCTCCATTAGAGCCCCCCTCCTCCATTGTCCTTTTTTGGAACACTCTAGAACCTTTGCCCTCTCCCCCTTCTTTTCTTTCATTTTTTTTTTTTTTTTTTTGTATTGAAGTAACAATTTAGTTCCTATGACGTTTAGTATATAACATTATAGTCCTTAATTTTGAATGACAAATTGTAAAAGTGTGATGGTAGTTGTAATTACACTCTTAAACTTTCAATTATAAAAATTAGACTCTCAAACTTCTACAAATGTTAACTTTTGACATTTAAACTTTACCGTAGTCATAGAAATTGGTCTTCCAAATGATAAAAATCGAACCCTCAAACCTATATGATTGTTAAAATTTCTACAATTAGGTAAGTTTGAAGGTCCAATTTTTAACACTTGTATAAGTTTGAGTGCTCAATTTTTACAATTGAAAGTTTTAGTTTATAGTTGTAATCACCACCATACTTCAGGAGTGACTTTGCAATTTGTCCTATTTTACATTTTGTGACAATTGAGGCCTCAATTGGTAACTATTTGATTTTTGGTTTTCAGCTTTTCAAAATTAAGACTATAAACACCAATTCCACCTCAAGATTTCTTGTTTTGTTATCTACTTTTTGTATCGATGTTTTAAAAAATCAAGTCAAACTTTAAGAACTAAAAAAATTAGTTTTTAAAAACTTATTTTTGTTTTTAAAATTTGGCTAATAATTCAATGCTTTTATAAGATGCAAACAATTATAGTAAATTAAAAGGATATAAGCTTACTTTTCAAAAACAAAAAACCAAATGGTTATCAAATGAGAGCTTAATTTCTATAGTGAGAATTAGTGTGAAGATTTAATGAGAATTCCAGCACATACAAATCAATAAACTAATTAAGAACCTAATGTGTTTATGAGCTATAAAGTCTAAATCATTAAATACTAATAATCACATTTTATTATAATGAAAATTTAAGTAAGAAATGGATTGTTTCAAAATTGAAAGTACATAAACTAAGTTGTTACTTTTATGAAAGTGTAAAAACTAAATCGCATTACAATTCAAAGTTGATGAACTGCATTGTTACTTTTATGAAAGTTTAAGATCAACAATGTTTTTCTTTTAACATTCTTTTTTTGTCTTTATATTTTTTTTAGTTCGATAATTATGAAATGGTGGTCCAACCTTTGATCTTGAAAATAGTATATTAGTGTTTTACCAACCGTGCTATGTTCAAGTTTACTTCTTTTTCCCCTTTGTAATTATCTTAATTCAGTGTGACAACTTAAATAAGCTAAGTTTCTTTTTTTTCTTTTTTGTAAGAAGCTGATGTTTTTTCAGTATAACAATTATGGGGACAGGAGTTGAATCATTGACTTTTGAAATCGTAATTATGTTATGTTCAAACTGACCACAAATCAAGGGGGTGTTTGGCCACCAACTTCACAAGTCAGAACTCAACTCCACCAACTTCAACAGTATTCACTATTTAAGTTTGTACATTTATCGAGGAACTCCATCTTTCCTTTCTTCTTTCTTTTGCATTTCTACCGAGGAACTCGAACTAAACAACTCTACACCCTAAACACATACTTCAACATATTAACTCCAGACTTCAAAAATCAACTCAGCACCCCAAACACCCTTGAGTTTTGAGACTGAAGTTGGTTTGGTCTCTTAAGTGAAAAAAAAAGGGTTATATCATAAGTTATAAAGTAGAAAATGTATATATATTATTGAATTAGGTGGGTAAGTATAACCTCAACTATATAATTTGGCATCATAAGTTATAGAGTAATTTAATAATCTATGGTTCATAAACTATATAGTAAAGAAAAATATATTGTTGGGTCAAGTGGGTAAGGTTGGTAAACTAAACCATATGGATGGCTTGGTGTAATTATAAAGGGTTGCCAATGATCAAACAATTTTAGTGATTTATGTGTTTGTTTTTTAATATAATAAGTGTGATATAGAGATTTAAATTTTTAAACCTAAAAAGGAATGAGTACAATGTCTGCTAAAACATATTTATAAAGTTGAACTTTGTTATAAATAATGGCTCCCATTATTTTCGAACAATATTTAAAAATTAAAGTAAAAATGTGAATATATATATATATATATATATATATATATATATATATATATATATAGTTCGTATTACATATAGATGTAAACAAGAGTAATTGATTTAAATGATAAAATTGTTGGAAATATTTTTAAATATAACAAAATGCTAAATATTGATAGATGTCTATCAGAGTCTATCAATATAGAGAGTAATATTTGTCTATATTTGTAAATAAATTAACTTATTTTGTTATATTTGGAAACATTCCTATAAATAACCATGTTTTGAATTAAATATCACGTTTTCTTAATTTTTATTAATTTTCCTAAATTTTTTGTTTTCTTTATTTTCTGTTGGTGTAGTTTTTTGAACTTATTATAAAATATTATTGTAATTTTCAAAATATTTATAAAATATTGTGATTTTAAACATAGTGGAAAATTTCCATCGAAATAGGGCCAAATAATTTAGAGATTTCGAGAAAATTTCAAGAAATTTTGACATATCGAAAAAATTTTGATTTTTTTTTTTCTGAATTAACTATACTAGCTCAGTTCAAAATTTTCAATTTTATGATACTGATTACACACAATTATATAGTTTCACACGTCAATGTCATTTTCAACAAAGGGTTAAACCTTTTTTATGTGTTACTTTTTCTAATTTTCAACTTTTCTCAATTTTTAGCTTTATTTTTTACCCAAAACTTCGTTTATAAAGAATTTGAATTTGAAAAAACTACCCAAAAAAAAACCTATATTTACTTTTAAGCTCAATCAAACTTTTCTCATTAAATTTTCACATCATCTTAAAATTGAATTGATGTGAGTTTTTTCTTTTACCATCCAAAACTTTCATAATTTTCATATCATTTCACCTCAAAATATTCCTCAACTTTTTATTATTTTTTAATTATTTTCCCATTTCTTTTTTAAGCTTCTGCTATCGCATCAATATTTACACAGATATTTATCATAGACATCTAAATATTGTCTTACTTTATAGAAATTGTGATTAAAAATGGCAAGTTATAGTCTAACTAAGTCACAATCAAAGTTTCCTTAATTAATTATAACAATTTCCATAAAGTTCTATAATTTTTTTCAAAATTTTCATCAATATCAATATTTCCATAAAATTGGGACCTCGATATTTCCATCGACATCGATATTTCGAATCTTGGTTTTAAATAGCTAATTTTATAGCTTTTTAACTTATTATACACATTTCTTTATTAAAAAAAATTATTATGAAATTGTTGTAATTTTCAAACTATTTAAAAAAAAAATGGTTGTTTTCAAATAGTTGGGCATTTCTTCATATGGCGCTTAATGTTGTTTTTAAACACGATATTGTTTTTATAAATAGTTTAACAACAATAATATTTTTATAATAAGTTAAATAGACTACAATATTATAAAAAAAATCATAAACTTTCGAAGTTGTACCGGTTAAAATTTTAAACTAATAAATGTATAAATTTACACCATCTTTCATATATCGTAGAAAAATATCGAATAAGACTTATAATTGTTTAAGTTAAACTCTTAAATTGTTATATGTAATTCAATTTAAGGCATGTTTGGGAGTGATTTTCAAATTATTCTTCTTTTTGAGAAAAATGGGACTTACTAAATAAGGGATTATTTCGTTTCCGATAGTCATTTATTTAATGGGTGGATAGGCGTATACTCTGGATTGTAATCGTGGGGAGTACTCCCTGATCATTTCTACAAACGTAAAGCCCCAATTCGTATTCTTTTTATATTATGCCTATCGGTTGAGACTCTCTGACATCCGTCAAACTCTTGGTCTATTCCTCAGTTCCATTTCATTCTAACCCTGTCCCTCCACTCGGTACCTATCTATCTATTTGGAGTAAAGCATGGGTTGTTTTCATCTCTTCATCTGCAAAGAATTCTCGATGTGAAAACACAGAGACAAAATGCTGATCTTTGAATAGGAAAAAGAGTGGATCTGCATTATCAGGAGGTTCGTGCGGATGCAGTGTAGTCCCTTTTTCACTCTACAAGGATCAAGATTAAATTAACGTTCATTCTCTTTCTGTTGAAAGAAGATATATTTCTAGCCTTTCAGTAAATAATGATAAAGTGAGACAAAAATTTGATGGTCTGGATCTCTCTCTGGTAAAAACGAAAGCGGACTTTCGAGTTATGAATCGGGAATAGAACCAATGGGTGATGCTTGGGTAGTTAAAATCACTTTTGTCATGTTCAAAATCACACGAAAACACCCTTTTAATCACTCAAAATTAATTAATATTCGCTTTTAAATACAATTTTCATATCATCAAAATTGGTTTTAAAAAATTAAACGTATGTTTTATAGTGATTTAAAAATGACAAAAATACTTTTAACCATTTTAGAATCATTTCTAAACATACCCTTAGATGCTTTTATCTAGATCGCTCTAGTGGTTGACATAATCAACTATGGTTAACACTCTCGCAAATTATACCATTTTTAATATCATCATTATCTCAGATAAATATTTAAACTATAGATTTTGCCAACTTCATATGAATTATTTTTGTGATATATGTTTGAAGATAATTGAGTATAAGAGAAAACTATTTTTTCAATTCTTAAGTTTTGAAGAATATGCGTGTTTCGTCTTTGAGTTTTTAAAATATAACTTTTTAGTCCTTAAGTTTTCAGAAAATATCTTTTTAGTCCTTGAGTTTTTTAGAATAGTTGCATTTGGTTCCTAAGTTTTCAAAATGTATCTTTTTAGTCTCGAGTTTTTACGAATATGTTTAAAAGGTCCTTAAAGTAAATTTTATATTATTTCAAATAATTATATGACATTTTGAATTAGAAAAATAAGTTGGAAAAAATAATTTTAGAGATAATATATAATTTATCAAAATTATATTTCTAATTTAAAATAATAAAAATTACTAAATAGACTTTTTAAATGTAGTTTTAAAAATCTAGGGAATAAAAAGTTACATTTTGAAAACTTAAGACCGAATGCACACATTTTCTAAAATTCAGGAACTAAAAATACATAATTTGAAAACTCGTGAACTAAACCCACATAATCTTAATATATATATATATATATATATATATATATATATATATATATATATATATAAAACTTAAATTCCTCTATTTTTCCACATCATGAGGTTGGGTCAACTTCCACTCTAAAAGTTATTTATAACAAATAATTGGTCCAATATTTCCTAAGATATGATCAAAATTATCCACTAGCATATACTCCAATGGCCATGTTGACCACCACAATGATGAATCCCAAGTTGGGATTAAAAATAAAATGTTAAATCATTCTTAAATAACCATTTAAATTTTTTTGTTTATTTTTTATTCAAACAAAAACTATATATATTTGATAATTAGATTTAGTATGGGTCGGAGGGCTCGAGCCCCCGTCAACTTTATGATCCTTATATAATAGTATCAATAACTTTAGCTGGTCCAATGGTAAATATGTCTCCCAAGCCGCTTTGACCCAAATTCAAAATTTTTAATAGACTTTCGATTTACTAATCCTCACCAAATACAAATGGAGAAATTAAAAATGGAGTCACCTAGAGTGATTATTCAGCTTCATTTGCAGATTTTTTTTCTTTTTGTTTATTTTTTTACGAGGCTTTAACTTCTATAATTCTTCATTTTTCATTTACTTTTAGTTTATACATTTTAATTTTCATGTTTAATTACTTTTATATGTTAAATCATTCTTTTTTTTATTCGTTTCTTTATTTTATATTTATTTTATTAATTTTTTTGAAATAATTTATGAACCTTAAGTAAACATCTTAAATTCCGTTAAAAAAAAAAAGTAAACATCTTAAATTCTACTTGTTGAGTTGTTTAAGTTAAGATATTATTGTTAAGCATCTTTTCAAAATATGAAATCTCGTAGAGTACAATTGTGTCCTACAAAATTAAGTGAATTTATAAAATTTTAAAACTATTCATCTATAAATTATTTTTACTTAATTATAAAGCTCCGTCAACAAAATTTATGAATCCAACCCCACATGTTAAGCATTTTTTACTATTTTTTGTCAGTCGAGGTAAAAATGCTAGAAAGGTTCAATAAATTGTTAAGAAAATCTAAAAAAACAAAAATTAAAAAGGAAGATTGAAAGACGTGTTGATGAACATTTTTGAAAAATTATTTATTAAATATTTACTCAAGAAAAACTTCTCACTAAAATATAAATAGAATCCATGTCATATTACTATGGTAGTATATTGTAATAGTATGGATGATTGTGAAAGATTCTAAATTAGAGAAATTGAAACAAAAATAATTTAAAAAATTAGGTTGAATGAGAAATTTTGGACCAATCATAAATTTCCACGCCATTTTTTAATGACAAAATTATAAATAATTGAATTTTGGACTAATTAAAAGCTAACATGTGTTCCAAATTGAAATTGAAGACCTACCTTGACAAATTCCAATGGGAGTGTTTTCGTCCTCAATTGCATCAAATTAATTATTTTTTATCAAATTAATTATTAATGTTTGAGCTAAAAGTTAAGTGAGCTAAAAAATATATTTAATTTGGCCCAAAAGCAACAACGACCCAAATCTAATTAGTTGGGGCCAAGACTAGGTCCGTGGACCAATCAAGCCTAAACCCACAAAGCTCACCTAAGAGCCCTGTAAATAGAAGAGTTTCACTTCATTTGTAAGAGTTAGAAATTCTACACTCTAGAGAACTTAGGGAGAATTTTCTGTACAATCAGAAGATTGTCTAACTCTAAAACTTCATGAAACACGTTTCTTCATAAACTTCGTGTGAACAACAATGACTAAATTGAAATTAAGGAAGCATATTACAATTAGATTCAAATTGATAAAAAAAAAATTATACTATTATAGGAGTGGTTCACATTTTTTTATTTATAAGTAAGTTTTTAAAGTACAATAGAAATATAAAAATTTAAACCCCAAGCCTCTTAATCATTAACAAATACTATAAATTATATGCAAGTTAAATAAGTATTTAATGTAATTAAACTGCACATAAAGTAGTATTTACCTATTTTGGATATTGATATTTTTTTTTTAGAAATTATGAACCAATAAAGTATGGGTTAATTAGACATTTAAAAAACGTTAATAGATTTTAAAGAAGTGAATTCAAATTTAGTGGTGACCATTTATTTAAGATACTAAAACTTATAAATTTAGCTAATACCATCACTAATCACTTAAGAATGTAGTTCTAACAGATAAAATACTTATTATTATATTAAACAAATAAAATAATTTTACTTTAAATTTAAGTTAAAAATTACTTTTGGTACCTAAACTTTTATGAAAATAACAATTTAGTCCATGAACTTTAGTTTGTAACGATTTAGTTTCTGTACTTTCATTTTTGTAACAGTTTAGTCCCTGAACTTTACTGTGTAACAATTTAATCTCTGTATTTTGAATTTTTTTAACAATGTAGTCCCTATTGTAGAAATTAGGGTTAAGATTTAATAAGATTTATTGCATAAATAAACCAATAACCTAATTAGAGACTCAATGTTTTTATAAAATACAAAGTATACATCATAAAATAATAAAATTTGACATATAATTTTGACGATATTTTTTACATTAGGGACTAAATTGTCACAAATTTGAAAGTACAAGGACTAAATTGTTACATACTAAAGTTCAGGGACTAAATTGTTACAAAGTGGAAAGTATGAGAATTAAATCGTTACAAATAAAAGTCCAGGGACTAAATTGTTACTTTCATAAAAATTTAGGGACTAAAAATATTTTTAAACTTAAATTTATTAAAAATTTTGTTTAAAAAGAGAGAAAAACGAAAATTATATCTTCTCATAATTTTTCTTTTCTCAAAAGGGAAATTGTTGTGTATAGAAAAAAAATAAAACTAATTATACATATAGAAAAAAATTCATGTTTTTCTATTTTCTACTGTTCTTTTTAGTTTTAGTTTTTTTCTATTTTTGAAAAGACCCTTTTCAAAATATATATATATATATTTGGCCTTTATGCCGTCTATGTTGACAAATTTATTTATTTTAATTTTAATGAAACAAAACTACATGTCCGGTGACACGTGTGACGCACTATGCTCCATCTGGAAAATTGGTGACGCTTAAAGAAAAATATTTAATATAAAATAGTTGTTTCTTTTTTCTTTTTTCTTTTTTTTTTTCTCATAAATATAAAATAGTTGTCTAAAGTTTAAACAAATTGTTTTTTTATTTGATAAAAGTTGAAAGGTTAAAAAACGTTTTAACAAATTTTAACCAAAGTTTAATTTAAAGCCTAGTTTGTTACCATTTATTTTATAATAAAAATTTGTATTCATTGTCTCTATCAATAAACAATACATTATTAAAATTTAACACGATAATTGTTTAAAAATTAAACGAGTTTATATAAGCTAAATCCTTATATAATAAAGTGATACTCAACGAACTCTCTCTCTTGTCACGCTTTTCACTCACTCGCTTGAGTCGGACTCAATCACTCTTTTTGTAGCTAATCCTCTTGCAGGAGCTCGGACAGTTCGAGCGTTAGAAGTAGCCGGGTCAAGGTAGCGTTCCCTGTAGCAGCACTATTTTACGTCTTCTATGTGAAAATGTTTTATTTTCATAAGTTCGTTTCTAAACGAGTTTATATAAGCTAAATCCTTATTTAATAAAGTGATACTTAATTTCTAGGAGATTTTGTACTAAAGTATTGTTGATGCTCTTCAGTGAAAAATTAGCGCAGTGCCTTCATCTATGGCTTAATTTTCGTCAACGAAGAAGGAAACACTTCGACTCGTGATCTTACCCATCATGCAGTTGTTTCAACCACTCAAAAATTTGAATTGAGAATGTCCTTATAGATTTTCAAACCCATTAGTTTATCAAATGATGATCTTAGCTGTCTTAAACTCACTGCTAGCTCCACGATTATAAAACATCAATTTCATAGCTTATAAACTTACATTGTTGATCCCATAACTAAACAACTTTACTCACTGCTTCAAACCATCTCTAATTTATTTAGATACTCAAAAAGTTTTTTTAAACCAAAAGGGCAAAAATGTGTTTGAAACTATCATTTTCCTAAAACCCTTTCCCATTTATTTAATTATACAACAACTTAGAAGTCATTCACTTAAAAAAAAAAAAAAACAATAACCTCAATGTTTATAAATCACTTGGATCCATTCTTATTTCTATTTCCATTTGAGCTATAAAATTTGTAGCATTTAAGAACATTTACAAATCATTTTGGTATTACAAGCAGTGAGATTGTATTAGCAAGGTTAAAAGTAAAACATAATTTTCACCATAAAACAAAAATTTGACATCTAAGAAAGAAAGATGAAATAAAAACTCAATACCAAAAGGTAGCTGAAGCTTCCATGCCTTGTCTTAGTTCAGTTTCAAGACTTCATTTTCCTTTCTCTTAGTCTCACTCTCATTACCAACAACAGGTAAGGAGGTTGTTTCAGAGGGTACTACTGCCTCATCAATTGCTTCCTGTAACGGCTCCAACGAGTCGACGATGTCTCTCATCAGCGGCCTTGCTTTCGGGTTCTTGTTCAGGCAATGGTAAGCCAGCATTGCTGCCTTGTGAAATCCTTTGACAGGATATTCTTCTCCTAGTCTCGGATCGACGATGCTCATCAGCTTCTTCTTCTCTTTTAGGAGAGGAAGAGCCCAATCGGTAAGGTTTTGCTCTCGAGCTGGTCGTAGTTTGTCCAGTGACTTTCTTCCTGTGAGTAGTTCGAGAAGAACAACTCCAAAGCTATAAACGTCGCTTCGAGGGGTCAGATGTCCTGAGCAGAAAAGATAGAAGACTTAATGTGCTGCCCACCAGAGTCTAATCCAATCATTTGAAAACCATTCGAGAAGAAAACGAAAAAAAGGACAAGAACTTGTGCCTGTCAATATGTATTCTGGTGCAGCATATCCATACGTTCCCATTATACGAGTAGAGACGTGAGATTTGTCGCCTACCGGTCCATCTTTCGCGAGGCCAAAGTCCGAAAGCTTTGGATTATAGTCCTGTTGTTGAACTACACTGTTAATGTACATAGGCACTATAGAGTAGTAAAAAATCTATTATGTTTCGACTTCAGACAAGGACTCTGATAAACAGAGAGGCAAAAATACATAATAACAAAACCAACCGAATCGAGCAGAATATTCGATGTCTTAAAATCACGATAGATGACGGGCTTTTCTGCTTCGTGGAGAAATGCTAGTCCTTTTGCAGCACCAAAGGCAATTTTCATTCTAATGGACCAGGGCAAAGGAAGCAACACTCCTGCAGTCATGGAATGTTAACATAACAAACTGCCGATAATTCTTCGATAGAAAGGTCGAGCTAGTACAAAATTCTATAATCGTTAAACCGTCCGTCCCAACAAATTAATGCCATTTACACAATGGTCAAACTCCTTGATGTCTTTTAAGAGCCTGCTAAAACTAAAAGTATCCCAAATTCCAAAAGGCAACAATTTAAACTGGAAGACACAAAGAACTGTTTGCTTGACATATAATATTTTCATTTCAATCCTAACTTCATTACTATAACAAAAGAGACAAGCCACTTTTGGCATCTTGTCTTGTCACCATCCATAGATTTTACAAAGCAAGGACATAAAAAAATCCATCACATTTAATTTCTATGATTTTACCGTCAAACACGTAAACTTTGTTTTCTCATCACGATAACGACATGCCAACCTAAACCATGCAGGCTTTAATGTCTTACTTTCTGTTTGTATTTCATTAAATGTTTATTGCCACATGTGATGCTTCAATATTAAAATCAATGTTCTTATGATATATGTAAAAAGAGTTTGAAACCGACAACGTTATGGTTACCGTTTCATGAAGTGTTCGCTCCATAATCTGCAATGTTGAAAACTCAAAAGCACAATACCGATGAAGAAATTAAGGGTTAAACAAAGAAAAATTTGGGATTTACTTGGCTGCTTACTTGAAAACAAATTGTTTTCCACGCTCCCCCGAGCCATGTACTCATATATGAGTACACGATGCTCGTCTTCGCAACAGTATCCAATCAACTTTACCAAATTTGGATGAGAAAGCTGCCCCAGAAATATGACTTCTGCCTAGAAAACAGTAGTTTCTTTTGATTAAAGAGAGCACAAGAAACCAAATGTGAGCAACAAAATAGGAAAAATAGAAAACTACCAGCCATTCCCTGTGGCCTTGATAACTATTAAATCCATCATGAACCTTAACAGCCACTGGAATAGGAACAATTCCTTCTCTCAAATCCTCTGTAATGAACCCTTTATAAACACTTCCGAACCCTCCTCCGCCCAACACACGGTCCTGTCTAAAATTTCCGGTGATTAACTTCAGCTCGTCGAATGTAAACGCAATCAGGGGATTAGTGGCCGAGTCACGACGTAAGTCTTCTACTTCTTTGGGGTTAGAGGGCAAATTGTGTTCATTGTTCCTTAGATAAGGCGATGTACAATCAACTTTTGGAGACTCTGGAAAACATCATGGAAGAATATACATTTCCTCTTTATATCAATTCTCAGAAACCAAACACCAATAAGGCTAATTTGGATTACCAAAAGGAGATATTTTACAAAGCAAAATCCAATAAACAAAGCTAAGATTAAGAAATCACTCATATATGAAAAGAACAATAGATCAAAAATCCCAACATAAAAGTGAAATTTGACTAATACACTATTTGCCAATAAGGCTTTAGAAGCAGAGATAAGAACCAACCCACTATTATCCACTCCCACTGTTGCACATTTGAAGATAAAGAAACATTACATCCACTTTCTAAGTGGATAAACAGAGATTTCCTCTCATTACATCTTTTTTGCAGATCAAAACAAATCAACTACAAGATTTCTTCACATATCTCTTCATATTTTGCTAAAAACTGGCTTTCATACAAAAAGAAGAACAGATACAAGAAAAAACCAAACAATCAAAGTCCAAAAATAACTAAGAGAAGCCCTGCAATAGACATGAAAAAACAGAAGACATAACCATAGATGATAAAAAAGACAAACAAAACAAGAAAACAGAGATTCATCATCATCATCATCATCAAAGAAAGGACATAACCAAAACAGTATAAAAATTCATTAGTTCATATGATCATATCAGAGTTTTACCAGATTTTGCATTAGATGAGACCCTATTAACCGTAGGTTCCCATCGATACCAGCAGTTCCCCATTGAAGCAAACCCAAAAAAAAAAGGAGGAAAAAAGAAAAAAAGGCAAAAACCCCTCACTTCCTTAGCAACCCACCATCGCTAAAACCAGAATCAACACAATCATCAAAGAAACAAAGAGAGAAAACAAGAAATCAAAAGGGGAAAGAAGAAAATGACAGAAATGCCTTGAAATGGAAGAAAAGGGAAAAGAGAGAGAAGAGCGGAAATGACAGATTGTTGGTGAGAGAAAGGGAAGAAGAGTAAGAGAGACTTCTCCTTCTTCTTCTACTTCTACTTCTTCTTCTTCTTCTTGATGGTAATAATGATGGGACTGAGGAGGATTGATGTGGGGTTGTTGGGTTTTTGGCTATGGCGGAAAAAATGGAACGGACCCACAAAAAAATTTCAAAAGGGTTCTTCGATTTTGTACTGATTTTGTTTAAAAAAAAGTTGTATTTCACAATTCCATCATCATAATCACTATCACAAGGGAGTTTTTATTCTTAGTGCGCATGAACATAGTGCTCCCACCATTCTTCTCCCTTTCCCCATCATCACTCTCTTTTTCTCTCTCTCTCTCTTATGCTTTTTCCATTCGATTCTTTAACATATTTCCCCAATTTCTCAACTACTTCCTTCCTCCAACTTCATTTTCTTTGGCGATGGATTTGAGAATTGAAGTCGATTAAAACAAGAGTCAAAGAAATGGAGAAAACCACTAAAAATTTCCCGACCCAATTGGAAAAGAACAATGATTTGGGAAAGTGGGTGTGTTTGTTTTTTTCAAATTTTGTAAAAAAGTGGTCAGCAAAACAGGATTATTGGTAAATGGGAAGATGGGGTTCCATTTTTTTCTCCACAGAGAATCAAATCACTGGAGAAAGAAGGGAAGGAACTTTCCCAAATCGTGTTTTGTGATCTAATGTTGAGTTTATTGAAAATACGAAAGGAATTTAAAGGAAAGTAAATGAAATGTTATTGAGTTGAATTGATTGAGAGAAGCGGTATAAGTAAGTATAAGAAAGATAACAATATAACGCGTTGGAATAGAAAAATAGTGAAGAAATAAATGAAGAGAGGATGAATGTGCATGCTTAGAGCGAAAGAACAGGGTCTCCATTGTCGTGTTGTTGGATTTTGATCAAGTTTCTGTGAGTGAATGCATGGAGGCTAAGTCGGTGGAATTTCAATATTTTCTATATATTTTTTTTATTTCATGTATGTTTATGTGTATATATATATATATATATAATCAAACCAACAGAGTTTGAGTCTTGTTTCCATCTAGTTTTTTAAGATCTAGTTTGATAATCGTTCTGAATTTTTCTTTTTATAAATCTTCTGAATTTTATAAACCTCTTAATTATATAGATGCATTAACGGCTATAAGAAAGTGATCATTAAATTACACTTTCAAGTTTTAGATATAAAATGCATTGGTTGATTTGAATATAACTCATCAGTCATAAAACGTGTGTACTGTCGATTAAAATGCAAGGTTTCGATTTTTTATTTATTTTTTAAGTTGTGTGAATTTAAAAATGTTACAGAGAGAATGTTATCTAAGATCATTATTTATAAGTTATTGAGTAAATTAATGTGAAATATGTGCAATAGCATATTTGCATACTACCAATAACTTTAGTTTAGTCCAATGGTAAATGTGTTTCTTAGTCCTTTTAAATATAGGTTCAAATCTCATTCTATTTATTTTTTTTTCAAAATTTTCTTCCTTTAACAAACCTTCGAAAAAAGTCTTCCGTTAACAAAATTTTATGATAAATTTAATCAACGGTTAATTGATAAATTTGGTCATTTTAGAATTTTAAGAATAAGAAAAGAAATTGAGATTACCTAAAACAATAAGTAATTTGACATATTTAACCTAGAGGAGTTTTTACTAATAGAAAAAATGTCAAACTATTTACAAAAAATAGCAAAAAAAAAAAAAATTTGATAGACATTGATAAACTTCTATAAGCATCTATCAATGATAGATTTTCATCATTTCTATCACTGATATGTTTCTGTGAGCGTCTATCACAACTATCTAAAAATTTTGCTATTTTGTGTAAATAGTTTCTCTTATTTTTCTATTTTTTAAAAATTTTCTTTTAACCAATTATGAATATTTAGTAATTATATAGGTAGCCAAAATTGTAAAGAGACCAAAGGTAGACAAGATAAAGCTAAAAGGGGAGAGATTATATAGGTCAATATGGAAATTGCTCTCTTTATTAATCGGGTAAAATAGACAAATAAGCCAACAAAATTCCCATTTATCATATTTGAAAATTAGTTTTTTTTTTTTTTTTAAATAATCAATGTTAATGATAATAAATAAAATCGTTTGTTTAAAAAAATACCTATATATTTTCAAAAGTTGCAATATTACTTTCGAACTTTCATAAACTGTTCAAAAATATCCTTAGAGTGATTTTTTTTCAAAATTTTTAGACGACAATTGAGATATGAAATGGTATAACAGTGACTTAGACCACAAATTTTAATCACCACATCGTTTTAGGTCATCGTCACACTGTTTTATGTCTTAATTTCTATTTAAAATTCTAAAAGATTTCTACTCTAAAGATAATTTTGAAACATTTATGAAAGTTGAGGGGTAATATTGTGATTTTTTTAAAACATAAGAGTAATTTTTTAAACAAAGTACGAAATTCAATAACATTTTTATATAACTTAGCTAAGAGAACGATCCCTCAATTCCACGGTATTGATTAAGTTGCTCAACAAGAATGTTGACCACTTGATCTAAAATGGCAAAGTTAAGGGATATTTATTTTTAAAAAATATAAACTTTTCCACACATAAAAAAAAATGTCAAACTATTTACAGAAAATAGCAAAAAAAATACCGATAAATATTGACATACTTCTATCAGCATCGATCAGTGATAGACTGATAGACTTCTAAGACTCTAATAGACTTCTATCATAACTATCCAAAATTTTTGCTATTTTGTTTAAATAGTTTCCCTTATTTTTCTATTTTTAAAAATTCCTCAATATTTAAACTATTTTTTATTTTTTTATTTTTTAAAACAAATTAACATATTTATTATTTGTATTATATTTACATTTCGACATTTTGTTGCTTGTATTTTATGTTTTATGATTTTTTTTTACAATATAATAAAAATATCGGTTCACTTTTTACGTTAATTCCAAACTCATAAAAATATGAATGAATGGAAATGTTAATAGTAAAGCTATGATTTTTAGCGATTTTTTTCCCTTCTCCCTCTTAGGAGAGGAGCTATTTTTGGTTGAACTTTTCATCAATTTTATTGAAGCTATTTGTTGGTTGTACCTAGTTTTTCTTGTTTAATAAATTGTTAGTTTCATAAAATAAAAAATATATATATTAAATCATATATATTTTTTTATTTTTAAAATATTTATTTTACTAGTTGAGTTTTACACAATAGAAATTATAATTATTATTATTCATCTAATATGTAGAAAATATCTAAACAATCCAGATTTATGGAATAATTTTCTTTTAAATTGTTTATTATTGTAGTAATATTTTAATGATTGTTGTTTTTTAATAACTAACTTCACAGCAAAGTATTAATAATTTTAATTAGTAAACGAATAATAAAGTTTTTTTTAGTACAATGATTAATAAAGTTAGTGTACGTAATAAATTTCAAGGGATGGGCAAGAAACAAGATCCCATCTCAATCCTAAAATTAATTAAATTAAGCAAAAAGAAAAAAAAAAGTTTATTTGCTTCCAACCCATCTCCAATTATTTAAGAAAAAAAAATCTGTTATTTTGTTTTTTTTTTTAAAAGAAAACATCACCGATTACTTAAGAAAAAAAAATTGTGATAAGAAAATTTTCATTTTTTTTTAGTTCATTAGTTTAGCTTATTTAGTTCCAAAAAAAAAAAAATAAAAAAAAATAAAGCTTATCAATAGTTACTACTTTTAGGGCCGTTTGGATCGTAGCTATTGTGTTTATGGATATGAATATTAAATATCTAGAATTTAAATGTTTGAATTTTAAATATATAAAATAATTAATGTCTCGAAGTTAAATGAATGTGTTTGATTTACCAATCTTGTATCGAAACTAAAACTAAATAATTATTTAATCAAATGTAAGAGAACAAGTCGCAATTAAATTTAATTATTATATTGTTTACTATTTTCTATCTATACTAAAATAGTTTGCACCCAAAATACGTACTATTATAAGTTATAACCCAGACTAAATATAGGGTAGGATTAGAATACATTTCCAAGTGTTTAATTTAAAAAACAAGTCATTTCGAAAAAATTCAAGTGTTTGGTAACCATTCAAAATAGATTTTGGAACAATGAGTTTATAAAATAAGTTAGTTTAGGATAAATACTTAGAATTAACTTTTAGAAAAGTAATTTTTAAGTGTTTAATGGCTAATCTCTCCTTAATTTGTATAATTCTTAAAATTACTAAAACGCCCTATAGTCATCTACCTCACTTCTACCATGTTGTCGTAGTTATCACTGCCCTCTACTGACCAACTCTAGAACCCACCACTTGCCACCGTCGTCGGCAAACTCTAGCTGCCACCTCCAGCCATCGTCGCCTGCCAACTCTGGCAACTACCTCCAACCACCACAACCCCCCCTCGTTGGTCAACTCTGGCGGCTACCGCCTCCCACTAACTCCGGCCACCACCATCGACAACCCACGCCAAACGACCAATTCCGACAACCACTATTTTAAATTATTAGTTCATAGTATTTTATAGTAATTTGATATTAATAGAAATACTTTTAGTATATACAAACCAAACAAACTTATATATGAGAACACTTTTGAGAAAAAAGTTGCCAGCGGAGGGCAGTGATAGTCGCGACAACAAACTGATAATGCATACTATAATAACCACATACTATAACAACCAACTCAGCGCCCCAAACGTCTCCTTAGTTTCTTCTTAATTTGATCTTGAAGTTTTTTTTTCTCTCTCTCGATTCTCATTTTTGCGTTAATGTACTAGAATTTTTAAATTAGATCATTTCATAAAAAAAAATTGCGTTTAACAATAATATAAAATTATTGTTTTGTTAACTTATTCAAACACATAGATACGTCACTCAAATGCTTACTCGATATACAAAATCAACACATCCATTAGCAAAATCCAACCTTAACACATACACATATATAAATGGCATATTATGTATCCAAATATGTTAATAAAATAATATTTAGTAACTATACGTTAGGCCAACAAAAAAAAAAAAAAAAGGTGTGGAATGACATAATTAATATTTTTTTTAATACATTGATATAGTAAAATTAAAAGATAGGTATCATTTGATATATTCACCTTTTAATTAATTCTCATAATTACTAATTTCAGTACACTTATTTATTAATTTATATACACGTATATTTTAGTCATTGCATTTTTAAATTTATGAATCAGTCTCAATAATTTCAATAAATTTTAAATTTAATTTTTAAGTTCAAAGTTAATTTTTTTTAATAGGCTTAAACAATCTAAACAATTTCTTCCACAAAAGAAAATATACCATATAAATATTTTTAAAAAATCACCAATTTCTTCCACAAAAGAAAATATACCATATAAATATTTTTAAAAAATCACCAAAATAGAAGGCTAGTATAGACATTTCCTTTCCTTTTAAGAAAGTTTTTAAAAAATTACATTAATAGACACATTTTTTAGGGTTACAAAAACCTTCGATTTAGTATGATAAACGAACGTATGAAGATTTGAACTTCTAACTTTAGGAGACGTTGTACGTGTCAATGTCTACATAACTATATTCAATTTAACTGTAAAATTTAAATTAACAGTGATTAAAATGAAATGAGACCGAAAATAAATCAATAAATAAATAAGATATTATATTTTGAAGACTAAAAATATTATATAGTTGTAGAGAGTCATTATGTTGGATTTGTGTACTTTACTTTAGTTAAAAGAAAAAGACAGATGGGGTCAATGGCATGGGCAGTTGTATTCATTTTGTACATTTGTTTGTTTCCTTAGAAAATCCAAGAAAATTGAGTGGAGATAACCACAAGCTTCAACTTTGATATTTCATCAATGCCACTTGCAATATCATCTTCACACCACCACACACAACTTTTTTTTTTTTTTTCAAAAAAATAATTTGATCTCTTACTTTAAAAAATATATATTTGACAGATAAAAAGAAATGTTAAACTATTTAAAAAATAGCAAAAAGACACCGATAGACTCCTATCAATATCTATCAGTGATAGACTTCTATCATTTCTATCACTATTAGACCCTGATAAACTTCTATCATTTCTAACACTTGTAGATCCTAATATACTTCTATCACAACTATCTAAAAATTTTGCTATTTCGTGTAAATAGTTTTTCTTATTTTTCTATTTTAAAAAATTTTCCTAAAAAAATTACTCTTAAATTATCATAAGTAAAACAATATAGATCATCGATTAGAATTTCGTTTTAAAAACGTTAATGCATGACTTTCAGATGTATATATGAATTCTTTAAATATAATGACTAATGTAAATAGATAATAACTATTTTCTCTACTTATTTTTCTTTTAGAGTTAAATAGATAGTAACTGTTTTTCATTTGCTCGTCTACTTCTATTTTCTCTATTTATTTAGAAAGAATTACAAGGTAATTTTTTCTTACTACTTTAGTGGGATTTTTGGAGGAGAATAATTTTTTTTTTTTGGTGATTTTTAGTTAATTTTATGTGAAATTAAGTGAAAATAACTATTCTAAATATTACCAACTTGACTAGCGCTCGACTAATTAATGTATATATATCCTGGTTTAAAAGGTTAAGGGTTCAATTTTTCATTCCCACGTGTTGAACTAAAAAAGGAAAAAGAAAAGTTACTATGTCATATGTATCAACGTGTAGCCTAAATGTTTCGTGATTGGATTTGAGTGGATTGATAATCTATTTTAAAGTGAATTGAATTTAACGAATTTAAAATTCCAACATAGAATGAAAGTTGATATGCAACACTATGTGAGTTTACAATTCCACTCAAAATGTTATTATTAACAAAAATTACAAGTTTGGTCCCTAAGTCTTGGGTCTAGTTTTGTTTGGTCCATAGATTCTAAAATGTAACACTTTTACTTTTAAATTTTGTGTGTTTAATTTCTACATGGTCCATAAATTTCAAAATGTTACATTTTTATCCTTGAATTTTGAAATTTTGTTTCAATTTGGTATTTAGGGCTTCAAGATTTATACTTTTAAACTTTGATTTTTCACTGAATACTCATTTTTCAATAATTGGTGTTAATGTTCATTGGTTTTTACTTAATTAAAAACATTACATCACAATAAAAATTGAATTCAAAACTCACGAGTAAAAGTGTAATAGTTTGAAATCTATAAACCGAAGGAAAACTATATACTCAAAACCTAGGGGTCCTACTCTTAAAGGGTATTTTTTTTCTCCTTATCATTCTTGTTGTTTCTTTTCAATACGACACTTATGGGAGGATACTATAATTTGAATCTCTGACTCTAAGAGAAGAAATATTTACCAAATTACCATTGAACTATATTCTGCTAACTCAAGTATCTTAAATTAGATAACCAGTATATATATATATGTTATAACTTATTAGATGCTAAATCAACTTGTTTTTTAGGATTGTTTTCAAATATAGAAAAATGAGCTAAACTATTTACAAATATAGAAAAATTTTACTGTTATCAATGATAGACCGTGATAGAATTCTATCACTTGAGCGATAGACAGTGTAATTTTTATATATTGGTAAATAGTTTGATATTTTTTCTGTTTATAGTAATTTTCCGTTTTTATAGGTTATATATTTTTAACTATAAAGTAGTACGATAATTAAAACAAGTAAAGAACACTGGAAAGAAAAAAAAAAAGTCCAAGAAAGGGAAAAAGTAGAGGATAATTAGGGTCAAATAGGGTTGGCCATCTACGTATAAAATTCTTACAATAACATCTCATGTCAATTTCTTAGGACATTTATGTCCCCTCTATTATTGTTACTCAAAATATGTACACACTTGTAATGATTGGTAATATAATCTTTGAACTCTCAATAGTAATATCAAGGTTCTTTTTTTTTGTTTTAATAATAATAATAATAAATCTTCAAAATTCGGTGATGAACGTTTAATATAGTTCAATTGGTATAAAATGTACAGTGGTTTCAACTAAGAGATCAAATGTCCAAATCTCTCCCGCTAAATTGTTGATCTAAAACAACCAATACTTAAATTGTTGAAGAAATAACATGTTACGCAATTAGAAAATTTAAACGGTGTGATAGTAACAATAATATACATGTTAATTGAGATAGCAATAACGAGAGTTTTTTGGATAATGTCTCGAGACCATCAGATCTCGAATTCGAATTCTGAATCATGGGTTTGGGGCATTACAAAATACCGATAAAAATAGTATCTAAATATAGACACACTATATTAGTATAAAAAAATTTAAGCATGTGAATACACATCAATACAGAAAATCTTAAAATAACATTGTAATTAATAATTTACAAACAAGAGAGACAATCTGAACTCAACAACTCCACATTATCTCCTTTAAATAATTTTACTTTTATCGAGTGCTTGAGTTTAATGAGTAATTGTTTCCCAATAGTAAATATAGTATCTCATCCCACAAGATATCTGGCAACCGAATATTACTTTGTGGATTAAACTCAGCTTAAAAAAATAATAATAGGAGAAAAATATCTTCCAATTTGAAGAAGATGTCGTATTCATAGTCATGCCTCTCTTCCACACATTAAATTGGTTGAAAAATGTGAAAATACTTGAACATTAAATGAAGGAATACGACTCGTAGATATAAAAGGATGTAATTCAAGAAAAAATCCACAAATGTAAAAAGATATACAACTTAATGGATGAGCCGTATACTATTTATTCTAAAAATTATTTCCATTTGAATTTCGTATTAGTGTTAAAAGTAGTTTAAATAAGTTAATTAATTTAGTTAAATTCATATTTTAAAACGGTTAAGGCATGATTTTCACACATTGTCGAAGATTCCACGTTAAAAAGATGAAAAATACGAAGGAACTTTATAATATTTATAGATACATAAGTTATTTCTTCCATTACTAATTGGGTTTCATATAGAACCTTATGTTTATCTAATATGGTGTCGGAGCCTATAAAAACTCGAATGAGTATTCGATAAAAAAAAAAAATTAAACCAAAAAATAGTCAACCCAAAAGTCCCAAAGTTTAGGGTTATTATTTGATTTTATGCAATAAAGTTTTAAGATTGAAAATTTCAATCAAGGTTTAAATAATTTTAAGGGTTAAAACTTATACTAATACGATTGAAAAATAGATCACTGAATTGAAAATTGTTTTCATGATATAAAATTGTAGATTTTTCTTCTAAGAAAAGTAGATTTTTTAATTTAAATAATGTAGTAATTTAAAAAAAAATTGAAGTGGACAAAACGTATACACGTGTCACGATTTAGCTAAATCGCGATTAATGTACGCGATTGCATAAATGAAATGCGATCTATGGTCGCAATTTAGGATAAATAGTAATTTAATATATAATATAAAAAAAAATTAACCAATGTCAATCTCGACATTATCTTAATTTTACATAAATGATAAAATGTCAATGTTAGTGATTATTTCTACCAAAATTATAAAACAAAAATTTTAAATAAATTATTTTAATTATTAAATAAACATGATGTATTTCTCAAATAAGTTAAAATGCTTACTATTTATATTACATTCACAGATTTATTTGACACCCAAATATTGTAGGGTGAAGCGGGTTGTCCCGTGAGATTAATCGAGGTGCACGTGAGCTGACTCGAACACTCACAGATATAGAAAAAAAAACTACTTATATTACACTCACATTAGTGACATTTTATCACTCTTTTTTTATGTTTTATGAAATTTTTTATGTTATTATAAAAATGTCAATTCACCATTCGTGTCGATAACAAATTCATGAAATGTGTAAATGTTGATAGAAATGTCGACGTATCGACAAAAATTTAATATCATGAGTTTAACAAATTTAAACATATTACAAATATCATAAATTAAGTGTAAATTAGATGTCCATGCTTAGTGTCTATTGGTCATGTGTCATATCCTTATTTCTCCATGTATTATACATGCGTCTCAAGATAACACTATTAGTGTCCATGTAATCCACCTCATACTCGACAAATTGCCTATAAATAGTGGCATTTTGTAGATTTTAAAAGACACACATCGGTGAGAAATCCAAAAAGTTTAGAAATAATGGAGCAATTTGAAGTTATTTTATTATTATATTATATTTCTCCAATATTTATGTTGTTGTGGTGCACGTTTTTTTCCTCGATTTTACAACAAAACAAATATTTTGAAAGCTTAATAATTTTTCTTTAGTTCAATTCAATAGTCAATTTTTATAAACTTAAAAATTGAAATTTAATTTAAAGACTAAAATAGAATATTTATAAATGTTTATATAGATATTTAGATTAAAACACAATTATGGTATAAAATATGAAAAATAAAAAGTAATTGTACGGTTGAATATGAATTATTAACTAAACAGTAAGATGTCCACAAATTATTGTACTAAAAAACGCAAAGACGAATATTACTTCCCCAAAAAAAAAACAATAAAAAAACAAAATATAATAAAACGATATTTGCTTCTATAAATATCAGTCTACATATTTTTGGATATATTCCTTCGTTGTAAGATCCCATTGATTCCTTTTTGGGATTTTTTCTAATTAATATTGTTAATTTTTAAATAAAATATAAAAATATTGTAGTTTCTAAATTTATTTGGAAAATAGAGTTGTTTTGCAGCCAACACATAACCTTGTCTTTTCAAAAGACAGGTATTAAAAAATTAAAAAAATTATTAGTTCCTCGTCTTCATAAAAAACGAGGCCATAAAATTTAACCTACCTCATATTTTCAAAAGACGAGGATAGTATTTTTAAAGTTCCCGCTGCTTCCGCTTCTTCTTCTTCACAGATCAAATTCTGCCGACATAAAATTACATGTGCCTCATTTTACTTATCAATTTTGTATTTTATTTTTTTAATTATATATTTTGTTTTATCAATTTTATAAAGTGTAAAACAACAATACAATGACTCAAAATTATGGTAAAAAAATAAATTAGTTGAGACAATTATAAATCAAAATAAAGTAAACTACGAAGGGAAGGAGAGAAGCTAAACTAACCAACATTTTTTTTTCTTCTTTTTAAACAGTTTTGTAAATTAAACAATAAAAAAAAGTGGAAAATTTTTGAAAATTTTCACTTTCTTTTCAAAAAACGAGTAAGCAGACTTTTTTTTTTTTTTAATTCTTTTAATATCACATTTTTTTTTTTAATTCTTTAATACCTCGTCTTTTCAAAAGACGATGTTTTGTGCCGAAATTAAATGATCGTCTTGTAAATAGACGAGGTGCTGCAAAACGACTATATTTTTCAAATAAGTTTGGAAACTACGATATTTTTATAATTTGTTTAAAAATTAACAATATTAATAAAAAAAATCCTTCCTTCCTTTTTGGGAAAAAAAATAATGAGTCCAATTTTGTTTGCGGATTTTTATTATTATTAAAAACAAAAAAGACACATTTAGTCCCTTAAATTTCATGAAAATAATAATTTAGTCGCTAAAATTTAATTGATAACAATTTAATTTCTATACTTTCAAATTTGTAAAAAAAAAAAAAATTGTTTATAAAATTTAATAAGTAATGATTTAGTTACTTTACAATTTTAACGATGTAGTCTCTATTATAAAAAATATTAGTATGATTTAATGAAATTTCTTACATGTGTAGATTGATAAATTGATCGATAGTCAAAATTATTAAAATCTTCACGATAAGGACTAAATCGTTATAAATTGTTAAGTGAGAGTCAAAATTATTAGAATTTTCACGATAAAGATTAAATCGTTACAAATTGTTGAGTGTAAAGACTAGATCGTTAGTTATTAAAGTTTAAGGACTAAATTATTACAAATTTAAAAATGTATGCACTAAATCATTACCAACTAAAGTTTATGTATTAAATTATTAATGAAGTTTTTTGCATTTGAAAGGAAAAAAAACATCAATTTATTTATATTCATTTTTTTTTTCTTGGAGGAAATCTATATTCATATTTTATCTTTTGAAAAGACGAAAAAATCTTGATTAAATTTCCTTTTTTAGAAGAAAATCTTGATAAATTTTGATACATTATTATATACTACAAGTACAACTACAAGATTTTTTTTTCTTTCGTTGAACCAAAATAATAATGATAATAAAATAAAATAAATGAGATGTTTTTTGAATTAGGTCCAAAGTCATCCCTCCAAAAATTTGAAATCAATAAGGAATGAAAAATGTTTAAAACTTTATATTGACTTGGTGGAGATGAAGAGTCAGCTTTTTTTTTTTTTTTTTTTAATTAAATCAATTTTAGGGAAAATAAATAAATATTATAATCTTGTTTACCTTCCAAAATTTGAATTATTTACAAAATAAAAAACATTAGAAAGAAGAAAAAAAACCCATAATTTTAGATTGTTTTAAAATAGCGAAAGTGAGTTTAGTTTAACGGTAATTGACATAACCTTCCTCTCTAGAAGTCAGAAGTTTGATCCCCTATCCTCGCAGTTGTTTCGCAATTGTTGTACACTTTGACTTTTTTTCCTATTTTAACCCATTCAAGCTACTCAGTTTATCGATCATACTAGTGTAATTCAAATAATTTGTTTAGCGCGGACGAACTTTGTCAAATGCAACAAGTGGTAACCAAAAATATGTTGTGGATTTACAGGTTGAAACAAAAAGGACCTATATTTATATGGCTAAGTATAAAACTTAGGGGGTGTTTGGCGGCCCCTAATGGAATAGGAATGTAATGTAATGTAATCTAAAATTCATGTTTAAATTGAGCGTTTTAGATCCGATTTGTAATACAAAACTCATTTCGCTTCGACACTTTTCAATCCAACCATCTTTCTCATTGTTTTCATTCTCACAATCTCATTTTTCATTCCGCTTCGATTACTCACGCTTTCCAACACTCCTCTGATTTATGGTAGTCTTGCTTATATTCTAGCTCTCCAAATAACTCCATGCATATTTACCGCATAAATATCTTATGCATGAATCAAAATATACTCCTATCCAACCTTTACGTCAAAGCCACCCTTAAGAGTCTAATTAATTGAGCCTATATTTATATGACCGATTATAACTTATATGATTTAACGCACAATCCTTTTGATCCTATATGTATTGATTTCATGAGATTATGTTACTTTCCATTTTTAGTATTAAATTCAACAAAATTGCAAAATTACGTGACCAGTTTAAACATTGATTAAACTTAAATGTAAATGAAATCGAACTACACTTGAGTAAAGGGTAACGTAGTAAGTTTTATTCATCTCATATCGACATAAGTTCAAACTTACAAGGAATATGCTTGAATTAATAACTGAATAACCTCTACAAGCAAGAATTATCAGTGTTCATTGATTAGATGGATCAATATGTTCAAAGGAATACGCTTGAATTAATAACTGAATAACCCCTACAAACCATCCATGTTCACCATTAATGACACCTGTAGACCGTAGTCGTAAGAATTTTTTTATTGATCAAGTGCATGCTAGGTTGCACATATTTCTATGCTCCCCTTTCTTTTACTCTAAAAATAATAATTTTTAAAAAATAATTATGCCACGTGGCACAATTTCATTAGGTGTTTGTCGAGTTGTACAAGAGATGGGCTGCACCCAAATTCTTTTCCATTTTTTTCTCTCTTTTCTCTCCAATCGTTTTCCGCTCCTCTTTATCTTTTCCATTAATAAACATAGTAAATAAAAAATAAACTAGGGCATGACAGCAGATAATGCTTAAACGACCAATAGTTGTGGAAAGAAGTTAAGGATGTGTTAAAAAGGAAGAGATTAACAAGTTAAATATAAATAAAAATAACGATAGTTTCAAGATCGAAGTTCAAATTCATATACTCTCACTTGTTATACTTAAAAAAGAAACATTTTTTTTAATGAACATAAGTTCATAGAAAAAAGAAAAAAGAAGAAAAAAAGAAGATAGAAAAAAAAGAAAAACAAAGAATGAAGCTAGATTTTACATGAGTGACTAAACCTTCTTTACCATTATAAACATTTATGACATGATTGAGAGTAATTCTAAAATAGTTAAAATCGCTTTTACATGTCATTTTCAAAATCACTTAGACAATGTTTTGAATCATTTAAATCAATTTAGTAGCATGAAAAATGCGTCTAAAACTGTTAAATTTTACATTTTGTCACTCAATTTTTAAATTCTTATCTAGAAAGTAAACGGGAAATTGCTATTTTTAACCTAAAAAAGTTTTCATCTTTCAAAATTAACCTCTTTTTTAAAATCTACTTTTTATAACCTTTTCACAGTCAAATCATACTTTAAGTGGAGGGCCTCACAGTGTGAATATACTAATATGCCCTCCACCTCAATAAATCCTCATCAATGCCACGCAACTTACCGAGAAGAAAAATCCCTTAACCTTTCCCCTTCCCAAAATCTTATCACCTTCTCGTTAAGTTTAGGGCTTTTAAATATTCCCTTAAAACAGTCTTCTCGGTAAGTTAGGGCATTTCGTTATCTCTATCAAACAATCCTTCCCGTTAAGTTATCCCCAAGAATCGGCATGAATTGGACTGAATCTTCTTTTGATCTCCCCTGAATCATTTCGGTTTTCACCAAGGTACACAAGTACCTTCAATTTTACTGTTATATTCCAATTTGACATGATTCTGGGTGCGTTCTGTGTGATTTCTGGTATGGATGTAACAAATAGCTGAATTTAGTCTTGTATTTGTAAAATAAACTGGAAAAATGTGTTTAAAAAAACGGGAAAAGGGGTTTCGCATTCATCTAAGCTTGAGTTCCATGGAAAGCATGTCTAAAATGTCTCGTAAAGTTAATGGGTCTCGTAATGTTCAATTTCTCGTAAAGTTGAAGAATCCCGTAAAGTTTAGAGTCTTCCCGTAAAGTTTAGAGTCTTCCCGTAAAGTTTAGCAGTATTCCCGTAAAGTTTGTGTGTCTCGTAAAGTCACAAACTTTACGGGACAAAAGACAGTAAGCCAACTTCCACTTACTTCTTTTAGTTTAATGTTTCTGTTATTCGTCTCGTAAAGTTATTGTGTCTCGTAAAGTCCACAAACTTTACGGGAAATTTCACAGATTCTTAATTTCACACTTCTTAGAAACTGTAATGTCTTTGTCTTTTTAATATTGGATCTTGATTGTACTTTTGGCATGCATAGGTACTTATTATGGAGCCAAGGGTTGCACTGGAAGACTAATTCAATGCACAGCTAACATCCTATAACCATCTAGCTAAGACCCGTGCAGTTATATTAAGGAAGTTAAGTAGGGGCCAGTTAGACATGTTTAGGCAAACCATATTTTGCCCCATCCTAGATAGCAACCTGTCACTGAATGGTCAACTGATTCACCACCTGCTTCTAAGAGAGGTTGTGGACGATATGTCGGACCACATTAGTTTTAAGCTGTTTGGGAGAGTAGTTTCTTTCGGTAAGGAGAAGTTTGACCTGATCACTGGGTTTCGGGTATGAACTAGGACCATTCGTACCCCTACCAACCCTAGTAGGCTTAGAACAATGTACTTCAACAACTCACCTAGACTGAAGCAGACCGAAGCTGAGGCCCAATTTCTATCATTAGAGTTTAGGTCCGACGAGGATGCAGTTAAGGTAGCCCTCGCATACTTCATCGAGTTGATGATGATGGGGAGGGAGAAGAAGCAGATTTTTGACTTCACCCTCCTCGGGATAGTTGACGACTGGGAGGTATTTTGCAACTACGATTGGAGTAGTTTGATCTTCAACAAGACCCTCAGTAGTCTGAAGAGGGCGCTTACTGGTGTCATTGGTCGGGATGAACCGGGTGCAGTAGCCAGATACAACTTATATGGGTTCCCATTCGCCCTACATGTTAGTGAAAATATCGATTACTTATTTCGTTCTATTAGTCGTTAATGTTTTATAACTTTTCATTATTCTTTGTTTTGTTAATGTGTATAGGTTTGGGCATATGAGACGGTTTCGTCCCTTCGAAACTGTATAGCTACCCGCTTGAGTCAAGATGCCATTCCATGTATCTGTAGATGAGAATGCACTCTGACTCCAACTTTTCGGTCCCTGGAAAGAGAGATTTTCAAGCCCAGACGGGTAATGCACCATATGATCTTTTATTTTCTATATTCTTTATTGATTTGCATTGACGTTTTCTGTATGGATTTTACAGACCCGACCAGTAATTACGGTTCGACTGGTAGCAACCGATCAGGAGACAGCGCACATGCAGTGCATAGTGACTGCACCCGTGGCGCGTGAGCTCTCTCCCGATCAAGATGGGGGGGAGTCCGACGATCAGCCTGATGCAGAGGCTGACGATCAAGATGAGGGGAAGTCCAACGATCAGCCTGATGCGGAGGCTGACGATTAAGATGAGAGGGAGTCCGACGATCTGCATGTCGACGATATTGCTGCCGACCGGCATGTCGATGATGCTGTTGACGATCACCCGGCGGACGATCTTGCTGACCGGGCTCCTATTTGAAGGATATAACAGCATGCAGCGAAATTTAATTTGTCCAATTTTCACTCTAAGATGCTTAATTTTGAGGATTAAACATGCAATTAAAAAAGAAAAAAATAAGTTTCAAGAATACATACCCTTGAAGCTCCAAATTCTCCTCCAATCCTTGATAGAAAGTAACACCACTTGGTTGTAGACCACCACAAGAGTCTTCTCTACGATTCTCTAGGCTTAGAATGGATGGTGGAATCCAAATTTGTGGTGAATTTTAGAAGGAATGAGGGTTGGGAAAGAAAAGAGTTATGGAGGATATTTTGCAAAATTAACCATTAATTTTGCAAAAATCTTAACACCAATTAAGCCAAAATAATCTCTATTTATTGAAGAACAACATGCAATCCAATTGCATCAAAATTTGACAACTCAAACTCTCAAATTGTTGGCTTAATGTGAAGCAAACAACTAAGCTACTTGCTTAGTTAGTGGGAAAATCCATTTTTCAAAAAATCAATTTTAAACTCTATTTTTAAATAATTTCCAAAAATGAATTTAAAATGAATTTTAATTTGATTTTTTAAAAATAAAAATAATTAATTAAAAAAAAATTAATATTTAATTAATTAAATATAATATTATTTCAATATTAAATAATAAAATAATATTATTTTTCCCACTTTTCTCCGATTTTTCCAAAAAACCGATATGAATCTCTATTCATATAATTAATATTTAAATCATATTTAAATATTATAAATAACTCTATTTGTCCGTTTAATTCGTAATTAAACGTCGATATATCGTATATATTCGACTTTCATTCCTTAAGTCAAGATTGAACTTTTCAAACTTACTCACCACACTATCTAAGATTTTAGTCCATTTATGAGCTAGTAGAGGGACCTAATGGACCAAAAGATCATGAGCTCCAACGATCCGAGATTAACCGGTCAAACTCTTTAACCTAGTTAACCAACATTCGTTAACTAACGGGACACTCCACTAAAGCCCGTAGCTGCACTCTCCTCACTGTAGATATATTTCTGTCCACTTGATATAACCATAATAAGTAAGTCGATCTTTCACAGGTTGTTCGTAATCACAGCTAGGTCAAAATTACCGTTTTACCCCTGTGATTACATCTTGTTCCTTAAGTCCCACTGACCCTCTAATGAACAATTGGTTTGTGATCCTATCACTAAACCGAGTCCCTCTCGGGCCAATGAGAGGGTGGGGCCCCTTGTTCAAGACTCGGAATCAGTACTTAAGGGAACAACCTATCTACTAACCCTAAATCGGGTAGGAGTGAATTCCTTCTCGCAAAACTATGTCCCCAGCTATCTACTCGGTCTTACCCTTGAAATGGGAGGCTTATTGAGTCGGCGCACCCGGGCCACTCTCACCCATGCAGATCTAAGGATAATCCCGAATAAATAGGAGTTCATAGTTAGCTCAAGATTAAGATCGAGTTACCTAGGTTATCTAGTTGAAATAGTCAGTATTTAACAGTAAACGACGTTATGAAGTAATAGTGACTATTTCGTGATCCGGTCTTATGCAAACTCATTGCATAGAATGCCCCCACTCACATGTCTCTACATGAATGATTTAGGATCACATCATTTGTATCAAATACATAGTGGGCCACATTCAATAGTGTCTCCGAGATAAGGTACCCAACCTTATCCTTATACTATAGACCGTTTTGGCTATTTACTTGATCTTGATCCATTTTTATGTCATTACATAAAGTTCAAGTTTTCATACTAAAGCCATGGGTTCTTAGTTTATTGGATTTAGAGTTATATTAACAACAATTCACTTTATTCAATAACAAGTTTACTGAATAACATCGATAACAATTTTATTGATAAATAGAATACACGTTAATCTTTACAAACTACGAGTTTTAGGACATAAAACCCAACACTATTGACGAGCAGGAGCGAGATGTGAAGCAGAGGGATGTGAAGGGTGATGCAGAAGGTGATACTACTCTTGCTGTCCATTCCTCAGGACATATCATATCGAAAATGCGACAGGTTGAGGAAAGTTTGCGGTCCGAGATCGTTTCCCTCAAGTCAGAGGTCGCTGATGTGAAGCAGAACATGGCTGTGATGATGTGGTATCTTAAGCAGCTACTTAAGGTATGTCTTAGGGATTTCTTAGTCAATAAACTTATATGTGTTCATATATTTTATGCTATTTCCTATATGAATGTATATGCTGACCCATTTCTGGTTGTGGCATTAGGGAAAAACTGTTGCCCCACCTGTGTCAGATGGGGGGAAGACGAGTTTGATGACGATACCCCCCAGCTCACCGCATGATGGGGTTGACCCATCTACAGGTGTCGGTGAGAAAGACGACACTGATCGTGCTCCTGATGGACCATCAAATGGCAGGAGTAGCCCTATGGTCCATCCAGGATCAGTTAGAGATGCCGATCATTTGTCTGAATCTCTGGCAATAGTCGTCTGGGAGACCCATCCACATCCTGTAGCTGAGGGTTCAGACAGTGATCGCATGCATCAGGTAAATGCATATAAGGTTATTGTCGTATATTATTTCGTCGGTTAATCTACTTGTGTATCTAACGCACTGCTGTCTGAACTTGCAAGAGACGCACATTGACGAGATGGTGGATATGCCAACCGTCTCTACATTACCCACGATGGAATGTAGTGTCAAGCCGATGCCGATCCACGAGCTTCCACACCGCAGCCACAAACGAAAAGCCCCGGAAGGTCCAGTGACTCCATCTAATCCAGCTGTCGAGGTTAGTTACGTTTTATAAATTTATATTATCATGCTAGTATGTTTTTTCCGTTATGTTGGTGCATGACAATTATTTCAACTTCAATGTAGGGTGCTTCCTCATCGGGAGCTGTAGCTGACCCAATAGAGGCGGCGAGGGAGTGGGCGTTGAAACAATGAGAACGCGAATGAAAAGCCAACCGTGCTGCTGTGAAGCAGGAGCCGGATGACTGGGAAGCGCTCCCTATTCCGGTGACCACTCGGTTGTGCAGCCAACCGGTCCAACGAAGAAACGTGTCCCTTGAAGGCTAGAGAGCCTATACACAGCCGGTGACCTGAGACCGAGGAAGGGAAAGGGCCAGAAAAAAGCGTATGATCCAATGGTCCGAATCTCGAGACAGTCTGCCTACTACTTCAACAAATGGATCAACAGACCGGAGCCTGATCACCTGCTTCACAAGTGCGTTCTGTCCATGAAGAAGCGAGAGTGGTGGAAGAGTTTGCTTCTCCCGAACGAGTTTATAAGCGACGAGGTACTAATTAGTTTATTAGTAATTTATTCGTTTTTCGTGTTTTTTTTTAATTTTGTTTTCTTTTTCTGACTGTCGATATGTTGTTCGTATTCCTGAGGAACAAGATACTAAGTGACAAGTCGCCGGCAGTCATCGCACATAGCTTCACGACAGCTAATCGTGTTGTGACTGTAAGTATCCATTATCCGGCACAATTATTTAGTTCTTATTCAATTAAGGGTTTATGTATCCTTACATCTTTTATTTGTCAATATTGACAGAACTTCTTTCGTCGACCAAGCAAACTGTACTCAGAGTGGAAACGACCAGAGCGAGTCATAACATATGACTGGGAACAAGTAGGCACGATCCTGAAGTATGTGAATGGCGATCTGATTGACTACAGCATTCCATGGGCTACAGTTGACGCCGTCTACATGCCGTACAATATAATGGATGTGCATTGGATTCTGGTCAAGATCGACTTGGTCCGAGGAAGATTGTTCGTGTGAGACTCCTACAGGGCCATGTGTACCCGACTTGAGCTGGAAGGCCATCTGGAGGTGATGCGAACCGTCGTACCTACACTGCTGCACAAAGCGGGTGTCACAGTCACGCGACCGAACCTTCTGCTAACGTCTTGGGAGGTAGAGCGGTTCAGGATGTACCTCAACAGTCGGGTAGTGGTGACTATGATATTTTTTGCGCTAAATTTTTTGAATATATTGTAACTGGGTCCAGTATGTCTACGCTGACCTAGAAGGATATGGAATTCTTTAGGAAGCAATTTGCTGTACAGATATACCTAAACCGAGCTATTTACTAGTTTAATACATTTGTAAATTCATTTCTATTTACTTCGTTTGTTACAAAAAATTTGATGTCACAATACCACTTGATTCAACACTATCGACAATTACCAGTCTACAATAGTTAAACATAATTTCAAGAGATAAAAAATATTATGGATACAAAATATAATTTCAATAGATACAAAATACTATGAGTTTCGGTCCGATGTCGTCAACGGTTGTCGACAAGTCGTGCGATTGTGACCACGCATGCCACACCTGGTACACGTATGGACCTGAACGACATCTCCTGAAGACGGGATTCTAACCTCTTGTCGACGCCCTACCTGTGGGACACGAATCAAGGGCAATATTTCGATATCTTCATATCCTTCCGCACGTCGCCATTCCGACGTTGGTCCAACTGGAAAAATGGGTTCTGCATACGATCCATACAATACCTGAATACTATATGCGTTAGAGCAAAGGGTGTATGGGTCAATATTTCGATACCGGCATGCTGCAATCGCATGGGAGCAAGAAATCTCGTAATAATCAAAATCCTTGCAAGTGCATGTGCGCCCATTCAAATCCACGATTCCACCAAGGTGGCTATCACTGACCTCAAATTTGTGTAGATCGATAGGCTTCACAAAATGTCGTCTAGATTTAACCTCGACAGCCGTGATGATCGCCTCTACATAATATGAAAGTGTAGTTTGACGGCTCGATGCATAAGTTCGTCTCCGATGAAACCAATCTTGCAACAAACCCCTTATGTGATCAAGGATTTTGGTAATCGGTAGGGTTCTTGCATCCTTTAGAACAGAATTCAAACTCTTTACTGCATTGAAGGTCATTTGATCGAACCGCCGACCACACTGAAATGCCCTTGCCCATTTTTCAAAGCCAACCTCCTCTAAGTATTGAGCGACTCCTCGGAATGGGGCTAGCTTGGCCCAGTGGTGTCGGAATGTTGCTCACGAGATGCCTTTGCGGCTAGAAAAAACTCAGGGAGGGCGGCTTGTTTCTTGAAGTGTTTCATCAGGTTTAGACTTATATGGTGAATGCAATAACAATGGAATGCAGAAGGAAATACGTTACAGATTGCCTTACCGATACTTGCTTTACGATCTGATACGATGATAAGTTCTGTTATAGCCCCAATTGATTGTTTAACCCGCTCAATAAACCAAGTCCACGCATCTTCTGTTTCACTATCCACAATCGCAAAGACAGTTGGATATATTTGTCCGTTGCCGTCAATCGAATTTCCACTCAACATTACACCTTTGAACTTACCCCGCAAATGTGTCCCATCAACAACTAACACACGACGAATGTAATTCAGGAATCTCCGAATTGAAGATCCTAGAGCCATGAAGACGTACTTGAAGTACTTGTTGTCATCAAGCTTCAATTCATAAACAGTCCCGAGATTCATAATCTTCAGTGCCTCCCATATGCATGTAAATGACCGAATGAGTCCTCAGCCCTACCCCTGACCATAATTAACGCCTCTTCTCTGGACCGCCAAGCCTTTTCGTAACTAATACTAACACCAACATCTTCCCGCATATCTTGCATGATGTCTTTTGGCCTGTATGTTCTACTAACATTCGCGAACTTCGACTTAATTAGATGACACACAACTTTGCTTCTAGCCTGCCAGTGGTCATGGTCCATTAGTTGCTGGGAACATGTATGAACACTTTCATACCTTGATATTTTAAAGAAGGTGGAATCCTTCAGCTTCCGAGTCCGAATCCTCCAACGACAAAAATCGTGCTTGCACTTCACTGTCAATAAGGACTTGGTTGATTTATCGACTCGATGCTCAAAATTTCTACGTATGGCAAACAGTGATAATGCAAATGCAAGTTCTTCCTTTGAAGTGTATATCTGGCCTAGCTTGATATTAAGGTCATCATTCCCAAACATCTGACCTGACACAATCATTGACATATCATTAATCGAGTTCTGCGGCCCTACATCAACCCCTCCAATGTCATGATCAGCAGCATGAACATGATCCTCATCAAAATCACCTTCTTCCACATCCTCTGTGTCATCCTCCTCAATGGACTCATCGTTCAATTCCTTTGGTAATTTCCATTCATAATCTGAAGCATCTTCGTCGTTGTTTTCATTCGCAACCACGTTCTCCTTTTCTCCGCCATTATGCCAAAATCCCCAACCAAACCCTACATTTTTCTCATCACCTACATTTTCCTCCACCCCAAACGTTGACGAGTTTGAAACATTTAAGTCGTTGTAGGGATAAACAAAGAAACTATCATCAGAAAAGTTGTATGGGGCCACATTATTGGTCAAGGGAGTAAAAGATGGAACATAATCTGATGGGTAACTCTGTTCGAAAGAAGGTTGTTCGGGGTAATAAGGAGGTGGAGATGGTGGATAATTCTGGGCACAATTATATGGAAAACTTGGTTGGTATGAGCAACTAACGTTCTTCATGTTAGTGCTGCCGTACGTGGGTTTGGGTGTTGTTGATACATATATAGGGGGCCTACATGCATCATCCCCAGATAAGAAGAAACTAAGTTCTTGATCACCCCGTATCAAATAAGTGGGAACCTTCGACCCAAAATTATATAAACATCGGAGAAGGAGATCGTATTGTGTTGGGTTAATCCCACTTAGCTTGTACAATTCTAACAAGAAGTCATCAAAACGTATGCCGCTTCTTACATCCATGCCCCCTAGATTACCACCTACGTAGTCTCTTTCATCATCGTTCCAAAAGCCACCATAGCATACAAACACGCGAGGCATTCTGCAAATAATGAGGAAAAATGTCAGCCTAAATATAGTTGAATTGGTTAACTATTATTATACAATTAATCTAAGAATAATTCAATTGACTAAGAATAATTCAAAAAATAAAATAAAATAATTGTCTTGTATCCCGTAATGTTGGCCAGGTCAACTTTACGAGACATAACTTTACGAGATAACCTAACTTTATGAGACATAACTTTACGAGATAACCTAACTTTACGAGACAACCCTAACTTTGCGAGACATAACTTTACGAGACAAACCTCACTTTACAAGACAAACCTCACTCTACGAAACATATTTCTAACTTTACGAGACAACCCTCACTTTACGAGACATAGTTCTAACTGACCAGACATACTTTACGAGACATACTACTAACTTTACGAGACACACTACGAACTTTACGAGACACACTACTAACTTTACGAGACACACTACCAACTTTACGAGACAACTACTAACTTTACGAGACAACTACATAACTTTACGAGATATCTTGGTAAGTCATACGTGTCTCGTAAAGTTAACTTTACGGGAAAAGTCACAGAATGCATATTGCTAATTTTTTCTCCCCTAACCTTTTTCCTAGTCATCTCACATATGTTTTACAAATTTAAAAATGGAGTATTTAAGAATTTTTTGGTAAAATTGTTACAACGAATTAAGGATTTGAGATATTTACAAACTTTCTGGAGAAAAGGGACATTTCTTATTCATTTGCATAATGACAAACACAAAAGTAGAAACAAACAAGTTGTAAATACCTGATTGTTATGGGAAAGAAACTCTTTTCCACTTAACCTGGGACCCTCAAGAAAAATTCTCCCCAACCCTTCCTTTTAAGTGAAAACAAGTTGTAAAAGTTAAGTTTGAGTTTTTAACTTCAGTTATATATATCTGATGGGTTCAGTTAGGTAGGTAAATTAGGTCAAAGTAAGTTCAATGACATTGAGGAAGATTTATTGAGGTGGAGGGCATATTAGTATATTCACGCTGTGGGGCCCTCCACTTAAAGTATGATTTGACTGTGAAAATGTTATAAAAAGTAGATTTTAAAAAAGAGGTTAATTTTGAAAGATGAAAACTTTTTTAGGTTAAAAATAGCAATTTCCCAAAGTAAACTTTTAATTTCATATCTATTAAATCTAAATATTAAAAATATCTAATGTGTCTCTTTTTAGATTTGTGTCTAAAACTACACTATTTGATAATTCTAAATAGTAACTAACCTATTATTGGATATAAACTCAAAATCTATGTTTATTAAAATTTGTCAACTCTCAATTGTGCATCTAGTATGTTCGTGAATTAAAAAAAATTAAAACAAGTCAAATGACCTATTAGACTGAGACACAAAATTTAAAATATGGAAACTTAGTAGATACAAAATTGAAAGTTTAAGGACAACTCAACACTTTTAAAATGCAGAGATTTATTGGATACAACAATAAAAATTGAAGGACCTGTTAGTTAGGTATACACGAGTCAGGTGAGGTTAGATTGGAGGAAATTTTTGGACCAATCCAAGACTCGAATAAGGTCTCCAACCCAACCCTTAAAATTTAGGTTCGATTGGGTTAGGTTGTCTAGTTATTTTTTTTCTTATTAATTTAAAATACTTAAATTTATCTACAACATAAGACTATATCTAAAATTTCTTAAAACTCAAATGTTAAATACCAAATATCCATGATATCTATTATAAATTTTAAACAAAGACAAACATCATAACAATTCTAAAAGAAAGACATTCAAAATTCAACCTAAAACTAAATCCTAAAAATTAAAACTTTATATATATATATATATATATATATATATATATATATATATATACTTTTTAATTGTACCAAATGGACACAAGTTTGAAAGTTCAGAGATGAAACTCACAAAACTAAAACCCTATCTCCTGACAAACATATGAATATCTCAAACTTATTACTAACAAAACCATTTATAACACGAACATTCAAAGTGACCATGTCTATGTTTTTCAAACATTACAATACGTCATACAGACTAGACATATTCTGTAACTTCAAATTCTCGAAACTGAAGTTACTTAAAAAAATAATAGATGAATTTACTTTAACCGTCGTGATAAATTGAATCTATTTCGACGAAGACGAACATAGCTTAGTAGTTAATAAATCTCACTTTAAATACCCTAAAAATATCATATCTCCCTCTCTCTAAGTGACAAGTCAAAACAACGACTTTAGTGACGAAAGGGAGAAGAAGTAGTAGATTCGAGAGCCTTAATTGCTAAGGCTAAAAATCCAGGACAGGGAAAACCCTATCCTGGATAAGGACAACCTGTCCTTGATTGGAACAAGTATTTACCTTCCAGAATTAGGATTAGTGGAAAATACCATCCCAGATAGGGACATCCCTGTCCTTTCCCAATTAGGTTTTCTTCCGCTAAGTGGCAACAACTCCACCACGTTCTTCATTTCCCATCCCACCCTTATTCTCACCCGTCGTTACATCACCCACCAATCAAACCCTTCCTTGACTTTTCTGTAGTCTCCTTCTTCATGTCACCGCACCACTCACTACTCGCCACGTGGAGATTCAACCAATAGAAAGGGTGGAGAAATCACCGGCGGGTGAGGGTTTTGGTTCGAAAGAACTGAAGCGAGGCTTTGTGTGAGCTATTTGAATCACCGTTTTGGATGTACAAAACCCTCTTTTTTCTTCTTCCCCCGAAACCCAGAAGAAAAAACCCTCTGGCGGCTGCGAGACCCGTTGGTTCCCCTTCGCCACCATCATCTCTCTCTCTTCTTTTCCTCTTTTATCTCTTTTAGGGTTTTTTTTTTCTTTTCAATTACCTTACTATAAACCCTCAATCCCCTCCTTACTCAGTTCTTTGTTTTGGGATTTTAGGGTTTTTTTTTGTTCATTTTTATATCACCTCTTTCAGCCTTTTTCGTTTGCTCTATACCCCTGCTTTTGTCTCAGCGAGATCTACCTCTATGGCTACTGTTGCTTCACCTCCTTCTACAGATCGTATCCTTACTATTGTATTTCATATGGGTTTTCTGTTTTTGTACTTCTTGTGTGTACCCTTTTCAAGATTTGAATTGGATCTTGGTTTTTTGTTCTTGTTGGTTTTGATTTGTAGATCTGTGTTGGGTTTCTCTTCTTATGTTGATATGGGTTTGGATTTCTTTTGTCTGTGGGGATTAGAGGTTTTTGGGGATTTAATTTTTGTGAAGATGGTTTTGTATTTGAGTTCTTTTTGATCTGTTGTGGAGGAGTTGAAACTTGAAAGTATGACATGGGTTACTTTTTTGTTGATTCAATCTTGGTTTACGTTTGCCTTTTGGAGGGTTTAGGTTTTTGTACGATGGATCTGGTTGCTTTTCGTATCTGTTTGGGAGATTTCTTTTAGAATTTGATTTGAACTAAAAAAATAATGTTTTTTTTTCACCTCTTTCTGTGTGTTGAACGTGTTTTTGGACTGTATAGTGATTTTGTGGACACAAGCTGTGTATTTCCTTTACTTCTTATTTTTACAGAAGCTGCAGATTTGCTGCAGAAGTTGTCATTGGATGCTCAGGCCAAGCCTGTTGAGAATCCAGAGCCGACGAAAAAGGTACTGCTGAGCTGAAGTTCTGTATTTTGTAGTGATCTTGCAACAAAATTGAAGTTCATAGATGCAGCTTTACACAAGTATATCTTAGAGTAAATATTTATATCATAATAATAATAATAGAACTTGAAATATTGCTTGGTTCAAGTTCTGTCTTTCTTGTCAACTTTGGTGGAGTTGGTGGGATTTCGACTAGTATAATATCTCCTTTTCAGTAATCTGACTCTTGAAGATTTTCTTTCTACAGCAATCTGCTAATCAATATGGGTCCATTGATTCTGCGAATACTGCTATTACTCAGATTCCAAATGAACGGTCTGTGACTCCATTTTTACAGGAATTCATGGATCCAGGCATGTGCTATCTTCCTAATGGATATCCATCTTATTACTATGGAGGTATATTGAACACTAGGTTGTCTCATTAGAATGATATATTTCTTATTGTATTCAAGCTCGAGTATGATTTTACCTTTTTTGAAATTTGACTTTGTGATCTCTAACTTACAGAGGGTTGTTTTGTAGGGTTTGATGGGACTGGAAATGACTGGGATGATTATTCAAGATATACAAATTCAGATGGGGTTGAAATGACTTCTGTAAGTTTTTGCTGCTACTTGAATAATGAATTTCCTACACAATTTCTTTTGCTGTCAAATTGTAACTTTTGCTATGTTCTAACTTGTTTGTTACGTTTTTTTCGTTTTTCTTACAAAATTTTCAGGGAGTCTATGGGGATAATGGATCTCTTATGTATCACCATGGTTATGGATACGGACCCTATGGTCCTTATTCACCTGCAGCTTCTCCAGTTCCTTCTATGGGGAATGACGGTCAGCTGTATGGACCTCAGCACTACCAATATCCTCCATATTTTCAGCCTCTTACTCCCACCAGTGGACCATATACTCCTAGTCCTACGACAGTTCCTCAAACCCAGGGAGACATTTCTACCTCTGCAGCCACTGAGCAAAAGCCAATCCCAGTGGAAACAACTAATCCAAATGGTAATGGCTTGACAAATGGTGGGGGAACAAAGGGAAACAATGGTGCAGCTCCCTTAAAATCTACATATCAAAATTCAACATTTGGTTCAAATGCGTATGCAAGGGGTGCTTTGCCGGGGCATATTCCTGCTTCGGGTTATCAGGATCCCAGATATGGTTTTGAAGGGTCGAGGAATAATTTCCCATGGTTAGATGGTCCACTGTACTCAGACGGACAGTCTAGGCTTGTCAGTAGCTCTACTATTACCTCTTCTATCTCAAATGCAAACAACATACCTTCTTCAAGGAGTCCAAGTTTCCGTCCTGGCTCTCACTATGTAGTAAGCATTCTATATCTACTTGTAAATCTCTTTTCAGTTTTGAATTATCATAATTTAATACGTTTCTTTCATTTTTTGTGCTGCAGGGTTTCCCTCATCCTAGACCCATGTCAGGAATGAATACCACCCAGGGTTATATAAATAGGATGTACCCCAATAAGTTGTATGGTCAATTTGGAAACACAGTCAGATCTGGTGTAGGGTTTGCTTCACATGGTTATGATTCACGATCTAATGGGCGTGTGTGGCTTGCGGTGGACAACAAATACAAGCCTAGGGGGCGAAATGGTGGCTATTATGGATATGGGAATGAGAACATGGATGGTTTGAATGAGCTGAATAGGGGACCAAGAGCTAAGGGTAGCAAGAACCAGAAGGGATTTGTGCCCAGTGTTCTAGCTGTGAAGGGACAACTTTTACCACCAATGAACGCAACAGACGAGGAAGAAAAAGATAAGGTGTCTACTCCAGACCGGGATCAGTACAACAAAGCAGATTTTCCTGAGGAATATACTGAGGCCAAATTCTTTGTTATTAAATCATACAGCGAAGACGATGTGCATAAAAGCATCAAGTATAATGTTTGGGCTAGCACACCTAATGGCAACAAGAAACTTGATGCTGCATACCAGGAAGCTCAAGAGAAGGCTGGTGGTTGTCCTGTTTTTCTTTTCTTTTCGGTGCGTATCTATTTGAGATAGTCAATTGTTTTACTCAACTTTATGGTTTCTCCTCTTCTTGCATTTGATATTGTGTTCATCCATTGAATAGGTCAATACCAGTGGGCAATTTGTTGGTCTTGCTGAGATGATAGGACCAGTCGACTTTCAGAAGAACTTGGAATACTGGCAACAAGACAAATGGAACGGCTGTTTCCCTGTTAAGTGGCATGTAGTGAAGGATGTTCCCAACAGTCTTTTGAAACACATTATTCTTGAGAACAATGAGAACAAGCCTGTTACCAATAGCAGGGACACACAGGAGGTAGTTGTTTTTGTGGACTTATAATTCGATTAGTGGTTAATCTTATTTGTGACTGGTCCTGAAAAATACATGTTTTGTTTGTAGGTCAAGTTGGAGCCTGGACTTAAGATGGTAAAAATCTTCAAGGAGCATGCGAGCAAAACATGCATTTTGGACGATTTTGGTTTCTACGAGGCACGACAAAAGACAATCCAAGAGAAGAAGGCCAAACAACAGCAGTTCAAGAAACAGGTAGCGTATCCGAACTGGGTAGTGAAACCCTTTTATCTTCAAATTGGGTTGTTTATGTTCTTCATGGTGTTTAACACTTATAGCAAATGCAGGTTTGGGAAGGAAAGCCTACTGATGAGAAGAAGGAAGTTTCTGAAGTAGTGGATGTGAAAACTCCAAAGCCAGTTGAAGCCACAAATGATTTGGTAAAGGAGGAGACAAAGATCTCTGAAAATGGATCAGTTTTGAAAGCTGTAGATGCCCCGAAGGGCGGCGCTAAACCAGTTACAACAACACCATCAGAGAAGAGAAGTGGTGTAGCGAATGGATACTAAGTGCGCTGTTGGTTCGGCCTTCTTCTTCTTCTTCCTTCTGCCTGCAGTTTAATGGAGCTTCTTGGTACAAGGAGTTTTGTCAGAAGTTTTGCTGCTTTGGATATATAAAAAAGGAACAAGCTACTGGCTAGTTCTCTCCATACTTATTTTGGCTACAATTATGGAATATGTCTTCTCTTGCTTTGCTAGTCTCCAGAATGAATCCACAATACTACTGATGATGATGCTTTTTAGATTTTTACAAATCAATGGTGGTGAGAGCTGAGTTATGATGATGATGATGATGAGATGATGCAGTCTCAGTTCATTAGACAACATCTCCTCTTCTTTTTGAGTTTTATTTTAAGTGGTGGCAATTTTAACAGGGTTTTGGTTTCTAGGATTGTAGCTTTTTTTTTTTTTCCTTCTTCTTTCTCTAGTGTTTAGTGGCTTTTTTTCCCCTCATATCTATTAAGATCAAGTTCTTTTCTTCCTCAGCCCCTTCATTTTTTTTTCTTCTGGTTTTTTTTCTTGTTTTTTACTCTACTGGTTTGGCAATTTCCTGTCTTGTAAATCTCTAGGTCTGACAAAGTTTGGTATGCTGCTGCTGCTGCTGCTTCTGTATCAGTAAGAGCTAGAAGGTAGCAAGTTGGGAAATAGTGCACAATATAATACCTTCAATCAATCTCTCTTTTTTTTTAATAGATTTTCAAACTCTTGTTCTATCTCTTTGGCTCTGGAACTTTTAAGAATGGAGAATTAGTTATGTGTTTTGTAGTGACTTAAAATTAATTTAATGTTTAATTTTTACCCTTTAAATTTATATGGTTAAAATTGATTTTAATGATTAAAAGTATTTTTGAAGTGATTTTGGAATCATTCTCAAACATGCTATTAGTAATATACTTTTGGTAATGAACACTTTAGTGGGATTTCTTTTCAATCCCTCCCGTTTTCTCCATTATCATGCTTTCTCTTATACTGTTGGAAGGTCGTCCCTCCTACCTTCCAGATCTAGTAGATTTAAAGCATCTAAAATTTTCAGATCTCAATATTTTAGCTAGGCTTTGAAGATTGGTAATTGAAACCCACAATTTATTGATGATGATTTGGGTAAGTTGAATCATCTACATTTTTCTCCTTTCTTAAATTTGGAAGGTGAATTGTTCAAGAAGTTTTAAAGAATCGAGTGCAAATGAGAGACATTTGGTTGACAAGATCGGAAGAAGTTTGGTAGCGAGGTCCAAAGGTTTTTAGAAGGATGAAGGAACACTTCCATATTTAAAATTTTTTGAGGCAGAGAGAAGAGGGAAGGAAAAGAGAAATCCCAATCAGCTAAAAAGGTAAATCATTTAAAAATTGTATTTTTTTTTTCCAGATCATCTAAAATATTGCCATCTAATTAGAATCCAATCAAAATTAATTGCCACATCATATTTCGTGATGCCTCGTTGCTCACCTCAACAACATCCTATTACCACTATTGACCGCTAACTCTCGTGACATAAAATTGTCAATAAAATTTTAATTTAAAGCTTAAAAATAATTTATTAATTTAAAATACATATAAAATATTAATAAATGTTTATATTTAAGTTGACCAAACTGTCAATAAAAATACTAATATTGAATTCTCGATTTTCGATTTTTTTGGTTAGTTCATAGTATTTTATAATCGTTTTTTTATAGTAATTTAACATTAATAAAATCACTTTTATCAGTAATAAACTTGTATATAAAAACAATTTTGAGAAAAAAATTGTCATATACATTAGTGTTTTTATTTTAATTTTTTTTAACAAAAATGTTAAAATAAAAATGATTTAACTAATAACGTCACTTGTATAAATTTGTAAAATAATTGATTAAATATTAATTTATTAAAAAAATTATAGTTAGAATTATTGAATAAAAAAGTTTCAAATAATCACTAAATAATAAGTTTCATATTGGAAAAGGATATGTGAATTATTAATTAGAAAAGAACCATGGATCAAATATCCACCTCAAACTAGAAAGAAACATGAACAATCTAAGAAATTTAAAATGCAAATTATAATCATTAAAATTTCAAATCTTATTATATATTTGGAAATCAATCTATAAATTTAAAATGATTTCCCCTCAAATTCATACTTTTGAAAATAAGAATTGTTTTTTTAAAAACATGTTTTTAAACTTGAAATTAACAAAGGGTCGAAGCTCATGTCAAACCATTCAAATTATGAAAACAACATTTTTGTATTTTCATTATATCTAAATTTTAAAATGCAAAATTATAATAAATAAAGATAAAAATATTTCGAATTACAATAGTGTTATAACCTCAATTCATTCCTTTAAAAAATTAAAATATGTATTATATAATATATTATAAATTATATAATATTACAAAGTAATAATTTATATAAAAGAATTTAACATAAATCCTATTCATAAATAATTTAATAATAATTTATTATAAATTAATATTTAGTGGGTAACTTATGATTTATAAATATCATATCAAACACATTTTGAACAATGATTTATATATTTTTTTAATATATGTGAAAGTCCAAGTTAGAATACGTGCACTTCGACTAATCTCACGGGACAACCCACTTGACCCTCCAACATTTGGGTGTGGAAGAAACTCGTAAGATATTAAATCCTTGAACAACGATTTAAATTGGAACCCAATTTCTAAAAATTTGCTACTAAACACATATTTAAAAACATAAAATAATTCTGTTTTCATTGATTTTTTTTTTTTAAATTTATGTTTTTATATAACCTACCAAAATTGCCCTTATTATTTCAATTATTTTCACCCAGATATTTAATTTATAATTATTTAAAAATTAATATGATATAAATTACAGCTAATTTTATCTAATCTACATTACTTTGAAAAAGTATATTAATAAAAAAATTAAACATATTTAAGTTTTTGTGATTTTTAGAATTCTTATAGGAAATGCATTCCAAATGAAAACAGGATTAAAAAAAAAAATCATAACATATAAATTCAAACTCACCGCCCATCGTCTCCTTCAAAGAATTTCCCTCCATTTCCTTCCCCACTCTCGAACTGCAATCGCCATTAAACCCTAACTTTTCTCCGATTCAGAGCCATGAAAACTGCAGCAAATCGTACGAAACAATTCTGCAAGTACTTGAAGCCCGGCACGTTAGGCGCAAATGCGAGACTCGCGAATCAGAGCAAAACGGAGCAGAGAGAAATCGATGTCTCAGATTTACCTCCGCCGTACTTTTGCTCTGGAATCATCTCCGGTTTCCGGTACCGCCGATCAATCGGAGATTAAGATTGTTGAGCGTTTCCGCGAAGGTGCTCCGTTGTGCCTTAATAGGAAGAAGATCGCGCGATTAAGTCGACCAACTGGTTTCCGAACCCTAATTTGGAGATTCCGATTACTGATTTAACTCGAGAACGCTCGGTTATTGACACGTGATAAATTTTTTAAATATTTTTTTAATAAACTTTTTATTGATGAGTGTGGATGAAGTTGCCAAAGTGAAAAATAGCATAATAATGATATTATTAACTTTTTGATTTTTACATTAGAGTTGCATTATATTTATCCAAATGTTTACAATTATCTTAAGATATTTTAAAAAGAAAATGAATTTAATATTATTATATGTTTGTGTTTAACGACTAGTTACCTTAAGAAGAAAATGAATTATATATTATTTTATATGTGTCGTCTAGTTGAGTTTAAATCTCAACCATTCAATTTTCTTTTACCAACATCTAAGGGTTCAAATTTAATGTAGTTTCCAACAACTTTTCTCTCTTTTTAAACATTTCATCTTCTCTAAAATTAAAACAACAATTTCACATCTTTTTACAATCCTCCATAATTCATTAAGCTTCCATTGTTGCTCTCTCTCCAAGCTTCCAATTTTTATTCTTTTCATCTAATTCTTGGAAGAGATTTATTGTATTGTGAGAATTGATTTGTTGAGTGCTACAAATTTTTAAATCTACTCTTTGAGAGAGTTTTTTCTCGTATTGTTCTTCATTACCAAACTTTTGTAAGAGTTGCTCTTGATCCCTAAAAAGAGTGGCTGTAACGGTTTATCCTCAACCGTGGAAATGATCGGGTTTGTTCTTACGCCCGGAAAAGGAACGTTGTAACGGTTCGACTCTAAGCCGTGGAAAGAGTCAAAGGCTTCTAGTGAAGTACCCAAGAGAAGCTTGGGAAGTGGATGTAGGCCGTTTGTGCCGAACCAGTATAAAATTTTCGGTGTCAATTTCTCTATCCCTCTCCTATTTACTTTTGCAATTATTTTGTTATTATATTTTATTGTATGAAATTAATTACAAAATTTATTCCTTGAAATTAATTGGTCATATTTGTTTACTTTGATTGGTAGTCCTTAAATTTGCATATCATTTACCAATCTTATTATTATAATTCAATAGGGTGCTTAAAAATATTAGTTTTAATTTCTTGGTTATTTTGGATTGAATTTATTTGCATAGAATATTTGTTTAAATTACTTATTAGTATAAAATGTATTAATTTGTTTAATTGGGCCCACTTTAGGAAAAAAATTTCATTAGCTTAAATAAACCCTATTCACCCCTCTAGGGTTGTCATATCGATCCTACAATTGGTATCAGAGCGAGGTCGCTCTGTTTCTTTTAATCAAAATTTTTATCAAAAGCTTTTTCATTTGATTCCTATGGGTTGAGTTATTTACTTCTACAATTGGTATCAGAGCCAGTTGCTCTTGTTTGTAATAAAAAAAATATTTTCATAAATAATTTCAAATTGATACCCATTTGTTTGAGTTTTTCACTCCTACAATTGGTATCAGAGCGAGTAACTCTTCTACATAAATCATTTTTCAATTATTATTTTGGTATTAAATTATCTTTTTAATATTTTGAAAAATTATTTAAAAGCTTAATTGTTAGAGCTATGACAACTTTAGAAGATCATTCTATTGATAGACCTCCATTCTTTGATGGTATTAGAAATTATGATGTTTGGAGAAATAAAATGAAAACATTTGTGCTTGCTATTGATTTTAACATTTTGTATGTTTGTGAGCATGATTTGTCAAAATTGAAATTGAGAATGAGTTGCTTACTATTAATGCTAAAGCCATAAACATCATATATTGTGCATTAGATAAAAATGTATGTGATAAAATTTTACATTTTGAATATGCATTTGATATTTGGAACTTTCTTGATAATATGTGTAGCTTAGAAAATTCTCCTTGTAGTACTAATGATTTACTTGATGTGAAGGAGAATTATAATTCTCAAAATCAAGAAAAGTTGCATGAACTGAAAAAGGAAAAATGTGATAGATCCTCCTTGTGCTTAATGGCTCATTCGGATTACGATTCTGGTGATGAACATGATGAAAATGAGGTAATTCATAAATCTCATTCTTATGATGAATTGTATAATGCTTTTGAAGATATGCAACATGATTTAGAAAAAGTTAGTTCTAAATATGTGAAATTATCAAAGAAGTATAAGACATTGTGTATTGAGAATAAATCTTTGATAAATGAGAATGCATACATGAAAAATGGAGCCAAGAATGTATCGTTGCATGATTCTTGTTGTGATGAGAAAATTGTCTTGAGTAATAGAATTGTTTTTCTTGAAAAAGAGAATGATGAGCTCAAATCTTTATCATGTGAAATGAATGTTGAATTGGATGATTTGAAAAATGAAAATGAGAAATTTAAATCTTGTTCTTTGGAATTAAATGATGAAATTGCTAATTAGAAAAATAGAATTATTGATTTAGAAACTAGCAATATAGCATTAGAAAAAGAGAAAGTCTCTTTTGTTGATAAGACTAAATTTCTTGAATGTGATGTTCATGAGAAAAATGATCTTTTGTATGTGCTTAAAGAGAGAATTGTTTGCTAACAAAGAGCTTGAAATTGCAAAAGATTCTATTAAAAAATTGACTATAGGTGCACAAAAATTGGATAAGATTATTGATACGGGTAAATCTTTTAATGACAAAAAGGGATTAGGCTATGTGGATGGAAAATCAGCATCTAGTTCTAAGACTACTTTTATCAGAGCCACCCCTTGTATATCCAAAGATGTTTTGTCCAATGTGCCTAATTTTGTTGAAACTAAATTTGTGCCAAAATATGGAAAAGTTAAACATTCCCATGGAAAATCAAATTTTGTACATAATAAATTTCATGCTAGATCAAAATGTGCTCATAATATGAAATTCTTTAATAAGCATGAAAACGTTGGGCCTATGCTTGAAAATTCAAAGTTCGTGCCTAAACACGTTCATGAAAAATTAAAATGTATGCATAGTGCTAAACTTGTGCATAATCATGTAAATGCTAGAGATATGCATATGAAATCAAAATTTGTGCCAACATGTCATTTTTGTGGAGTTAAAGGTCATATTAGACCAAATTGTTTCGAATTGAAAAATGCTCCTAGAAATAAGTTCTTGAATAGAAATAAGGTGAAAAATCAATGTGTTAAAAAGAAATTTTTGCCTAATGTTATATGTTATTCTTGTGGCAAAATTGGTCATAAATTTAACACTTGTTATTTGCCAAAAATTAATGCTAGTCATTTTAGAACTAATTTGAAATGGGTTCCAAAGTCCTTGCTCACTAACAATGAAGGATCCGAGAAATGGGTACCAAAATCTTTTGGTTGACCCTTATTTGTAGGTATGATTCAAGAAGCAATTGTTGCTTAGACTTCAAATGAGGAATTGAAAATATATTCAATTAGAGCAACTAATATGGCTTGCTTGAATCCAACAAAGGAAAATAGCTTATTTGGTAACCTTTATTTTATTTTATTTTTCTTGAGAAATACATTGTTTATTGGATTTAATGTTATGAAAAATCATTGAGCATGTTGTTTTGAAAAGTTGTTGAATTCTTTTTCATAGGGGGAGTATTAATAGAATCAATATTTTCTTGATCCCCGGTAGCATTTTGTTCAAAATTAGTACAAATATATTTGTTTTGCTACCATGTTTATATTGATTTGCTCTTATTTGGTATCATTATTTGTTTTTCAACAATTGGGATCCTCTAACATTTTATATTTTGGTATCAAAATTACTTGAATTTTACTTAAATGATTTTTTCTCCTTGGTATTTATTGTCATATTTTTTTAGGAGTTTGCTTGCTTTTAGGGAGAGTTATTGCATTTTATAAGAATTTCATGTTTAAAAATAAATAAATAAATAATTATCATGTTACTTTATTGTTGTGTACCCCTCTCATGCATATTGGTTATCCTTTTAGAGGGAGTAATTGTCTTTGAAGTAAAAATATGTTTTGAATATTTGTTTGATATTTCTACCCTCAAGTTGAATTATGTGCTAAATGTCTTTTTGTCCCTTATTAAAGGAGAGTGTTCATTTGATTTCAAAAGGGGGAGAAATTTGTGAAATTGGTCTTAAAGTTTGTATGATTGCTCTTGAATCTACAATGTTAGTTATTATGGTCTTTTAGAAAGCAGGTTGATAGGAGAAGAAAAACAAAATTATGTGTTCATGTTTTAAGAAGAACTTTCATGTCTTTGTTTATTTTTCTTAATTGTTCTTTTTTATTGATTCCAAAAGGGGGAGAGGTAATAAGAAAAATGAAAGTATGTTATAATTGAATATCTTTGTCGCTATTGAATGAAGTATGATTTAAGTTTATATTTTACATCATATATCTCTTTGAATTTCATTTTTCTTGAGTTGTTTGTCATCATCAAAAAAAGGAGAGATTGTTGGCTTTTTTGCCCTTAATCTCAAATTAATTAATTTTAATTAATTAATTAATTAATGTTTTGATGATAACAAACCTGCTTTTATTTATTAACAATTTGAGTGTTTTGAAGTGTCCATTGTGTAGAGCCTGGACAACGGTTCCAACGCAATTTGAATCACTCAAATCGGAGTTCAAACGAAGAAGATATGGCTGGAACAAGCTTAACGGAAAAATACCCGATGTCGATGACGTGACGGCCAAATAATCAAAGTGGACCTACTAGAGGATGACAAGAGAAAAAAAAATAGATAAGTGACACATGGAGCTTTTGATTTTTGTTGGTTTTAAAAAGAATGATTTTAAAAAGAAAATGAATTTAATATTATTATATGTTTGTGTCTAACGACCAGTTGCCTTTAAAAGAAAATGAATTTTATATTATTTTATGTGTGTGTCTAACGGCTAGTTGAGTTTAAATCTCAACCATTCAATTTTCTTTTACCTACATCTAATGGTCCAAATTTAAGGTAGTTTCCAACAACTTTTCTCTCTTTTTAAACATTTCATCATCTCCAAAATTAAAACAACAATTTCACATCTTTTTACAATCCTCCATAATTCATTAAGCTTCCATTGTTGCTCTCTCTCCAAGCTTCCAATTTTTATTCTTTTCATCTAATTCTTGAGAGAGATTTATTGTATTGTGAGAATTGATTTGTTGAGTGCTACAAATTTGTAAATCTACTCTTTGAGAGAGTTTTTCCTCGTATTATTCTTCATTTCCAAACTTTTGTAAGAGTTGCACTTGATCCCTAAAAAGAGTGGTTGTAACGGTTTGATCCTCAATCGTGAAAAGGATCGGGTTTGTTCTTGCGCCCGAAAAAGGAACGTTATAACGGTTCGATTCTAAGCCGTGGAAAGAGTCAAGGCTTCTAGTGAAGTACTCAAGAGAAGTTTGGAAAGTAGATGTAGGCCGGTTGTGCCGAACCAGTATAAAATTTTCGGTGTCAATTTGTCTATCCCTCTCCTATTTATTTTTGCAATTATTTTGTTATTATATTTTATTGCATGAAATTAATTGCAAAATTTATTCCTTGAAATTAATTGGTCATATTTGTTTACTTTGATTGGTAGTCCTTAAATTTGCATATCATTTACCAATCTTATTATTATAATTTAATAGGGTGCTTAAAAGTATTAGTTTTAATTTCTTGGTTATTTTGGATTGAATTTATTTGCCTAGAATCTTTGTTTAAATTACTTGTTAGTATAAAATGTATTAATTTGTTTAATTGGACCCACTTTATAAAAAAAATTTCATTAGTTTAAATAAACTCTATTCATTCTTTCTAGGGTTGTCATACCGATCCTACCAAACACACGTTCATTTTTTAAAGAAAAAAAAGTTTATTATTGAATTAAATAAATATGGGTGTCCTTAATTATTTTTTTTCTCTAAATTTATAATTACAAGTCAACTCATATATATGTATATTATGTTATGCAATTAATTATTGATAGTTAAAAATTTAATTACAAAGTTTGATATATGTATATTATGTTATGCAATTAATTATTGATAGTTAAAAATTTAATTACAAAGTTTGATGAACAATCTATAAATTAGTTTAATTTGTACCAACTCATGAAAGTCAACATCATTTAACGTAAATTGGTTGGAGTGTAGAAATGATATTGCAGATCAAATTTGAACAACAATTAAAAAATAAAATTTATTATAATTTTTAATTTTTTTTATTTGAAATTGTATTAAATACTATAAACACTCTATATTTGTTTTGATCAATGTTATATATTTTATTATATTAGGTGTAATAAATTTTATTTCATTACAGAAAAAGTAACTAGAAATAAATATCAAACACATTTGTGTTTTTTTTTTCTTTCTTTCAAAAAAACAACAAGATATAAAAATAGTTATCAGATATATTTCTAGAAAGAAACGAGAAATAGAACATTATCGAACGAGCCTTAAATAATGAATTTATAGAGTAAAAATTTAAGGGTGATATTATAGGTATTTAAATCAAACTCAACCGTGCAATCCAAATATATGACATAACAGATCAACAAACTCAATCATGAACTCTAAATATAAGATTTAGCATTGCCAGTAATCTTAATTTTAGACAACAATTCTCATCATAATCAAATTCACAGTAATCTTAATCTTGAATTAGCGATCCAAACGCACCTTGATGAAGCTTCAAAGGTATAAATTTAAAAATTAAAATAATGTTATTTTAAAGATTTTAATATTGGATTAGAGATATTTTAATAAATATGTACTTCATAATTTGTAACGATTTAGTTCTTAAACAATTTGTAAATTTAAAAACTAAAATAATATTATATAATTTTTTTTTTGATGAAGCTTCAAGGGGCTCACAACAAAATAAAAGTACTTCGATGCATCCCAAGCTACACCTATATTTGTGCATTCATTCATAATTTGTCAAATGACAATTTTTTTTACAATTTTTAAAAACATTTTAATTTTTTTTATGTGTGATGAGAGTGAGATGCATAAAAATAGGTGCACTTTGGGATGCACCCAAGTATTGCTCAACGAAAAATTGGAGTGCGATAGTCGGAGTGCCAAATTGAAAAATAACATAATAATAATAATAATAATAATAATAATAATAACTTTTGATTTTTACTCTATAGTTTGATCGACCAAATGTATATGAATGGTGAAAATGTAATTTAAAGTGGTCTTAGTGCAAACAAACATTTTAATTAGTAATAAACTTAGTGGTTTTCCAAGTATAGTATCCCATGAGACTAGATGTAATTCAATACTCTAGGCCTTTAAAGCAGTAAACTCAACAAAGGTCAAAGCAACATGATGAATTAGCATTCGCTCGAGCCATAAAGACCTAGAGTATCCACATGATTGAACACTTTAGAAATTTAGCTCATAATTAGAAAAAAAGAAAGAATGAATTTCAATGAGTTACAATGTCAACTTTCAAAAGTAGAAGATGAAGAAAAGAAAAATACAAAAAAAGAACTAAACAAATGATAGAAAATAACAGTAAGAAGACTCATTGAGGCAAATCTCACTTTCAAAGGTTCGGTTGGATTCAACCTCTTTCAGGGATGAATCCTCTCTCTATACTCTCTTTCACGGGATAGGGATGACCTAGATTTATGGTTTTTCAGAGGAACTCTTGTTCTTGAAGAAATTCTAGATGGAAACTACTAAGATCTCTTCTTAGCCGTGGAGGATGATGATTTAAGAGACTCTCATCCTTTTATATAGGTTGAGGAAGTTGAAGGGAGACCAAGAATCATTCTTTGGACGTCCTCCCGTCAATTTTGACATTGAAAAACGAATGTGGACCAAAAAACTAACAAACACAAACGACTAGGCACGATATGAAAATTAAGGTTTCTGATGCGGACACATTGTCCCTTTAATGCGGGCACATATCATACAAAAGTCTTTTTTTTTTCTTTCTAAGGATATGCAACTAAATAACTAAAAAAAAAAAAAACAAAAAATATACTCTAAATGGTGAATAATATGAATGTGAAGTTCTAAAAGCTATCTCTTCATCAATCAAATAAGTTCCAAGATGTTCAAAGTTTTCATTTTGGCATGGCTAACATTTCTCTATAAAGAGCGAAAAAAAAGATTAAACCTCCTTTGCTATATCTATAATTTTTTTTTTGATAATCTATATCTTTTTGAAAAAAACTATCTCACACAGAAAAAAAAAAAGGAAAAAAAGTAGAAAAATTTTCCCATATAAAAAAAATGTCAAACTATTTACAAAAAATAGCAGGAAAAAAACACTGATAGACTCTGATAGACTTTAATCAGTATTTATCAGTGATAGACTTCTATCATTTCTATACTGATAGACTTCTATCAGCATCTATCACAACTATCTAAAAATTTTGTTATTTTGTTTAAATAATTTCCTTATTTTTCTACTTTTAAAAATTTTCTAAAAAAGTATAAATATAAATATAGATTTAAATTATTTAAATTTATTGATATTATCGTAAAATTGAAATGAAAAACTATATACAAAATATAGTGTGAATATAAATGTTTGCAATTAACCTCTCATGATTACACTCAAAGCAATTAATAAATACATTTATTTAATAAGTGTAAAATTAATTTTAATGTTTATGTCAACATGAGCATATTTATCAACTACGAGGTATAAAGTTCGATCACCCACTCTACATATATATTACTAAAAAAAAATCTAAAATTTATAACGAATTAGCAATAAATGACTATATTTATTCAATAATTATGAAATTAAGCTCATTGATTTCATGAAGCTGCAAGCTGACTTCATGAGAACTTCCTAGAAGTATTGTTGGTATTTTATTTTAATTCTACCCTAACTTGGTCAATAAACTTTTAAGTTTGTATTTAAAAAATTTTAAAGTTTAGAAAGTGTCTAATAAATTCATAAATTTTTAATTTTATGTATAAAGAATCTCTAAACTTTAGAAATATATCATAGATTTCTGAACTTTACGTCTAATAAATTTCAGTCATATTGAAATTTGTAAGAATTATCTAATATTTTAGATATAAAAGTAAATTCAATTATAGGTTTGTGATTTTGTTTAAATCTTCAATAGATCAAGTACTTATCTGAGATAAAATTGATAGTTTAAATTTTATAAACTAAATAGATAGAAACTAAATATGAAAATTTATTTTATATATCCGTCCAGGTGCTACCCAAAGGATATTTAGTTTACAATTCTTAAAAAAAAAAATTAATTTTAATTAAATAAAGAATTATTTTTTTTAAAGAAAAGTTCATATAATATATATATAGATTATAACTATTTTGGTACCTGTACTTTTAAGTTTGTTTGATTTTAGTTCTTATACGTTCAATTGTTAAGCGTTAGTTTCTATACTTTTAATAAATCTTAAATTAGTTTCTCAAAATTAATTTTTACTGAAATTGGATAAATAATAATAATATTTTTTATGCAAGAAAATACAATATAAACTTATGTTTTCAAAATTCATGGTAAAAATGTTAATAGATAACATTAAATATTTTTTTTAAAAAAGTAGTGGATACTAATTTTAAGATTGATTAAAAGTACTCGACTAAAAATTAGACAATTGAAAGCTGTACATAGACTAAAATTGCATAATTTTTAAAGTACAGAGAACAAAATGATATTTTAACTTATATATATGTGTGTGTGACAAATTAATCAAGTAGTTAAAACCACAAATATTGACCAATTGTTTTTCAATTGATAATGAAATGTTGCTTTCAAAATTTTTTATTTAATTTTTTTTGGAATTAAATATTCTTTTTTTAGTTTTAACAAATCCAAGGTCGAGAGAATTCATTATTTGTGTTATGTTCACTGTTAAATGTCGATTAATATTTCAATCAGCAATGTTAATGGAATATATTTAATGCAAGTCTAAATCTTTTTAAATATAGGTTAATTACAAGTATAGTTGTTTTACTTTTAGATTCATGGCAAAATATATATATATATATATATATTTTCAATTATGCATGAATATTATTCCATATAAAAATTTGTCTAATAGATTTTTAGATTTCGAATTGTGTCAATAAATTTCTAAATTTTTAATTTTGCATCAAACTGTTCAAATTTACAAATTTCTTAAACATAGATTTGAAAGTTTAAGTTACGGATATACATAAAAAATTCAATATATTTTAAAAATATAACTCTAAATGTTTCATTTCCCATTTTATTCTTAATCTAAAAAAGTCTTTCTTCAATTTTGCATAGATTTTTAGGAATGTGAATAATTTACCAGGATCAAGTTCTTCACCAGGAATTATTCTTCGTTTATTTTGATTTAATTTTTTTTTAAAAAAATTATATTCAAAATTTTAATTTCTCATTACAAAAATTATATTTAAAAATATCATTCTCAAAATTCTTTTAATGAAACAAAACAATATTTCATAAAAGTTTATTCTTTTAGTAGGTATAAAAGTTCAAATTTAAAGTCTCTTTTATTTATATATAAACCCATAGATATATTTATTAAAAAATTTAAAATTACATCAACCAAAACACTTTTTAAAAGTTGATTGACTAAAATGTAAAAAAAAATATTTTATGGACATTTTCGTAAAATTAAGACCTCAACATTTTTGTCGTCTTTGACATTTTAATACGACTCCTTGATCAAATGTGTATTCTTTAATAAGACGAATTATGCAAATCAGTGATGAGTTGACGAGTTGATGTGGCTACCAACGATGGAGTTTTCTTTGGCTTGTTGTGGGGCTTGAACGGTTTGGGGTGATCGAAATAAATTCATTCATTAGGAAACTGTTCTCTCGGTGGTTTTTAGATGCTCCTTGGTGGTTGATTATTTTGCTGCTTTCTCAGGAACGATTTCCTCTAGGTTTGCAATTGACTCGAATCTGCCCTCTTTAAGCCCCTTTGGTGTGAATGGGACAACTGTTTTGTACGTTGATGCCTCTTGTCGAGATGGTGTGGACAAAGTAGGTTTTGAAGCGTTATTGATGCCAAAAGATGTTTATCTGCTCGCTGTGATGTATGGTTTCAGGGGAGGGTTTTATCTCCTTCATGTGCAGAGGTGAAGGGATTGAATCCCAATTGCGGAAGCTATTGATCACTTGTCTTTGATTTGGGATTAGAAATTCATTTTTTTTTCACAAAACAATTAGGTTAAGCAAAATACAGTACACCACAAAAAAAAAGACTTCCTTGCTATATCTCAAGGTAGGTTTAGAATGGTGGGATTCTGAAAAAAAATTTGGCAGGAAATTTTAGAGAAGTAAATTGAGAGAGTGAGAGGGATCATACTCCCTTGCAATTATGCAGGGGAGTTATTATTATTATTATATATACTTAACTAATATTTAATTAATTAAATATAAATAATAATAACAATAATAAATTAATTAACAATGAATTAATTACATGTTTATGCATTTAAATCATATTTAATGCATTACTCTCTCATAAACTATAGTTTTAATATGAATCACATTCACACTAATTTTACTATAAAGTTTTAATATGAATCAAATTCATATTAATATTTGAATCTTATTCAAATATTGTTTTTTCTCTTAATATATAGTTTAATCATAAATCATATTCATGATGACTAGAATATATCATCATATATTATACTTTATACTAATCTTTATTAATATATAATTCCCTTAAATAATTTGAACAATTCAAATTATATTAAAATAATTTAACCTTATTTTTGTTGGGTTTGATGCCCTAAAACTCGTAGATAGTAAATGTTGTATTTTGACTGTCATTAATAAATGATTATTCATTATTATTCAATAAATGTTATTGATTATTTTATCTTGTTTTAATAACCCTAAAATCCAATAAACTAGCATCCTAGGTTGTTTTATGAGTCTTGAACAATATGTAGAGACATATAGAGATCAATGTTCAAGTTACAACCTAAAGGGTCTATAGTATAAAGATAGGGTTGGGTACCTTATCCTGGTAACACTATGGATATGACCCGCTTTGTATTTGATACAAACGCAATGATCCAACGCGTTCATGTAGGAGACATGCGAGTGGGGGTATCCTATGCAATGAGTTTGCATAAGACTGGACCATGAAATAGTAATCACTAGATGTAACTCCGTTGACTGGTTAGGTTTCTATTTCAATAGGTTGACCTAGGCAACTTAGTCTTAATCTTGAGTATATTGTGAACTCCTGTTCACGAGGGATTGTCCTTTGATTTGTATGGGTGAGAGTGGCCCGTTTGTCGACTCGATATGCCTACCATTTTGGGGACAAGACTAAGTGGGGAGCTGGGAACATAATTATACAAGATGGATTTCACTCGTTCTCGACTGTAGGGTAAGTAGATAAGTGTTCCCTTAAGTGGTGTCTCCAGGACTTGAACATAGGGCCCTACCCTCTCACTGGCCCAAGAGGGGTTTCTGTTTGATGGTTGGACCATAAACAGGTTGTTCATTAGAGGAGCACTGGTACTTAAGGATTTAGAAGTAACCCAGGGGTATAACGGTAATTTGACCCAGCTGGTGTTACGAACACTTGTGAATGACTAACTTGCTGTCATTGGTCTATATCCGTGGATACAGAAATATATCTACAGTGAGAATAGTGCAACTGTGGGTCTTTAGTGGAGTGTACCCACAGTTAACGAATATTGATTAATGTGGTTTATGAGTTTAGCCCATTAATCTCATATCGTTGGAGCTTCTGATCTGTAGGTCCATTAGGTCCCCTTCCTAGCTCGTAAAGAATATTGAGGTTATTATTGGTTGAAATTTGAATAGTTCAAATTTTCTAAGGGAAAAGTATAATGTATAATGATACATTATAATATAAAGTTTATTTTACAAATTAAACTTTATAGTATAAATATAATTTTGGATATGATTCAAAGTTAATTTGTAAGAGAATTAAATATTTGAAATTGTTCAAATATTATTTTATTAAAACTATAGGTTAAAATTAATGCGCATTAGATGTACATTAAAATTATAGGTCATGAGAGAAATGTATTTGAATTTGATTCAAATGCAGGTTAAAATTAAATATTTGATATTTAATTTGGTAATTAATTAATTGGAGAATTAATTAGTTATTTAATTTAATTTAATCTAATTTAATTAAATTTGATTTAATTAAATTAATTGAATTAAAACTATAGGTTATGTGAGAGATGTTCATTTAAATATGATTTAAATGAATTGATTAATTAAATTAGATTTAATTAATTATTGATTTAGTTAATTAATTTAATTTTAATTAATTAAGTTTGTTGTAACTCCCACGTAGGGGAGTTACTTAAGACGTAGGATAACACCCACATTTTCCATTTTTCTCTCGCTTCTTTATATAGTGCAAAAATAGAATTTTGTTTGGAGTGAACCATTCTCTCAACAAAAAACAAAATTCTCAGCGTTCTCTAAAAAAAAAATATCCAGAAGAGTTCTGTATTTTTTTTTCCTGTGCCAAAAAGGTTCCACAAACCTTCCCTCAAGATTCAGAGAATAGGAAGGTCTCCAAGTGGTGGTGACACAACACGTAAGAGTTTTTATTCTCTAATTTTTTGCTTAACCTAGATTAATTTAAGTCTTTTTTGCCAATGTAAAAGTATTTCAAAATTATTAAAATTAATTTTGAGATACGGTTCTGATACGTTTCCGCTGCGTTTTGGGTTTTAATCCCAGCAATTTTATCCTTAGCGAGCTAGCAAGGGGACCTAATGGACCTACAGATTAGAAACTCTAATGATTCGAGATTAAATTAAGCAAACTCTTTAATTAATTAAATCAACATTTATTAATTGCGGTCATTCCACTAAACACTCACAGCTGCACTCTTCGTACTGTAGATATATTTATGTGTCAAATGGATATAACCAGTCATCAATAAGTTGACCATTTACAAATTGCTCATAACCACAACTGGGCCAAAATTACCATTTTACCCCTGTAATAACTTCTTGTTCCTTAAGCCCCACTGATCCTCTAATGAACAACATGTTTATGATCCTACCATAAACAAATTCCTCTTGGGCCAACAAGAGGGTGGGCCCATTGTTTAAGACCCAGAGTCAACACTTAAGGGAGCAATTTATCTACTTTCCCTAAAAGCGGGAAGAAGTAAACTCCATCTCGTGTAGCTATGTTTCCAACTCTATACTCGAACAAGTCCCCAAAATGGTAGGCATATTGAGTCGGCGACTTAGGCCACTCTCACCCCTACAAATCAAAAGACTTCCTTCATAGATAGAAGTTCATAACTCACTTAGGATTGAGATCGAGTTATTTATGGTCATTCTATGAAATATTAGACTCTACAGTTAACGGTGTTATAATGTGAGAATAATCATTTCGCGGTCCGGTCTTGTACAAACTCTTTGTACAGGACACCCCACTCGCATGTTTTCACATGAACGATTTGGATCAAATCATTTGTAACACTTTACGACTCATGTAACAGTTACAGAGTGTGTCATATCTGCAGTGTTACCAAAATAAAACATCCAACCTTATTCATATACTGCAGACTTTTTAGGTTATAACTTGAACAAGATCCACATACAAGGTTATAACTTGAACAAGATCCACTTGTATGTCTACTTCATACTGTTCAAGCTACATTTAATAACCTAGGATCTTAGTTTATTGGATTGAGTAAAACCGATATAAAGATCAAATAAAATTCATCTTATTTTATTAAATGAATAAATAAATCATCATGTACAATTTACAAAGTTACGAGATCCCATGAGATTTAGGGCATAATCCCAACAAGAGGCTCAAACGGTTTTGGAAGACTTATCCTTTGCGAAGGCTAAAGATGCAAACGACCTCACTATTTTCTCTAACTGTAAAGTGTTGATTGATATATTGAATCATGTTAGTGAGCCATATTCAAATGTCCGTCCATTTTGGACAATAATGTTTGAATATGTTAGTTTCGATTTATGTATTGAGAGTGGAATACCTCGACTCTCAAATTAGCTAAAAGAGCTTTTTTTGGTATTTCCTTTTCGTGGAATTCTAATTTTCTTGAGTGGTTGTTTCTTCGTTGTTGTCGTGATATAAGGAACTTTATCCCGCCACCAATTTTGAATGATCTATAATGTTATTTTTAGCAGTTTATAAAAATTAAAAAAAAAAAGTCAAGATTATACTTAAATTGGCAAATTAGTATAATTGGATATGATATTTAATTGGAATCCAAAGTTAAAATCCTATAAGTTTCAAACTAATAATATAATTGGATAAAATTTATTATCATTCGAACAAACTTGAATTAGTTGATTATTTAATCTTCAACGTCTTTTCCAACTTTATCCATCTTGTTTCCTTAATTATGAATTTCAAAGACGTAATCGAAGGAGATAAAGAGAGAAGTTTATCATAACAATAGTTCCATTGGATAATCTCAATGAGCTTCCCTTTTTGTTCTTTAGAATTCGCTTTGGCATTATCTGTTTGAACCTCTTCTCGTTCTTTATTAGACATAAAAAAAAAGAAAAAAAATTGTGAAATTAGGCAAAAATTGACCATCTCTTCCAAAATGGCATCTGTTCTGAGGAGATCGCAAACAATGTTGAATTCCCTTTGTAGGAGACAATTTTCTGCTTCCCCTGATGGAAATCTTACTACCTATGGCGGAAAATCTATGAATCTTTATTCTGCAATCAACCAAGCGCTTCATATTGCCCTTGAAACTGATCCTCGGTTTGTTTCTTTAATACCCTTTTCTTCGTTTTTAGTTTCTGATCTCCTGTATTTTTTTTTTTATTTCTTCTCTGATTCTCTGATCACATGCAAATGGGTGTGGTTTTTCTTTAATGGGTTTGTTGTGTTTTTGTGATTTTCTTTTATTGTTGGTTGCTGTTTGGTTACCCTTTTGCCTGAAACTTTAGAGCTGGCCAAATGCTATGTTTAAGCGAGAATTGGAAAATAAGAGAACTTCATTAATGGAGGGAGTTGGAAACAGTAAAGCTGGTGGCTAAAGAGCTAGTGAGAGCTTGCATGGAAATGAAAGTGAAGGAAAATTGATGAAATCTGTCAATACATTGTGAATTAATTGTTGGTGGGTTTGTGTTTTTTCTTGTTCCAGATAAAGCTTCCTTATTAGATTGATGAATCTTGTGGAACTGTCAATTTCGGACTGCATTTCCTTTTCTCATTGGTCCTTCTTCAGGAAGATTTTTTTTTTCTTTTTTCCTTTTATGACTAAATCTGTAGGCAACAGTGACTACCAACGTAGTTTTTTGTGCTCCCTGCGTTACTTGTTAGGGTCATCCTTTCAAGCACAAAGCAAAGGTGTTAGGGAATGTGCTACAAATGACTTTTTTGGTAAGTTTTGACTAGGAAGAAACCAAAAATATTTCACAGGGGATGGAGATATTTTAGAGACTGTTTGTTCTGGGGCCTCCTGTTGGAGTTCTTCTTCTGTATAAACATATATATATATTTTTTTGATAAATTAGAATTGGAGGATTGTACTCCTCTTGGGTAATTGAGCTGATTTCTTATCACCCTCTATGCCCGTTGCTTGTTTTATGTTCTGGTAACAATTTGGTTGTTCAAGAACATTATACTTCTATCTGCAGTGCTTATGTGTTTGGAGAAGATGTGGGCTTTGGTGGGGTCTTCCGATGCACAACTGGATTGGCGGATCGATATGGGAAAAATCGAGTTTTCAATACCCCTCTTTGTGAGCAGGTAGCTTACTTGTCCACTTTGAAATTTTGGAGATCGATAGAAGATTACAGCCATGTTCTCCCTATTTATATCATGTGATCAATATTCTATTTTCAAGTATATGTGAAAAGTTTCATTCTAACTCATCTTCGATACAGGGAATTGTTGGCTTTGGCATTGGTCTAGCAGCAATGGTAATTTTGAGGATTTCTCATACTTGTTTTTGTGGCTTGAATTCAAACTTTCTATGTATTTTACATCTTATTCCTTTTCTAACACGGGAGTCATTTTGCATGATAGGGTAATAGAGCCATAGCAGAAATTCAGTTTGCAGATTACATTTATCCAGCTTTTGATCAGGTAAGCTTTCTTCCTTGTTGAAATTATTCCTCCTGCCTTCTTGTTTGGCATTATCTTGAGAAACTTATGCCCTCATAGATTGTTAATGAAGCTGCAAAGTTCAGATATCGTAGCGGAAATCAGTTCAATTGTGGTGGTAAATTTGCTTCTCTATTTGCATATAGTCGACTTCTTTCATGTTTGTTTTTTTTTTTGTTATTGGCCCTTCATTTCACGCATAGTTATGAATCCTCTCAGGTTTAACAATTAGAGCACCATATGGAGCTGTTGGTCATGGTGGTCATTATCACTCTCAATCACCTGAAGCTTTTTTTTGTCATGTTCCTGGTATCAAAGTATGTTTCCTTCTTTTGCTGATTCTTCTTGATGAGGTTTAGGTACTTTGTGGAACGGATACGTCCTGTATGCTAACTCCAATACTTTATGGTACATGTGAACTGCTTATATCTTGGCGGGTCTAACCTATATACTACTGGATCACAACATAGAGACCATAACAGAATGTTGTTGCATGCTTTGGCGGTCAATAAAGATTTCCAATCTTTCAGTCTCACTAGATGTGCTTACAAGATATCTCTGAAGCCCTTGCCAACAGAACTAACTAGTTGGATTAGTTAAGGAGCCTTCATTTATGACCGCCTTCATTTATGACCCCTATATTGCCAGCCAATGTATTGGCAGAGAATCTTCTGATGAGCAAAGGATAGAGTTTTATGATCCAGAATTTAGCATCCCCAACTCCACAATCCTTTCAGTCAACCTTACTGTTAAGTCGAGGGGCATCTTAAAATTATTAGTCCTGTAGGGATCCTTCCTTTTTTCCATTTTTTTCCCTACTGCTGATGGACTCAGTAGACTTTCTGACCATAAAAGCAGCAGTCATTGTGACCTCTAGTTTGTTGACTTCCATCTTTTCGTGCTGTTTTGTCGTCTCAGTCTTTTCTTGTTGAAAAGAGCCTTTGGATTTGCTTTTTGGTCTGCACCAGAATTGAACTTGTTTGGAGAATAAACTTTACTTAGGACGTGTCTTGGTTATTTTTTTTATTATATTAACTTCATTGCATGAACACTTACTTTTTAAAGAAATATATTTTTATTTATCATCAATCTCATGCTAAACAGGTCGTCATCCCTCGAAGCCCATACCAAGCCAAAGGATTGCTACTTTCATGCATCCGTGATCAAAATCCTGTTGTATTTTTCGAGCCCAAGGTATTTCTTTTTCATGAAAACTTCTCTGAGTCGTTTGGATCAAAGTTCATTCAGAAGTTGGGATGAAAATGGTTTGAGTGTTTGTCTTCAGTGGCTTTACCGTTTGGCAGTTGAAGAAGTTCCTGAGGATGACTTCATGTTGCCTCTATCAGTAGCAGAGGTATGCTCTCAACTCTTTTTGTTTTCTAATTATTTATCAATTATTCCATAGTGCATAAAGATACGCAATCTTTGGTTGAGCCTGAAAATGTGATATTCAGGTGATCCGAGAAGGCAGCGACATTACATTGGTCGGTTGGGGAGCGCAGCTCTCTGTTATGGAACAAGCCTGTATTGATGCTGAAAAAGTAAATCTCTTTACTTATTTTTTATTGCGTTGTGTGATATCAGTCTCAAATAGACCTAGTAAAAGAAATTTTAGGATATGATTTCTGTTATTAATAAATAAATAAATAAAACTAAAAATCATTCTACATGATTTTTTGCTGAATATTTCTATGGAAAGTAAAGATAAGAGAGGTAAAAGAGATTATGGTTAAGATGCTGGCATTTTAAGAATTTACTTGCAGAAAATTTTCCTTGGTGCCAAGACTTTTTTTGGTATCTATATAATATGGCAATGAAATTTGATGTGCATTTGGATGGGTGAGGTTGAGTTATAATTTCATTTTCAAGAACTCCTGGTAGATCTATAATGGCAGACTGAATTTCTTTCACTATTTAAATTACCGGTGGGAAAGGGAAAACTTTCTATCTTCAACTTACTTTCTCCCATCCGTTCATTGTGTTGTTATTTTATACTTCCATTTTGTAACTGGGTTGGGTCTCTATCCCTTGTATTATGCTCTTGGGCTGCTCACTAATTTCTCGAGAGGCTTGAGCTCATAAATAATTAAACTTTCCACTCATGGACATGGACCTAGGACTTTGGAGGGCTTCTCCAAACATTTCAAACCTTTACCGCAGGAGCCACCACGTAGACATGTGGTTATCCAAAAGAATCAAAACGTCAAGCCCATCGTCCAATGAAAGAGACTAATACCCCTCTTGGTGATTGATAAGAACAACAAAACCTCTATTTATCTCCACAATGGTACGATATTATCCACTTTGGGCACAAACCCTCCTGGTTTTGCTACCCAAAAGATCTCATACTAATGGAGATATTTATCCTTACTTGTATACTCATGATCACTTCCTTCCCTAGGCAATGTGAGATTTTGTTTGCACCTAACAGATGATATGGAATTTTGGTTGTTGACTGTGGATGGGACCTACGGGAAAAGGGGAATGTGTGCTTATATGAATTCAAATGTGATAGGAATTCCTATCAGTTCTACCAATTTCACAAGAAAATTCAACACCAGTAGTGACCATTTCAAGAAGGTCAACTATCTCCCCATAAGTATCCAGAAATCACACAAAGGAAAAATACAACAAATAAACCAAAGCAAACATAACTGACTAAAGGACAGTTATAACTCCCAATTTAGAAACACTTCAATAAAGAAACTAACTAAAAATTAACTCTTCTAAACATTAGAAACAGCCTAATTCCCTTTTTGTCTTTCCTTGATTAAACCTTCTGGATTGGAGCTGTAACAAAATCTTTTATGTGAATGCTGGTACACTGTCACAATATCAATACTCCCTATTTATTCCAAACCTTTTAAAATGGTTTGGTTTAGTTACTGTAGGATGACAGCTTTTCAACATTTCAACCTAAACCCTTTTAAAAAAAGAAAGGGAAACAAAACTTTTCATTGAAGAAATGAAAAGAGACTAAAGCTCAAAATAGAAGGAAACAATAAATAATAAAAACAAAGATATAAGAGAAGTACAGAAACATTCTAATATAAGGACTAAACTGGAAAAACAAAGGCATTCCGATTTAAGTATAAATCTTGAATGGAAAATTCTGCAAAAAAAAGAACTGGAAAGAGAGCACCAATAAGAAGTATTAATCCTTGCGATCTAAACCTTTGAAGAATGCGCGTAATATGTTTAATTTTTGAAATTTCTGTCCGTGATGTCACTAGGATCCGAGAGAGTAATCAACTTATCTTGATTTGCTTGATATATATTACAGGAAGGAATCTCCTGTGAACTTATAGACCTGAGAACTCTAATACCTTGGGATAAGGAAACGGTGGAGGCCTCAGTTAGGAAGACTGGAAGACTTCTTGTAAGTTGTATTTTCTTTTCTTTATAATAATCTTTCTTATAAATGTGAGAACTTTAACTGAGACAAATATAGATTTACCACTAAACTCCATATCTATATCTCCCTGTAGATCAGCCATGAAGCTCCGGTTACTGGAGGCTTTGGTGCTGAAATATCCGCTTCCATTGTTGAGCGCTGCTTCTTACAGGTAAGCTTGCATTTTCAGCATATTTCTTTGGTATAAATGAATTTTTGAATTCATCAAAACAGGGCAAGGGGTTGAGGAAATCCCTTCCCACGAAACTAATCAAGAAGAGCCCTTTGATTGTTAATAATCATTAAAAGGGTATAGTTACGAAAGAATTTGGTGTAATTTATGCTATCACCAAGAGGCCAAGGTTGTATGTTGAACAATAGTCCAAAAAGAATTAAAAAGGCAAACTAATCTGGCCAAAAATGACTTTTCTCTTCTTTTATCTCCATATATGTAAGGATGGAAAACAATAAATTTCTTTAAAACATGACTAATGGCTAGTAGAATGCAGACTAGTTTTATAGTTACTTTGAGTATCTTACTTTTGTTTGAATACTTTATAAGTCCCAATGTTATTCTGGATTAAGCTCGTCTTCTTGCATCCTCATTGTGTTCTCTATCCAAGGCTTTTTCTAATTATTCAATTTACAATATTAGTTTGAATTGGAGTACTTTTATTTCCGTTGTATAACTCTGAGTTATCTAATATCGTAATTTTATTTATTATCATTTCTTGTATTTTAAGCATTAAATTCTAATGTGGAGATATGTGGAGGTCTATTGTCCTTATCAATACATATGTATTTTAAGTATTAGACTCTTTTCATTATATCAATGAAAAGTCTCGTTTCTTTTTAGCGGGGAAAAAAAACCAGTATTATATTCTAAATGATGTAGATGATGTAGAAAGACAAATTGAATGTCACTTTCTCTTGTAGTTGGAGGCCCCTGTTTCAAGAGTTTGTGGATTGGACACTCCCTTCCCTCTTGTATTTGAACCTTTCTACATGCCTACCAAGAACAAAGTAAGAGAGTTCTTTCCATTTTTCTTGATAAAATGTTTGGCAAAAGTTCATTCCTAACCAATATATTATTACCTTCTTTTTGGTTGGTGTAGATATTGGATGCCATTAAAGCAACTGTGAAGTATTAGAATCAAAACCAAGCATGGACATGAGATTGGTTCCATCTTCAGAAATTGCTGCTTTCAAGCAGACAACAAGGGATGTGTTCTTGATTTCCAGTAGTCTCTCATTGAACATAGACACTTAAAATTATATTGTAAATGGAAATGAATGGAGGCTTGATATCCCATTGTTAGTGGCTGTAAGGGGCTTTCATTGTTAAATAATGTAAGATGGAGTCAATGATGTATGGATATCATCAAGATGTTTGGGAATAAAAAGTAATTACATTTACTTTGTGTTTTCTTTTTCAAGACCTCAAATCTCTAGGGTATATATTTTAATTGCTTTATGGGTGTGTTTATCTTAAAATTGTACATTTTGAAGTTACTCATGTTTTTACCAATTTTAAATTGACATTCCCACCCTTTTATGTCACCATGCCTTTGAATGGAGTATCCATCCTCTTTGGGAGTGTAAGGGAAGTAAAAGTATCTATACCTTCTGGACCCTTAGTCTTCTGATTGTCGATATTCACTACTCTGATGTCGTTTCTCTCTTTTGTAGGGCTTTTGAGATTTTGAACCCTCGGGACGTGTGCATTTTCTCGCTTATTGCTTATGGAATCTAGCATAAACAAAACTAGCTGGTATTTAATGGCCACATCTCTCCTCTGTTTGATCCAATCAGGTGGATAGTGTCTTTGGTTGAAGCTTTTGATCGATTGACTAGACAGACACCAATGAGGTATCTCGGGCCCCTTTGATCATTGTGGAGGACTCCCGATGGTCGGCCCCTCCAATTGGCTCTTTTAAAGTGAATTCTGATGCGGCCTGTCTTGATAGAACTATGGGTCTTGGCGCCATTGTTCGTTATTCGAATGGTGAAATCATGCTTGCTATGGAGAGTCATTTTTCTTTGACGGGTATTGTGAAGCTTGCAAGGCTATAGGCTTTTTTTTATGGCATTTCCAGAGTTCTTGAGGTTGCAATTTTCTCACATCGGGTCGAAACTGATTCCAAAATTCTTTGGAACCTCTTGGTCGAGAATGCTAAACATGCGAATGAGGTTCAAATCTTTGTTGATATTATTTGTGACTTCCATCTTAGTGGAGCTATCCTTGGGTTCCGTTAGGTAAACGGTCGGTGCAACTCTGTTGTTCATAATTTAGCTTTTCATACCTGCAGATTTCGGCATTCAGTTGTGTGGCTTGAAGACCACCCTCCATGGGTAGACTCTACTCTTCATTCTAATTTCTTATATCTTTAGTTTTCCTTTGTTTCCATTTGTTATACTGGAGAAAAAAATTTGACATTCCCACACTAAGTATGAATTAACAAGAAATGTCGAAAAGATATGCCTAGCTAATGTTTTCATTATTGGTTGTAGTTTAGATTTATATGAGATAATGATGGCTTTTTTAAATTTGTCATGTTTACTAATCCGTAACCAAAATTGGTGTAATTGTAATGAGATTTATTGACGGATCAATCGTAATGAGTCTCAATTTAAACGTAATTGGATTGCTTTTAATTACATCTACCTAGACATTTTGCAAACATAATTTGATTACTATTGAGGTTATTTACTTTGCACTTGTAATTGAATGGATAACACATTATTAAACTACCCTCTAAGTTTAAACAAATATACGCCTAACAACGATGGAACTCTGAATTTGCAAATATCATATTGTCGGTATTTGCAAACATCATATTGTCGGTATCACTGTCTTCTTATTGTTATCATTTAGGGTTAATCGGTAACAATATCTATAATGGTGACGGTAACTATGATAGTTTCATAATTCTCCTACTATAACGGTAACGATATCTATAATGGTAACGGTAATGGTATCCAAGGGTAAAAATTGAAAAATCGTTTAAGAGTATTTGAAAAAAGCTAGTGGGTCCCACATAATTTTCAAATGCAATTGGATTATGTTTGTTGATTACAGGTAGTGGATCCTACATTTCATTACAATTGCAAAACACAGGTGAACTACAACAAACATAATCAAATAGGGTCCACTTTTTAAATTACCATTGATGGATTATGTTTTTTTTCCTGAAATAAACATAGCTTAAACTATAAATTTAGTCCTTATGATTTGAAGAAACTAGATTTCATCTTCATGATTTGAAGAAATTAGATTTCACCCTCATGATTTGATAAAATTGTAAATAAATAATATTTGACTAAATTATAAAAAATACTTCAAAACTTTTTACTTTGTTTCAAAAACCTCCCGACATTCAATAGTTTCATTAATACTCTTAAATTTTTAAAAAAATAAAAAAAAAATATTCTTACCATTAGTTTTCTTTTTTCTAAAAAATACTCTTGAACTTTCAAAGCTTCATCACTACCCTTGAACTTTAATAATAATAATAATAAATATCCTTACCAATTGTATACGGACGAAAACTAATAGCACATTGTTTCAAAAATAACGCCGAACTTTCAAAAGTTGTATTAATACTCTCTACATTTGAAAATAAAAGTTAACTAATGCAATTAGTGTTAGTATATAGATAAAAAAATCATTTATTTGCACCTTATTTCACCTTCATCTTGAATTCTTTGTCCTCTATTTATATCTATGACCTAATCCTTTTCTATTTTCACTCTTTAATACTTTCTTTAGTTGTAGTAATGAAGACTTTACTTTTGTAGTTCAAATTAGTGTATATGTTGTGTTAACGATTTCCATCCAAAACTAAGGGTATTTTTGGACATTTTTTTTAAAGTTTTATGGGTATTATTGAAACCTGTCCTTTTTTTTTATAAAGAAAATAAAGTACAAAATACAAAATTTAAGGTGCTTTCTATAATTTAGTCATGATCTTTATGGTCTAATAAAACATACATAGATATATTAATGAGTTTTATCAAATCACAAAGATTAAATTCTAACCTTGTTCAAACTATAAAACCCTAATCTATAAATTAACCCACTCTGTAGAAAAAGTACCTTTTATAAATTTTCACAGTAGAACATAACATAATAGTAAAAGAATTCAAACAAAGTTACTAATTAATGTGTTATAACTTCAACTAAGAAATGGAAAAGGTTCAAATTTCACAATTTGGACTATGACAATCACCTCATACACTTCTAAGATCATCAGTATTTTCACTATTTGATTTAATATATTAATGAATCTATGAATTAGAACCATAGTGGAAAATTTCCATCGAAATTTTGAGGACCTCGAAATCTTATTTGGAGAAAATTTTGTTTTTTCTTCAATTTCGACGAAATTTCGAGATTTCGAGAATATTCTGATTCCCCACATTTCGACGAAATTTTGACATTTCGAGAAAATTTTGATTTTTTTTATTAACTATGTTAGCTCAGTTCAAAATTTTCAATTTTATGGTCCCAATTACACCCAATGTCATTTCCGACAAAGTATTAAGCATTCTTTATATGCTACTTTTTTTAATTTCTAACTTTTCTCAATTTTTAACTTTATTTTCAACTCAAAACTTTCATTTATAAAGAAATTGAATTTGAAAAAACCACAAAAATTAGCTATATTCATTTTTAAGCTCAATCAAACTTTTTTCATTAAATTTTCACATCAATTTTACTTTAAAATTGAATTGATGTGAGTTTTTTTCTTTTACCATCCAAGACTTTTATAATTTTCACATCATTTTACCTCAAAATATTCATACTCTCATATCAACAATTACCCATACATTTACTGATTTACAATAGACATCTAAATATTGTTTTACTTTATAGAAATTGTGATTAAAAATTATCATAATCTAATTAAGCCACAATCAAAGTTTCATTAATTAATTATAATAATTTTTATAAATTTCCATCAATTTCTATATTTTTCCCAAAAATTCCATCGATATCGATATTTCCATAAAAGGGACCTCGATATTTCCATCGACATCGATATTTCGAACGACGTTGATTTACTAGACCCTTCATTTTATGGCAAAAACCGAAAGTGTTTCGTATATCTTCAAACTGGAAGCAACCTCTTGATAAATACACCTACTTTTTGACTCTTGATAAACTATGTCCATCTTAAATCATCGATTGACCTAAAAACTTCAATTGATGGATAAAGGCAAATTTGTAACACTCCCTCTCACTTGTGGGCTTGAAATATAAAGACTCAACAAATGGAAATCACTATTAATTGAAGAAAAAATAACATTGCAACGGTTTGAACAGAGGCTCACCTACTCTGATACCAAATTAATATTTCGAGCAGAAGAAAAAATAACAAATAAGAAGATGGAGAATTTCCTCTGTATATTATTCGCAATTACTCTGTTCTCTTCACACAAAATTCTAATGAGGCACAACATATATACAGTTTCAAAGAATATTCCATCAGACTAAATTGAATGGAATATTAAACAAATATAACTAATAGCGGTATGTATGGTTGTGAATGGTGGAACTGTAACAGACTCAATCTTCTAGAAGGCTTCCTCAAAGTCTGAGAAAGGGAAAGACACGTAAGCGACAGATCAGATGCCAGGTGTCGCTAATTCACCATGTTGACCAAGTTGGAGTTGACTAGTCTGATCCTCAATAGCCAGTCAGTTTGTTCTCTAAGCATGAAGGAAAATCGACTTCCCAGATGGCTAGTCCGAAACCAAAAATCTGCAAACAGATGTTCTTTAAGACGAAACAACAAAACCAAAAACTCGTCAAACAGATGTTCGTTGAGATGGAAACGACTAGGAATAGGCTTGCTTGTTTTATTTTGGAATGAGTTCATTTCTTGCTTTAAGAGATTATTCATTTCTTCCAGCACAAAATTCACATACTAATAAGTAATCCAGTCCATACAGAAGGGAAAAAATTGCACAAAGATTTCATATTAAGCTCTTGGGAGTTTCAGTTGAAGAATCTTACCATTGCTGGTTTTTCCTGAACTCTGTAAGCACTGGGTATATATTCTCAAATGCTGTATATGTCTCCTCTCTCACCTGAAGGATTCAAGATACAGAATATGTTCAGATTAAAGATGACTGTAGCTGTGACAGTAACTATCCAGATAGGCCATGTGTTTTTAACGTTCATAGAAGCGCAATTGTCTTTTGGGACTTAAGTGCAAGACGTAACAGAAAATGCAGATTTTTTGGTAATGCGCATGTAAGCCTAATAATAATTATGATTTTTACATAATGAAAAAGCCTCAAAGTCTAGGGCTTTAAACTTCACATGCCTAATGTGCGCTTTCTTTTGTGTGCATCCCCTTGACCTACACCTAGCGCCCAGGCACGCACCTGGGAGGACTTTTTAAAACACTGCATGTAGGGGCATGCAATCTTGTAATTGTAATTATGTTATTCTAAGGGGTTATCTCAAGATTGGTCAAAAGTGACCCTAAATCATACTAGACTCATTTTGACTGCTAATTGAATCATTGATAATTGATGACATATGATTATGCATTAGATTGAAAATCAGAAAAACCATCCTGGGTTGGCCTAGTGGTAGTGGGAACATCAAAAAAAAAGGTCAAAGGACTAAGGGGTCATGGGTTCAATCCAATATAGTGGCCACCTACCTAAGATTTAATATCCTACAGGCGGCGTAAGTTACTAGTAAAATATCCGAGTCAAGAAACTTGGAGACCTCCCGACTGAATAATCTCAAGCCCAAACTAAAATAGCTAAACCATTATGCCTTCACCTTCCATTACTTCTCTATTCATACCACCACCGGCTAACAAAATTTAGGCTAATTACCAATATATCCTTGACATTCAAATAATATTTCGGACAAAACACAAAGATGGCAATCAAAGTTTTACCTTAGCCCCAGTTAAAACTATTTTTCCAGAGACAAAAATGAGAAGCACGATCTTTGGTTGTTTCATCCGATATATCAATCCAGGGAATAACTCTGGTTCGTACTGAGAAAAAAATGGAGATAGAAGTTGTAATAATGAAGTTACGTTACAATATAAGAAGTTCAAAATAAATGTGTTTTTTTGGATAAGAACATCAAAATAAATGTTTAACCAGATAAAATATATAGTGAATGTTAATTACAATGAAGTACAATGAAGTGCATTAAACATCGAAAATAACTCTCAGGATTCCACTCATCACTAGTAAACGCTAGCATACATCACGAAAACACCACAAACTTCAGTACCATCTCAAACTTGTGTGATTGTTGGACTAGTTCCCCATGAAAAAACCATAACACAGAATCACTTGAAAAAATTGGAAAAATCATAGTCAAGCACAAACATATGCATACAAATTCAAGTCATTCCTCCAAAAGAAAAATATTCAGAAGAGATGGAGATTTCTAGCAGAAAAATGCTTGACTACTTGCGGACCTCCAGAATCTGACAAATTTAATAATGACATAGAAGCGATCCCATAGAATACACATAGAGACCAAGATATAGATCTAAAGCTTACACTTGAAAAGGCTCCGTGTGAATAAGCAAGACCCTCAAGCCTTATGGGAAACTTAACATCACACGAACCAACAATGTTCTGAATCTTAAAATCCTGCACCAGATTAAAAATGCATGAGAACATACACTAAATAAATGAGAAAAGAAAGGGAAAAAAATTGGCCAGAAACAGTATGTACCAAAAAATGTGATACATAATTTTAGTTTTAAGAATCAAGTTTTTTAATTTAAACTGTGTGTATATCTTATTTTCCCCTCTTTTGTCTTCTTTCTTTCATTCTTACTGAAAGATGTTTTCATTTTTCTTTTTTTTTACAAAAAAGGAAATCTAAAAGTAGCTTCTGGTGGCAATTGCAGTGCCCTACACATGAAGGGAAATAGAAGCACATACCTTAAACTTGGCAGGAAAACCAAGTTTTTGGATAATACGGGCATACTGGAAAGTAGAAACAAGGTAAAATATCAGATAAATAATTCATATTATATTTTTGATAAGCTTCATATTAAAAGGAAGGGTACTGTTAAATGAAATACCCAACAGTTTTTAGAATAATAAGAAAATCAATAAACTGAGCATCAACAAGATCTTGATTAGTGGCTCCCCTGTGACGATTTAATCTCAGATGATACATTAACGCTTGAATATGTAAATAAATATTCGTACATACATTTTCTTACAACAAGATGCAAAGTAAACATTACTTTCAAGTTTCAACTATCAACTATTCTCAACACATAATACCTAACAACCATATCTCAGCTCATACCTCTAGTTTTCTGGAACACTTATAAAATGAAATCTGTAAGATTTAAGCTTTAGAATTCAAATTAAGTCACTTATTGGGGCATGACACAACTAGTCAGACCTTTGAAAAATTAATGAATCAAATGATAACAGTTTTAAGATAAAATCGAGTAGATCTCAAGCTGTGGGATTCTATCATTGATATTCTAACATGCAACAGCCAATGTCTAGAGAGAGGATTTGACAACCTCTACACACTAAGGCAGAACAATGGAAAGAAAGTAAATACCTTTCTTGCAGCTAATTTGGATTGTTGTTCACTCTTAGCTCCAGTACAGACCTACACCACATCATACATCTGAATAGCTAAAACAAGATACTATTCAAGTGCAGCAACCAGTTTACAAGGAAGACAAAAAGCATCCATATAACATAGTGGCACATTAAGGACACAGAAATTCTCACTCAACTTAAATTCAATTCAAACAAATTTCATCAAGTTCCAATGCATTCTTAGGGGAATTATTTGAACAACGTACCTGTTTAATATGGGTCCATGAAAAGAAGATTGACTGAATAAATTATAAATATTGGTTTGAGGATTTTCCTTTTTTTTTTTTTGGCTTTAGTACAACTCCATATGGGTGATGAGATATGATTCTTTGACCTTCGATCATAATGTCATATTTTCTTAATAACACATGGTTTTGAGGTTATTGAATTATATAATAAAATATAATCATGACATGGGTTCACAGAGATACGGAACAGGATTATGCCCCTAATCAAATTAGCAATTTTCCTCCTGCCTCATTAAGCCATCAACATTAATCGGTACACCCCATGTATCTTTCTTGTTGGTTCATTTACCTTTTTTGAATTTGAACCAACAGAGGTTACAGTACAAATACATGACAATCTATGAAGCATGGACACAAATGTGATAACACATCAAGTTCTAAAATAGTAGGATATGGACACATTGAGGAAACAAATTTTTTGACAATATATGTGTATATTAATATATTTAACACTTCAAAATTTATAAAACTTTAACATATAAAAATGTACTGTGCTAGTAGCAAAACGAACAGTGAGCAACAAGATAGAAAACAACTGGAAGCAACTGCAATGTGGGCAAATTAGATAGAAAATAACTTACCATCTTTCCCGATGCAAATATCAATGCTGTAGTTTTTGGCTCCCTTATTCTCATAATAACAGCAGCAAAACGCTGTTTCATTGAAATGATAATTGAAATCTTACAAAATTCAAATGCAAAAGCAAAAGGAAACAACAAAGTTCCACCCTGGAATTTGGATTCTTGACGTGCATAATGAATTGCCAAAATTATTTGCATTGGTTTTTTTATTTTTTGTTTTATTTACAAACTCTGCATTGGCTTATTATAAAAAGCCACTTGCCTTGGGATTATATTCAGCATTGCGAGCTTGAAGAGCAATCGCCTTCAGATCCAACTTGCAGTCCAGATTCACTGTTGACACAATGTTCCTAGAAACATAATTCATTGTACGTCCATCAAGAAACATAAAAAAATAAAAAATAAAAAGATAGTACATACATGGAGTATCTAAACATGTAAAGCCAAAACAAATAGAAATTTGATGCCTACATTGTACTTCACAAAATGGGAATGAAACAGCAAATAGAGAACCCAACCCAACCTTGTTTTTTTATTTTTTTTTATTTGATATCTGTGTTACTTTGAGTGTGCACGAGAGAGAGAGAGAGAGAGAGAGAGACATGGGAGGAGAAAGAGATTGAGTGTATTTTCTTGAATATTTCAAAGCTCGAGAGTTTGAAAGAATCACACCAAGTCAATATTAGAGGCTCATATGGAGCATAGGCTGAAAAGTTAAACTACTATCTCTTCCAGAGCAACCCAATTTCTGGATGTAAATCATTAAAAACGTCCATGATACCAATTTATCGTTGAGATTTACTATATATATAACCACCACTTAATACTGATGAAACACTATAATTTGTCTTGCAAAAAACAGCTATTATACACAATCAGAAGGCACAAGCGGTTGGAAAAGTGATAACTCACTGGAGGGTAGGCACAATCCCAGAAGGATGCTTTGTAAGATCAACGGGTTGGGCTCCTTCCAAGCCTTGATCTGCCATTCCTTATAAGAAATCTCTGCACGACAGAACTTCACTCTTTAAATTCTCTCTCCAAAACAATTATAAAAAAAAAAACGGAAATCACAGCCGCACTTATCAAATTAACGATAAAGATCAAACAAAATACAGGGATCATAGAAAACCACTCCACTTTGATTAATCATTAAAAGGGTTATAAAAAACCCATCCTCTCGAGGTATATACAACAACCCACAACGACCCACAAAGGCAAATCTAAACAAAACATGCCCTAGATGCCAACTGAGGAAGACAATACACAAACCCAACAAAAAGCTAAATCAAAACCCAAAAACTATAGCCCCCCAACACCCCAATACACCGATCTGTGGATCACAAGACCAACGATAACAAAACAAAACAAACAGACCTCTTGCAAATGGGAAACCCTAGAATTGAGCGAAGAATTTCCTGTCAAATTAAATGGGAAAAAATTGGGGATAATGAGGAAGGATTGATGGGTAAGGAAGCGGGAAGAATTTGAAAAGCGATGTGTTTTATATCTGGGTTATTTGAGAGAGAGCGCTATATAAATGGGAGAGAGTTTTGAAGTTTGGTTTCGAAAGAGAAGAACGATATGGGAGAGAATGGGTGTTCGTGGGGAGAAATTTGGAGCTTTGTGCGGTTGAGGGATTTATTTCTTGAGGTGGCTTTTTTATTGCCTTCCGATTTTGCCCTTTGGAGTTTCTGGGATTGTGATATGGCCGTAAGGGTGGGTTTGGAATTTCAATGGTTTGATCGCTGCTTCCACCGGGCGGTTTCTTTGGTGTGTCAAGGACCAATCGATGCTGTCCACGTGTTCGCCAGATAATCTTGTTTAGTAAATATTTTAATATTTTAATAGCTTTTTTTAACTCCTTTATTGGATCAAGTCTAATTTGATCAGGATTATTATATATTTATATAGGTTTAAATCGTATTTTGGTCTATGGACTTTGAATAATATTTTATTTTTATTCCTAAACTTTTAAGAATGATCGTTTTAGTCTTTGAATTTTGAATACTATTTTATTTTGGTCCTTAAACTTTTAAAAATGTTTGTTTAACTTTTAGAAATTGTTTATTTTGGTCCCTGCTATATTAAGATTTTGTTAACTCTTTAACAAAATGGCAAGATGACTTGTATTTTTTGATGACTAGGCTACCAAATAAGTTAGCTACTAAAAAATTTAGAGTTTCAAGTTTGAATAAGATGGTAAATTGAGAGAATTTAAAAGACATTTTTAGTTCAATATTTTGGCGGGTTGGTTGTTGACATTTTACTTCATCTTCATTTTGCTCAATACATCTAGAGCCTAGTCATCCAAAAATACAAGCTCCCTCACATTTCTGTTAAAGAGTTAACATAAATTTAATAGTAGGGATTAAAATAAACACGTTTTTAAAAATTTAGGGACAAAAACGAACATTTATGAAAGTTTAGGAACCAAAATAGAACAAGATTCAAAGTTGAGGGAGTAAAATAAGATTTAAACTTATTTATATATAATATATCTTTTTTTTAAGGAATCCCCGCACTTGCCATCGACAAGAGATTCTAAATGATCTCTAGTTTTTAAGGAAACTCGGCGTAAACCTGTTCGACGACGAACGACAGAGAACGACGACAGGCAACTGAGAGAGAGAGAATGGCAACGGTGTGAACGATAGTGACTGGTGATGAGAGACCGACGACAAGCAGTGATTAAGAGAGATGTGGGATGAAGTGAATGGAAGATGAAACAAAACCCTTTGTATTAGGTTATTTATGGATTGATCGAATCGGTTGATTGTAATTATAATAGAAATCGGTTCGGTCCGATTTGCCGGTTTGGTTTCATACACTCCTAGGATTAGCTAAATTCAATTGGTGAATTTATGTATAGTGTATATATTGTTGAACTCATATATATATATATATATATATATATGTATATGTATATGTAAAAGTAATTCTTTAATTTATTTTTTTAAATTGTACCAAAATAGTTATTGAACCGTAAAAGGTTTAATATTATTTTGTGTATTTTTTTACATGAAAATTAAACCGTATGTCTCCTAAAAAATTGAAATTTGGTTAAATCTTTTGAGTTCATATGATGGGTGCAATTGGTTTGGTTTGGCTCAATTTAAGTCGAATCAAAAGTGAACAACAAAAATATATATAAAAAGAAAGAAAAAAAAGTCGAGTTGAACCAAAACCTAATTGAACTGTCGTTAAAATTGATTAAATGACGTTTTAATTGATCACATAGGCTCAAGCACTAAAATGATTCTATTCTACATCAACGTTGGACTCGAGACGCTAAGATGGGTGTTTAATCATGTAAAAAAATAAATAAAAGAGTCCATGTGTATTTCAAACGAAGTGACATGCAAATAAGAACGGTGTAATGCTTGCTACTTGCACTAGTCAGATGTACAAAAAAAAAAGTTGTATAACAAGTTAGGGTTAAGAGAATTAAGAATAACTGAGTAGATCAAGATAACATATTTTATGAGAATTGACTTAATGTATGTGAATCATAGTTCAGAGACACTAAAATTCTCAAAATTGATATCAAAGCTTTTGAGGCCCCAAAAAAAAAGTTTCTCAACAACGATTAAACTCCACAAGATATAGTGATCAATCCTACTTGAATGTTATTAGCATGCAATTCTAAGCGTGAATTACAAACTCAATAAATTTTTTGGGTTAAAAGTAAGAAAAGAACAAAGGCTAAAAACCATTCATCATAATCTATTTTGTACAATTGTACTTTTCTAAATGTATGTCAATCATTGTAAAATAACAAAAATACCCTACTTAATATGTCGTATAAGTGATAAAACTTGAAAACAGTAAAATTACATCAAGCGTATTAAATAAAAATAAATACAATATTTAATAATTTGATGTTCTTAGTGATTCATATCAGTTTCATTTTTGAATTTGGAATGGTTAGGGTAAAAAAGTTAATTGAGATACCATGGTAAAGGGCATTTGAGGCGCATGCCTCTTGAAGTGAAAAAGTCACCTCGACCCTTGGGTGAGGTGAGCTTGTTCAAGTTTTTTTTTTCTTCTTCAAGGCTCAATTGGATTTCAGATTATCTATCGAGCTCTGAATTTCTGTTAAATTTGAGTTCAATCAATATCGAGCTTGAATTCGATGGCAGTGGATATGCATATACATTTGGCTTCGGACCATTGTTTTTAATGATAGTTTCTATAATACCAAATTTCCTACATGATGATAACTGCAGTTTCTCGCTTCAATTTACTTAAATATTTGTTATCCAACTTCAACACAATTACGCATCCCAATATCTCCGGTAGACACTAAAAAAATCCAGTAAGTGCATGAAAGATAGTCGAGTGGGAGTAGGCTTAAATTTCAAAAATAAAAAAACTAAAAACCAACCGATTATCAAACAAGACTCAAATATTACTAAAATGGGCCATGATTTTTTCTTTCTTTTCAAAGTTTAATCATGAAAATCAAATCATCATCATTGAGATTAATCTACAAACCTCGATGCAACAATTTATTAAACACCAATTTTTTTTTTTTTTTTTGGTTCAAATTATAATGAAATAACACAATTATATAATTTAATGTACAATCAAATAATAAACAAAATCTTATAATTTAAGCTAAATATTTTTCCATAGACTAATGCATTTCATAAGATTCATTTGGGGGAGAAAAATAAGCCAAGCAGGGAAGTGAACCCTTTCCATCGCACTTCATAAACTGGTCGGAATTTCTACGGCGGTGCCGGTAGAGGAGAGAGTTGAAGGCGAAACACCGTTCGCCGGAATCGGAGAAAAATGGGAGCCGGAGAGGAGCATCAACCGGAGCCATCGCTCGAGAATGTAAACGCAGCATCTTCCATATCGGCAATTGCAGAGGACCTGCAGCGCACGGTTGTTCAATCTAAGGATTCTGCAATTCGCTCTGCTCGTTCTCTCCAAGAAGCCTCTTCCTCCCATATCCGTTCCTTCCAGGTTGCGTCCCTAGTCGACTTTTTAATCCACTATCATTTCGCATACTGGCTTTTATTTCTGTTATACTCTCATTAGATATCTGTAGAGTTTATATTCTGCATTGCTTAAAGTTGTTGAATCGAAATCAATTCTGCTGTGAAATTCTCGTCATACTGAAACCTGTTATATATCGTAAGAAGACTTTATTTTAGCTGTTACTAATGGGAATTTGAGGAGAATGTCTCGTTTGATCATAATTCAGTGGAAATGTGGGATTTTTGAGAAAGGGACTAGAGAGAACTATCGATAACTACGTAGAATTGGATAAATGGTTGAAACAAAATTAAGATGGAACGGAGAAGCAAATTATTGTACTAATTGATTGGTTGGTTGTGTAAAGAAAGATGAAAAGCTTTGAGATTATACACTTCCAATCAAAGGGTCCTCTCTCAGTCTCTCCTCTTTCAATCCCTCTCATGGGAACCCTAACCACCGAATATCTCTGAATCAATGGCTGCCGTTTCCAAAGCTTCTCTCATGGCTCTCATTGCCATCATCTTTGCCGTGGCCTCAGTCACCGCTTAGGAGGCTTCGGCCCCCAGCCCGGCCTCCCCTGCCACCTCCATTGCTCCGTCGTTTGTCTCTGCTTGCCTAACTGCCTTCGTTGCTCTTGCCTTCGGATCTACTCTCAGGATCTGAGGTGTCGGCCTTCCGATATGGTGATTGATTTTGTCATGATTTCATATATTTGTGCTCTGTTTTTTTTTTCTTGAAGTAACCTTGGGGTGGAAGAATTTGTTTTAGACGATTTCGAAGGGATTTTAATTTCTACACGTTTGGTACAGAGGACCTCTTTTGATACACACTCTTATATATAGAATGCAGGCTGTGTTGGTTTGATCACGATGGTGCTATATCTTGTTGATTCTGATTAGTAAATAAATTGTTTCATTCTAAGGGAAAAAAAGGGGGAAAAAAAACCTTTTGATTTCAAAAAACAGTTTAGATTTTCTCCCTAATTCCTACACTTGACCCAAAACTTCCACAGTTCCACTTACTTTCTAACGGAATTTCTGGTAAGTGATAAGGGGATCATGAAAAACATTGAAGTGCTCTTTTTAATTATGGACTCTGGAGATACCTATTTATTTCCGAGGCTATTGTCAAATCAGAAGTTAAAGAATAAAAAAAGTGGAAAAGAAATTTCTGTTGTTTCATTTCTTCCTGACTTTCCTGTGCTTCCGATCCTGGTCTTAGTCCCACCCTTTTTGGTTCTGCTGAAATCTGACGAGAGTTGCATCAGTTCGCTGCTTTCTCTGTGATGCACGAGATATTTACCATACAACATAACCCCGTCACTTTTAACAAAGAAGTTTGGTCTACAATTGGAAGATCAAAAGTTTCTAGATTCGAGATGGTCAAATGAATTATTGTTTTTTTGACGACCAACCAGAATCGAGATGGTCAAGAAATTATATAACATTTACAGATTCAATTTGAGGAACGCGGTTGATGTCCTATCAGGATAAGAAATACAAAGGTTAATGAAGGAGTAACAAAAATCTAACAGTTCACCTATGGTGTTGGGTACTGATAACTGTTTGGTTTTTGTGTTTGATATCATATGTCCCATTAGCTGCTTGGGCAGTGATCCTGCTCTTTGTCATACTATTGATGGTTTGTGTATGGATGATCAATTTTTTGCTCAGTTATGTGTTTTGCAATTAACGTATTATTACTGATTGTGCGTATGTTAAATTTATATTTTTGGTATTTTTTTCTTTCCTTCTCATCTTGCAACTCCATTTTGAGATGAATGCAATAATCTTTCAGGATTTTGTACCCCGAGCAGCATCACAGTTCAAAACTCACGAAGATGCTTTTTTCAGCAAAGTTAAAGGTCTCTTTTTATGTTTCTTGTCCTCCGATTATCTTCATGCTTTAGAACTTCAGCAAAGTCAATATTGGCTTGACTGGAATATTGCCCTAGTCCTTCTTGTTGAAATTAGTTACGAAGTGAATTAGAACTGTCTATTGAAACAAGAGGAACTTTAGAGGAGTGAGTGATTTGTGAGTGAGGTGGTCTCTTATTAGATTTAATACCTTGTTTTGGGTTTCTGTTTACAAACGGAAATAAATGTAATTATCCCTGAGGTAGTTTGTTCCCTTTGGTAATTTTGGGGGATAAGGAAGCAAACTTTTTGTTAGTTTAGTTTAGGTCTACTGTCGATTATTTTGTAAACTTCCACTAAACTAATTAAAAGTTTGTTTCCTTTCCCCAAAAATTGCCCAAGGTAATTTTGTGGCAAGGATATCCCAAGAAGATAAATTTATTCTTATTCTTCCAGCGTTACAGTAGATTAACTCAGCTTGCAGCGGTTTTTCATTAGCTCCCAATGGAAAGGTTTATATATATATGTGTGTATGTATATATATATGATTATTATGATTATAATTATATTTGAATAGAAAAGTCATATCTTTTTCATACAAATTAAGAAGAGAAGTTTTTATTTTAATTTTGCATCTGTATTTAATAATGCAATCGTATTTATTTATGTTATGATATCACTGTGTAGATGAGTTTAAGATAGCGAGGGAACACCCAGCTGCTACTATTGGAGTTGCTGTTACAGCTGGCCTTCTCATTATGCGAGGTATGGAGTAAATATTTTCCTCAACGCCAAAGCTGGTGATTAGTTTATTTTAAATACAGATTTCAACGATCTCACTTCTGATCCTCCTGTTCTAATCTGTGTAATTCTAGTAGTTAGTATTAGGCCTTGGCCCTGTTGTGTTGTGGGATTTTCTATTCTTTGGAGATTGACCAAGCTTCTTCCACGTCAATTTCTTGTTATCTATCAAGGAAATGGTTTAGTCTCGTGTCATCTTTGTCATGTTGCAAATTGAGTCTATTATTCTATTCAGCATCACTTGGATGAACACGTTAGATAGGTTTGTTGAAATTAACTCATCAAAATGATTTTAGATTGAATTCATTTGTTTGCATAATCAGATGAGAGTTATGTAATATAGGCTTGAACAGGGAAAGAGAGTGATGAGAAAGAACCATGAGAACTTAGTCTAGTAGCCAAGCTTGTATCCCATATGGTTTGGGATTCAAGTTCTCAAGACCCTTGTGTCATGTGTGGCAACGTGATGAAGAGTTTCCTATTATCAAGACTCAGGGAGTCATTCAGGATGGTGTAGTGCTGTGTGTAATTTTAGTTCAGTTAGAAGCCCATGGTTCTTCATTGCTACCTAAATGCAGAATTTTTTGTCTCCTCTAAAGTCTCTCTCTCTCTCTCTCCTTTTTTATTTTTTTATTTTTATTTTAAGAAGAACCTCCAAAGTAGTTCATTCAATCGAAGTCAAATTTATTCTTGGTGAATGATCTATTCTCTTTTGGGAGGATGTGCGAGCTATTACTGTGAAGGGGTATTTCTCCCTTCCCTATTCTTTACACCTGTCTCTTAGTAAAATGACCACTGATGTAAGATTGGAATATTTAGAGTTCTTGGATCTTAATAGTGGAAGAAATTTAATGATAGTCTCCAAATGGTTTCACATCCATGTGTGAAGGTTGCTTCTCCCTTATATTTGAGAAGTCAGATCTTGGAAAGGGCCAGGGTTGTTCACTTAGAAACACATCTCTCTCTTGGAGATCACTGACTAGAACCAAACTGTTCAGAGGACTTCTTTTTAGGGCTTCACTATGGTGTTTTACTTGTCCAAACTTTTTCCTTTTAGTAATTTTCTATCTCTTCTTTTATTGCCAATTGAAATCAAATCAAACGCACATCAGCACCACTATTGTTGCCAATTGAAGAGCCTTCATATAACTTCCTTGGTTTTGTTTGAGAGCTAGCCGTTTTGTTCCCTTCTTTTTTTTTCATTATAACAATGTTTTTCTTTTTCTTTTTTTTTTTTTAAATGAAAACAAATATTTCCCTAAAATAGTGAAAAGTTAGGGAGTGCAGAATTCCCTTTAGGAGTATCCAAGATCTCCCTTACGATCAATAAAATCGAGAATTATAAACAGTCCTTCAGAAAATACAAGAATCCCCACTTGGCAAAAAAGACTTTCACATGTATCTCATTCTCCACAAAAAATTTCAAGAAACCATCTAGAGATACATTTGATTATTTATTTATTTGATAAATATGAGGCATTTGAAATTCATTCTGCATAAATTTGGGCAATCTGATTTTTAGCAAACTACAAATGAGGACAACAGATTTTACAGAAAAAGCCATCAATGAATTTTGTTTCTAATTGAAGAGGAAGAAAATGCCAGCACGAGGGGGAAAATGGAAGAAAGAAAGTGTAATCAAGTTTTTTCTTTTTGGTTACATATGCGGTGTTAGTCACACTTTTTCCTTGTGTCAGCCTTGGGAAAAAAATTTCCAAGATATTATTGTCATTTTCCTGCATGGAATTGCCTTGATTATATTTGGGTTTGATCCTTTCCTTGTTTGTTTGTTTTTTTTTTTAAATTATTATTATTATTATTATTATTATAATTTCCCTTTATTTTTGTGTATGTAAAAATCCGCCTTAATTTTTAAGGATTGCTCTTCTCTGTAGGACCAAGAAGATTTCTGTTTCGTCATACGTTGGGTCGATTTCAATCTGAGGAGGTTCTTGCCTTATTTATTTACTTAACTATCCCATCTTGGATTATGAATGAATTGTTGATGTATCCATTCTCATTGTATGCATGCCAATTGGGATGGAATTTGGAATAATCTGAGTTTTGACAGCACTCTGGACTAGTTCATTATTTTCTTTCGCCCTGTACCGTATTTCTCTAGTTGATTATTGCTGATTGTTTTATTATTGTGTCCCTTTGAGCAGGCAAATTTTTTAAAGGCTGAGAAGCATGTAAAGGAGTTGAACCTTTCAGTAGACCTGATGAAGAAAGAGAGCAAAAAACTACTTGAGAGGGCTGCTCTAGCTGAGAAGGATATGAAATACGGCCACAACGAGCTGATGTAGAAGCATTGTAGTAGTCAAAACATATAAAAGTTTAGTACTACTAGATTCTCTGGATCTGACTATTTTAATATACAGGAATGCTGGAAGTCAAATTCAACATCTTTCAAGGTCAATTTACAAGGCTGAAGCCCAAGCTGCAGGTGTGTATATTGAGTTTACTCTAGTTCAATTTCTTCTTGTTAATTTGATAGTCCAACCGTCTTAAATTATAGACATAAGTCACATAACAGTGAATTGGATATTGAGATGCTTCCCTATCATTATAAATATCTTGACGGATTTGTGCAAAGGGGGCAATGGAAGTATAGATCTTTGAAGATAGTATTCTAGATCTCATAATGTTGCATCTTATTGATATATCTTTGGTATTGATTTTAGGAACTAAAATTCATCTTTCTTATATCTTCATCTATAGTATGAAAACCCGTGGCTCCTTTGCAGTAGTTGTACTATTCATGGGGTGGACTGCAACCACATCATTCACTCCTTAATCACTAGGCTTTGGAAGGTAAAAAATTCTGGAGAATGGGAGGTTTGTTGGCTTGTTGTCTTTGGAGGTTCATTGGCTTGTCTTTGGGAGGACAAATAACATTGATTTCAGCCAAAGGTCCTACATTCTCGTGCATGACCTTCAAAGGTGTTTCCCTCGGGGAGAGCATATTTCGATTTCCATTTCCATTTCTGGAGTGTGTTCTTAGTGCACTCAATAATAGGTGCCCAAAAAGGAAGCCTTCTTGAGGTAGCCCGAGGCAAGAGCTTTGGCCAAGTACCCTTTTTACACCCAAGATCCGGCAGTACTGTTAAGAAACTTTAGGTTCTCCATCTGTGAGCTTAGTCTCAAGTTATCCAATATTAGGGAAGGGCTATGCCACTCTGAGGTCTTCAAATCCATCACCAGTGAGCTTTCAAAAGTCCCTTTTATCCATATGTAAGCTTAGCCCCAAAGGCTTCATAGGAACCGACCTGCACAAAATCCCGCCGCTATCATGAAATGACGTGCGTAGAAAGACCCCCCCCCCCCCCCCCCTCGCTTTTGTAGAAGCTGTCAGACAAAGATCTTGATCTTCTTTAAAATTTTAACCTCTTACCACGAGAAAGAATATATCAACTGCGTAATCTCGAGAGCTCTAAAGCTATGAGAAAGCGCAGTTCTAATTCAGATGAATATGCAATTTTACTTTCAGCTTATTTGGGAACAATGACTTTTAAATTTCAAAATATTTGGTTGCAGCACTTTTTCATTATAGTTAATTCTAAAGCTTGGTAGGATAAGTTTTTGGGGCTCTTAACTTTTTTCAAAGAATAGTCTAATAGAAGACTTGTTGTTCCTTGTGATAATTGAGTGTGTTGGGATGTTTACTCAAGAAAAAAAATTGAAGGAAACCTTTGAAATTCAAGCTTGCAAATTACGGAAGGAAGAGTAATTTGAGCTTGTTTTGTTATTTGGAGAGCTTCTTATTGATAAACATAGTTTTCTTTTTTGAGTTTGTAATCAGCTTAAACTGATCTTCAATTCTAAGCGAGAATTCTTATAAACCTGGTTGGAACGTTTCGGTTTTAACTGACCAAAACCTGTCAAAGGGACTGAGAGCAATGAACTATTGATGTCCGATACCAGAAGCTGTACTCTACTTAATTCATCGGTCCCCAAGAGCAATATAACATGTACCAGTTCCATCTGCTTGGTAGCTGGATGACAAGTTCAAGTTATTTTGTTCTTGATTACTCTGTTTAGTTTGTTCTGTCAAGTGGAAAAGAATAATAAACAGATATCCTGAAGTATTTAGATTGTAAATTATTTTTAATGTCGTATGACGACATTCACAACTAATAGTATCATGCGGACAAAAATGATTATTTATATTGCCATTTTGTTTCCGTATGGCATCTGTGATTGGCAGATATAATGACGGGGTTTGATCAGGTCGTTGGTTCAGACTTGAAAGTAAGATTACACATTTGCACATAATTTCTGTGAAGTCCTTATATTTTTCAAATTCTGCAGATTTGATGGATGGGCTGCGGGAAATTTCTGGTAGGGACGCATTAAAACTTCGAGCAGAGGTCAGCCTCATATACTCAACTTTCCTTCTCGTTGAGAGCGAAATTTTATACTGTACAGTTCATGGTTGAATGATACATTCAGTTAATGTTAAGGCCCCATTTGATAACCACGTTTAGGTTCTGGTTGGTAAATATTTGATTTTTTGTTTTTAATTTTTAAAAATTAAGCCTATAAACACCTTTCCACCTCTAAATTTCTTGCTTTGTTACATACTTTCTACCAATGTTTTAAAAAACTAAGCCAAGTTTTGAAAACGAAAAAAAGTAATCTTAGAAAACTTGTTTTGTTTTAAAATTTGGTCAAGAATTCAATTTTTTTTTTTACTTGAGAGAGATGAAAACCGTTGTAAGGAATTAAGAGGAAAATAAATTTAATTTTCAAAAATCAAATGGTTACCAAACAGGACCTTAGTTTTTTGCTTTTGAAAATTCAGTTTATAAACACACACAATTTCTTTGTTAGATTATGAATTCAAATGTTTTAAAAAAAGAAGGTAGAAATCCTAATTGGAAAATAGGAACAAACATAAACTTCAAAATCAGAAAACTAAAAACGATATCGTGACCAAACGTGGCTTAAATTACAAGTTTAGTTATTGAAATTTTAAGGTTGTACTGATAGGTCAATTAACATTCTTTAAGTGATGAGATCTACTAGATACAAAATTAAATTAAAATTATATGTCTAAGAAAAGCACGACGTTTCAATTTTGTCTACAAGTCCGTGAATTCTACAGATTTAATTTCACAACCACAAAAGTTGGGGACTATCCAAATTTAATTTATGTCTCACATTCATCACTTTTTCTGTTTCCTGTACTCGCAGATTGCTTCAATGGCAACACTTTTAAAGCGTCAGAGGACTTTGCTTGAAAATAGAGCGATGAAAGTCTCTGAATTGGGGATTCCTCTGTGATAAACTGGAAGATTGAGGTATGGATTATGTAATTTGTTCAATACTTGCGGATGCCTATGACAATTTTGATATCAAATAATTTCCAAATTGGGGGCATTGCTTCCATTCGGACTAAGTTTATTAGTGAAAATAGAGTGTGATGAAATCCTGTTGGAATCTTTCACTTTGAAAAATTTAACATTGCCATTTCTTTTTTTGAATTGCTTTGGCTGAATATGATTTGATCATGTGACTAAATACCCTTTGCTATGCTATGGTTAAATATATAGATGAACATTGAACACTCACCCAACTCAAAATAGTACATGTAGAGTTAGGTTTAAAGTTTCTTTTGAACAAAATCTTAAAGGTGGAAATGGTTGTTTACAAATATAGAAAAAATGAGCCACGTGATAGAATTCTATTGCCTGAGTGATAGACTTCATAGATAGTGAAATTTTTCTATATTTGTAAATAGTTTGATACTTTTTCTGTTTAGAGTAATTTCTTAATATTTTTAATATGGGTTAAGTTCAAGAATAATCTAGTTTTAAAAAGAAATGGAAAATTTAGAGTAGTTCTAAAAAAAAAAACAATAAAAATTTGTAATTTAGGATATAGATGAAAACTATTGACAGATTTGGAGTAGGAAACTTATGGTGTACACAGAGTTTTCCAATCCAAATCACCACATTCCATGTTGGCGATGACACAAGATTTTTGTGGAACTCGTGTAGGACATCCATGATTTTCTTGGAATTTCAGTGGAACCTATGTGTAATATTGTCCACAATTTTTTTCCCACAATTTATGTGAATTTTCGTAGAACTCGTGGATGACGTTCACGATCTCTTCCATTTTCAATTTTTGTGGCACCGGGTCATGTAACTCGTGTATGTGATACACGATTTACACTTAAATCGTGGATATGGTACATGATATCTCTAAATTGTATACCACATTCATATTTCATTAAAGTAAACATGGTACACGATTTATCCTAATTTGAAAATAGTTTCATGTTAAGGGAAAGTTTTAAAAATAGAAAAATAAGAGAAACTATTTACACAAAATAGCAAAATAAGTTTTAAAAATAGAAAAATAAGGGAAACTATTTACACAAAATAGCAAAATTTTTAGATAGTTGTGATAGATGCTGATAGAAGTCTATCAATGTCTATCAGTATTTTTTTTGCTATTTTCGGTAAATAGTTTGACATTTTTTCTATCGTATAATTAATTATTTTAAAAAATCCTTACATTTTTTTCGGCAACAAAAAAAAAAATCCTTATTATATACGCCAAGTTCTTCATTTTTTAGATTTTCTTAAACCATTTGAAGCTTTTAACTATAAAATATTGGCAAATGTTACCAATTTTTTTGGTGAAAAAATCACAATTAGTAAAGTAAAGGCAAGCCAATTGCACATACATGATAGATTTGATTTATTGATTCTCTTAAAATTATTTTATTATTAATTAATTTTTCATTGTTAACTATAATTCAAAAACAATTTTTTTAGTTAAAAGAATACAACTACGGATGCATATATTTATTCTAAAGTCCATTTAGATTTTTCACACTATCGATTTGTAAACGAATGCTTGAAAATATATTATAATACTATTTCATGAACCTTTTGGTTTGTATTGCTATTGAGCTTTCAAATGTTCTATTATTTCCCTGACTTTTAGTTTGGTATATTTTTTGACATATTCAATTTAGAAAAAAAAAAAAAAAAAAAAAAACTGCTATTAGATACAAATTTTAATTTTGTCTAACATAAATCTAAATTTTCAATTTTTTTGTCAATTTGATTTGTAAAAAAATGTCGGAATTGGTTGACAAACAATTACACTCTAAAAAAAATTTATGGATACAAAATTAATAGGTGACTAAACTTAAAATTACCCTTAGAAAAATACTACTATTTGAATCTTGAATGAATAATGGATTGATCGAATCAAATATTGTGTTTACTATTTGAATCTTGAATGAATAATGGAGTGATCGAAACAAATATTGTGTTTGTTTTCTTACCATTTATTCATTATATTTTCATCTTTTCCGAGTAATAAGTTAAAAATTAGCGGTCATAAGTTTAATTTTAAAAGCACTAAAAAATTAAGTAGAATTTTATGATTTAAATTTCCATCCATGCCTATAAATTTAGACTTTAGCTTGAAAACCACCCCAATAGCATGTTTGGAAATAATTCTAAAATAATTAAAATCACTCTCAAAATATTTTTAATTATTTAAAATCAATTTTAATAAAAATTACATTTAAATGTGTAAAATTAAATATTCAATTAATTTTAATTTGAAGTGATTGTGAAAAATTTCCATTTCGAGGGTCTCACAATTTTGATCGGGAGAAATTTCAAATTTCAAGAATATTCCAATTTCCTCCATTTTGACAAAATTTTGATATTTTAAGAAAATTTCGAGAAATTTTTTATTTTTTTTATGATTAACTATTTTCTCTCAATTCTATAATGTCATTTTCAACAAAAGATTAAGTATTTTTTATATGCACTTTTTTAGCTTTATTTTTTTACTCAAAACTTTCATTTATAAAGAAATTAAATTTGAAAGAACCACAAAAAAATAATCTATATTTATTTTTAAGCTCAATCAAACTTTTTTTTTTAATTAAATTTTCACACTACTTCACCATAAAATAATTGAATTGATGTGAATATTTTTTACCATCCAAAACTTTCATAATTTTCGCTTCATTTTACTTCAAAATATTAACTTGTTACTCATCTATCTTACTTTATAGAAATTGTGATTAATGTTAATCAATTTATATTATCAATCTTTGAAAAGGTGATAGATAATAGTAATAATTATTTTATTTTATTCACTAAGATATGCTTAAATTGCACATCAAATTGATGGTAAATTCTATTATTATAATGTCTATTATTTTTAATTTTTTTCTGGTTCATCCCTTTGACAAGTCTATTTTTCACAGTTTGCCTATTTGTATGTATAAATTACGTTACTATATTCTAAATATTAACTTTTAAATTAATATATATAAAAGTATAACAAAGTCTATTTTTCACAGTTTTTCAAATAAATAAACACATGTATTTTTATATTATATTTATATTAGTAACGTTTTAATCCCTAATATAACAGAAATAAATATTAAGTTAATATTATGAAAGTATAACAAAGGGGAGGGAGTATAGAAAATGAAAATTTTCCCTATTTACATCTTCCAAATCTTATTATAACTAGAGATATGATAATTAAATGTGATTAAAAACTTCAAAATTATTGCTATTATTTGATTAATTTGTCATTTTAATATAGTCCCTCCATATAAATTAATATTCAAATTTAATGAGATTTTTTTAACATTTTTATATAATATAGGATTCATTGTAAAATAGTAAAAATTTACATCTAATTTTGATCATTTTCAACTAAATTGTTACAAATTTAGTACCAAATTGTGGCGTATAAAGTTTTTTAACCAAAAATTTAATTTTGGTCCTTGTTTATTAGCATTTTCTATCTAAATTTTAAAGGCAGGATTCCTTACGAATATTAATCTCAATTAAAAAAAATTAACTGACTTAATTTAAGATTTATCATGACTAAAATTGAGAACTGACCAAAGTATTATTTTAGCCTTCAATTAAAGTATGGAAGAAACGACAAAAATCGAGTCTAAAATGATTACCAAATGCTGTGATTTAGGGCATATGGAATTAGTTGGTAATGGCCTCAGAGATCTTGGTGGTTAGTGATCATCAAATGGGATAGATAATCCCATCAAGAGTAGCAAATATTTATAACTACATCACCGGCCTCGTTAATCCAAGAAAATAAGATAAAACAAACGCCATTAAAAATTAAGGAAAAACCCTCGAATGTTCAAATGAAAATTGTAAAAAAAAATTAGAAGATAAAAAGGAAGTAGAAAGATTATTGTGATGTGATCAGAAGTAGCTGGTTGTAATATCATGGATTATCATTGGGAATCCGTCTGATTTTTTTCATCATTTCACATCAAAAATCTCAAAATCAAAATCAATGCCATCGCAGAAGAAAGAAACATCAAGTTTGAACAAAGAATTCAAATCGAATGCATCACCGAAATCAACAAAAGTTTTCTCAGAAAATCAACAAAATCGGAATTCAAAACGAAGAAATCAGAAGGAATAACAGAATGTATCTACCTTGTCACCGAAACATCCTACCGTTCCAAGAAGAGGAACGAGGAGATTCGGAGCTAAAGGGAGAAATACACATAATGTTCTATGTATACCGACCTTCCGTATCGCCTAACGATAGATTCTCTGATCGATTTCCATTTCGGCAGATCAGAGAATTTGCAATATTAGGCTTCTTTCTCCGTTGCTAATTCAGCAAACACAAAATCAAATCAAACTTGAGAAAATTGTTCAAAGCTTAAGAGATCTAAAACTGAGAAGAATAAACAGTGAAGAAAATCGAAGAGAGTAGCTCTGGAGTTTGCCGAAGCTTTGCTAAGGAGACTGCCGAATGCAGGTTTTTATAGAGCGATGAGAAGAAACCCTAACCCTAAAAATTTAAAGAAAGAGATGGAGGAGGAGGCCCATTAAGAAATGAGCTTTTTTTTTTTTTTTTTGGAGAAATATAATAATCGTTTTTTAAAAAATTGGGAAAAAATATTTATTTTTATTATTTTTATTGTTATTGTTTTGGTTAAAATATATTTTTTAGTTGATGAATTTTTAAAAATAAAAAAAATAAGAGAAATTATTTAGACAAAATAACAAAATTTTTAGATACTTGTGATAGACTCTCTACCGTGTTTTTTTTTTTTTGCTATTTTAAGTAAATAGTTTGAAATTTTTTATATCCATAAAAATTTTCCTTTATAATTTCTTGAAGTTTGTTTAATTTTAATATTTGTATTTTTAATTGTCCAATTTTAGTTATTATATTTCAATAAATCTTAGATTTAGTCTTCATTTCTAGTTCATTGTTGATTCTTTTAAAATTTTTTATTATCTATTAGCATTTTTACTCTAAATTTTGAAAACATATTCACATATTATATTTTCTTGCATGAATATTATTGTTATTATTTAACTAATTTCGGTAAAAGTATTTGCAACTCACTCAACATATTAATGGTGGAAGAAATGTTAACATTTTATTTTAGTTTTTAAAATTTGACTTAATTTTTGAAAACATTGGTAGAAAAATAGACAACAAATCAAGAAATTTAAAGGTGGAAGAAATGTTTATAGACTTAATTTTTAAAAATATAAAACTAAATGGTTTGAACTAAATTTCTTTGGAATTAGAATTTTGAATCTCAGCCTCACATATATTGTACTAAAAAAAAACCAAGTAATTGCAACTCACTCAGCATATTAATTGATTCCAAAAGTCAAAATTGGAAATTACAAGTATGGCTTCCTTGAGTATCATGAAACTAGAAAAAGAAAAATGCATGACATTTCAACTGAAGATCTCTCATTGTTGAAACTGAGAGCTGTTCAGGCTTTTAACCTCAGCTCAAATGAAAACTAGAATCCTAAGAAGACACTCTTTATGTCCAGACATGGCTGTTCCAGAAACTTAGTTTAAAAGTGAAGGTGGTGACATCTTCCAAAAATCACTCTTGCCCTTTGCTTCCCATTTGAGTAGCAAGAAGATGTTAAAACTCTTTTCAGATATTTCAAAACGTTTCCAACGAGTTTACTAACATCCCGATCCCGCTAACCACCCGACTTCAACCTCCACATTAATAAAGTAACTGGATCTTGAACTAAAACCTGTACCTTAAGGTTGAAGAATTCTGTCAAACACACAAGACAGTTCCTTTGCAAACTGCATTGACAACACAGATCCACGACCCTGCAAGTGTCTAAAAGATGGCGATCTTTGTATTTTTTATGAACAATTTTAGGGATGGGGTTCAAACCATCAGACTTTTGGGATGGTAATTGTTGACACCTTATCAACTGAGCTATACTCGGGCTGACTAGCCAAAGCCAGGAAGTAGCGTAGAGATAAAAAACTAAATAGCTGCTGCTTCACTTGCCAATGCAGAAAAAACTTGAGGTAAGATCACTTGTGGCTGGATTATGAAGGTTCAATCCTGCTTGCTCTTCTCCAACTTGGGCAGTATGGCCATGTTGACTCTTCATATGAGGTCAATTTCTCTGAATTCTCCATACAAAATATTTTGAATGAATTACATTTTTAAGCCTAAATTTTTCACTTTTCATGTCTATTTGGTCTTTTGAATATTCAAAAGTTACTGGTAAATTCAAGTTTTGCAAACTAGGTCCAATTAGTCCCAGTTTCCCACAATTTGGGACCAAATAGACTTATTTCGTAACACTGAAGTTTAATATGAACTTCCAAAAATTCAGCGACTAAATAGATACAAAGTAATGAAGCCTATTCATATCATTCATCGTAGTCAAGAAACTTACTCCATTCCTCCTGATACGACCCGGCCATTTTCAACTGCAGAATTAGCTTGCATAATACTTGATACATCCCATGTAACTGGGAATCTGACTTATCTCCAGCCAGGAATTCATACACTCTGTTATTGATTTCAATAAAACTTCCACCTGGAGCCTTTTTTACACCTGCATTTCTCATCACCTTCCTCACCATCCCAGATTCATTCCACCTACCAAGAGCAGCATATGTATTGGATAAAAGTGTATAATTCCCACTATTTTCAGGCTCCAGCTCAGCAAGATGCCTCAAAGCCTGCTCTGCAAGCCCAGCATCCCTATGTATATTGGAAGCAGCAAGAAGAGACCCCCATATCGCGGCATTTGCTTCAAATGGCATGTCGTGAAGCAGTTTCTGTGCCTCTTGAAGATAACCAGCACGAGCCAGAAGATCAATCATGCAGCCATAGTGCTCAATTTTTGGCTCGATTTTGTACATTGACTGCATTCGATCAAAATAATAACGACCCACATCCACCATCCCAACATGGCTGCAAGCAGATAGAATTGCTATGAAAGTTACTTCATTTGCCCTAACTTTTGCCTTCTCCATTCTATGGAACATGTCAATGGCTTCTCCTCCAAGCCCGTGAAGAGCCAAGGCAGCAATCATGGTGGACCAAGTTATGACACTTTTCTGCTTCATGTTCTCAAAAACTTCCAATGCTCTTCTTATGTTGCCTGATTTTGCATACATATCTATAAGGGCATTGTACAATGGAACAATCCTACACAAACCATGCTTTTCAATATAGTTATGGATCCACTCCCCAAGTTCAAGAGCCCCCAGATCAGCACAAGCAGAGAGCACAGCCAACATTGCAATTTCATCAGGCTCCACTTCCTCAAGCTGCATCTTCCTGAACAGCTCAATCGCTTCATCGGGCCTATTGGTCTGTGCATACCCAGCAATCAAAGCAGTCCAAGATATCACATTCCTTTGAGGCATTTCATCGAACACCTTACGTGCACTCTTAAGTTCTGCAACTTTAACATACCCAGCAACCATAGCATTCCACAAAGCCACATCCTTAAAACCAACAAAATCAAACAGCTTACGAGCATCAGAAACAAACCCACAAGAAGAATACATTTGAATCAAAGAAGTGACAACATTCACATCCATATCCAAAGCTGAAGAAACCGTCTGGGTATGAATCTGCCGCCCAACTGCAACGGCTGATAACTGAACAACGGCCTTCAAAACAAATGGAATAGAGTAGGAATCAGGGCGCAATCCCTCAATCCGAATCCTGGTGTAAAGCGAAATGGCGTTAACGGGAGAGGAGGTCTGAGAAAGGGCTTTAATGGCGGTGTTGTAGAGACGAAGGTCGGGGTGGGTTTTGTTTGAGAAGACGGAAAATGCGTATGAAGAGAGGCCAAGAGAGGAACAAGCGTCGATGAATCGGCTGAGAAAGAGATTGTCCTGATCGAGAGCTCTGTGCAACATGAAGCCATGGATTTGATAAAGGTGAAGAGGGTGGCGGCAGTTGCTAAGAAGGGAAGTGAATGCGAGAGGGGCTGTGAAAATGGCGGGTTTGAGGAAGGAAGGAGACGATTTGCAGAGGAGGGAGAGGGTCCAACGCATTTCAAAGCCTCCATTGGAGAGTGAACTCCATTGCTATGTTTAACAAAAATGCTCTCTCTGTTTTGACAATTTTTTTTTTCCGTTGAGTTCTTAGTCAATTTTTAACAACAAAAAAAAAATATATATATTTTTTTTAATATAAAAAATGTGTAAAACTATTTACAAATATAAAAATATTTTACTATTTATCATCGCCATAGACAGTAAAATAATTATATATTTGTAAATATTCAATATTTTTTCTATCTATACTAATTTCTCTTTTTAAAACTATTTTTTTAAAATAAAAAACTTCAATTGATTTTTAAAAATATTAATAAAAAAATAATAACAAATCAATAAATTTAAGAAAAAATTTCACATATAAAAAAATGTCAAACTATTTACAGAAAATAGCAAAAAAATATTGATTGATATTGATAGACTTTTATCTGCATCTATCACTGATGTAAAGGTCTATCACGGATAGATTCTGATAAACTTTTATTAGCGTCTATCACAATTATCTAAAAAATTTGCTATTTTGTATAACTAGTTTCCATTATTTTTTCATTTTTAAAAATTCCTCTAAATTTAAAGATGAAAAATGTGTTTATAAACTTAATTTTCAAAAACTAAAAATAAAAAATTAAATGGTTAGTCATTAAATTTTGAGTTTGATTTCAATTTAATCCATATATTTCAAAAGTAAGATTTGAGTTTTATTTCAATTTAGTCCTTAGGTTTCAAAGTTTACACTTTTATCTTCAATTTTTTTATCAAATACAAACTTCAATCTTTGGCTTTAACGTATCTTAATTAATATTAAATAATTACAAAGTGAAATTTTAAGAGCAATTTTAATAGTGATGAAAAAAGTGAAACTTAACTAATCATAAATTTTATAATTAATTAATAGAAATTAACACTAAATATTGAAAGTGAATATTTAATAAATTTTTGAAGTTAAAAGTGTAAATCTCGAAACTTTTTACTCGTTGGTCATACTTAACAAAAAAAAAAATTATTATGGGTATTTATGCTCTAAGACATTTTCTATCTTACTCTAATGTACTAACGATTATAGCTATAAAGAAAATATATGTGTAAATATGTAACATATCCAAATGAATGAAAAATGAACTTCAATCTATATAGTTTGAGATAAAGTTTGGTTCAATCATATACTTAGTTTGATATTACATCATAGATGTCAACTATATATATATATAATACAATGTTTTAAATTACCAATTTGGAGAAGGAGTTTACTCTTTAATCTTTATAGAAAAGTGTATTGATCAAAAGGTTCGTTGCTCGTGTTGAGGTCTTATTGCATGAGAGTGATCTTTGAACCTTATCTGATGATAATAACTCATTCAACAAGATAATCATACAATCAAGGTGAGCTAAAAGTAAGAGCATCCTATATTTAGGAGGTCAAGATGAAATTAAACGAACCTTCAAGCAGCTAGGAGACTATCATGCAATTGAAATAACTTATACCTAAATTAACGTCAGACAAATTCTAACCCGTGCATAATTTACAATATATGTTTTTTAAATAAAAAAATAACTTGATCATGATCATTACACCAATGTATATCAGAAAACAACAATATTAGACACAAATATACAAATTAAATATATTTTTCAAGGTGAATATTGTAAGAGCCAAATATTAAAAATAAAAAATTGAAATGATAATAAATATTACATGTTAGGTGTGTGAATCTCATCAAATGCACTAAGAATACTCCTAATGGTATTGACCTGACCTGTGAAACAACTCACACTGGTGTGGCGACAAACCACACATACTCGAACATTTAAATTACCAAATGAAGTGTTTAGTACGACTAGTCAATATGAGAAAATGCACCGTTCTAGTCTCTTTATTTATAAAACTCTAGCTTACATATATTTAGGGCTTGTGCCCGAGACGTCAACATCGGGAGAATGTCGAGACAATCGTGTTCAAATGATAGTTGGCTTGACTGCCCATTACACACTACATATACACCTAACTAAAAATACCAACAAAAACATAAAACGTGTTTAAGTACAACGATAAAAATCAAATAAGGAAAGAAAATTTTCACAGATAGAAAGAGTGCCAACTAAATACATAAAATAGCAAAAAAAAAAAAAAAAAAAAAAAAATAGTGATAGACATTGATAGACTTCTATCATTTCTATCACTGATAAACCCCGATAGATTCTTATCCACGTTTATTACAACTATCTAAAAATTTTACTATTTTGTGTAAATAGTTTTTTTTTTTTTTTTTTAAATTTTCTAATAAAGAAGTCATAACTATTTTAACGAACTCACATGTTTTTCTTTTATCCTATAAAAATCAATTTCCCTATAAGAAAAATTAAAATATTAATCATAAAGGAAAAAATGAAAAAAAAAATTATTGTGGTTCTTCTTCTTACAGAGTAGAGATCATAGGATGCTGCCATTGGTCACTGTTATCAGAAAGGCCAGCCTTTGACCGAAGTTGACTTTGGAGATTGTCAATATTACCCTACAGTGGTTTCACAGGTACAGAAAAACTATGTGAAAATCATCTTCGAAATATGTTTCTTCTTCTTCATCATCTTTCATTCTCATTTTAATTTCAGTTTCAACAGTTAAAAACCCAAAAAAATCCCATCACAAATCGTTCATGTAATCTCTAACCCTAATTTTGCAGAACCCTTTTGCCAAAATCCCTTTTTTTCTCTCTCTTTCTCTCATGGGGCTCACTTCTTAGATCTCCCATTTCTAGGTTTCTGATTATTTTTTTGTATCTTGTTTGTATTGAAGGCATTTGGCGGGTTTTTGCATCGATTTCTGTTCGAATCGGGGCTCGTTCGTTTCAATTTCTGTGTATTTTTGTTTTTTTTTTTGTAAACCCAATTGGAGAAGAGATGATTTAGATTAATTGAATCGAGATTCTTGTACTAATTTAGATAATCGCTTAAATCGTGGGGAATTATAAGTAGAAACCGAGTCAGAGCTGGGAGTGGGAGATGGAGGGGAGTTCCGGCGGAGGTGGAGTGGGAATTGGGGGAACGACGGCGGGTGGTGTGGCGGCGGGAGGAGTGGCAGGCGGTGGCGGAGGGAGTGACGTGGAGCTGATGTGCAAAACGCTGCAGGTGGAACACAAGCTGTTCTACTTCGATCTGAAGGAGAATCCCAGAGGTCGATATCTGAAGATTTCAGAGAAGACATCGGCTACAAGGTCAACGATCATTGTTCCTTTCTCTGGGATTCCATGGTTCTTAGATCTCTTCAATTACTATATCAATTCTGATGATCCAGAGGTTTTTAGCAAGGAATTGCAGCTCGACACAAAGGCATCTTTGTTTCTCATCTTCCTCTTTTGCTTTTTAGTTTATCTCTTTGTTCTTGTGGTCAACTTTTGCTTTTTTGTGTACTCATTGTGCCTTTCAGGTGTTTTACTTTGACATTGGCGAGAATAGGAGGGGTCGTTTCTTGAAGGTAAATTGCTTTTCCTGCTACCCCTTTTGTTCTTTGTTTCTTTTCTCGAGATTCCAACTTTCTCGAATATCCACTTTTTTTTTTTTTTTTTTTTTTCTGTTGAAAGTACTCTCTGCAGTTTGTTTGAGTTTGATTCTGCCAAATTAGTGTTGGATGCATCTGCATAGATTGGAGAATGGGATTGGTCTTGTTGGTCTGGATTTTCACTTAAAATTTGCAACAGTGCTTCAGATAAAGCTGATATCTTTTCTCCTGATGATTTTGTACTGAAGTTTTTCTTTGGTTAAAGTTCTACTTCTGCCCAGTTCTTTCAGCTTTCAGGTTCTATATCTTTAGCTTCTGGTGCCCAAGAAATTAACTCTTATCAGAGAGAAAAGAAAAAGAATGAAATTAATTGAACTTTGAGTTTGTTATGTAGTCATATTGCTTATTGCATGTTCTGTGTCCTTTTAAGGAAAAGACCATTCTTTATTTTCTTGATAACTTTTATAGCTTCCATTTGACAATACTTCCAAATGCGTCTTTCCAAATATGAATTGTACTATGATTAATGGAGATTCCTGAACAGTTTGATTTGACTTTTTCTTGTTCTTTCCTTTTTTTCCCTAAAAAAACGTTTCCATTTATCTGTATCGTGCACTTATTCATCTGCCATAGTTATGACAAGCCAAAGGCTATTTGCAAAATATTTAGGCTTATTAAACTGAAAGCCCAGTAAACAAAAGGCATGGAACATGACTGTTCAAATCATTAGCATGAACATGTGAAGGACATAGAATGTAGAACATATTTTCTTAGTATATTTATTTTTATATAATATATAATGATATTAATGCAATTAGTCAATTTATTTTTTATTTTTTTAAAAACAGTTTTATGGAACTTGATAGAAAAAAAATTGTTTTCTAAGCTACATGATACCTTACATAATAGAGGTTCGTGTTAAAAGTGAAATTCAAGTATTTACATGCATAATAGAGGTTCAGGTTCATGTTCCATTTCAAACATTATTTACTGAATTCTCCAGATTTTATCATCTGCGACAATGTAAAAAGGTTCTTCATCCATTAGTTTTACTTCACTTAATCACAGCCTTGTCCAATTTTTCTCATTCTAATTTTATTATTTCTTGTACATGTGTGTTTCCCGTCTTGATATTGGATCTATAAAAGGATATAGATGTGGATATAACCCAAGAAGTATGTCATCCATGCTTCATGTGCTTCCTCTAGAGCCAACTGTGTGCCACTAGTACATTATAAATTATTTATACAGTCATGTGTGGCTGTGTGGAACTTGATTTAATTTATATTTGAAGCATGGTTAGTAACTAGTGCGTAGTGCATACACCTTGATTACTTGGTTTCAGACAGGATGGTGCACATCAGGCATTAGGATAGTCTGGAGTGAAGGTTAGAAGGCAAACTTGAGAACTTGCCAACTTGCCAACTAGGAGATTGCGTAAATGGAGGATGAACCACTATGTTTAGCTTTTCATTCTGAAACTTATGTTAAATCTATTTTCTATTCTAGTCTTTAATTATTTTTAGTATAGAGCATGTAAGCAATTCCTGCACACTTTAAGTTCTCTCTTGCACATAACTTAACTTTTGTTTTTAACCATTGTTCTCGGAATAAATTACTAGACCATAGTAACATGACTAGACATTGAAGCTAAAGACGTAGCTGACACTTTGTTTGGCCCCAGTTATCAAAAACATTTTCCTATTCTGAGATCGCACCTCGATACTGGATGTGTTACTAAGTTAGGCCGAGGCTTGTATTGATTGTTGGAAGTATTTCTGTCTTCTAAACCAGAAACAAATTTCTGGTGAAGAAAAATGCATGTGATAGATATTCTCCAGGAAATTATAAAGAGAGAAGGAAGTGCTGAAGTAGAATAGTTCATCCCCTTTATGTCTACAGTAACCAGCTTTTTAGAAGTTCCATTTTTTCCATCACCGTCTTTATCCAGCCATTACCACTTTCTCCCCTTACAAGGAGTTGACTTACTGTGCAAAATAACCCTTACAGGCTGCCATTGTGTGGCAACAGATTACAACCACCTCAGGCTCCATTGCCCCTTCATACCAGATATCCCAGCAACCCCTCTTTTGATCAATTTGGAGCTGCATCTTCACGTGTCAGTTCACGTAAGTCAAATCTGCAGTTCACTTATTCCCAGTCTTCTCATCTTCTGCCCGTTGACTATTGCTTGTTGAATCTACAATAAGCTTCCACGTGTGCTACAGATCTCCAATGCTCCCATGTTTCTACTTTAGGTTATTAATTTGTTTGGAGTTTCTTTAGACATAGATTTGAATGTGATGTGCAGTTTTATGAGTGTAAATCAACTTTCTGTATCTGATATGATCAATGATGTTTATAAATGGCTAGATATTATCATCAAGCTTGTAACTGATTCCATCTTTTTTTAGAAAATATCAGCCTGGATCTGAACCATCTGTAAAAGCCTCAACTACTTTCAGCTCATTTCAGCTCTCATTTATTCTTATTTTGATCATTCATAAGAAAACAATAAATTTCCTGTGGGAGCAGATCTTGGAAATGTTAATACTACTAATCGCTTACACATCGAATGCCTTATATGTCTCTTTTCTCTATCCTGGTGGATCATGTGTCAATGTCATCTTGAGGGCCCCTTACACTTCTTGTTTCCGGCATATTATTTTGAAAGCTTTTGATTGGTCTTTGACATGTTCTAATAACATTTTTGACATCCTAGAGTTGTCTCTAAAACGATGGTTTGGTTGGCAATTACACATGCTTTCTTTTAGACTCTTTATGGCGAGCGCAATGCTCGTATTTTCAGAGATTCTTTTTCTTCTTTTGATAGGTTTATGGATTTAGTTCTGTCTACAACTTTCTATTGGTGCAAAACTAAGCGCCCTTTTATTCATTTTAGTTTATCTTATTTAGTTTTTAATTGAAAATATTTGTTGTTTGATCAACTATAGGTGATGGGGTTTCTCCTTATTTCATTTATCGACGAAAAGTTTCTTATGTATTGAAAAAAAAATTCTGTTGGAATTTGAGGGTAGATAATTTGACATCTTCAGCTATAGACACTATTGAGTACACTGTTGCCCTCTTCTAGATTGTAAGTCTTAAGATTAGGATTTTGGGAAGTAGGGAACTCCTCATCTACTCTTATTATTCTTCTTTTGTTTAACAAATATTGGTTTTGGCTGAACTCTTTTCCCTTTTTTCTTCTGGTGCTTCAAAAAAAAAAAAAAAAAAGATTTTTGAAATCTGGTTTGTGGGGGTTGTAAATAGAGCTGGCTTGTGGAATTTCAAATTGTGTCAACTGGGCAGGTATCTGAAGCTTCAGTTAGTAGAAACCGCAGCACCATTATCGTTCCCGCCGGAAGCAACCGGGATGAGGGATGGTCTGCATTTCGAAACATTTTGGCAGAGATCAATGAAGCATCTAGGCTTTTCATACTGCCCAATCAGGTTTCTGCTGCTCATGTCTAGCTTTTCATCATGCCTTACATGGGCTTACTTCCGTCAGTTTTCTTTTAACACAATTCGTGCTGTTTTCTTTTGCCCAATTCAGGAAAATTCTGAACATTCAGAACGTCTTGTCGGACTTTCAGACGATGTAGGAGCTGGCTTCATATCAGGTCATAGTAGTCAACCTGGTCCAACCTCTGACTTGAATGTAGATAGACAAGTAGACTTGTCAGCTCAAGATGAATTGGGGAATCTGGGTGTTTCGAAAGTTATCCGAGTTGATCAGAAGAGATTCTTTTTCGATCTTGGAAGTAACAACCGGGGTCATTTCTTGAGGATTTCTGAGGTAATGATCAAGAAAACTAATCCTAAGAGCCTGAATTTGATGCCTATTTAATCTGTTTTTATCTGTCTCGAACCCCATGGTTCCTCTCTTCAGTTTCTTGTTATGAAATTCACCCAACCGATATCGGTTACAGGTTGCAGGGGCAGATCGTTCTTCAATCATTCTCCCATTGTCAGGTCTTAAGCAATTCTATGAAATAGTAGGACATTTTGTGGAGATCACCAAAGACAGGATTGAAGGAATGACAGGTGTGAATGTTCGAACCGTGGATCCGCCTCAGAGATGAATGATATCGATATGGACCCGGGGTTTGTGGTTATTCCTTTTAGTGTTTGTGTAGATCTACACACACGCATGTGTTCGAGTAGGGTTGAAATTGTGCTCAGTGTGGTTTGATATTTTCCTGTCTTGATTTTCTAGTTCAAGTCTGAATAATCCATCCTGCTAGAGATTAGCAGAGGCTATGGAAAATGCTTGAGAAGCTTAATTCTTCTTCTTCCATGAATAACAAAAAAGAGAGAGAGGGGGGAAAGAGAGATATGCTTGTAATTGTCACTTTATAATAATGGTGAGTTAAGGTGTGTTTTGTTCATTTCAGTTGCTGCAATTACTAATCATTTTAACTTCCATTTCCTGCCTTTTTGCTTTGTTAGACATTTCACTATCGATAGCTTTTGGAGAAAGGGTTTCAATTTTGGAATGATTGCAAATGAATTTGGGTCCATTGCTTATATCGGCACTACAAGAAATTAGTACTTTAATTACTACTTTAATTTTAAATGCATTTTTTTCTTCTTCTTCGCTTTGCAGTTGCTCAATCTGAAAAAAAAAATCTACATTCTTTTTTTTTTTTTGCATTCTTCTTCTTTTGTTTCTTCTTTATCTTCTTGTTGGTTATGCGTTGTCGTCGTCGTCGTCGTCTTCTTCTTCCATTTTTTTCTGTGTTTTTCTTCTTCGTCTTCCTTTTTGCTTCTGCGTTTTTCTTCTTCATTTTGTAGTTTTTTTCTCTTCCTTCTTCGTTCGGTAGTTTTTTCACGAATAAAAAATTTGCAGTTGTGTCGGATGAGAAACTAGAGCGAGAATAAAAAAAAAGGAAAATAATCGAAGAAAAGCTTGAAATTGTGTCTGATGAGGAACTAGAGTGAGGAGTAAGTAGCTAGAGTGAGAATCAACCCTTGCGTGTGTTTTAAGGTCAAATGGGTACTTTCACATGTAGTTGAGGTAAGCAGGCCCCTCAAAAGGGGCGGGATTTTAGGATCTTACAAAAGTATATTGATTGAGTTGTAGACTGAATTGTAGACAATGTTTTAAATATCGATGTCAATGGAAATATCGAAGTCTTAATTTTACGAAAATTTCGATGGAAATATCGATTTCGATGGATATTTTGGAAAAATTATATAAAAAAAAATAATAAATTTAAATTAGTAAATAAACATTTTATAATTTTCAAATAAGTAAATATGTCTATTATTTATTTTATGTTTACATTAGTGGCATTTTGATGCTTATCTTTTGTATTTCGTGGATTTCTTTACGATATAATGGAAATATGGATTCACCCTCATATGGATATCGAACCCATGAAAACGTGGAAATATCAACATATCGATAGAAATTTAATACCATGATTGTAAATAGATTTATTTATTTTATTTATTTTTTAGGATAATACATCCTGATAAATTTTTTCATAGAGTCCAACAGAACTTGGAGATGAAAATTCGAATCTCTTTATCTTTCACTTGAATATGGATGCTTTATTTAATTAGGTTATGGACCGTAACATCTCGATCACGTTTTTTATAATTGAAAAGTTTTTGTCGATATATATTACATATATTTGCTTCTTTAGATAAAATCTTCATAGCTACTTTTCACAAGTCTTCCTCAAAAAGAAAAAAAAATGTTATTATTTATTACGACGTATGTGAAGTGGGGAATTGAATATTTGGAATGACTAATTTGATTTGATTGTCTTATTTTAGATATATTCTAAGGAAACTTACCTTTTTTTAATCAAGTTTTGAAGAACATATGTGTTAGTTTCTTAAGTTTTCATAAATACTTTTTTAGTTTTTGAGTTAAGAAATGATGCATCTAATTTGATAAAATTATAAATTTGACACTTTTATTGTTACCGTTACCATTATTGTTACTGTTTGACCCTCAGAGATAAAAGTAATAATAACGATAACAGTAAATGTGACAAAATTCATAATTCTAAATAAACGTGATAAAGAACAATTCAAATACATTTGCGATTTATGCCCATTACAATTAATCTATCAATTGAATTATATTACGATTACACCAATTTTCGTTATAGTTTGGTAAACGAGGCCTTTGTTCCTAGGTTTCACAATGTTGCAATTTCACTTTGAGCTTTGCTTCAATTTGATCTCTTAGATTTGAAGTGTAGATACCGTATTTTGTTTGGCTTATTTCTTATTTTATTTTTCATATATTTTCATTTGGTCAGTTCTCTCATTTTTTTTTTGAAAATAAAACTTTGATGTCCTATATAACTTCCTTTAATAAAAATAAACTAAACCAAAAAAAAAAAAAAGATAAAATTCAAATTCAAATTTAAGAAAAATAATTTTTTTAATTAACAAAGTTGAATTAATTGGAGAAAGATCTTCCTTCAATTTTCTCAACTCCTCTCTACACATCTCCACCTTCTCATTCTTTTTCCCTCTCAGGTCTTCTCTCACTTTCTCTCCCATGATTATAACGTGGAATTTTTTTTTAATTCTGTATAGAATTGTTTTCAAATATAGAAAAATGAGTCAAACTATTTATAAATGTAGAAAATTTTTACGGTCTATTAGTGATAGACCGCAATAGTATTTTATCGCTCAAGCGATAGAATTTATTTACTTGAGCGATAGAAAGTGATAGAATTTTATCGCGGTCTATCACTGACAGATAATGAAATTTTTCTATATTTATAAATAGTTTGATATTTTATCTATTCTTTATATGTCTACATGTGTTTATTTAACCATAAAACCAGTTTCTTTCACCATTAATATTTCCTAAATTTTAAAATTGGACCAAATTAATATTTGGTTTTAAGTGGAATAGTGGTCTTTTTATGAGTTGTTAAAATTTCATAAATATATAAAATGTTTAACCAAAATTAAATTTGAAAATTAGTAGTGTTATCTTTGTGAATTATTTCACGAATTCATAAATATACGAAAATTCTCCTATAAATAAAAGGGAAAATTTTCACATATAGAAAAAATGTAAAACTATTTATAAAAAATAGCAAAAAAAAAATATTGATAGACATTGATAGACTTCTATAAGCATTTATCAGTGATAGACTTCTATCATTTCTATTGCTGATAGACCCTGATATCCTTCTATCAGCGTCTATCATAACTATCTAAAAATTTTGCTATTTTGTGTAAATAATTTTCCTTATTTTTCTATTTTTAAAAATTTTTCAATAAAAAATATATTTTTAAAACAATAAATTTGAGGAAAGTATCATTCTTTTATGGTTTTTTTGGTTAAAATTTCATAAATACATGAGATTTACCTATAATTTAAAATTCTAATTAAATGTAGCTTTGAGTAGTGTTCTCTTTTTGAATTTTATTAGGCTTCTTAAATATATGAAATTTCCACCGAACACCAACGTTGAAGATTAGAAATATCAAAGTTTGATGTTATAATATTCTTGAAGGGTAATGAATGATTTTGAGAAATCAAAATAAATTTCTAATTTTTCTTAATAGCTCCAACGCCACTCATAATTAATAGTTCATGTCTTATTTCTAAAATGTGAGCTAGTAAACATGAGACATCTAAAAACAAAGCAAAATAACATTTTGTGAACCTTATTAATTTTTTTAATGAAATAATAAAAGATAAAATTTGGTAACCAATTTTACGGGTGTTGTAGTCTGCTATCACCTTCCCTACACACAAATGAGTCTCAAACTCAAATTTGAATTTACGTAGACCAATACATTTTCTTTATAATTAGGTGACTAATCACACCTTTAATATGATTGGTGGCGACTCCAAAACCCTTCATAAATTCATTTTAAGAGACCCCTTAAAAGAGGACATCGACCACATCGCGATCACATTGCAACATAAAGTTTTACAATTGGTTAGTATCTATTAATTAATTTAAAAGAATTATAAGCTTTCGAAACTTAGGCTACATTTACTCAAGGTTAAACATAATCTATCAATGGTAATATATGAAAAGTGTGTCCCAATTGATTATATTTGTTGTTGTTTACTTTGTTATGTAATTGTAATGAACTGTGAAGCCCCCTCTAAATCTATAATCAAAACGAGGAGGAATGAAGGGTGCTCAATCTGATTATAGTTGGAAATTAGGTAGGACCCACTACCTTTCACGTTATTGTTATCATTACCGTATATATTGTTATCGTAACAATGCGAAAATTCTACTTTTATTATTAGCAATAACGGTAATGATAATAATGACGGTAAAATATGACAGATTTATAGTTATAAATAAACGTGATAAAAAACAATTTAATTACATTTACGAAACAAACCATTAAAATTAATCTATTAATAAATTTCTTTACGATTATACCAATTTTCATTACGGTAAATGTGGCCTTAAACAACCAATGAAAATTAATTCAAAAGGGTATTTTTCTCGAATATCTATTAGTCACTTAACTTTTAATAATTTTGACTTCACAAAAATCAAAACCCATTTGGAGGTTTACAGAGGATTCGCGAAGAAGAAGGAAAATGGCGGAGGTTTTAGCCGGAGTATCTCAGGCGTCTTTAGTTTTCCGGCCGCAAGTCACTGGAGCTTACAGGAGCAACAATTATTCAGTTAGACGCCTTCAATTTCAATCTACAATCGGCAGAGGTAAGCAATCGAGTTTTTACAGCATCATTCCATCCTCTTCATAGAATCAGGCTTCTTCGGTTTATCCTTTTTGGATCGTAATCTAGGTTTAATGCTATTTCCTCCTAATTCCTTCCATAAGAGAAGAGTAACACATTCTATATTTCACGTTTTCTTTAGGAATTTCCTTTGATTGTGAGACAGTAGTATCAGCTATCCATGCGACTGATTCCAAAAATGAAGACATTGACATTTATCCAGACACTACTGGCGGCGACTCTTCCGATAAAGGGATTGGAGAAGGTGGTAGCGGCGGAGGTAAAGGTGGTGGAGGCGATAATGATGGCAATAGTGGGGAGGAAGAGGAATCTAACGCCAATAGCCGGAAGAATGCGTTGTCGATGTCGCAGAAATTAACTCTTGGATATGCTGCACTAGTAGGAGGTCCGTAACTTTTCGTTTGTAATTACACAACATAAAGTAGAATTTCAAATGAAGATGTCAAGTATTAGTTTATGCGAAATGTAATTATAATTATGTTTTTTATTGCAATATTAATTCAATCTTGTTCTTTTTTCACTTGGCAGTTGGTGGCTTAATGGGATATCTGAAAGGTGGTAGCCAAAAGTCACTATTGGCAGGGGGAGTCTCAGCCTCACTGTTACTTGTTGTCTTTAAACTACTCCCCAGCAACCCTGTTCTTGCATCGGCCTTGGGTCTTGGTAAGGAATTGGCTGTGTATGTTTCAACTAGGCCCCGATTGATAACCATTTGGTTTTTGAAAATTAGCTTATAAATACTGTTTCACCATTGAGTTCCTTTGTTTTGTTATCTACTTTTCAGCCATATTTTCAGAATCCATGACAAGTTTTGAAAATTAAAAAAATGAATTTTAAGAAATTTCGTTTTTGTTTTTGAAATTTAGCTAAAAATTCAAATGTTAGATGAAGAATATTGTAAAGAAATTGTGAGAAAATAAACATAATTTTTAAAAATTAAAAACCAAAAGTCAAATGATTATCAAAGGACTTTAATTACTTTAATTATCATAGGTTTCCCTAATCACGTAGTTGAATTGTTATTAACTCTAGCTGTTACTTACTAGATGCACACTGTCCTATTTGGAACTTCAAGTTTTTGAATCTTGATTAGGAACAATGAGCTGATACACTTCGTTTTGGGATGTATACAGCTGTTTCTAGCTATGATATAACAAATTCTTCATTAGCTTAGATTTGGTTTAGTGGAAAGGAACGAACTCAAGTGTGTCCATAATTAAGCTTTCTACTTAGAAGTAGATTGGTTGCTAGGTTTTCAAAGGAAACGATGACCATACTTGTGGAAATTTTATTTAGCGTCTAGGTTAATAAGTAAAGAGATTAGTTATATGGATTTGCTAGAGTTTTCCGAGTGTTAGTCGTGGGATTTGTTAGTGGCAGTGACAGTTGAATGCAAGGGAAAGCAGTGGTGAGTGAAACATGAGGAGAATATTGAGAGTTATGTATTAATCTTCCCTTAGGTTGTGGTTCAGTTTTCTTGAGTCACGCCTCTGATTGTATTGACATTTTGTATTTTCTTATTTTAGTCATTCTATACAATACTTGGTTCCTTGCAAACTAGTAGCAGAGTGTCATGGGATTAAAAATTAGAATTAAAATTTTTACCTTACACCTCGTGCGGCCTAAGAGGTTCTCGACTCTTAGTTGGCCTTCCCGTTCTATGGATCGTCTTAGACACTTTAACTCAAAGATACTTAAATAAAAACACAAAGCACACGTTGGCCAAAGGGGAAATAACCCTCGCTTTCTTTAATCTCTAAAGAATGTGATTACAACTCAATTGTATGTGAGTGGAGTGGGATGATCCCAAATGAAGGACTCATCCCCTATTTATACAAAGTATTTACAACTACCACTCCTACATCTAAGGAGGGTTGAGAAATTTGGGGGAAGTGGTGAAGCCAATTATAGTAAACCCGAATTCCAACACTTTAACCCCAAGTAATTCTTCTATGCTAAAAATAGCATATGACCAAGTCAACTTTCTTAATCCAATAAACTTGATTTGCTCCCCACTTTACTCCGAACAACATACTGCTTACAAAGTCATTTTCCCTCACTGAAAATACCCACCAAGTGTGGAGAAGAGTTATAGCTTCAGCAATTCAAGCCTTCACTCAAACGACACTGTCCGCACTTGCGTCTGCCTACCGGCCCGCTAGCCTGCCGCGCACTTGTGCGCCCCTCCTGCCCTGTACGTGCTCGCCAGGGCCTTCCTAGCGCCCACATCGTATCGCGTCTGACATGTGCATGCCCGTTGTGCCCACCAATGCGTTTTTATGTCCGAAAACACTCTTGTGACAAACCTCACCACGTCGCATGCTAACCTCTAAACATAAGTTAAAATTTTGGAAACACAAAGAAAGACTTTGTTTAAAATTTTCTTTGTTTACAAGGTTTGACTCAAAGAGTCTGCAACAATAGTAAAGAAAACTACCCAATATGATCTCCTACTAAACAAAGCGAAAAATCTCGGCCGATTTTTGAAAGTTATGCCCCAGCTTCCCCCATTTCATGCCCTTCCCCTTTATTGCGTCCTCTTTCATCTAGGGGTGGAATAGATCATTCCCTCCATAAAATCTTAGAGCTGCTCGTCTTGGACACTCTGCTGCAAGATGGAACATGTTGCACAACCTGCTTTGCCCAGTGTCAACATTTCCTCAACCATCTCCTCCTCCTCTGGATCTGGTTCAGGGTCCTCTTCCATCTCATCATCATCTGAGTCACTTAGCAAAATAATCTCAAATGTGCTACTCCCTGTTTCTGCCTGAGTTCCGCTACCCCAGGTATGTTCTTGCACTGTTTACTTAGCATGCGTTGGAAATTGAAATATGTTATCAACTTCCTGTTCAAGAAAAGCTTGTCTCTCCTTTGCTTGTACGATCTCCCTACAAGCAGCCACTTGTTCATGCATCGACAATAGTTGATCATTCAACATACTGACTGATGTTGTTCCTCCCGCCAAGGCAATCTCCAATGCCTCAACTTGTTGGTGATGGGTTTCTCGTTCGATTTCTTCCAAATTGGAGCGAAGAAGAACTCCATGTTCTTGCAAGATACTCTGAAGCCTTTCTTTTGGTTGGTGGAGTTCCGCCTCCAACTTTTCCATTACCGAGCTCATCTCGTTGTCCATCTACATAAAGACAATAAAACAAGTTCAATATTTTACCCATCTGTGCCTCCCTCATGAAGCAATGCGAACAAATGCTATGTCCACAGTGATACGATGGAGGTTGGACGGGATGGAGGTTGACTCGACGAGGACATTGAGCTTTTCAAGTGTGGGAGGTTTGTCACAAGAGTGTTTTTTGTATATAAAAACACATGGAGGTTCGAGGAAATTTAGGTGCGATAGGGCGTACCTTAGGTGCACAAGAGAGTGGATGCTTGTCCGTGGGCTACGGATAGGGCGTTGACATACCAACAGGCGTGGTCGGATGCAACGCATGCTGGGATGGGCGTTGGTGGGCGCAGTAGGCATGTTGTGCATGCCTGGTTGGACGTGACACATTGTGGGCACTGAGAAGGCCTTGGCTCGCATGCTAGGTGTCACAATCGTACTTTGCTAAACGATTGTGCGGCACTTGTCCTCGTTCAGGAACAAGTCAGCCAATTCTGATTCGAATCACTTTTGGCACACCGGGTGCCTCTCGCAACGACTATCCCCGTTTCTAGAGGGAAACGGGTTTAGAGGAAAGGGTTTTCGCAAACGATTTAGAAGAATGTTTGAGAAAAAGAATGTGTCGTAAGGCTAGAAAGCAAATAAGGGACAACAACGGCTTTATAGCTTACAACTCTCGGGTATGCAGGTATGATGATTAGTCTCACTCGCATATAGTACATTATAAGCTTTTACAAGAGTGGCATGGTTGCACGTACAAAGTGCTACGCCGTCGCGAGAAATGAAAAGTAAAGGAAAGCGATAAAGGAAAGCGGTAAACAAACATAATGAAATACATAATATGAAATGACATAGGGTTTGGAACGGTAATGCGGCCATAGGCAACACGCCCTGGACAAGCATGACCGTGACACTAGGCAACACACGCGAGACGATGTGCACGGACGCACAGGAAGGTGCGTGGACATGTAGGCACGATAGGTTGGCGAGATGGCAGAGAGATGCACGTGCCGACAGTGTCATCAAACCTTTGAGTGAAGGGCGTGAACTGCTAAAGTTGTAACTCTTCTCCAAACTTGGTGGGCATTTTCATAGAGGGAAAATGACTTTGTAAGCAGTATGCTGTTCGAAGTGAAGTGGGGAGCAAGTCAAGTTTCTTGGATTAAGAAAGTTGACTTGGCCATATGCTATTTTTAACATACAAGAATTACTTGGGGTTGAGGTCTTGGAATTCCGGTTTACTATAATTGGCTTCACCACTTCCCCCAAGTTTCTCAACCTTCCTTAGAAGTAGGAGTGGTAGTTGTAAATACTTTGTATAAATAGGGGATGAGTCCTTCATTTGGGATCATCCCACTCCACTCTCATACAATTCAGTTGTAATCACATTCTTTAGTGAATAAAGAAAAGCAAGGGTTTTTTTTCCCCTTGGCCAATGTGTGCTTTGTGTGCTTCTTTAAGTATCTTCGAGTTAAAGTGTCCAAGACGATCTGTGGGACGAGAAAACTGACTAAGAGTAGAGAACCTCTTAGGCCGCACGAGGTGTAAGATAAAAATTTTAATTTTGATTTTTAACTCCGTGACACCAAGTTTCATTCTTGAAAAGAGATTCATAATTTAGAAATGAATTATTGGAAACTCAAACTACACAAGTGAATATGATTGTGTTTTCTTTTGGCATCCATTTGTTGCCGAGTGGGATTGAAGCCAGGTCTGATGTAATCAAAGCTGGATATGGGAGAGTTGTGTTGGAAATCTAATTCTTTTTCAAATTTTCTCCATTAAAAAGCCTCATACTACTCACGAACTTCTTTTTGTAAGTATTGGATGTGGATCTGCATGATCGATATATGGTCCAAGCTATTCCTAAATTCTGAGATTTTGAGTGTATATTTGATGTTGGTTGTGTTCACAACTTCACCCTTCTTATCTACAGTTTTTATAGCAAAAGTTATGCTGTTGGGGTTTTTTTTTTGTTGAGGAAATTCAGTTGCTTGGCTTTCACATTAGTAACCTGTTAGGATATGGATACCAAACAAAAAGAATACACAAGTATCACAATTCACAAAGATAGAAAGAAATGTATTGCAATATTGAGAAATTACAATATCAATTGCCTTTTGAGAGGACCATTTTTCTCTCCCTAGAGTCCCACAATTGGATAATCCACCAAAATGATCCCTCTTGGCTCTTCCTTAAGTCTCAAATTCCCTTATTTATAACCACGTTACCCCGCAACAAGGTGCTGTTGGCCAAATGGTTGTGGTGGTTTCATCTAGAGTTCAGTTCCTTGTGGAAGAAGATATAGTGAATCAATTTGGGCAATCCCCCATTTGTGTGGAGCTCAAGTCAAAGACACGTCCAAAAACCCTTGGAAAAGTATTCCCAAGGAGTTTCCGTTTTATTCTTTTGCTGTTTGTAGCTCAGTTGGGGATGGGAGAGACATTTTTCTGGGAGGATAGGTGGTTGAGGAATAGGCTACTCTACTATTTATTCCTTTGGTTATTTCATTTGTCCTCAATGAAAAATAGTTTGGTGGCGGTTGATTTGGTTCAGTCCACATCCCTCTCCTTCATTAGGGTTCAGTTGAGCTTTGTTCGATAGGGGAACATCGGATGTTATCGATCTTTTATCCATGCTTATGGAATTTACTTTGTTGCCAGGGAGAAGTGTTATTCGTATTTGAAACCCTAGTCCTTAGTTTAGTTTATTTATTATTATTATTATTTTTTTTGTAACTTTCACTTGGTCTTATTTCGTTAGATTGGATCCCGTTTCTTAGGTTGTCTCCCTTTCATTAATTCTTTCAATTCCCATTTGCTCTGCTTTTCAGCTTTTAACCATGATGTAGGATTTTCAATGGCTTCGATCCTGGATCATCGACGAAAACTTTGTGTCTTTGTGAAGTGTAGTTTATGCAAATAGTGCTTAGTTTCATTCCAATATTTCCTCGTGCACACGAGTAGATTAGAAAGATTATACATAAGGTCATTATTTTAAGAAGTCCCAAAAACAGCATATCATCTTCATCTGATCTGTTCAGAAGATGTGCAGGAACATGGAAATAAGACTAAACTAGGGAGAAAAAAATAAACGTTCCAGTGGAGAAAAAGTAGTGGCAGTTAAATTAATCTCCTCATTTCATCGAAACATAAGCTTGATTTTATTCTTCATCTACAGGCCTGTCTGCTTCACTATTGGTAGTAATGGGATCTCGTTTCAAGAATTCGGGGAAGATATTTCCAGCTGGTATCGTATCTCTCGTATCGTTCGTAATGACTGGAGGTTACTTGCACGGAATTTTACGTAGCTCGCATTGAATGTAATACATTGGAGTTTCAAAAATAAACGTTCGGTTTGGTTCGGTTCAGTTCAGTTCGATTTCTTTCACTTCTAGAATGTATGATGTTTGAAAAACTGGTGGCGGCTTCCTCGAGCCATGTCTTGTGATAGTCATAAGTTGTAATAGGCGGATGTGCTTGTTTTTGTATAAACTCTTTTTGTCTTTTGATTGGAGTTTTAGGTCTCTGAAATTGATTTTGATGTACCTTCAACTTTGTTCTTCGAGTATCTTTATTTAGCCTTGTGAACAAGAATGTGTAGATTATTAGACTGTTGAATGTTCGAAGGTTTAAAGAACCAGTCTTAATGTTCTTGTGTAACTCTTTTTAAGATAGTAATTTTGGAGGTTTGTTTTTTAGGCTGGTTTGATTTTTGATTTTGAAAGATTAAGTTTATAAATATTAAGGTTGTTTTAAATATAGAAAAATGTGTCAAACTATTTGTAAATATAAAATTTTTTTACTGTAGTGAAATTTTTCTACATTTGTAAATAGTTTGATTTTTTTTTGTTTATAATAATTTCTCTAAATATTATTTCTACTTCTTATAAGTTTCGAAATCTAAAGTTAAGTATAGAAAATCAAGATGTCATTTGATAACAATTTTGTTTTTAATTTTTTAATTTATATTTTTTACTTCTTAATTTTTTAATTATGGTTTCTATCCTTGTTAAAGAGAACTTGAAATCCTAATCAAAGTCCAAAAATGAAAATGACCATTTTTTTAGTTTAAAAAATTGAAAAATATAGTGAAAGTGGTGTTTATGAGTTTAATTTTTAGAAATTAAAAAAACTAAAAAGTAAAAAAATATAATAGTTGTCTTAAAAAGTTTTTTTTTTAAGATATAAAAACTTTTTTATTCTTAAAATTTGTCTAAAAATTTTAAAATTTCTTAAAAAGTATGTAAATTACGATGGGTAGAATTGACAACGAGGTGGGGCAGAGTCGGGAATTCTCCATCCCATCTCCACAGGGAAATCCATTCCCATCTTTGACAAATGAAAGTGGAGATGGGATCAAGGATTCTCCATCAGGAAATTGAGCCTTCGTGAGAACTCATCCTTGAGTTAAATACGAAAATAAAAAAAGTATATACAAAAGCTAAATAAAAACTTAAAAGTAAATTAAATAAAAAAGTGGTAAATACAAAAAGTAAAAAAAGTAAATTAAATAAAAAAACAACAAAGGAAAATTTTCACATATAGAAAAAATGTCAAACTATTTACCGAAAATAAAAAAAAAATACTGATGGACATTGATAGATTTCTATCAACATTTGACTTCTATTAGTATCTATATCACGGATAGACTTCTATCGGCGTCTATCACAACTATCTAAAAATTTTGCTATTTTGTGTAAATAGTTCCCCTATTTTTCTGTTTTTAAAAATTCTCCAATACTAAATACAAAATAAAAAGAAAAACAGAAACATTAAAAATTAGGAAAAAAATAGAAAATCAAAATAAAAAACTCACAAAAAAAAATATAACTTAAAGTTCATATTAAACACAGAACAGGGTAATCAACATTATAATTTTGACATCTATTTGCTTTTTTTTTTTTTTTTAAGAAAAAAAACTCTATTTGTTATCTTCTTTTTTTTGAGTTATTGTATCAATTTAAATCTCGAAGTGTATCAATCCATTACGTTCTGTTTAGAGAAATATCATGTGAGACTTATAGATGTATTAATTAGACTCGTAAACTTTCATAAATCAATCACTATAGATTTTTTTGGTTTAATTTTTTTTAAAATCATTAAATAAATAAACTTACGAAAGTTCATGACTTTAATGAATATAATTATTAGTTTTAGTTAATCGAGACCTCTCAAAATTAGTAATTAGTAATGGTGAAAATTCCTTAAAAATTTAAATTAAAAAGTACGAATACAAACAATACTAACAAAATACTGAGAAAAATAAGATTTGAGGAGGAAAATCACATTTTATAACCTTCACAATTACACCAAAAAATAGAAAAAAAAATAAAAAAAAATTTACTATAATACTAACAAACATTTGATGATTTGATTATTTATTTGGAATAATTGTTAATTTGGATAAGACATTTAACTTTTATTTATAATAAGAAGTTGCAGTGCGAGTTCTCAAGGCGATCCGCTACCAGTTTCTTTCTCAGCTCAGACGTCGGAGGATCACCGCACTCCGCCGGACATGACGGTGGTTGTTCACCGTCAAAATTGATCGAAAGCATCAATTAAAGAATCGGAGAATCGAGCAATCGGAGGATCGATCGGCGGAGATCACAAAATGTCGGTGGAGCCTCCTCCTTTTCAAGAATCAGCGCGCTGTGAAGTCTGCAAATGCAGTTTCAACACCTTCCGGCGACGGGTACCAAATTCTGTTTCCCCTATAATATAATCGACTTCGTTTAGATGATTCAGATTGAGCTACTGAATAGATGATCCATTTCGATTTTGTTTTGACTTTTGAGCTGAGATTAGAATTGTTCTGCGTTTTTTTTTTTTTAAATCTTTGTTTGCAGCATCATTGCCGATGCTGTGGAAGGACGTTGTGCCACGAGCATTCTTCTTTTCAAATGGTATCATTCTTTTTTCTTCCTCGTTGATGGCTTGCTTTACTGGGGAATTTATTGTGATCTGATTGGTATATGTATGTTCTTGTTTTTGCGAAATTCAGGCCTTGCCGCAGTTCGGTATTCATTCCCCTGTTAGAGTTTGTGCTGACTGTTTTAATAACTCCTCTCAGTAAGTCATGTTTAAATTAAATCATTCGCTTTGTCAACTTTCCTTAAGTTAATTCCTTGAGAGCATAATCAGAAGCTGGTTTTGGAAATAAAGCTTTTGCGGATACTTGAAAGTTTAATTGTCTTCAAGGCAAGTTTAATTGTCTTTTGCAGCTTCTTGAACTTGAAACTTCTTGTTATTAGTTTCAAAGTTCTATATTATTTTTCCTATAGAGATACTTGAAAGTAGAAGATTAATCCTAACTGGAACGAGGTGTTCTTGTATCAAGGACTTCGGTTGTACGAGAATCCAAAATTTTTGAATTTTTGGAACTTGTTAATAGATATTCAGGATAAGTTAGAATCTGTGGTCCTTGTTTCTGTTGAAGATGGGCCTACATCAATGGATGTTGTTCATGAAGTTTGCACCTTTATTATATTCTATTTCTTATTTGTTTAGCTTGCATGTGAAGGAACCATTGAAATTTTTAGTGGGTTTCCAATATCATCACAATGTAAATTTTCTGCTCCTGTATGAATCAGTGCCATTGGAACCAACATTCTAAAACATTCTTTGAACACTCTTTAAAGGCTCAAAGTAATCAAAACCACCAATGATGAGGTAGTTGGATATTGGTGAGTGAAATGAAGGCTGTTGGTTGTGGGATAAAGCATTAAAGTTCTTAGATCAGCCATCAGCTCATTCCTCTTGGATTTAGTAATAAAAAAATGCATACCGATTTTGGAAGTCCTTGCCTACCCTTGTTTCCTCCTGATGCTTGCTCTCATCTCAGAGGCATCCTTAGGCAGAGATTGAACCTAGTGCACCCAGGCCATTTATGATTACATGCATAGAGTAAAGTTCAGTTTTTTGAAAAAAGATATTTTAATATTTAAACTTCAATGTAAAAGTTATCTTCCTCATATAAAAAAAACTAGTGTAATTAATTTATTGAGTCTGCTGTATTACAGAGCTAGAGAAGTTGGTCAACCACCATCATTAGCCGTAGTTGATCAAGTAGCAGATACAGTTTCTCAATTAAGCCTAGATGGGGATGCAAATTCTGAGTCTAAACCAGCTGTGGAGCATCAACCTGCCTTGGGCATTCCAGATTGCAAGTGTGGAATGCCATTATGCATTTGTGAAGCTCCAGTCCAGTCAGAAGCAGTTCTTTCGCAGGTTTTAATATTTAGTAATTTCTAGTGCTCGTGTATCAGCCATGCCCCTGATGAAACTTGATTGTTCTTGTGGCAGAAGAAAACAGCTACCACTTCTACTCAGTACAATTCAAAACCAAAGAAGACTGACTCCAATCTAAGGAATAGAGGATCTACCTCCAACAGCAAGCTTAGGTATGTTATCTGGAGTTTGTTTTATTCTAATAGGATTGAGTCTGTCTTCTCATTGCTAACATTCCTACGTATGTATTAGGTATTTAATTACCCTCTTTATCACCGTTAGTATTTGATTTTGGAGGATAAGTCCAATCTGAATCTGCAGTTGTAATTTATATCATTAAACAGGAATCCTGCAGATGAATCGAGGATTAATTATGAAGCAAGTGGCGAGGTATATAGTCTGTATCATCTTAATATTCCTTTGGTGTCCATCAAAGGGTTTTAATTTATGCTTCATCTTTAGAATTTCACGTTTTTTGCAGGGGCTAAGGGAAGCAATCAAGAATGGGGACACTATTGCTGTGAAGAAACTTTTGAGCGAGGTACTAAATGCCTTCATAACAATCAAAATATGTAATGGAATTATTTCCTCTACTTATATTGGCAGGGTGTAGATGCAAATTATCATGACAAACAAGGACTGTCTTTGCTGCATGTGGTATAAAATCTTTCTTCCCTCCGCACCCAGCAGAACATGTTTTCGGTTTAGAGGTATAATATTAAGATTAATATTAATTTGGATGCAGGCGGCGGTCTTTAATCAGACTGATATTGTTTTTGCCCTCATTGAAAGCGGGGCTAGCCTGGACTACAAAAATGCTCAAGGTAACTACTTATCAGTATTTCTCAAAAAAGAAAAGAAATTAGAAAAGGTAACTACTTATCAGTATTTCTCAAATAGTAACTACTTATCGAATATAAACCGTCTTGAAAACAGTTCTTGTCTTTAGAGTTTTTTTGTTTTTTGTTTTCTTCCACCCCCCCAAAACAAAAAAAAATCCCATACTAAAAAACAGAAACTGTTCTGAGAAAAAAAATTCAAACAGCCCTTGGTTATCAGTTCCATCCATCCCCTTTCTCTTTCTTCAATCTAGGCGATTAAAAACCAAGGAAAAAGAATAAGTATAGCTAAGTGTGATTGCACTTACTACAGTGATTATAATATTCTGGTGGTGTGCGAAAGCCGTTAAAGTATGGTTAGCTTTCTAAATTACAGTGATGCTATTAGCACTTCTCTCTAGAAATTAAACATCCTAACTCAAGATTAAATTTTTTTATATTGCTAAAATACTCTTCATTCACCATCTAAAAAATAACCTCTGGCGATTTTAACTGAGTTAAAGCATGGATGTACCTCTACCTGGGCAAGAAGTTTGCTAGAATTTTGAATTTAGAGGCGTGTGAAGTATCGAAGGGAACTCCTCTATGTTCTCCTTAGCCTCATGTGATAATCTTTTGGCTTTTAAAAATTTAAGCTTATAAATACTACTTGAGTTTCTTTGTTTTGTTATCTACTTTCTAACCATGTTCTCTAAATCCATGCAAAGTTTTGAAAACCATAAAAAGTACATTTTTAAAAACCTGGTTTGGTTTTTGAAATTTGGTTAAGAATTCAAATCTTACCTTAAGAAAGATGAAGACTGTTGTAAAGAAATTGTGAGAAAACAAACACAATCTTGAAAACTCACAAAAACCAAATAGTTATTAGACGTGAGGTTGTAACATTCACTTAGATTTTCTTTTCTTTTGCGAGAGAAAGTGAAAGTGTCCATAATGGGAAAGGATGTTCTCTTAGGAAAGAGAGAGAGAATGATAAAGGGAGAGGATGGCTCTTATTTGGAGCTTTATGATAATCGTAGATGTGTAAAGTACAAGATAGGACCGAACCGAATAACATGAACATTCTTTGATAACTACCTAAGAGAAAAGCTGAGATACTGCATAATGATTCATTTTTGCCACTGCCACAGGAGAGACGGCAATGGATTGTGCTCCGGCTTCTTTGCAATATAAGATACGAGAGAAGATGGGAGGACAATGAAGAAGGAGGAAGCAACTACCCACATAACCAGGGAGATGACTTCCCATATTTTTCCAGTAAATACTTCTATAATCTCTTCACCAGCGGCTTTACTTTGTACTTTTTCTTTTTCTCCGTCTTATAGGGCTGTCTCCATAGAAGATCTCTTTAACTTTTAACTTTTAAGCAATTATAGACCAGAAATCTTTAAATTAATTTATCCTTTTAGATATTCTCTGCAGTGAGTGCTGTTTCTAATTCGGATGGTATTTGTTATGTAATTTAGAGGCCGTTTGGGAGCTTAGTTGAAAAATTGTTTTTACTTTCTGAAACAAAATAGGTAGAAATATATTTGGATGGCTCTCTCTATATATATATATATACACACACACACATATTATAAGCTTTTAATTTGTTCTTATGCTTCCTTTGAGAATAAGAACCTGTGAAGTCAAGTGTGCAATATCTCAATTCTTATGTTGGTTGGTGTAGAGGACCGAGTTACAAAGTTTAATCTGTGAGTTTGTGATTTATAAAGTGTGTGGGGTTGGGAGATGGGTTTTAACCATGTCAAATGGGACTTGGTGTCCAAATCACAAGAAGATGGTGGTCTGGGTTTGGGTGGTTTAAAAGTTTAGGAATTTGGCTCTTCTTGCTAAATGGGGTGGAGATTTTATAAAGAACCCGATTCCTTATGGGGTAAAGTGATTCAAAGCATACATGGGAAAAATCTTTATTCTTGGCATACGGCTGGAAAAGGTGGGCTGAGTCTTAGAAGCCCGTGGATTAGTATCTCAAGAGTATGATTGCAAGTAGAAAGTTATGCTTCTTTCAAACTTGGTGATGGCAATCACATTTCATTTTGGAATGATCCCTGGATGGATAATTCAGCTCTTAGTTTGAGATTTCCTCGGCTTTATAGCGTTGCTCAGTTGCCAAATGGTTCGGTTTTCAATAATTGGGATGGTGATACATTTTCATGGGTTGTTTATTTCAGAAGACTGCTTAAAGATGCTGAAATCTTAGATATTTAGTAGCTTCTTCATGATTTATAGGGCAAAAAATTGGAGGCTTTTCCTGATTCTCAAATCTGGAATATGGATTGGTCTGGAATATTTTCGGTTAAATCTCTTTTCAAACGGTTTGCTGCAACAGAAGTTATAGACAAAGATGTTTATAAAGGCTTGTGGAAGTCGAATAGTCCCAAAAGAACAAATGTTCTTATTTGGGTCATGGTTTATGGATCTTTAAATTGCTCCAGTATTGCAAAGAAAATTGTCATATCACTATTTCTCTCCTTCCGTTTGTTCTTTATGTATGGCTGCTAGTGAAGATCTTCAGTACTTGTTCTTTGAGTGTTGCTGTTCTTTTGCTTTTTGGAAGAAGTTACAGTCAATATTGTGGTGCCTCCCTTCAAAGAAAACGTCCTTCAAGTTTTAATTGGACCATCATTGAAGCTTAAGTCTCATCTGTTATAGGTTAATGCCGTTAAAGCATTACTCTTTGAAATTTGGTTCGAGAGGAATCAAAAGATTTTTCAAGATAAGTCTCTTCAGTAGATAGATCGGTTTGTAGTTGCAAGGATCAATGCCTCTTTTTGGTGTTATCCTTCTAAGCTTTTTGTGAATATTTCTATCCAAGGTATATGTTTGAATTGGAGGACGTTAACTTTTTCTGTTTAATCCTTGTTATTAGGTTAGGTTATCGTGTGTTTATGATGTTTATGCTTTCTTTTAATATTTTGTTTCCTTGAATTTTGAGCATTAGTCTATTTTTATTCTATCAATGAAAAGTTATTTATTTATCTTTAGTTGATGTAGTGGTCATCAAAGCAAGTGAAAATTTAAAGGGACTTTAGAAAATGGGCTCCAATCCTAAGGTGACTATCTGCCTAAGATATTATAATCTTGTAGTTTTTTTTTTTTCTTTTGTTAAATTATAAAAAATCCCCCGAACTATGCACTTTGTGTAAAAAATACCCTTAAACTTTCAAAAGTTCCAAAAATACCCTTAAACTTTAAAAAAGAATTCAAAAATACCCCTGCCGTTAGTTTTGGATGGAAATCGTTAAAGTTTTATTTAAAAAATACCCTTAAACTTTTCAAAAGTTTCACAAATACCCTTAACTAAAAAAGAATGTTAAAAAATATCTTCACCATAAGTATAAACACATACCGTTAATACCTTATTGCAAAAATAACTTTAAAATAAATAAAAAAAAAAGTTTAAAATTGCTCATAACAAAAAAAAGTTCCTGTGTTCTTTTTGTTTCTCTTCTATTTGGAAACAGAGTTGCTCATTTGATAGCATAAATGACTTTGGCGGTTCGTCATAAAGTCGTCTGGTTGGAAAATTGGCCTCCTAAAATTTATGATGTCATTTTAGTTGATACTTGAAGAAAGAAAAGAATCTTAATCAAATGTTAGAACTCACATGGGATTTAAAGATGAGTCTAGCTTCTTTTAAGTGTAAATTCACACATGGGAAGTTGTTAAACCTGGAGAAACCAACCACGTTGAATAGTAATCTATTGTTCACGTCCTCAGACATAAAAACAATACCTATCTGTAAAAATAAGTACATATCTAACACAAAAATGGAGTCGATGAGCTAAACTCTTTATTATTATTTTTTTTTGCAATTTTTTACTATTATTAATGTTTTTTTTAAATTATTATAATTATGTAATAGATTTGAAACTTATTAGGGAACTATTGTTGTTTGGTAGATTTTTGTATTTTCAAAATGTTAAGATTGAACTTTTTCATTCTGAAAACACACGAAATTATAAAATATTAAAAAAAATCCCAAAAAAAGATAAAGTTTATGCATAGGGTGCATAAAATATGAAAAAAAAAAAAAAAACCTCATTAAATCCTTGCATTTTCAAAATGCGAGGATGGTCATCTCTTTCCTCGCATTTTCAAAATGTAAAAGGTCAAAATGAGGATTTTTTAAATTTTTTTTTAATATATCATCACATTTTAGGATACGTAAGATTTATTTATTTTTAATATTTTATAATTCTTCATGTTTTGAAAATATGAGGATCTGCAAAACAACAATATTTTCAAATCATATAATCTATAATCTATATAAAAATATAAAGGGAAATTTTCACAAATAGAAAAAATGTCAAACTATTTACAGAAAATAGCAAAAAAAAAAAAAAACACTGATAGATATTGATAGACTTCTATCAGCATCTATCAATGATAGACTTCTATCATTTCTATTACTGATAGATCTTGATAGACTTCTATCAGCGTCTATCACAACTATTTAAAATTTTTGCTATTTTGTGTTAATAGTTTTCTTTATTTTTTTATTTTTAAAATTTCTCCAAGTATAAATGTGGAAGATTTTTTTTATTTTTTATTTTTAACAATTTTACTCTGGCATATTTTAATAATTCTTAAATTAACCTTCAACTTAAAAACCCACTAAATCTTAAAAGTAAGTGACTTTCAATATGATTACTTTCTTCAAACTTTTGATCTTTTTCAAGTTTATAACTATGCATAGATTTTCTCGTTTGCTCTAAACTTTTGTTCTTCAAGCTTATAAATAATAGACTTTTCATTTGCTCACTATATCATTATAAATATGGATATTTTTAGATTAGACCCAATTGACATTCATCATTTTTTCTTCATTCTTTTATGCAAATTACAACTTTGTTTACTCTATTATCGGTTCTATTGTCTTGGCATTGAGGATTTCCTTCCTAATGGTGGTCAATTGCTCAAACTTAAATTTTGCGCATAAGATGATGATTCAAATTTTGAAGTATGAAACAAAGTTGTCAATTCCTTTCTTTTATTCGTTAACGTTGTGAACGTAGTTATGGTTATTGTTGATGTATATTATGTACATTGTGGGGTAGTTATGATTGTTGAATTATTTTTTTTTTCTCTCCGTCCTCCGTTCGGAGATGTCTTCTAAATTTTCTTTTGACTTTTTCAATTTTCAGTTATTTAAAAGTGAGGACGTGAGAAAAATATTTTTAAATATGTATATCTTTATTAATGATATGCTTCTCTATCTCTCTCTCAATCCCACATTTCTCTCCCATTTTCTCTTAATCTAACCAAATTTAATTATAAACTCTTGGAGGCTGTTTGTTTTTTTTGGAATGTAGACAACCGTAATCTTAGTTGCCCAGAATTATAGATGTCCGACATTTTTAGATTACCATATTTTAGGAATATTTTTGCAGATATCTGGGAATATTTTGATGACTGTGCTTGTTTCATAGGATTTTTACTCTAAAATGTCTTAAATTTACATAATGTTCCAAGAATGCTCTTACGACTGCTTATTAATTTATAATTACTTTGATATAATTTGAACTTATATAACATACTTGTTTTTGTAAATTTAAATTTCTTTTTAAATTAATATGATTTATATTATTGTCATATGTTATATTTCTCAACAAAATAATATATCATAATTTAAGATTTTTTATAAAATAAATATTATTTTAAATTTAAAATTGAATATCTTGCTAAAAAATAATAAGAATTACGACATAACAAAAAAATATGATATATATATAGTATTTATTTTAATTATATAATGCAAATGAAGATTAATATATATATGTAAAATAAAATTTAAAAAATGACAAAAATGTAAAATGGGGATGCCCACAACTTGGGAATCTAGAAAACTCATGTTTCAGGAGAGCATCCAAAACTCTCCAGATGCCCTCCGGGCATTCTTAGATGTTCGGGAATCTTCAGATGTTAGGGCATTTTACAATACCGCAAACAAACATGGTAATCTAGATGCCCACTCTATGGGAATCTATGATGCCCATGAAACAAACGATATTATATATGAATACAATAAAATAATGGGATTCAATTTCATCAGGTTTCTCTCTCACCATATCAAATAATATTTAGCCAACCTAAGATTATTTCTTTTTCTTTATTTAATTTGGGCTGTTAGGCAGGAGCAGATTTAGTATAGGCCAAGGGGCTCGAGCCTTCCCCCAACTTTATGCTCTTTATATATATATATAGACAAAGTATCAATACCATTAGCTAGCCCATTGGTAAATTTGTCTTTCAACCTCTCTCTTCATATTATTTTTACTGAATATAAAGCCCCTGGTCAACAAAATTTTTGGATCGCTTTTGGATAATCATTGTGCATTTCACGTTTATTAATGAACCTTTCGTCTTCCTCTCTCTCTCTTCTTCTCCTATATATATGTGTAAGTCCTTTGCTTCATTGCTATGGAACTCCTTGATCACTAAGAGTGTTACAAAAAATTGAAAAATCAAATTAATCCAAACTGATCTGCTGGTTTGGTTTGGTTTTTTAGTATAAAATTAGACATATTGGTTTTTCTTTGAAGAGAACTAAAAAAATATTGGTTCAGATCGGATTTTGATTGGAAAAACCAATAAAAACCCAACCAAACCGAGGGTATGTATACTCTTAACAATAAACTCTAATAATATTAGGTATCTTTTAGTATTTTAATTATTATGGTGCATATATATTTATTGTTTAAAAAAAAGATAAACTATTATGGAATGTGTATGATATTTATTTAGAAATTACCAAGAAAAAAAAATAAAAATGTCCAATTTCAATCTATAAAAAAGAAATGGACCAAATTTTAATTTAAAATAAGTAAAAACGACCAATTCAAAACAAAATTGGAAATACTAATTAAATTTTGGAAGAGAAAAAAAGAAAATGTGAAAACCGAAAACCAAACCAATAATAAATCGAACCAAATAAAAATCAATTCATTTATTTTGTTCTTTATTGGATATCGGTTTGAATCTCTTTTTTATAAAACCAATTGGTTTGTTTGATTGACCTCAAAACTGACAAAACCGAACCGACTATCACCCCTATTAATTACAACTAGATGTAAAGAGAAAGAAGGCAATGTAGACAAACCGAAGAACAATCTTTTTCGGTAGATGAACTGCAGGTGGTGAAGGAGGGTCCATTTGAAGTTGTGACTAAGAATTACCAAACATGGATAAAGATTACTTTTACATTGCATACACGTTTTGTCTCCTTTTTTTTTTTCTCTATTTAATCCGATGCATTTCTTTCCATTTTTCTTTATTCTTTGGGATAATGTCTTATTTCTTTTACTTTATGACAATGGCGAGATGATGATGAATAATCAATTCAATTTGTTTCGTGTAATGTGTGGTTGTTTGGTTATTGTTGAAAGTTTATGATTCTCAAATAGAGGCATTTGAAAAATATAGCAGGGAATGAGTGGATAAATGGTTGTTTGAAAGTGATATTTCAACATTAGTGCTTTCGTAATCGAAGAGCATAATAAGTTCGTGTCAACAAATTTTGCTAATTCTACCGTTATTAAGACAATATGAACTTTAATTTGATTTTTTTTTTTAATTTGAAAATCCTTTTGTCCATTTCGCAAAACTTTATAAGATAATTCATCTATTTCTAAACAAACTAAATACAAATATCCTCTTTTATTTTGAATAGATGAAAAATGTGGTAGCAACAACCACACAAATTAATTCAAGTAAAATGTGGTCTTATCCATATCGATAGCAATTATTTAAATTAATTTACCAATCTCTATGCAACTGAAAAGTAATATAAATTAATTATTATTATTTTTTTAAATATGGAAATTCTTTTGTTCATTCTTTTAAGCTTTACAAGGCAACTCATCTATTTCTAAACAAATAAAAAATTAAATACATTCATAATTATTGATAAATGAAAAAAAATGGTAAAATATTAATAGTCATTCCACTCATACCTTCACTTATAAAAAGTTAATGGAATTTAAGAAGAATTTGAGATACTACAAATTTTCATTTCTCGATAACGATTTTATTTTAAAAACGCGCACACACACAAATATTAGTCATTTAATTTAATTTAATTTAATATTTTAAAAGAAAATAACCACGAGAAAAAAACTAGTTATTATAAGTTTTTAAAAAATATTATTAATAAAAAAATTCGTGTGTGGAGATAAATATATAGATAAATTAAAACTTTCTTATCCAAGGAATAATTGCATAAAAAAATCATTTTAAATGTCCAAAATGACAAATGATCTAATTTTTTTAAAAAAATGTCAAATGACCATTTGATTAAGTCATGACCACGTGAAATTACAACATTGCCCTTTTTTTTTTTCTTCTCTTCTTTCTCCCGCGTTCAACTCCCCCCCCCCCCATTTTTTTTCCTTTTTTCTCTTCTTCCCCAGTATCCTCCTTCTCTCTCTTCTTCTTCGTTTTCTCCGTCTTGCGACTTCTCCTTCTTCTCCGGCACAACGAGTCACATGAGCAACTTCTACGTGACCAACTCCGATGAGCGAGAGCGACAGTGAACGAGAGTGAGAGAGAGCGAGAGCAACAGTGAGTGAAAGTGAGCGAGGGCGAGAGTGACCGAGAGAGAAAGCAAGAGCAATGATGAACAAAAGTGAGCGAGAGCGAGAGCGAGCGCAAGAGAGATGAGAGTGATTGTAAGTGAGAAAAGAGAGCGAGAGCGAGATGGGCTTTTCCGCATGCGTGAGTTCATTTTGATAATTTCATCCGATCTTGACGTCAGCAAAGAGTCATTTGACATTTTTTTTCAAAAAACTGGATCATTTGACATTTTCCGTCTAATTTTTGAATTATCCATACAAATTTCCCCTTATCTAAAGGAAATCAAAAAAAGGAAAAAGACAAAATTTGATGAACTTTAATTGATCATGAGAGTGACACTCCCTTAAAATCTGTTTAAAGTTGTTCATGGAATGAGTTTAGGACTTAAGAGCAAGAAGCTTAGCTGAGAGTTTATCCTTCAAATTAAAACCAATTTCAAATTCAATGGATCCATTGCTAAAAGTTGTAAATTTTGCCATTTCTAGAAACTTTATCTCACACCAATTCTCCCATTGCTCAACCACTTATGACTTACAAATGATTTTGGCTTTTTTGGGATGGTCTTCAAAACTTTATTTATTTATTATTATTATTTTTTTTGAAGATGTTGATTGGTGTGAGTTTTAAAGTATAATATTATCCAAATATCAGTTTGTTTAATTTTGGTTTTTATATTATCGATTATCTAACTTTAGTCTTTGTACTTTCAACAAAATCTTAAATTTAGTCTTCATAGTTAGTTTAGGGTTGTTTTTCGTTATCTATTAGTATTTTTACTATAAATTTTGAAAACTTTTTCACATTTTGTATTTTCTTGCATGAATTATTTAACCAATATCGGTAAAAATTAGTTTTGAGAGACTAAATTTAAAATTTATTGAAAATACATGATCTAAACTTGAACAAAATTTCAAAATATAGGGATCGACATGATATTTTAACTCCCTCTCTCTCATCTAATTAACATATATATATATATATATATATATATATATATATATATATATAAGGCTCAAACTAAGGTATTAAATTTTTATCGATGTGTTGACATTTTCTCTCTCGATATTTTCACATATTTATAAAGTTCGATATCTACATATGAGATAAACTGACATTTCTATTATATTGTATAAAAAATAATGAAACATAAAAATAAAAAAAAATAAAAAAATAAATGTCGCTAAATGTGAGTGTAATATCAATAAGCAGCATTTTAACTTATTTACATAGCGTTAAATATTTATTTATTAACTATTTTTTTTTTATATATTTCTTGTCTTTATAATGTTTTCAAGTTCCTTTAAATGGTATGTGTTAAATTGTAAATACATCTAACTTGTCACTTTTTTTCTTAAGACTTATTTTCCCAAAAAAACGTAGGTTTAAATGTTTTTCTTTTTATATTTTCAAAAATATCCATTGACATGGATATTTCATAATTTCTTTCATAAAATTAAGAGTTCAATATTTTTGCCGAAACTGACATTTTAAACTTTGAGCTCAACTGACACAAAATACACGTTCTCTTAACACAAAAGTCAAAAGTTCAAATTTATCCATTTTATTAGACTAAAAAAAAAAGTTACTTGTCAAAATTTTTTAATATGGGATAAATTCCATTATTGGTTTGAAAATTTTGGTCCTGGTTTTTAGTATAATTTATGGAGTTTGTGAAGAGACCTTCAATCAATTTAGCACCCAAAAAAAAATTGATGACCTCATTTTATTTTTTAAAAAAAGCATATTATTGTGCTTTATCTGCATATTGTTAAATTTCCATCGATATATCGATATTTTCACGATTTCTTGGATTCGATATCAATATGAGGGGTGAATCGATATTTCTATTATATCATAGAAAAATCCACAAAACACAAAAAAAATAAGCATCAAAATGTCACTAATATAAATATAATATAAACAATAGACATATTTACTTATTTGAAAATAATAAAATGTTTATTTACTTATTTAAATTTATTTTTATAATTTTTCTGATATTTTATCGATATTTTTATCGAAATTTTCGTAAAATCAAGATTTCGATATTTTCATCGATATCGATATTTTAAACCTTGGTTATCTATTGATGACATAAATGGAAAGTGGATCAAACATGCTTAAATGCCGTGAGAATATTTATATGGCCAAACTGAAACAACCCTGCAAAATAGTTTTTATTTATTTATATTTATTTTTTAATAATAATAATTATTATAAAAAATTTAAATTAAATAAAAATTACTTTTAATCCATAAACTTTTGTAGAAGTAATAATTTAGCTTTCAATTTTTCGTTTGTAACGATTTAATTTATGTAATTTCAATTTTGTTATAATTTAGTCTTTAAATTTTACTATGTAACAAATTAGTTCTGATATTTAAAAATTTGTAACAAAATTTTCCTTATCATATAAAGTAGTATTAAGATTTAATAAGATTCCTTGTATAAATAAATCGATAAACTAATAGGAGACTCAATATTTTTATAAAATATAAAATCTACATCATAAAATAATAAAAATTGACATTTAATTTTAATGAATTTTACGTTAGGAAATAAATTGTTACAAATTGAAAATATATGAACTAAATCGTTACAAAATTGAAAGTATATGGATTAAATCGTTACAAACCAAAATTTATGTACTAAATTGTTTCTTTCATGAAAGTTTTAAAATAAAATATATATACTTTTTAAAAATAAAATAATATATATATATATATATTTGTTTTTTTTTTTTGACAAAATTGTTAATTTTATATTATAATTTGATTAAATGATTTTTGTTTTGTCCACTTTATCTATTGTCTTTTCCCTCACTACTCTCTCACCTCCATCCTCATTCATCTATTATCATAGAATAAATTCTCAAACAAAACCATTTTAGATGGTGGATGTTAAATTCTATAACATATTCAACTCCTCACATTTCCTTTAGATTTTTTTCTTCACAAATTTAAGGGCATATTTGGGAGTGATTTTAACTTTTGTCATTTTCAAAATCACCGTTTTTAATCATTCAAAACTAATTTTGATGATTGAAAATTACATTTAAAAGTGTAAAATTAAAAACTAAATTAATTTTGAGTGATTTTAAAATGACGAAAGTGATTTTAACTATTTTAAAATCACTCCAAAACATGCCACAAGTTTAAATGTTTTCAAATTTATTTTAATAATCTTTCTTAATTCTTAAAATTTTTTAAAGTACTATTATGATTTCATGTTATTACGTCACATAATTTTAAATATTATATTCTAACCTACTATATTGGTATTTATGGTTAATATTTTAATTGATTGAAACAATTATTTTTGACGAAAAGATCAAAAGTTTAAATTTTAAAACTCGAATATTATATTCTAACTTATCATGATTTCCTTTTAATTTGTTCTTATACTTCCGTTGAGAATTAGAACCTCTAAAGTCAGTCGTAAAGATGTCAAAATTCAAATATTATATTGTAAAAATGTTTGTTTAATAGATCTATAATCTTTCAATTTTATATTCAATAGATTTTATAAATATTAAAAATGTTTAAATATGAATGATCTTATTAGACAAAAAAAAATTATGTTAAATTGAAACTTAGATTTTCAATTTTGTAGCTAATAGATGCATTAATTTTTTTTTTTTTTTAAAAAAAAGACCAATAATACTACGTATTAGATATAAAGTTAAATTTAATGTCTAATATGCAAGAGATCTATTGGATGTGAAATTGATATTTTAGAAATCCATTAGACACAAAAATTAAGAACTTAGGGACTTGATAAACATTTTTTTTTAAAGTTTAAGACTGTATATAAACACAAATCTAGAAGTCTATAACCAAACTTCTAACCTTATATAAATTTGTGTCCTCTAACATATGAAATTCTATAATCCAAACATAATTTTTTCAAGTCCAAGTTTTCCTTTGGATTTAGGTTTGTCCGCTCTTCACTCTCCCTAGTTTTTCTCGCTCTTTGTTCAACACACGTGCACAATAAGATCGTTTTGATAATTTAATTTCTACTAGTGATGATACAAACAAAAGGTCAAAAAAAATGTAATTTTTAAAAGTAAGGCAATTTCTTTTTTGGATCCAAAATTTGAGTCAAGTCTATAATTATCTCAAATATCCTTTTGGAGATTTTTTGGCTCATAGTTCTTCTACCTACCTTAGGTTTATATCTTGGGGAGAAATAACATGTGGTTGTATTTGTGTTATAGATAAATTTATCGAGATAGGCCGAGACTGATCTAAGCTCAGACGGTCTATGAGGAGAGCCTAGTGGAGCTCAAAGGACCCATGGGGAGTAGGGGTGTTTCAAAAAACCTGATGACTCGAAAAACCCAATCAACCCAACCCAACCTAACTCGTGCATTTTGGATGGTCATGTATTTTTTAGGTAGAGAAATATATTCAACTTTTGATTTTGAGGTCCATAGAAATTTATTTATGTTCATAAATAATTGTGTTATATTATATGATATATAATATATTCAACTCGTCACATTTTCTCTCACTCTCTAATAAAGAACTTCATTACCAAAAAATCGAAATGCTCAAGGCTACAACTACCTACGTTAACCTATTCGGAGGATTAAAACATCCCCAACCTGATTAGCTAAAACTCACACAAAAATATTATCAACAACATGATTAGTAGATCTAGGATTGAACTACATCATCATTTTCTTTAGAAAAAACTAGGTTTAAACGACTTCAAGCATATTTCTAATTTAAATTTCTTATTATTACGTCCCTTGATTCTAAAAGCTCAACTAGTTAAGATATATATATATATATATATAAGCTCAACTAGTTAAGATATATATATATATATATATATATATATATATATATATATATAAGATTTTTGTATGGATGACCCAAATTTAATTCGCTACTGTCAAATGACATGTATTCAAAAAATAATGAAACTAACCGATAAGAGAGCTCTTTCACATTCGAAAAAATCATAAGATTGCGAAATTTTAACTAGACAGAAGATTCAATGTGTGTTCAATTCATTATGGGTGTGAACCTACTAATAATTTTATTATAAAAGATTAGTTTTCATTATATTCAAAATCTAAAATATCCAATATTAATACGACTAAAATTTAGGTGAATCCCTAAAACAAATGCTCGTATATCACCGATCAATATATTAGAGGTTGAAATCTTTGACGGAGATAATTTGAAAAAAAAAGAAAAAAAACGAGAATATCACGACATTTGTAAATTAAAGGTGTGTCACGTAATTTTATTTTTTTTAAATATAATTAAAATTTTATTTTTGTTTTTTCCACAATTTCTTCATGAAAATGAGATTCCAAATTGTTGGAGAAGAAGGCACAAAGGATCAAAATCCCTGATTTTTCGAATGGAAAATTCAATAAATTTATCAACTTTTTGGTTGTGGGGACTGTACCGACGCCTTGATTTTGAATTTCTACAATCTTTATTCCTTTTTTTCTTCAATTTGTTCATTCACAAAATCAGTTTATATAAAGGAAACAATCCCCGTTGTTTCAGCTTAAGAATCACAACCGTGGAGTTTCCCAATTTGAGTTCAAACACCCAATTTTCCTTGCATTTACTTCATTCCCCAATTAGGGTTCCGAGTTTTTTATTCTTTTCAATCAACACTTTCTCCAGCTTCATTGATACTCGATTCAGGTTCGCTTTTGGCTTTTGCATTGTTTAGTTAGAGGTTTTGTTCCTTTGATTCTTTCTTTTCTATTCCTGATTTTGATTGAACTGTGTGTGAATTTCTGTTCGTGATCGAATTGTTTCTCTCGGCTTTGTAGTTTTTTTGTTTTTGTTAATTGTTATTATTATTATTATTTTGTTGTTTTAGGGTTTAAAATATGTTTCTAATTATTTATTGTTGTTGTGGCGGTGGAGGAATGTGAGATTCGATTCGTCTTTTGAAGAAATTTATGTTAAATCGTAGAGGCTCCTTCAATCAAATACTGTACTATGCTCGATTTCCTTTAATGGCGGCTGCTCATTCCTTGACGCAAAATCTTCGATCGTCTCATTTTCATATGCAATCGCATCGTCCTTCTCAACCATTGCTATTTGAACGGTGTTGTGGATTACCCATTACTGGAGAGCTTGTTCTTCGTAGTTTTCCAGCAAATAGATGCACTCGATTTGGTCTCAAAGCTTGTGTTCAATCCCCCAAAGATAATTACAGTAACAGCTCTTTGGGGATCAATGCTAAGGGCCCAACACTTGCCCATCGTCCACAGCTGCTTAACAATGTCGATATTGATTTAGTTGATGGAATTGATCGCAGATATTCTACTACCGTTCATGAGGAGCCCCAATGGGGAAAAAATCCTTTAACTTTTCATGATTTCTCTTCCAGGGACAAACTTGTTGTTGCTGTTGACATCGATGAGGGTTTGTCTTTTTTTTCTCCTTCCCTGGATTTTCATTTCTGTTTCTCTGACCTTCTCCACTGTAAAGCTGCTTCTTCTTCCTCTGAATTCTCTGTTTACAAGGGGGTTTGATGTTCTGTGACAGAGACAGGAAAAATCCAATATTGTAGGATGATGTAAACTAAGTGACTAAATTTATGGAATGGTTGACTTAGATTAATTAATTAATTTATTCATTGACGACTTAGATAAATTAGATTTGAGCTACACTTCATTAGCTAATGACTTTGCATGTGCTATATTCTCTTAGTACTCTGATCGAATGCTTGTTTCTTTTTGTTGTGTAGTTTTAGGAAACTTTGTCTCGGCTCTAAACAAGTTTGTTGCTGATCGTTATTCTTCAAATCATTCTGTTTCGGAGTATCATGTCTATGAATTCTTCAGGGTATTATTATGTTTCTTTGTCTTATTTTTGGGGTTTCCTTTTGATTATTAACGTCTGGGGAACGTCTAATATGCATCAGTTTGATTTAGGCTTTCGTTTCTGTTTCAGATATGGAAGTGCTCTCGTGATGAAGGTACAACTTTTGGTGATTGACTTTTAACTCACTTGTCATTTGATCAAGATGGCTTTATAATTATATAATGCTTATTGTTTTTCCTGAGTGGAGTCGTGTATTTGACTGATTGATGGTTGCATGTGGTTCTGAGATCTTTATTTATTTCTTTTTTCTTTTTTGAAAATATTTTTTACTATTTCCAAGCTTTCCATGTTGAATGAGTCTGATATTGTAGGTTTGCTAGCACCACATTTTGTATTAGGAAGCATAAGCGTCAAGTGGTTGGTTTCATGACCTTTTCTTAGTTGAATAATTGGACCTTGCAGCAATTTTTTTAATGTCTTTGAGTTTCCGGGCCTGTTTGTGTGCACTATTGCTGTTCTTACATTTGTGTTATTGCATGTGTTTTACAAAATACGATCTTGTAGTTTGTTCTTGATGGTTCTCGTGGAAAAATATACTTTGGGAAAATTACTAATTTTTTAGTGAGAGTTTCAAAAGCAAAATGGTTTGAGATCATGTCATCAATGTGCTCAAAGTATGCGTCTTCTTTTGGGTTATGTAATTGACTTTAATAAAAAGGTTTAGATTTTAGCATAGAAAAGGTATTTGTATACCAATGGCTTCTAAAGATTTTTGCTTATAGAAGGTATTTTGTGGTAAACTTTATTTGGTTTAACGCTTTTGTCTAATCTTGGCTATTGAATTTAGCTTTTGCACCTTGTACTTTTAGCAAACAATTCAATGTAAAATGAACGATTTGCTTTATTTTATTTTTTATTTTTTTGAGTGATATGAAGTCTGTAATTGTGTGCTGATGGCAAAGGTTTTTGTTTGTTGGTTAATCTTGCGATCTATAAATTTCAGGCTCAAAATTGTATGACACTCATGTAAATTTGCACTTCTTTGAGTGTACTTTGCAGTCTAAATGAAATACAATGCGTGATTTTTACACATGGAGAACTCTGGACTGATTTTATATTTTATTTTTACGCTCTTGAAGCTGTTTTTGAGATATTTCTGTCCATGGAAACTGTCTCAACTTGGTTGGTTGATTGGTTCTGATAATTGTTTCCCTTCTTTCCAGCTAATATTCGAGTTCACGAGTTCTTCAAGACACCATATTTCAAGACTGGAATCTGGCCTATACCCGGAGCTCAGAGCACGCTCCTCAAGTTATCAAGATTCTGTCACCTATCAGTCGTAACGTATGTATAGCTACATTGGATCATTTTGATATGGTACCAATTCCTTCCACTAGACGTTGAACTGATCTCATTTGAACTAATTTTAGGTCTCGACAAAATGCGATCAAAGAACACACGCTTGAGTGGATCGAGAAGCACTATCCAGGACTGTTTCAGGAGATTCACTTTGGAAACCACTTTGCTCTAGATGGAGAATCCAGATCAAAGGCAGAAATATGCAAGTATGTCAACGAATTATTACACATTTACCATTTTTTTTCTCATCAAGTAAAACAACGCTCACTAATGAGTTGCTTTTAAATTTTTGTGGCGTCATGGGCGGTCTTACCGAGCAGGTCGTTGGGAGCAAGCGTGCTAATAGATGATAACCCAAGATATGCAATTGAATGCGCTGAAGCGGGGATTCGAGTTCTACTTTTCGACTACGAGAATTCGTATCCATGGTGCAAGACTGAATGCGAGGATCTGCCTCCCTTAGTCTCTAAAGTTCACAATTGGGAAGAAGTGGAGAAGCAATTAGCTTCTTGTGTTCTTTCTTCTTAAAGCAATTAGTTTTTAGCAAAATAGGAATGCTGTTTTATTTATTAATATGAAATGTGGGATTTTGTGGGTTGGAGGTAGTAGGAACTTAGGAAATGCTGATGATGTAATTTTTTAAGGTTTAGCATTAAACCCAACTTTCATTATCCCTTAATTTAATTTCATCACTTTTCTAACAAAGTGTGTAATGTCTGTCTCTCATTTTGTCTCCTCAATGAGCATATGTTTATTCAAGACTAGAATTCAAATTCAAATTGATGTTTTTGCTCAATTTTCATTGTGTTTTCTTCTTCCATATGTTTTTTTCATTCCTCCTAATTGAATTCAGATGCTTTTGTTTCAAGTTAGATGTCTCAACACATTGTGAAAGCATTTGGGATGTTTGGACCAGTGACTTCGGTGTTAAATAATTTAAACTTCATTAACTTTAATAATGTTCACTATTGAAGTTTGAATATTTATTGAGAAACTTCATCTTCCTCTCTTTTACTTTTTTGCACATTTATCGATGAACTCCATCTTCAGTATGAATTTTTTTCATACTATCTCCACTTATTGTGTGTCATGTCAACGAGCTTTTAAAAATAGGATGGCCTACTAACATCAAATATAGGGTTCATAGATATTTATAAAAGCACATTTATAGTATGAACACACGAAGTACAATACTGGACAACCACAGCTTATATTTCAAAGTAATCAGATGATCACTCGCTTGGCTATGACAACTTAGGACAATTATGGTATTTGTCCATTAACTCATGGGGTCAGTGTTTTCGTTGATTATTGTGATATCGATGTCATAGATTCATACAATGAACTTAAAATTATAGATTTTGTTGACTTTAATATTCTATCTTTAGGGATTTCCTATAGATGAAGGTTCGCAAATCAGAATTGAAAAAAAAAGTCATATATCTATTGACACTGAGAATCAACTTACGACTTAGGACAGTTAGATCAAACTGTAAGTATTTGATTCTTACATGCAAGGTATGTTCGTGTAATTGGTTTTTTAGAACCTCTCGTTATTTCGATAATTATTTATGGGTCGTCTGTAAATTTATTGACGATCATAAATGTTCTATCGATGTTGTCAAGAACAATCATAAACAAGCTACATCTATCATAGGTGAGTGTTAAGTATGCTATGAGGATTAACGATAAAATTCAGTGTCAGCTCATGATTAATTAATTACATAAGGAGAAAACATGCTCTTAATATTAGTTATGACAGTATGAAAGGGTTGAAAACTAGCTTAGAATTTTCTTTGAAGCGTCATACATCCCATTCTTACATTGCAACTGTGTTAACGAGAAAAATTCAGGTATAAGCCCTTTTCATATATATAGCCGGTATCTACAGTAGGGGTACACATGGGTTAGGTTGGATTGAGAAAGTTTTTTTGGGCTAACTAGAAAATTCGGGTTGGTCGAGTTGGCTACCCGAAAGATTTGAATAGGGTCTCCAACCCAACCCAACCCTGTCGGGTTATCATTATTTTTTTTTCTTATTAGTTTAAAATACTTAAATTTATCTACTAAAGCACATGCCTAAAATTAAAATCTCATAAAACTCAATTGTCAAATACCAAATATTCATGATATTTGTTGCAAATTTTAAACAAAGGCAAACATCGTAACAATCCTAAAAAAAAAACATTAAAAATTCAACCTAAAACTAAATCCTGAAAATTCAAAGTGTGTTTGGAATACATTTTTAAGTGTTTAATTTGAAAAATAATTCATCTGAAAATAAATAAAGTGTTCGACAACCACTCAAAAGGGATTTTGAAAGTCATTAATATCTTTATTTTAAACACTTCTTATAAAAAAGGTTTAAACGAAAATAAATTTTTGAAAAACATTTATTTTTTAAGTTAATCCAAACATATTCCTAAAACTTCTAACATATATATATATATATATATACATACATACATACATACATGTAATTCAGATTGGGTTGGGTAAAAAAAAATTATTCAAGCCCAACCAAATCCAACAAATATAGAAAAATTAACCCAATCCAATCCCATAACAAAACTAATCGTTATAATTTTATGTAATTATATTATTTTTTTCACATGGTTGTTTTTTAATCCCACAATTTAGATGATTTAAAATCTTTTTAATGATTTTACATTCACTCCCATAATCCATGAGCACGTTGAGAATAAGAGAATCAGATGTTTCGAAACACATGCTGAAATTAAGAGATATTGATTTTGTTGGACAATGTGATTATTTATTATCACGCTTGGGGCATGTGTTTTTTTAAGGTTGTAGCTATTGAATGTTGGTATAATTTTATTGATTCAATCGGGCGTTTATCCAAGAAAATATCTTATACTACGGTAGTATGAAAAATTCTCCATATTACTTCCACTTATTGTGTGTCACGTCAATACGCTTTTAAAAATATAGTGAGACCTACTGACATTAATGTGTGGTCTATAAATATTTATGAAAGTAGATTTATTATGTGAACACAGAGAGTATGGTACTATGGAAGTACTGATATTTTTCGGTGTTTATCCCTAAGGTGGGTGGATTCCAACCAATGTACATTCTTTAAAAAAAATTATACATACGAGGTATTTTTGTAATTAATTACATATTTGCTCTTATTTTATTGAATGTTGTTGGTAGGGAGCACAATTTTGCAATGTGGCCTTTACCAAGTGAAATAAAAATGATATAATGATTTGTTTTTCCTTTTTAGCTTTTCTCAATCAATTAGAAACTTCTAGAATCGGTTTTAGATCTTTGTTGGTTGAATAATATTTGTTTGAGAAAAAAATTTGGATGTTATTTGGGTTGCATTATCTTTATACATGCCACTATCCAATAAAAATTATCATATGATAAATATTTTTTAAAAAATAATTGTTTTAATGTGTAGAAGAAATGGAAGCAAAATTGCACATAATTATTGCTCTTTGTTTTAGATAAGTTGTTTCATAGCATTATACTTTGTATAATTTAGGATATTTTAGACATTGATAAAAAAATGTCAAACTATTTATAGAAAATAGCAAAAAAAAAAAAATACTGATAGACATTGATAGCCTTCTATCATTTCTATCATGATAGACCCTGATAAACTTCTATCAGCATCTATCATATCTATTTAAAAATTTTGTTATTTGGTGTAAATAGTTTCCCTTATTTTTCAAATTTTAAAAATATCCTTTATTAAATCTAAATTTATTATTTAATATTACGTTTTGCTCCATCTCGAAAGGTGGAGTTCTAGGACCAACGACTCATTAATGTGTTTCCAATCTAAAGATGGACTTCTGGTGAGTGGTGAGTAGGAGTGTATCGATTCAGTTCATGTCCTCTCAATTTTGTATCATGGACGTTTAGTTATTGCACATTAATATGCAACAATATACTCTATACTTTAGATTTGTAATTATAATTATTGAGCGAACTGAAAAATATTGCTAAACTTTAATATATTTTATATTGTAAAAGTATTGTTAAACTTTATTATTATTATTTTTTCAGAACAATATGGTGGGTAATTTTAATGAAATTTCTTTGCAGATAAATTTATTAGGGGTAAATGTATCCATAAATTACATAAGTTGCTACATCAAAAAAATTAAAACATAATTTTATTGAGTTTTTTCTATTTATTAAATTATTAGTTTCGTAAAACCATTGGAACTAATATATATATATTGAAAATTTTGATATTGACATTAAATATTCATGGATATCTTTTATAAATATCCGTAAAACATAAAAATGTCATCTATTTAGTCTAATATAAATAGAAATATTAATAACAATATCCAAAACCTAGTTTTAGATTCAAAACAACTTAATTATAAATCAATATAAATTAATTATAAATCAATATAAATTTTATAAACTTTTTGACTTATAGAAATATTATATCCATATAACTCTATAAAATTGAAATCTATCCGTATCAATATTTTAATCTTTGATTTAAGGTAATACCATGTCTTCAATTTGAATATTAAATATAGGTTGAAATGGTCGTAATCCGCCTTAGAATTGATATATATTTTTTCTTTTTTTGTATTACTATTACTAGTTGAATGATGAAACAATCATTCTTAATTTTTTTTTATGCCGAAGCAATACCGTCACAATAATGAACTACATACTTCGTTTAACCCCTCAAATAATTAATCTAATCATGAAGTATATCTCTTTCATTCATTTAACTTTTTAGTTCTTAGTATTTTTTTTTTTTTTTAAAAAAATTTACTTTTTAGTGGAGGCATGAAGGCAGTGAAAGAAGTCAATCAATTGAACTTATAAGCAAATTGAAAAAGGAGAGATAATTACTTGCCATAAATTGTTTCTTTATGCATAAATTTAGACAGAATGTAACTCCAACCCTTGATTGCACCAATGAAGAAGTAGTAACTGAATTGGTCCCGATCCACTCTTCAGGACGGAGTAAATTCTCGAACGAGGAAAAGGATTATATGACTTCGAAAGCTTTGAAGTTTGAAAAGATTACAGGGTGTAATATGAATTTCAACAACAAAGGATTATTATCCATAGAAACTTTATTTCCGGATTATATCATTACAATTGCTAGACATCAAAATTTACTGATGAAGTTTGTTTTTTGAGATTCTAGTGTAAAACCCACATGTAAATCGTTTTAAGGGCTTGTTATTGAGTATTAGATTAAGGAGATTATAGATTTACATGTTATTATAATATATCTGTAGTTATATATTACTATATTATTTCCCTAGTTGATTGTACCTTTTTTTTTTTTTGGTGAGAGAACCAAAGCTAGGATTCAACCTTCTCTGGTAGTTTGAAACCATATGCTTCTAAAAGATCCAAGGCTGCAATATGAGAGGGGAAAAAAAGGAAGGAAAAAAAAGAGATTAGGTTAGCAAGTTTGATAATTTGTATTAACCGTAAGTTGTTTTAAAGTAAATGGACAGGGAACTTGACTTGGACACAAGTAGACCCTTCAGCATAGACCGAATCAGCTCGATCGACAAAAAGCCAATTAAATAGCCTACTTCATGGACTGATCAATTTGATTCGTTCTATTGGCCTTTTGAATATCCTATTAAATACTTGTTTAAGTGATTTTATTCGTCTTTAAATCACAACTTAGGCCCCGCTTGATAACCATTTGATTTGTAGTTTTTTTGAAAATTTAGCTTACAAACACCTTTTCCACCTTTAAATTTCTTGCTTGTTTTCAAAAATCAAGCCAAGTTTTGAAAACTAAAAAAAAAGTAGTTTTTTTTTTTAGAATTTAAATAAGAATTCGACTCTTTCAAGAAAGATGAAAAACATGGTAAGAAATTGAAAGGAAATAGGCTTAATTTTCAAAAATAAAAAACTAAATAGTTACTAAACGGGACCTTAGTTTATGAGTTATGTTCGAGTCAAATGATGAACCATTAACCTAACCATATTTTTCATCGTCAAAAAGACTCAAAAGGTTATTTTCGATGCATTTCATGATAACAATTTAAGAAACATAAACCCAAACTAGAAGGAAATGATATGGTTGAACTAACCTGGAATATAAACTTCAGATTCAATGGGTCTTAAAACACCTCGAGTCTTGATTTTGTTTGTCAGTAAAAGCTGCATTGACATATATTGTATTAACATTATAGCCAAAGTTGAAGCTTTAATCAAGATTATGGTAAAAAAGCATGTATAGGTCGTTACCAAAGCCCCAATAGCTGCTGGAATACCAACAGTAAGAGCCATTGCACTGGTGGTCTTTCCATTCATCGTCCTCCCGAATTCTAGTAACGTGGCCTTACGACATTCAGTATGTTGATCATCTGGCGATCCTACTTGTATTTCATGATATAGAAGTACCATATCCTGATCATCATAAGAAATGAACTTGTTATAGAAATATTGACAAATAGTTGAGATATGATAAATATGCTATTACTAAAATATCAAATGATGCAGTATATCATAAGAGGAATAGTTCTAAAATTTTCAAATAACACATCTAGAGGCTAAGAAACAAAACCTTGGGTAGAAATTCTCCTATTCCTTTTAAACCAAATATCTACTCCACAGCCTCACAAGTAACTCTGAAAAAACCTAACCGCACTAGAAGATCTTTTATCCTTTTGATCCTACGCCAATTTAATTGAAAGTTATCATAAACCTAACCGCACGCCTTCAAGTAGATATCTTTTTTTTTTTTTTTAAATCTTTCCAACAAAGGCTGGATCACTTGGGATTGATCATCAAAGATGGGAATAATAGGGAAATCCTCTCTTTATGCAATCAGAATTGAAGAAAAGAAAAAAAACAGAAAGGCTAGATTGCATTCTTTACAAACAGAAAGGTACATGAGATCTACTTGCTCTCCCATAAAAGCAACAATCAACTAATAAGAGTAGACCAATAATTTAACCAACTAGATTGTCACCTCATGCTCTTTATGCTACTTGTTCTAGTCTCTCAATCGAAACATGGAACTTACCCTTCTTCCTTATTAGTTTCCTATATTCTGTTTCTCATCCTTATTCCTTTTTACATCTGTTTAAGTATGAGAAGGCTTAAGCTTAACAATGCCCCCTCTCTAAGAATGGTCATCCTCTAAGACCAATGCTTCATCACTATCATGCCCTAACACATCCAGCTATCACATTCACCCTAGCCAATCCCCTTCTTTCCTTTTTACATATCACATCCTTGGCTCTCTCAGGCAGTGAGCTTACCTAGTCACTTCACTCAGAGGGTGATTACACCCACCACCACCGGGAGGTCTCTTGGCTTTCTCAAACGTAACAAATATTATAGGAGAAGGCATTTGATTCTAAGACTTTTGAGTAAAGAGTTATTTTCACATTTTTAAAGAGAACAAAATGAGAAGAGTAGGGGAGAAGATGCAAGAATTCCAGTCTTCAAGGCCTTGCTAGTTGCTACCTTGTCTGTCTTTTGGTTTCTTGGGACTGAATCTCCTCCTTATCCAATTGAAAGTTTCTCTTTCTTTCTTCTTCAAAGCACTTGAGTGCCTCTTCAAAGCCCCAAGTGTGAAGTCTTTCTGAATTTTTATATGTGAGGTTTCTATATCCTATATAGAGCCAACGTATTGCTGTTTAATTTTTAATGATGTGATCCTATACTATTCTTTTTTTAAATAAGATTGAATAAAATAATTCAATAAATTGTAAAACATTATTGCATCTCACAAATTTTATATGTGAGGTTCCTATATCCTATATAGAGCCAACGTATTGCTGTTTAATTTTCAATGATGTGATCTTATAGTATTTTTTGGATTGAATAAAATAATTCAATAAATGGTAAAACATTATTGCATCTCACAATTTTGAAACTAGATTGTTTAAGAATTTTCTTCAGTCTCTTTCCTTTAAGTGTAACCTGAAGTCTGACCCAAAAAAAACTGAACTCTTTTGGCTTTTTTGACATCAAGATACAAAAGACAAACCAAGACATAGTAAAGCATACTAAATTATGAATGAACATTAACAGGGAAAAGAGGAAGTGTACCTGCTCATGTTTTAAGTAGGTTAACCTTTCTTCCATTCTGTAACAGGTAACGTCAAATGCACTTTGGCAAGATGAAGGAATCTCTGTCGGCTCATGAAGTCCTAAGAATCTGATCCATGGAAAGGGTAGATCCACTTTCATTGTTAGTCCCTCATGCAGAAAATAGAATTTATCATTTGAACAGAAAAGGAATAAGAAGAGCTGCATACACGATTGTTTTGGCTACTTTTACAGCAGTTTCTTGCTCCTTACACAGTCCACTAGAAATAATGCTCTCACTGATGTCCTTCTCTCTTATCGTAGAGCCATTTGGGTCTCTCTTAATTTTGAGAAGCTCAAGCAAGAAATCTCGAAACAGTGGTCTCCTATTCCTAAGAAAGGAATGAACTTCAGTGTCTAGGAATCCAATTCTTGCCAGGTTCCCCATCACTTTGCTAAACCCTATACATATTCACAATAAATGAGTTAAAAAACACAATTTCTTAAGTTGAAATCAGAAAAGCCTAGGTGCCACTGGCGACTAAAGAGCTTATTACACAAAACTAAGCAAAGCCTACTGATTGCAACTTTCTCCGGTTCTGTCCTCAAGCATGGATAATGTAACAGTTGCTTTTCATATAGACCTGTATCTCAATAATTAACCAGATTTCCTCAAGATTTATGGGTATACTTGGTTTAAATCTCATAGTTAACCAGATTTCTTCAAGACGTGTCAATCAATGTTTTAAGTGTGACTCTTCAGGAAAACATGTTTAAAAGCCATAAGAGAACATGCCTTCATAGCGTAGGGTTCCACGAAATATGGTTGATGCCTCATGCCCAATGCCATATGCATCTCCATAAATTAAGGAATTTCGATTTGGAATGCACTCCAAAGCAAAAGCTGGAAGGTCAGGTAAGCGTAGTCTCACAGCAGAGTCATAAAGATCCTTTCCTGCAAGTTTGAACTGCTTGAGTGAATTTTCTTATCAAGAAGTATTAATAAAAAATGTTAGGCTTAACTTTGAAACAGAATACAACAAATTTCGAAGAGTTGACATTATCTAACTAAAGAATTAAAAGCTCTAAAAGTTTTGTACGCTACTCTATAAGCATACGGCATGTCCTCTTGTGTGCAAGAAAATAATAAATTAAGTGCAGAGTCAACATATTCTTGTCATCTTAACTTTATTCGGAGTGGTAATTATCTAATCTAACTAAAGAGCTAAAAGCTCTAAAAGTTTGGTACTCTATAAGCATGAGGCTTACCTTCAACTTTCACTATTTCTCCTTCGTATCTATATGTAGCCGGATTGCTTCCAGCTCGAATCGCTCCAGCAGGATTCCAACTAACACATTTCATAAAGTAAGAAATGTTATTGAATTTCCATAAAATACATTTATTAAATATAAAATATTTAACATTGAGAAATGGTCCGTCTTCACAAGGTTTAGTCATTGAATGTTTGGTACTGGGGGAACATGGATATTCTCATGCATAACACAATGTTTTCAAGAGAATCTGAGTGAAAAGAGTATAAATCAAAGCAACCGTAGAGAAATTTGCCAGGATTATCTTGGAAACTTCCACATCGAACAGTAAGATTATGAACACTGAATGCATGTTTAAGTTTTTTTTATGAACAGAGCCTCCTTGGCCTCTTTGAAAATAAATTCTGTCACATAGGCCGGGCATGAAAGTGGCTTAATATGATTATAGGGTCCAAACATTTATTTACATAGAAGACATTCATCCATGCTAAGTTTCAGGTATACTCATCTGTCGACTCACTCATGTTTCATTCATTCAAATACGATCTGGAGTTCATAAATCATTAGGACAGATCATTCTAACAAGTACCTGAATTTATATGCTAATGGATTGTTTGCCGATTCTGGAGATGGAATTCCCCCACAATATGATTTAAAGGACTTCACTATCCTCTTTTGGAGATGTGACTCATTGATCATCCTCATTGCTAACATATGATCTGAAACACGGTCCATCAAATCACAAAATGTGAGGGAAATTTTTTTTAAAAAAAAAATTATAAAAATAGAATCTCATATGTTCACAAAGTCAAAGGGCTTTAAGAAATTAGTAAATATGCTACTCATTTTGCAGCTCTCCCCCATTGATTTCTAAATTTGTGGACTACTGATATAATGAATTAGAAAATAGAAGTCTTTTTCTATCTTTGTAGTGTGCCTACTTAATTTTACACAAACTATGATGCAGATGCAATGTTATTAGAGACATATCCCTTCACATTCACCTTTTTAAAAGAGAACACTCACATGGGCTTTCTCTTTTCAACAACAATAACAAATAAACAAACAAACAAAAAGTTATTTTTTAAACTAGTACCCAGCTTACGTAATCATTCATATAGACTAGATATTTCAATTTTTTTCTTTTCAAATCTGCATTATGAAGTTCTACTTATAAAATTATAATTAATTAACAGAAGCATGTTGATTACGTCATTATGTGGATCAATTAGAGAAGTTTACATGTCAAAGAAATTTATAAGCAACAAGAAAAGATTAATGAAAAAGGGATACATGTAACATGATAAGATATGTGAGTGACGGTTTCTTTTCATGGAAATCCATTTTCCACTTGTGGCTCTTTAAAGGACAAATATCATTATTGGAGGGCCTCCACATAAAAGTCTTAAGAGATGTTATAATTTGGAAGGTAGAACGTAAAGGGCTGATGCAAAAGTAAGAGAGTGAGGATGTTATTTACTATATATAAGGATCCACAGCAGAGATTTCTAATAACAAAATGTGAAAGGATACATAGAAGAAAATTGTCAGTCAATAAAAGAAGAACGGATGAAATTATATTGGAATTCTTTTTCTACAAGGTCTAACTGTTCTAAAACCATAGAAGTACATAATTTTGAAATCTAGATTAGTCAGCAAAACTTAGTTCGGATTAAATGAATTCAAATGATTACATGGCAAGCCCATCTTTCAATAGCATTAGCCGTTAATATAAACTAAAAGAAAAAGGTTTAGACTACCTATTCCAGGATCCAGACCCATCTCCCCAAGAATTGTTATACCAGCATTCCTTGCCTTTTCATCTAGCAATGACATGGAATCATTAATGTAGCTAGCAGTGACTAGATGCTTTCTAAGCTGCAAACAAAAGAAATCATGTCTAAATTAGAACGCGGAAGAAAAAATCTACAATGCATAGTTTCTTCATTTTTAAATATTTAGTTTCTGCAATATGTTGATGTCTAACAGCGGAAACAAAAGCACATTCTTCCTTATAAGACAAGATCGAATAATTAAATATATGTGTGTATATATATATATATATATATATAAACTAGCAACTATCCTCACAAATAAAACTCTCTTGGCAATTTACCTAATATTCAGATACTTAGATTCTAAAGGACGAGAAAACAACATAGATTCCCAATTACGATTAATGTCGACTCTCTCCTTCCTAACCCTAAAACCCAAAAACCTCTATCCATCTCCATAAAAATAAGTCTAGTAAAGACACCAATCATTACAAAATAAAACAGGTTGAAGAGAGTGATTTACCTGACTGACACTATTCATGAAAAATTTTCCCCTCAGGCTTCCCATTGAATAAAATAGAGAAATTAGTAAAAGCATATTTGGGAGTGATTCTAAAGTAGTTATAATCACTTCTGTTATTTTTTAAATTACTCAATAATGTTTTTAATCATTCAAAATTAATTTTAATAGGATGAAAAATGCGACTAAAAGTGTAAAATTAAATATTGAACGGATTTTGAGTGATTAAAGATGTGTTTCAGAGTAATTTTAAACATGACAAAAGTGATTTTAACCATTTCAAAATCCTCTCCTTTTTTCCCTTTTAATTAAAAACTAAACCTTCATGGAGAAAAAAATGAAAGAATTCAAGGACAAAAAAAAGAGAGAGATCATAAAAGGAGACAAACTACAAGAAGGGCCTCCAATGAAATAAAATGAGATCTAACGAATAATTACAAAAAACTTATTATCCACAAAAATAGATGAAACATCTTCTGCCACGAGTTTCTTGAATTATGTAGAAACCAAAATAATAAAATAAATATTCGAAGTAAAAACTAGGTTGGTTTACATAATTTAACTCCTTAACTTCTTCTCAATATTGTCATGTATAGCTCAACTAATTAACACGTATATCATCAGTCAAGAGGTGATAGGCTCGAATCCCCCCACCCCACATGATATTGTTGAACTCAACCTTCTTCTCCAATGCTCATCAAGTCATCAGATATAATAAATTCCAAGATATCAGTTCAAAATTATATCATTTAACACTAGATAGCAAAAAAAGGTTCCTGGATGATAAGGATGAAGAACCTTCTATAAAAATTATATTATTTAACACTAGATAGTACCTCAATGCATGCATTTGCTACAGTAAGATGGCAACTAGGTGGCAGCAGACTTATAACAACTTCAACCTGAAAATGAGTAAGACAGCACAAACTGATGAATGACTCATTGCTGCAACTCAATGCCAAACAAAAGCATAAAGCAACATGCATGTAATTTTATTTATTATTTGTTGCAAATATTTTTCAGTTTCTCGGTAAACCAGATTTTAAGAGAAAATGTGAAAGTACGTACCTGTGAGATATACATAAAAAGTTTCTCAGAATCCGTAATATCAAGCTGCACAGCTGTTGCATTAGCGATGTCTTCAGTTATCTAGAATGGCATTCAAAGACAGACAAAATGCCCGTAAGCTAAATTATACAATATGGATGTACAGTTGACCTTATCAAAGTAGGGTCCACTTTTCACAAAGTGCATTTGTCCTATCCTCTTACTCTTACCATGCGAGTCAAACCATAATAACCTAGCAGTAACGTTTGCTATATGCAATTATAGAAGTTTTACCTCTTCTGCATCCTTTAGGTAGAGAGAAGCAACAATAACTTCAATATCGTTCCAGTCTTCAGCATAGTGCTCAAGAAAAGTTTTCCAGAACTGACAACATGAATTCCCTCCACTTGATGCTAGGAGGTCAGCAGCTGGATTACAAACCCGACCTGCTCCAAGAAGTAGAACAGCAGTCTTCCTTTTTACATCTTCACTTTTAAAGCTACTCTCTTGAATCTTACCAACCTTTAGAAAAATCTTATTTGTCTCATTATTTACGAGATCAAGATTTTCTTCTGGATTGGCCATCAGACTTAGAGAGTAAATGATCTTATCCAAAATCACAATATCATCAGCACCAATCTGCCAAACGTAGGATGATCACTTAAGGAAAACATGAATCAAATTAATATCTGCATAGCATAGGCATGGAGGAAACTTGTTGACTTTTTACAATACCAAAGGGAAAAAAATGGTTTATCAGACTGGAAGAATCACACAAAATATTAAATTTGAATGGTAAACGAGGGCTTTAAGAGTAAGAAAGCAAATTGGTAGATAAATTGCAATAGTATACTTTCAAAACAATGTTTTTCCCTGAGCACCTGAGAAAAATATTTTGAACTACTAACAGAGAGAACTATACAATTGAATTTAAATAAAATGTAAGCAGCAACTAGTAATCATTAGAATTCTATTAAAATTTTATGTATGTGACATCTAACAAGAACCATCAGAAAGTTAGCATGTGTAGCGTGTGCTGGATCTATAATCGATACATACTTTACAAGAATTTGATTCCAGCAAGTATAAGACTCCTTTTATCTAAATAAGGAGAAAACATCCAGGGCAATTCAATCTAAGAATTATAAGAAATGAGATACAGACATCAGTACTGCATGACCTCAAATGAAGATTTTGAAGAAAAAAATTATATAAGATCAGTTTTTACGACACATAAAGCATCTCTCGTATATAAAATGCATTGGGAGCATGCTTACTTCAAGGTCTGAGTGTGACATAGCATTTGCATTCTGGCCCACTTGACAGTTAACCAAGTGAAATGAGCCACCAGCTGCTTCAATAATATCTAAGGCCTCATTTATTAGAAATTGATCGAACAAATGGCCACTCAGAGACACCTGGCAGAACATATAAAGTTAGGATTTACTTCAACCATAAAAATTGTGGATCATGGACAAACCTGAGAAATAATATCTAATATACACCTTCAGCAACCTACCTGTATATTGAACTTCTTGTTGGAGTGGCCATTAGCAATATCCACAGATAATTCTCTGAAAGTTAAGAATAATAGTTTCAGTTACTAAAGGAAAAGAAAAAGCATAGCACTAGCTAAAACGTGACCTTAGAAAAGTAGTTCTCTTTTTAATAGCGAAGTATAAAGTTTAAATACTGATTATAAAATGAAAAACATGCGCTAAAAGATGCACTGTTATATGTCAAATGCCTTCTCAGTCTCTTGGACAATTTTTTCCAGATATATTTGTGGTCAAGTTTATTAAATTCTGAGTTTTGACATCAACTTCCAAAACTCCACTTGCATTCATCTGAGAACCACACAACTATAGAATGAACTGAAGATGAGCAAACACTAAAATCAAAATGAAATGGCAAGGTGGTGACTGGTGAGTACAGAAGCTTACTCAGATTCAGACTTCCGCATGCGTGGAATATATTCATACAAGGAGGTCAGTGCCCCTCTATGGGCTATGCAGGCTCTCCTCAAATGCATGGGTAACTCTAAAATATCAACTACAGAGGCCAGACTGCCAACAAATGCCGATAGGATGTCTCCAAAATGCTGGGAGGCCTTTAAAAAATAAAAGGATATGTTAAACAGAGAGATTAAAAATACATATAAATATAATATATTACTTTTGTCCCCTTTCACAGTCATATATGATGTATGTAAAAATCTAAAAGTGGAGTAAGATGGTATAACTCTTGGGGGATGGGTGGGGGGAAGCTTCTTAGACAGCACATTATGATATTTGGTACGGACTCTAAAGGTGGATTTCAATGAAATTAAGTATTCATGTTTCACTCCCCCCACAACACACACGCACAAAAGAACACGAAGGGGGACAAAAGTTGGGGTACTACTTTTTGATAGAGAAACAGAACACCTAGTTATAAAAATCCCAGAAAAAGAGAAATATTCCATTCACCTCTTTGGCAAACTCTGTTGGAAGAATGTCAACGGCTGAACATATCACACCATTGCCTTTCAAATCATGGTGGTACGAATCATTAATAGGATCATATCTGAAAAGTGCACATATTTTTACTCGTTCAAGAACTTAAAAAATTATAATCAATAATGATGGAGTATCCACAGATAATTCCACACAAAACCAACCAAATTTCCAGGACCCTCAAGCAATCTAGAATTTATTAAATAAATATTAATGATCACAATAAGAGGGGATAGAGAAGGAGTGATTGTCTACAGACTCTACATCCATGAATATTAATCTTATGTACCGGAAGAAAGGAGAGTCAATCGACGTTGTCTGGTTAATGAATTCTATTGAACCCCCCACATCACAAGTTATATCTGAAATTCCAACAAGAGGGCATCCACGTCTCATTAGATCTTGAAACTGCATGGTGGTCAGCAACCGTGGAAATCTTCCCTCCCAATACATGCAGTTTACTACAAAACAGCAAGGATATTGACAAAATGAAGCAAGATAAGCATGCTGTTGTATCCAACCAAAATAATCCTCAGTCTCATTCTAGTACAAGTACCCAGTTAAGTATTCACATAAGATCCAGAACGTTGGAAAGGAAAGTAGAATGTGAGAAAAGGTAAATGTGTCTCAGTTGAAGTTAACAGGAACTAAGGAAAAGAAAGCATACCAATGACAGAAGCGTATGGAGCTATCTTTTCATGGAATATAGGTCTATATTGGTCTGGATGCGCATAGTAATCAACCTGAAAAACAAGATAAGAACTGGAATTTAGGTTCCTTTTCTCCCAGAAAACCACATACCAAGCAAAAAGCATGCAAAGACATTGAAACACTTAATTGCAGACAATGAAAAGGAAGGACTTCATAGCAGATCCGAACGTTCACAATTGAACTTAGATACAGGAAGTAAGAACTTACAGCAATGTAGTCATCCGGCAAAAGGACATTCCAAAAGGCTTTAAAAGGCAATATTCATGGGACTATATAATACACCATAAGAAATAATTTTCCACGACTGAAAGTAGATTCATGACATAAGACTTCTCAGTTTGCATCTTTCTGATTCAACCAGAGGTATTTCAATAATTCAACAACATCATAGTCTTTAAAATACAACAAATGTAACAGATGTAACATTGGGGAGCCATATCATGAATACTTTTCATAAACTGATTTTATATTTTCCTTATTATACTACACTTATATTCTGATGTTTAAAGAATAATGTGGATGTATCCTTGTGGTGTCTACGTACATGATTTTCATGTTGCCAATTTATCCAGAAACTACATAACCCTTCTATGATCAATCCATCCAATCTCTAATCAATTGATATTACCATGCAAAGCAACTGACATTTTGTATACTTTACGTTTCAATAGGAAAATTTTAGAATCCAAAATCTCAATCACAAATTGACTCAAGTGAAAGAAAAGGTGAATAAAAACTTACTCGATCATATTTTTTTGTGGAATCTTTGTGTTCAACCATGTGTTGGCAACTCACAACACAACCAAATACTTGGTAGACCCTCTTTTTTGTCGCTCCATGTTGGCGAAGTTCCACATTCTAGAAACAGTGGGAGGAAAACTGTTGAGCATAATAAAGTATCTAAAAGTTGCTCAAAAAAATAAATCATCCTCCAGATAGAACAAGAACGTGCTGAAGTCCTAGTGAGTATAAATAAGCATTGCTTGAACATCGTGTGACATCAAACAATGCTCTTGCATGGAATACAATGCATGAGAATTAACCACTAGTCAGTTTGAGTCTTCCTTGATTCAAATTATCCCTCAATGTGATCACTAACAAAGGTGAAATAATTGACGTCCATAAAAAGATGAAGATAATGATGATAAATTATTTTATAAAGAAAATCAAGGTTCCAAATTGACAGACATCTAGACACACAATTTTAAGTGCCAAGAATAACAGAAAGACTGCAGGAATTAATTCCAATGATTAAAAATTTTCGATACAAACATTTCAGATTCCGCATGCTCATTTTACCAATCAGTGTGTTAAAGTCAATATCAGAAATGAGCATCTCTGTAGCAGAAGACATATAGTATTTAACATAATAGAGCGCATCTAATGTCATGACAGGATAGCGACAAAGACTGAAAAATTCTCTCTGGGTTCATAGAAGAGATTATAGACTTATTATGTACAACATGGAAAAATTGTAGATTTCAACTTCCTATTTTTCTTTTCAAAACCAATATGTAAAAATTTCAATGAAATAATAACGAAAAGTAAGGCTACGCCATTTACTCCAATTATCAAAACAAATATTATAAGTAATTAAAGATCAATTAATCTATTTGTTCATAATATTTTTATGTTTGATTCTTTAAGACACTAAAAATAAAGTAGCATCGTCCTAAGAAAACTGAAACTCAAATTTAACATTTTTTTCAATGATTTTTTAACTTCAATTTTAAGTAGCTTATGGTTTCTAAAAATTACAGGTGTGTATCAAACAAAAAGATCACAAGTCTTTTTAAAACTGTTCTCTATTTCATTTGAGAATTTATCCATTGTATTGATTTCTCATGATGGCAAAATGTTGTACGGGCAAAATTATATTGAAATTAGAAAATGAAGCAACAAGCAGGAGGAAGAGTGAATACAAGTAAAGAAAGGAAGGAATTGTGAATTATGAATGCTGTAGGAAAAATTCTAATATATCATCAAGTCACAGCATTTCCCAATTCCACTAAAGAAAAGTCAACATATACCGACCGACATCTCTAATAGGTACACGACAGAGGAGGAGAACCCATAATACTGCCAATACCTTCACTTAATGATGCTTGCTTACCTATCACCAACTATGAATTTTCAACTTGCTTGACAACAATCAATTGGTTCATTATTGAAACGGGCAACTATGTTAATCATTTGTGAATAGGATATATGAAGGGGTACCTGGAACCCACCTTCCCACATATTTCTGGAAGTTTACTCGGGTCCACAAAAGTGTGAGGAAGAAGCTTGAAAATTTCTTGTGCTCCATGAGAAACTGCACAAGAAATGAGAGGGAGATCAAATTTGTGGAGGATGTAAGGAAACCAATGTAACGGTCACTTTCTTTATAACATAATTAATACTTGAGAAACTTGAAAGTTAATCGACGTAATTCAATAATTCAAAAAACAAATAGAGGATGTATGCAAGCCAATGCAACGATCACTTTCTCTATGAGATAATTGCATGAGAAACTTGAAAGTTGATCTATCAATAATTCAATTGTTAAAAAAACAAATGTATTTGCATATCATGATATTTCTTTCCTTTTTTCTTCTTTTTTTTCCTTTTTCTTTGGAGTTCAACAACATGTGGGATTGGGGAGATTCGAACCTTTGATCTCTTCAGTTGATAGTATATGCCAAAACTAGTTGACCACATCAAGATAATTTCATCTATGCATAAGTTTACAACTCCCAAAAAAACCTGTAACAATACTTTTTGGGATCTGACTTAATTCAATCTGTTGCTATTTTTAATTTCTTTGATATGTAAGGTCTCAAGGTTATTCTTACAAATCTAATTTGAGTATAGCTTAGTAGATGAGGCATATTACTATCCCAAAGTTCGATAATTTGATTCTCCACGAATTCAAAAAAAAATTAAAAAAATTCTCTTACAAAAATTATATACTAAAAATTAATATGGATTCTAACATACACCAGCATTAGCTTCTTTGATTGGAAAAGTGTCTTAAAATCAAAATAGTTAAGGTGGCTCAGTATTGGTAATCCAGTTCTTTGAAGTACGAATATATCAGGTTAATTGGCTAGGGAGATATTGTCGTAAACCTACTTCATTTTGTTTGTATCATTCAAAGTGAAAAAGGATTTTTATAAGATGGATGGAATTTTAACATAGAGAAGTTTGATTTTCATGGTTGTTCTTGAAGTAGTTCAATTTTCAACGTTTGCAGGAGTGGGGACATTCTGGATGCATATTGGCAAATTATCTAGAAACAACTTTTATTTATCACTTTTTGTTGATCCAAAGCTATAAACATTTAAATTTTGGAACCATTCTTACATCTTAGTACTCTAAATGCTTCATTTTTCTAATATTTTCATTTTGATCAAAACATTTTATGAATTAATACAATTTCAATTTTTATAACAAAAAAAATTCAACAAATATGCTTAATCGTGCATAAAAGTTTGGATTGTGATTATAGGGAGAAAACAATCGCTAGCAGCTTGTGGATTTTGTAGCTCTAAATACTATGAATTATAAAAAGGCCAATCAATTAAATATGAAATACCATTTCCTGAACCAGTAAACACAATGACCAAAGGACAAATCTCTGGTGGTAAGCCCTGTGTTGCAATCTCCTCGCCCACAGATATTACCGCAGCCTTGGCAGCAGCAAGGGATGGATACATGTATGACATACCCAGCGAAAGGAAAGGAGTTGAAATTCCAAGGCTCAAATATCCTGCACAGATAACCATTTTTAGGGATATTATCATTATTTATTATACCAGAGCATCCAACTGCCTCCATGTTTTGCATATAAAAGGAAAAAAAAATAGACTCAAGAATTCTGAATGTTTTGAATGTTTGATAGATTTACAAGATTTGAAGTGGGCAATAAGAAGGCAGAAAATGCAGAAACAAGTTCAGTTTTAGTTGATAACCACTCTAATGCAGAACCAAATTAATGGAGGGAATTTGAAGTATGGATAGATTCTTTTGATTTGTAGAAGACAAATTTCGCTGATAACAAAGCCTAGCTAGACGAATTAAGTTCAATTTATTATCCCAGCCTACTCAAAATCACTAACACCCTCCTATCTTCCCTAAATATATTTCTATTGAATTGACAAGACATGAAAATATCATAAATAAAATGTTGAAAGAATATTCCAGGAATGAAGCATACTCTGTCCTAATCCATGCAAAATGTCTATAAATCCAGCTCTGCCAGCATATTTTCCAAATGCAAGTAACCGTTTTCCGTGATCTCCAACTATAAGCTCGTAATCATATAATGTTGCGTTTTCTGATAATATCTGAATGGCAAATAGAATATTAGAAGAAGACTATTTGTCGAGAGGAACTTACAGTAGTCGAGTAAAGATGCAATGGGTGCGGTACCTTATCTAGTAAAGGCATGTTTTCCTTTTGCGCTTTATGAGTGTGGGAGAAGAACCCATATGCTCTATCAGGAAGAATCATCTCCAGCTGCCAAAAATTAAAAAAAAAAAAAAAAAAAAAACTGAATCAATTATCTGTTTTTTGCAATATAAATAAACAAAATGGGCAAAGGTAAATAAAAATAACTTATCACACCTTGGGTTGTTTGACACCCAGAATGAGACCGCATTCTGACAAATCCTCAGAAATTTCACAGCCTACATCCTCGTATTGCGCATCATGATAAATGCGTTTGGTTGATGGCTGAATAATTATACGAGATATTCCAGTTTTCTGCCTTCCTCCGTGCAGAAGTCGAGCACAGTGTTCTGGGGCCAGAGGCACCCTTCTTTCCCACTTGTTAGTAGACTCAGATAGAATCCCAACGACTCCGTTCCCGAGCATAGTGTCAACTGCAGTAGGCAAAATCAAACGATGAACATCGCTTTCGTATACATTCAACCGATACTAACGAACTGCTACTTAATAAAACTCAAAAATAGCAGTTGATCAGAAACCTAAAGTTCTTTTTCCTCTTCTTTATCGAGATTCTCTTAGAATTGATCCTATTGCACGTTTAAATTTACTTCGCCAATAATGTAGAACGTTATAAAAAGTAACTTTCATTCAGATTCAAAAATACGCACAACATTCAACACGATATCTTCCACACGCACTCCCTCCTTCAAACTCATACACATGCATAGCAATCGGACCACTTTTTGCCACAATTAAGCAAACGAAAAACCGACCAATGAAAAATTAAAAAAACGCTTTGTTTCCTACTCTAGTTTATGCAAAACCAGCTCACATAACAAACCAAATGCACGTACAAAAAGAGGAGAACGAGAAACACACGCATACAAAACGCACATTACCAAAGAAGTAAAATCAATCGTATCCACAGCGTAAAACTCGAAGAAACACAGAGATATCCACAGATATCAACAAATCCGAAGCAGATTTTCGCGGTCGATTCTCTACAGTGTTATACAGGACATAATCAGAATCGCATAGAGAGAACCACATGAAATGAAATGAAATCAACATTCAATAATGTCGAGTGAAGAGATTTCAGAAACCGCCATTACCTTACTAAGAGCAACGAGATCGCCTTCGTGACGAGATAAATGCGTTGCGAGAAGATTACTTGCAGTGCACGGATGTTTCATCGCTTGAAAAAAATGGTTGCGTCCGCCATGGAAGAAGCGTTCAGCGACCCCGTTCGTTTTCTTTTTTGTCTCTAAATGGAGAAGAGAGGATTAATTTAAAGAAAAAATATTTAGGTGGCTATGCACATGTACAATTCTAATTTGCCACGTTTCATAATTATCTGGAAGTCTTTTTTTTATTTTTTATTTTTTTTAAGTGATTCTGGGAGGAATTTCTAGTGCTATAGTGGTGAAATTTTTTTCAGCAAAACATTAGAGTAAGCTAATATTAAAAAATATATAAATAGTGTTGTTTTCAAATATAACAAAATGACGTGATCTATCAGTGTCTATTACTAATAGAGAACGATAGATTATAGTCAGTTTAAAAATATTTTCAACAGTTTTGTCATTTAAAACAATTACCCAAAAATATATAATTAAAATATTATTTTGACTTTATACTTAGAACTTTGTCCAATTTTAGTCTCTATACTTCAAAATGTTTAATTTTAGTTTATTTACTTTTAATAAATCTTAAATTTAAAGCCTTTTTGGATCGACTAAAGAAAAAATATTTGTTAAAAAATCATTTTTGTTTAAACTCTTTTGATAAAAATTGTTAAAAATACACTTTGAAAGGGTTTAAAAAGCTGTTTTGAGTTGTTGTCAAATACTTTAATTTTTTTAAAATTACTTATTTTTCAAAATTAAACACGGTAAAAGTTGAACCAAACACACCCTTAACCTCTTGAAATTAATTTTTATCAAAATTGTCTAAATAATAATAATAATTTTCAGGTAAGAAATTACAATATATGAGTACATCTCCAGTATTTTATTGCTAATTACTAATAAAAACTTTATGAACAAATATTGATTACACACGTTACACCTTTAAGCAATCCAACATCAACATTGGTGGGATCACTAATCTTTGAATTTCCAGCTCACAAAGAAAGCACCTACCTTGGGCCTAAGACTATATGTCATTGCACATCTTCGCCAACTACCTTTGAAATTGTGGTTGAACAAGGCAATAAGGGTTTTGAACTAAAAATGATTAAATGAGAATTGCATTTATATTTGTTCGTCGCTAGTTGTTGTTCATCTTCTTTAGAAAACCATAGATGACTTTCAACATCACTAGTTAGTATTTTTCAAATTATATGAAACAACTTCTAGAGATTCAAAATAGGTTAAGAAGATTCCTTAAACAATGATATAGACTAAATTTAAGTTCTATTAAAAATATAGAGACTAAAATTATAAATTTAAAAATATACGAACTATAATTGAACGGTCTCAAAGTATATAAATCGAAATGTAGTATTAAAAATTTTCTAAAGCGAGATATATCCAATTAATTTAATGCGAAAAAAATTTGGATGAGAATAAATAGAGCAAAATCAGCAGTTTGGACACGTGGAGATTGGTGGGTGGACCCCGCCAGCTAATAACTTATTATTAAAATAGTCAAATTTAAATTTTTTTTTTTCGTTTTTGGATTTTGCTGACAGGTCATTTGGTTGCTTACGTGACCCATTTTGCCACGTAATTATATTAATATAAATATGATCGATCGCGTATTTTGTAACTAATTGTATCACGAGGTTTGTACAGCTCATTTACTTATTCTTGAAAAGAAATAATTCTACTTATAGAAAATCTCCCAAACTCTCTCAATTCCCTCCTTTTATAAATAAAAAAATATCTAAGAATTATGTCACATTAAATAAATAAAATAATATATCATTTAATGATATGTCAAATATTAAATTAATGTGGTATATATTACTATAGTATTGTAAAAAAAAAAATTAATTTTTTACCTACCAATTTGAGTTGGGTTGAGTTAATGTGTTTGCTCACGTACTTAGCAACTTATTAAATAACTATATTCTACCAACTTCAACGGTATTTATTATTGAAGTCTCATATTTATTGAGCAATTTCATCTTCATGTCTTTCTATCTCCCTTTCTCCAATGTTTTTAATAAATAATACTTTGGTCCTTGTACTTTTGGGTTTGGTTCATTTTGGTCTCTATACTTTTAAAATGTTCATTATAGTCTATATATTTTCAACTTTTGTTCATTTTAGTTCCTGTACTTTCAAAATGTTTATTTTAGTTTTTCAATTTTAGTTCATTTTAGTCCTTGACCTTTCAAAAAGTGACCATTTTGATGCTTTGAAAATGAAGTAAAAATGAAAGTGGAGAGACCACAATGACCACTTTTTAAAAGTACAAGGTTTAAAATGAATATTATAAAAGTATAGGGACAAAAATGAACAAAAGTTAAAAGTATAGGGACCAAAATGAACTAAAACCAAAAGTATAAGGATCAAAGTAGTATTTAAACCAAAAAAATACTAAATTATTTTAACACGAGCTTGTTAATTGAGAATCTTATCAAATTATGAATTTTTATTCAATTTATAATCTACAGATTGAGTTGGCTTGAGTTGATGCTTGGCTCACAAATTTCATAACCTGTTAAATAATTTTATTTACTAACTTCAACATTATTCACTATTGGAGTCTCACACTCATCGAGTAATTTCATCTTCATCTCTTTTTAAAAAAAATAATATTAATATTTATTAAAAATACTAAATTATTTGTATACAAACTTACTAATTTGGAATCCTATCAAATTAGGAATTTCGGTTCAATTTATAATCTACAATTTAGTCAATTTTAAATAAAAAGATAAGTTAGATAAACTTATATTCTAAATTTAAACCAAATTTTTTAGTAAAATGAAGTAAATACCAATTAAATTATTCATATATATATATATAATCTAAATTTAAATGTTCAATTCATACATATTCATCATCTTGATCATTTAAACAATAAAACTTCAAAATTTAAATACAATATTAATTACATTTGAAGGCATGTGAAGGTCATATAACTTTTCTTCCTCAGATTTTACTATCAACGGATGTAAAATAATTTAATTTTCATTATTTCGAAAGTTAGAAGGAATAAGAATCAATGTTAACTTTCGAGAGAAAGAAGAACAAGAATCAAGGAATAATAATAAAATTTCTCATTCTGTTTGTTAAGAATCATTTGGCTCAAAGTTTTATAGATGCATGAGAATAATTTTTTTTTCTCTTTCGAAAATGATTGAAAATAACTTATTTTGAGTAAAGAGTTGAAAATTGTATAACAAACACAAATGTTTAACTTGCCACTAATATCCATCCCGATAGAAATTAAAAAACAAGGGATTTAATGAAAACATAGTTATAATATTTTATATTGTCATATATGTATTTAGTAGCAGATATACAAATTGGATTATAATTTAACAATTATTTTTAATGTATATGATACTATATAATTTATAAATCATAAAACTAGTTGTAACTATTCACTAAATATTAGGTTAATTATAATCTATTATTAATTTATTTATGAACATGTTATACGTTAATTTTTTTGTATAATTATTGTTTTGTAATATTATAAAAATTTAGAATACATTACATAATACATATTTTAATTTTTTTAAAAATATAATTGAGTTTATAACATAGAATACTATATATATAACGGTTTTAATCTTTATTTACTATAATTATGCATTTTAAAATTTAAAATTAAACTCTGGATGCACTAAATTATTTTTCTGAATTTGCACTATTTGAATAATAGAATCTGAAAATAGTTTCTAGAACCAGAATCAAGATTTTTTTACCAAACACACGTCTAATTATTTGAATTGAGTTCATCTAAAATCATAAAATAGAATTTAGATTTCCGACCAAACATACTTATAATATTCTTGCTTGTTTAACATAATTTCACTTTTTAAAATTCAACGTAACATAGGCATAATTTTTTATTTTGGAGACCACCTAATAAAGCAATAAAGTAACATTAATTTTTTTTTCCAAAAGTAATAAATTAATATTAATTAATCATTACTAATTATTTTTTATTATTTATTAAATACAAAACATATCATTTATAATATTAAATTATTACATTTATAATTAATATTTTATATTATCTTAAATATTTCATATAAAATTTTATTCGTCTAATTAATTTATACCTTTTTAATTATTTGTAGTAATTAAATTAAATTGTTTAATTATGAATATTTTTTTAATGAAGGATTGATTGATTAAATATTAATTAAACTATATATTAAATAATAATAAATGATTACATTAATATATTAAATTGGTTTTAAAATATGACATAGCAATGATTTATAATATATTTTTTTATATTCGTGAGTGTCCTGACCAGTTTACTCGACTAATCTCACGGGACAACCCACCCGACCCTATAACAGGGTTTAGATTGAACCCACAACTCTTCAGCCTTTTGGCTTTTTTTTTTTTTTTTTTTTTTTATGTTCCCACTACCACTAGGCCAATCCATAATGGTTTTATAATATAGTGATACACACAACATGATTGATTGATGTTAATTACATTCTTGAAGTTCAAAATAGATTCCAATTACGTATTTATCGTTTTAGAAGTTTTATTCTTACTTGAACTTTTGAAATTGTTTCAAAACGATATTTTTCATTGAATTACCTTTTAAAATGAATATGAAAATGTGACAGTGGCAGTGAGTTTATCACAAAAAAAGGATAAAAATTCTTAGTTGGATTTGAAATAATGACATATAATTTGTCAACATGGAAGTGTGAATTTGAGGCTTCTTTAAATTTGATTCTTAAGAAATGTTATGTATCAGTTTGATATCTATAATTTAGTCAAACCTTACTAGTTGATCTTAAATTGATATTTATCCACCAAATGATTTAAGATAATTTTCGCTATGTTTACTTTGATTTGAATCTTAATATAATTGTTGATGTTGAAATTTGATACCAACGGTAAATTTGTAATAATCGAGAGGAATCAAACAATCTCTCTGCAAGATAACAAAATCTAACACTAGTGTGGTGTTTAGCCACGGATACTGTGACGATTAAGTCAACAATAATTTAGGCAGCTAAAAGAAATGGAGAAGACTCCGACTCTGATAATTTTCAACACACCTCAAATGCTACAAACCCTTTTGATTATATAGAAATATGGTTTCATAACAATCATTCCCTAATTAACTTCTCAAATCATTAATCATATTGCTACTAACTCATGCGAATTGTTGGGATTATTTCACTAGCGGACTCAATCATGTGTGGAAGTTAAATACTTAGACATAATTTTGCCTACATGACCAACCCCTCCTCAAGATCCCTGGCTGATCAAACATATCTTCTCTTGGGATGACCTTCTTAGACTTTCATACTTAGGCATTATTTCTTTACATGAGTTAGCTTTCATGAAGTATAGAGAGACGGCGTCTATGGCCTTCTTATCTTCCATGGTCGACCCCTTCTAGGGATCGACATTCACGATTCTTATTGATCTTATGAAGTGAGTTCTATAATTCTTATGGTTGAGCTTATGGGTCTGCTTTCATACTTAACAAAATAACTCATTTCTCTTGGAAGACCTATTGGGTCATTCTTGTAAGGCCAGATACTATGCCATGTTTTTTTTTTACCTATAACAATAATCAATAGCCAAATTGAAGATGTTAGTTTATTATCACATAAATAACAAACGAGTCAAGTATTTGATAGGGTAACAATTGTAACACTAAGTATATACTCTCGATCAAGAGACCAAAAGTTCAAATCTCCTCTCCATATATTGTTGAACTCAAAAAGGAAAAAAAAATTGTAACAATAAGGATGAATTTAAGTTAAACTTGATTTACCATAACTAAATTAGTTAGGTTACCTCCAATTTATCTAGTGTTCAGATTTTACTTTATTTCAAAACTACCATTTTGTCACTAATTTTGGGTGGTTAAAATGGAGAAAATAATATGACATGACGATGACTTGTAAAATGGTGGCACACAGGCCAAGATTAATCGATTTCAACTACATTCGTAAACTTTACGTAGGTTCCAATTATATATTTATTGTTTTAAAATTTTCTTTGTAACCTTTTAACTTCTTGAAGTATTTTGAAATGATATTTTTCATTGGTTTCCTCTTTAAGATGAACTAGTTTGAAGAAACGTGTGATGCACGTGGTTAAAAATCCTCCTAACATAAATTTTTAAATTAGTATACTTTTAATTAAATTTAAATATTAATATATGTCATGAAGTTTAAAAGTAATAAAAGAGATACTGAAGAAGATTATATGTGTGTGTGTTTGGCATTTTTCATTGGTTTCCCCTTTAAGATGAATTAGTTTGAGGGCACGATGCGATGCACATAGTTAAAAATCTTCATAACATGAGTTTGTGTGTGTTTTTAAACCTAATTTCCTCGAGGAAATATAAATGATTGAACCAATATTATTTTTATTGATTTTAAATTGCAATTACTGGACATATGGTTAAGAGTCATAAAAGAGACAAAATGGAGTAATATATTTACAATTATAATTCTAAATGATCTCAAGTAAAATGAATAAGACAATAAGCACATTTTTTAGAGGTAAAGTGTGAAAAGATGCAAGAAAAAAGAAGTAAGAAATCTATGAACGGATTTGTGTATTTGTTAAATAGTGTGTGTGGTTTTAAAATTTCACTTTACTAATCCTTTATTGATAGAAAAAAAAACTAAGAGACTTCATAAAGAAAAAGAGATACATAAAAATAAAAAAAAATAAAAAATATGAAAGAATGTAAGGATAAAATAGAAATTGTTGAAAGAGAGTAAAAAGAGAATGTAAAATTAGAACGAAAGAGAGAGAAAAGAGAAGAAAATAACAAACGACACGTATAAGATAAAGGGTTATGATTTTGGGGGCAAAGTAACCACTATGAAAAAAATTTAAGGGTAAGACTAGAAGTTAAAAATTCTTCTCTCATAGCGTCTTTTAATATAGTTGATACATGCCATGAAATGCATGATTTTCGTATATATTTTGTCACTTTCTCATAGTGAAAATAGTCATTTACATGTTATTTTCCCCTTTAATCGGCCTAAATTGGGTAAAGTGAGCATGTGTAGGTCCTTTAACTAACTGTGTACTTTTACTGATTTTGGTTGTTTGTATTAACATTTATGGTGGATTTTGACCAATTTGTAGGAATTGACTGTGATGTGCTCGCATTGTCTGGATAGTGCACCCGCATCATAAACCCTAAATTTTCAGAAGCGTGGTCGTTCGTGGTTGCTATTTCCTTATTCAACCATCGTTATTCAGGGCCGAAAATGCTTAGTAAACGCCCAGGACCCTACTTTCGGCCATCCTTCAACCACTTTAGGCCTATATAAAATATTAGAAGCTCCCCATTTCAAGATAGATCACTTCTAAGGAGAAATCTCACCAATACATCCAGAAACTCCTCAAGAATGAAATTTAAGGTAGTCAGAAACTTCCCATTTTATTGGTATATTTCCATGTTCACAAAAAAAATATAAACATGGCCAACAACGGGTCGATGTCATGCATACAAAAAAATATTGTTCATTAAGATAGTCAAGTTACTTCGTCTTACCAAATAAGCACAAACAATGTCTCTTTCTTGTTTTTTAGATGTTTGTCACAAGTATGTCTATAAGGATGACTCAATCATCCTCAAACAATCCCTCAATGTCAAATTACTATAAAAGACGACTATTAAACATTGTAAACTAATAATTTCAAATTTGAATTTAAAAACACCTTTGGTAGTCGAATTTTTTTTTTCCTTTTAGTATATGATCAGTTGAGTTGGTCGTTAGAGTTAGTCTTTGGTGGTTGGAGTTGGTTGCTTGAGATGATCGTCGGAGTTGGCTGCTAAAGGTGGTCGTTGCGGAAGTTGATCATTAGAGGTGGTATTTGTCGGAGTTGGTCGCCTGAGGTGAATGTCGACGTTGGTCCTCTGAGGGGGTTTCACTGGAGTTGATCATCGAAGGCAGTTTTCACTGGAGTTGTTGTTGGAGCTCATAGTTGATTGTTGGAGTTGGTCGCACGAAGGTGATTGTCAGAGTTGATCGTCAAAGTATGACAGCAGTAGTTGTTGGTATAATTTGGCTTGATTTAGAAAAAAAATAGCCAAACAACTATTTTGGTCCACCTGCCCAATCTTGTAGCCAAATCTACATGAGTCCTAGGGTGCCTAACTCTCCATATCACGTGTCCAACTAATTGTTATTTTTTTTTTTTTGGTAATTTATCAAGTATCTTACTTATTACTCAATTCAATAAAAGTGTGCTAGATTAGAATCTCGACTAAATAATATCTTTTATCAATTTATACTCAATACACATATTTCATTAATGATTTATTATAAGAGAATATCATCGAATTTTAAAGATTAGGTGTGTTTGGTCTATAAATTTTCACAATATAGCTTCTTAGACTCTAAGTCTTTATAAATAGGTGTATTTGGTTCCTGTATTTTTAAGATGTAGCTTTTTAGTCTCCGAATTAGGTTTAAAAGGTTTCTGAAAATCTTTTTAGGTTAAAATATCATTTCATATACTTTGGAGTTTGTTCAATTTTAGTCTATATATTTTTAAATGTTCAATTTTAGTTCCTCTACTTTCAAAAAATCTTAAATTTCGTCTTTATTACTAGTTTATTGTAGATTTTTTCATTGCTTTTTATTTTTTATTAGTCTTTTCAATATAAATTTTGAAAACATATTCACATATTGTGTTTCTTTGCATGAAAATTATTATGATTATTTAATCAATTTCAATAAAAATTAACTTTGAGAGACTAGATTTAAGATTTACTTAAAGTACAGGGATTAAAATTTGACATTTGAAAGTATCGAGACTAAAATTGAACAAATTTTAAAATATAGAGACCAAAATGATATTTTAACCTTTTTTATTATTTTAAATAATCATATGACATTTTAAATTAGAAAAATAATTGTAAAGAACCATTTTGTCCTCTCTCTCCTCCTTCCACCATCCTCTCCTCTCCTTTTATCTCTTCTTCTTCCTTCAATCTTTAATCCAAATCATCATCGTAAATCGTTATTGAGATAATGATAGAAGAATAAGATGAAGACGAAAGTAGAAAATAAAGTCGGACCCTATTTTCATATGACTTTTATCAAACTATAGTGACTATTTATGAAGTTTTATTAAATTAGAGGGACCAAGTTCTAACTTTTAAAATTATAAGGATTAAACTCTAATTTTCTCTAAATTATAGGGACCAAATTTATAATTTAACCTCCATTTTATTCATTCTTCATTATCTTATTATATTTTTAATCAAATTATCATTTTAAAAAAATATAAAAACAAAATTGTTACAATGATTATGAAATGAGCCGTAAGATTTGGGCTCTTGGGCTTCTTAGTTCATTGGATTATAGTCCAAAATCTCGGCCCAAATTTAATCAATCTCCTCAAGAAACTTCCCGGGTAAGCCACTTCCATACTCTCCACTCTTTTTGGCGCCCCTCAAATCTTCTTCAAATTCCCAGTTTCCCTCCACCATTTTTGTTTGTTCTGTGCAATTTGCAGAATTCTTCTGGTTCTGGGTAGTGGGTCGGAATTGATTTGAAGCGATTCTTTCATTTGTGGGTCGGTTGTTTAGTTTCTGATCATGGAGCGCCAAAGAAACCAGAAACCCTCTGAAGAACACGAGGAGACCGAGGAGATTCAGCACGGCCCTTTTCCTGTTGAGCAGCTTCAGGTACCCATTATCCCACTGCATCACAAGAATTAGGGTTCTTCTTTTCTTTTCTTTTTGTTGCATCTATCGATTCCCAAATGCTCAATGAATTTTGAAATTCAAGATTTCGTTTCTAATTGTGGGATCAAGTTATTTGCCCTCGAATTTATTTGCATTGGTTTATTGGAAACGAGGGTTGGGTTTTGATTTGGGATTGATCGTTTCCCAGTAACGATTTTAGAGTTTTTAAGTAATTTTGTTGTATTGAAGGCATCGGGAATTGCTGCAATGGACATAAAAAAGCTTAAAGATGCTGGTTTGTGCACGGTTGAGTCTGTTGCTTACTCTCCCAGGAAAGAATTGCTTCAAATCAAAGGCATAAGCGAGGCTAAAGTTGATAAAATTATTGAAGCAGGCATGTAACTTGTTTTCTGTTTGTTTCATCTTATAACTTTCCGTTTTCCATTTGCTTGATTTGTCTGTCTCTCTGTCTGAATCGATTCATTATCAATAGCTTCCAAGATTGTGCCATTGGGTTTCACAAGCGCTGGCCAACTCCATGCTCAGAGGCTAGAGATCATTCAATTAACATCTGGGTCAAGGGAACTTGACAAGATTCTGGAAGGTTGCTTTCTTGAAGAGCTTTTAAGTTTAATTAGGGCCTGTTTTGCCATTTTTATTGTCATCTCTGGTTTGCTTACTTTAGATATTACACCTTTTTTCCAGGGGGAATTGAGACAGGATCCATTACTGAAATCTATGGGGAGTTCCGTTCTGGGAAAACACAGCTTTGTCACACACTCTGTGTTACCTGCCAAGTGAGTCACTCTTCCTATTCCTGTAAATGTCGTCCACTTTAGTGAGTTCAGCTTAAACTTGTATTATAGGACTATTTTTGGCAATTGAATCTGTTAGTTTATTTCGATCAATGGACGTTTCTGAGGGATTTTGAATTGTCAATCAGCTCCCATTGGATCAAGGTGGTGGAGAGGGAAAGGCAATGTATATAGATGCCGAGGGAACATTTAGACCGCAGAGGCTCTTACAGATTGCAGATAGGTACGACGAGGAGACACGATTGAGATTAGGTGTCACTATGTTCTCTGAGTGTGTGTGTGTAATCAAGTAGCTTATGGTGTCATATTGGTTGTTGCAGATTTGGACTCAATGGTGCTGATGTCTTGGAGAATGTGGCCTATGCTAGAGCTTATAACACTGATCATCAGTCAAGGCTTTTGCTGGAAGCTGCTTCAATGATGGTGGAAACAAGGTAGTTATCATAATTTGTATTTAATAGAACTTAATACTAACATAGTGTTTCTTAAACATTTCAGTTGTCATTTCACTGTCATTAATTTGATGAATTCTAAGACATCTGGATTGATAGTAGTTCCATTGATCATTTTGATTGAAATAAATTATTGAGATCCATTCACATTTTATTCAGGTTTGCTCTCATGATAGTCGATAGCGCTACTGCTCTCTACAGAACGGATTTCTCAGGAAGGGGAGAACTTTCGGCTCGGCAAATGCATCTAGCAAAGTTCTTAAGGAGTCTCCAGAAGTTGGCAGATGAGGTAAAGACACTAATCCTCTAAAGGACCAAAAAATGAAGTACAAGAATGTCATAGTCTGCATTTTTCTTACCATTCACAAGAGCAATGTCTTTTGATGCGCTGTGGTTGTAGTTTGGTGTGGCTGTGGTCATTACAAATCAAGTAGTTGCACAGGTAGATGGTTCAGCAATCTTTGCAGGTCCTCAAATTAAGCCAATTGGTGGAAATATTATGGCACATGCCTCTACGACAAGGTTCGTCACGCTATAATAAAATCTTTATCCTTACCAACTTGAGCTTAACTCAACTGGTTGAGACGGTTATAGAGATTTAAATCTCCATCCACACGTTTATGAACTCAAAATGAAGTTACCCTCGACCAATTATGTTTCTACTGCAGGCTGGCGCTACGGAAAGGACGAGGGGAGGAGCGGATTTGTAAGGTGATAAGTTCTCCTTGTTTAGCTGAGGCTGAAGCACGGTTCCAAGTTTCAGCTGAAGGGGTTACTGATGTCAAAGATTGACTGAGTAATTTTCCCTTTCAACATTGCTTCCATGTGTATAGACTCATTGGGGGCTTTGTTCATGTTTTCCCCTAGCAATTAATACTGCACGAAATGGCTTTTGTTTTCCTTTCTCATCAATCATTGTGTTCATTGCAATGTATGCTGGTAAAGGCAAATCTCTTGTTAAATCCTTAGCTCATATGTTTAAATTTTAGTTTGTTATTTATGTCATTATATTTAAATATCAATTTATATCTCCTAACTTTAGTTGTATAAATTAAAATTTTGAACTAATAATTGTATCGGTTTAAACTTTGAACTTTCATAAGTGTATCAATTTATATCTTCTGCATTTCGTCCAACCAATATCGTGTGAAATTTATAATATGAGTCATTTAAACTCCTCAATTTTCATAAGGTAATCAATTTAGACTCTTTATTCGTTTTCAAATATGTGGACTTTTTTAAATGTCGGTTTTATAAAATGGATTATTAGAATGGATTATTAGAGTAAATGAATAGACAATTTTCAAAGGAAATTTTGATTATAAATTTAGATTGATTTATTTATGAAAGTTTAGGAGTTCAATTGATGGAATTATAACTTTCACACGAGGTCATTTTTCAAATAAATAATAATAAAAGATGTAAATTGATACACTTATAAAAGTAGGGTTTAAATTGATACAACTCTAAAGTTTAGGCGTATAAATTGATATTTTTACTTATATTTTTAAACTAACAATTATGGTCCCTCTTGATCGCTCATATAGTAATTATATTGTTTCATATTGTAAAATAATGTCATTAAGCATAAGTTATACTTACAACTTGAATACTAATTTAAACCTAAGTTAAACTAGAAAAGATACATTTGAACTTTGCCATTTGTTTAAAATATTCTTATTCTTTTAAAAGTTATAAGAATTGACACATTGATTATTGAATACTTAAAACAAAAATTTAAATTGCTCTCTGCCATTTTAGATGGCTGTCACTATCCATAAAAAGTCAAAATAAAAATATTTTCTAAACAAATGACAACATTAAAAGATAGTTTAATACTTTGGTACATCCAAAATGCACCCATTATTATACATCTCACTCTCATCACACACACAAAATTAAAATAAATTATAATTGAACAATTTAATAAAATGCACAAAAATTTATACAACTCAAAATACACCTAAATATTTTTATTAAAGTACGTGTTCTATAATTTAGTCCCCAACTAAAATTCCACACCAAATGAGCCATCTATATCCCAATAACATCTACAACTTCAACTACCTCTCTATTTTTAAGGATTAAATATAGTCTTGTGAGATTTTAAACAATTAAAAAAAAAAGACTAATAGGCAATATAGAATATCAAAAGAGAACACAAACCCTAACTCATACGTAATTCTTATAGCAAGTTTTACTAAAATCACTTATATATCATATTTAAAATCACTTAAAAACATACATTTAATCATTCAAAATCATTTTAATCTTTGATTTTATACTTTTAAACACAATTTACGTATCATCAAATTAATTTTGAATAATTAAATGTATATTTTGAAGTACATTGACATTTCCCGATGATTTTAACTCTTTCAAAACCACTCTCAAACATGAGACCATATATAAGACTCGGTTGCAATAAATATATATTAACACAAGAATAAACAAGCCAATATTTAATATTACAATGCTTATTGAGTGGTGGTTGGAGAATAGAAAAGAATAATATGCTTCTATCTATGGATGTATGTTCATTTACAACCTAGAAAGTATAAACATTGGATCAGAACTTCCATAGCAGCACAGCCATGGAGACATCTGCTGTACAGGAGAGTTTGTTTATTGCAGAATGGAATAGAAGTCATCAAGCGCAGAGTACAATGGCTCTGCAGCCCTCGGTCTCTCTACTGTCCCCAGTAGACTGTCAGAGGTGTTTAGATAAGGATCACCATAAAAGCATAGATTTGTGCCCATCCTTGTTGCTACAATGTTTCCTTCCAATGAACCCCCAACAAATGCGCCTGTCGAGAAGTAAACAAAGACCTTGGTTACCATCTCCAGCACGTCGGTGTAAAATAATCATTAAATGAAGTTATATCCATTCTTTAGAATTCGAGGACCAGTTGTACAACTTATAGAATAAATCCTGTTCAAATAAGGTCTACTCTTGCAGTACAAAAAAAAAAAAAAAAAAAAAAAAAAAAAAAAAAAAAAAAAAAAAAAAACCACTAGAGAAAGAGTTTCCAGCTAAGTCAGACGTTCCTACAAAATAATTATAAAAAAAACTACGATACTAAGCCCAAGAGGATATGTAACCTCACTAGGTTCCCTACCCACACTTCTACACACTCTATTGTTCCTCTCCCCAAAGATCTCACAACCAAGCACACATCTATGCAGTCCACAAGAAACATCTTACTTCCCCAACAAGACAAAATAAGAGTTGAATATGTGTAATGAGGTTGACTACACCAACTCAAATCAATAGAGTCGTAGTATACATCATAAAGGATATATTTTAAGCACCAGAACAAGCAGTTTTAGACTAGTTCATGCACGATCCACGAAACAGTTTTAAAGTTGTAAAAAGCTAAAAGTCTATGGATTGCTGTTATTTCAAAGATCTGATATGCTATCTTCATGAAGGTCTATTAACTTGTAAACACAGCTGTCACAAACCTTCTAAGTTCTAACTAAAACAGAAAATACCGCAATCTAACATGATACCTTTGCTACAGCTATAGTGATAGCACATGCCAGAACCCCTATCTCCAGCTCGAAGATCTGCTTCCAACACTCTACCAACAGGTCCAGCGGCGACACTGCACCCAGCACCAAGAGAAAAGTGCATTCGACTACAGCATGTCTTAACAGCTTTTGAATCATGAAGCACGATTATGAAATCCATGAGCTCCCCACCACTCTAAGGTAACCAAAAATACAAGTAATTCAGAACTCAATGAGCATACAAGACTCTTGTGATTTGAGCCCAATGTCCCTGTTCCTCATCTCATAAAAGAGAGGACAAGAACCCAAAATATACGCTGCCAAGCTATCCTACAACCGAACTTAACCATTTCTAAAGATTGAAAATTCTTCCAGAAATTCTACCCATGCAAAAGAACTTGGAATTCTTATCACCTGGGCACCCCATCCTAATCCAACAGATAATATAGCTGACGGAGCAGACCACGAACCATCTGACCTTCGGGCAATTACCAAACCAGTGCCAAATTTGTAAGCAACCAACACTCCACCTTTAGCAACTGTCAAAATAGCAAGACCTTTGGCCCCCTTTAGTACAGCCAAGGGTATGGACTTTTCAGGATTTAGTCTAGAGACCTGTACAATTCAACAGCCAGGAAATAGAATGTCACAAAAGAATATTTTTAACCACTGTTTGATAGATCACAGTATAATTATTGATCTCAGAGTACAACAATTTATATAGCCGTTCAAGTTATACCGACTTCCTTTAACTACAAAGTTGCATAGTAAGCACACCTGGAAGTATCCTCTAAGCGTTTTGGATGCTTTGTATATCTCATGTTCCATGGACAGACCAATGGGGAGATTCAACCACCCCCTTGAACACGTCCAGTCCATCACATCATGTTTCGCCCTTTGCACAGCATTACTAATGCTGTTAATAAGTACACCCTGTAAAGGATCAAGCCTGTCATAGCAGGCATCACATACCCTCTGTGGATTTCTCTCTCTGAACTTAACGGGCATCAAACACCTCCCTTTTGAACAGGTTCGGCAGAAAATCCCTCCACAAAATCGACAATGATGCCTACCACGAGTGATTGCAGTAAAAGGGGCAGTACATTGCATACAAATTGAAGAAGAACTATCTGGAAGCCACTCTGGGGGCTCAGCGTCTAAAACATCTTTATAAGCATTATAATTAATCGTATTCGGCTCGAGAAGAGGTGGGGCACTAGGAATGTACACCGAGGAGTGCAAATAGGTATCACCATTCTTTTCAGAACCAAGAAATGAAATATTTGAAGTGGGAACTTGTTTATCCGAGGAGACATCCGAAGATTTATTCACACCAGTCAATATAGCAAACATCCCATTTAAAACATTCTTTAAATTCACCTCTGGACGCACACTATTTTGCTTAGTAATATCGAATTCGTCACTTGAATCATACTCATCCTCAATAAAGTCTTCAGATTCAACAGAAAACTTAGAATTCGATTGGAAGGGCGCACTACCATTAGGCATGGCCCATAGAGAATCACAATCTTCATCATCATTGTGGCCTCTGTTCACCTTTCCAACATTAGAAAGGGAAGAATATGTAACTTTCCCGTTTAATGTAGCCATGAACTACACAATAACTAAAACCAAAACCAAAACCAAAACCAACTGTCAGTATACAAATTACAAGAACTGAATACAAAGCGTAGGGAATTCAACAAATGCTTATTGTCGGCTCCTATATGCAAATATTGGGAGAAAAATCATAAAAAAAAGACGGTGGATCAGAATTTCAAAAACCTTACACATACAAATTACAAGGGGTCTAATTCGCAATCTAGGGTTTTCCTTGTGGGTATAGAATAGAACATGAAAACGGCATACAAAGCTAAAAATTTGGGAGAAAATGGAAACGGAAGGCAGAAAGAATTGGCCTACCTTTCTGAAAAGAAGATTTGAGTTGAAGAAAATGAATTGCTAGCTAGGGCTTGAGCTGAGGAAAGCGATGAGAATGACGATGGCGGGATGAAATGGCCTACCTTTCGAGGATTGAAGCAATCTTTTATTTTTCTTTTTTCCTTTTTCCATTTTCTCGGGGTGAGATTTTATATTTATCCGCCGGTTTAAAAAATAAAATAAAAGGGAAAATTATTTTTTAGTCCACCTAGAAATAGGTGTGTTTGGTTCTACAACTTCTACTCAGGTTTTCAATTTAGTTTTTTTTTTTTTTTTTAAAAAAAAAGTAATTTTAGTTTTATCAAATTTGAAAAATAAGTACAACCCTCGCTGCTCCACCAATCTTCCTCTCTTCATCTTCATCTTCATCCTCCCCCACTTCTTTATTTGTCCGGACTCGATTCAGTTATTTGTCGATTGGTATATATTTACCTACTAAGCTGGTCGGTCCAAACCTTAAGGCACCGACATGTTCTTTTTAGGATGTGCGCTCCCCTATGCCCTTTTCCGTATCTTTGGATTTGTGCTAACTCGTAGACTTGAGCCTTGTCGTGGGCGAACCCTCAAAAGTTAGAAAATATCTTTTTTATCATTAAGTTTTGAGTATAGTTTCATTTGATCTCTAGGTTTAGAACTGTTTCACTTTTAGGGGTGTTTGGGCGCTGAGCTGGTTATTATAGTATATGGATTATAATAGTTTATGTATGAGGTATAGACTATTTTAGTTTAGGTAGGAAACAGTAAACACGATAACAAAGAGAAAGAAAGAGGATGGGTAGGAAATAGGAAACACAATAACAAAGAGGTATTTCAAATAGTAATATTGTAGATAATTGTAGGTTATAAAAAATTATGAACATCACCAACTTCTGTCTAAGTTTTGAGTTTGATTTCAATTTAGTATCTAGGTTACAATATGTTGCAATTTTACCCTTGAGATTTGAGTTTTGTTTCAATTTTGTCACTAGATTTCAAGATTTACACTTTTAACATTGTTTTTTTTACTAAATATTCACTATAGTATTTGGTTTTAATGTCTATTCACTAATTTAAAATAATTGCGAAGTGAAATTTTAATTATTTTAAAATTAATTTTAATAATGAAAAAATATTGAAACTTAATTAATTATAATTATTTTAAATTAATTAATAGATATTAACACTAAAAATTGAAAGTAAGTATTTAGTGAAAAATCAAAATTAGAAGTGTGAATCTTGAAACATAAAGACCAAATTGAAACAAAACTCAAATCTCTAGAGTAAAATTGCAACATTTTAAAACCTAGGGACTAAATTGAAATCAAACTCAAAACTTAAGGATTAAAAATGTACAATTTTGAAATCTATGAATCAAAAAATATTTTCCCTACATTCTCTACGCCTATTGAACTATGCTCGCTTTGATTCTATTATTCATATTATATTCACATTAGTGATATTTGTTGTTTATTTTCTTTTATGTTTCATAAATATTTACTTACGATATAATCAACGTGTTGATTTACCCATGAAAATTTTGACATGTTAGATAAAAATCGAATACCCTAAAAAGTTCTAACACGATTTTATTTATTTGTTTGTTTCTTCTTCTTATTATTATTATTTGAGATGAAAGTTCCCAACACAATTCAAATGAAATGTGACCAAAATTTATACAAACTAAATATATCCATTACTTTTTAGTTTAAATCAAATCCACCGATGTACAAATATTCAATTTTTTTGTCTAATAGTGATATGGATCATGACTGAGTTGCCATTCATAAACCTAAGTTGATAAGAATCGTGGAGTCCAAGCATCTTGAAGATCAATTTCTTTATAAATAAAAATTTTGGGCCAAAAATTGAGAAAAATAAGACATAAAAGACTTAATCCTTTGCTGAAAATAACATTGGCGTATAAATTATAAGATTGTGTGTAATCAAAACCATAAAATTAAAAATTTTGAAGTGAGCCAACATAATTAATTAAAAAAAATCAAAATTTTCTTGAAATGTGAAAATTTTATCAAAATGGGAAGAAACGGAATATTCTTGAAATTGGGGAAAAACAAAATTTTCCCCTCGAAATCTCAAGTGAAACACAGTTTTGGGTTGGCTTTTACGATGCCTGGTCTGCTTTTAGGGCAAAAAATTGATTTTGAAACTTTTTGAAAGAAAACTAATTTTAATATTTCATCTAAAAGCCCTTTAAGTGCTTTTGAATCTGCAATCAGAAATCCTCAAACTACTTTAGACTACAAATTTTTCTTTAAAAAGTGCTTTTAATCAACTAATGTTTACCCAAAAAAAAGCCACTTGGTCCTCCTAGGTAATTAATAAGATATGCCAAACATGCTCTTAGGGAATTCAAATCTAAACACTTCTCAAAATTAGGAGAACCATCTTATACAGGGCACCTCGCCTCGCCTCATCAACCCGGCGCACCCTTCATAACCTTATGGCTATTATGAAATGGCATGATTAAAGTACAAAATATAAACATCAGACTAACTGCCCTAAAGGGTAATCTCTTCATTCTATGACATATAGTTGGAAGATTGGACAATAATATGGCAGCAGCCTCACATTAGTCCCAAAAAGTAACAAACGAGAACAAATATGAAATGTATAGATGTAACAACACTAGTTACCGGTGACCGGGTTAGTTAGCCAAGAATCGGAAAGATGCGAGTAATGTGATCCAAGGGAATGCTGTCGGAGGATTTCTTCTTTAGTTCAGGATGGTTGAATTCGTTGGGTGGTATAACAATAAGTTGGCCTTTCCCATGACCTTTCTCAAGAATCCAACCAGAGTTTGCAACTTGGTGCTCAAGGAATTTGTCCAAAGACAGGCCCTCAATATTGATTGCCTGTAACATGCCACATTAGATTTAGAATACACAAAGAATATTAAACATGTAGCATTAAGAAGTATTGATTGAAGCAAAAACTCCAAAACGACATGAGTTGGGGTTCGACCGATTGAAATCCTCTATAGCATGTCAGACAGAAAATAAACAACACAAGGTTATTTGGAATAAGATTTATGTTATTATAGAGAACAGCAGAAAAGATAAAAACATAACACAAATTATCAACCCTAACATTATAAGCAAGGTAGCAGTGTTAAGCCACATATATATTATACACTGAAACACCAATGAAAAGGGACAACCATAATGGTTGAAGTATTAACTCCAAAATTATTAAAATGGCAGACAAATGCTTTATAAATCCATACCTCCGCAAGTACAGATCTAGGAACCTTTTGATAAGTTAAGGAAAGAACATGGACTGCATAAGCTTGAATTGCTTGCTCAAAACCTGCATCATATTTTCATATCAGGAATAACCAAACAGGGCTTGGTCTGACATACAAACAAAATAGTTTTGCAGGTTGAAAATATTATTTTTTTATACAAGTTGTGGCCCATTCCACTACTCAAGTAAGACTTCGTGCAACATAAAAAGGATTCTACTTATTAGCCTTAGGTTTTCTGCATGGAGGGTCGAACCCAAGACACACAAGGAACCTTCCCTCCAAACATCTCAAATTCTTCTTCCAGTCAGTGAAATGCATTCTCTTGAGAGAATATGCCGCTTATATATTACTCACTGATAAATGCATCCCAAAGACTAATTATTGTTCCTAAGTACCTGGCACAGCTTCAACTATGTGACGATTCTTGGCAGCTTCATCCCAGAATTGACGGAACTTTCCAGTCTACACATGAATAAGATCAAGATAGCCATAACTTTAGCATGAGCATGCTGCTAAGAGATTGAGCTAAGGGAGCCAAAGAAGAAAAACATAAAGAAAATCATACCTCCAAATAATGGGAAAGTATAATCAAAGTCTTGAATTGATCCTCCATTTGCTGATATTAATATATTTAAAATGTGTCATTAAGGGTCAGGATTGGAAAGAACAAGAAATGACAAGCAGAAAATGTGAAAATGCTCTGGGACAATGTTTTAGTTTAGAATGAAATTGACGGATATTTTTCTGGTATGGAAATTAACAGATCAGTGATTTGCTTAGATTAATATTTTCCTTGGGGCTACTTCCTCTATTGACTTGGGGACATTCCCATTTTAATGATAATTAATAATTGAGGCCTTTTAAATTTAATGCGGTTTCCCATCCCACCTTGTTATAAAGAGTACACAAAACAGTTTGATGGCTTGAGGAATAAATGAGCAACCTAATTGTTTACTTTACAGATCAATCAAATTTACAAGGACAGAGAGATCTCAAAGTAAAATTAGAAATGAAACTTAAGGGATGGTGAACTACAATAGAATTAATGCATACCACTTGTTCTGGAATTAAAATGACATAGACAATCTTAAAATAAAGGGTTGGTGAACTAAGAAAGAGTTAACACATACCACTCGTTCTGGAATTAAAAAGAGACACAGGCTGAAATCCGGAGCTGGCATTGCCATCAGAGCCTATTCACAAATCGCACAGAGACTTCAATTAAGCTGAATGAAGAAGGTGTATAAATTGAACTTTTCACAATATGAGGTGACAAAGAATTTAAAAGAAAAACATACCTTGACCAGGATGCGAGCCACAATTTGGGTACTCATTCTCTCTGGCTCAAACTGTAAATCAAACAATAATGAATTTGCTTTTTAGATAAACCATATGAATGAGGGAAAAACACAGAGGCTAAACAATCAAAAGATTTAAGGTCCAAGTCCAATGCGTTAAATGGGCAGCATCAGAATACATTCTAAATCCTAATTTATCAAGTAATGACAGTGAATTAAAAATATATAAACGCACCAACAACAAAAACTTAAGGATTAAAATGGCAAACCCATCCAGCAATACGAACCACGAGGGAGGAATTTAGGACCTAACTTCTTCTTTTTTCTGAAGAATTTACTAATACGAGTTTTGCTGATGATACGTTCAAACGAGACCAACAATATAAGTACTAATAGAAGTAAATCCATTTGCAGCTAGTAGTTTAGTAGTGTAGTTACCTGGTAGAGGCGAAGAAGGCATAGATTGGCATCTAAACTGTACGTTTCTGACGAGACCTGGAACACAAACATTCATTCTAACTAAAATAAGATAGAGTGGTCTCGAACACAAACATTCATTCTAACTAAAATAAGATAGAGTTTTTCTCAATTCTGACGTACGATTACAAATTAAAACACAATCGAGGAGATGATAAGAATTAACACAAATTGAACTGAATATAGATGGTAGAGATGGAAAGTGACCTGCTCGTTTACGTAGTTTTCGAGATCGGGGAGAATGTCGGGATTGTAAGGATTCACGGCAAGCAACTGCTCTACCGCGGAGGCCATCTCTTGCTGCGGCTGCTTCTGCAGTTCTCTCCCCATTTCACCGGATTCCGCCGCCGATTAGGTATCTGATTGAGCTTTTTCTTTGTAATGTGGGTAAAGAAAGGTTTTGGCGGACCGATTGGGGATGACGATGAATTTCTATTTTAGGGTTTCAGTCCAAAATGACCCAATTGCTTCCTTTTAAGAAATATTAGAAGAAAAAAATATATATACATATATATATATATATAAATCAGTAAATAAATATTTAGGATTTTTAAACCAGCTGACATATTTATTATTTATATGATATTTGTACTAGTAATATTTTGTTCTTATTTTGTTATATTTCTTAGATTTTTTAGGATTATGATGAAAATGTTGATTCACTTATGTAAAAATATCTATTGGCATCAACATATCAATGGAAATTTAATGCCACAAATGCAATCTCCAAGTATCAATACTTGGGTTACACAAAAATATTATAAATACGTGAAGGGATTTGTATATTTGTAAGTATATTTTATTAATTTTTTATTAATGAAAAACAAATAAGCAACAATTCCTAGTAGTAAAAAATTAGACATGGTCTCAATAAATAAGAGGTCATGAGTTCAATTCATGGTGCCACATACCTAGGATTTAAAAAATGACATTACACTTTAACATTTGTGTATAATTTCTCGGTTGGAAAAGAGATGATCATTTAAAAAATGACACTAAACTTTAACATTTGTGTTATAATTTCTAATTTGAGAAAGAGAGGAACTGCAACGTTTGGCTAGGGTTAGCCTCGGCCTCGACTTTATTGCTTCTATTCTCATATTATATCGATTATACCTCTGGATCTATAATCATAACTAATAAGTAAATGATCTATTAGACACAAAACTCAAATTTATTAGATGTTCTTGAGAGTTTATGGATTTATTAGCGTTAGAAATTTCTTTTTCATTATTAGAAAATGAAAGAGAAAATATTGTGTTTGACTTTATGGAGTTATCATTTTTTCTAAGCTGCATTAACAATGGGGAATAATATTTTTTTTCCAAGTTAATAGGATAATGTGTTGGTTGATGAATTGATCCAAGAACATGTCTATGTTATAGAAATCAAACTTGAGACAATTTCATGTAGATTTTGTTTTGGACCAATTTTTTAAGACCCATTATAACACTCTATTTTTCAATCGAGGAGTCTATTTACACATATGATCATTTATGTAATATGGCCTATCTATTGTGCAATATGTGTAAAAATTTCTAAAATTTATAAACATATTTAATACAAACTTGAAAGTTCATGAACGATCTCGTAATTTATTATTTTATTAAAAATGTATATAGTTATTTGGGTTGACCAGATAAATAGCAAAATCTAAGGTTTCATTTGGAAAAATAGTAAAAACTTTTCAAAATTGTAAAAATAACAAAACGATTATTTTAAATAAAAAAATACAAATAAACAAATACCTAAACTACCCATACACACTCAAAATGATAAAACTCAAGTCATAGACTACAACAACTCCAAAAACATACACTGTATTGAAAGGTATTCTAAAAGCCCCACCAAACTCCAAATCAAATCGGCGATTTAATTGAAATCAACCCATATCACATAAACCAAAAGTTTAACCATGATCACGAAACAACCTCATACTCACTTAAATGGTTGATTCATCCGATGATCACACGGTGGCAAAGCTTGCGATCAGCAACTTCGTTTGTGGGTAAAACTTCGCATAAAAAAGATCTAAGGAGAGCGACAAAATGATAAGGAGATGATATATGAGCTAGAAAGAAAAAGAGAGGAAGATCCATGGCGTGCGGTCCGTGCAGAAGAAGGTTGAGGAGGGTTTGCAGCGTCATCAGTGCAAGATTGTCTTCATGCGAATGAGGAGAAGAAGGTTGAGTTGAGGGGAGGGGACGGGTGGGTGGAAGAAGAGGGGAGGACGGCATTAGTAGTAATTAGGTTTACTTTTGTTTTGTTTTTTTTTAATTAAATTAAATTAAATTTTAACTCACAAACCTTATATAACAAATAAATAAATATTCTCATTCTTTTTTTTATAAAATAATTTGAAATTTAAAATTTTGAAAATTAAAATATTTTATTTTAATTAAATTTAATTTAATTAGATTTAATTTATTAGATTTCAAATTTTAAAAAATATGAAATCTGAGAAAAAAAATTGAGAAAAACAAAAGATAATTTTAAATTTGAATAGGGAGAAAAATAAGGAATTAAAGAGAAAAATCAGGAATTAGGGAGAAAAATTAGGAATTAGGTAAAAAAATCTGATATCAAACACAATTACACGGTATATATAAATAGTGCAGAAAAATTTCTAAACAAGGGCCAGAGACTGATTTAAATATGATAATAGTTGATACAATATTTCTAACACAAAATGCAATTACACAAATTACACTGTATATGTATAGTTTTTAAAAGTATGAAGGATAGATTCAAATAGATAATGGTGGAAAAAAATCAAGAAAAATCTTAAATATAAGTTATTGACAATCTTTTATTTATAACAGAAACAATATTTTGTTTTAATTAGAAACTATGAAACATGATGTATAAAATTATTTTCTAGAGTAGTTATCAAAATAAGTAAGAAATTTGTTTATTTTGAATCATGTGCTATAGTAGTTATCAAAATCTAGTTTGAATATTGAAAATTGATTCAAATTCAAAAAGAGGGCGAAATTTAAGGAATCACGCTCAGATTCCATTTTAAAATAAAATTTATTAGATTGTAATTTGATTAAGTTGGCTATTAATCAAGTTCATCAATTACATTATATTTATATCTTGATTCTCCACATACACGGTATTTAATGGACTAGACATACGAATCAACTAAGGGCAAAACATGTATTATGAAAAAGTAACCGTGTGCCTTGCACATTTTGCCATAAATCTTATTATTTCCATTTTTTGCTAAATATCCAAACAAAACCTCATTTTTTACTATCTCGTCCAATTTCTCTAGTTATTTTACCTTAATGATCAGTACACAAAATCAAATTGGCCCAATCAACTTTCCCTTTGGTTATGAGCCTAAATAACAAATCTACATAATGGCTTAGGCCCATTAAAGTTAAACTCAACATAAACATTTTTCTAGAACATATTTGTCTAAATATTTTACTAAATTAAAATTGTTAAAATATCAACATTTATCTTGACTTAAACTCTTTTCACCAAATTATACTTTTTAATTATTATGTATAGCTGAAATTTTACCTGTCATTTCTTTATATACTTTTATTTATAGAATTTTATTTAAAAGTTAGTCCATAAAAATATTTTATATTTATTTAATTAATATAAAACAATTATTTTAGTACATAATTAATAAAACTTCAAAAAAAAAAAATTATTGAAGTTTATGGGTTTTGAAAGTTAGATTGTATTGATAGAATCGTTAATACATTCATATATTAGTTGCTATGTAAATATAAAAAATTAAAATTAAAGTGGAATTAGCTAAATGATTGTGGATATGTACTCTCTATTTTAAGTTGGAGGTTAATCATCTCACTTAATTGTTGAATTAAAAATGATAATGAAGATTACAACAACATTGAATATTTTAATTAAAAACAAAAACAATATCAAAATTGAATATTTCATGGAAATTTGATTTTGTTGGTCGGAATACAATTTTTTTTATATAAAAGTGGCACGTGTCTATGTCAGCCACTTGGCAGGCAATCGGACAAATTTTCTCCTAATCCTAACTCCATCAGGCTATGATTATGTGCCTGCTGATAATTTTAAAATTTGGTATACTTAGCATCAAATTTATTAGTCATAAATCATAATTAAATGGAACATTTAAAAAAAAAATGAAATGGAAGAGTTGTTTTCAAATATAAAATAATAAATCAAACTATTTATACATATAGAAAAATTTTACTATCTATTAATGATAGACCACGATAAAAGTCTATCACTCAAGCAATTATATTATATCGCAGTCTACGCTGATAGACAGTGAATTTTTCCTATATTTATAAATAGTTTGATATTTTTTCTGTTTATAGTATTTTTCCTGGAATGGAACCATTTATTTCTCTTTATTTTATTATCATTTTTTTCTAGAAGAATTTGAATTTGAGACTTCGAAGTTAATAGTATAAATTTATGTCAATTAAAGTATGTTTACGTTGACTTAACTTGCGATGATTCTCGAATTCTTTAATCAATTAATTTTTTTTTTTTTTTGCTTAAAGTCAACAATAGGTTTGTTTCTTAATTAATATCTCAGGTATTTTTTAATACATAATAATAATAATAATAATAATAATAATAATAATAATAATAATAATAATAATAATAATAATAATAATAATAATAATAATAATAAAGACACTTTTAGTCTTTTGAATTTTGTGAGCTTTAATTGATAGTGATTTAATCTATATAGTTTTGAATCTAGAACAATTTAATTTCTTAATTTAATAAATAACAATTTAATTCTTGTACTTAATTTACAATCACGATTTAGTCTCTGTCGTAAAAAATATTATTAAGATTTAATGAAGTCCTTTACACATGCATATTGATAAACCAATTAGGAATCAAATTTATTTATAAATTAAAAACACTAAGTCATTATGTAATGAAAATTAACACTTAATTTTGTAAAAAATTTAATGATAAAAACTAGGTTGTTGTAAGCCTCAAAGCATGGAGACTTAAATTGTAATTGATATATATATATATATATATATATATTCTCAAAATAATTAGGCTCTATTTGTTGAACAATAATTATTTTGAGAATAATTGAAAGTATATAAACTAATTTTGAATATTTAAAAGTATAGAAACTAAAATAAAACAAATCTAAAGTATATATTGGAATTAAAATAGTATTTTAATTTTAATTTTTTTACTCTCAACCATTATTAAGTAATAATATAACCTTTTACATTTTTAGAGTATTCATTAATAGAATAATGTGATTTTTATATTGAATTACCTATCTTAACTAATGAAAAATTTAATATGTCTTTCAACATTGAAATATGAATATGGATATTGATATCAACATTGATATTGACATTTTAATTTTTAAGATTGAGTTTATTTGATATCAACATTTACATCAACATATTAAATTGTTACATTTACTTTTTTATCACTTTTGTTCGATAATTTGATATTTCCTCTCCCTCTTAATCATATTCATAATAAAGTCCCTCTTGTGGGTGAAAAAATGATACTTATTTGGCTAAGTATGGAGACTGACTCATAAAGTCAGTCATGAATCCATAATTTTATTTGGCTAAGTATGAAAGCTGACCCATAGGGTCAACCATTAGAGTCATAGATTTATTTATCTAAGTATGGAGAGTCGGAGACTGACTCATGGGGTCGGTCATCAAAGCCATATATTTAATTAGTTAAGTATGGATACCGACCCATAGAGCCGACCATCAAGCCATAAGATTATTTAGCTAAGTATAGAGACTGGCTCATAGGGTCAGCCATCAAGCCATAAGTTTATTTCGCTAAGTATGAAAACTGACACATAGGGTCGGCCATCAAGTCATAATGCCTAAGTATGGAGACTGACCCATATGGACGACCATAAAGCTTGAGGAAGTCGACTCTATGAAAACAAAGATTATGCCTAAGTGTTGTATTTTTGCACATGTTTGGGTCACTAATGAAATAAATCCACGATCCAAAATGGTTAGTAACGGCTTGATTAATTGCCCGATGAATTAATTAGCGAATAACCATTACGAAACCTATTTCTATATAATCGAGAGGGCTCATGACATTTGAAGTAAGTTGAAACACATCCTAAACTCTCCACTCTCTAGTTCTCTAAACCATTACTTACTTGATTGTCGAAGTGTCGGTGACCAAGCACCACACTAGTGCGGATTTTTTTCTCTTATTGTGTAAGACATTAATTCAATTTCTCTCAAAAATTATAAATTCACGATTGGTATCAACAATCTCTATAATTAAAATTCTATAATTAAAATTTTACTATTTACATGATGAGATTTTAGTTTGCTTGAATTTAATTCAAAGAGTAAGAAGTTGATGAACCATCAAAATCCTATTTGTCAAAAAGTCTAAAAAGGGGGAGTGGAAGGAGCAGAACCAAAGATGAAGATTATTTCTTGGCTGATGCTTCTTGTTTAAGAAAATTTCTTACCATTTTTTGAAAAAAGTTTTGTATAAGTCCCTATAGTTTTAGTTTAATTTCAATTTGTCCTAATAAGTTTAAAAGTTGGTATGACTTTTGTTAAATCTCATTAATCGCTTTATTTTTTAGGAAAATTACTATGAACAGAAAAAATATCAAACTATTTATAAATATAGAAAATTTTTACTGTCTATTAACGATAGACCGTGATAGAATTCTATCGCTTGAACTACGATAGACAGTAAAAAATTTTCTATATTTATAAATAGTTTGACTCATTTTTCTATATTTGAAAATAATTCTATTTTTTACCTATTAAAAAACCCATTAATTTAACACTTATTTTTCATATTACCCCAATCCTAATACACTCGCTGAACGCAAACCTATCCAACGGAAATCTTATGTCTAGTAACCATTTAATTTTAAAAAATTAAGTTATAAACACTTTTTCGCCTCTAAATTCTTTGTTTTGTCACTTACTTTCTACCAATATTTTAGAAAACCAAATCAATTTTTCAAAACTAATATAGGTAGCTTTTGTTTTTTTTTTTTTTTTTTTTTTGAAGTGTTTTTCGAAGGTTAGCTAAAAATTCTACTATTTTACTTAAAAGGATGAAAATCACTGTAAGAAATTGTGAGAAAATAGACTTAATTTTTAAAAACTAAAAAAAAAAACCAAATGATTACTAAATAAAGTCTACTTGATTGCGATATAAATTTTAAAAAAAAGTCAATATTTAATATATAAACGTTATAGAAGACTTGTGCAGAGTTTGACCAAACAATACAATACTAAAATTGAAACATTTATTATTATTATTATTATTATTATTCTAACAATATGTGAGGTTGGAGGAATCGAACCTCTAACTTTATATATGTTAGACTATGTTCATGTTGACTTAACTTTAAATATTCAAACTTACAATAATGACGAAATTGAAATTAAGTCTAAAATTCAGATCATGGAATAATTAATAAAAAATTAACAATTATAAGTAAGACTTCATATCAAATTAGTAATTTAATTTAACTGTAAAAAAAGTCAATTGTTTTTCTTTGATTAGTCCAATTTTTTTAATGATAGGTAATAATTAAAGCCAACCAATATTTAGTCACAAAATCAATTCCATAATTTGTATGGTTGAAGGTTGGTAACTATAAGTATATTTGTAAACCTCATTTTGAATGATCAATTTTGTTGTCCTTTTGGTTGTTTTCAATATTTTTATTATGAACAATAAGAAATGAAGTTCTTATTTTGATTAAAATGATGAGAATTATAACTAAAATTGAAACATATGCTACATAACTTCAAAATAAAATATTATTAATTTAAGGTAAAATTTACGTGGTAGGTCGCTATCTCAGGTTATGTGAATAATATTTTTAAACCAAATCTCTTACCTAATAAAATATGTCACATTGAGGTTGAGATTGTCCGTCAAACCGTTGGAACAATGGAATTAACCGAAGCAATGACATTATTTGAAGGCATCTTCTTAGCCACAAAGTCAAAGTTTCACCCTCTTTAGATTGAGACCGACTCATTGATCATATTAGAAGCTGCGATCCTTTCGAGACTCTATCACTTAATAAAAGATGTCACATTGAGGTTGAGATTGTCTGTCAAATCGTTGGAACAGTGGAATTAACTGAAGCATTGACATTATTTGAAGGCATTTAATTCTTAACTACGAAGTCAAAGTTTCACCCTCTTTTGACTGAGACTGACTCATTGATCATAATAGAAGCTACGATCCTTTCGAGACTCTATCATTATGAAAATTGAGTTGTAAACCTTCATTGATATTATGATTAACATACAAAAATAATGGTTTATTAAAAAAAATTTTCACATCATAAGAGTCTCTGATAATATTGCACACACTCTTAATGCTCATGCTTGCAAATGTTTGTGGAACAAAATTAATTTGGCTCAAAGGTCATCCTCATTGGGTTTCCGAGCCCATCTCTACGATTTTTTTTTTTATTGTGATGTTTTCTTTTGTACTTAAAAAATTGTCACACGTCTAATCTTTTTCAATATTTAAAAAAGATTAAACATAATCATTACAATTTGGAAAACTCTACCCATATAAGGGGGATAATCTCATTTCTCTTGTAAGCTTCATCGATCTCATTTTTATTCCTTATTTCATTAGTTTCCTACTTTTGGTTGATTAATTTTTAAGCTTAGACTACACCCATCCTTTCTGCATATTCTCGACTCTCTAACCAAATATTTAAAAAAAAGAAAATTTTTTGTCCTATAACAATACAAAAATAGATACATCTCGAGATACATCCAAATATGTTTTGAATGGTATTATTTTATTAAATCTCATAGTCATATGGAGTTTGTTTGTTTGGTTTTTTTTTTTCCTTTTTTTTTTTTTTTTTGCAATTGTACGTATGGCAACATGCAGTACCATGCGATTGCGGCAAATGATAAAACGAACCGTTTCGTTGTCTTTCCTTAAATCTCCGACGACCTATATTCCGGCATTTTTCGATCCAAACGCACCGTTTTTGGCATTTTCCGCTTTGTTGGAAATGCCACAAAAAAAATTATATATATGGCAATGACCTTATGTTTGTATTTAGGAACAAAAATGATAGGTTAAATTATATATTAAAAAATGCTTCTAATTATTTTTAAAATTTGTATTTATTTTGGCATTTCATAAATATTTCAAAACTATTCCTAGAGTAGAAAATTCGTTATAATTTTTAACGAGAAATTGACGTGTTAGTGTCTTAGCCATCGCCACATCGACTTTCTGTCCAACATTCTAATGGATTTCTACTTCAAGGGTAGTTAGGTCAAGATTAGTAATATTAATACAATTTTTCTCAAAGAATATGAATATTTTTTAAACACAATTAACAAAGTGTAGAGGTATATTAAGTGGGGAGACAAACCTATTCTATTTGAGATTCTTGTTTTTCTTTTTTAATTGAGTTACAGTAGGGGGAAGTTGAACTAATACAGTAGTTGGTGCATTATGATCTATTGTACTATATTTGAATTAACTATTCTATTTAAGATTTATGAACTTTATTAAATTGTCAATTTTAATCTTGTAACTCTATGACAAATTATTTTGATCTTGCTCGTTATTTGATTTTGTTAATATCCACTTCGTTCAATGTTTGTCTCATCTAACGTATGAGTTTTTATTATATGTCAACAACACACGTGAATACATATATTTGAATCCATGTCATACATTTATCAAACAATTAACGAACGAATAACAACAATAAACTAAAGTTACGTTTGATATAATAATTTAGTCTTTTATTTTTATTTACTATATTTGAAAATGAAAAATATTTTGGGTGTATCATTTTCATCTTTATATATCTGGTTTAAGTGTCTAATCACAAGCTATCGTGTGGCAATTTTTTTTTTAAAAAGATATTTTAATATTTAAAACTTTTTCCCCATTTAAGTGCTTTACTTTTATATACCATCAGAAAAGAGGTTTTCATGTTAAAAAAGTTCAAATCTAGGTTACTGTGTTTTTCCTTTCTGTCCACATTAAAATTCCATGTTTGCCCATGCAGATCACCCTTCCTTTCATTTTTTGTTTATTTAAAATTTTAAGGAATAAAAAAAAAAACAGTTTTTTATATTCTCTCTCATAGCTTGTGAAGTCCACCGACTATATCATTTCAAAAAAAAAACTACCAACTAAATACAATATTTGAACTATGGTCATTGGTGTGATGATAAAGGATTCATATCAAATAGGAAAAAACCGAGTGCAACCTTTGCGGTACTCAATTAAAAATTGCTACGTGGATTAAAAAAGTAATTTTTTTGTGTATGTAGATGAAGAGAGCGGGAAAATTTGTACGGATAACTCAAAAATTAGGCTGAAAATTCCAAATGACCATTTGCTGACGTCAATGAAATTATCGAAAAATGAACTCGCACACGCAAAAAAGTCAATCTCGATCTCGCTATCTCGTTCTTGCTCTCGCTCTTTCTTCCTTTCCTCACTCACAATCACTCTCATCTCGCTCTCACTCACTAGAAGTGGTTGTGTCGAAGCTGTTCGTGTAGACTTATCGTGCTGGAGAAGAAGAAGAAACTGTAGAAGAAGAAGACGGAGAAAAAGAAGAGGCAGAAGCTGAAGAAGAAGAGAAAAAATAAAAGAAAAAAAGGGGGAGAATGAAGCAGCAGAAAAAATGAGAACAAAAAAAGAAAAGAAAAAAAGGGGGAATGAAGGAGGCAGGAAGAAGAGAAGAAAAAAAGGTGAATTGGCTGAATAACGAAGAAAAAAAATCAATAATGGCAATATTATAACTTCACATGGTCATGACATCATCAAAGGGTTATATGGCATTTTTTTAAAAATTAGGTTATTTGTCATTTTGGGCCTTTAAAATGTGTTTTTTATGCAATTATTCGAAGAGATGGCATGAGATTAGGTGTGGTCTAATCATTACTCTATCAAATAAGTCAATCCATATTTGGGTTGAAGTGGTACCCAAGATAAGTTAGAGAGAAGTCGTGAATCGATACATAAGGCGTGTTTTACTTTTGTAGAATTTTTTGTGGTTAGACCTAGGGGTAAAAATGGTTCGGTTCGGTAGTCAAACCGAACCGAACTGAAAAGTTTAAAATTTTGATATGTGAAACCGAACTTAACCATGCAGTTTGGTTCGTTTTGCTCTTCAAATTAAAAATGGTTCGATTTTAAATTTGGTCCTGCTCTTTCTTTTTTTAAAATATATATATATATATATATATATATATATATATATATATATATTAGTTAAAAACGGTTTGGTTTAGTTTCAAATTTGGTTTTCAAAATTGAAACTGAATCAAACTAAATAATTCAGTTTCAAGATTTCTTCAAACGGACCGAACCACATTTTTTGGTTTCACTGAATTTTTGGTTTGGTTTTGGAACACGGTTTGGTTTTTATGGTTTGAATGGCCGCCCCTAGTTAGACCATTACATCGAGAAAAGCCTTCATAAAATAAATTTTAAAAAAAAGCATAAACATTTATGTGAAAAACTCCAAAAACCCAAAGAAAAACCACAACCTTCCATATTGAAATCCATTATGTGAAAATTAATTTGTTACAATTGCACGAAATTCTCTCTCTGATCCCAATTACACAATATATAGTATTCTCTTAAGGCTTTTGAGTACCACTCACACCCTTTTTTCCACTCTCGATAAGAAAATACAAAAAGAAAATTCAGCGAGAGTTATCACATTAAAATTTAAAGTATTTTTAACTAAGACGACATGAAACCATAGCTATAAACTCTTTGTATAATGCTCCAAGCCTATCTTTTTTCAATCTTTCAAACGTGTAGTACAATTCATCTTCTAATACTTTTTCAAAATCTATACATTAGTCCATACTTGATATAGTAGTAGACATGCATAGCTCGACTCAATCTTGTCTGGTGAAATACGAGCGAGTCGTCATGGCGGTGCACTTATGACTCGTCCCCTTCTCTCTAGGCATGGAAGTTGTCTCCTTACACATGACCTAATTATACCTTGTCAGACTATATTAAACCTAAAAATTTAATAAAATAACAATTGCAATCATCATCAAAAAGAAAAAAAATGGAAAAAGAAAATATAGTTAATAGGTAAAATGTAGGAAAATTAATTTATAAGGAAAGGAGGGTAGAATGGTCCAAGTGCCGCCAAGGAAGTGGAAAATTGCAGCCCACAGCATTGATGCAGGTGGCACATCCTAGGAAAATCAAACGTGTTGCACAAGAAAAGTTTGAAATGTTAATATTGTTGACTTTAATTATTAATTTTGAAAAATAGGGTTGAACTATATAAGATAAAGTTTAATTATTACTTACTTATATTAATTAAATTACACGTCATAAATAGTTTAAAATAAAATAATATCTGAAATCTGCTTCTCTCAAAACCATAGGGTAGCCAGTGGATTTTTGGACCGACTGTGTCCCACTAATTTAGGCCACTGCAAAATATTCTCAATTTCTTCAATTATGAACTAACCATAAAAAAAAAAAAAAAAAAAAAAAAAAAATTGCATTAATACCTCTTTAAAAAGATAGTGATATATTAATCATTAAGTTATATTATATAGTTTTACAAATATAAGTTCTCAGTAGGGAAGATAAGTTATGTCTTCAATAATTAAACTAAGTTCATATAATTGATAGTTACATATTAATTTAAATTTAGTAAAATAAATAAATTTATATTATTAAAAATTGATTTTTTTTTGAAAAAATTTCACATATAGAAAAAATGTCAAACTATTTACAAAAATAGCAAAAAATAAAAATACTAAGAGATATTGATAGACTTTTATCAGCATCTATCAGTGATAAACTTCTATCATTTCTATCACTGATAGACTTTTATCAGCGTCTATTACAACTATATAAAAAGTTTACTATTTTTTGTAAATAATTTCTCTTATTTTTTTAAGAAAATTTCCCTTTTTTTAGCAATTAAAACTCGAAACTAATAAATGTATTAATTTAAACTGTAAATTTTTACATATGTATCAGTTTAAGTTGTTCGTTAGTGATTTATAACTATTTTTTTATTGATGCTATTTGAAAGTGACTCAAAATGACATATAAAATTATTCTTCTCCCATAATCAGCGTGAAGTAGCAAAAAAAAAAAAAAATAATTATAAATAAATAGAGAAAATGAAGGTAAGAAAAAAACAACAACTCAAATTTAATTAAACTCTATACTACTATATCTATTTAGATTCCTACATTTCTCTCTAAATTATATTAAATGATCTTTCTATTTAAAGAAGTTTTATACGCGTGTGTAAATTATATACTAATTATTTTAAAATGAAATTCGAATGGACACTAAAACTTAATTCACTTATGAAAAATTAAAATCTCAGTTGAGACTGGTTATTAGTTTTGAGTTTAATAGATACAAACATCTAAAATTGAGAGGTATGAATTAATTTTCTCCATATGAATGGTTTCATTTATTTAAACTTATGAGCGAATTATCATGATCTAATAATCAAAAAGAGCTAAATGGCCAAGTAATTCAGTTTGGTTATATAACGATTACATTTATTTATTGTAAAATTTCACCTACTTTGAATATTTTTTTTAACTCAGCAGCATATAAGTATGAAATACTTGAATATTTGACTTCTTAATCAATAGTATCTACCTCTAAACTAGTTGAAGTGCATTATCTTAATTAATGAATGTTTATAATCAACATTAGAGATTTACAAATAAATTATTAAAGAATTAAGATCAAATCTATGTAATTTAAGCTACTCTCTTATCTAGAGGTCAAATACAAATTGAATATCATTGGAAAACATTTACTTGTTGATCAAATACAATCTAGCTTAAGGTGAAGGAATTTTGACCATAGAAAATAGAAAGTGGCTAACTTTTTTTTTAATTATTATTATTGTCAATTTCTTTGGTTTTATGTTTTTTTTTTTAACAAAATTGTTTAAAGTATTAAATTGTAGTTTTAAAATGAAGCTTTAAAAGATACCTACAAATTTCTTTGATTTGACAAATATTTTATAAAATTCAGGTAAAGTCTTGAAACTATGAAAATTCAAAGGTTTTTTTTTTAAATTAAAATATTAGGAAGAAAAATTTAATTAAAAAAAATTATCAAAAAGACCAACAATCCTCTAATGTTGAATTTATCTTATAAATTTGTTTTTCTCTAATCTCAAGTTAATTACGTCGTAATCTATCTAAAGAAAGATTCATAAAGGACAACATGTGACACATAATTAATCACAAAAAATGTTAATTGATTGAATAATTTTCGTATTAAAAAAAAATCTAGTCAAAATGGCAATAATCTATAAAATAGTAATAATAAATACTTTTTCGAAAAAAAGTAGTAATAATAAATAAATAAATGGGACCCACATATGCTGAGTGTGCAATCCAAAGGAGAGGGAGCAATGATTCATCAATTTCACAGCTTTTCTCGAATGTAGGGCGCCACGTCATTAACCGGAAAATCGAGGAGTTTGATTGGCTTGACGTTTCCGACAAAACCACCGTGTCCGGTGCGATAAATTTGAGCATTCTTTTTTCAAATTTTTACTTCGGTAAAAAAGGGAAGAAAAAAAAATTGAAAATTTGATTCTTTATAAGAATTTAGCTTCAGTATTTTGATAAAACTCTCACCCATGGTTAATTAAGTTAGATGATATAATATTAAATTTGCATTCACGTATTAATTTAAATTTATGGATCAATCGGTGATTTAATAAACTATTTAGAAAAGTTTTATCAAATTATAAAAACTAAATTTTAACTTTCTCTAAATTATGGAGACCAGATTTACAATTTAATAACAAAAAAAAATCAAATAAACTTTAGAGAGTACGATTTAATTATGTCCTTACATCTGGAAAAGTTTCATTTTTACACTTAAATTTGAAACTTGTTTTGGAAAATATACGTCAACTTTGAAGTTCGTTTCAAATATTTTTATTTTTTTATTAAAATAGAGAGGATGGAAAGTGACATTATAGCTAATGTTTAAAAATTAGAAAACATAAATTTTATTACTTACAAATATATAGAAGATTAAGATAATTATTATTTTATGGAAAATTTTAAAAAAATAGAAAAATAAAGGAAACTATTTATAGAAAATAACAAAATTTTTAAATAGTTGATATAGACGCTAATGGAGGTTTATCAAGATCTATCAATGATAGAAATGATAGAAGTCTATCACTAATTGATGTTGATAGAAACCTATCAATGTCTTATAAGTGTTTTTTTACTATTTTCTATAAATAGTTTGATATTTGTTCTATCTGTGAAAATTTCTCTTATTTTATATTTTATATTTTTATTTTAAAATATATTGTTAAAATAATTTATGTAATTAATTTTTATATATTAGTCGTTGTTACATCGATTTGTGCAAATAGTGTTGTAAATAATGTCATGTGTGCCTTCTAATTTTGACATATTAATCGTCGCATCAATTTTCGTATTTGTTCGGACAAGCAAACTTTTTAAGGTTGTTGAGGATCCCATATTAAAAAGATAAAGATATCTCACAATCATTTTAAGATACATGAGTTATTCGGCTTATAGCTAGCAAGTTTTGAGATGAAACTTAATGTTTATTTAATATGATATTATAGTCATGAAGTCCAGACAAGTATTCATTCAAAAATTAAGATTAAAAAATAGTAAACCTAAAAAAAATACCATTTTCATAGGGTATGTTGAGGATCTCACATTGAAAATATGTGGAAACTTCATCATCTCTTAAATGATATACTATTAAATTTTTCTTCACTTATTAGCTTAAGCTTTTGGGTCAATCGGTAATTTAAGATATATTATGTCTTCACATTTGTGTGTACTTCTACTCTTCTTTTTTTTTTTTTTTTTTTTTTCATTTTCCTTTATGAGGTCTCTTAATTTTTTTTTTCGGGCTGATTTTCAATAATTTTTTTCTATTATTATATTAATCCAACCAAAATTTTAATTTAATTAAATCATAAATCAATAGTCCTTCAAGTTTAGATTTTAATTTTATCATAAACTAACTAGCAACTAATTCTGCAAAACGACTATTTTTTATAAGTTATGGCAAAAAGAAAAAAATCGAAACATAATCATAAAAATTTTCAGGTAAAAGATATAACTGTTTTTAAATATAGAAAAATTAGTCAAACTATTTACAAATATATAAATTTTTTACTATTTATTTCGGTCTATCAATATCATTATTACTCAATTGATAAAATTCTATCTCGATTTATCGTTGATAAACAATAAAAAATTTGATATTTTTCTGTTTATAGTAATTTTGAAACAGACGTTAAGAAAAACAACAACATAAAAACAAAATCTAATTAAAAAAAATTAAAAGTCGAAGGCAAAAAATAAAATAAGTATCACCCGACACCTAGCTCAAAAAGCACCCACAACTAATCACGAATATAAAATTAATAAAAATTCAACTAATATATATGGTAATAATTGCACAACTTGTTATCTAAAATAATAATAATAATAATAATAATAATAATAATAATAAATGAACAACTTGTATTATTTTAGATTTTATTAGGATAAACCAATAGAGCACAGCACAAAAGTAATTAAAAAATTTAGTTTTTTCCTCTTACAGCAAGTGGGTGTATAGGCCTGAATTATGAAATATTTCTTTTTTACCTTTGAGAGTATAATTTAATTTCAGTTTAATCTCTATATTTTAAAATGTTACGTTTTTTTTTATTTAGTTTATAAATTTATAGATTTTTATACTTTCACTTAAGTACCAAGGCTCACTTATGGTTCTTCATCTTAACTGTTAATTAATTAATTTCTTTTAAAATCATTATTAGTTAGATTTTTCTTAATTATTTTTTTTATAATGATTAGACATTAATGAAAGCTAATATACTTGTCATTAAGTTAATTTTTAAATTATTAAATAGAAAATTCATACAAAAAAACTACAAGTGGACACTAGTGAAACCTCAAAAGTAAAAATGTAAACTTTTGAAGCTTAATCGATCAAATGAAAACTAAACTTTGAGCTCAAAGGTAAAAATATAATCTTTTAAAATATAAAGACCAAATAAAAACTAAAGGATTAAAATGTAATATTTTAAAATTTAATGACCAAATAAAAACCATAATTAGATCTATAACACAAAAAATGTGTGTGTATAAATATTTGATAAAATACGAGACTTATTCAATTTTAGTTATCCTACTTTTAATAGATCTTAAATTTAATCCTTATTCCGGTTTAATATTGATTTTTTTGTATAAAAAATATTATCTATGAGCTTTTTAACCGTAAATTTTAGAAACATATTAAGACGATGTATTTTCTTACATAAGAATTGTTTTTATTATTTAACCAATTTCATTAAAAAAAATAATTTGAAGGACCAACTTTAAGATTCATTGAAAGTACCGAGACTAAAATTGAACGTTTAAAAATACAAAAATTAAAATCAAACCAATTCCAAAATATATTAACCAAAATGATAGTTTAACTCTTCTTTTTGATTAAACTACCATTTTGATCATATACTTCAAAGTTTGGTTAATTTTAATCCCTATACTTTCACCTATCCAACTTTATCCATTGTAGTTTCAATGAATCTTAAATTTAGTCCCTTAAAGTTGATTTTTACTGAAATTGGTTAAATAATAATAATAATTTTCATGCAAGAAAATACAATATATGTAAATATTTTTTCAAGATTTATACTAAAAATGACAATAGATAACAAAAAGTTCTAAAAAATCAACTATAAACTAGCATTAGGGACCAAATTTAACATTTATTAAAAATACAAATACTAAAATAAAAAAATTGAAAGTAGAAAAATTTTCACAAATAGAAAAAAAGTTAAACTATTTACAGAAAATAACAAAAAAAAATACTGATAGACATTGATAGACTTCTATCAGCATCTATCAGTGATAGACTTCTATAATTTCTATTACTGATAGACCTTAATAGACTTCTATCAACGTCTATCACAAACTATCTAAAAATTTTGCTATTTTGTGTAAATAGTTTCCCTAATTTTTCTACTTTTAAAAATTTTCCCTCGAAAGGATATGAATTAAAATTGAACAAACTTCAAAATATAGAGACCAAAATAGTACTTTAACTTTTTTTTAAACGGTTACCTTAGCTATACTTATCTTTTACCATTTCACCTAATTATTCAATTATAGAAGATTTTTGTCAATGTAATTAGAGTGAGATTCTAAAACAAAAAATAGATCTTCCACCTACACTCAAAAGTATTGCCCTATTTTATTTTTTTTTATTTTTCTTTATCTAATACTATAGATGGCAAGTTTAATTTGAAATCAATATATAAATAAAAAAAAAAATAAATAAAAAGTGGTAGAAACAAAAGGCGGTTTTAGGTAGCAACGTGGCGGGCGCTAACAGGTTTTGTAGTTGACAAAACTCGCGCCAAAAAACCACTTCACTTTAACGTAAAACACTTTTCAATACTATAAAGATGGACCCCACCCAAACTAAAACATTAAGATAAAATTAATCCTTACTCATAATAATATTATTAAAATTATTTAATCCAGTAATTAACGTCTATTTAGTATGTAATCCTATTTGAAAACAATAGATTTAATAAAAACACAATTATATTTGAGTTGTTTTAAATATAGAAAAACGAGTCAAATTATTTATAAATATAATTTTTTTTACTATCTATTGCCGATAGATCGCGATAGACTATCACTTAATTATATATATATATATATATATATATATATATTTTGTTTATAATAATTTCATTATATTTTATATTTTTAAATATATGTTTAATAGTATGTTAAAAAATTAGATTCTCATTTAACCAATTATTTTAAATGTGTTTGATACTATACTTATAAATCACTAAATATTAGGTTGACTGAAATTATTATTAATTAATTTATGAACATGTTTTAGGTTAATTTTTTTGTAATATTTATAATTTATAATACATTATATGAATTAAGTTTATAGCGTATTTCTAAATATCTTGACCTTAATTTAATATATTATTTATTTTATAATTTAAAATTTAAAATTTGGATACATTGAAGACATTAAAATGTTGTTTTTTAAATTTTGTACTATTTGGATCACATAATTTGAAAATAGCTTTCAAAAACAGAATTCAAATTGTCTTTTAAAGAGCCTGTCAATGTAAAAAACATAAAAGATCAAAATTTTCGACCACATGTACCAGTAAATTTATACAAACCCATCATGTTTTTTGTAATATTATATAATTTGTAATTAATGTACATTTTAATTTTATAATATGAATTATGTTTATAACATGGAAGGTTGTTTTCAAATATAGAAAAATGAGCTAAAATATTTATAAATATAACAAAATTTTACTGTCTACCTGAGATAGACCGTGATAGATCGCAATAGACTACTATCTGTATCTATCGCAACACAAATAGTAATCTATCACAGATAAACAGTGAAATCTTGTTATATTTATAAATAATTCCATTATTTTTGTTATTTAAAATAAATTTCCTAACACGAAATCATATATTTTTAAAATCCAGAATCTGAATACATTGAAGACATTAAAAGAATCTGAATACATTGAAGACATTAAAAGAAAATGTTGTTTTCCCAATGTTGCACGATTTGAAACCGTGAATCACATATCCAAAAATAATTTTTAAAAACAGAATTCCAACCTAAAAAATATATAATATAACATAATCTTAATTGTCAGCCAAAACAGACTAGCAAATTTCTACACACCCATCATTGCAATATCTTCAATTTAATATCCTAATCAAGTAGAAAAAGAACAAGAAAAAAAACCCATAATTTTAATTAAAAAGATCGAAAAAAAAAGAGATTTGAAAAGGGGAAAATGGGCCATGTGGGGAAGAAGAAGAAGAAGAAGAAGGAATTAAAGAATGTAAGAGCAAAAGCGGTTTTGCGACAGGAAGAAGAAAACCACAGGAAGGTAATGGCAGTAAATAATGGCATTTTCACGGAAATTCAAGCACCCCATTTCCTTTACCCACCGCATCCATGGTGATCATCATCATCATCATTCAGCTGCAATCGCCAAACCCTTTCTTCCATTCCCTTTATAAAAACCCTTTCTCCTCTTCCTCTAATCTCACCATTCCATTTCCACATTTCCCCTTTCTATTTCTTCCCTAAGGTCTGTTTTCCTTCTTACCATCCTCTTTTTCTTTCCCCCCCATTTTCCAATCCACAATGATTCCAGGGTTTTTTGTCTGGATGATCCCAGTTTTGATTTCTTTTGTTTGATTCTTTGTATTTTATCTATGTTCAAATGTAGATGATGATTTAATGTTAATTTAGTATACCCTTGATGATGATTTTGCTGATAATTACTCTAATTTTTGTGGGTAAGAAGTTATAGTTCTTAGGTTGGAATGAGATTGACAAATGCCCCTTTTTGTATTTATTGTTCTTATGTTTCATTCCACTTGTAACTTGTAAGCTCTCTGTGTTTCTCTTGCTCTTCCTTTCCTTTCCTTTTTATTTTTCCCACATGTTCTTCTTTGTCTGCTCTGTTTTAAAACATTTGACAATCTTTTCAATTTTTAAATCTTCTTTATCTTGTAATCAGATAATTATCCAGTTTATTCAATGGAGAAGAGAATTCACACTGGTATTTGTTTCTTATGGTCAAATAGTTTGAACTCTTTGTCTTTCTCATCTCTTTTTTTTCTTCCTCCTAACAATTCCTCTCATGCACAGTGATGGCTGTTCATCTTTCAATCTAACTTGAAAGAATTTTTTTCCATTTTCTACCTTTTATTTTTTCTGATCCGGAATTCTAGAACATGGGTTGGTCTTGATTCTTGACTTTTCAATGTGTCTAAAGGAGGAGGAGGAGGAAAAGTATAAACAGAGCATGCAACTTTTAAAAATAGTGTCTGAGACTCTGAGCTTCCATGGTCCCTTAATAATTTTTTTCCCCATTTCTATATTTTCCATTCAAGACTGTGGAACTCTCTCTTCCATTTTCCTTCCAGCTGAATCAAGACCCAAATTTTGAAAATTTTGTCAGATAGGGTCTGGTTTGGTTGGTGGGTTTAGGAATTTTTAATGCAGATATTAGTTGTAGATGTTTTGACTATTGAGTATGAGTAACCAACCCAATTGCATTAGTAGGTGAAGTTTGATTTGGATAAAATGGATTGTTCACATATTTTAATGTTTTCTCTTTCAGCTGAAGCTAACTAAGATTTTCCTGAAATTTCTGTTCATCCTCTAAGAAGATAGCCATGGCAGAACGAGTCCTCAACCGTGTTCACAGCTTCCGCGAGCGCTTGGATGAAACTTTAATTGCTCAACGAAATGAAATCCTAGGCCTCCTCTCAAAGTATTTTATTTTGATCCTCTACTTTTATATTTTTGTTGGATCATGGTCTGCTTAGTGTTAAAATGGCAGCTAAAACTAGAAAGATAAGGCCGTTGACCACTAAATAACTCTGATTTGTTCGTAGAATTGAGGCTAAAGGAAAAGGCATCCTGCAACATCATCAACTGATTGCTGAGTTTGAAACAATTCCTGAAGATAATCGAAAGAAACTAGCTGACGGGGCATTTGGGGAAGTCCTGAGATCCACTCAGGTGATAAGAATGATCTCTTTAGAAACTATATTAAGCTGTTCTTTCTCCTGCAGAATCGTGATATTTGATCTCTGTGTTATCTTCTCAAGTCTGAAGTTATTTTTATGGTGCAGGAATCCATTGTTTTGCCCCCATGGGTTGCTCTTGCTGTTCGTCCAAGGCCAGGTGTGTGGGAATATATTAAAGTCAATGTCCATGCACTGGTTGTTGAAGAGCTTCAAGTTGCTGAATATTTGCACTTGAAAGAAGAACTTGTAGATGGAAGGTAAAGTTTACAAAAGTTTCTGTTCTTTTGATTTGCAATAAATCTGGATGGGTTCTGATATCTTAACACTTTTTTACATTGTAATGCCAGTTCGAATGGCAACTTCGTTCTTGAGCTTGATTTCGAGCCGTTTAATGCTTCCTTTCCTCGGCCTACTCTCTCCAAGTCCATTGGCAATGGCGTTGAGTTCCTCAACCGTCACCTCTCTGCAAAGCTATTCCATGGTAAAGAGAGTATGCAGCCCTTGCTGGACTTCCTCAGAGTTCACTGCTACAAGGGAAAGGTAATTCACTTCACATTCTTCATCTCTTGATTTGATTCAGCCTTAAACTTTTCCTTGTGTTGACATGGCTGCATGAATGTGTGTGTTGTTTTAATTGCAGACAATGATGTTGAATGATAGAATTCAGACCCTGGATGCCTTCCAACATGTGCTGAGGAAGGCAGAGGAGTATCTAGTAACACTTGCACCTGAAACACCCTACTCTGAGTTTGCAAACAAGTTCCAGGAGATTGGCCTAGAGAGAGGGTGGGGCAACACCGCCGAGCGTGTTCTCGAAATGATCCAACTTCTTTTGGATCTCCTTGAGGCTCCCGATCCTTGCACCTTTGAGAAGTTCCTTGGTAGAATCCCCATGGTCTTTAATGTTGTCATCCTTTCGCCCCACGGTTACTTTGCACAAGATAATGTCTTGGGTTACCCCGACACCGGTGGCCAGGTTAGCTTTGTTCATACAAAGGAAAAATGTTGTATATTCTTTGTTGTTCTAAATTGACATGTTTTTTTTTATCTCTTTGATGAAGGTGGTTTACATCTTGGACCAAGTTCGTGCTTTGGAGCATGAAATGCTTCAACGTATAAAGCAGCAAGGATTGGACATAACTCCTCGCATTCTCATTGTAATGTCAAGATCTTGCTCGTTTTTCCTTGACTGAGATTTTTGACACTCACGTAAATATCCTGCTCTCGATCCGATGTTTGAATGTTTGCTTTTGTTTCTGTTCATACCAGATCACCAGACTCCTTCCAGATGCAGTAGGAACCACCTGCACTCAGCGTCTCGAAAAAGTATTTGGGACAGAGCACTCCCACATTCTTCGAGTTCCATTCAGAAACGAGAAAGGAATAGTCCGAAAGTGGATCTCAAGATTTGAAGTCTGGCCTTACCTAGAGACTTACACTGAGGTGATCCATTGCCCCTGTTGTCATTGTATTTGATATCCCTTGTGCTCGCTTCTTCGATTGTATACTGAATCAAACTGACCTTGTTTTTGTCAGGATGTTGCACAAGAACTTACCAAAGAGTTGCAGGGAAAGCCCGATCTGATCATCGGAAACTACAGTGACGGCAATATCGTTGCCTCATTGCTGGCACATAAACTGGGAGTTACACAGGTCTGTGACATATCTGTATAGTCTTATTGTTTCATGTTGTTGTTGGTAAAGGCTCATGATCTTGTTCGTTTGTTTCATGTTTCTTCTGCAGTGTACTATCGCTCACGCCTTGGAGAAAACTAAATATCCTGATTCAGATATTTATTGGAAGAAATTTGATGACAAGTATCACTTCTCATCCCAATTCACAGCTGATCTTATTGCCATGAACCATACCGATTTCATTATCACGAGTACTTTCCAAGAGATTGCTGGCAGGTAAGACGTTTAATTTGTTGTTCATGGTTTGATTGTATGTGGATGGTTTGTGTGTGTTATCTTACACATGATTTCTTTTGGATCTCAGCAAAGATACAGTTGGACAATATGAAAGTCACACAGCTTTCACTCTTCCGGGGCTCTACCGAGTGGTCCACGGAATCGACGTGTTTGATCCCAAGTTCAACATAGTTTCACCTGGAGCAGACATGAGCATCTACTTCCCGTACACAGAGACCGAGAAGAGGCTGACTTCCTTCCACCCTGAAATTGAGGAGCTTCTTTATAGTGAAGTTGAGAATGAGGAACACTTGTGTGTATTGAAAGATCGGTCCAAGCCGATCATATTCACAATGGCGAGATTGGATCGTGTGAAGAACATAACTGGACTTGTCGAGTGGTATGGCAAGAACAAGCGTCTCAGGGAGTTGGTTAACCTAGTGGTTGTGGCTGGAGACCGGAGGAAGGAGTCTAAGGACATTGAAGAGAAGGCTGAGATGGAAAAGATGTATAGCCTAATAAAGACCTACAACCTGAATGGCCAATTTAGATGGATTTCTGCACAGATGAACCGAGTAAGAAATGGCGAACTCTACCGATGCATTGCAGACACAAAGGGAGCTTTCGTGCAGCCTGCTGTGTACGAAGCTTTCGGTTTGACAGTTGTGGAGGCCATGACCTGTGGATTACCTACCTTTGCCACTTGCAATGGAGGCCCTGCTGAGATTATCATCGACGGTAAATCTGGCTTCCATATCGATCCATACCATGGTGAGCATGCTGCTGAAATCCTCGTCGACTTCTTCGAGAAGAGCAAGGAAGACCCATCACATTGGGATGAAATCTCCAAAGCAGGCCTCCAGCGTATCTACGAGAAGTAATCACTTCAAACTTCACTCGAATCGATCTTCGATTACTTAATCCTATGAATTCTTACAATGTTCATCAACTGTACAAATGCAGGTACACATGGCAGATCTATTCAGAGAGGCTGCTAACACTAACCGGAGTTTACGGATTCTGGAAGCATGTATCCAACCTCGACCGCCTCGAGAGCCGCCGTTATTTGGAAATGTTCTATGCCCTCAAGTACCGCAAGCTGGTAAGTAGATACATCCAACAAAATCTTTAGCTAAAATGGAATAGTTGGAGCTTTATATTGATTAATGTGGAAATGTTGCAGGCTGATTCTGTGCCACCGGCTGTGGATGAGTGAGAAAGCTTGTAAGGGAAATGAAAAAGGGGAGCATCAGTAATAGAGAAAATAGTTCTCTGATTTCCACAGGAGTTAATAAAAGTGATATTATGTTGATGCTTCCTGCAAAATGTGAATAATGCAAAGAAGAAGAGTTTATTGTTTTTGTTTTTGTTTTTGCCATTGTTTTCTTTTGAATTGTCTGATATTGTTGTATCAATTGGGTGTTTCGAACCCGGTCATCAATTCGAGTATTATTGCCTTTTCGCTTTGTTTTTCCCTATTCAACATCTCTACAATGAATTTAAACAGAATCCATGAAGGAAATTAGAGCATATTCCTATCCAGAGAAACAAAACCAGTCATGGTGATTGACAGGTTGATCGAGTAATTTTATTATTTGAGGAGAATTTTATTATTTGAGGAGAATTTAAGAAAGATACAGATAGTTTATATGTCACCCCTCTAAACTCTAAGTTCAAAATTGTAAATTACATATGTAAATAATTTAAGTTTAATTTTAAAATCAACTAGCCAGATTTTGTGCTTGATCATTTGGAGCGCCAAATAACATAATCGAAAAAAAATGGGCTCATTTTTAAAAACATTGTTTTGGGAGACCCTTTACAAGTGAAAAGTAACAAATGTGAGGTCCAACCTTTAATATTTTCACCAACTTTTTGAATCAATTTTTTTTTTTTGGGAGATTTTTAAAAATAGAAAATCAAGGAAAACTATTTACATAAAATAGTAAAATTTTTAGATAGTTGTGATAGACGCTGATAGAAGTCTATCAGTAATAGAAATGATAGAAGTGATAGATGCTGATAGAAGTCTATCGGTCTTTTTTTGCTATTTTCTGTAAATAGTTTGAAATTTTTTCAACCTGTGAAAATTTTCCTTATTTTTTCTTTTTTATTTACTTCAATCAAAATTGAATAAGAAAATTTAAAACAAAATTTTCGATTCAGTTGATAAATTGTTTGATAAGATTTTTTTAAAAAAGAAATTGAAAAGAATTAGAAAGAAAAATCTTCATAAGAATTAAAAAAAAAAATATTTCAGATGCTTTCTTTGTTTTGTTTTTTAAAAAATAGACTATATAAATAATTAGTGAAAGGAAGATTAAAGAAAGAGAAACAAAGTTAAAAAATAAAAAATGAAAGCCATGGATTCCAACCGATATTTGGTCGGAACCATGGATTCCGACTGAGACTTTAACCGGAATTGAATTTTCTTTTAAAAAATTATATATAATATCTAAAAATATTTAAATTTTTTTTTATTTTATTAAACCAAACGAAGAAATAATTTCTTAAAAGAATCTTATCAGATCTTTTCTTTTTAATTCTCATCAACTTTTTTTAAAAATACTATAAAAAAATTTATATAAACCAAAAACGTAGACAAAAATTACGTTTTAGAATTCTTTATTCAATTTTAATTGAAGTAGATAAAAAGAAATATATTTTTGGTTGTGAAGTATGGTGAAACATTGAAGAAAGATAGGTGAAAAATTGAAGAAGGTAATGGTATAAAGGTACTTTCACAGTTTCACCCCATGTTGAGATAATTTTGAGACCACAAAAACAAAATTTTAAAATATGGGTCTATTTTTAGAGATGAAAATTGAATGGGTCCATTTTTGTCAATTTTTCCATGTAGATAGAAAGATGTTACATAAATATGAAGATTAATGAATGACAGAGAAGTAAAGAGCGATACCGAAATTTGGTACTAAATGTGAAGTTGTAATTTTCAGGAGGAATTGAATGATTGCCCTACACAATAGAGAAAAAACTCGCACCAGTACGATGCATGGCCACCAATACTCCGACGATCAAGACAATAGTAGTTTAGAGAGAGAGATTAAAAAATTTAGGATGTATTTCACCGTACCTCAAATATCACAAGCCCTCTCGATTATAGAAATAGGCTTCGTAACGATTATTCACTTATTAACTTCTTGAGTCATTACTAACCGTTGTGGATCGTTTAATTTATTAAATTAGTAACCCAAGCATTATGCAAAAGTACAACACTTAGACATAATCTTTACTTTCATAGGGCCGACCTCCTCCAATTCTATGGTCGTCCCTATGGGTTGGCATCCATACTTAGACATTATGACTTTATGACTGACCCTATGAATCGGTCTTCGTATACTTAACCAAATAAATGTACCGACTCTATGGGTCAGTCTCCATATTTAGCCAAATAAACTTATGGCTTCATGGCCGACCCAATGAGTTGGTCTCTATATACTTAACCAAATAAGTATTCACTTTTTCACACACAACAACTAGGAATTACTAAGAATCTGGACGGTCACCACCAATCTCTAAACTTTGTTTCTAAGGTTTTTGAACCAAACATCATTGTAAGAGACATTGTTTCCATTATTTTGTTAAGGGGTGGAAATGGTGTTTATAGACTTAATTTTTAAAAATTAAAAACTAAAAATCAAATAGTTACCAAATGGAATTCAATCGTTTGAATTATGAGCATCCAAGTGCCATCCCATAGGGAACACAAGCCAATTAAATTCCTCTACCACTATTTTGGTCTTTTGATGACTTTGAAGTCTATAGCATTTTACACCATGAGGGCCATCTTTGAATGCTCAGGGACTCTTTGAAGCCTAATTGGTGGGGAAAATGGACAAAACGAGACGATTACTCAAATTACAAATATCTCTTTCTAGTCTATTAGTACATACATCACTCTTGAGGATGTTCGTAGGTTGTCCCCTCCTCCCCTAGTTCCTTCAAGGTGAATGTTGTTGCTGGTTACATGGGTTTTGGGGCTATTGTTTTTGACTCCAATAGTGACACCATGCTTGTTAGGAAAAGCCATAACTTCTTGTTTGGATTTGTTTAATTTACTGTGGCCATTGCTCTCCATGATGACATTTCTAAAACGTCTTTTGAAGTTGACATCTTCATGTTAGATAATATAATATTTAATTTGACTTTATCCATCAACTTAACCTTTTGAGTCAATCGAAGATTTAAGATGATATAAAAGTATCCTGTGTTCAAGTCTCCGCATTGTTATTTCTTCCCCAATGGGTCTTCTTCATATTTCAAGAATACAAGTGAGGGAGAGTATTAGATGATATAAGATTAGGTTTGCCTTCACCCATCAGCTTAAGCTTTTGGGTCAATCGACGATTTAACATTTCCCTCTCTAGGCTGAGATACGTTAGGTACAGTCTTTTGTTGATTTCTTGTGTTATCTACTGACTAGTGGTTCAATTCAAGGCTTCTTCCTTTGTCAAATGCAAATGTAACTTAGTTACTCATGTTTTAGCTTTCAATGCTCGTAGATGGTTTTTAGCGATTCGACTTGAAAACTACCCTCGACGAGGAGATTTTGCACTTCTTTATGATATTTACGTTAACTTTGTTTTGTTATATTCCCTTGTTTCTTTTCTTTACTTGAGAAAAATAACACACAACTACTAGTTTTAATTTTATGTTGGGGAAGAATAAATCTTTAAAATATAGTTTTTACTATTTTTTTTTTTTTTGTAAAAAAATTAAAATAAATATCATTTAACCAATTCCACTCAAAATATTACCATAGTAAATTTGTTATTTACTTTATAGTAATATAATTTCTGTTTGATAAATTTACTATAGGGCATGATCATAAATTTAGAATTTTCTTCACTTAACATAGAGCGAGGTTAGAAATTTGAATCTCGATTTTTTTCATAGTTTCTTAATTCAATACATTGTGGAGTGGACAATTCAAACTTCACACTTTTTAATTAATGTACGTGTAATATTTTAATCAATTGAACTATATTTATGTTAGAAATATGAATTGAATTCAAAACAAGCCATATGAATTGAATTCAAAAGGCTATCAATTAAAATTCAAGCAATATGAATTGAATTAAAACAGGTATCAACTAAAATTCAATAAAACCTACCATAGTTGGGAGTCTTTTCATACTACTTTCACACACACACTTACTCATAGTATTAAATTTTCATCGATATATCGATATTTCTACGTTCCTATGGGTTCGATATCAGTATGAAGGGTGAATCAATATTTTCATTATATAAAAAAAATCCATGAAACACAAAAAATAAGCATCGAAATGTCACTAATATAAACATAATATAAATCATAGACATATTTACTTATTTGAAAATTATAAAATGTTTATTTACTAATTTAAATTTATTTTTAATTTTTTTGTTTTTATAATTTTTTCAGAAATATCCCTTGAAATCGATATTTTATCGATATTTCCATCGAAATTTTCATAAAATTAAGTCTTCGATATTTCCATCGACATTGATATTTTAAACCTTGTTCTTACTAGCTTAATTGAATGAAAAATTAATTGTTATTAATGAAAAATTGAATACAAGTCAGCATGTATAATATTGTTGAACTGGTTGCAAAAATAAACATACTAAAAAGATGTAAATGAAAGAACTACTCTAACTATAACATGGATAAAATGGTAACGCTTAAAATTTTGATTTGACATATAATACATTTTAGTATAATTAAGTCGACGATAGATTTTTTTAGTACAACAAGTGAAACGTGAAAATTCGAACTTTTGACTTCAAAAAAAGGAGTACATGCCAATTACTACGAGTTAGATATGCTCGCTTTGACAAGTCAGTGATGTATAGTTAATTACTTTTATATACACACCGGTTAATTGTATTGACTTCAATATAGTTAACCTCTATCGATTGACTAGTATGTGTATCAACTAACATTGATCATAATTTTATTTTAAAAATATAATAGAAAAACAAAAACTAGCCTTCACAAATTTCTTATAATTTAGTTAGGAAGTTGCACCATGTGTTATTTTTGTAAAAGTATATGAAATGATTATTTTAATAAAATATGGGGTAGGAGATTCAAACTACGGATCTCCCAATCGTTAATACATCTATATATCGGTTGAGCTATGTTCACTTGTGAGATTATGAAATGTTAGATGCATGTAATTAAGAATATATTATTTTATTGCATCATCAAATAAGAAATCTAAATAAATCAATTATAATATAAAGGAAAATATTTAGGTGTATCTCGGACAGCACCTATCTTTGTGCATCCCACCAAATTGTCAAATCATAATTTGCCACATGACAAATTCATATTTTATGTGTATGATGAGAGTGTGATGCATAAAGATATTGCATCTTGCAATGAACCCAAGTATTGTACTCTATAATAAATAATGTTGATGCCAAATTTTGGATAGGAGAAACACACCTGACCTTCACGTGACACCAGTAGTGAATTTGTTTGAAGAGGAGAAGAACTTGGCCTGCAAAAAAAAAAAAAATCTATACATCGGTATGGTGCTTGCCACACACACTCCGATGCTTAAATGAGAGAGTGAAGAAGTTAGGAAGCTAGAGAATTTGAGAGCAAGACCCAAGTTACCATATATGAAGTATAATGATGTATTTATAGAGAAAGTTGACCAAGGTTGTTCCCTCGGGTTTCAGAGTCGCCTTAAGATAATTATATAACCTACTGGACCTAAAGGCATGTCTGGTTCCATGTTTGACTAGGGTCGTCCTCGACCTTGGCCAAACATCTCTCCCTAGGCTCATTTTGGTCCTAGGGCGATGTTTGGGGCCAGGGTTGAATAATTTTTTTATACAATTCAAATTTTGGTCATTTTTTACATGGGCTAATGATGGCTATTTTTCGTCCTTTTTGGGTTGTACCTTTGTCCTCCCCTAAGGAGCACCATTCGTGATTTAAATTTCATGTACATGTATCAGGGACTTGTCCATGGATATGAATTCAAAATTTTTAACCCATAATCCCTGAATTAAAAAGGTGTATCACACAAAAAAAGATCAAAGAAACCGTTGGACGACTAGCTTGAACCTTGAAAAAAAAATTGAGTCTAGGTCATTGTCTGTCAGTTTTTTTTTTTCGAACAAACCTCAATTTTCCTTAAAATGGACCCATCTTTGGGCTATCTGAACTTTAAATCACTTTTAAACGATGGAGCTTCAGTCTTTCGAGCTAAGCACTTTGATAAGAATATGTAGTTAAAATTTGTGTTTGTCTCTAAATCTTGAACAACCCAGCTTTCCATCGATAAGATTGAGCCTCGACTTCAGCCTCAAACACTTAGAATTCACACAACGATCTAAACGTTTAGGATGAGGTTGGTTGAGATCTTTGACCCTTATGTGCTTAGGGTCGACCTTAGCCTTAGCCATTTTTCAAAGTGTGCATAGTGTACTTGGACGCGTGTGGATGGTGAAAATATTTTACCTTTATGCACTTAGGGTCGACATCGGTTAGTCTCGTGTGAAATTTTGATCATATATTTACGTTTAATCAATAATTTTGATCCTCAACCTCGACTTTGGCTCTTTGCTTCAATTTGATCTCCTCGGCCTCGACCTTAGTCGTCTCACTTGGCTCTTCACTTCAACTTGGTCTCCTCGAACTCGACATGAGTTGCCTCAGCCTAGGCTCTTCATTTCAACTTGGTCTCCTCATCCTCAATATTTGTCACCTTGGCCTTAGCCCTTCACTTCAATCTGTTGGCCTGGTTGTGCGTAGCTTCATGTCTAAGGTTGTCTGGCAGTTTGAAACTTTCTTTTCCTCGGGTTGAGGTGGTGTTTGGTTCTTGTTTTCCGCAGGTGGCGGTCTTAGTTTGAGTCATCTCCTTCTATGTTCATGTTCTCGTCTCTCCTACTCATGCTTTGTAAGGTATGCAGATTGTCAGTAGTACACTTTCTTCCCTATAGACGGTGTCAACTATTGATGTCAAATTTTGGACAGGGGAAACAAACATGACCTTCACGTGACACCATCAATAAATTTATTTGAAGGAAAGAAAAACGTGGCCTGCAAAAGAGAAAACCTGCACACTGGTGTGGTGCTTGCCACACACACTCCGATACTTAAGTCAGAGAGTGAAAGAGTATGGAAGCTAGAAAGTTTGAGACCAGGACACAAGTTACCTTATATGAAATTATAATGATGTATTTATAGAGAACGTTGACCTAGGTAACACCTATGGTTTTGGAGTCGCCTTAAACCGATCGATTCCATTTTGGTCTTTGGGTGATGCTTAAGGCTAGGGCATCCATGAAATATGCCCTATTAGATGTTTTGGGCCGAGGTCGAGCATGCTAATTTGGGCTTTGACCTAAACTAACCCTCTTTCCTATGCCCATTTTGGCCCTAGGGTGCTATTTTGGGCCCAAACCTTGTTATTTTCTCGACCTTTTTACTTCTACTAATATTTTTTTTATCAATTATATCATTCGATCCAAAATTATCCGTACCCATAATACATAGTATCATACCTTTTATGTTAATAATCTTAGAAAAAGCAAAGGACTCAAACCACAACTTTATTGTTTTAATGATTAAACCGTGCTTGACTTAACAATATTGAGACGATTTCATTTTCTCTTTGGACAATATAGCACAAAAAGGCAAGGATTCAATAGAGAGTTCACTAGAACAAGTTCTGTCATCGATGATTTGATCACTCACCCTACAATTATTGAACTCTTAATTTATTTATTTTTTTTTTTTGACCTTATGACACTTGAACTTTCATAAAGATGTTGGGAGAGATACAATATATATAAGAATTGAGTAACACTAATAAACTATTACACTTTTTTTTTTTTTTTTTTTTGAAAGCTTCAATTCATAAGTCTTGTTACTATTTGACTTAATTTTAAATTAAAACATTATTATTGTAGACATTGTGTGTGTTGTATCTAATTGAAGTGTAATCAGTTTACTAGTCTATTAAGTTCTTATATATCATTTTCCCCAATACTATAAAGTTGTTTTTCTCTTTAAAATTTTCTTCCTTCAAGACTTTTCTCTCTCTTTATATCTCTCCTTCTCTAAATATATTTCTTTATTCTAATTTTTTTCTGTCTAACTTTTATTTCTAAAATTCAACAAGTTAAGGATGAAGAGTCAAACATTTGATTTTTATTGAGACAGATGTATAATGTTATAACCAATTGAATATGCTCAAGTTGGTTTCTCTCTCGGACTTTACTTTTTTTTTTTTCTAACACGTCTCTTGCTAACTTTATTCTCTTTTTAGATTTTCTCTTTTGATTTTTCTTTCTTGAAAATTTTTCTCTTTCTCACTAAAACTTATTCTCGTCCCTAATGTATTTTTTTTTATTACGCTTTAACTTTTTTTATTATTTTATTATTTTTGTGTTAAAATTTTAAACAACAATTGACTGAAGCTCCTTACAAGAAACTTAATTATAGTTCAACTAGTTAATGTTAAAGGCGAGAAAAAAAAATAATTATTTAGTGGATCATAATAATTTTAATTTATAATCAATTCAATCGGTAAACAAGCATATCAATTGAAATTGAAATCTACTATATAATATAAAACCGCCATAAAACCTTTCATTTTAAAGTTCAAATACCAAAAATAAATATTTTTTGGAAAAAAAATTGACAAATAAAATAAAAGGATGGAAGGAAGATTGATAGAAAAAGGTGGAAAAATAATTAAGTTTGGTCTGATTGGCTGAAAATTTTCTTTTTTGTATTTGAAGCCACCGACTTTTATTTATTTATTTATTATTATTATTATCGTTTTGGTTTAAATTTGTATATATAATAATAAGAAACATCAAGTATATTCAATATGTTTGGTCTCTTGCATATAATTAACCACGTGCAATAATTTCCTTTTTATTGGATTTTTTTCTTTTTTCTTTTTTCTCTAAACCCTCCGTTTATTTTTCATTTTTATGTTTTTAAAAATAAAAATACAAAGAAAGTCTATTTTAAAAAGGAAAATTTTCAGAGATAGAAAAGATGTCAAACTATTTACAGAAAATAGTAAAAAAAAAAAAAAAAAAAAACACTGATAGATATTGATAGACTTCTATCAGCATCTATCAGTGATAGACTTCTCTCATTTCTATCACTGATAGATCCTGATAGACTTCTATCAGCGTCTATCACAACTGTTTAAAAATTTTGCTATTTTGTGTAAATAATTTTCCTTATTTTTTTTATTTTTTAAAAATCTCCCTTTTAAAAAATAACAAAATGGTGTCTTCATTGTTTTTTAATTTTATTTTCATGATACAACCTTTTCAAAAGAAAAAAAAGATATTAAAGAAATTTCCGTCAAATAACCCACACCTTATTGTATTTTTAATTTTCAGAAGTTAAAAGTTTTTAAATTGGAACCAAATATATTTTTAAATATGGTAAAGATAAGGAATTTGTTTTTCTCTTTCTACAAAATTCTTTGTTTTCAAAAACAAATTTTTAAATCACTAACGAAAGAGGCATGTGATATTTGACTAAATTCAAAGAAATTCCAAGTAGTTTCTGCTTGCTTAAATATAGAGCACACATATTTTTATACTAAAGAGAGAAGAAATTATACCTAAGAAGTATGAATTACTTAGAGAATCACTAATAATTCAATAGAAATTCTCCATTTTGAAAATAAACTTGTATTTCGAGCAAAATATTGCTGAAGCTTAGCAGCCCATGTTTTCACATTTTTATTATTTTATAACTAGAAAAAAAAAACCCGACTTCTACTTTTAAAATTGGGTTGTTTTCAGATATAGAAAAATGAGCCAAACAATTTACAAATATAGAAAAATTTTACTATCACCGTCTATCGCATTTTCTTGGTTTAAAATTTTAATATCAAATTTGTAAATAGTTTGATATTTTTTCTGTTTATAGTAATTTCCCTTTAAAATTTTGAGTTGAATCAAATAAAACCACAAACTAATAATTGTATCAATTAAAACTCCAACTTTCATAAGAACCATTTTAGACTCTTAAGACCTATTTGATAGTGAATTTGGATTCTGTTTTATGTTTTTAGATTCGGTGAGTTTCGCAAATATGTGCTTGGCAGACAACTTGGAAAAAGCTATTTTCTAATTCTGTGATCCAAAAAGTGCAAATTTTGAAAAAACATTTTTATGTTTTAATTGTATTCAGATTTTGAATTTTAAATTTTAAAATGTAGAATTATATTAAACAAATATAAAAATATTTAGAAATACAATATGTCGTGTTATAAACTCAATTCATTTTTTAAAAAATATAATATGTATCATGTCACATGTTATAAATTATATAATATTACACAATAAAAATTATATAATTTTTTTTAACATAAATCGTATTCATCAATAAATTAATAATAGTTTATTGTTGTAGTTACCCACTAATATTTAGAATATAATTTTTTTTTAACATAAACCATATTCATAAATAAATTAATCATAAAACTAGGTGTAGTTATCTATTATTAAATTAGTGGATAAATTAACAACTTTTTAATATAATTTTTTAAAACATAAATCATATTCATAAATAAATTAATCATAAAACTAGGTGTAGTTATCCATTATTAAGTTAGTGGATAAATTAACAATTTTTTAATATAATTCTTTTTAACATAAATCATATTCATAAATAAACTATTATTAATAGCTGAATCAATTTTAAAAATTTTGAATGTGTTAGAGATTCATTATACACAACATTAAAAGTTGAAATTTATTAGAGATTTTTTTTATATACAAGTGTAGTCTTTTAGTTCCTTCATATTACATTTTATGAACAATAATAATGATGTAATAAACTAAAAATGCATTAAAAAATATATATGATGGAATGAATATTTGAAAAGTGGAAATTAAACTTTGTCCTAATCCATTGATTTGTCTTTTGTAATTCTATTTTTGGTAGACAAATCCAACTTTGGTTTGATTGGTATAATCATTAATTAACCTTTTAGTTTGATCAAGAAAGACCTAATATTTGAGCATATTATAAGGTCAATGTGTATTTTCTTAAAATTTTTCTAGGCTTAAATATGTTGGTGTTATTCCAAATGATTGCATACAAATCAAATTGAAACTTACTATACTTGCTGAAAAAATAATTGAAAAATCAACTAATATATTGATTAATTGAACTAATCAACTTTTAATTTAGAAAAATTACTATATATATATATATATATGTATATATAGAAAAAAATATCAAACTATTTATAAATATAGAAAAATTTCACAGTTTAATTTTATCGTGCGTCGATAGACAGTGAATTTTTTCTATATTTATAAATAGTTTGACTCATTTTTCTATATTTGAAAACAATCCTTTAACGTATAATTTAACTAATATATTGATATAAAAATTAACTTTTATGTGTTTTCAAGTTTACTCAATCAAATAGATTAAAAAGATATATTATTTTACAGATTTTAAAAAAATATTTTTATTAATGTGATCTAAATAATTAAAAGGGGAACTACTATAAACAGAAAAAATATTAAACTATTTACAAATATAGAAACTTTTTACTATCTATCAGCAATAGACCACGATAGAATTCTATCGCTATCGCAGTTGATCTTTAATAGACAGTGTAATTTTTTTTTATATTTGTAAATAGTTTGATATTTTTTCTATTTATAATAATTTCCCTTTATAAAATTCCTACTACGAAAAATATATTCGAAAACATTAAAAACATAAAATATAATTCGATTCTCAAAATTGAATGATTTGTTTTTATATTTCGATTTTCAAATTACACTAACCAAACTTTTGGTCCTGAGGAAATGGTACAACCATGATTCATGGCAGATTATAAATGTTCAATTGCTATTATGATATCATTTTTTTTAATACTAAATTTAGGCCACTTAAGTAAACTATTTGATTTTTCGATTTTTAGTTTTTAAAAATCAAGTCTATAAACATCTCTAAAAATCTATTTTTGTTATTGAAATATTTTGCTGAGAAATTATTATAAACAGAAAAAAATACAAAACTACTTACAAATATAGAAAAATTTCACAATCTATCCGTAGTAGACCGCGATAGAATTCTATAGCGCTGATAGATGGTAAAACTTTTCTACATTTATAAATAGTTTCACTCATTTTTTTATATTTGAAAAGAGCCCTATTTTACTTAAAAAAGATAAAAACTATAATAAGAAATTGAAATAAAATAAATACAATTTCCAAAAATCAAATAGTTATCTTTGCCATACAACATTATTGTCAAACCTTTCTCAAGTCAACCTCTTCTAATCATCTTATAGCTCACCAGATTTGACAATGAGAAAATGTATAATTTAGTCCTTACAAAATAGTTTTCAGTTTATTATTTCAATTTTCTGGCATATTAAAAAAGAATTAAATTTCATACACTTACCCGACACAAAATTAAAAGTTTGAGACTTCATTTCTATTTAGACATAAAATTCAATTTGAAATCTATTTGACAAGTTGATTCTTAGAAATTTTGAAAATGTCAATCACCTTATAGATATAAAGTTGAAAGTTAGATATTTAAAACAAGATTTAAAAAAATAATTTTGGTCCCTAAACTTTCATGAAAGTAACAATTTAGTCCATGAATTTTGGTTTATAATGATTTAATTCCTATACTTTGAATTTTGTAACAATTTAGTCCGTGAATTTTAATAAGTAACAAATTTGGTCATTGTACTTTCAAATTTATAACAATTTAATTCCTAATGTAAAAAAAATCATCAAAATTAGATGTCAATTTTTATTATTTTATGATATAGACTTTGTATTATATAAAAATATTGAGTCTCGAGACTCAATATTTTTTTTATCAGTTTATTTATGCAAAAAAATCTCATTAAATCTTAACACTAATTTCTACGATAGGAACTAGATCGTTACAAATTTTAAGATATAAGGACTAAATTGTTACACAGTAACGTTCAGGGACAATTTGTTACAAAATTGAAAGTACAAGAACTAAATTATTACAAACTAAAGTTTAGTGACTAAATTGTTGCTTTTATGAAAATTTAGGGACTAAAAATGATTTTTAACCTTAAAACAATTTTTAAGGTTTAGAGACATTTTAGGTACAAACTTAAAAGTTTAAAATTTAAACAATAGCGTTATTATAATCATAATTGAAAGTTTAAAAAATTATTAGAACTTCTTAAATTTTGGGTATCAAACTCTGAAAAAAAAAACCGTCATAAACAATTCTTACACGTTAATAAATTGTACTAGGTAAAAAAATAATAAAAAATCAAGCATAGTTCAACTAGCATATTATAATATATTAATGACTAAGATATCCGTGATTTGATTCTTTAAAAAAGATGGAAAAAAAAAAGTACATATGTATTATTATTTTAATTTTGGGAATTATGGTACGAAATTGGATTATTGTTATTATAATAGTAATTAATTAGGTCAATGGAGGGTTGAATAATTCAGTTGCAATTTCGTGAATTTTAAGATCAAATTTGAAATTGTCAAAATTCAATTAAAAAATAAAATCAACGGACAAATGCACGCCGACGGTCGTGCTTGAGCTTAGAACATAATCAAGGACTTAGATTCAAAGATATTTTAATAACAATCCAACCAAATTTGTGTAATTCAACTGACATAAAATATATTAACGACATATAAAATATATTATATCATAAAGTAGGATGTTCGATTTTTCCATTTTCATATTGTCCAAAAAAAAAAAAAAAAAAAATCTTATACTAACGATTAAAAATTTAATTCCTCTACTCCACATGTTGTAGAAAAACTAAAAGGCATCATTTCATAATAACCATTTAGTTTTTTAAAACTAAGCTTATTTCCTTCTAATTTTTTCGAGTGATTTTTTTCTTTATTAATTAAAAAAAGATTGAATTCTTAGTTGAATTTTAAAAATAAAAACAATTTTTTTTTTTTTTTTTAGCTTTTAATACTTGACTTAATTTTTTAAAACATTGGTAAAAAGTAGATAAGAAAGCAATAAATTTAAAGGTAGAAGGGGTATTTATACACCTAATTTTCATAAATTAAAAAGCAACAATAACCAAATAGTTACCAAACGAGGTATAATTTTTTTCTTTTTATTAATTAAATTATACATTTAGTCTCTAAACTTTGAGGTTTGTATCTATTTGATTTATGAACTTTCATACAAATTTAGTTCTTGCGTTTTCAAATTTTTTAAAACTCACGAATTTACTAGACACAAAATTGAAACTTTAAAGTTCTACTAGATAAAAAAAATTATAATTTATATATGATAAAATAATTGATTTTAAAAAGTTTAAATTTAGTTAGAAATCTCGAACACGAAAATTTGAAAATTCAAGAACAGAAAAGATACAGACTTCAAAATTCAGAGACTAAATTTATAATTTATCCTATTTTTTTATGCCAACACTTATTTTCAACCGAAAAGTTGAAAGTTCGTGCCCCTTGATTTGTTAGTAAACTTAAACTTAAATTTGTAATAACCCTATTTGATAATAAGGATGTTCTTTTTTCCAAACTTGTGATAATAATCGAACAAAGAATTCTTGTATAGTTGGAGGAGGTAACGGGATTTTTTTTTATTAATTAAACGGAAACGGAGACGAGAAATGTATTAATTTTTACCATATTAAACCATTGACAAAAACTTATTTTTATGGAAATTTATTCTCTTTTGGTCATGTTTGATTTTTTTTTTCTTTTCAATTTGGTTTTAATATATTATTGTTGATCGAGTTGAGTGAGTCCTTTTTTTTTAGATACTTTCATAGATTATTTTAATTAGGGCCTTTGAATGACTTCATCTTTAAGTGTTTTTTAAGTTGAAGATTAATTTATTAATTCGTTCATAAACCTTTTTTAAATTTAGTTTTGAAAAAGTACTAACTATAGATACCAAAGTTATTCAACTCTAAAGTTTTATTTAATAAAATTGAAGTCTTAACGTTAAAACCAACCAATCCAAGTCAAGTCAAGTCTATAAAAAGTATACAAAATAGAAAATTTCAAATTTCTTTTCATAATTGATTTTCTTAACCCAAAAAAAAAAAAAATTATAAATTTTGTTATGGGTAAATTTGGACCAGAATATAGGCCAAATGCCATAAAAATACTAGATTTAAGATAAAAGTGGATCGGAACTCAAATAAGTCTCGAACCAATGCATTTTTGGATTAATGAGGATCTAATCTTAACTTGTTAAGGATTAAGAAAAGGTAAACAATCATTTCTCTCGATAAATACATCATTATTATAACTTCATATGGGGAAACTTTGAATTTCTGACATCTTCTCCATTCTATTATTTTTTTTTTACCTCTGACTTTGTATTGCATGTCACCTCTCCTCCAAATTATAAATTTAGCGTTGAAACACGTGAAAATCATGTGAAATTTTTGCTTCCCATATTTTTGCCACATCAGAAAATTTCAAGTACAAAACAACTTATTTTATTAAATAATGACAAAAATAAGGTAGAGGTTAAAGTATTTTTAAAAATAGGTGAGAGTCCATGATTTTATAAAATTACCCCACATGGCATGCAAATCGTGGACCAGGTCTGATTTTACTCACATGTCTCGATCAATCCTGCCATGCTTGGAAAGCTGATCCATGTGGAAATTTGGGACCCAATCCACGATTTCCTCCCACTTTTCTCTCTACTACACTAATTATGGACTCCGTGATTTTGCTATCCTACTTTTGTTAATATTTTCAACCTAACTTTATTTTTGTCATTATTTATTAAAATAATATAATTTTTTTAAAAAAAATCCATTAAATTAATAATCATCTTTTAAGAAATAATCCAGTGGGCGCTAGGAGAGTGATTTAGAGAAATAGAAAGAAAAAAAAAAAGGTAATAATTTTCAAAGCGATGGAATGTTGAATTCTTAGGGTTTCCATATACATGAATTCCGATTGCAATTTAATTTGGTGGTTCAAAGTAAAAATTTCCATTAATTAGAAATTGGACCGACTTACAAAGGTTTTAGGGTTTTGAAGAACACGTGGAATTTTGGGTTCTTAAGTTTCAATTCAAATTCGTAGTTGTTTCCCTACAGATTTCTAAATTCTTTCCCATATTTCCACTTAATTAGGTCATTTTGTTTCCACTTCTTAAATTTTTATCATTTTTGGTCATAGGTTCATGCATCTCTCCTCTTTTTTATATATATATAAACACGTGTTAGTTGAATTTTTATAAAAGTAACAATTTAGTTCATAAATTTCAGTTGATTACGGTTTAGTTCCTGTACTTTATAATCTGTAACGATGTAGTTTCTATCGAAAAAAAATCATCAAAATTAAAGTGTCAATTTTTAATACGTAAGGACTTAATCTTTAAAGTTTATCAATAAATTTGATTTCTAATCAATTTACCAAATCTACACGGATAAGAAATTTCATTAAATTATATACTAATATTCTTCACAATAGGAACTAAATCGTTACAAATTCTAAACTACATGAACTAAATCATTACTTATTACAATTTAGGGACTAAATTATTAGAATTTTGAACGTTTATAAAGTTTAAGGACTAAATTGTTACTTTCAAGAAAGTTTAGAGACCGCTTTGTGACCTAGTTTTTTATATATTTGTTTTCTTTTTATTTTCTTTTCATATAAATAATCTTGATTATCTATTTTATATATTTTTTTTTTTGTTAAATCTATATGGGATGGGGGGATTCGAAAATCTTAACCTAGTTTATATACTCTAATCCGGTGAACTATTCTCAGGTTAATGAATCTGTAAACTTGAATATACCTTAATTAGTTAAAATAGTAATAAAAGGAAAAATATTGATTTACACTCATAAATTTTAGGAGTTGTATCAATGAACTAATAATTGTATCAATTTAAACTAACGGTAAGAGTATTTTTTAAAACTTATTTTGGAAGTCTAACTGTATTTTTGAAACTTTTAAAAGTTCAAGGATATTTTTGACACAAAATACAAAATTTACGAGTATTTTATATAATTTAGTCAAAACTAAAATTATAATTTAACTTAAATTAAATAATTAAAAATAGACTATATTAGAATTGAAATGAAAGTTTATGGAAACTACACCACTACATAATAGTATGTATGTATAAACAATATAAACTATTGAATATAAGACCTTAGACTTAATTCTTGAGCTATGAATTATTGTTATACATACACATGGGTACAAATATATATATATATATGTGTGTGTTCAAATTATATTGGTGTGTGAATATGCAAAGAAATTCAATTAATACAGATCATATGAAAGAAGAAATTAGAACCCATAAGAATATGTAGAAATTGAATCAAATTAAGGAAAGTTCTTCAAGGTTGAATCCCAATTTACACTTCACCAACTTTTATATATATATAGAATTTTATAAAGGTACAATCACATGGCCATTTATAAATAAATAAAGGGTTAAAAATACCATTTTGATCCTTATATTTTAAAGTTTGTTCAATTTTAGTCTCTGTACTTTAAATAAATCTTAAATATAGTTCCAATGCTAATGTATGGTTGATTTCTTAAAAGAACTTTTTTGTTTTCTATTACATTTTTACTATAAATTTTGAAAATATAATCACATATTTTATTTTCTGGCATGAAAATTGTTATTAATTGAAAAATTACTATAAACAGAAAAAATATCAATCTGTTTTAAAATATAGAAAAATTTTACTGAAGCAATAGATTGCGATAGAATTATATTGCTTGATCGATATAAATATATTGCTTGATCGATATAAATTTAAGATTTATGGAAAGTATTGACACTAAAGTTAACCAACTTTGGTATGAAGACAAAAATGTTAATTTATCCTTATGTTTATTAAAGTAAATCACGTGGCTGTCACGTGCCACCAACTTCCTACATAAAGCCCTTTCATCTCCTTCATTTCCCAAATCACACCCAAGTTAAAACTCATTCAAATCCCTAACAATGGCTCCTATTCTCTCCAAAATCGCCATCGTCGGCGCCGGAGTTAGTGGTGTCGCCGCTGCCAAGCAGCTGGCTCACCACCGGCCGATCGTATTCGAGGCCTCCGATAGCATTGGTGGCGTTTGGAAACATTGTTCTTATTGCTCTACAAAACTTCAGTCGCTTCGTTCCGATTATGAATTCTCTGATTTTCCGTGGCCGGACAGAGATAACACTGATTTTCCTTCTCATCTCGAGATTTTGGAGTATTTGAATTCCTATGCTCGCCATTTCGATCTCCGTCGATTCATTCGATTCAATTCGAAGGTCGTCGGTGTTCGATTCATCGGCAATGGAGAATCCGGCGAGTTCGGACCGTTGCTTCCTGGTCGGCCAGTTTGGGAGATTTCTGTTATGGATACTCTATCTGAAACCATTCAGGTTACAAATAACTTGATTTCTTGATTCTCTTTATCAATTCCATTGTGTTTTTAAGGAAAAATATTGAGTGCATTCTCTACTCTACACAGCTTTTAAAAAAAAAAAAAAAAAAAAAAAATTGCGGGTTGGAACAATGAGCTGAAAAGAAATAAAGAAAAATTAAATTATTTGGTTCACGTACTCTTTTAAGTTGGTTTAATTTAAGTCTTTTTACTCTATTTTCAATAAAATTTAAATTTAAATTGTATTTGAAATATATTTTAAAATGTTTAATTTAAAAATAAGTCATTCTAAAAAATATTTGACTTTTTAGTTTCTCAATGTTAAATTTTACTAAATTGATTAAATAATAATAATAATTTTTATGTAAAAAAAATAAAATATGTGAATATATTTTTAAACTTGAGAGCAAAAATGTTATAGATAACAATTTTTTTTTAAAAAATATCAATAATAAATTAGTATTTGAGACTAAATTTAAGATTTATTGAAAGTATAGAGACTAAAATTGTAGAATTTAAGGTATGTGAGTTAAATTTAATAAATAGAGATCAAAATGATATTTTAATATATATATATATATATATATATATATATATATATATATATATATAAAATAATAAGAAGAAGAAGAAAGAAGAAGATGCTTTTGAAAGTAAAAAGTGTTTTGATTGTGGAAATTATGATTTCTTCGGTCACTTTTTTCTGCTTTCTAATTCTTATTTCCACAGTTTTTAGAAAATAAAAAGTGCCCTTTTTTTGGTCATTTTTCTTATAAATAAATGTTTGGAAATAATGCTATATATATATATATATATTTCAAAACTTTTTTTTTTCTCTTTTCTCATTTTTAAATTTTCTAAATCAAAATAAAATCGTCAATATTGCTTTATCAAGTTTGAATGTATTAAAAGGCATAATGAATATTTTTAATTTTTTTATATCAAATTTTAGACTCTATTTGATAATCATCTGATTTTTCATTTCTTACTTTTTAATAAATTAAGCTTATATATAAACACTATCCTTTTATTTTAAAATCTAGCTATGAAAAATAATTGTCGAACTATTATATATTCGAAGTTAAGATGTTTATTTAGATATTAGGTTCAAATTCCCCATGAAACGTAAGAAATAAGAAATGAAAAACGTTACGAAATAAGAGAATTGATTGGTTTTTGAATGGTGGTGCAGTTATATGAGGTGGAGATGGTGGTGATGTGCATCGGAAAGTATGGCGATATCCCGAAGCTACCGGAGTTCCCGAGCGGCAAAGGGCCGGAGATATTCACCGGGAAGGTGATGCATTCTCTGGATTATTGCAAGCTTGGGAAGGAAGAAGCAATTGAGTTGCTTAAGGCTAAGAGAGTTGCAGTCATCGGCTATAAAAAATCAGCCATTGATTTGGCTGTTGAATGTGCCCAAGCAAATCAAGGTAATTAATTCATTAATACATAATTATTAATTTAAACTTGTTGTTTTTTTTAATATTTTTAAAAAGAGTTAATTTCCATCTTGTTTCATCGAGTTTGGTGATGATGATTGTGATTTTATTATTTAGGTAGAAAACTTGAAGCTGATTTTCCTCTTGTTTCATCGAGTTGTTGAAGATACTTTTTTTTTATAAGATAGAAAATGAAATATAATTAAAAGTTTTACTAGAAACATGACTCGTCATATATTGAATCGTACAATACTTTTTTTTTTGAATCATTCATGTCCACCATCATTAAAAATTTTACAACTATTTATTTATATTTTTTATTTTAAAACAAAGGTAATCTTTTTTTTTTTTATCTTAACGTAATATAATAAACCAATATTTTTCAAAATTTAAATTTTGAATATTTTTTAAGTACTTAAAAAATTTAGCCAAGAATTTAAGAGTGATTTCACAAGGTTGAAAATAAAGTTTTATTTTTTCTAACAAATTAAGCAATGTTTTATTAAAAATTTTCTATATTTGTATAAATAGTTTGACTCATTTTACTAATAAACTTTTGAATCTAACAGCACGTTAACCTATATATTAAAAATTCATAAAAAAATTATTTTCATCCAATTCCTAGGCTATTTCAAAAATACATATTCAATAAAAATAAAATATATGTAAATGAAAAAATGTATAACCTTTTGGACATATCTTCTAAAACTAATCATTATAAAGAAGTTAAAAGTAGTTACTATTAGCTAGTTTGAAATGATTTACAGAAAAGGTAGTATAAAGTACAATACATTTTCTATAAGTATATAGTAATATTAAATATTAATGTAAAATTATTTGACTATATATATATATATATGGATTAAAAGCGTTTCTCAGTCAATTCTAAAAGTTATACCAAACAATTCTTTTATTTCATTATCAAACCTATGGGTCTTTTATTTATTTATTTATTTCCTAAAGACATAAAACCATTAGAAAAATTGAAAATGTCCACAGAAAGGGAAAAAAAAACGAAAAAAAAAAACAAAGAAAATTAGTTTAAAAGCATTGTGGTGGGCCTTTGACTAATTGACCACACTTGTTATTCTCTTCAATTGACTTGACTTTACAACATCACATGATGCATTAAATTAAAGAAAAAAAATATTATTATTATTACAAAAAATTTTACCAATAAAAAAATGTCAAACTATTTATAGAAAATAACAAAAAAAAATACCGATAGATATTGATAGACTTCTATCAGTATCTATCAGTAATAGACTTCTATCATTTCTATTACTGATAGACTCTGATAGACTTCTATCCGCATCTGCCACAACTATATAAAAATTTTGTTACTTTGTGTAAATAGTTTGACTTATTTTTCTATTTTTAAATTTTTTTTTTCTTATTTTTCTTATTATTGTTTTATTATGAGAAATATATGTTAATAATGAATTTTTTTCTTTTGGGGTGTTGAAATAATTTGGAAAAAAATGAAGGGCCAGAAGGAAAAGAATGTACAATGGTGGTGAGAGGATTACATTGGACGGTGCCTCATTATTGGGTTTGGGGTTTGCCATTCTTCTTGTTCTTCTCCACAAGATCTTCTCAATTCCTCCATGAAAGACCTAACCAAACCTTCCTTAAGACTCTTATGTGCCTCTTCTTATCTCCTATGGTAAATTTCTCTCTCTCTCTCTAACTCGGTTTTTTTAGTACAACAATTATGGAGAATCGAGCTTCAAAACTTCAACCGTACATAAAAGAGTATAAATCGATTGTCGTTGAGTTCAAAACTTCAATATGTCTAATGAGTCTTTGAACTTTCAGTTTTATTTTTAATGGGCTTATTTTTTTTTAATTCTATGGTGTGTCTCTAATAAATCTTTAAGCTTTCAACATCTTTTAAAATTAATGGATCTTTGTTAATACACAAATATAAATTAGGGTTTCATTTGACGTAAAGTTCAATTTTATATCTAATAGTTCAATTAATATTTTAAAAAATTGAATATGTCATGAATCTATTAGATATAAAATTAAAAATTGAGGAACATATTAAATATTTTTAAAATATAATGACCTATTTTAACACAAAATTAAAATTTTAGAAGATCTAATTAGACAATTTTTTTTTTTATAAAATGTTTAAGACCAAATAGACATAACAAAATTGAAAGATTAAAATTTTATATAAGCATAAGATTCAATTTTAAAATCTTATATAAGCATAAGATTCCATTTTAGTTTTTAAAATTTTTAAATATATCGTAGACTTATTCGACACAAAATTAAAAGTATGAAATTATATTAAAAAAAAAAAAGAAAAATTACTTTTTTAGTCCATAAATTTTAAAGAATAGGTGTATTTAGTCCCTAAATTTTCAAAACATAACTTTTTAGTCTTTGAGTTTTTTTAGAAAAATTAACTTTTCAGACCCTAAATTTTAAATAAGAATAGATGACCTAAGTATTTTTCAATATATAAATGTTAATTTATTGGGTGATGGGTTAAAATTGTAATTTTTCAGAGGCAGGCGGTTTCAAAGTTCATAGAATCATATCTGACGTGGAAAATGCCACTGGAAAAGTATGGGTTAAAGCCGGAGCATCCATTTCTTGAGGACTACGCCTCCTGCCAGATGGCAATCATGCCGGAAAATTTTTTCCGGCATGCCGACGAGGGTAAAATCGTCATAAAAAAAGCGTCCAAGTGGTGGTTCTGGAACGGCGGGATTGAGTTTGACGACGGCTCTAGATCGGAGTTCGATGTCGTCATTATGGCCACCGGCTTCGACGGCAAGAAAAAGCTTACTGACATTTTTCCTCAGCCCTTTCGTACCTTTCTTCAGTATCCTTCCGGCATGATGCCCTTGTACCGGTAAGACAATATTTTTTTTAACTAAATTGCAAATTGATCCCTATAATTTGAAGTAAGTTAGAATTTAATACTTAAAAATAAAAATTTAGTTTGTATAATTTTATAAAATCTCATAAACAATCCCCGCCGTCCATACTATGTTTGATAATTTTATCAAATCATCGAAACTATTTATGAGTTTTACCAAAATTTACTTCATACGATTTGATAATTAAAATCTCATAAATAGTTTTTGTATTTTGATAAAAAATAAAAAAAATCGCATACATATAGTCTCAATGATAAGAATTATATATCATGTTAATAACCATGGTTAGTTTTTTTTTTTTTTTAAATAACCATCATTAACTTATTTTAAATAATTATTAAGGAACTTGAATATTTATAAAACTTAGTAGAAATTTGAATATTCAACTTTAAATAAAAAATTGATATTTAAAAAATTATATATTTTTCATTTATTAACTAGTTAAATTAAGAATAATCCTTTGGTTTAAAGTAATTTTGTAGGTATGCTAAAAAAAATTAATAAAGGATGTCTACTTAGAAATATAAGTTAGATCAGTTATCCTATATTTTAATTTTAATCTAATCCTTGTACCTAACTTTCAATTGGTTTTCATGATTTGATTGACTTTTTTTTTATATATATAATACAATCTAAGTGTTTATAAACACTTTTTTTTTTCCACTTATAAACACTTAGAAAGTTGATCCAAACGAACCTAAATCATAATATAATGCAAACCTATACCTCTTCCAACAATATATAATTTAACCTAAAACCCTAATACACAACATCGATCTCTGAGATTTTATATATACCCTACATCCTACCTCACATATTATATTAGAAGAGAAAACTTAAAAATGAAGTGCTTATCATTCATTTGAATAGTAAAAATTTATATACTTACGACATCGACAGGGGCACGATCAATCCAATGATATCGAACATGGCGTTCGTGGGGTACTTAGAGAGCGTAGCCAACCTCCACACATCAGAGCTTCGAAGCATCTGGTTGGCCCGACTAGTGGACAAGAAGTTCAAGCTGCCGGAGACTCGAAAAATGGTAGACCAAATAAACGAAGAGATGGAGGTGATGAAGAAGACGACAAGGTTCTACAAAAGGCATTGCATTTCAACTTATAGTATCAATCATAGTGACCAAATTTGTGAGGAAATGGGTTGGAACCCTTGGAGGAAGAACTCTTGGTTTTCTGAAGCTTTCTCTCCTTATGGCAGTCAAGACTACAACAACACAATAATACCCACCACCAAAATAAATTAAGCTATTTTTATTATATACCTATAATATTAATTTACACTAAATATTTATGTTTCTTTTACTCTTAATGTTTTAGGGTTTTTTTTTTTTTTTTCGATGAAGTTACTATTGTTTAAAAAGTTTCAGTTTAGTTTCTTACGACGTTTTGACATGTTTTTTTATACCTTTTTTTATTGGTGAATATGAAAATTGATTTTTTTTGATGATATATAAACTTATATCGTACGATATCATACTAGCTTGATGAGTTGACATAAAGTGAAATGAGAAAATTAGGTCATTTTAAGAGAGGAAATTTCTTTGAAGTTGGCTGAATTTTTCGGCCTTTTATCTTCTCTTACGTGACCTGATTCCTCATTTAAATTATTTTGATCAACTTTGTCTTGTAGTATATATAAGTTTATTATCATCAATCAATTTTAATAGTCACTATCAGAAAAGGATATAAATGAAAAAAATGTTATAATGTAAGGGATTCAAATATTGAAACTTTATAAATGATAAGGGGCTAAGTTGAAAAAATGAACTAAAATATATACTATTTAGCCTATTATTTATTTATTGTATACGAAATTATCAAATGTAAAAGATAAAATTATGAGAGAGAGCTTTACTTATTGTTTTACAAAGTTGATCAATAAAATGTTCCTATGGAATATAATGTTATAAAATTTGATTAAATAACAATTCTGAAAAAGTATGGTTTATATTTTAGCCTGATCAGTTTCAATTTGGTGTTTATATTCTTTTTTTAAAGTTTATACACAAATGTCCAACAATATAATGAAAAGTTATTTCTAGTGACATTACAACTTTTCTAATATTAGGTATAATATAATATATCACAAGGCTAAGGCTAAGACAACATTAGTATATATCAATTATTGTTTAGAAATACAATAATAAAAATCATACTTTTGATGGATTTTTATGACTCTTCTTGGACTACAAATCAACAAGATATCATTTGCAATATGAATTTTCATACTTTTTTTTATAGATCATATATCATAATAATGGTTGGATATTCGTTTACAGAAATATATCTTAATTAGTTAGTTGCTAAAGGCCTTTTTGATTCGCAATTCAGATTTTGTTTTATGTTTTCAGATTTACTAAATTCGACGAAGATGTGTTTGGCATACAACATGAATTCTGTTTCTGAAAACTGTTTTCGGATTTTGTGATTCAAACAATGTAAATCCTAAAAACAATATTTTTATGTTTATATATTTCGGTGGTGTTGGTTGGCTTAGTTTATAGTTTTTGTGGGGTTGGTTTTTTTTATGCTTTTTCTTATTTTGTTGTTTTGTTTGTTGTTTGCCCTTAAAGAAAATCTTTTGCCAAAGGGGAGCTTGTTATAGTTTGTGCTGGCAAATAATATTTTCTTTATCTTGTTGTATTTTTTGTCATTGACTTTGGGCATATCCCGTGCGAGGATATGTTTCCTTCTGAGTTGTTATTTTTCTTTCCTTATGTGGGTCATATTTAGAGGTGCTTGGTTTTGGTTGTTAGGGTATGTTTTGATAGGCGACACTCTTACAGATTGAGGTGCAACCAAGAACAAAATCAACAAGAAGAAAAAGAGGTATCGGTGATCATGAAGAGATGAAGAAGCTAGTGTAAAAATAAGATACCAGTGGATTCTGCATCAGTACTCAAGTTAACTAAACAAAAGTTACTGTGAGTCACTAGTTGAGGCAGTGTGTTCAACTAGTAGGTGAAGAGAAGGTGAAGTCGTTGCGAGGTGCATCAATTTCAGGGGAAGCCTGAGATTGCAGACTCATTGTTAATAGTACCAAAGTTAGGGGGAGTCTAACTAGCTCACTAGAATGCAGTTCGATGATAACTTATTTATAAAGTCTTAGTTGAAGTGTACTTTGTAAAACTGGTCAGATTCATTCTAGTGGATTTCTTTTCAAGAAGTGTACTTTATTGTAAAACTGAGATTTATTCCAGTAGAGTTCTTTTCACCTAGGCACTAAGCCTCCCAAACATAGGTGGTGATTCACCGAACTAGGTTAACATATTTGTATGTTATTCTCATATTATTGATTTTGTGTCAGTCTCTTTGTCAGTGGCACCTGATCTGTCTTGTGTTCTAGTAAGTGGATTCAAAATTTCATCATTGTGTCTAAAATTTGAATTTTAAAATTGAAAATGCATAATTATATTAAATAGAGATAAAAACATGTAGAAATATAGTATGTCAGGTTATCAACATAATTCAATTTTTTAAAATTAAAATATGTATTATGTAATTATTATAAATTAGGTTAAATTCCAAATTTTGTCCCTATGATTTGGATAAAGTTACATGTTAGTTTATATGATTTTAAAATTTAGAATTTAGTTCCTATGATTTGATTCAATTTCATATATTGTCCCTATGTTTGTTAAATCCTCTTAAATAATCCCAACTACAGAGATTGTTTATGAATCTTTTATCAAACCATAGGAGTTAAATTCTAATTATAAACCATAAGACCTAAATTTTAAATTCTTCCAAATCATAAGGATAAAAATTTCAATTTATACTATAAATTATATAATTATACAATTTTTTTAACATAAATTAATGATAGTTTATTGTCAAATGATATTTAGTGGGTAACTACAACTAGTTTACCATTGTTTAAACTAAAATCTAATTTTTGAATGCTGATACCAAACATATATGAAAACATGAAATGCAATTTTGCTTTTATTTAATCCCTTGTTTTCAAATTTCTGTTTTCAGATTCTCTACCAAACAGACTCTAAAATTTTAATAGATATTTTATAATAGAGATATTAGAGTAACTTTTTGATCAAATGATAAATATCCGATATAATAAAACTATTAAAAGTATAATAAAACTATTAAAAGTATAAGGAACCATTTCTAGTAAAGTGTGATTGCCAAAGATAATTGAACAAATTTTGTAACAAAAATTTCTACTCCAACCCTAATTTAAACGTTTCTGAGAGGTTCAAAGGTAATATTACAATTTTTTAAAGGAGTATTTTGAAACAAAATCGCAAAATTAAGAAATGTCTTTGTAATTTAACCTTTTGAAAATTATATATAATTTAATCTCTTAATGAATAAGTCATGCAAAAGTTTGACAAATTTACTTCGCAATAATAGTTTTTTTTTTTTTAAAAGAAGATACTTTACAAAGGAGCCTGTATGTATAAAGTACATACGAAACAAGAGGAGTTACATTGAACATGTGCCAGTTTAAGGCAATACAAGAATAAGGATAATTAACAAAAAGAAAAAATTTTGTAGGCCAAGTAGTCGCAGAAAGGACGAACGTTCAAGCAAGTACTATCAATAGAACAATTCCTGTAGTTGTTGAAGGTTCGATTGTTCCACTCCAGCCAGATGTGGCAAAGAATAGGGATTGTTCAAATGATAAAGAAAAGATAATAGAAGCTTTTAAAAGAGACCATTTCTAGTAAAGCTTTGATACCAAACACATTTAGAGTAGGTTTTGTATCTCAAAATTTCACCATACACAATTATTAGTGTTGGAAGAAAAATAGCTACACAATCTCATAAACAACAACATTGCATGATCATGTACTTTTCCCTTGCAAAAACGACCATAACATAGGAGAGATTATGAGAGTCAGCAAAAAAATAAAAATAAAAAATAAAAATAAAAATAAAAAAAGTTGATCAGTTTGGTACAACAATCAACTAAAACTTTGGACCAAAAAAAATGGGATTATTTCTATGTGACAGACATTTAAATGGGGAAATATATGGGATAAAGTTCTAGGCCCTGCTTTTTCTAATTATCGCTATTAGTTACTTTCATGGTTTTATGGCCACATTCTGGGATATATAGTATTAACTTCCTTTTTGATAAAGCATAAAATGCAGCATTTCATTCAATTTTAATGGAAGAAATTGGGTTGAGAATGGGAGAGGGAAAGATCTGGGGGTGGTAGAAGCCATTTGTTTCCATGGATATAAGTCATACTCAAAAACGCTTTCGCTTCTTCGTCCGAGAGTATTCTAGCATACTTCACTCGACCCGAAGGGGTTGCCCCAGGTCCCATGCATTTGTACTCGCCGTAGTACATACTCCTGTGTTCACATACATTCGAAAATTAAGATGATAATTAGTCGACTCGTTAGAATACATATCTTAATTGTATAAAGATATCAGGTGTGATTTTTTTGCTTACTTTCTAGGTTGGCTTCCGTGCATTTTGTCAGACCATCCTTCTGTGTTAATGAGAGTTCCCATATATGTGTAAGCAAAAACTACACGAGTTCTCTCTTTCCAAGCTCTTCCCAAATAAGTGTTTCCTGTTCCTGTGATGTTGCAATATGCAAATGTGAAACCACTGTCATCTGTGGCTTCTTCCCTTGCTTGAGCTGTTATCACACCTGTCCCTTCTGCAACTGATTTTATTGTGGTTTTCTGTATAGATGAAATGATCATTGCCTATTACCTTTCTCTTTGAAAGAGAGACAGAAATAGATATACTAAATATATGTTTTAGTCTTTAATGTTTAGATATCGTCATATCATTTTTCGTACGACAAAACTTGTCGCCCTCCTGACTTATCAAGAAGGAGGAATTAATCAATGTGGATGTGACGCTACACAATCGTTAGACGTAGATTCAGAAACATGCATACCCATTAATAACTATTAGATGTAAATCCAAGGTACTTCTTTCTTATATGTCCAATTGAACCTGTCGTCATATACGTTTTAGTCTTTAATATTTAGACATCATCATATCATTTTTCGTAGGATGAAACTTGTCACCTCATGACTCATCAAGGAGTAGAAATTATTCAATGAGACTGTCACACAATCGTTAGACGTAGATTCAAAAACATACATATCTCTTAATAACTATTGGATATAACTTTGAAGTACTTCTTTTCCATACATCCAACGATGGAAACTATCGACTAAATTATCGTGAAACGCACCATTCCTACCAATTTGGATATTTTCTTCTCCTAAAATTGACTTAATTGCTGATCTGAATTTCTATTAGCTGATCGCTAAGTATCATGTTAGGTAAGTTTACGAACATTTTAAAGTATAAAGGATGTATCATACCAAATAGAGAGATTTGCCATTTCCAAAGATGAAATCCACAGTGCCTTGGATGTAACAGTCCTTGAAAAAATGTCTGCCTCTGTCATCGCATAAAGTATCTTGAAAGCCTATGAAATGACACTCGTGGAATGCTGCTTTATCCCCAGATATCCTCATTGCCACTGCTTGCCCTCCTGTTCCTCCTAAGTCAGGCATTGGAGCTGAATTCTGCACAACAAATTTAACAACCAAACTTCACTTCTTAATCAAATATAAACTAATTTATTAATGAGTAATCATGGTTGAGAATTCCACATTAAAATGTTGAAGAGATCTCAAATTTTTATAAGATATATATAGATTACTTTTCCTATTGTCAGATGCTTTTAAGATGGAACCTCGTGTTTATCTAATATGGTATTAAAGTCCAAGAAGTCCAAACGGGTTTTTGACCTAAAAAAAGGAGGATGCAACTCAAGAATGGTGAGCTCTAAAGAGACAATATCTTAACAAGACATTTATAAGATACACGAGTTACTTCTCTCATGGTGTTATTTGTCAATATATAAATTCCTTTAGTTTGCCTCTTTTATACATATCAACTTTTTCCAATTCTAAGAAATGAAGTACTTTACCATATACTAAAAATGTTACACCAAACTCATTGCCTGCTTTTAAATGGAATGAAGCCAACTTTAATTTCAATTCCTTTCTCTTCTTTGTTTAAGAGGTCATCACAAGTAAACATGTTAGGATTGCTATCCCCTATTGTATTTTTTTTTTAAAAAAATGGTTTTTTATGGTTTGGTGAAAGAAAGTTAAAATTTAATCCCGATACTTTATAATTAGAATTTAATCTCTATGATTTGATAAAATTCTCATAGGAATTTAGGAGGATTTTATCAAACCAGGGGACTACTTAATTATGAGGTTTTATCAACATATATGGACTAATTAAACTTTAACTTTTAAAACTATAAGGACTAAATTCTAAACTTTTTCCAAACCATTGGAATTAACCAAATTTGTAATTTAACCAAAATTAAACTTAAAAATACTATTTTTACCTAAAAGTTTCTATGTTTTGCTATCCTTTCTAGCCAAAATTCGAATTAAAAAAAAATAGTTTTCAAACAATAGAATTTATTTATAGTATCTGACTATAAAAGTGTTTCTTTAAGAAATGTGAAAATTTTAGTTAAAAACTGGAAGAAAACAATTATAAATTTCAAAAAATAAATAACAACAAAATTATTACTAAACGAGAATAAAGATCTGGCACAATAATATGTATAAAATTCCTTACCAACTCATCACTTTATATCTCGTAGTTATTTGAGATATACAAATTTTTTAATTCACACTAAACATATTATAAGGTCTTAAATTACTGATTGATTCAAAAGCTTAAGTTAATGGGTAAAGGTAAATTTAATTATATATCATCTAATATTCGTTAAATGATTTTTTGGGTTTTCCAATATAGAAAAATAGCCAAATTATTTACAAATATAGAAAAATTTTATTGTCTATCAACGATAGACAGTGATAGAATTCTATCGCGCTCAAGTGGTAGAATTCTATCACGATTTATTACTGTTAGATTGTAAAATTTTTCTATATTTGTAAATAGTTTCAAACTAATTTTTTTCATATGTATAAGAAAAAAGAAAAAGTACTAACCAATCGTGCATGAAAAAGTCAAGATTTCAACGTGAAAAATCATGTTTTGTACACATGAGGAATGGCATGAGTATATGACGAGTGAATGCATGAATTTTTTTTTCTTTTTTTCATAAAAATAAAAAACAATAAAACTCATGCACATCATACGTTGCCAAAACTTATAGCCCCATAATTATTACTATTTACAAAACTTACCCCACAAAAATGAAAAGAAGAAGAAGAAGAAACGCACCACAAACGCAAGATTGACGGCAACGAAATAATCCGATTCCACCGCCACCGTCGCGCTCTTAACGGTACCAAATTCCGATGCCGTACCGTCGAACGTTATCACCGGCCGTTTTCCTTTCTGACCATACAACGTCACGAACGGCTTCGAAGCTTCGATCGTGATCTTCTCTCTGTAAACTCCGCCGCCGATCCACACCACAACTCGCCGCCGATTTCCAGACGGAATGCTCTCGATCGCTTCTGTGATCGTCGTGAAATTTCCTCGTCCGTCTTTTCTAACGGTGATTAGTCGAACGTGGTCCTCCGCCTTTGCCAGCCGTCGGTCCAGCGCCTTGAGACCTGTCTCGTTCGCCTTACGATCGTTGTATTCTCTCATATTGTGTGCGATCCATTCATCGAGCTTCGATGAATCTGCCGGAATCGTCTTCGTGCGAGCTTCGACGACGGCGGACGGAAGTATTAGGATGATGAGTTGGACCACCGCCAATGCGACCGCCACCGTCGCCGGAAAAGATGAAGCAACGGTCGGCCGAGACATTCTCCCAAAAATCTCCTTGTGTGTCGTATTTTTTGGGCTTGGATATAATAAGAGGAGAGGGAGGGTGTTGTGGTAGATTTTTATAAATGAGAGGGGTAAAATGGGAAAATGGGATTTTTATTAAAAGTCAATACGTGTTTGGTAATTTTTGGTGTTGAGAGGATGGGTAGTTCTTTTTTGGGGAGTGGGGGTGTTTGGAGGAAATTAGCAAATTAATAAATTAATAAAATTAAAAAGAAAAAAAGAAAAAAAAGAAAAAAAAAAGTTAGGTTAGGCTTCTAGTCCGATCAAAATTGTAAAAATTTGAAAGCATACCTGATATCATTCATATAAGTTAACGTGAAATTTTAGATTAGGCTTCTAGCCCGATCAAAATTGTAAAAATTTAAAAGCATACATGATATCATTCACATAAGTTAACGTAAAATTTTAGTTCATGTAAATTGATGTGACAACTAATATATAAACATAGTATTAAATTTCTGACATATCAATATTTTCATGTTTCTATAGGTTCATTATCGACATGATCAGAGGTGAATCGAAATTTTCATTATATTCTAGAGAAAACCCACGAAACATAAAAAATAATCAACAAAATGTCACTAATGTAAATATAATATAAATAATAGGCATGTTAACTTATTTAAAAATCACAAAATGTTTATTTATTGATTTAAATTTATTTTTTTATTTTTTGTTTTTATAACTTTTTCCAAAAATATCAATTGAAATCGACTATCGATATTTCCATTGAAATTTTCGTAAGATGAGGACCTCGATATTTCTGTCGCCATTGACATTTTAAACCTTATGTATAAAATTTGATTATGTTATTGATTTTAATGATGTTTTTCAGATTATATAAATGGGTAACAATAATCGTAATATAGTTGTAAACATTATCATGTACGTCTTCTAATTTTTACACATCAATTGTAACGTCACATCAATTTTCTTAGTTTTATTTTAATAAAAAAAATGTTCTTAAAATTAATTTTAAAGTTCATGGATAAAAATGAATTATTTTTTTTAAGTCTTTAGGTATAATTGAAACCTACCTAAAGTTTAGGTGTATTATTTTTTAGGGAAAAATTAAATTCATACCCTTAAATTTTGATCAATTTAAACCCTAAAATTTTGTATCAAATTATACCCACCTTCAGAATTAGTTTAAAAAATATCGTGGAGACATTTAATTTTTTTAAATTAAAGGAAAATTACTATAAACAGAAAAAATATTAAACTATTTACAAATATAGAAAAATTTCACTGTCTATCAGTAACAGACCGCTATAGAATTCTATCGTTTTCTATCGCTCAAGCAAATAAATTCTATCGCTTGAGCGATAAAAAGCGATAAAATTCTATCGCAGTCTATCACTGATCTACTGTAAAAATTTTCTATATTTGTAAATAATTTGGCTAATTTTTCTATATTTGAAAAGAACCCTAAATTAAACTTCTAAATTATTATAAGTGAATCAATGTAGAACCTTTATTAGAATTATATTTAAAAAATGTTAATTCGTTCAATTTTTAAACATGTGTATACTTTTTCAAATGTCATGGATGATTAGAATTGATGCATGAATAATTTTTAAATGAATTTTTAGTTGAGAATCTAAATTGATTCACTTGTGAAAGTTTAGGGAGTTTAATTGATAAAATTATAAGTCTCACACGATATTTGTCTAAACAAAACGTACTTGAGGGTTTAAATTGATACATCCCAAAGTTTAGGAGTATAAATTAACATTTTATTTAACAATAAGAAAATTACAATTGACGGTAAAACTCTAGGTTGTCACATATTTAAAATTTTGTTAGAAAAATTAAAATGTCCCTACTAAAATTTTAGAGTACAAATAGATACTAATTTCAAATCTACTATATTTTGTCCTAAAATATATAGGGATGTTTTAATATCATAATAATTAATTATGAATATGCCCTACTACATTATTATTATGGTCAAATATGCTATTATTGCATAAATTTCCAAGAAAGATAAAGGCAATAATTCTCTAATATTAGTTTCAATAAATTAAATTTGATTTTCATAGTTAAATATTTTTTATTCAGTCTCTATAATTTGCTTATACCTCTCAAAATTTATTTCACTAGTGTTTTATAAATGGATGAAAAAAAATGATAAGCTAATATTTAGTATATAGCAATAGCATATTTGTGTGAAAGTCAAATTGGTTGATTGTATTCAAGTTTGACACATAGATCTTCAAAATCCTTCCTCTAGTTGTTTGGTTTAACCTTTTAAGTACTTTTTTTTTTTTTATATTCGTGAGTGTCTAGACCAGCTTACGCGCATCTCAATTAATCTCACGAGACAACCCACCCGACACTACAACAGGCGGGGTGTCAACTTATCCGTAGTATATTAAATCCGGTAGGTGGCCACCATGGATTGAACCCACGACCCCTTAACCCTTTGACTTTTTTTTTAAATCTTTTTAAGTGTCTAATTTTGAAATTAAGTTATTTTAAAAAAATTAAATTGTTTGACAATCAGTCAAAATAGTATTTGATACATTTTTAAAATATATTTTAAACAATTTTTATAAAAAAAAGTATAAATAAAAATGATTTTTTTAAAAAAAATATATTTTTCTCTTTAATCAATCCAAATAGGTTCTAAATTCATGATAATTTTAAATTATGGAGATCAAACTATTAATAACGTAGACTTAAATAATTGTTACAAATATACTCATAAATTTTCAATTTGATTCATGGTTTAAGTTTATAAAATTGTTGTAGTTAAATTCTTAAGGATGACAAAATGCACAAATCACGCCCTAAAATCCACATTTTCATTTTTTATTTTCTATTTTTAAAATTTAGGTCTATTTTCTTCTAAATTTTTCAATTACGATTTTGATCTTTGTTAAAAAAAAAAAAAAACACTTAATTTTCTAGTGAGTTTAGCTCAATCTTTCTTCTCAAAGGTCGAATGTTTGATCCTCTTGCTGGGATTAAAATCCAAAACGCAGCGGAAACATATCAGAACCGTATCTCAAAATTAATTTTAATAATTTTGAAATATTTTACATTGGCAAAAAAGACTTAAATTAATCTAGGTTAAGTAAAAAATTAGAGAATAAAAACTCTTACGTGTTGTGTCACCACCACTTGGAGACCTTCCTATTCTCTGAATCTTGAGCGAAGGTTTGTGGAACCTTTTTGGCACAGGAAAAAAAAATACAGAATATTTTTTTTAGAGAACGCTAAGAATTTTGTTTTTTTGTTGGGAGAATGGTTCACCCCAAACAAAATTCTGTTTTTGCACTATATAAAGAAGCGAGAGAAAAATGGGAAACGTGGGATGGGTGTTATCCCACGTCTTAAGTAACTCCCCTACGTGGGAGTTACAACAAACTTAATTAATTAAAATTAAATTAATTAACTAAATCAATAATTAATTAAATTAATAATTAATTAAATTAATAATTAATTAAATCTAATTTAATTAATCAATTCATTTAAATCATATTTAGATGAACATCTCTCACATAACCTATAGTTTTAATTCAATTAATTTAATTAAATCAAATTTAATTAAATTAGATTAAATTAAATAACTAATTAATTCTCCAATTAATTAATTACCAAATTAAATATCAAATATTTAATTTTAACCTGCATTTGAATCAAATTCAAATACATTTCTCTCATAACCTATAGTTTTAATGTACATCTAATGCGCATTAATTTTAACCTATAGTTTTAATAAAATAATATTTGAACAATTTCAAATATTTAATTCTCTTACAAATTAACTTTGAATCATATCCAAAATTATATTTATACTATAAAGTTTAATTTGTAAAATAAACTTTATATTATAATGTATCATTATACATTATACTTTTCCCTTAGAAAATTTGAACTATTCAAATTTCAACCAATAATAACCTCAATATTCTTTACGAGCTAGGAAGGGGACCTAATGGACCTATAGATCAGAAGTTCCAACGATATGAGATTAACGGGCTAAACTCATTAACCACATTAATCAATATTCGTTAACTGTGGGTACACTCCACTAAAGACCCACAGTTGCACTCTTCTCACTGTAGATATATTTCTGTGTCCACAGATATAGACCAATGACAGCAAGTTAGTCCTTCACAAGTGTTCGTAACACCAGTTGGGTCAAATTACCGTTATACCCCTGGGTTACTTCTAAATCCTTAAGTACCAGTGCTCCTCTAATGAACAACCTGTTTATGGTCCAACCATCAAACAGAAACCCCTCTCGGACCAGTGAGAGGGTAGGGCCCTATGTTCAAGTCCCAGAGACACCACTTAAGGGAACACTTATCTACTTACCCTACAGTCGAGAAGGAGTGAAATCCATCTTGTATAATTATGTTCCTAGCTCCCCACTCAGTCTTGTCCCCAAAATGGTAGGCATATCGAGTCGACAAACGGGCCACTCTCACCCATACAAATCAAAGGACAATCCCTCGTGAACAGGAGTTCACAATATACTCAAGATTAAGACTAAGTTGCCTAGGTCAACCTATTGAAATAGAAACCTAACCAGTCAACGGAGTTACATCTAGTGATTACTATTTCGTGGTCCAGTCTTATGCAAACTCATTGCATAGGATACCCCCACTCGCATGTCTCCTACATGAACGCGTTGGATCATTGCATTTGTATCAAATACAAAGTGGGCCATATCCATAGTGTTACCAGGATAAGGTACCCAACCCTATCTTTATACTATAGACCCTTTAGGTTGTAACTTGAACATTGATCTCTATATGTCTCTACATATTGTTCAAGACTCATAAAACAACCTAGGATGTTAGTTTATTGGATTTTAGGGTTATTAAAACAAAATAAAATAATCAGTAACATTTATTGAATAATAATGAATAATCATTTATTAATGACGGTCAAAATACAACATTTACTATCTACGAGTTTTAGGGCATCAAACCCAACACCTCTATCCCGCAGTTGTTGTACTAAAAATACCTTAAGTTCTTAGTCAAATTCTATTAAAAAAAATTTTTTTTAGCTTTCAAAAACTTTATAGAATAAAAAGTATAAATATAAATATAAGTATAAATATAATATTATAATTATACGTTATAATATAACTTTATAGAAGCTTTACAAATTAAACTTTATAGTATAAATATAATTATTTTTTAAAAACATGAATAAAAAGTAGATAACAAAACATAGAAAAACTTATAGGTTAAAATAGTATTTGTAAGTTTACTTTTCAAAAACCAAAAGTGAAGGCCCCGTTTGATAATCATTTCGATTTTTTAAAATTAAGCTTATAAATACTAATTTCACCTATAAATTTCTTTATTTTGTTATTCATTTTCCATCAATATCTTAAATAACAAAGCCAAAATTTAAAAACTAAAAGAAATATAGTTTTCAAAGACTTGTGATTTTTTTAAGAATTTTACTAAAAACATGAAGGGCAAATATCAATTTATATCCCTAAACTTTAGGAGTTGTATCAATTTAAACTCTAAACTAATAATCGTATCAATTTAAACCCTGAAGTTTCATAAGTGTGTCAATATAAATTCTGAACTAATAATTATATCAATAAAAACCTAACTTTCATAAGTATATTAATTCTTAAACTTTCAAAAGTATATCAACTTAAACGTAACTCTAAATTTTCATAAGTGTATCCAAATAAAACATAACATAGGTTTAAATTGATACACTTATGAAAGTTGAAGGTTTAAATTGATACAATTATTAGTTTAAGGTTTATATTGACACACTTATGAAACTTCAAAATTTAAATTGATACAATTATTAGTTTAGGATTTAAATTTATATAACTCCTAAAGTTTAGGGGTATAAATTGATATTCGTCCTAAAATCAAATATTTCTATACGAAAACTATAATATGAAATTTATTTTTAACTGATATAATTTAGGTGTGGTTTTTGAAAATTTCTATTATTTAATTTTGAGTGTTTGAAAAATTGAATGTGAGCACAGCGATGTACACCAACCGTTTGTAGCAGTCGAAATAGATTGAAATCACAAACATTGCAACAACAACCCATTAACCAACTCTTATGGGCCCAATTTTCCTTTTTTTTTTTTTTTTGTTGAAAATTTTAGATATTTTCCCCAAAAAGTATTTTTAAAAAATAGGAAAAAGAACAATTTTTAATTTAAAACTTAACAAATTGCTTCCATTTCAACGGAAATTAAACTCTATATAAAAATGCTTTTCTTTTTCCAAACCAAAATACAAGCTTTTTTTTTTTTTTTTTTTAACTTTTTTCAAATATAGAAAAAAATGAGTCAAATTATTTATAAATATAGAAAATTTCACAGCAATAGAAATCTATCGTTCGAACGATAGAAATATATCGTAGATAGACAGTGAATATTGTTTATTTTTTTCTATTTATAATAACTTCTTATTTTTTCTATTTTATTTGTTTTTTCCTTTACCACTTTTCTTTACAAAGTTGATATTTTTTGAAAAACTATTTTTTAAATTTATATTAAAGGTTATAATAACTAAATTATAATTTAAATATTAAACATTATTTTAACAAAAGAAATCAAAATCAAACTTCTTGATTTCTTTAAATACACTAAAGTTACAAATGGTATAATAGCAAAATTATAAAATAAAATAAATAAAGGAAAATTTTTAAAAATAGAAAAATAAGGGAACTATTTACACAAAATAGCAAAATTTTTAGATAGTTGTGATAGAGATTGATAGAAGTCTATCAGGGTCTATTAGTGATAGAAATAATAGAAGTCTATCAATGTCTATTAATGTTTTTTTTTATTATTATTTTTTGTAAATAGTTTGACATTTTTTCTATCCGTGAAAATTTTCCTAAAATAAATGTCTCTCCTCTATTATAAAATTTAAAAACATCATTATATATAAAGATTGGAGAATCAAACGTCAAAGTTGTTGGTCAAACATACATGTTTTATTTTATGTCAGTTCAACTATGCTTATGTTGGCCAGTAAATAATATTATAAATACTATCATTATTGTATTAAGTTATTTTTATGATATTTATTTATTATTAAAATAGTTAGTCGTAATTTAAATATTAAAAATTATTTTAGCACAAAAAGAAAATCTAACTTATTGAACTTAATTTAGTGCACAAAGTGCACTTTTTCTTTAGATTTTTTTACCTTGAATTACAAATTTTTTATAATCACATTCTTAATCTTTTACCTTGAACTAATTAGTTCAATCATTTTGATTAATTTAAAAATTGATACTTTTTTTGGACTAAAATAATTTTTAATATTTAAATTATAATTGAGCTGTTATAACATTTCATAAAAACGGTAAATATATATATATATATATATATATATTAATTTCAATTTATAAATAAAAGTGGGATTGGAAAAAAAAACAAATAGAAAAGATAAAAATAGCATGTATTTTGTTTGAAAAAAAAAATAATATTCTGCATTGGTTGGTAACCAAACTCAGCTACTCAAAGATTGATAGTGCAATTTCCTTGCCAATGCACCAAGCTATGAAATGCTTCATTGTTATTTGGTTTTAAATTTTAATTTTAAAACTATAATATTTTTCAAAACTTACAAATTTTTATTTTTTTACAAAAAAAAAAAAAAAAAAAACACTTACGCTTTGTTATCAAATTGATTTTTTTTCCTTTTAAGCTCATAACACGTATTTGTAAGGGTAAGACGAATTAGAACTGCTAATCTTTTCGTGTAAGATATATGTCTTAACCTATTGAACTATGTTCAGATTTATTAGCTAGCTACATTTTACGTACTAAAAATCATTGGTTGAACATATCACACATCTTTAATAAACTTAATGGAGTGCAACTTTCTCTCCTATTATATGTTGTTTCCTAATGGTGGAAGTCATTTTCACTCAAAAATTCAATTGTAGATTATAGATATGTACCTTTAATGAAGAGTTAATTAGAAGAGGATAGGAAACCACAAGGATTTTGTTCTAATAAATAAGAAAATTAATTTTCATCAATTAAATGTTGGGTATCATGATGATAAGGGAAAAAAGGGACATCCTTTTTAAGTTTTTTTTTTTTAGGAGACATCTTTTTTAAGTTAGATGCTTTATTTGTTGGCTTTTTTTCCCAACAAAAAGGAGGTAAATGAAATAAAAATACTTTAAGTGCATCTCAAATAATATTTTTATTTGTACATCCTACTAAATTGTTCTATTATAATTTGACATGTGACAAATTTTTCTTGTTTCTTTTTTGAAATATTTTAATGATTTTTTATGCAAATAATGAAAGTGAGATGCATTTAAAAAAAAAAAGACTAAGAATTCAAATGTTATCCTAAAAAAGGTCATATATAGTAAAAAAAAATGAAAAAATAAGCATAATTTCAAAAATCAACTGATATCAAATAAGCAGTCATAAGTCTTGTTTGATAACCATTTTGTTTTTAGTTTTATGCTCGTTTTCTCTCAATTTATTTACCATTGCACTTTTCTTAAAAAAAAAACATTTGAATTCTACGTCAAAATTAAATCTAAAAAATAATTTTCTAAGAACTACTGTGTTTTTTTAGTTTTTAAATTTTAGTTTGGTTTTTAAAACATTGGTAAAAAATAGACAACGTAACTTAGAAATTTAGAGGTGAATGATAGAGTCTAGAAACTTAGGACCCGTTTAGTAGATAATTTGAAAACAAGGGATTCGATAAAAACAAAGTTGTATTTCATGTTTTCATATCTGTGTTTGGTAGCAGATTCAGAAATTGGATTTTAATTTAAATAATTGTTAAAAATGTGTTTGATACTATATATCTATAAATCATAAAACTAGGTGTAATTACCCACTATTATTTAATTGACAATAAAATATTATTAATTTATTTATGAATAAGATTTACGTTAAAAAAATTTATATAATTATTATTCTGTAATATTATATAATTTATAATACATGTGTTATATATTTTTTAAAATGAATTGAGTTTATAAAATGACATATTGTATTTCTAAATATTTTTATCTTATATAATTTATAATACATGTGTTATATATTTTTTAAAATGAATTGAGTTTATAAAATGACATATTGTATTTTTAAATATTTTTATCTTTACTTAATATAATTCTGCATTTTAAATTTTAAAATTCAAAATCTAGATACAATAAAAACATTAAAATGTTGTTTTCAGAATTTACATTACGTAAATCACATAATTTACTTCCTACCATGTTTTCAAAATCCAAACTAAAATTTGAAAAGTGTGTGTGTGTGTGTAATTTTTATTATATAAAAAGTAGTTCTTTATAAAAACTCGTTTTTGCTTTGAGATTTGGTTGAGAATCTAAATATTTTTTCAAGAATAGTAAAAACTACATTAGAGATCAAATTGTGATAAAACAAATACAAATTTCAAAATCTCAATGATTATCGAACTGAAACTTGATAAATTTAGCATTTTCGCCTCCTACATATTATGAAAGTGAAAGATATCGTAGTTGTAGTAGACTCGTCAATAACGTTACCAAGAGATCAATGAGTGTTTTCATTGAAAAATCAAATCTATCTCCCATCACCCTACATCTTCCTTGTATGGCATTATATTATAGGAACAGTTACAAATATAACAATCAGATTCAAAATATTAGCATATATAACAACATTTTAAAAAAAATTGCAAATATAGCAAAGTCTTATCAGTGATAGACTTCTATCAGTGATAGACTTTAATAGTCTAGGTGATCTATCACTGACAGACCATAAGAGTCTTTTAGCGATAGAAATCTATCACTGATAGACTTTGCTATATTTGCAATTTTTTAAAAATGTTGCTATACACTTGATTATTATCCTTAAAATTGCTACTCATTACAATTATCCTAAATTATACCTCAAAATCATCCACAAACCCCATCTTCATTCTCTTCCTTGATCTCATGACCAAAAATGGAAGATTTTTTTTTCTTCTTGCAACTTTAATTTTGTTCATTCCAACAAGTAAAGCCTTAGAATGAGTGCACATGGATTTGGGTCCATATATGAAAGAATAAAAAAATATATTATTTTGGAAAGTACATATAGTTGGATACCCATTATTTACTAGAAAGATATTGTTCCTTTTCACAATATTAGTAAAGGATGCAATAATTGTCCACATGGGACTTAACCATATATGTTTCTTCCCAAGGCCAAATTGTGAGGAATCTTTTGTACTTAATTATGGATCCATCCATATTTGAAGTTTTGATTAAGGAAGAAAAAAGAAAATCAATGGTTATGTTATAAATTTGTGAAATTGTATTAATTTTCACAATAAACTTTTAACTTAAATATTAAATTAGAATGCAAACTTCGATAAGTGTCATAATTTTTACTCTTAGTTTAATTTTAGCTAATTCTCCCACTAACTTTTATAGAAAGACCTAAAACTCTTCATAAACTTGGGTAATTTCAATTTCATCCGTGTATAAATTAACTGTTAGAATAATTTTGCCAAATATCACAAATTCCAAAAAGGGTTAGCTTTAATGTTGTTTATTTCTTTTATCAATTTTGTATTAAAAAAATGTTTGTATAATTCCTTGAATAAATAAGAGAATACTTCTTTAATCATGATCTTTGAAATGAAAACTTATTGTAGGATTAAAATTGCAACACTTATTAAAGTTTAAGGTTAAGATAACCATCGTGGATTGGCCTATTGATAGTGGGAACATAAAAAAAAAAAAAGGTCAAAAGGTTAAGAGGTCATAGTTATTTTATTTTCTGAACTTCTAAAATGTCTATTTTAGTCTCCATTTAAAAATAAATAAACATTTTGGCCTTTATTTCTACTTTGTTTTTAACAAATTAATGATTAGCTTTCAATATGTATATTGGCATTTAATATGAATGTGATTTTATTTCTAAAGTAGTTGTTTGAAAAAGTAAAAAAAAAAAAAAATAGACGTTATAAAAGTCTAAGGACCAAAATTGAATCGTGGTTAAAAATCAGAGACTAAAATAAAAAAAATTTAAATTTATGGACTTATAAAATCGAACAAGCTAAAATGTCTAGAGGATGAAAATGAGATTTAAACAACCTAGTTATTAGCTAGTTATTAGTGAATAATTATCTAAAATATGGGCTTTAATTTTATGCAGCTTCTTCTCTTTCCTCATGAATTATGAGACAATGCGTCCTAAAATATTATGAACAAGGAGGTATATGTATTATGATAATCCCCAATCCTAATTGAACTCTTTGTATGTATAGCTTTTTTAGTCATGGTATGTGTTGATGGTAAAATTTGAACAAAAATACTAACAAGACTTTCCTCGTTCATTTTATAAGTTTTTTACTATTTTTGTAGAAAATAGACAGTGATGTGCTCGCATCAAACCCTAATTTTCGTCATATCGTGCTCAATCATTCGTGTTCACTGGTTTTTCGGTCCACAACTGTTTTTCAACTCCAAAATTGATTGGAGGGCGTTCAAGGCATGATTTTCGGCCACTCTTCAACCTCCCTAGCCTATATAAAGAGTTGGAAGTCTTTTGAATCATCGTCCTCCACTCCTAAGAAGAGATCTCACAAGTTTTATCCAAAAATTCTTCAAGAACGAAAGTTCCTCTAAAGAACCATAGATGTCGTCATCATTATCCTGTGAGAGTGTGTAGAGGGATGATTCACCCTTGAAAGAGGTTGAATCCATCCTAGAAAGTCTTTAAGAGTGAAATTTTGGCCCAAGGAGATTAATTTACTATTTTTCCAGCATTTATTCAATTTCATTATTGTTATTTCTCTTTTCTTTACTTTCTATTATTTGAAAATTGACTTCGTAACTCACGGCTTTTGTATCAATGAAATTTATTCATTCTTCTCTAGTTATGAGCTAATTCTCTAAGAGATTCGATCATGTGGATACCTTAAGATTTTATGGCTTGAACAAATATTAATACACCCCATTGTTTTGACCTTTACATTTTCTTTGTTGAGTTTATTGAGATCTCGTTAATTTAAATTGGCCATTTAATTTTACATGTTAATCGAGTCTTAATATCGAGAAGATTAAAATAAAAGCAGATTTCACATAGAAATATATGACTAAAACCTATGTTTTCTTCTATCATATAGATCTACCACATCAAGTGTTAAAAGTCACTTTATATTCCATGGTGGCCATCTACCTAGGATTTAATATCCTACGAGTAAATTGACACCCAAATATTGTAAGGTCAAGCAGGTTGTCCCATGAGATTAGTCCGCATAAGCTGGTCTAGACACTTACGGATATAAAAAAAACCACTTTATATTAATTTAATATAAATGTTATCGTTTTTTATTTGTATTATTAAAGATGCATATCGCATGAAATCACGATAAAAAAAGATTAGTCGTTAGAGTTTGGACTATATTTTGGAAAAAGAAAGAAAGGGGGATATATTTTTAGTTTCTAAGTTTAAATTTCATTACAATTTGGTCGGTTTCAAGATTTATACTTTTAATATTGATTTTTCACTAAATACTTCTTTAGCAATGTATATTAATTAATTTTAAATAATTATGAAGTAAAAGTTTAAAATTAGTTTTAATAGTGATAAAAAAATAATAAAATTTAATTAATAATAATTCTTTGAGAAATTACTATAAACAGAAAAAAATATCAAACTATTTACTCAAGCAATAGAATTCTAAATTTTTCTATATTTATAAATAGTTTGACTCGTTTTTCTATATTTGAAAACAACTCTAATTATTTTAATTCTTTTAAATTAATCCATAGACTTTTAACACTTACGATTGAAATTGAGTTTTTTCTGTAAAATTGAAGTTAAAAATATAAATCTTGAAATCTATAAACCAAATTAAAACGAAACTTAAATTTCTTAAATAAAATTATAACAATTTTGAAATTTAGTATTTTGAAACGTACGATTAAATTGAAAATAAACTCAAAATTTAAAGATTAAAAATGTAATATTTTAAAATTTATGTGCTACATACAAAATAAACGAATTAAAAAAAATATATTTTTCCAAATTAAAAAAAAATTAGAATAAAGTGAGGATGGGGCATATCACATATGGACGCATATGGTGTAATTTAATGTGGTGGGAGCAGAGGGAGTTATGGGTCCGTCAGAGATTGTCATCTCATGTCTCTTTCTCTCCTTCACACCATACTTTTTTTTTTTTTTCTTATTTTTGAAAAGCGTTCACATTATACTTATTATTATGGAAAATTAATATATATAAAAAAAAACAAACTATTTATAAATATTGAAAATTTTCTTTGTCTATCAACAATAGATTGCGATAGAATTTTATCGTTGTTTATCATCGCTGATGTAAATATAATATAATTAATAAACAATAAAAGTTTTCTATATTTATAAATAGTTTGACTCATTTTTCTATATTTAAATATATCTCTGTTATTATTATATTTATGTTAAATTCATGACATTAAAACATCTTTACATTTTTATTAGTATTTTAATATTTTCGTTCAACATCTACATAATATATATATATATAAAAAGAAAAGTAGTAAAATGTCACTGATGTAAATATAATATAATTAATAAACATGTTAACTCATATCAAATTGAGCATAGCTCAATTAGCGTTAGAAAACGTGAAATAATATTTATTTATTAATTTATTTTTTTTACTTTTTTAAGAAATATTTATTGACATCAACATGATATCGATATTTTCATAGATATTTCCGTAAAATTGAAGCATTTATATATTTTAAACTTGGGTTAAATTATAAATTTAGTCACTAAATTTAAAAAACTGTTATTATGAAATTGACAAATAAAGAAAGGGAGAAAACGTAAATAGTAAAGCTCAACAATAAGAAATTTACGTGAATCATTAGCAGTGTGTTAGTTATATCAATGAGCAGAGAGTGAGAGAACAGTTTATTATTAGAGAGAAATATCATATAATAAAGCTTGTTGAAATGTCAATAAGGTTATAAGGTTTATATATGGCACATCTCTAAACCCTAAGCCCATAATTTTTGTAAATAACATAAAATACGAATACAATTTTGGTTTTAGGGATGTTTCTCCCAAACCCCACCAGGATACGTTGCTTGGTCATTTAGAGCATCAAATGACAGATTCAAAACATTTTAACAACTACCATTGAAAAAAAAAAAAATCTAAGAGACTCTCATCCACTTCAACAAAAACTCGATTCTAATGTCATAAAAACTAATACACAGTTAAATGCATCAATTTTGTATTTGTGAGTAATTCTCTGAGGTTCCATCAACTTCTTACAAGACATACATTTTATATTTCAGTTTGAGCATATTTCTTTTTATCATATGTAGGTTGGGAGATTGAATCTCCAATTCGTGATAGTACAAGTTCATATCAATTGAAATATATATGTTTATGTTGGCAATAACGAGTTACTCAATATATATGAAAGTTGTTAGAGGAAACTTTTGGATTTCTAACTTATAACTTACATTTCGTTTTATCATAAGCTTTCAATTTCAAACTATATAACTAACTAGTAGTTTTACATCATCTTTTTGTCTTTGACTGACAATATAAAGTGGGGAATCGAACTTCAGATTTCGAGGTTGAATACATATAAATGTCAGTTGAGCTATTTCTATATTGACAGTTTTATGTTGTTTCTAATCTATGATATACATTTTAACCGAAATAATCAAAATAGTGATAAATTAGGAAAAAATTTAAAAATAGAAAAATAAGAAAAACTATTTACATAAAATAACAAAAACGTTAGATAGTTGTGATAGACGCTGATAGAAGTCTATCATGGTTTATCAGTGATAGAAATTATAGAAGTCTATCACTAATAGATGTTGATATAAGTTTATCAATATCAATCAATGCTTTTTTCTTTTTATTTTTTTTATAAATAGTTTGATATTTTTTTTATATGTAAAAATTTCTCGATAAATTACAAAATTTATTTTAAACGAACATTTATTAAGGATATACATAAAATGATTATTAGAATCAACCAAATTGTGACGGCACATTTATTAATGTTTTCTAGTCCTAGAAATTAAATTCTCCCACTTTCCTCTTCAACTTCTCCCAATACTCCACCATGACTTTCCTTTCTCTCCTCCTCCTCCTCTCACTCTCTCTCTCCGCCGCCGCCCACGACGGCGCCGCCGTCTCCCAAGATCTGATCCACTCCTCCTGCCTCCAAGCAAGCTACCCAAATCTCTGCATCAGCACACTCTCCTCCTACGCCGGCGCCGTCAACACCCCACAGGATCTTGCCCAAGCCGCCATCTCCGTCAGCCTCTCCCTCGCCCGCGACCTCTCCCGGTACCTCTCCGACGCCCTCCGGCAGGCGTCGAGGCGGCAGCGCGCGGCGGTGAATGACTGTGTGGATCAGATTGGGGACTCTGTCGAGGAGCTGAGCAATACTTTGGGCGTCCTCCGGCACCTCCCCTGCGGCGGCGACCGGCGAGCTTTCCAGCTGCAGATGGGGAATGCGAAGACGTGGGTTAGCGCCGCCTTGACGAATGAAGACACGTGTCTCGATGGGTTTAAAGAAGTGGATGGGGAAGTGAAATTGGATGTGAAGAAGAGGATTTCGAAGGTGGCTAAAGTTACTAGTAATGCTCTGTTTATGATTAATCGCCTCGACAGCGGAAATCCCGCCGGAAGGAAGAAGTTGGCCGCTCCTTGAGCTTTGATCGTGGCAGCGTTGGCAGAAATTCCGCCGGAAATAATATTTGGGTACATTTATCTTTGTGTATTATTCACGACTTTAATTAGAAATAATTTTTTTAAAAGAAATAAGAGTCCATTGTGTAACCAATTATAATTAGATAATTAGGTGGGATGCAAAAAAAAAAATGTGTAGTTTAGATGCAACGTACGTTAGTATTTTTCTACATGTATTGTTGGCTAAGTATACAAAAGTGTTATTAAGAAGAAAAATACACTCAATCCACTTAAGTGTATTTAATCATAAGTTATCATGTGACAAATTTCTCATTTCTAAGAATAAAGCCATGATTAAGATGGATCTGATCTCATATTTCTTTTTTAAGAAAAAAAATTCACATGACAATCTTTTATTGAACAGTTGTCTAGACTACACAAAGATAGGTGCAACAGGTAACATCTAAGTATTATATATATATATATATATATTCCTTTGTAATTGAAGAGGATGCGTATAGAAATTATTGCACCCAAATATATTAGCCCATTGTGGTAATTAATATCTATCCTCCATTTGGATTCAAGAAAGTTGAATAAATGATTTTAAATCTTGTGGTTTGAAATGAGAAAGATTTGAAATTGATGTATTTAAAATTTTGTGTTTGGATGGCAACCGAAAGGAAAAAGAAAGTTAAAAATTTATTGATATAGGCTTTTAATTATGATGTGTTAATTGAAAATTAAAATATGATAAGGTTAATTTAAGTAATTTACTTTTAAATCCTATCAAATCCCGCAAAATATGAGCATTTTAGTCGGGAAAGTTTTTTTAAAGTAAAAACAGAATTTGAAATCACATTGAATTTTGAAATAATTTGCTTTCTTGCCCTAACAAACATCGAAATTCATTTAAAATCCGCTATGAATTGAAATTCCTCAAAATCATGAGGTTCCAGACCATTAGAATATATATATATATAGTTTTTGTTGTGTGCTTTGGTGTAGGCACAAAATAGTTATAATTCAAGATGCACTCAAAGTAATGCTATTTTTTGTTTTATTCATTCGTTAAAATAAATATTATAGATTTTTAGCCCATGAACAAAAAAAAAATAACTATCTAGTCTCAAAATTTTCCTAATATTTATTTTAATTTCCCACACTTTGAAAGATATATTATTGTAGTCCATGTTATATTATTGTTTTACTTAAAAGTCATTTTTATCAATAATAAATATTTTGAAAGTTCGAGCATATATAAGTCTTCAAGGCTTTATATTTTTATTCCATCTAAAAAGACATTATACAATAGAGATATTTGTTCTCACTTATATATTATGAAGCTCTCTCTTTTCTAGTTAGTTAATATTGACGTTGTTTGTACTTAATAATTTTAGCATTGTCCTTCACTTATATAATACCAGTTAGAGGACACATGCAATGCACATGATTATTTTTTTTCTTCAAAAAAATGAATATACTTTTTAGTTAAATTTTAATAGTAAATATCTAAAATAAAATTTAAAAGTAATAAAAGAGATGACGACTAAAACTAAATATATGTTTTATTTAGTTAATTTATAGTGAATGTGAAATGTGTTTGATGCAACTAAAAATGTCTTAAACATAATTTCATAGAGTGAAATATGAATGGTTGAAAGAATATAATTTTTGTAAACATTAGACATGAAATTTAAACATAATTAAACTCACAAAATGAAGTAAGCTATTTTTATCATAATTTTAAAATCTAACCGTATCTTTTTATCCGACAAAATAATTTTTTAAATTTCTCTTCTTTCAATCACATTTCAATGTTTCTCTTATAGAGAACAAATTGACTGAAGACTTTGAGTTGTCTAAATAAAATGAAATAATAAAATGAAATAGGTGTATTTATTATGTGAAAATGTGCGAGAAAATGAAGTGCATAGGTATTGTGGGAAGAAATTTGTATTTATTAAGGGAGGTGTATAAATAATTTTAAATTAAAAAGGAAAAATAAAACAAAATAGGAATTAATTTACTAATTATTTATTAATAAAAATTTAAAAAGGAAAAAAACAAATGATACGAAGACAAATAGAAATTATTGAAAGATTTAATAGCAAAAAGAGAATGTAAAATTAAATGAACAAAAAAAAAAAACACACATGAAAAGTACACAAAATCACGAAAGAATATGAGGGAAACATGGAAATTGTTGAAAGATCTAATGACTGGGAATGTAAAATTAAATGAAAAAAATAAAAATAAAAGATATGAATAGTATGTGCAAGACCATAGAGAGGTATGAATATGGGAACAAAATAGTAATTATTGAAAAAGTTAAAGGGTAAATAGTGAAGTTAAAAATTCTTCTATTTGTAAGACTGCTCAAAATATGTATTTTCCTCTCTTATTATTCACAAGGCTAGGATGGATTTCTTAAATAGAAGAAACACCCAATTACAAATAAGGAAAATATAACTATGGCAAATATAATAAAATAAATACAGTGAAAACATTAACAAAATAGAAAATAATCAACACTCCCCCTCAAGCTGGTTGAAAGATATCATTCATGGCCAACTTGTCAATTAAGTTGATGAATTGCCACTTTGGAAGGCCTTTAGTTAGCACATCTGCAATTTGTTCTGTTTTTGGAAGATAAGGTATGCATATTATTCCAGCATCAATCTTCTCCTTTATGAAATGTTTATCAACTTCAATATGTTTTGTCCTATCATGAAGGACCGGATTGTGGGCAATAGAAATTGCTGCTTTATTATCACAATAAATTCTCACGGGAATCGTCTGATAGAATTTCAGTTCTTCTAGTAGTCTTCTTATCCATATGCCTTCACAAATACTATGGGCTAATGCTCTAAATTCAGCTTCAGCACTACTTCTCGCGACCACACTTTGTTTTTTACTTCGCCAAGTAACAAGATTTCCTCCAACAAATGAGCAATAACCCGAAGTGGATCTTCTATCAGTAGTACTACCTGCCCAATCTGCATCCGTGTAAACTTCGACATTTAGATGATCATGCTTTCTAAACAATATGCCTTTCCCAGGGGTACCTTTCAAATATCTCAAGATTCTATAAACGACATCAAAATGTGCTGGTCCAGGTGCATGCATGAATTGACTCACCATACTGACGACAAAAGCAATGTCAGGACGTGTGTGTGAGAGATATATGAGTCTCCCCACAAGTCTTTGATACTTTTCTTTGTCTTTTATTTCTTTTTCAATTGCAGCTTCTAATTTTAAGTTCTGCTCAATGGGTGTGTCAATACTTTGCAACCAAGCAAACCTGTTTCTTTTAGGAGGTCAAGAACATATTTCCTTTGGTTGATAATAATGCCACTCTTGGACCTGACAAACTCCATGCCTAGGAAGTACTTTAAGGTTCCTAGGTCTTTGATTTGGAAATCAGAAGCTAGTAGTTCCTTCACACAAGTCAGTCCTATTTCATCATTACCTGTAAGAATAATATCATCAACATACACTATCAAGACAATAACTTTGTCATTTTTTGTATGTTTATAGAACATAGTGTGATCAGCTTGACTTTGACTGAATCTATAGCTGGTGACTGCCTTCTCAAACCGTTCAAACCAGGCTCTTGGAGATTGTTTAAGGCCGTATAATGATTTCTTTAACTTGCACACTTTGTTAACCCCAAGATCCATCTCGAAGCCAGGTGGCAGGTCCATAAAAACCTCTTCTTCAAGATCCCCATTAAGAAAATCATTTTTAACGTCAAGTTGATAGAGAGGCCAATCAAAATTAACTACAACAGACAACAAAATTCTGATAGAGTTAATTTTAGCAACGGGCGCAAATGTTTCCTGGTAGTCAACTCCATAAGTTTGAGTGAACCCCTTAGCAACCAATCTAGCCTTGTATCTTTCGATACTACCATCTGTGTTACATTTTACAGTGAACACTCACTTGCATCCTACTGTTTTTTTGTCATTTGGTAGATCAACTATGTCCCATGTGCAATTTTGTTTCAGCGTATTCATTTCTTCCATCACTACTAAATTCCAGTTCAAATCATTTAGGGCCTCCTGAATATTCCTTGGAACTAACAGGTCGGTTATTTTGGATGTGAAGGCTTTATGACTGTCAGACAATCTATGATAAGAAAGATAATTTGCAATGGGATATTTGACACATTTACGAGTACCTTTCCTAAGAGCAATTGGAAGATCAAGATCAGGAACATCAGGTAGGGAATTATGAGAAGAAGAAGATTGTATGTTACCTGGATCTTCAAGATCATTCATTAGAGTATTAGATTGGTCCTGTGATAGATCAGATGTATGTTCTCGATCCCTTTGAGTCAAGTTTCTTCTAGTATAAACCTGAAGTTCAGGTATTAGTGTTGCTCCCCCTGAAGAGGAACTTTCTATACTTGATATCACAGTACTAGTGTTCATAATTTCAGGGTCAATAATGTGTGGGGTTTCCCAAAAATGATCTTCAAGATTAGATTTCTCCCTCTGAAGAGAATTTTGGGCTAAAATAAGGTTGATTTTCTAGAAATACTACATCCAAACTCTCTACATACTTGTTGGTCGATGGGTCAAAACATTTATAAGCTTTCTTATGAAGAGCTTAACCTACAAAGATGCATTTAATGGCTCGAGGATTAAGTTTAGTGCTAGCAAGAGAAGTATGAACATATGCAAGACACCCAAATAATTTCATTGGTAAGTTAGAAAAAAGCCTAACATTAGGAAAAAGATCTTTAAAGTGATTGAGAGGCGTTTTAAAATTTAAAACCTTAGTCGGCATTCAATTGATCAAGTAGGTAGCAGTAAGGACTGCATCACCCCACAAATATTTTGGAACATTCATAGAAAACATAAGGGCACGGGCAACTTCAAGGAGATGTCTATTTTTTCGTTCAGCAATGCCATTTTGCTGAGGAGTATCACGACATGTAGCTTGATGAACAATACCCTTATCGTGCAAAAAAGTTTTCAAGTGTTTATTGAAATATTCAGTACCATTATCAGAGTGAAGAATGCAGATTTTATTTTGAAATTGAGTCTCAATCATATTGTAAAAACGAACAAAAACGTCTTTTACTTCTAATTTTTTGGTTAATAAATAAAGCCAGGTTAGACGAGTGTGATCATCTATAAAGGTAACAAACCAACGCTCAAGATTTTAGACGGTCCTCACACATCAGTATGAATTAAAGAGAAAGGTGAGGAAGCCTTGTAAGGTTTAGGCAAATAAGTGGATCGATGATGTTTGACAAAAATGCAACTTTCACAATGAAAATCAGAACAATCAATTCCTTTAAATAAATCTGGAAATAAATATTTTAAATAAAAGAAATTTGGATGCCCTAATATACGATGCCAAAGCATGATAGTTTCTAGAACAAAGGAAAAACTGACACTACTGAAGCCCTGAGCCGTTTTATAACTAAAAGAAACTTTATCATCAAAGTAATAGAGACTATCAATCATTCTAGCATTGCCAATCGTCTCCCCCGAGTCCTGATCCTGAAAGGTACAATGAGTTCCACAAAAAATAACACGACAATTAGCGTCCTTTGCCTGCAATAAGGGCAAAACTACCATATGCAATGCGAATTTTGGAAGTACTATATATCGGAGAGTATGATTCAAACAAAGAGGAGGAACTAGTCATATGATCAGTGGCTCCAGAATCTATAATCCATGGAGAAGAATTTATGCAAGAAAATGCTTGAGAATAATTACCTGCTTGTGCCAAGGAAACACTAGGATTACCAGATGAAAAACTAGTTTTTAGCAGTTGCAGGATTTTGTCAATCTGCTTCTTGCTAAACAGATTAGAGTCAGTCATATTTGCACTGGAGGTATGTTGATGGGAGTGTCTATCACTTTGTTTAGAACTCTTCCAATTAGCAGGTTTTCCATGAAGCTTCCAACAGGTTTCACGAGTATGTCGAGGTTTATTGCAATGATCACACCAGACCCGAGGCTTTTCATGTGTCTTGTTAGAATGATCAGAGGTCTTCATGGCAGTATGTTCAGTTACCAACACAGAACTCTCAACTGACTCAATAGGTTTTTTTTCCAATCATCACATTCCTGCGACTTTCTTCCTTGCGAACTTCAGAGAAAACATCATTAATAGTAGGAAGAATAATTTTCCCAATAATTCTACCTCGGACTTCATCAAATGCAACATTGAGGCCAACAAGAAATTTGTAGATACGGCTGTCCTCCACAGTTTTTCTGTAATGTTTTTGGTCATATGTAGATTTCCACTCATATGTATCAAAGAGATCAAGATCTTGCCAGATTCTCTTAAGAGAGTGAAAATATTGCGTGACTGATTGACCTCCTTGTCGCATATCTCCTAATTTGAGATTTAACTCAAATACTTGTGACTGGTTTCCCAAATCAGAGTACATCTGTGTCACACTATCCCACAATTCCTTTGCAGTGGAGTAGCACATATAATTGCAGCTGATGTCTTCAACCATGGAATTAACGAGCCACGTCATGACCATAAAATTTTCAGCATCCCATATAGCAAAGGACGGATCCTCTGGAGGAGGGTTGCTTTTCTCTCCCGTAATATAGCCTATCTTTCCTTGTCCACGGATATACATCCGAACACTTTGAGACCAACGAAGGAAATTATCTCCATTAAGTCGAATAGAAGTTATTTGGACAGTAGGAGGATTGAGGTGGATTCGATTGTCTGAACCCTTTGTAATAGATGCTTTTTCATCTGACATGGTGGCAGTTACAGTGAGGCAGCGACTTACGGCTGAACCAAAGAGGTACCACAGCTGAAGAACAAAAAAGGAGTCAAATGATAGTACGACTAACAAACGACTACAGACAGTTGGAATAACGAGCTGCTGGTTGGATCCGGCGAGCAGAAAAACGACGCACTCTGCTGAGGTACTGTGTACGGACGACGGCGGCGACGGCTCAAGGTGCGGCGGCAGTAAAGGTTTAATCTAGGGTTAGGATAGTTTTTAAGGTTTTTTTTAGCTTTGATACCATGCTCAAAATATGTATTTTCCTCTCTTATTATTCACAAGGCTAGGATGGATTTCTTAAATAGAAGAAACACCCAATTACAAATAAGGAAAATATAACTATGGCAAATATAATAAAATAAATACAGTGAAAATATTAACAAAATAGGAAATAATCAACAAAGACTATGGAGGAATGTGAGTGTGAGGATAAAATAGTCATTATTGAAATTATTTATTACCGGGAGTGAAGTTAAAAATTCTTCCCTAATTTTTTTTATTTGGTCAATGTAAGATTTTGGCCGCACTTTTACCATTTGATCCTCCAATTTGCTTACCATACATCAAAATATGGATAAATCAATAATTGATGTTAGATAGATAAAATTGAGATTTTTTTTTTTTTTTTTTTTTTTTTTTTTTTTTTTTGTGGAAGAATGGAATTGATAATTTATAATAGATAAAGGAACAAAATTAAGAATTTTAAAAATAAAGAACTAAACTATAAATTAGTCTAAAAACTAGTAATTATTTAATATAGTTATTCTTTATTGCTAAGGTAATATATACATGTGTATTTGGATTTTTTTTTTTTTAATATTGTTATAGATCATTCTTGCCTTGGAGAACAACCGTTTTAGGGGCATTTTTTAGAGTGATTTTAAAATGGTTACAATCATTTTTGTCATTTTCAAAATTACCGTGAAACATGTTTTTAATCCTTTAAAACTAATTTTAATGATTCAAAATTATATTTAAAAATGCAAAATTGAAAACTAAATTAATTTGGAGTGATTTTAAAAATATTTTGACAATTTTAAAATTACTCTGCCTTCAATTAAAGAAAATTAGGGTGTATAGCTAAAATCGAGGGGAGGACTGAAAATAGCTAAAAATAGAAATGTTTAAATTTTAGTTAAACGGTTGAAATTATACCAAATTTGGTAATTTTGCCTATAAAGTTACACCATATTTGTCAATTTTGCCCCTGTTATAATGGTTTTATTTTTTACCTTGTTTTTACTGAAGAGTATTTGTGTTCAATCAGTAGGAAGGGTATTTGTTAATTTTTTATAGAGATTGTGTTTGAATGTGTGATCAACATAGATGGAAAATAATTATTTCATATATATACATTTGAGGACAATCAAAGAAAACAGGATGACAAATAAATTATAAGATTACATCACGTGAAATGAGCGTGGAAAACCACTCGGAGTAAGAATTAAAAGGAAGTAGAAAGAAGAGAAGACTCACGCTCCTCTAAAGTTTGGGACACAAGAGAATGCGCTAGAACATTTTGACATCAACGAATATGAGAGAAAGAAATAACTTCCAGAACACAGTTCTAATGTTTTGCTTCAAATATAGAAAGAGACCTCTATGATAATTTCCATAGTGTTATTCAGGAAGTTGATCACCTTTAAGTGATCAAATTCAACTAAAAGGTTCAAATAAAGGATTTGGAAAATGCTCTCCATCCAAGACAAATCATCATCGCTTCAAGTGTCTTAACCTCATCGCATCTTGGAATGAACTTTGAACCAACAAAACAAACACGACCCATGTGGTTTCCAAGCACCCACCCAAGTCCTCTCGATAGGACTCCAAGCAACATCAGTATTCAACTTCCAAAACGTCACTTCATGTGGTTGTCACCCAAGCAATGAATGTAAGCATATATATAAATTAAAGTCTAATTTGAGCTAGGACATGTGTGTAATTTAAATCTTCAAATGTCAATATGAGCATAAATCTACGAGATTCGATTCTTCATCCTACATATTGTGGGAAAAAAAACCCTTCAAATGGTCTATTTACTTGGTTACCCTTGAATTTTTTGGGTTTTCAATAGAATAAACCAAAAAAAAACCCACAAATCTCCCAAATCGGGCCGAATGAGAAATCCGATTCGGTTCGTTTGATTTCCTAATTGCTAGTACGACTGAAACATGAAAGAAGAAAGAAACGGTATCAGAATTTCCCTAAAACCCTGGCCGGCATTGCTTGGCTTCCTTTCCCGCTTGCTAGGGTTTATTCTTCTTCTTCACTTTCAATCCACCGATTATGGCCATGGAAGGCCTTGAGATGGAGGCTTCCTTCGATTTTGAATCCAATGATGACTTCTGCAACTCCATTCTCTCTCGCTTCAGCAATTCCACCAACGAAGATCATCAGCATCTCTGCGCCGTCATTGGCGCCATGGCTCAGGAGTTCAGAGACCAGACTCTTCCTTCCACTCCACTTGCCTACTTCGGCGCCACCTGTTCCTCTCTTGACCGCATCTCCTCCGAGCCCGATCCTTCCCCTCACCTTCTCGACGCTCTCCTCACCATTCTCTCTCTGCTTCTCCCGCGAATTTCCCCTCCCATTTTGAATAAGAAGAAAGACTTTCTATCCGACCTCCTTATTCGCGTTCTTCGTGTCCCCTCCTTGACCCCCAATGCCACTACTTTCGGATTCAAGTGTGTTTCGCATTTGGTGATTGTTAGGAATGCTGCCAACTGGTCGGATGTGTCTAATTTGTTCGGGTTTATTCTTGGGTTCGTCATTGATTCGCGTCCTAAGGTGATTTCTTATACCATTTGAGTTTTTTTTTGGTCATGTACGAATTTGCATAATTCAATGTGTGTAAGAATGGGATTTTTGAATGTTTGCTCTTTAAATGAACTATTAATTGCGTGTGGTTGAACAGGTTAGAAGGCAATCGCATATTTGTCTTCGGGATGTCTTGTTGAAACTTCAGGGAACATCATTGCTTCCATCTGCTAGCGAAGGGATCGCTAATGTTCTTGAAAAATCTCTTTTGCTTGCTGGTGGGTCAAACCCGAAGGCTACTGAAGGACCGAAAGGAGCTCAGGAGGTTCTATTTATTTTGGAGGCTTTGAGGGAGTGTCTACCTCTCATGTCAATGAAGTATATTACTAACATACTTAAATACTACAAAACTCTTTTGGAGTTGCACCAACCTGTTGTTACTAGGCGAATTACAGATAGTTTGAACTCACTCTGTCTCCATCCAACTGTTGATGTTTCTGCTGAAGTACTGCTTGATCTTTTATGCTCCATGTCAGTATCTTTCTCTACGAGTGAAACATGTGCAGATGGCCTGGCTTTCACAGCTCGCCTGCTTAATGTTGGGATGGAAAAAGTTTACAAAGTTAATAGGCAGATTTGTGTAGTTAAGCTCCCTGTTGCTTTCAATGCACTCAAAGGTTTGATCTTTGCTTTAAAACTGTTAGTTCCGGTCAGAGTTAATTTGGATGCACTAGAATCCTCCCCCTCCTAAGTTCATGCTCATTTTCTTCATTGTCTATGGCAAAAGATGCAATTAATTTGTAACGTTCATGTTGGATTGACAGATATTATGCTATCTGATCATGAGGAGGCAATCCGCGCTGCTCAGGATGCAATGAAAAATCTGATATGTGCTTGTATCAATGAAGACTTGATCAGACAGGGTGTGACTACTGAAAACGTGGAGGCAAGGAGGTCTGGGCCAACAGTAATAGAAAAACTATGTGCTATTATAGAAAGTTTACTTGATTATCATTACACAGCTGTTTTTGACTTGGCTTTTCAAGTTGTTTCGGCCATGTTTGATAAATTAGGTATTCTTAAACTACTTGATCTTATTGAATTTCCTCTTCACTTAACATTTGAACATGATATGATTATTATCATCATTCCTTCATGTGGTTTGTTGTCCATTTCTCATTGTGAAAAGGTACTGGTTCATTATTGTACAGGGAAATATTCTTCTTACTTTCTAAAAGGAGCCCTTATTAGCCTATCAAAAATGCAGAAATTGCGAGATGAAGATTTCCCCTTCCGGAAAGAGGTATTCTTCTCTGGATTATGGACACCAAATAATTTATATATTGGTTATTAGTTTTTGTCATAGATTCTTTTAGGTTTTATTGTTTAGCATTCATAGTTTAGAATCCAAATGTGGAGTATTTGCCCAGTTTTTTTTGCCATATTATTATCTGGTCCTTTTGAGGTAGGTATGGGTGCCATGTATTCTATAATCCTAGTTTTGTCAATGGGAAATTTTTGGTGATTATCTCATATCATTCATGGAGTTTTCAAAATAATCAGTAGTAGAAGGTCAGGATTATGTTGTCTGCGGTTGTGCAGCCTCCTGATGGAATGTAATTTACTGGGTGTTTTACTGTTGGTTTGGCCTTTGTGGGAATGGATTTCTTTTGTGCATTTTATTATCTATTCATTCTTCTGTGTTACTCTTAACTAATGCATGTTCCATGACTCAGTTGCATGAATGCCTTGGATCAGCTCTTGGTGCGATGGGACCTCAAAGTTTCTTGGATCTTGTACCTTTTAATTTGGATACAGAAAACCTATCAGAGATTAATATTTGGCTTCTTCCAATATTGAAGCAATACACTGTTGGTGCTCATTTGAGCTATTTCATGAAGACCATTTTGGGTATGATAGGAGAAATCAAGCGGAAGTCACAAAAGGTATGAAATTTCCTTTCCCAAGGAATGAGCCTTTTAGTTGTCAAATATAGTCTCATATCTTTCATTTCCTGCAGCTTGAGCAACAGGGCATGATCGTTTCATTGAGGAGTATGGATTCGCTTGTTTACTCTTTTTGGTCTTTGCTACCTTCATTTTGCAATTATCCTTTGGATACTGCTGAAAGCTTTAAGGATCTTCAAAAAGCTTTATGCATTGCGCTTAATGAGGAACCTGATGTTCGAGGCATAATATGTTCAAGTCTGCAGATTCTTATCCAACAGAATAAGAGAGTGCTGGAAGGAAAGAATGACGAGTCTGATCTTGAAGTGGGTATGGCCAGAAAGCTTGCTATGTCTCATTATACTCAAAAGGTGGCGGAAAATAACCTGACTGTACTGAAGTCCTCTTCTCCTGAGTTATTGTCTGTTTTGTCAGACATCTTTCTAAAGTCTACAAAAGATGGTGGTTATTTGCAGGTATGCCTCTATTGTTTGAGAAATGAAAACAACTTGTGCTTTTGTGATGGGTTGTCTGTGTGATGTTTAGGTTTGCTCCAGTTGTTGCTTCATAATCATATTTGAGATAGTTCCTGCTAGTTGTCTTGTATTTGTTTGTACTTCATTCATGTCTTTTAGTGACTTTCGCTTCTTCTCTGTCTTGGAGTTCTTTTGTTTCGTAAGGGCTAGGGTATTTTGTATATTCTATATATTTCAATACCAGTTCTGGTTGAATGATGTGCAGTCCACAATTGGAGAAATTTCTTCAATATCAGATAAAAGTGTTGTGTCAAATCTCTTTGGGAAGACAATGAGGAAGCTTTTGAAACTGACTCAGGAGGCTGCAAAAGTAGAATCAAAAGTTTCCAATTCCATGCAGATTGATGATTCCACGAATGCGAGTTCACCCTCTTTCATGAGGTATGCTTCCTTCAATCTTTGAATTGCCTAGCTCCTTATCTTTGCTGGATGAGTGTGTTGCTTTTTGGAGAAATGAAGGGTTTTTTTCCTTTTCTTGTTGGGGGGAGGGGTTGGTTGGGTATCTTGTAGGCTCAATATGTTGGAGGTTTGTGACCCTTAACTGCCTAACAAGTGTTTCACCTTGACTGCAGGGCCCAAATGTATGACTTGGCCGTATCTTTTTTGCCTGGACTGAATTCTAAAGAGATTGACGTTTTATTTGTTGCAGTAAAATCGGCATTAAAAGAACAGGTGTTGGCTCTATACTGTTTCAATATGTTTTTGGTAGAAATCTCATAGAGTTCTTCTATATTATTAAGTTTCTGAATTTCAGGATTGTGAAGGTTTGATACAGAAGAAGGCATATAAAGTTCTCTCAGCTATTCTCAAGGTATTACTTGTGTTCGCAACCCCCACTATTGCAACGTTCTCAATTATTGTTTGAACAAAAAATTATTTTCACGATTTTTATACTGGATTGTCATATAAGCTTAGCATTTTATTGGAATTTCTTTGGTTAGTTAACCTACCTGGATGGGGTTTTGGTTACTGAATGTGTTGTCTCATGTAACATTCAAAGATTTTTGAATGTATATGCTCCTTTATATTTTAGGATTGGTAATTGATGTATCTCTATGGTTTTCATTTGTATTATCAGAATTCTGATGAGTTCCTTTCCACAAAGTTCGATGAATTGCTTACACTTATGATTGAAGTGTTGCCTTTATGCCATTTTTCTGCCAAACGTCACAGACTCGATTGTTTGTACTTTCTGATTGTCCAAGTTACAAAGGTAAGTATAGTTGCCATTATATACTTGTAGAAGAGTATGCTAGCCTGCTAAGATATTTCCCAACCAGTTGCGATTTCAAATTTGGTACTTTTGATTAACTCAGGAGGATTCAGGGTCCAGGCGGCATGACATCATTAGTTCATTTTTGACTGAAATAATACTTGCGCTCAAAGAGGTATCTATTTTTTTTCCCCCTGTTATAACATTTCTCTCTTCTAATTAAATTATATGGTTTTGTATGTGTTATTCTGGCTTTTACTAGTATTTTTTCTATTTGATGACGTTGGAATAATTTGAGTTGGTTTTTTTTTTTATCACGACTAAGAGTTTCTAAATTATTTGAATATGAGCATTTGCCATGTGAAGAGGAAATTTGTATCTGCGGTGCACTATAGTTTTCTCTTTTTCTGAGACCAAGTCTAATTTGATATGTTTGATTCCTTGACTTCTTTTAAAAAATCATTTTATTGTTGTTTCATGAATGTCTTGTTATAAGTGCTAATATTCTCACGCATTTGTCTTTCAGGCGAATAAGAAAACAAGAAACAGAGCTTATGATATTCTTGTTCAGATTGGTCATGCATGTATGGACGATAACAAAGGTGGAAAGATAGAATACCTGTATCATCTTTTCAATATGGTACTTAAAATTGTTTCCAAGTCATTATTTTTAGTTATTTCTCATGTGAACAACATTAATGGTTTATCCTCCTCAGACGACCCTTCCCCCTGTCCATCTAGCTAAATTGACTCAATATTAATTGATATAAAGGCCAGCAAGAATAAATATTAATATCTCAGGTAGCTGGAGGTCTTGGTGGTGAAACTCCTCATATGATCAGTGCTGCAATGAAAGGCTTAGCTCGCTTGGCTTATGAGTTCTCTGACCTAGTTTCTGCAGCTTGCAATTTGCTGCCATCTACCTTTTTGCTTCTCCAAAGAAAGAACAGAGAAATAATAAAAGTTAGCTCGTCCTTCCTCCCTTCTGTTTGTATCTGTTTTGATTTTCTCTTTAGGTTTATTTATACTCTCATTTACTGCAGGCCAATTTGGGATTTTTAAAGGTTTTGGTGGCCAAATCGAAAGCTGAAGTGTTGCATATGCACTTAACGAGTTTGGTGGAAAGCTTGCTGAAGTGGCAAGATGGCCCCAAAAACCACTTCAAAGCTAAAGTCGTATTTCTTTTACTTAATTCTGGAATCGTTCTCTTGCTTTCTGACAGTCCAATTTTACATTTTCCATTTGTTAATTTTCCAGGTTAAGCAGTTACTTGAAATGCTTGTCAGAAAATGTGGCTTGGATGCAATCAAGGTTGTGATGCCTGAAGAACACATGAAACTTCTTACCAACATCAGGAAGGTCGGTTGTAAACTTAGTGTTAGATTGATAAACATAAAGGCTTATGCAGAACAAAAGAAAAGATTGTGTATATGCTTATTCTTAATAACGGATGGTTTTGGCATGCCAGATTAGAGAACGGAAAGAAAAGAAACTTAAATCTGAGGGGCCTAGGTCTATTGCATCGAAAGCAACAACGTCCAGGTATCTAATGGGTTATTTGCTTTAATGCTTGCATAATTTGTGCATATGTTTGTTGATAAATGAATAGTTCTCACAAACGAAAGAAGGGTTGTTGGGAATCCAGACTAGGTATTTAGCATCAAACAATATATTAGCTGTGGCTAGAAATTACTAGTCATACAGGTAGCCAGGTAGGTACACATGAGATTGATCAGATCAGACCTTTTTCCTCCTATAACCAATTGTTTCTTTTAACCTCTTTTTTTTGGTGAGATGAACGAGTGACGGTAGAGTACCTTGTGAGTGTAACAAGTTATGAATTATGGCTTTTATGTACTGCATTCCGTTTGGAGTTTTTGCACCAATGCTCAGTCTGTTTTTAAGCACTCAAGCTCTGCATTTTACAACTTATTTTCCCCCCCTTGTGACTGTTGGTTTACTTTCAGGATGAGTAAATGGAATCATACAAGAATTTTTTCGGAGGTGAGTGATGACGAGACTGAAGATAGTGGTGGAGAATACTTGGGGGAAAGTGATTCAGAACATGTGGATGGTAGAAAAAGTCGGCCATCAAAGGCTTCCTCATACCTCAGATCAAAGACATCTAAACGGTCCGTTTGCATTTTGATTCCTTGTTTAATTTAGAGTAATGTATATGTCCCATTTGCCTAGATTGGTAACTGCAATCTCGATTTTTAAACTCCTTCAGTCCCAAGAGCCGATCAACCATGAACTTACTCGAACGCTTGCCCGACCAAATGGAAGATGAGCCTCTTGACTTGCTTGATCAACAAAGAACAAGACATGCTCTTCAATCATCAGTGCATCTCAAGCGGAAAACAGTTTTGTCAGATGGCGAGATGAAGATTGACGATGAAGGACGCTTAATAATTGCGGATGACGATGAGACAAATTTCAAAAGAAAAGCTTCCAACCCAGATTTAGATGATGATAGGAGTGAAGTTAGAAGTCACTTGTCAGGTGGTTCCTCCAAGAAAAATCAGAAGCGGAGAAGAACATCAGACTCTGGTTGGGCTTACACCGGTACCGAGTATGCTAGCAAGAAGGCTGGTGGGGATGTTAAGAGGAAGGACAAGCTTGAACCTTATGCATATTGGCCTCTTGATCGAAAGATGATGAGCCGTCGACCGGAGCATCGAGCCGCTGCTCGGAAAGGAATGGTTAGTGTGGTAAATATGACGAAGAAACTTGAAGGCAAGAGTGCCTCTAGTATTCTGTCAAGCAAAGGCTCCAAGATTAAAAAGGGTCACAACAAAGGTAGCAAGAAGAAGGCCAAGTAGAAAGAAAGCCTAAACAAATTGGTTTAGGATACAAATATATAATTTTTGTTTTCAGAAAATCAGATGAGTTGCTGTATATTTTTTACCCGTTTCAGTTTTGCTTGAAGGAGAAGGGTTCCATTGTTGGGTCACAGTTTTTGCCTGGAGCTTGTGTACCATATCATATACTGTGGAATAATTTATTTATTCAATTTGACCGTTGATCTCAATTTTTATATGAAATTTTAACGTATTTCTACTTCGAAGAGGATTTAAAATGTTTACGGTCAAGAGTAATATTGCAACTTCTAAAAATACATAAATGTTTTTTAACCAACGAACTTTATTGACCAACGTAATACAAGGTATGTTTGTTGGTTAAACAAGGCCATTTATGGCCTTAAGCAAAGCCCTCACGCTTGATTTCTTAAGTTAAGTCCGTGTTTGTTGAATTGATGTTTCTCTACTCCAAAGTCTGATTCCTCTATGTTTTTCTTCTGTCGTTGCTAGTGACGTCGCTATCATTCTGGTTTATGTGGATGATAACATCATCACCAGTAGTAGTTCGTTGCTATTGGATTCGATTATTTCTTGCTTAAGTGCATTTTCTGCTAAAAAATTTAGGACAGTTGTCTTACTTTCTTGGAATTCAAGCATTGTTCTTTGTCTCAATAAAACTTTTTAGACTTGTTGACTCATGCACAGTTAGTTGACTGCAAACCTATCTCTACTCCAATGAGTCTCGGTTCTGCATTATCCTTGAATTTGAGATCCATTACCAAATCTTACAGAGTATGGTCATTTAATTGGGGGATTACAATACTATACGATCACATGGCCCGACATTTTCTTTGCTTTCAACAAGGTATGTCAATTCCTTCATGCCCCTACAACGACTCATTGACTTGCAATAAAACAGATCTTACGTTATCTAAAGAGTACAATGATTCATGGTTTGCAATAAAACAAATCTTACTTTAGCATCTTTTTCAAGGGCCTTCTATTACCAAATTCGAGACATGATATATACATGGCTAGCTGTTGATCAACTACTTGTTGGGTGGTTGTACAACTCTATGACTCCTGAAGTAATAACCCAAGTTATGAGATACGATGAAGCAAAACCTCTGTGGAATGCTATTCAAGAATACTTTGGCATTCAATCAAGATCCCAAAAAGATTACTATAGACAAAATGATGCGACAAACCAAAAAAAGGAGCATGAAGATGGAAGATTACTTAGCAACTATGAAGAAATATTATCATTATCTACTGATTCTTGGTTCTCCTATAGATTTAAGGAGCTTTATCTCTCATATCTTTGTAAGCTTTGTGAAGAATATAACCTCGATGCATGTGTGATTAGAAGTAAGAATCTTACCTGAAATAAAATCCAGTATGAACTTCTCTCTTATGAGCAACGATACGAGAAACTTCAAGAACTGAAAGGGAATGTGTCTATTAACTAAGCTTCTGTTAACTATGCTTCTTTGGAGAAAACAAAGAACTTCAATATACCTCAAGAGAACTGAGGAAATCAGAACAACAACAACTCATCCAATAGAGGAGGAGGCAATAGGAACAAGGGAAAAAACTGTTACTCACCCTATCCTCAAGAAAACAAGCCAAATTGGTGGGAAAATAGTCATACTGCTGCAATATTCCATCACAGGTATGAAAAGAAGAAAATTCTAATGTTGCTAATGCCTCAACAGGAAATCATAATACCTCTAGTCCTACTGCTTTTATGGCCTATCTTGAAACACTTCAAGATTCTTCATGGTATCTAAACATTGCAGCAAAAACTCACTATAAAGAGTAAGTATTTTGGTACAACTAATATCACGGTTGGTAATGGTACAAAATTACCTATTGTTGCTCTTGGTACTACTAATTTGCCCAGTAAAAGAATGAATGTGGTGTTAGAAAAGAAAAAGGTGTGGATGACACAAATGTGGAGAAAGTGATATCTTGATTCAACAAAGCATGCCTTTATATAGGCTTACAAACTATAACCATAGAATTTCAATGGTTAAGAAATCATAAACAATCTTACTTAATTCTCATAACTTCTAAACTCCCAAAGAGCTCAATGGACACTATTGGTTACAAAAACCAAAAGTCACAAGTCAAGTTTAATATTAAAACTTCCATTATTCAAATTAGCTTTTCATATTCTCAACACCCCCCCTTAAACTTGATTTGTTACACCAAGTAAACTCCTCATTTTGATGAAAGTCTCCAACTTGAGGGGCTTTGTGAAAATGTCCGCTGCTTGGTTTTGTGACTTGACATATTTGAGTTCTACTTCTTTCTTCATAATGCAATTCCGAATGTAATGAAATCGGGTATCAATGTGCTTGCTCCTTCCATGAAATACCGGATTTTTGGCTAAGGCAATGGCTGATTTATTATCAACAAAAATCTCCATTGGATCCTCGATTTGGAACTTCAACTCCGTAAGTTTCTTAGCCAAATTGCATGACATACACATGAAGTTGCCACTATGTACTCCGCCTCACATGTTGATAATGTGACTATGGGTTGTTTTTTTGACATCCATGTGAACGTCGTTTCACCAATAAAAAACATAAACCCCGTAGTGCTTTTTTGATCATCCAAATCACTACTCCAATCACTATCACAATAACCAACAATATCAAAATTTTTAGAAGAGACATAAGAAAGACCATACCCAATTGTCCCTTTGATATAGCGAAGTATCCTCTTTGCCATTTTACAATGTGTTGTTGTCGGCTCCTCCACAAATCGACTAATAATTCCAACTGAATAAAGAATATCCGGTCTTGTGCATGTCAAGTATCTCAAACTTCCAACCAAGCTTTTGAAATATGTAGAATCTACCTTCTCTCCTCCATTTTGTTTGGTGATTTTGACTCCACATTCCATTGGTGTTCCAACCGGATTAGCATCATCCATATTGAGCCTTTTGAGCATTTCTCTAGCATAGCCCTCTTGAGATATAAAAATCCCATATTCACTTTGTTTGACCTCGATCCCAAGATAATAACTCATGAGACCAATGTCCGTCATTTCAAACTCCTTTGTCATCTCCCTTTTAAATTCATCAAACATGCAAGGATCGTTTCCAGTAAATATTAAATCGTCAACATATAAACAAATTATTAATATACTTTCACCTTGCATTTTGATGTATAGGGCATGCTCATAAGGACACTTCATATACTTCTTCTCTCTAAAATACTTGTCAATCCTCGAATTCCATGCTCTTAGTGCTTGCTTCAAACCGTAAAGAGCCTTCTTCAATCGAAGTACCTTATCTTCTTCACCCTTGACTTCATAGCCCAATGGTTGTTCCACATAGACCTCTTCCTCAAGAATTCTGTTCAAGAATGCCGATTTGACATCCATTTGATGTATCTTCCAATGATTATGGGTTGCCAAAGCAATAATCAAACGAATAGTTTCAAGGCGAACAACAGGGGCAAATACCTCATCATAGTTGATGTCATGTTGTTGACTATACCCTTTTGCTACTAGTCTCGCTGTGTGCCTCTCAACTTCGCCATTGGCCTTTCTCTTTGTCTTGTAAACCCACTTCACTCCAATTGGTTTTTGTCTTTTTGGAAGCTTGGTCAACTCCCATGTGTTTGTTTTTCTCTATCGCTCAAATTTCTTCATCCATTGCATCCTTCCATTTTTTATTTGCAATGGCTTCTTGGAAATTAATGGGCTCACAATCACCAAAAAGACAATAGAAAATTATGTCATTTTGATTTTCGCTTACCTCATTAAGTTCTTATAGACTTCGGGTTCCTCTTGGGCCAATTTCATTCTCCGAGTCACTGGAAAGTGCCTCCGTTCCGTTGGATGATGCATTAGATGACTGATCGGTTGATTGAGGTGAAATTGGAATGGGCAAAACTTCACCCCTCTCCCTGGTTGGCTCATCGTCTTCCTCAAAGTATGGAAGAAAATCATACTCCTCCGTCTGTATATTCCAATCCCAAGAAGCTTCTTCATCAAAAACAACATCACGACTAATAGTTACCTTCTCATTCAAAGGATTGTAAAGGCGATAACCCTTTGAGCTTGCATCATAGCCGATGAATATGAGTTTTTCGCTTCGATTGGCAAGCTTGGTCCTTCTTTCCTCCGACACATGAGCATATGTAATACTTCCAAACACCTTGAAGTGACCAATTCCAGGCTTTCTTCCATTCCATGCTTCTTGAGGCGTCTTGTCAAGCACACTTTTGGTTGGTGCTCGATTTGTTAAATAAACCGCACAAGCTACGGCTTCTGCCCAAAATTCCTTAGGCATCTTTTTCGTCTTCAACATGCTTCTTGCCATGTTTAAGATTGTTCGATTCTTCCTCTCCGCCACGCCATTTTGTTGCGGTGTCCTTGGCACTGTTAATGGGCGTCGAATGCCTTTTTCATCACAAAACTGTTTGAACTCATTTGATGTGAATTCACCACCTCGATCTGTTCTCATGGCCTTAATTGTAAGGTTGCTTTCATTCTCCACACGCGCCTTAAATTTCTTGAAGATCTCAAATACTTCCGATTTTTCCTTCAAAAAGTACACCCATGTTTTTCTAGAAAAATCATCAATAAAGAGAAGGAAGTATTTACTTTTACCATGAGACTCCGGTTTGATTGCTCCACACACATCAGCATGGATGAGTTTTAGAGGTTTGTTGGCTCTTGTCATAGACTCCTTTGGAAAACTACTCCAATGATGTTTTTCAAGTAGACACCCTTCACACACTTGGTTCGGCTTCTGAATATGCGGTAAACCCCGCACCATCTTCTTCTCCGACAAGTCTTCTAGACTTCCAAAATTGAGATGCCCGAACTGTAGATGCCATAGCCAAGAAACATCCTCATAACACGTCTTCAAGCATTTCGGAACATCATTACATATATTCAAAGGAAACATTCGGTTTTTTGTCATGATGACTTTAGCAATAAGTCTCTCATGATTATCTCTCAAATACAAACAATTATTTTTCATTTGAACTTCAAAACCTTTCTCTAACAATTGTCCTACACTCAATATATTATTTTTTATATTGGGAATGTAATAAACATTTGTAATATATTGATTTTCTCCATTTTCAACCGAATGAGAATTTTACCTATTCCTTTGATGGCGGCCAAAGAATTGTCTCCAAAGGCAATATTACCTTTTTCCATCTCGTTCAACTCTGCAAACATCTCTCGGTTCCCACACATGTGATTTGAGGCTCCCATGTCACTTGCTATCTTGACTCTCTTCTTCTCCCTTTGAAACCATGAATAAGGTTCCGTTCTCCTCTGCATAATTGGACTGCCCTTCACGCGATTTGGATGTGAGCGATTGATCGGTCATGTTGCTTTCGATCGATTGACTCTAATTGAGATGAGTAACACTCATTCGCATAATGTCCATATTTATTGCAATTGTAACATTTTACATGAGATTTATCTCTTCCGGACCTTCCACCACGTCTTCCACGGCCTCGACCTCCTCTTCCTCTTGAGGATTCACTTGAGTTTGGAGAAACATCAGTGTTGGATTTACCTCTTCCACAACGGCCTCTTCCACGTCAACGACTATTCTCCTCCTTGAGTTTGAGTTGGAGAAGTTGTTCGATGGTCTCCGATTGCTCCATCTTTCTTTTCTTTTTCTCCTCGTAGGCTTGTAATGAGCCTATAAATTGTTCAATCGTCATGGTCTCGAGATCTTTTGTCTCCTCGATTGTCGTGGCAATGATCTCAAACTTAGTATTTAGGCTCCGTAGAATCTTTTCCATGACACGAACATCGGCGATTTCTTCACCGTTCCGTCTCAATTGGTTGACAATAGTCATAACTTTGGTGTTATATTCCGCTATCACCTCCGTCTCCTTCATCTGTAATGATTCAAACTCAGCACGTAAAGTTTGTAATCGTACCTTTTTAACACGATCAGCTCCTCTATGAGTCGATTGGAGCTTGTCCCATGCTGCCTTTGATGTCTCGGCATCACAAATGGTCTGAAATGTGTCTTCGTCAACTGATTGGTACAAGATATAGAGGGCCTTCTTGTCCTTCTTTCTTGTCTCCTTTAGCGCATCTCTTTGCGCTTGATCAGCTCCAGCTTCCGCCTCTTGGAAACCGTTCTGCACAATCTCCCACATGTCTTGTGCTCCTAGTAATGCTTTTATCTTGATGCTCCAACTGTCATAGTTGAGCTTGGTAAGCATCGACAATTGAATCGAACTCATCCCACCGTTGGCCATTTTTCTCTCAAATTTTACAATGGCTCTGATACCACTTTGTTAGAAAAGAAAAAGGTGTGGATGACACAAATGTGGAGAAAGTGATATCTTGATTCAACAAAGCATGCCTTTATATAGGCTTACAAACTATAACCATAGAATTTCAATGGTTAAGAAATCATAAACAATCTTACTTAATTCTCATAACTTCTAAACTCCCAAAGAGCTCAATGGACACTATTGGTTACAAAAACCAAAAGTCACAAGTCAAGTTTAATATTAAAACTTCCATTATTCAAATTAGCTTTTCATATTCTCAACATGTGGTTCTTAAAAATATACTATATGTCCCCATCGTGAAAAAGAATCTGATTAGTGTTTCTAAGTTGACTCGGGATAATGATTTGATTGTTGAATTTTATGATGTATTTTGTTATGTTAAGACAAAGAAGTCTAAGGAAATGTGCCTAATAGGGAGGTTTGTACCGTTTGGAAGTAGCTTCATCTAAAGTCTCATCTAGACTTCTCTTCAAAGTTTCTCAATCTAGAGCTGACAAACCTCTAAACCCTTATTCATACAGATCTTTAGGGGTCCGCTCTAATTCAATCTACTAATGATTTTTGATATTATATAGCTTTCTTGGATGATCATAGCAGATTCACTTGGATCTGCCCATTTAAGAATAAGAATGAAGCCACTACTGTATTTCTACAATTCAAAACTTGGTTGAAAATCTGTATAGTGCTATTATCAAAATCGTTAGATGTGATGGTGGAAGGGAATTTAAACCAATTATTCAATTTGCTCAGAATCAAGGCATTTCTATACAAATTTCATATCCTTATACTTCTTCTTAGAATGTTAGTAATGTCATTCTCCATGGTACTCTTAAAGAAGAGGTTTACACTTCTCAACCCACAGGGCTATATATTCATCCCTACTTCCCTCATTAAGTTTGTCGTCTTCGCAAGACCTTTATGGTCTCAAACAAACTCCTTAGCTTCATATGAAGAATTGTGCTTATTTCTTCTTCATGGCAACTTTACTCAATCGAAAGCTGATTTATCATTATTTATGCATCACTCTTCTAAAGGTTCACTCTTATTACTTATTTATATGGATGACATTATATTGATAGATTCTACTACAACTCCTCTTGATGCCTTTATCTACCAATTACAATATATCTTTGCTATTAAGGATCTTAGATCTCTTCATTTCTTCTTAGTCATACAAGCTCACTTCACCGAAACTGGTCTCATTTTATCTCAAACCAAATACATTCAAGACTTACTAGCTTGACTGAACTTGCAGCATCTCAAGGCTACTCCTTGTTCTATAGTAACAGACAAACAACTCTTTCAATATGATGGTGCTCCCATGGTCGATCCTCAACTATACCGCAACACTCTTGGCTCTCTTCAATACTTACAGCACATTTGTCCAGTCATTGCCTTTGTAGTCAATGAATTAAGCCAATTTAACCAACACCCATCAATGCTTCACTAGAGTGCCCTTAAGCGTATTCTTTGATACCTTCAGGGTACTTTTCATCTTAGACTCTCACTTCTTCCTGCTTCTATTATTTCCCTTTAAGGCTATTCAGATGCAGATTGGGCCTCTTCACCTGATGATAGAAAGTTTGTTAGCTACTATTATGTTTTCTTTGGTTGTCTAATCTATTGCAGTTCCAAGAAGCAAGTAGTTATTGCTAGGTCCAGCACTGAATCTGAGTACATTGCACTCACTCTCTATTGAAACATCTTGTCTTCACCTCTCTACTTTTTTCCATTATTTGGTGTGATAATATTTTTGTTGCTGCTCTTGCTCGCAACCCTGTGTTCCATGCTCGCACCAAGCATATTGAAATTGATGCTCACTTCATTCTTGATCAAGTTCTCTCCCATCAGTTTGTCATTGGGCACGCTCGTTCTCAAGACCAACTTGTTGATTGCCTTATAAAATTGTTACCACCTCATCATTTTCAGGAGCTTTGAGACAAAATCAGCCTTTGTTTCTCTCCCTTGCCTCGTTTGAGGGGGGTTGTTAAGACATAATTACTACTGAGGTGTTGTCACTATTTGTTGTCCTATGTTGTACTTGTTTACTCAAGTTGACTTCTCTCACATTTATGTTTGGTAGGTAGTGTAATCTTTTTTCCTACTTAATAGTATGATTAGCTGGTTGATTATATATTTAAAAGGTGGAACCTTCATTTGTAATTATAAGTTTTCAATCAATAATATCGTTGGTGAGAGCATTTACTTCTCTTAAATTTCCTTTAAAACCAAACTCTTCATAGCCTATTGCGCTTGCAGATGAAATGTTAATACAAGTTATTAGTCTGATTAGTCTTGTTATTATCTATGGTTATTTTATGACTTTTGCTTTTGCTATTTTGTATTTATTCTCAATATTCCTAGTTGCCACATATGGCTTGTTTTGCATATATTTTGTAACCACTATTCCCCTTATTTGGTAATATATAGAAAATTTATTTCCTCAACAACCTTTTTCTTCTATCTGAAAATTAAAGATTCTCAAAAAGTGCTTTTAGTGCTTTTTATTTAGAGTTATTTTGGTGATTATTGTATTAGATTTGATGTCGTCTCCTAGTATTTCTCTGGAATTGAGCCTAAGAACAAGACTTGGGGCAAAAACAGTCAAAACGGTCCAAACTTGACATAATCGAGACAAACCGAGACCAAATACATTAGTGAGGGAAGAGAAAAGAAGAAAAAGAAGGAGTTGGCCAAAAATAGGCAGCATTGCCTCGACACAAAAACTTGGGAGCACACATGAGAAGAAGTGTCGCAGCTCCTAGTGTAGTGCTTAGGCCCTACACAGGGTGTCGCACGACGCTGCGGCAGTAAAAAATAGAAAGGTTGGATGCAAGACAGCTCCGCGACGCTAGGCTATTCATAGAAAATTCTTGGTGAACAAGAAAACTTTCTTCTATAAATTCAAGGGTTCTCAGCTGCCTCCAAACACAAAATTTGAGATCCCAAAAATGAGTTTTGCTACAAAAGAGAGTAAAGAGTGTATAAGGTTTATTTTGGAGACTATTAGAGTTTCCCAGATGAAGATCAAGGTGTTTTTGGAGGATTCAAGAGACGATAGAACGCTTCGACAATAATTTTCCCTCGTTTCCCTTATTTTCTTTACTGTTTATGCTTGTAAATTTGTATGAAAATGCGTGTTTGAGAGCTATGAGTGCTTAAACACTTTAGTTTTAGGGTGTTGATGAATTTGCTTATGAATTTAAGTTAGTATTTAGTACTTTCATAGATATTGTTCAATAGTATATTTTTCGATGTTATTATGCTTTATTCTTATTGATTGACATTCAATGAATGTTAGGTTAGATGTTCAATTTGATGGATTGCATGTTTAACCGAAACTATAACTGAATCATTATTCATCTCTCATAAAAATAGTTAGGTTGATAATGAAAGTTAGTGTTAATGACGTTGCTTAATACTATGTTTCTTAATTTGGTTTCAAGAAATTAGTTATCATTTAAGTTGCATGAGAAAATATTGTTTTTGATAGAAAATAATCTAGAATTGAGTTTCTAGACTTGAGCATATTGTTTATCCAAAATTCCATGAATAATCTAAAAATAAGGGTAATTGTAGTAAGTAACAATTTTAGGGATAATAACCAAGTGTATAGCAACATTTTAAAAAAAAATTGCAAATATAGCAAAGTCTATCCGTGATAGACTTCTATCGCTAGACTTTGCTATATTTGCAATTTTTTTAAAATGTTGCTATATATGCTAATACTTTGAATCTGATTGGTATATTTGCAATTGTCTCATAACTTAATGAAGTACGTAATGAAATCAACACCCTAGAACATTTTATCTCTTGAATTTCTACGCTTATCTTTATTTTTAATCATTGTTTTCAAAATAAAAATCATTTTGTCTTAAAATCATTTCAAAAGTACTAATGTAGTACCACTTGCAAATATACACGAATATTTTAAAATTTTTGAATAACTAAACTTTTAAATGATGGGCACAAAATCATACTATGTATAAAAGTAAATTTAAAATTAATTGTAATATGTTATGATGTTTGGGTAATGTATGACCGTGTTTTCATTTTCTTCTTCTTTTTTTTTTTTAGGAAGATCATGCTCTCCAATTTATATAATCATCAATTATAATTTTAATAAGCAAACATTTTATTTTAAAGACAATAGTTCTCTAAAAATTAAATTTTTAATTATTGAATTATTTAAAAACAAATTGTAACTGTTTGTTAAATAATAAAATTATAATTGCTCTAAATAATAAATTATTTTAATTTTTTAAATAGCTAAATAGAATAACATTTTTATAATATAATCAAATGATTAAAAACCAAACTAAAAACTTTGAAAATTAAAATTTAAAAAAAAAAACTTCGAAAATTTGAGGAAATGGCCTTAAAATTAATGTAAATAATGTGGTACTGACGTATTTGTAATTTATTTAAAATTAAGATTAAAATAGTCCAAAATTATTTATCAAGATATTACTAATATACGACTTCTATTGAGCATAAATATATCCTTTTTTTTGTGACATGAGCATTAAGAATATAATCACGTGTATTTCATTAATATTTAAAAATAAAATTATAGGATAAAAAACAAAATATTATGTTAATTATTATCTATATCATAATAAAAACAATGAAAAAATGAGAGAGAGAAAAAAGAGAGAAAAGTGAGGGAAGATGAAGAAGAGAGAATGAGAGAAGTTTTGGAGCCCACAATGAGTTGGCGAAACAAGTGAACCACCCAACTCAACTACATTGTAGATAGGCATTTAAGATGCTATATTAGAAAAATGTTAATATTATACTCCTTTCATTTATTGTATGCCTGAATTAATATATTTTCAAAAATAGAGTAAACTAATTAATACTGATATAAAATTCACTAGTATTTATAAAGATAAATTTATAGCATGAACAAATAGGCTAAAGAAAATATACCTCAATTGACATTAAGTATTAATAACCTTGAAGTTAGAGGTTCAATCTCCCATCCCACATATTGTTTTAAAAAAAATGAATGGAGACTCGTATTCTCAAAGTACTATAAATTATTCCATAATTAGGATGTTATACTGATGTCTTAGAGGTCGTTTGAATTGACTTTCTAAGTATTTATAAATATTTATTACTAAAGTTGGAAAGTATTTTGATTGAAGTTTTCTTAATAAAGATTAAATTGTTACAAATTTTAAAATATAATAATAAGTGTAAACCAAAGTTCAAACACATTTATTTTAAGAAAAGAAAGATGCATTTAAACCAAAGTTTAACAAGAAAGTACTTTTCTAAAGAACATCCATATTTAAAACAATTAAAAGTACTTTTCTAAAGAACGAAAATTATATCCCGACCTAAGAAATATTTAAAACATCCACATTAGAGCTTTTTTCCCAAGAGCTCGTCTCTACCAGAAGAACAACTAATCCTAGTTTAATAGATAAAAGACATCAATTACAATCTAAAGTTCGATTATTTGATTCTCACCTCCTTACCCAAAAAATTTAAGAAAGGCCAGATCCCACGAGTAAATAGAAAGTTGAAAGTTGGATCTATATTGGATCTCACCTCTCAGTTCTCGGAGGCTTCTTGCATGGGACGTGAAGCTTTTTATGGCTTAATATGAAAGTAAGTTCGTCTCAAAGAGTGGTTTTTGGAAATGAGGCAAATAAATCAAAAAAAAAAAATTATTTAGCCTCGAAGATTGCAAGATTAGGATAATGAAAACATCTCTTCAATTAGCGGTTCCATCTACATGGAAAATATTGCAGATCAAAAGGGATTGGTTTTGTTTTTGTTTTTTGTTTTTGTGTTTTTTTTTTTTTTTTTGGGTCTGTTTATCAACGCTGTAGAAGCTAATTTAATTCGTCAAAATCAACATAGTACTACACAACTGGTTTGGAAAATGTTCTAACGTTTACCCAGACTATCATTGGCCTCTATCCTGCTCGATCACAAGCGATTGAATGGCCAACCGATTTGCGTTGCTGTATGTCTTATGAAACAATCAACGGACATCGGCGAATATCCCCACGACAGTCAGCAACTGCAAGACAACAGCATTTACATTTAGACAGTCTATACCAAGTTTGATTAAAACAAAAAAAAAAAAAAAAAAAAAAAAAAAATTATAAACGAAACTAACTAAACTAAACTAAAGTTGATTCGGCTAATTTTGAACATAATTATATTCACACATAGCTCAACTGATTTAAGCATATACTCTCGACCATGAGTTTAGAGGTTCAAATCTCCCTAATAAAAAATGAAAAACAAACATGCATACATTCTTTCCAAGGATGAATCTTTCTTCCAAAGAATGAGATGAAAATAGGGCGAGGAGAAAAGAAAACAAAGTACGTACCTTGTACACATTAGGCTGAACGACTCCTCCCATTTCAGTTTAAGTGATTCACTTGTAGGGGGCAAATAGGATGGATGAATTGTGGCCGCCAAAGCCAAAGGAGTTAGACAGAGCGACCTTGATTTCTAATCTTTCTTTCTTTGGGCCCACAAGTATATTTGTGTCCTGTAGTTCATTTTGTTGCCATTGGAGTATGTTAAAAAGTAAAAGGAGATCAAACAATTTCCATAAATCATGCAATAGATTGATCAGATCATGTGCAATCATGGAAATGTGAAACAACGATCCTCATAACAAGCAACATACCACGCCTTTATCTGGGTTTTCTAAGTTAATATTTGGATGGATCCATCCTGTTCTTATGGCCTGTACCAGGAAGTAGTCTAACATCAGCAACTTCAATGTAATTGGAAACAATATATCTAATACTCATAATGACAAGGTAAAATCGTATATAAAATCAGGAAGACAGGAATGCATATCATGAATGAACTTTTCGTTCATTTTTTTCTTTTGAAGGATAAGGAGGCTTTTCATCTAGGAAATTAAAAGAGACTAATGCTCTAAAGTAAAATGCAAAACAAAACAATAACAAAGGTACAAAGACTAAAAAGAAACAATAAAACTCTCCCAGTTCCTGTTCAAGTCCTGGATAGAATAACCCTTGAAACATTCAAATAAATAGCACCATGATGAAGACTTTAAACACTTGTATGTAAGCGTGAATAATCCTGAAAAATTCTCTGATTTCTTACATTCCACAACTCAGATATGGATGGTTCATGATATAGATAATCTGACAAATTGAAGAAACGAAATTTGAGAAGTTTCTGTTATTCAATTTTAATGATGTCATTTGATAAATCTCACCTGTATGGTGGCAACAGCCTCGACAGCACCAGCGGCCCCTAGTAAGTGGCCAACCATAGACTTCGTGGAGTTCACTCTTAACTGCAAAATCATTGCTATGTTTAGGAAGCAGAAACTTATATTTTAGATAGAAGTAAGAATTGTATTTGCATGGTTAAATACCTCACGATTCTTGCCAAAACAATGTACAAGAGCTTGATATTCTTTAACGTCTTCGGCCAGTGAAGATGTTGCGTGTGCATTTACGTAATTCACATCTTCCTTAGATATTCCAGACTGAGCTAATGCCTTCTCGATGCATAGAATAACTCCAGCCCCTGTTTAAGATGCCATATAAAGCATAATACAAGATGTCATAACTCCGGATCATGATTTTAATAAATTTGTGTTTATTAAACTTGAGATTGGAATGCTTGGTGTTGGATTATGTGAAGGAATATGTAATAAAAACTTGGCTTTGAATAATTTGTATTTGGGTGTGAAGTGAGGATTTATATTCTGGAAAGGTTCATATCTAATTGAAAAAAAAGTGGGTTAAATTTATGAAGCAAATGAGATTAGCAAACCTCAGCCTGAGATTAAGGAACACATATAACAAACTTAATCTATGAGCTAGACACCTCCAAAAATGGAAAACACACCAGTGAGAGTTGTCCTTTTAAAAATGTCTCTTTCAAAATCTCACCTGCACTCCCTCCTCTAGTAAACAATAGAAATAGAACTTTCTCTAGGCAAGGTCATGGTGCCACACCAAGGGACCAACCGCTCAAGAAGGATATCTTAGGCTAGAAAGAATTGTAAAGAAGATTTTGTGCCCTCTTAACCATTGCATCTGGGGATTCATTCAACTGAGGATCAAACTCGTGAAGTCAAGTTGTTACCAGCCTTTGCAATAAAGACACCCTTGGCGACTTTACCTGTCTCAAGGTCTCCCTGGTTACAGATAATAAAAAAGACACATTCAATTGATGTTAATTCTTTTCTTCTCACAAAGGTAACAGAAATAGCTTTTGAGAGGATACTTGCACTTCTCAAGATTTAAGGAGCCCAAAAAAAAATTCTGCCCTTCCACTGTTTCATCGCATGGGTGTAGGATTTTTAGAGATCTTTGAAGAAGGCGTGGGAGGTTGTGAGATTTAGTGCGTCTTTGTGGGTGCCTGTTAATCGAGTTTCTTTGTAATTGTCGGCTTGGTTTTATTCTATTGGATTGAAGAATTTTCCCATGGAACACTCCTTTTGTGGACTTTTTTTTTTTGTATGCCCTTGTACATTGTTTCAATTTTCTCAATGGAAGCTTGGTTTCTTACCCACAAAGTAAAAAAAAAGAAAAAGGAAAAAAGAAAGAAAGAAATGATGGGTTGTGAACCAAGATTCACTTCATTCTCATAGGGTTTTAAAGAATAAGTCAGTCTTTCTTCGTCCATTGGATTAGAGCCAAAAGGTTTCGTTGGTTGAATGAAATATGCCAAAAGGGCAAAGCCAAGGAACTTGACCAAAGAGTTACAAGAAGCCTCCCCAAGTAATCGTGATGTTAGCTATGTAGGAATTACATAAATTATTAGAGAGTTTTAACTGCAAGAGGGAGAAACAGAAACTGCAAGCCTAAATTTCAAGCTACAGCTCTGGAAAATATTCAGAAACTCTCTTCATTCTTTCCAACCAAAACTCACACAAGAGAGCACACGGCCCCTGGTGAACAAAAGAAAACCTAAAGTTTTTTACAGTATTTAGATTTTCAAATCAACTAACAAAGCATAGTAGGGAGAGTGCCGGTCCACAAATGAGAGAGCTACAAAGGGACTTAATGAAGAAACACCCAGAGACTTTAGGAGACATCTTTTATCCGCATCAAAGAATAGAGATGGAAATTACCAACTCTCTCGGTGCCTTCAGTTAAACTCAAATCAAATTCTATCATTAGACCTTAGACAATAAAATCATCTTGGCTACCAGTGGCCTGATGCGAGTCTTGGGAATTGAGCAGCAAAAGATGCCTTCCGAAAAAACAATCCTACATAGCTTGGGTATAGAAAAGATCATGGGCTTTTCATACTAGCATTAAGTGCAACACTAATGGACCAACCCATGGAATCCTTCCATATACTGTGGCTTCTAGTAGCTCCTTTCTCCATCAACTTGTTAATTGTGAATTAACTTTCTACCCTGAACAGCCACCTATCTGGATTTCCCCCATTGGAGATACACATTTCCAAACATTGAACTTCTATTCCATCCCTCCCTCCCTTTAGAACATTGAACTACTATGCAATGTTACTTATAAACTCCGACACTCTCCTAGTCCCTCCAACTTTCTTCATTGCACTCCCTGTGTTCTTCTCCACGAATTGTTGCATCTCTCCCCTCGTTTGACTCAACTCTGTATCCAGCATGTTTTACACACCTAAAGTTTTCTCTGTTGGTAGAGCCTCTAACAGACTCTTTACATTTTCTTATTAGCTACTATTCTCTAGTGATCCAGCTCCAATAGAATTATCATAAAGAAGAAAACAAATAACCATTTATCCACACGCACAATTATGGAGGTTTCCCTCACTTATACCCTCCATTTTCCCATTCAAACCCAGCATCCTATTCAAAAGTCTTGAATCAACAATTAAGAGACAGTAAATTAAAGGAAGATTCCTCGTCCATTAATCATCTCTTTGTAAATGATACCTAATAAAAATATCCCTTTCAAACATATACACCCAGAGGACAATGAAGAATCTTAAATTACCAATTGACTCAAATGCTTAATCTGATGGGTGAAGACAAATGTGATATTATATCATCTAACACTCTTCCTCACCTGTGGGCTAGAAATATGTAGAAGATTGAACTAGTAGAAATCAATATTAATTGGGAAAGAAATGACATTGACCCCAAAGCTTAAGCTAATGGGCAAATTTAATATTATATCATCTAACAAAGAAAAACTATAGATAAATCCATAAAGAAACTACCCAATCCTATTAAAGATCATTTTACATATCCAGCCAAAACTGTGACCAAAAGAGAAGGAAACTGATTAAGACACCCCAGGAAGCAAGAAAAGTCGATGCAAGTCACTATTTTGTGAAATAAACAGCCAACCTTTGGACCCACAGGCAAAGTGCCAACACTTAATGCAACTTTAGCAGTGTCCACTATTGCAACCATCCTATCTGCACTACCTTGCAGGTACCAATCCTCGGCTATATGCCCCCGTCTCCCTGCACTTAAAGCAAACACCACCACTGCCAACACCATAACTACCTTGCTCGCCCCTGTAACCACCTCGGTCAGCATTAAACCTGTTACCATCCACCACCACCACCTCTTAGTCTTGTTAGTCCACCCTTGCACGTACCTCTCCTCTGGCACACCTTGCATAGATGACTTCCCCAAACCAATGGCATCAACGGCCTAAGAACAACCATCACAATTTGCCTCAGATTCGGTGTGCAAAAGACTCCACAACTCTTTGGCTCAAAGAAGGGAACCATATCCTGGTCACTGGACCACTTCACCTTCCCACTCACCCTCCTTTCCCGATCTCTTGCCACCCAACAATGGAAAAACCCTAGGGGCATGCTAGCTTTAATGGTTTTCATGATTTACAAACTCTATTAAACAATAACTACTTCTACTAGAATAAGTAGTCTGTTAAGATTCTGCACACTTCTAAACTCAGTAATTCCTTCATCGAGAAGAATGCATTCATTGTAATAATCATAACAATGAAATATCAAGAAAAACATATCATACATCAATTGAGAATGGTGTTGTGTAGGAAAGATCTATGCCATTGTATTTCAAGTAAAACCTTAAAACTACATACTACAGAGCGCATATCTTACAAACCTTTATGACCTTTGAACAGTTTATTTTCTCTGTTTTTTAAATGTAAAATCTGAGAGAACTCTGGGAGAGGAGTAAATAAATCGGTCACAAAAATTAAACACTACACAGTTAAGAAGTACAATATCAGTATTGACCTAAAGTTGTATAATGTCCTAAATTGAAAAACGCACATCATCCTACTAATATTTTTAAAAAACATTATGACACATGTGCGGGTGGAGATTTGAACCTATAATCTCTAAGAGATAGTAGGAAGACATATCTTAAACATATTTTTGTTTCTCTTTACTATTGAAATAAAATTTTACATATTCTAGTAAAAAAAATGCTCAATCTTCTATATATATAAATAAATAAATATATATATATCCCCGTACTTATAAGATTTTAATATCATTATTGTTTATGATTTATATATCACACATATTGATTTGAATTAACAATGGAGTTAAGAAATCTGATTTAAAGTTGAATCCTTAATGATTGACTCTTTTTTTTCACCTAACTTAATAGTTCATTTGAAAATTACCTCAATTTGAAATTATTAAAGACTCCCTCGCATGTTCCTGTATAGATTCTAACAATTTTTTTAGTTCATGGAGTCCAATAAAAGCCATACCATATCATAGGAAAATGAACTATTTGGGAAAAATAATCAAGATCATTCAATGTGGTGGAATTCCATAATTTAAAGTTGTAAAAATAATCCAATTAATTTTGCCAACTTAAGCAAAGCTCAACTAGTTAAGGGAGGTTGGAAGTTTGTATCCCCCACCCCACAGTTGATGAATTTAAAAAAAATTATGAAAATAACAATAACAGTAATCCAAACAAAAAGTTGAGAAAAAAAATAAATCCATCAATTTCTGGGTTAATGATAGAGGAGTACCATCAGGGTGTGGTTCGGTCACATGATAAGCATCACAAGTGAAACTTCCACCAAGAAATTCTGCATAGATTTGGGCACCTCGTTGCTGCAATTGTGGAATCAGAAAATAGCAAATTATCTAAGATATTTTACAACAAATAGATGCATAAAGTTCAGGAATATTATGAAACATTATGGATAAAATGACGTTGGAAAAAATAAAATAAGGCAAAGATGAGACATGCTGCAAAGCCTTGGACAGGAGGATGCTCCAGAAAAATAGGCTGAGGGGAAATGATTCATATGAAATGATAATTAAAAAAATAACACTGATCATACCTTTGCATGCTCTAATTCTTCTAGAAGCAAAACTCCAGCTCCCTCCCCCATAACAAATCCATCACGATTCTGTATAAAACAAAGATGATAACTTGCTAAGCATCAAAATGGAGATAAACAAGCACATCAGGTTTATGATTTTAAAGATTACCTATTGGTGACTTTTGACACATTTTTTTAAGTAAGAAAGATCTAATGTTGCATAAAAGTATATTCACCATTGTACTTCTATTTTGTTCAGACTTCAGAGAAATGACATATAGAACCACAGAAAACAGAAATTATAATATTTTCCCATCAAGAAAAACTAAGTCCTGTAACTACTTATTCCACCTCTTTGCAAGCTAAGATTAAGAGTTTTAGATAAGAAAGTTAACCCAGGTTTAAGACATTCCATCTTCATTGTTGATATTTTAATTATTCATAAGCAAAGTTTTAGTTTGCTGAAACTATGATTTGGACAATCAGAAAAGGAAAGAAAAAATGAAGCTGACATTACAATATCCCAAGGCCGTGAAGCTTTGGTAGGATCACTGTTTCTTTGTGAAAGTGTATTGCAAGCAACAAAACCTCCCAAACCTAGCAACAGTAAAATAGGATAGATTCACTTCAAATATCTCAGGCAAGAAGAGTTAAAACTTTAATAACATAATAAATAGAAAAATACCAATGGGTATGATTGCTGCATCTGAACCTCCGCAGAGCATTACATCCTGCACATAAAAAATCAGAAACTATAGCAACAACTCTGATATTTAAATTGTTGCTTTTCTAAATTATTTTAACTAAGCTTGTGCCTCCATTTAAACTTCATTTAAAAGAAATAGTTATCACAGAGTAAAGCACATGGAACATTTCAGTTGACTTGGGAATATTGTTTAGGATACTAATATGAAACACTTCTCTAGTAAGCATTTCTAGGGAAAAAAGAACTCATTTGCTTATGGATGCCAACCACTCATTTGCTTGCTTATGTAGGAGGAGAGTGAATAATAGCAAAGGAGTTGACATTGTGCTGCATAAGGACTATTATGGATACAAGGGAGCGATAGCCTATGTATAGAGATAGTTAAAAAAGGACAAACAAGAGGCTTGCAGTATGTAGGTAGAGTAAGGGAGGGAAGAGAGGAAAAGTGTGTGCTGTGAATTTGGTGGACTAGAGTGTCTCTACTCTAGAATCTTGTAGAGTTTCTAAGCCTCTCAAGCGTGCAGTAATCTGTAATCTCCCATATTTTCCAAAATATTCTTCGGAGCCTATCAACTAGCTTCCTCCAAGGCACTTTTAAGTGTTTTTGAAATTTTCAAATATATTTTGTCATGTAGTCAAACTTCACAAGTAAAAAATACATATATTGAAAAGTACTTCAATCAGGTAGCCTTGTTGGGATATTGGAAAAACTATGACAAACACACAAGTAGTCAAGTAATTTGTATACAAATAAAAAGAAAAAAGCTTGGAAACTAGGTAAATCCACTCTTTAGTTTCAAAGAAAGTGATTACTTACAGCTTCGCCTCTAATTATGTGATTAGCAGCATTTAGTATACAAAAGTTGCTCGTAGCACAAGCAGTAGAAATTGAATAGTTTGGGCCCATCCATCCCTACATTTTCAAAATAACTATTTCACAATAATGTTAAGAATCAATAGCTCCAATACCTTAAGAGAGTATTTTTTTTTTTTCCCTTCTAATTTACTATGTCCATAAAAGAATTCACTGACCAGATCCATAGCTAGCATGGCAGAACCCATGTTTGTAGTTGCAAACGGAACACAGAAAGGATTCATCTTCTTGTATGAAATTCGCAACGCTTCAATTGCATCATTAAAGACCTATTCAATATAAATTAATTGGAAGAAGTTTTGATAAATAATAATAATAATGAAAAATGAAAAAGAAAAAATCACAGTAAGCACATTGGCAATTAGAAAAATGATAAATTAACATAAAAAATGAAACTGCTTTTTTTTGTCCCATATTAGTAAAAGTCATATGGCTATCATGTAGCATCTGTCAATAAAAAATCTTTAGAAGGATTAAGATAACAATAACTTTAGGGTTACAATTTTACAAGTAATCTTTTTCCAATGTAAAGGAAGTAGGTAAAATCACAGATTGGTTATATTAACCTCCAAACTAATCCCCTGGTATCAAGCATAGAATTAGGAATTACCTTCATGCCTCCCAGTGCTGAACCAATCAGTACTCCACATTTAGTTTTATCCAACTCTTCTGCAAGCTCTTTAGTAAATCCACCATCCTCTAGGGCTTTCTTGCCAGCAATAAGCATGTAAAGCATAAATTTATCCATCCGCTTAGAGAATTTTGGTGCAACCCATCCATCAGTAGAGAAAGTTTTAATCTCTCCAGCAATTCTCTGAAGAAGAAAAGAATTAGAACTCAGACAGACAAACAGATAACACTGGTTTCAGGAGTTCTTTAGAGGAAGGTATATTTACTGTGGGGAACTGGGAACAATCAAATGCCTCTATTTCGCTAATTCCACTGACACCCTCAAGCAAATTTTTGTAGAAGGCATCAAGATCATGCCCCAAGGGCGTCACCACACCCATTCCAGTGACAACTACTCTTCTTTGTTTTGTATGGTGTTTCTTTTTGCTTCCCACGTCTTCAGCTGATTGAACAGCTATAGCGACAGTCTCACCTGGAGTTTAAATAAAATGACAATACAATAATCAGGTTCAGTATTCTTTCTATTTTTTAAAAGAATATTCCACACTGTCCTGTTTCTACTAAGTAAATTTTTTCAGGTCCGATGAAATCAGAATCCAACAGAACATATCTAAACTATATACAGAATTCATACCAACTTTTTAGGATCATGGAAACTTCATACTTGGAGGAGGACCATGAAACAACAAGCTTCAGTGTATTGATGATAGACATCGTATACAAATTCCAGAATTAGGTAATGGCCAAGCTGGGTTTAACAAGACTATTTATGTTGAGGACAGATAATAATGTATACTGGTCACACATCCCAAAAGAATATAGGTTTTGGGTTGAAGCAACTCAAAAATATAATAAAACCAGGTTTGAGAAATGCAGACCAGAATACTGAAAGCCAACTAAGTGCAATAACGAATGACATTTGACATAAACCAAGCTCTCGTAAGTGGTAGAGAGAAAGATGACACTGCATGACAATGAGCAAAATGAAACACTGCAAAAGACAACACTTCGTGTGACTCAAAAAAATAAAATAAAAAATAAAAAAAAATAAACAACAAAAAGAATAGGTATGGGCATGAAGAGTTGGGCCAGAGACAAAATAACAAAGGTTACAGCATTGCAACGTAATTAATGGATTCAGCGGCGGTGAAAAACCATAAATGCAACTTAATTCGATACACTCGTTTTCTCCGGATGAAGTCGAAAAGCAAGAAAAAGAGATAAATCTGAATCGAGCGAAAAGAAAAAATATAAAGAACACAAGAACGCAAGATTCTTGCCAAGAAATGCCTTAATTAATCTAATCACTCCCTCCTTCAACAGGTCTATTCGAGAAATCAGCAAGGAAAAATTAGGTAAACAAAAACCAAATGTTCCAGTCAAGTAAAGCAACAAGCCACACAAACAGATTCGAATCAGTCGAAAAATGTAAAGTAGTAATCGAAACCGCAATACAAATTCCAGAAACCGTAAATGTAAAGAGAAAAACTGAATCACCTGAACGTGAAGCCCGATTCGCACGTCTCTGGCGGCGGTTAACAGGGAGAGACTTGGGTCGAAAAAGTAAGGAGAAGCCATTATTACCTAAAGAGGTAAGAGAAGAAAGAGCGTAACTACTGTTACAGTAGTCATCGCAGGGTTCAAAAGCGAGACAGGAGTTCATGAGGTCATGAATATTGAATCCACGGAAAGAAGAAATCAATCCGGTATTGAATTGAGAACTGATACTATAACATTTAGAGAGCGGGTTCCTTCTCCTGGAGGTTGATGTCGATCTCTTGGAAGAAGAATGAGGGATGGGTGAGGCATTGAGGGAATGGTCTTTGAAGCAAGTGGCGGACATGCAAGCGGCGACAAGCCAAGTACAGAAAGGAGAAGAAACAGCAAAGGAAGCCATGGGAGAGTAAGGAAGAAGAAGAAGAAGGAAGAAGGAAGGAAGAAGAAGAAGAAGAGATTGTTACAGAGGTTGAAGCGTTGATGTGAGTAAGAGATTGATTGAAGGTTGCATTTGAGATTTTTTGTTGTTGAGAGAAAGTGTTGAAAGCGTTGAAGAAGAGAAGCGCCAAGTATGGGGTTGGAGCAATCTGAGTCGTCTGAGGAAGAGAACGACAAGTGCTCTTCTTCTCTGCAATCTCTCTATTTCTCTCTCTTCCGCTTTCTCTCTCTACAATTGGTGGAAATGGAGAGGAAGAAGCCTGAGCTTTACAAGATGCGCTATACAATAATAAAATTATCACCAGATAAATATTTTCCCTTTTCATTTTCCATTTTTACTCATTATTTTTCTTTTATATCTTTCAAAATAGAGAAAAAAAATGCATATTTCTTCTCCTTAAATTTTAAAGTATTACAATTTTAACCTCTAAATTTCGAATTTTTATTTCAATTTAGTATATAAATTTTAAATGTTAATATTTTACCTTTAAAATTTAAAAGTATATTTGTAATACATTTTCAAATATTTAATTTAAAAAGGTAAATCATTTAAAAAAAAATTAGAATGTTCTACAACCACTCAGTATTTTAAACATTTTTTTGTCAAAAGAGTTTAAATAAAAATGAATTTTTTGAAAAGTATTTTTTTGTCTAGTCAATCCAAACCGGCATTATGTTTTGTTTCAATTTATTAACCCTTAAATATCTTTAATTTATAGTATAAATATTTATTAATTAATTGATTAAGTTACGAATTTGGTTCATATGGTTTAGTGAAAGCTAGAATTTAGTTTTTATGCATTGATAAAAGCTTTATGATTTTATTAAATACTAATAAATAGTCTTTACCACAAGGACTATTTATGATGATTTTATTAAACTATAGAGACTAATTTTTAATTATAAATCATAGGGACTAAATTCTAATTCTAATTTAAATAGTAATGGAGTTAAAATTTTAAATTAATTTTAATACACTTTTTGAAACTTAGGACCAAATAGATCTAAAATTCAGTCCTCCTTTTGTAACCATTTGGTTTTTGGTTTGTTGTTTTTGAAAATTAAACTCTCTTTCATCTCTAAATTTTTTGATTTGTTAGATACTTTTTATCAATATTTTCAAAAATCAAGCCAAATTTTGAAATCTAAAAAAATAATTTTTTAAAAAACTTGTTTTTGTTTTTAAAACTTAGTTAAGAATTCAACTCATATGCTTGAAAAATATGCAAATATTTGTAAGAAATAGAAAGAAAGTAGGCTTACTTTTCAAAAATAAAAAACGAAAAACGAAATGGTTACCAAATGGGACCTACAATTTTAAATGTCCAATTTTCATTCTTGCAATTTCGATAAATCTTAAATTTAATCACTATTGTTAATTTCTTTTTAAAAAAAACTTCGTTATCTATTATTTTTTTTAGTAAATATATTAGTATTTTCTCTATATAATTTAGAAATATATTTGAAAAATTATTGTTATTATTTAGTCAATTTCAATAAAAGTTTAAATTTAATATTTATTAAAAGTACGAGACTAAAATTAAATAAATTAGAAACAATTTTAATTTATTTTTATTTTTTTTTTAAAAAAAAAACAGAGATAATCCAAGGAAATAAAAATGCTGGCCACGTGGTGGAGCGGAGCCCTTTTTCAAGTTCGACCCTTGTCACATTTCCGGCGTTTTTACATGTATGTATTATTGAATATTCTAATTTATATTTTGAATATTCTACCTAGATGCTTAATTATTCTCATATAAGTTATATTGGTGTATTGATTAATTCATTTAACATTTAACATTTAACTAATTTTAAAAGTTATCAAAGTCAACTTAATTTGATAGTAATTAATAAGTTAATTTTGTTATCAAAATTCAAACCACTGTTTTTAGAAAGATGAAAATTATTATAAGAAAATTGTAACCAAACAAACTTTTTTACTATTCCAAAAAAAAAAAAAAAAAAAAAAAAAACCATATGTTTATAAACAAAGGTCTAAAATGTTGCATATACAGTAAAAATTATAGTATATTAAATCAATTGTTATGTTTAATCAATAAAATAGTTAATTGGTGTTTTTTTTTATTATAATATTAAATATTTAAATTAATCATCAATTAAGGTGAAGAATGCCTTTTTTTTTAATTTTTCTACAAAGGTAATATATTGCTAAAAAAATATATTACATAAAATAAGATAACGAACAAAAAAAAAAAATCAAACACACAAATATAAGTACACACAACTTAAGGAAAAAGGTTCCAAAGCGAAGAGTCCCCTCGAATTCCTATAAGAGAAGCCTCCGTCCACTTAGAACAATATATAAAAACTTCAAACTGAACATCCAGACTAATCACCTGGAGCGGATGCAAAGTGACATCATTAACACGCATATTACGCTGACATTAGAAATGGTAAATAACAACACACCAAGCAACTCTCCAAACCTTACGCCTCAACCGATTATATAATGCATTAAAAAACAAAATTGTACTAATTATCATTATTTAAGTCAATTTATTAGTTAAAATTTGCATAAAAAATCTATGTAAAGAGAATTTTTTTTTTTAAAAGAGAAAACCTATGTAAATAAATTACAAATTATAGTTAAAAGTGGGTATAGTTGAGCAATAACTAGGAAAATTTTATAGCATTAGGGGAGTTTGGTACACTCTTTATTCACATTGTAGTTTTGCCTTCATAAATATTATTTTAATGGCAGTGGAAGAGTCCTCATGGATCCCCACAAGAGAAGTCTCGGTCCACTTAAAACAATATATAAAAATCTCGGTCCACTTAAAACAATATATAAAAACCTCAGATCGAGCATCCAGATTAATCACCTGGTCAGACGCAAAGTGACACCATTAACACGCATATTACGCTGATACTAGAAATGGTAAATAACAACACACGAAATAACTCTCCAAACCTTACGCTTCAACCGATTATATAACGCGTTAAAAAAATCAAATTATAATAATTATCATTATTCAAGTCAATTTATTAGTTAAAAACCTATGTAAATAGGAAATTTCTTTTTTTCCCTTTTTTTTTCCTTTTAAAAAACCTATGTAAATAGATTACAAATTATGGCTAAAAGTGGGTATAGTTAAGCAATAACTAGAAAAAATTTATAACATTTCAGGAATTTGGTATACCGTTTATTTACTCTGTAGTTTTACCTTCATAAATATTCTTTTAATGGAAGTAAACTCTATCTTATTTTTAAAAAGATGCTGATGTCATGATCAACTAATATGAGAATTACTCGTACTATAGTAGCACAACAAAATTTTAATTGTACCAAAATAAAGAAAAGGTTAAAATGTTATCATTATTTTAAATAAAATGCAGTTCATATATATATATATATATATATAAAGAGAATATGGTCATCGATTTACACGAAATTAGAGACTTGTGTCTAGCTGATAAGTTATTATTCATGTATTTGATTGGTTTACTATAATAAATCCTTTTTTTCTCTAAAATAATAATAATAAATCATTTTAGTTCGTCGTTATTGAAAATTTATCCCGATTATGTGCTTGATTCATTTTATCTTATTTTTATTCTTACCTTTATAAATTTATTTTACACGGGATCGTATATATTATTTTATAGACACGAAAATTAAATATTTGAATATTTGAGATTATAAATATTTGTACTTTTTTTTTACAGAAATAAATATTTGTACTTAAAAATGTAGAATAGTTATTCTCTGGAATTTATTTTTTAAGTTTTGTTGTTGAATTTTAAATTAATGTTTGTGAAAAAATCTCATTTGAGTGGTATTTTGTTTTTCTTATAACCAAATAAAGTCATAATTTTACGATTTAGCCTAAATTATATAAAATATTCTTAAATTGTGTATTTTGTGTTCGAAAATACTTTTAAATTTTTAAAAGTTTTAAAAATATCCTCTTTCAAAATGGGTTGAAAAATACTCTCACAATTAGTTTTGAATAAAAACCGTGAGTGTTTTGTGTAAAAAATATCCCTAAACTTTCAAAACTTTCAAAAATATTCATAAATTTTTTTTAAAAAAGTTCAAAGTTTTACTTCTCTATATGAACAAAAACTGTCAATACCGTCTTAACTTCTTTATTTTCCCTATTTTTTCTCATTTCTCTTCTTCAATACTTTTCCTACTCTCTTTTTCGTTAAATGTTTGACATTTGTACATCTAAAAATGAAATGTCTTCGATTTAGATGTGTGAATATTTGTGTTTAAATATGCATGATAATTAATGTGTCGAAGAATTAAATATCATGTTTGTTTTACAACTTTAGGGGAATTTTAGCTTACTAATTAAGTAGGTAAATTAATGTAATTATAAATTAAAATTAGGAGAATTTTTAAAAATAGAAAAAAAGGGAAATTATTTACACAAAATAGCAAAATTTTTAAATAGTTATGATAGACGCTGGATAGAAGTCTATCAGGGTCTATCAGTCATATAAATGATAGAAGTTTATTGCTGATAGATGCGGATAGAAGTCTATCAATGTCTATCAGTGTTTTTTTTTTTTTTTGCTATTTTCTGTAAATAGTTTGACATTTTTTCTATCCATGAAAATTTCCCTTAAAATTAATATTATTAAATAAATTAGTTAATTACTCGATTAAAAATGTACCCTTACAACATTAATTAAAAACAATATCGAAAGTTAAATTATAAATAATTTGAAAAATAATAAATAATTTATTACAACAATGATAAAAAAAAAATTATATCAAATAATTAAGATAATTTAAACTCTTAATTAGAAGTATATTAGTTGAAATTATTATATACTAAGCTAGAGACTAAAATATTACCAATTTAAAAATAGAAGGACTAAATCTTTACCAATTTAAAGTTTAGAAACTAAAACATTACTTCAATGAAAATATATGAACTTTTTAATCTAAAGTTAAAAAAAAAAAAAAAAACATAAAATTATAAGTGAAAATTTATTTTAAATCTAAATCAATATTAACTTTCAATTTCATCCAATTTAATTTGGAATAGACAAGTTTTCAAATTTACCCATATAACTTCTACTGAATTCATTATTAATTTTAGTAGGGAAAAAAGTAAAAATTTCACAATACCTTTAAATTTTGGGGCAAATTTAAATTATATGCATTCTTACCTTTGAAAAGTTTCATTTTAACCGTTGAACTTCAAAATTATTCCAAAATACCATTTGAAATGTTTTCATTCAAATAATTAATGGAAATTAAAATGGTAATTATGTGTAAAAAAATTAAAAGACGTGCATGCATAATTTCATTTATCACATCATTTATGTAAATTAATATGACCGTTGACATGTAAAAATTGATTTTGTAAATTATATCATATAAATGATGTTAACAATATCTTTTGAGTCAAAATATCGACGTTCTCAATCTTCATATTTTTTTAATTGAGTTGTGAACAAAGTTTGTATATGCTTTCCATTTTTTATTTTTTTAAAAAATACTTTCCTATTGTTATAATTAGTTGACGTTTCAATTTCGATATCATTCATTTTTTAGAGGTTAAAATGAATCTTTTCAAACCTACGAGCATAATTGAAATAAACCCTAAAATTTAAGAAATATATTTAGTAAAATTTAACCTTTACCTTATTAATTTTTTAAAATAAAATAGTTACATGCAAAAACAAATATGCATATACTTATTTTTTTTATTAAAACAAATAAAATAACTGTTAATCTATATATCTATATTTATACTATATATGAAATGGGATGTGAGGAATGAATCTTTGCATACTCATTTTGAAGGTAGATGTTCGTTCGAAAGACAATCGAGGTGACTTTTCCAATACTTAATTAGTTTATAAAATATATTTATATTATTTCAAATTTAATGTTCTAAGTTGAATAGATGCAACTATTCGATGAGATGCAATAATATGAAAACATTATAATAGAAATTGTTACGAATTTTAAAAGTTTATGGTAATTAAGACAAACTATATCAAATTGTCTAACTTTAAAAGTTTATTATAATTTTCGGTTAAATCTTTGATTAGATTTTTTATGGTTTGAAGATTGATTTATTTTTTTACGTGTAATTATGTCATTCAATTCTTCTCAAGTAGTAGTTTTTAAAAAAATAATTTTCATGATATATATATATATATATATTTTTTTTTTTTTTTTTTTTCTCTTTCGTTTTCTTCAAAAATCACTATCTTTGAAGAGCCTACATAAATAATGACACATGAAGTAATAAACAATCTTATTGTCCATTTTTTAACATAAACTTTAATTTTTAAATTTTATTTCAATTGCATCATACATGTGTTTAATTTTATTCATCTATGTTTCAATTTTTAGCTTACTAATTAAGTAGTTAAATAAATTAAGAAAAATTATTATAAAAAAATATCAAACTATTTACAAAGATAGAAAATTTCACTATCTATCAACGATAGAAGTCTATTGTGGTCTATCGTTCGATAGAAGTCTATCTCGGTCTATTGGTGATAGATAGTAAAATTTTTCTATATTTGTAAATAGTTTAACTCATTTTTGTATATTTGAAAACAACCTTTAAATTAATGTAATTATAAATTAAAATTAATATTATTTAATATATTATTAAATTAATTAATTAATTACTCTATTAAAAAAGTACTTTTACATTGAAACATTAATTAAAAGTAATATTAAAAGTTAAACGATGCAATTTAATTACAATAAATAATTTATTACAATAAAGATAAAAATTTATATTAAATAGTTAAGATAATTTAAACTATTAATTAGAAATGTATTATTTGAATTTCTATGATAAGTTAGAGACTAAAATATTACGAATCTAAAAATAAAAGAACTAAATCTTTACATATTAAAGTTTAAAAACTAAATCATTATTTCAATGATAAACATTTTAATGTAATATTAAAAGAACAAACATAAAATTATAGGCGAACTTTTATTTTAAACCTAAATCAATATTAACTTTCAATTCCATCAAATTTAATTTAGACTATATAAGTTTTCAATTTTACTCAGGTAACTTCTACTGAATTCACCATCTATTTTTACTGGAAAAAAAGGTAAACAATTCACGATATGTGTTCTTCAAAGGATTGTTTAGTTCAATTGAGATTATTATTGATGAACTGATTTTTTTAGACATTATAAAATCAATTTTTTTTTTATCAAAATAAAATTTAGGAACAATTACTTTTTCATCTCTATATTTCAAAATATAACACTTTTAGTCCTTAATTTTTGAGTTTGATTTCAATTTAGTCACTAAATTTCAAAATATTACCAAATTTACCTTTGAAGTTAGAATTCTTTTTTCTTTCAATTTAGTCCCTAGGTTTCAAGTCTTGCACACAAAATTTATATACATATGCTTGTTTTAATTATATTAAGTTCAATGATATTTTAAAATTTTTATATTCTCTAATAAACTTTTTAAAAGAATCGAGCAACAACAACGTCCAATCAATCCTTGACGATCATGTGATTCAATCTACTCCATAACGATTTTGAATGTCACTCTTTACAATGTACGTTATGTTGTAAAATGAGACGAAAATGAAAATAACGTTAATAAATATTTTTGGTCTTTGAACTTTCATGAAAATAACAATTTAGTTAAAAAAACTTTTAGTAACGATTTAGTCCTTATACTTTCAAATTTATACATAAAAAGCATTATGAAAGGACTAAAAAATGTCAAATGTCATGACATCTAAGAATTTTCAAGGTATCTACACCACCATTTTTTAATAGATTCGGGTGAGTTTGAAATCAAACTTAAATATTACTACAATAATGTTCTTGTGGTCTAGCTTCTCCATTAATAAATATAATATTTTAAAATCTAGTAAATGAAATATATTACCTAAACTTCATGAACCATTAAAGAAGCTCTTTTCTCTTTTAACATGTAGTTAAATAAATTTTTTTAAACATGTACTTAAAATAATTTAATAACAAATTAGCTTTTATGGTAACAAATAATAACAAAACAATTTAATGGAATTTTAATAAACTAAGGATAAAATTGAGAATTTCAAAAGTTCAAATATCTCTAGAATGTCTTTTTTCGTAATATATAAAAACTAACAATATATTTTGTAGTACAACAATGTAGAGATTAGAGATCAATCAAATCTTCGATCTCAAAGAGAGAGTACACTAACGACCATTGAGCTAAACTTACTTCGGTTGAAAACTAGCTAGGTTGAGTTAGTAAACTTAAACTCGTTTTGAAATTAAGTAAAATATAAATTTAATAAGAAAATTTTCACATATAAAGAAAATGTCAAACTATTTACAGAAAATAGCAAAAACAAACATTGATAGACGTTGATGATAGATTTCTATCAGCATCTATTAGTGAGACTTCTATCCTTTCTATCACTGGTAGACCCGATAGACTTCTATCGGCGTCTATCACAACTATCTAAAAAGTTTACTATTTTGTGTAAATAGTTTCTCTTATTTTTTTCATTTTTTAAAATTCTCTAATTTAATATTTATAAATTATTCGCTGTTTTTAGACAAAATAATAATAATAATAATAATAATAATAATAATAATAAATTATTAATAACCCAAATTAACCTAACTCAAATACTTTGATGATTGGGTTGTATTGGTTTGGTTCATCATCTAACTATAGTCGTTTAGATTTCACATTCACACCTAAATCAATTAAATTAAGTCATAGAAGTCCATTGTATTATTCTCTCTCTCTTTTTTTTTTGACTTTTTGAATTAATCTAATTTAATTATGAAGTACTTGTGAACAATTAATGCAACTTTATTTAAAGTTATAATTAATAGGAAAGCATACCATTCACAAAAATGAAAAAAAGAAAAAAATTAAGAAACATTGTTATTTATATCTGAAAATGCAGACCTTATATTAAGAATGATGATTTAAGTCTCTTTATCTTATAAAAAAAATAACAATAAAATCCATTATAATTAGAGGTAAACTTAAATAATATGTTTAGAGGTTGACAAATCATGTTTTATAAAATATAATTTGTTTTTTAAAAAATTATTGGTGAATAAAAATTATTTGGTATACCAAAGAAATTACAACTAAGTTTGAATAACTTTAGTGTGGTCACAATCTAACTTATCTCAATGCATCATTAAATAAAAAAATTTGCAATATATCGAATCAAGAGATTAAAGAACAAAATTTGAAAGGTCAATTATACATACAAATAATAATATTATAAACGAAAAAAATATCTTTTTGATCCTTATGTTTTGAGTCTAGTTTCCATTTAGTCCATATATTTTAAAATGTTACAATTTTATTGTTAAGATTTGAGTTTTGTTTCAATTTGAACCTTAGGTTTCAAGATTTATACTTTTAACCTTGATTTTTTACTAAATACTCATTTTTCGTCCGTAGTGTTTCACTATTTTTCATCACTACTAAAATTAAAAAATTAATTTATAATTATTTAAAATTAATTAATAGATATTTTGTTAGTACACTTAATATATATTAATGTTAATGACCGAAAGTGAATATTTAATAGAAAAATTAAGGTCGAAAGTGTAAATATTGAAACTTATAGATTAAATTGAAACAAAATTTAAAACTTTTGAAAACATTTTGAAACTTGGAAACCAAATAAACTAAACCTAAAGCTTAGAGACGAAGAAAGTATGTATTTTTTTCATAGGAATAATTATAAAATTTCATTAAATATGAACTAAAGATCTTGATTTTTTTTTTTTTTTTTTAGCAAAGATCTTGAAATATTTTATTCCAATATAAGGACTCGAGATCTTTTATTTTTCATTATCGCTGGTTAATTTTTAATTATCGACTATGTTGCATGTCTTTTCTTATTTTTAGTTGAAAAATAATAATACAACAATCAATTAAATTGCATTCAATTACTAATTTCATTTATTTGGCTCTACCATTTTAAGTTAGAAAAATATTTCCACAGTATAAAATAGAAAAAAATTGTCACTAATACAAATATAGAGACTTCGTACTATAAGAAATATGATTTTTAGTGGTGAAAGTTAAGTCTTAGCTATTAAGATTTACCAACGTTTTATGCGACGATTTTTTTCTATCTTTAAATTAAAGATGATTTGCGACGAAATGGAAGCATTGACAACATTTTCTTTTCGTCTCTAAATACCATATTTTTTGTGGTGTCATTATCGTGACATGACATTAGAAAAACCTGTGTATGTGAGTGATAAACTTACTCAAAGAAATTAATTGAAGTCAAATTAAAGATCTTGATATGGATTTATTTATAGTGTGATACTTCACTAAATAAATATTAAAAAATTAAAAAATTAGAGATGAATAGCATCATGATACTAAATTTTCATCGACATATCGACAATTCTACATTTACATGAGTTCAACATCAACATGAGGGGTGAATCGACATTTTGTTATACTGAAATTTTTTCACTAAACATGAAAAAAGAACGAGCAACAAATGTCACTGATGTGAATATAATATAAATAATAAATATTTGAACTTATTTAAAAAGGTGTAGAATATTTATTTACTAATTTATTATTTTTTATTTTTGTAAATTTTTTCATAAATATCCATCCACATCAATATTTTATTAATACTTCTATCGATATTTCTGTAAAATTGAGATCTCGATATTTGTCGAAATTGATATTTTAAAGCTTGTTTGACATACATATTTTTCTAAATTTTTAATTTCATGTCCATTTGGTCTTTAGCTTTCAAAGGTGTCGAATGGATCTCTAAATTTTTAATTTTGTGTCCAATAGGTCCTTAGACTTAAAAAAATGAATAATAAGTTTTGAAACTTTCACTTCTATGTCCAATAGATTCATAATTTTTTTATGTGTCTATTAGGTCCTTGACTTATTTAATATTTTTTTAAAGTTCATGAATATACTTAAATACAAAATTTAAAGTTTAAGGTTCAATTAGACATAAAATTTAAATTTAAATTTAAAAGATCGATAAATTTTTTTATAAATTTATTAGATGCAAAAATTAAAAGTCTAGAGACCTATAAGACCTAAATATCCACCCAAATTTGAAAATTTATAAATAAACTTAGGGGGATTTTTAAAAATAGAAAAATAAGGGAAACTATTTATACAAAATAGCACAATTTTTAGATAGTTATGATACACGCTGATAGAAGTCTATTGGGGTCTATCACTGATAGAAATGATAGAAGTCTATCACTGATAGATGCTAATAAAAGTCTATAAATGTCTATTAGTGTTTTTTTTTTATTTTTTATAAATAATTTAACATTTTTTTATTTGTGAAAATTTTCCACCAAACTTATCATGTAATATTTATTAAAAAAAAGGAAAAAAAGAAAAGAACCTAAACATTTGTACATATATTATATACTACAATGTTTATAAAAAGAAAAAAAAAATATTCCACAAAAATGATTTTTTTTTTTTGAAAGGGAAAAAACATTATTAGGCATTATATGAAATCTTATTTTGATTCTTAGCCAAGCATTTCCTATCTAATTGGGGCCCTCAGTTCCGGTGGTGGGCCACCAACTCCAACCGGCGGTGACTTTCGCTCGCCTATTTACCTAATTACTTCCAACTATTAGATTTTTTTTTTAATTATTTTTTTATTTACATTTTTAATTCAATAATTATATAATAAGAGACCGAACCATCAATTTTTAGAATCACAATCGATATCTTATCAAGTTATTTTCAAATTAAGACTTTTTCTTAGCACAACAATTTAGAGTAGAGAGATTCGAACATTTGACTTCTTGATTGAATGCGTACAGTATAACTTATTCCAGTTGAATGTTTAAAATTTACGCGAGATATAAATATTTTTAGATCAAACTAAATTATATATAGACTCTCACTTCACAGGTTTGAACCAAAAAGTAACCGATCATAATACAAACAATAATTAATAAGAGGCTAAAATGAGCATAGTTTAATTGACATAAGACTTGTATTATAACATCAAAAATATTATTGAAGGTATAGCATGTCACTGTCACGTGACCAACATGGACTGTACACAAATAGTTCATGGGTTATTTTTTCTCGACAACTTACCAGTTGAACTATATTCAGGTTTACTTCACATCGATACTTTCAACCATCAGTAATTATTCACTAAATTACAGCTTTAGTATAACTTAATGTACCATCTATTAATAGTTTCATAAAAGTCAAAGAAAAAACAGAAAGCCTTTCATTAAAGCCTTTTGGCATCAATAATTAATATCATTTCTATGCTTATAGTCTCTAATTTCATGATCATGAATGTTTCTAAAGTTGTTTGCTCTAAATTTTCAGCAATTATTTGTTTGAGTAATTTGTTGTATGTTAGCTTGTCATAGTTGATTACACAACGTGAATTAGATTAAATTAATTTCTCACCTATCAACCGTTAGCTACACACGATATAACGAAATGATGATGTGCTGGTTTGGTTGTAAATTTCGATGTTATTGAGTAAGAACGAGCATATACATTTTCAACTAAGTAGCTATATATCGTAAAAAAGTCTTATCATATACATTAGGATTATGACATGACTTTTATGTATACAAAGAGTGACATGAAATTCTTAGTTTGATGCATCATGACATATATATTCTTATAATTTAGTTGTGAAGCGGGATCAAATTTGCTGAAGTGCAGTTTGAAATTGTTGTAACTCTTAAAATAATTTCGGTCGAATATAATTTTCATTTTTTTTTTTAGAGAAAAACGGAAACTACTGTATTAATGACCTGCCAAACTCCAACAAAGGAGAAAATTTCAAACATCATGACTGCAAACGGAAAGCAACTAATCAAGAAAATTGAAAAATCAAGAAAGATAGACCTCGACTAACGAGGTACTTTTTAAATAATTAATGGTAATATAAAATAAATAAGTGTTTAATAAAGTTTAAACTAAACCTAAAGAGTAGGATAAAGTAGGAATTGAAATAGACATTATATTCTTTAAAAGCCATTAGATTTTATTAACTAATTTAATTGATTTTTTTAAATTTTATTTATAAATCAGTTTTACCCAATAGTTAAAAAAAAAATTGTTGGCCCAAATGGTCAATAATATAAAATCACATTTCCATGTCACAAATGATCTAATGGAAAATTTTCAAAACAAATTCTAAAATAGATAAAATATTGGCCCAAAAAAAGCTGTTTGATTATTTGAAACAGAAAACCAAGACAATAATACCATAAAAATCAATTAACAAATGGAAAAAAGTTATATATTTTTTTCTAAAGGCAAAACCGATTTGAATAAGACGTTTGGGGCGCAAAATTGATTATAATAGTTTGTAAGGTTATAATAGTTAATGAAATTGAGTAATTTATGTTTTGGGTGCAAAATATTTTAGTCTGAGTCTAAAACGTCTATATTTGGGGTATGAAGTATTTAATATGGATTCAGAAAGTCTATATTTTGAGTGTTGATTTGTTTAACCGGGAGTTATGAAGTATGGGTTTAGGTTGACTCACAAATAGTGGTACGTTACATTAAATATTACATTTTGAAAATAGAAATAAAAAAATTAAATTTGTTTCTAACATGCCATTTGTTTTGTTTTTTGTTTTTTTAACATAAAAAAATTAGATTGGGCATATTTGGATTGTCTATGGAAAAAAATGCCTTTCAAAAAGTCATTTTTCATTTAAACATTATTTAAAATAAAAACACTCAGGCTTTAGTTACATTTTCTTGGAAGTGTTTTTATGCACAGGTTTATTTGGTTTGCTATACACTCAAAATGTCTTTATTAATGTCAAATTATTAGAAAAGAAGACTATCAAACACTATGAACTAATAGTTTCAAATTTATATTTGAAATTTTTTTCACCAACCGAGTTTTTTTGTTTTGTTTTTTTCCCTAAGTATATAATATGTCGAGTTATTGTTGGAGATGATCGATGAAGCTGGCTGTCGAAGGTGATTGTTGGAGTTGGCTATCAGAGGTAGTCGAACTAGTCATTAGAGGTGGTCGTTGTAGTTGATCATCGAAGGTGATTGCTAGAGTTGGCCACTAGAAGTAGTCGTCGAAGTAGGTCACCAGAGCACGTCTTCAAACTTGGTCGCCAGAGCATTCCATTGGCGATGACTATTGTTAAAGTGAGGCAACAAGTGGAGTCAATTAAAACATTAGAGGGAATGATGTTTTTTTTTTCTTTAGCCACTAAATAGTGCTATTGTAGCAAAAACACTTACCTCTCATTTTCTTAACACACGTTCAAAATGTTGGACGGGCTATTATAACCAACTCAACCTATTCTAAATTTGAAGCACAAACAACTCCTCGGTTCTAGATTATAAAAATTATGCTTGTTTTCTCAATTTCTTTTTCTATAATTTTTATCTTTTCTAAACTAACATTTTAATTCTCAGTCAAATTCAATCACAATTTTATTTGTTTTATTTATTTTATTTTTAAAATACTTAGTTTTTAGAACTTAGCGTGAATTATAAAAATATCTATAAATACAAAGAACAAAATAAAGAAACCAATAAATTAAAGTTGTTTAAGTTTTTTTTTATAAAATACTAAATGGTTTATCTTTTATCAAACGAAGCCTAAATTACTAATTTATTTGTGTTAAACAAAGATGCTAAGCATCAAAATGAAGATCACAAGCACCTCATGTTTATAATTTTATACATTTTTTCAAGTAAGAAAGTTATAGGATTATTTTCAAATATAGAAAAATTGTACTGTCTATCAGCGATAGAATTCTATCGCTTGAGCAATAAACTTCGAAGTTTATTGCTCCAACGATAAAATTCTATCGCTGATAAACAGTAAAATTTTCCTATATTGATAAATAGTTTGATATTTGTTCTGTTAGTATATTTACCATCGTGCTTCTAGTAACAGTAAAAAAGTAAAAAAGTAAAATAGATTCACTTCAAATATCTAAGGCAAAAAGAGTTACTTTTACTAACATAATAAATAGAAAAATATCCATGGGTAACTATAACAACAATTATGGCATTTAATTAAGATCCCGTTTAACAATCCTTTAGTTTTTTAAAATTAAGTTTATTTTTCTCTCAATTTCTTATAATAATTTGTATTTCTTTAAGTAAAATAGTTGGATTCTTAGCCAAATTCCAAAAACAAAAACAAGATTTGAAAAACTATTTTTTTAAGACCCCGTTTGATAATCATTTTGTTTTTTTTTTTTTTTTGTTTTGTTTTTGAAAATCCGTTTTTGGTTTTTAGTTTTTTAAAAACAAAAACCATATATGTTTGGTAACTGTTTTTTGTTTTCTGTTTTTTAAAAATAAAAAATAAATAAAAAATGTGTTTGGTAATTATTTTTAGTTTCCTGTTCTTTAAAATTTGAAAAATTAAAAATAGGTTTGATAATTGTGTTTTTTCCTTTTATTTTAAAAAATTCACAATAAATTTTAATGACTTTTTTATTTTAAATGTTTTTGATAAAACTAAGATTGAATTTTTTTTTTTTTTGCTAACATTTTTCCATATGATATACATAATTATAAAATTATAAAATTATATATTTATTTTTAACTTTCTTTCAAATTTTATAAAGATAAAAGAATATCAATACTTTAGATGTACTAATTAATCACAAATAAAATTAAGAAAATAATAAAAATAAATATATTAACAAAAGGAACAAACCTGAGGATAGAAGATTAACGACATATATCATTACCACTGGGACAAGAAGCGCGCGTGTGCTCTTTGAAAAACAAAAAACGATTTTTAAAAACGTCTTTTTTTGTTTTTAAATTTCCTTAACCTTTTTTAAATTAAAAAACAAAAAACCCAATTAATTACCAAACAGACTCATTTTCTAAAAACTATAAACAAAAAATAAAAAACGAATTAGTTATCAAACGACTCCTAGTTTTCAAAATTTAGTTTGATTTTTTAAATATTAATAAAAAAATAACAAAATAAGAAATTTAAAGATAGAATTAATATTTATAAGGTTAAATTTTTAAAAATAAAAAACAAAAAATCAAATGATTACCAAAAGAAACTTAAATTATTGCTTTTCTAAAACCAAGTTGTGCCTCCATTTAAACTGAGATAATTGTACATGCGAAGTCAGCCCATTAAGAGGATTTTAGTTAGTTAGGCCCATTAAACCTAGGGTGTATATATATATATATATATTAAAAAAAGTGGAACATATTCAAGCTCAAATTTTAGGTTATCCCTATGAAAATCCATTTAAACTTCATTAAGAAATAAATAATTGTAGTAGCAAGAATATAGTAAAGCATGTGGAACATAAATCATTTTGAGTTATATTTGTGAGTGTTAATTCCTAGGTAGGTGGCCACGTAGATTAAACTCATGACCTCTTAGTCATTTATTTAGACTATTTCTCTTATTTTACCACTAGATCAATCCATGATGGTTCAAAACTAACTATTTTTTTTTTAAAAAAAAACTAATTTTTCTAATCTATTTCGTACTTTTTAAGATTTTAAGTAGAAAGTCTCACTAAAAAGTTATTTTGTTCCTATTAAGTGTTCATTTAATTGCCTTCAATTTTACCTCTACCTAACTTATCTAACACAACTTTTCAAAATTACAACTTCACTTTGAAACCTTAAACTTCATTTTTCCATTTTACTTTCATAAAAAAGCCTATACTCAATGGTCCCAATTTCAGAGAAATTATTTATTTCCTTTTTTAGGGTCCCTTTAAGATACAAGATATGTTGTTTGTTTTCATTCCCGTGGAATATGTTGTTTTTCATTTTTGTTATTTTTAAGAATTTTTTTTTTGTTGGGAGGTGAACCTCTTTTTTAAATACTACTTTTTGCTAAAAAGTTCTTATATTTCTAACCCAAATTCTTACAACTTTATCAAAGATTAACGAAAAATCTTGGAGAAAAATTCAACTTTTAGTAAGTTTGACCAAAGTCGACCGGTCAACCTTACTAGAAAGTGTAATTAAAAAAAACATCTATAATTATGTGAGATTTCCTGTAAAGCTCGACTTGTTCAACTTTATGAAAAATTTCACAAAAATTCAAAAAAAAAATTTGGTATAAGTTCTCTTCCATTTATGAGTACTTAATTATTTATTTGCAGCATGTCTCACATCTTTGTTTGCTATGATGGTATTTGAAGGGAGAATGAACGAGATTACTTAGGGAGTAATCTTGGGAGTTTGGAAGTAAAATGTGATATTGGGTATGAAATTTTTTTTGTTAGAGTTGTATAAGCTAAGCAAGATTGACCCGAACCATCATGTCCTTATCTTAAGATGTTTATACAATATTAGATCTAGAGTTCTAACTTATTTGATATGAAATGATCATGAACTAAGTTTCTTTTTAAATGGTGAGTATGCATGTAAGCCCTCTATCAACCAAGCTTTCTATACAACTTCGCTTAAGAATCTCCACCCCCTTATTATCCCGCACCACCCTCCATTAAACAAAATTATCCATCAAATGATAATTTTTTTTTTTTGGTCATGTAGCATTTATTAGTGATGCTATAACATTGGAATTTTCTCCCAAATTTTCCGTAAATCTTTGACAAAATTGTAAGAATTTGGGTTAGAAATAGTGAAACTATTTAGAAAAAGTAGTTTTTGAAAAGAGGTTTACCTCCCAACAAAAAAAAATTTCCAAAATTTTTTCCTTAAAAACAAAAAAATAGAAAACGACATATCTCACGAAAATGAAAACAAACAACATACCTAATGTCTCAAAAGGAAAGAAACAAATTCTCTAAAATTGAGACCCTCAATTATAGGTTCTTTTTCATGAAAATAAAATGGAAAATTGAAGTTCAAAGTTTCAAAGTGAAGTTGTAGGTAAATTGAAGGCAATTAAATGAACACTTAATGAAGGACAAAATAAACTTTTTACTATGTGGAGCCTTCCGCTTGTTATCTTAAAAAGTAAGAAAAAATAGTATTTAAAAGAGAGATCACTTTTATAAAGTGAAAAACTTTTTAGGTTAAAAATAACAATTAAAAAAAAAAAGTATGGATGCCAACCATTCATTTGCTTTGTTCAGGTAGCAAATTATATACCAAGACAAAAAGAAAAGGTGGGAAACTAGATTTTTTTTTTTTAATATCGAAATAACGACTTTCATTGAAAAAGAAATAAAAGAAAGGTTCGAAACTAGATTAATCCACTCTTTAGTTTCTGAGCAAGTGATGACGTACTGCTTCACCTCTAATTATGTGATATTGAGGCATTTAGTATACAAAACTTGCTCGTAGCACACGTAGTAGAAATTGAATAGTTATGTCCATCAATCCCTACATTTTCAATAATTTTGTTTTCACAATAGTTTGGGTCAACTTACGCACTTCTTGAATAATCTTACGGGACAACCTGACCACTTGACCCTACAACATTTAGATGCTAAGGAAACTCGTAGGATATATTAAAGGAAAATTACTATAAACAGAAAAAATATCAAACTAATTACAAATATAGAAAAATTTCACTATCTATCAGTGATAGACTGTAAATTTTTTCTATATTTGTAAATAGTTTGACTCATTTTTCTATATTTGAAAACAACCTTATATTAAATTCTAAGTAGGTGGCAACCATGAATTAAACTGGTTTCCTATAAGTCCTTTAACAAATCCATAACCCTTTCCACAATAATGTTAATAATGTTAAGAATATCAATAGTTCCACCCTTTCCCCAAAATATATATAGCTCCAATGCCTTGAGTTTCGTTTTTTTTTTCCTTTTTTTTTTCCTTTTTCCTGTCCACATCCATAGCTAGCTTGGCAGAACCCATGTTTGTAGCTCCAATCAATAGACCCCTGAGAATGTGAGCTCCGTGAAATAATGTTCATAGTTCTAGAAATTTATGTTTATAACGTTTGTTGCACATTTTTGCACACAGCACACATTGTATGTTTAGGTAATTTTGTTGTATTTAAATATTGGATAAGTTTATTTATGCAAAACCCATCAATAAACAATTTGTCCAAAAAAAAAGTTTATGCTTAATTTTTTGTATTTAAATATTAGATAAGTGTATTCATGTAACTACTGAGCCATTACTCTACGAGCGATTACAACACCATTACTCAAAGTTGCAGCCAATGCCTTAACCACTTAGCTCCCCACTAGCTCCTCCATGAATTGTCTATTAGGAATCTAGACCACTACAACTCAACCTAACGTAGAAGTCCAATGGTCCTCCTTGGAACTACCAAGTCTTACATAGGTCTCGCAGAGGTCCTTCATGATACTATTAGGTCCTCTGCAGAAGTTCTCCATAGTACTACTAAGACCTCCATGGTATTGTTAGGTCCTCTGCAGAGGTCTACCATGTGTCATATGTGGTACTACTAGGCCCTCTACAAAGGTCCTCCATGAGTCTTTTATGGTAGCACTAGGACATCCATGGGTCATCCATAGTACTGCTAGGCCCTCTGTAGAGATTCTTCGTAGCTCCTTCATGGTACTACTAGGTCTTCTACAAAGGTCCTCCATGGTACAACTAGGTGAGTGTAGAAGTCCTCCATGGGACTAGTAGGTTCTTTTAGTTTCCCCCATGGGTCCGCTTAGCTCCCTCCATGGACTCTCTAAGCTCCTTCATGTGTCCTACTGAGTTTCCCCATGAATCATCTAAGTTTCCCTATGAATTATTTAAGTTCCCTCATGGACCCTCTAAGCTTCTCTCATGGGTCCTCTAAACTCCCTCATGTGTCTTACTGAGGTTTTCCATGGTTCCTTTGAACTCTCTTACGAGTCCCGACCAATCCACTCAGATCGCTCTCCTAAGACTATGGGTGACTATTGGTCAGACATGGGTCCCATTGGCCTTAGTCTGCCATTTCGGGCATCTGTCTCTATCCTTAGACCTCCTATCTCTCTAGACTTTCCATGTTGGCCCATCTTGGTAAATCTACCAATAACATGTACCAATTTGAAAATGTTACTTTTTCTTTAGAAAAAAATAGTAGGAAAAATATGAACAATGCAACAAAAGGAAACCTAAATCAAAAGAGGCATAGTGGTTCTACTTCTTACTGAGTTGTATAATTAACAATGGAATAGTCCTATTTGGATAAAATGTTCAAGAAGTGACCAACACTACATTTCAGATCCTCTACGCTGCCCATAATACCAAAAATAAAAAATAAAAAATTTCCCTTCTTCCTTCAAGGGGGTGAAGGCTCCTTTCACATAGTGTTGACTATTGCAGTGCAGGTTTGCAGATCTTTCAAACCCGTATACAGTGGAAGAGAAAAGGAAAGGTCCAATGGTAATTTACATGAGCAAAAAACTACCAAATAATTTAACAAATTCAAGAGAAAAGAAAAACCCAAAACCATGTGTATATCATATATACTTGAGGTGGTTTTGAAGAGTAAAAATACATCTATACAAGAAGAGTAATCTGTAACCTTTCTCGCAAAACTACAGCCTCAATCAGTATACTGATGGTAATAGATAATCATCAAGTCATCAGCCATAGAGTAGAGTTTAGAACAAATCTTACTCATTAGGAGTATATTTTCTTCAGTTTACTCGGCTTCAATCCTCATAAAATTGGGACTGGTCTTCTTACATTTTGGAGCTGATCACAATTGCAGCATCTAAAAGAGAAACACCTAAACAGAGAAACAAAACAAAACAAACTAGTTGATCGAAATAAAAGCTGTTCGAGCCATCTCAGATAATTTAGTCAGTCAATAAAAACTGAAGATGCACGTATGCATTTCCAATGCTCAGATTCCATAAATGATGTTTGCTCGAGCAAGATAAATTGTTAGGTACCTAGATGAGTGTATCAGTATGGTATTAGTAAGGAGTATAAGGGTAATTAGATAGGAAGTTAGTTATTGAATATTGCTTAAATAGGAGTGGGAGTGATAGGAAGAGGTGAAGAATTTTATGGTGATTTCTTAATTGGAAATTTTGGAGAGGATTCTCGACCCTCTAGAATGTGCTGAGGTATATTGTAATTTCTCATTGATATTGCAATATAATCCTATCTTTTAGTTTTCTTGTTTGTTTTTTTGTGTTCTTGAGTCTCTTGTTAGGAGGTATCATAACATAAAGTTTGTCAATGAGAGTTATTTTCAAAGCCTGTTGGAATAAACTTATCTCAAAGGCCAGGTAAGCCAAGCATAAAATTGTTTTTAAGTTAAATTGCAAGTTTAGTCCCTGAACTTTTAGGTGTGTGTCAATTCGACCGTTGAACTTTAAAAAAACATCTTATTGGTTCCTAAACTTTTAAGTTTGCAAATATTTGATTCCTGAACTTGAAAAAGTGTCTAATACGTCCTTGAAATTTCAATTTTGTGTCAAATAAGTCTTTGACCCATTCGACGTTTTTTAAAATTCACAAACTTATTAGATACTAAATTGAGAGGCTCGAATTCTATTAGACATAAGATTCAATTTTATATATAATATATTATATCCATTAATTAAAAAAAAAAGTTCAACATGCCATGTACATATTAAATACAAAATTGAAGGTTCAAGTGCAAATTAGACATTTTTAAAGATCATGGACCTTTTAGACACAAAATTCAAAGTTCAAGGACCTTTAAGACACATGTTCAGGAGTAGTTTTTCTTTTAAAATAAAAATTAAAACGAAAATTGTTTTCCAAAACAACCTAGGAATAAATTTGGAGCCAAAAAACAGTGCTCTATTTTCTTACTGACAACAGTCTTGCCAAACATTCCCAAACAAGCTACGAGTACCAACAATTCTCCAGCTTATATCCTTAACATTAATTATGATTTATGCCTCTGCCAGTGACAGTGTAAGATCAAAGTATCATTTACATGTCACATACACACCTATAGTCATGATGGTTGATTATCATCAATCCATTATCTGAATCCTCTTACATTTCATCATATAGACATCTACTCCTTCCTTATTGACAGGACCAGAATCAGGATATGCTTATTCGTACTATACACGAACTACACTTAAAACATAAGATGTTGAAAGAGCAACTATACTACATTATGAGATCCAGATAATTGAACAAAAAAATAATGGCCTATCATTAACCAATTTAACACTCTTATTCCTATTAGGCTCAAGCTATCCACGCCCACCCATTCGCCACAATCCCAGTCAACCGCACATATGAATTATGAGATATGGTCCTATATCAGCAGCCTAAAGCAATGCGATTTCTTTTCGTTGGACAAAGTTTTTGTTTTCATTAGCATTAAAGAGGGCATATATCAGCAGCCTAAATAAATGCATTTTTTAATCGACTTACTTCAATCTAAAGTGTTAGATACTTGCGACCGTTGCTCTTCGATCAAAGCTTGAACTCTCTGTAGCAGACACAATTATACAATCACCAAAACAAAGGAGAAAAAAAAATGGTAATCTATAGATACCGATAATTAGTTGATACCTTCACAGAACTTCCAACCTCCTCTACTTTCTGGAGTACTTGTTCCCCCAAATATAAATATGGGTCGTACTTTAGAGATGGGGATGCCTGTGATTTAAAAACAGTATGTGCGTAGTCAATGTTCATCATTTCAAAGGTAGAAGTCTGTTTGCAATAAATTGGAGGAAGCATCAAGCACAATTCTTAAAAACAATCAAGAAGAAGCCCGCCCGTCAACTTTGCATGTAGGATTATGTGTGTACACACAGGAAAATGACCTACCTTTGTATTTAAAACTTCTTCAATTGTAGAAATTTGAGAAGAGTTGCCATCATCTCTCATACCAGAAAGACGCATTAGAACAGCCTGAGAAACACAGAAAGAGGGTGACCTTTAATATTACTGGAAACCTGTTCATTAATACACAAAGTACCTTTTTAAATGCAATCGGATCTGTAATTCCTTGAATTTGAACGTCATCACCAGGTGGTCTTCTCACGCCAGCATTCTCTATCCTAACAGAGTAAACTCCATAGAGAGACTCTAAATATCCTGTAAACATGAGATAGAGATCTTAAAAGCCAGAAAAACATACAACATAGTGAATAAAAAAATACATCACTAGAAACACAGTCACACGGAGGAAAGAGTATTTTCCAAAACAACAAAGAATTTTGCCATTTTCCTATCCATGTCAACATTATAAAGATTGGGAGATAAGACTTCAGGAGTAGAAAAATAGTAAACTTGTATACATCCACTCTAAGGCAAGATATGGACATGGAGCATAACTGTAGCTAGAAGAAAATAACTCAGATACAACAGAGACATGTTGATTAAAGTACGTTATCAAAAGAAAAACAAAAAGCATATGATAAAAATCCCAATCATTACCTATTGTGGAATATACATCTTAAATTGAGAGAATAGTAATATTCTTTTTATTCATATATTTGCAACTTAGATCTTATATGGGATCAAGAACAATTACAAAATAAGAAAAAAAATATATGGGCAATACTGATCATATGTAGACACCTAATATTAACTAATAAATATTTACAAGTATTAAACAATCAAACACACCTCTTCCTCAAGCTGGTTTATGCTTACATAGCCAGATTATCAATTAGTCAAATTGCTTCTTTCATAGTCTTGTAGTCAGTATGTCAAACATTTGCTTTGTTCAGCACTACTCCTAAGTTTTTTGCTTCGCCATGTGACTAGGTTCCCTCACCTACCCCCACTACCTTTCTCTCTTCATTATGCCAAACAAAGTGATTTAAGTGATTGATAGATTATTTCAAAACTTTTTGTTGAAAGGTGAAGCAAATGCATTGGGCCAACAACTTGTTCAGTGGAACAAAAATCTTCTCCCCATTGACCAAGGAGGCCTTGGCCTTCACTCCCTGTAGGATAAAAACCAAGCCCTATTGGCAAAATGGATTTGGCAATTCAACAATGACAAGGGTGCTCTTGGGAGGACACTTACTGAGACCAAATATGGTCCCTCTCTCTCCATAGCTTGGTCTTCTCCATCTACCGCTAAGGGACCTTGGAAATTTATTGTCAAGCAACAACGCCTTGTGGCCAGCAGAGTGAAATTTCAGGTTAGGGATGGAGGCTTCTCTTTTTGGTCTCACCTTTGGTTGGCAAACAGTCGTCCTGCCACATGCTTTCCTCTCCTTTTTGCTCTATCACATAAAAAAATTGCCACTCTAAAGGATGTATCAATGCCGATCCTTGTTTTTGTGACCTCAAACTCAAAAGGCATATAAAGGATGATGAGGCAATGGAATACGGCTGATTTGAACCTCTTTTATCATTGGTTACACTCTCCACCCTAGAGGACTCCTGGTTTTGGTTAGCTAGACAAGACGGGTCTTTCTCCATTGCACTCTAAAATTGAGATGTGTGAAAAACTAGCAGACCTTGCTCCCTTTAGCCAAGTCCAACTTGTATGCAACCTGTCCAATCTTCACACCAATATAAAAGGGACCACAGAATCCAGGGGAAAACCTTTAAGAGAGCAGGTAGGCCACTGATTGTTAATGCTAAGGAGCAAGAAAAATCAACTCTTCAACACTATTTGGACATTCCTTCCATCAACATTGCAAGCACAGTGAATTAACATTAGCATTCCTTTTCCTTTAGAGCCCAGGATGAGCAAAAAAAAGCTATCACATAGTGCTCTCTCAATCCCTCCTACAGCATGAACCGCCTAAGAGCTAACAATGCAACTCAAGACTCCACCAAGCTTTAAAACCGTCGCCTACATTCCATCCAAACTAAGAAGGTGCTTCCCTTCCTAGCATATTGCCATTGGTCTGATCATCATCGTTGACCTTTCAGGGATTTGATCACATTGATACTCTTCCTAATCTAAACAACCAATCATGGAGCTCTTCTATGTTGAAATTTGGCATGATCTTATTGGTTTTCATCTAACTTCTACTTTAGTTGCCTTGCACATTCCACTCCCACTGACACTTTGCCTCGTCAACTTATCTTGGTGCAATGTTTCCTATCAATTCCAAATTGCACCACATTCCCTTCATCCATTTCATCACACTCTATATCATTTTGGCTAATTGCTAACATCCCCAGAAAACTTCTTTAGTAATTTACTATCATTTTGATGTTGACAATGAGAATTAAATGCATAAACTATTTCTTCTCAATTGTATTACAAAGAATTGTTGTGCTGCATTACGAAATAGAAGGTTAAGATGGGACTTAAATTTGGAAACCATTATAAAGAAACACTTTACCTTGTTCAATAATAATGTCTGCCACTGAAGGCAACAAAACATGCTTCTCTTTCTTCAATACTCCAAAACATGGAAAAGGTACAGGTCTTGTAACCTGTGATGAAAATACAGAACTCCTAAGGTAGACAAGTAAATGGTTTTATGTGTAATCAATAGAAATCGCCTTTTAGGTATCAAAGATAAGAGTGAATAATGGAAGCATATTAATGGTTTAACTAAAATAGAATGATGGTGAACAGAGTAGAAAATGGAAAAGGCATGGTTCCACAATAGAGCCACTTATAGAACACCGTGCAACATAAATCACGATAATCCTCAGACATTCAGTTAATAAGAGAGAACTTATGTTAGAACAGAAGCACCAAAGTTTAAAAATAAAATTAGATTGAACTCCAAAAATTACCTTGTAGATTATGGAATTCGGTGTAAGATAAAGCTTCTTCGATTGAATATCTTTCCGCAGAATGTATCTTCTTACGGGTAGATAAAGCAGCATCAACAACCCAATCCCCCACGCTAAAATCAAAAGCAAGGAGTAAAGGACCCATTGTGCTGTATGATACTTTACAAAGTTGTCTTCCATCTCTTGGAAGGAAGCTGCAAACAACACAGGCTCATCATCGGTTTCAGGTTCCAAATCAGAACTGCATTCTGACAATAAACCCCTTTCCATTTCCACAACCTCCTCGTCTGAACCCATCTGGATTGACACAAAACAAACCCCTTTCAATTGGAAACCGCAAGCAGACGAGAGAGAAGTCGTTGGAGAAATTGGAGATTTGGTAATCGGATGCAGAGAAGGCAAAGGAAGGGAGAGGCTCTATGTCGCCGGCGGAGAAAAAGAACGGCGATGCTCTAACTCAGTACTCAGATGAAGTCGGTAGAAATGAAAGTTCGATCAAATTGAGAACCTCACCGATCACCACCCAGGTCTAAACTGAAGGAATTGCCTGTAAAATTTGAGATAATTGTATAAAAGCAAAATAATAATAATAATAATAATAATAATAATAATAATAATAAATATTGAGATAATTGTATAAAAGCAAAATAATAATAATAAATAAATAAATAAATAAATAAAAATTGAGATAATTGTATAAAAGCAAAAAAAAATAATAATAATAATAATAATCAAAATAATAAATAAAAGTTGACCCACTTTTTAACTTCAAATTCTTACATTGTCATCAGCCAACATTATCAACAAACCCTTAATTATTTTTTTTACCTTTTTTTTGTAGGGTGGTCAAAAAGGGATCGGAGCGTCGTATATATGGGTGAGCTTGTCGAAGGGGTTACATAGTGTTAGAAAGAGTTTCTTTTTGTAGAGGGGTTGTAGGCACACTGATGAGAGACCGAGAGTGAGAGAAGAAAGTAAGAGAGAGAGATCCAATCTCATGTTTCGTCTTGATAATTTTATTCGGATATGACTAAGCAAAAGGACAAAAATCTTAAAATTTAAAAAGTAGATCAAATCTCATTTCAACCCAATATTTTGGATTAATCATACGATTTATCGCATACAAATTTGAGTATGATTTAGTTTTTAGAGATTTTTCTATTAAAATAATATTTTGTTCTTAGTACTTCCAGATTTTTCAATTTCATTTTATATATTTTTAATAAATCTTACTTTTAGTCTCTCAAAAAATTTTTTTATTGAAATTGGTTAAATACAATAATTTTCATATAATAAGTTCTCAAATTTATTAATGAAAAAAATTTTAATAGATAAAAAAAAGGTTATTTTTAAATATAAAATAAATTAGTCAAAATTTCACTTATTCCCTAATTTTTCTATATTGATAAATAATTTGATATTTTTCTATTTATAATAATTTTCCTAAAAAAAATTGAAAAAAAAATCATATTAGGGACTAGGAGACTAAATTCAAGATTTTTATAAATTACATTGATGGTCTAAAATTTAGAATTTATTAAAAGCAACTCATCAACCATTTAGAATGAAAAAAAAAAAATTAGAATGAAAAAGAAAATATAATTGATTTAAGAATAATGTGGGATACATAACCCAAATAATGATGGGACATGATAACAAGTGTGTGTTGTAATCTAATTTCATGCCCTCTTTGAAATTGAGATATTTACCCCTTCAGTTCTTTTATTGTTTCATGTAAACTTACAATTTAAATCAATTAAGGTTTTAAATTTTCATAAATCAATCAAATATTATCTTTAAAAATCATTATGGAACCAACAAATTCAAGTACCATCATATTAAGAGCAGTGTCAAATTTTGGTCACCATTTAAATACCAAAGTCAATTTTGGTCGCTGAGTTGAAGGATCTTGAAGCTTTTTCAAGTCTCATTTTTTCTACAAACATTTGGTCGTAACACCGTGTGAGAATCGTCAAATTACAAAGATTCAAACTTGCATATCCCTGTAAAAGTAACAGTATTCAAGAAGTGGCCACACTTTTACTGATATCCAACAAACAAATTCCCTGTTATTAGCGAAATTTCCATCTCTTTTCTCAATCCTCCTCTACGTCTTTCAAAATCCATCTCAATTTCCCTTTTTTTGAGCGAAGCAAAACCACTAAAAACATGAGTTTTACATAACCAATCACAGTCTAACTATAAGTTTACAACTAAGATAGAACTGCAATCACGTCTGAAGCCCTCAAAGCGATGTAATCAGAGCCATCTTTGCCCTTGAACTCGTTCCCGGCGTACTTTGAGTACATCACGTTATTTCCCACTGCGATGGATAGTGGTTTCCTGTTGCCCTCCTCGTCCAGATGACCGGGACCAACTGCGATCACCTGTGTAAACCAAATGCTTTACGTTAATCATACAGCCTAGAAGTCTCAAATGAATAGGATGGTGCTATTTCGCTCGTTTACTTACTGTTCCGATGGAAGGCTTCTCTTTGGTTGCCTCTGTCAGCAATAAACCTCCTGCTGTTTTTTCCTCAGCCTCAGCTACCTGTGATCCAATTTTAGAACAAGTATTACATTACTGTCGTGTTTCATGTTCCTTTGAATCCAATAATGAAAGGCTAGACTAGTGTTAGAACCATATGTCTCATTATATCCAAACTTGACTCATCCCTTCAAAATGTAAATCAGAAAAAATTTCTACATACGCCACCACCAAGATTTCAGGCAAGGATATTGGAAGATTCTGACTATTTAGTTTTATGGGTTACTCGAAAAAGGAACATTGAAGTAGTATGCAAGGAAGACAAACCTTGATCAAGACCCGGTCGTTTAGGGGCTGAAGATCTTTCGCGTCATCTGTTTCTAGTATACCAACTATATCATCTTCCTTCAGAATAAGATGCTTTGAGCCATTGAACTCTAACTCAGTTCCAGCATACTTGGAGTACACTACTTGAGCACCAGTCTATCAAATCAAAAGAACAAAAAAAGAATTGAATGAATGGTAATAAAAGTAAACATATTGAATGAATAGCATAAACAGATAAAACCATCTCTAGACACACAACATATATGCATACCTTTACACTAGCTTCCACTTTGGTATTTCCAATTGTCTTGCCTTCTCCAACTGCAACGACCTCCCCTCCTTGTGGTTTCGACTGAGCTGTTGTTGGAAGTAAAATTCCTCCATCAGTCTTCTCTTCAGCTTCCTTTATCTTCACCAACACTCTATCACCCAATGGCTTGATTGAAGTGTACTGAAACATTGCAATCCACACACCAAGGTAAGCTTCTTATACACATGTATTCACAAAACAATCTCCAACATATAATGCACACTTCCAGAAACTTTTAGCAGTTTACTTATAAACTCAAATTATTTCAGAAATTGCAGCTGCACACAGTAATTGGAAGAAAACTTATCCTTCAAAATATATACACACTGCTTTCAGCTATGATTGTAATTATGTCACTATACAGGGCAATCGAAAACACAATATCACAAAACAAGAAATGTGACCACTTAGCCCGTTTGATAACTATTTAGTTTTTGTTTTTAGCTTTTGAAAATTAAGCTTATAAATACCATTTCCATTTCTAAATTTCTCTAAATAACAAAAGTAGTTTTTGTTTCGAGAATTTAGCAAAGAATTCAACGCTTTTACTCAAGAATCTTGGTAAAAAATGGTGAGAAATAGACTTAATTTTCAAAAACCAAATGATTATCAAACAAGATCTAAAATAGACAACAAAATGCAAAGGGACAGTGGTTAGATACATGGAAGCAGGAAGAGGGAAATTCAGAAGTAGCTATTCAAGTGCATTACAGCAAAAACAAGACAACCAGAAACTATACACCTGAATTATACTGCGAGGGAAATGAATAGTAAATTCGCAACTATATTTAACATAACCTCGTCTGAAACTATAATAGAAAGACAAAATTACAGAAACTAGAAAAATGGAGGATGTGAAACCTTTGGAGCAACCACAGTAGCAGCTCTGACGACCAAACCAGTCCAAGATCTGTTGGCCAAACCCCCGACTCTGACATGGGCAACCGAAGGAGAGAATTTCACCGCAGAAGGACGAAGGCCATTGAAAGAAGGCAAATTCCTCGCAGAAATTAAAGACCCAGTGAGTTGAGCTGCCGCCATTTCACGTTCTATCCTCGAAACACCCAAAATCGAGAACAGTTTCAATTTCAAATGAGTTTAAGTCAATTCAAGCTCCACAAAACTACTACAATGGGCAGTCAAAAGAGATTTGTAGGACACAGAAATGAAATTTCGCAGAAGAATCGGAAATGGGAAAGAAGGAAGAGATGAGTACCTGAAGATAAAGATAGAGAAGCGGCTCCAACGGTATGGAAGATTATAGAAGGAGGAAGAAGATAAACCCTAGCAACTTGTAAGCAGCTCCAGCAGTGGAAAATGGGTTTTATCGGAGAAATTAGACCCTTCTAGAAATTGATCTGATAATGAGGACAAATGTATCCCCTTAATAGCATTTACAACCATTTAATCCTAAAACTTTAATTTGTAATTAACATTTTTTTTATCAATAAGTATATTAAAAAAATTAGATTTTAATTTAAATAATTATTTAATGTGTTTGATAATATATTTATCATAAAATTATTATATATTAAATAGGAAAGTTTTTAAAAATAGAAAATAAAGAAAAGTATTTACACAAAATAATAAAATTTTTATAAAGTTCTGATAGACGCTAACAGAAGTCTATCGGGGTCTATCACTAATAGAAATGATAGAAGTCTATTCTGATAGGTGCTGATAGAAGTCTATCAGTGGTTTTTTTTTTTACTATTTTCTGTGAATAGTTGATATTTTTTCTATCTGTAAAAAATTTCCTATTAAATATTATCTTGAATATAAACTATTATTAATTTATTTATAAACATATCTTATGTTAAATTTTTTTTTGTATAAATATTACTTTTGTAATATCATATAATTTATTATTTTACATAATGAATATTTTAATTTTAAAAAATTAATTAAGTTTATAATATGAAATAGTATATTTCTAAATTTTTTTTAAAATAAAATTGTGCATTTTAAAATTCAAAATTCAAGAGTTAGATACATTAAAAACATAAAAGTGTTGTTTTTTTAAATTTGTACTATTTGGATCACATAATCCAAAAATAGTTTCCAACAACATAATCTAGGTTATCTAACAAACGATGTTGGTTGAATTCAATAAATTTGAAAACACAAAGCATAATCCATATTATCTACCAAATAGACTTTTAGTCTTATAATTTACAACAATTTAGTTTCCTATCGTCAAAAATATTATTAAAAATAAATGAAATTCTCACCCATGTAGTATTAGTATGTAAATTTTAACAGCCAATTTCAAATTTATTGAATTTCAGACCTGACCTTGAATAAATGGTAAAAGTTAGAAAAAAAATTAATTAAAACTTGACCATGTATGTCAATTATCTTCCAAATCTTTTAAGGGGTGTTTGAGGGCTTGAGTTGCTCATTTCATTATGATCGGTGAGTTATAATAATCTATAGGTTATAATATGATGTGTTTGAGGTGTAAACTATTTTAGTCGGGGTCATAATAGTTTGTGTATGGAGTGCAAACTATTTTCGTCTAGGCAGAAAATAGTAAACACTGTAACAAATAGGGAAATAGAAGATGAATAGGAAATAGTTAATTTTTTCTGATGTTGATTTCATCTTTAGCTTGTGTAGAGGCCTGATCCATTTGAGGTGAACGAAACAAGTTTGTTCATCATGAAGCAGTTCCTTCCATTGGATTCCGTTGCGATTGGGTCTCAGATAACATGCATGTTTTTTCGGTCACAGTTGGTCCTCAGATGGATGGGAGCTTAGGGGTGTCCTTGTTGAGTCCGTTTGGGGTGTCTGGCTCTTCTGTTTTATTTATGGATCTTCTGTTGCCTTTTTGCCCTTAATCTCAAATTAATTAATTATAATTAAGTAATTAATTAATATTTTGATGATAACAAACCTGCTTTTATTTATTAACAATTTGAGTATTTTGAAGTGTCTATTATATAGAGCTTGGAACAACGGTTCCAACGCAATTTGAATCACTCAAATTGGAGTTCAAACGAAAAAGATATGACTGAAACAAGCTTAATGAAAAAATACCCGATGTCGATGACGTGGCAGCCAAATCATCAAAGTGGACCTACTAGAGGATGACAAGTTGAGCAATAGATAAGTGACACATGGAGCTTTTGATTTTTTTTGTTGGATTTAAAAAGAAAATGAAATCTGATGTGGTTTCCAACAACTTTTCTCTTTTTTTTAAACACTTCATCTTCTCTAAATTTCAACAACAATTTTACATCTTTTTACAATCCTCCATAATTCATTAAGCTTCCATTTTTGCTCTCTCTTCAAGCTTCAATTTTATTCTTTTCATCTAATTCTTGAGAGAGATTTATTGTATTGTGAGGATTGAATTGTTGAGTGCTACAAATTTGTAAATCTACTCTTTGAGAGAGTTTTCCTCATCTTGTTTTTCATTTCCAAACTTTTGTAAGGGTTGCTTTTGATCCCTAAAAAGAGTGGTTGTAACGATTTGATCCTCAACCGTAGAAGGGATCGGGTTTGGTATTGCGCCCGGAAAAGGAACGTGGTAACGGTTCGACTCTAAGCCATGGAAAGAGTCAAGGCTTCTAGTGAAGTACCCAAGAGGAGCTTGGGAAGTGGATGTAGGCCGGTTGTGCCGAACCACTATAAAATTTCCAATGTCAATTTCTCTATCCCTCTCCTTTTAATTTTGCAATTAATTTGCTATTATAGTTTATTGTTTGAAATTAATTGCAATTTTTATTCCTTGAAATTAATTGGTCATATTTGTTTACTTTGATTGGTAGTTCTTAAATTTGCATATCTTTACCAATCTTATTATTAGAATTAAACAGGGTGCTTCAAAGTATTACTTTTAATTTCTTGGTTACTTTGGGTTAAATTTATTTGCAAGAAATTCTTGTTTGAATTACTTGTTAGTAAAAAGTTTATTAATTTATTTAATTGGGCCCACATTAGTAAAAAGTTTTAATTAGCTTAATAAAACACTATTCTCTAGGGTTGCCATACCGATCCAACATCTTCTAATAAGGAGGAGTGGATATTTTAGGCTTCAGTCTTGTTTTACTTGATGAGTTTGCATTGTTTAAAGTTGCCGCTTACATGTTTCATAATTCTTTTTTACCTCCTCTGTGTGCCGAGGTAGTTGCGGTGATTGAGGGGCTTTCTTTTCCTAAGCGATCTGGAGTGTTAGTCTGTACGATATTTTCTAATTGTCAAGTTTTGATTATCATGATTAATAGGTTGTTGGACCTTTTTTTTGGAGGTCTTGGATTTTCTAGTGGATATTTGGCAGTTGACTTCCTCTCTTTTTGCTTCATTCCGCAGAACTGAAATTTGTCTACGCATGCTCTAGCTAGGCGCGATCTCTCTCTCCCTGCAATTTCGTATTCTTGGCATTTTAGTATTTCGGAGTAGTTGGTTTCTAGTACTTGTTTTAATTCTAGGGATTTTATTCTTCGACATGGGGTTGTCAAGTCTTGATTGATTTGTTCTTGTCATCTCAAAAAAAAAAAAATTATAATTGGAGCCCCAAACATAGAGTGCTAGCTCACTCCACTCATTTGAAGTTGGGGACCCAAACTCTTAGAATTTGATAAGCATTTGGTTTTTTATTTTCATTTTTTTAAACAGTATCGTTATCTTATTTATTTTTATGTTTTTAAAATTTATAAAAAAAATTAAGGTTAAACTACCATTTTGGTCCCTATACTTTGAAGTTTGTTTGATTTTAGTATATGTATTTTCAGTTGTCCAATTTTAGTCCTCATACTTTCAATAAATCGTAAATTTAGTCTCCATTGCTAGTATATTTTTGAAAAATTGATTCTCTTAAATAAACTTTGAATTTGTATTGATTTGTAGTATAAGTAGGCCCAATCTCTAGTATATGTTCCTCTGATGTTTTTTCTCAAATGTTGAACAAAGTTTATACTCCAAGTCCTCAATTGTAATCATACGATCAATCAGAGCTTCAGTCTTCTAGAATTCAAGGAAGTTTTAGTCTTCCAAGTCTTCAATGTTCAGAAGGTTGTAATCTTGAGATTGATCAGAGCTTCAGATTCTTGAAAGCTTTAGAGATTCAACACTTCGTCGTCAACTCTTCCAATCTCCCTCCAAATGAAGGTTTAAGGCCTTTATTTATAGAGATTTTTCACGGGCCTTACATGGGGCTTGAGACCAAAAATTGGGTTTGGGCATGGACCAATGTTGAGCTTGAGCCCAATCTTTTCTTTGACCCAAATTTCGACCGTGGACTTGAATTGGGTTGGACTTTGGACTCTAACGACTTTAGCTACTTGGCTTAACCCAATTTATAATTTCAAGCCTAATCAAACTTCTAGCCAAATTTATTGATCGTGGTCAAAGCTTAATTACTGTTGAATTTGATCAGCCTACTGTGGTGATTAGATGGTCAGAAAGAAGACATGAGGCATTTTGTAGTTCGTCATTTGTGTGTCTTCAACTTTTAGTTCAGGGACACAAGAATTCTTCATTAGTCCTAAATTTATCAAAATTGGCTTTTGCAGTGATAACATGACAAGATTTGATTGGCCAAATTTTCTTCTCCAACAATATTTTTACTACAAATTTTAGAAACATACTCAAATATTGTATTTCCTTACGTGAAAATCATTATTATTATTTAGCCGATTTCATTAAAGATTAACTTTTTAAAGTTGTTTCTAAAAACCGATTTCCATTTCTAAATTACTAACCTCACCGGAGAAGTGTGTGCATGGGACTGGAGAAAAAACTTATAATACATGTTCATTGTTTGTCATAAAAAAAATCATTTAACGGCTGTTTGGGCCCCTAGCTTGAAGTTGGTGGAGTGGTTATTATAGTCAACTCTATGTTTGTGACTCCAAATAAAATAGTGGTATTTACAACTATTCATAACGTACAATTAACTACAGTAATACTATTTGAAATCCCATTTTTTTATGGTGTTACTATTTATTTGAATTCCTTCTTTGTTATGGTGTTACTATTTTCTACTGTAATAGTTTACACCTCAAATACAGACTATTACAACCAACTAGCTATAATAACCAACTAAGCATTGTCTCCTTACAATTGTGTGAGACTAATGAAATAAAATTTTATATAATATGATGATATATTAAATGCTAAATGAAAATACTACCATAATACTATATAGGGAAATTACTATAAACAGAAAAAATATCAAACTGTTTACAAATATAGAAAAATTTCACTGTCTATCGTGATAGAATTCTATCACGGTTTATCGTTGATAGACAGTGAAATTTTTCTATATTTGTAAATAGTTTGACTCATTTTTCTATATTTGAAAACAACTCATATTATATATAAGTCACAAGACCAAAATGAACCAAAATTATGGACCAAAATTTTTTTAACTATGTAAAAAATTATTACAATCACACGAAAATCTCTCATTGACCCAAATTACAAGAGCACTCTCTCAAACCATTATACCACTCACACAACTAAGCTAATATAACAAGCTTAAAATGCTTCAAATTGGGATGATTTGAAACCAAAGACATATACTTCTTTTATATAATACTTAGAGCTCATCACTTTCTCAAAACTTTTCAACCACACCTTTTAAAATTTAGAGGGCGTCTAGCCCACTGAGTGAGGTTAATAAATCTAGAGCTAATATGTTGGAGTTAGTAAGTTTGTGTTTGGGCTGTAGAGTTGTAAGATGGAGTTCTTCGATAATTGTGAAAAGTAGATTAAGAGATAAAGACGGAATTACTCGACAAATATGAAAAATAGAGATGGAGCAAAAAAAATGAAATTCTTCGATAAATGAAGTTTAGGGCATGTTTGGTAGAGAATCTGAAAACAAAAATTTGAAAGAAAAAAAAAGGGATTATATGAGAACAGAGTTGCATTTCATGCTTTCAGATATGTGTTTGGTAGGGGAATTCATAAACTAGATTCTAATTTAAACAATTGCAAACTAGTTGTAATTACTCACTAAATATCAGTTGACAATAAACTATTATTAATTTATTTGAACATGGTTTTATATTAAAAAATTATTTAATTATTATTTTGTAATATTATATAATTTATAGGATAAATTAAAATTTTTGTCATTATGATTTGGAAGAAGTTAAAATTTAGGTCATAGAGTTTATAAATTAGAATTTAACTCCTATAGTTTGATAAAAGCTTCATAAATAATCCCTATGGTAGAGATTATTTGAGAGGATTTAACAAACCATAGGGACAATATATGAAATTGTATCAAACCATAGGAACTAAATTATAAATTTTAAAACCATATGAACTAACTTATAACTTTATCCAAACCATAAGAATCAAATTTGGAATTTAACTAATTTATAATACACATTATAATTAAAAAAAATTGAATCGATTTTATAACATGACATACTATATTTCTAAATATTTTTATCTTTATTTAATATAATATTGTATTTTAAATTTTAAAATTTGAATTCTAAATACAATGATAACATAAAAATGTTGTTTTCAGAATTTACACGTTTTGAATCACATAATCTGAAAACAATTTTCAGAAATAGAATTTGAACGGTCTGCCAAACACATATTTGTTGAACTCAGTAAATCAAAAAAACATAAAATAGAATCGAGATCACAAACCAAAACCATCCTTAATTAATTACACTAACTTAAACCGTTGGTGGGCCAAACCACCTTTAAAGGAGCTAATAAATGAGTAGGAGTAGGGAGTAGAGGGGAAGTTACCTTCACCTAACTCCAATACCGGATAGCGTCTCCAATGAAAACAATTCAAGCTCAGCCCGCACAAATCACGTGCCTATTTTCATTAAAAAAAAAAAAAAAAAAAAAAATCCGAAATGCATTTATTTATAATTTTTCATGCCCCTAATTCCCTTTCTGTCCCCTCCTTTTTTTCTTTTTTCAATTATTAATTTTTATTCAAAAAAAGAAAATGCAGTACGAAAGACAGGGGCCGGAAGAGCCGCTTTTTTTTTTTTTTTTTTTTTTTTTTTTTTTTTTTTTTTAGAATACAATCATTTATGAACTTAATTATTTATGATGATTTTTAGAAGGTATATTATAAAGAAATTTATTAGAGAAAAATACTTTTTTTATCGGTAGATTTTAGGTTTAGTTTTTATTTGGTTTCTAAGTTTCAAAATGTTATATTTTTAATTGTCGAGTTTTGAGTTTTAATTTTAATTTAAAAGTGTGTTTGGAATATATTTTCTAGTTTTTAAATTAAAAAATTAAATTATTTTGAAAAAAGTTCAAGTGTTTGACAATCACTTAAAATAGACTTTGAAAAAAAAAGAATTTATAAAATAAGTTGGTTTACGATAAACACTTGAAACCAACTTTTAGAAAAATGAATTTTGAGTGTTTAATGGTTAATGTCTCTCTAATTCCTTAATTCTACCATGTTGTACTGGCTACCATTGTCCATCAGCAACCACCATTGACAACTTACTCTCGTGACTATCACTGGCAACCAATTCTGGCGACTATCATCGGTTTAATAATAATTTTTTTAAATTAATTAATAGATATTAAGACTAAAGACAAACAATGAGTATTTAATAGAAAATTTGAGGTTAAATTTAGTTAAAAGTGTAAATTTTAAAATCTATGGACCAAATTAAAACAAAACCCAAATCTCAAGGATAAGATTGTAAAGTTTGAATTTTAGGGACTAAATTAAAACTAAACTCAAAACTTAAGAACAAAAAGTCTAACGATTTGAAATTTAGGGAACAAATGGAAACTATACACAAAACTTAAGGACAAAAAATGTAATTTTTCCAACTTATTATAATATTAATTTGAAAGAGTAAGTCGAATGTATAGTTGAAATCTACAATTTTTTTCATAGAAACTCGAGTAAGTAAATTTAGTTCAGAGATAATTGACATGCATTTTCTTTTTTATGATTGAAGGTTCGATCTTTTATCCTCGTAATTGTTGTACTACAAAAATAGAGCTACTATTCAAATTTTCAAAAATATACTACATGGTAAAAAAATATATTTTCATACAAATTTTAGATAAATGATTCTTAGTGAAGCATTTTTAACTTCAAACATTTTAGCAAACAGTGTTGGATAACAAATCATTACAATATTTACTTCAACACCATTAAAAAAAAAAAGTGTTATTTGTAAGTGCTTTTAGTCAAGCACACTTATACAGTTTAAATATAAAATGATTTATGGTAAAAGAAAAATTACTATGGCAAAAGCCGCAAAACACGCTCGACCATAGTTTAAATATATATATATATGATAAATTAAAAGTGGTTAAAGTTAAGGCAGTTTTGAAGTATAAAAAAAAATGAACCAAATATTTATAAATATAAAAGAAATTTTACTGTCTATCATCAACAGAACGCGATATCTAAATAGTTTGATGTTTTTTCTAGTTATAGTAGTTTTTCTTAAAATTACATATTTAGGTTTGTGTTTATTTGATCTATAAATTTTTATATTTGTATTTAATGAGTTTGTGAATATTTAATTTTGTGTATAGTAAGTCTATAGTATTTTCAACATTTTTTTCAATGGACGAATATATTAGACATAAAATTAAATTTAATATGTAGTAAGGGCACTAAACTTTCAACGTTTTGTCAATGTAAACATAGATCAATGCTAGTTGAACGTACTCTATGTTTTTAGGTTAGTGATCTTGGGACTTATTTGTCACAAATCTAAAAATTTAAATCCTGTTTGATAGCTATTTGATTCAGTTTTTTTTTTTTTATAAAAAAATTAAAACTTATAAACACTGGTCCTAATTGTAAGTTTGTTTATTTTTGTTACTCACTTCGTACCAATATTTTCAAAAGTAAAACTAAAAACCCTCTTTGTAACTTTTGGAATTTGACTAAGAATTCAAGCTTTTGATCTTTAAAAAAGTGGAAAACAATTGTAAAAAAATTGAGAGGAAAGAAAAGAAATATAAATATAAAAAACTAAAAACTAAAAACAAAATTGTTATTAAACGACCAATCTTATAATTTAACCATTAAAAATAGGGAGAAATGCCCTTTCGATTTTCTAGATTTTTGGTTTAATTTCTATTTGGTTCCTAGGTTTCAAAATTTTACATTTTTAGTCCTTGAGTTTTGAATTTGTTTTCAATTTAGTCCCTAAGTTTCAAAATGTTACAATTTTACCTTTAAAATCTGAGTTGTGTTTTCAATTTGATCCTTATGTTTCAAGATTTATACTTTTGATCTCGACTTTTTACTAAATATATATACTCACTTTAGTCTTTGGCATTCATGTATATTAATTAATTTAAAATAATTATGAAGTGAAAATTTAAAATTAATTTTAATAGTGATAAAAAATAATAAAACTTAATTAATTATAATTATTATAAATTAATTAATAAACATTAACATTAAAAACTGAAAGTAAATTTTTAGTGCAAATTCAAGGTTAAAAGTGTAATTCTTGAAACTTACCCTCCGTTTGAATCTAAAAAAGTCGAAGAAATGAGTTTAAATCCTGTGATTTGAAATGAATGTATTTAAAATTTTGTATTTGAACAGTAACTAAAAAGGAAAAGAAAGTTAAGAATTTACTAATATAAGCTTTTAAATATGATGTGTTAATTGAAAATTAGAATATGACAAGGTCGATTAAGTAATTTACTTTTAAATCCTGCAAAATTCGAGCATTTTGGTCAGAAAAGTTTTTTTTTAAATAAAAACAAGATTTGAAATCACGTTGAATTTTAAAATCATTCTCTTTTCTACATTAACAAACAACAAAATTCATTTAAAATCCATTGTGGATTGAAATCCCTCGAAATCATGAAGTTTCAAATAGACCATCAGGGACCAAATTGAAACAAAACTCAAATTTCATAAGTAAACTTGTAATATTTTGGAACTTGGGGACAAATCAAAATCAAAACTTAAGGACTAAAAATATAACATTTTGAAACCTTAAGGACCATATATAAACTAAATCCAAAACCAGGGACGACCGAAACCCGAAACCATATATTTTTTCCTTAAAAAAATATATATTATTTTTACTAGTTTTTACCTTTTAAAAAATGACGTCAAATTCTCTCTACAAATAGACAAGAAAAAGAAAAAGAAAAAATAACATTTTGAAACCCTAAGGACCAAATATAAACTAAATCCAAAATTTAGGGACGATAGAAACCCGAGACCACATATTTTTTCCTTAAAAAATATATATATCTATTTTACTAATTTTTACCTTTTAAAAATGACGTCAAATTCTCTCTACAAATAGAAAAGAAAAATAAGATTAAAAAAAAACAAACAAAAATTTTAATTGAAATTGAGTTTTGTTGGTCAACATTTGTGATGGGACGTTGACTTAGGGTTGAAATTTTAAATTTTTGTTTTATCTACTAGAAGAATTTTGACGATTATTAAAAAGCAATTCAGTCCATTTGAGACGCATACCCATCTTCTTTGTTCCTTCATTGGATTGACTAATTAATATTATTAATTAGTAGCTTATTTAATTTATAAATCACACCTTAACCATGTGCTTAATTAAAATTGCTTAAGAATAATTTTGTAGCTTTTTAAACCTTATTATATATTATATATTTTATTTCAAAGTCAGGTTTGATATGAAACAATTAGCCGAGTAGATATGATAGAAAAAATGAAACTAACTGCCTCTACTTTTATAAAGAATACAAATTTTTGCAAAATTTGATTTGATTAATCTTTCTTTTATATAAAAGGGGAAATAAATATCTCTTTTACATTTCTATTCATATTCAATGTAACACTTTGTGGGGACATAAATTTTAGAAGAAAAAAGAAAAACTTTAATGTTTAGAAAAGAAAATTATGTGAATAAGTTGAATTTTAATGAATAAATCAATTTAAAACCCAACTCTAAACCTTTGATTTTTCAATCTACTTACCCCTACACTTGAATTAAAATATTTTAAAGAAAATTACTATAAACAGAAAAAATATCAACCTATTTATAAATATAGAAAAATTTCACTGTCTATCAGCGATAGAATTCTATCACGGTTTATCGTTGATAGACAGTGAAATTTTTCTATATTTGTAAATAGTTTGACTCATTTTTCTATATTTGAAAACAACTCATATTATATATAAGTCACAAGACGATAGGGCTTAAAAAGTTTAGTCACATGACCACCTTAAGAGTTAGACTATCTAATTTTTCGATGACTTTATCTATCATCATGAATGTATATATTATACCAAAATGAGCTCGACTCAACTGGCATAGTGCTATATATATATATATATAACACATTCTATTTTAATATGCTCATTTTAGAAATAAAAACAAATTAATTGTTAATTCAAATAATTTAAACTATCGATGACTCTAATAACATATTAGATAGATACAAAGTTTATCTCCAAATCAATTGATAATGGAGGAATAACTTATATATCTTATAGAGATTGCGATGTTTTTATGGGAGTTTTTTTTTTTTGGTAAAATATTAGCAGAGTTATTGTCCCACATCGAGAAATTTCGAGGAAGTGATAGACTCCAACTACCATAAAAGGAACATATGACTTTGGTTTCAAATTGTCTAAATTAGAAATACTTTAAGCTTGAATGTGTGTCAACTTCAGTTAAATTTCCTTTTGTACTCTCTGATTTGAGAGTTGAAAGAAAAAAAGTGTTCTCTCGTAATTGGAGAGAGAATTATTCTCTGTGATTATAATAAATTATTGTGTTCTTTTTTATTACTTTATTTTAATTTCTCAACTACTTTTGTAGAATAAACATTTTCTTCATCTTTCTAATGTGAAATTCTCAACATACGGATGACGTTTTTTAATTTATCATTCTTTGATCGGATCTTAAGTTTTTGTTTGATTGAAGAGTAATACTTGAGTGCATTCTAACATATACCTATCTCTATGTATCCCACACTTTCTCTGGACCCAAAAGTAGGAAGTTTTTACACATGATAAAAATGGATAAGAAGAATGATTTAAAGCACGAGAAAATCACAAGCAATTGTCACACGTGACGTGAGAGTATATACTATACTAACCCACATTAAAAAAAAACACAAAAGGAAAAAAAAGAAAAGAAAAGAAAATCACAATCATGAATTTCCAAAGCTAATGCTAATCTCCACGCGTCATCCCTCTTGTCCCCACGCGTTCCGCTGTTTCCTCCCTCTTTCAACGCGCCTCCGTCCTCCGGTCCAAGTCAAATCCCTTCTCTTCTTTATTTATACCCCTTCCTCTTCCACTCTCCGCCGCAAATTCCTCACACTAACACTCAACAACGACAACAATAATTAAAAAAACATTCTAAAAAATTGAAACCCATTTCCCCCACTTGCATGACGAAGCCGTCGTCCCCTCACAAATCCGCCGCCGCCGCCGCCGTTGACACTTCCGATTCACGGTACAAAGGAGTGCGGCGCCGGAAATGGGGCAAATGGGTTTCAGAAATTCGTCTCCCCAACAGCCGTGAGCGGATCTGGTTAGGCTCTTATGATTCAGCTGAGAAAGCGGCGCGTGCATTCGACGCGGCTCTGTTTTGCCTACGTGGCCGTTCCGCTCGTTTCAATTTCCCTGATAACCCACCGGAAATTGCCGGTGCCAGTTTACTCTCCCGAACAGAGATTCAATCCGTCGCCGCCCAATTCGCTAACTCCGACCCACCGCCATCATCGGAATGTACACGACCCACCGTGGATTCGCCATCGCCGTCGCCGTCGGTGGTTTCCGAAGTGACTACCTCTGTAATTGAGTGTGATGAAAGATCGCCGTTTTTGGATCTTCACACCGCCATGGGATCGGGAAATTACGGGTCGGATTTCGGGTTATTTCCGGAATATAATCCGTATTATAATGAAATGTTTATTAATGGTTCTTCTTCAACAACAACTCCTTTTTTTGATTATGGAGATGAGAATTTTGACGCCATCACCACTAATCAAGACTCATCATTCCTCTGGAATTTCTGAACAAAAACAGAGTTCTGAAGGTTTTTTTGTTTCAGAACTTTGGTTTTTCGTTTTTTTTTTTTTTGCTTTTTGGGGTCTTGAACTTTTTTAAATATTTTTTGCACCCCTTTTTCGATTTTTTTTTTTCCTTTCAATCCCTGAAGATTGATGGACCCAATATTTTTTTAGCTCGGCCATCGATTCTTCTACTCTTGTTCTTCGGAAAAAATGTGTAGAATTGTTGTAGTGGACCTAGAGGTAAGTATTTGTTTGTAGAAAAAAAAAATTATCCCTTTATAATAAGAAGGGTTTGGATCATATTTTATATATGGAGTAATTAATTTGGATCATACAATAATTTAAACATTATCAGATTAAATCATGCATTATGGGTTACTTAAAATATTACCCACAAATTTGTATATTTAAAGTTGATGGTTCCATTTCTTCCAAAAATAAAAAATAAAAATTGATGGTTCCATTTTCTACACTACAAATAATATTACCTTAAAAAACTGGTGAATTATTGTAAAATTTGTGTGGTAATTAAGGTTACTAATGGTGGTTAAGTAGAGATGTCTATTTAATCGTGCTAGGGCTCCAGCTCGAACGGAGTGGGAAATCTCCGATTACATTGGAAATAAGAATATAGTTTTCGTTCTCGTTCCCGCCCCGAGTTATCACTACAAAAAAAACCACATTTTTTTATGTTTGTAATTTTAACTACTTGGACATTTTTATGAAAAAATAAATGTCAAGTAATAGGTGATTTTAAAATTTGATATATCGCTAGTTTAGCAAGTGTGGTAAAGGTTACTAATGTTGGTTAAGTAGAGATGTCTATTTAACCGAATCGAGGCCCCACCTCAAATGGAGTGGAAAATACGTGATTAGATCGGAAATGAGAATATAATCTCTCTTCATGTGTTGAGATTAGAATATGTTGTCGTAATATTTAAATTTTAAGAATGTGAAATATTATTGTTAGTAAAAAGATCTATAATATTTTATGTAAATAAAAATTGTATCTAAATGATCCGTTTACTATAAAAAGTTTTGAAAATTTTAATTGGTTGAGAATAAATAAAAAAAATTGTTAAAGAAAATGAATAAACTAAAAAAAAAAAAAAAAAACGGGGCTTTTTTTCCCATGAAGAATCCAATCTCCGTAAAAATAAATGGAAATTTTTTTTTGTTTCCTCTTGTCCTGTAAATATCTCTATAGTTAAGTTTGAGTGAGTGATTATAGCAAATGTTGCATGGTTATTTAGATGGGTCTTTAGTTCGTATATGTGTTTAAGATCTTACAATTTTTGAGGCTCTAAAGTCGACAAAAAAGAAGAAAAAAAATAGCGTGATATATCAATTGAGTTATATGCTAAAAGTTAAAATGGTTTTGTTTGTCTTCCATGCTTATTTGTGGATTGAATATGAACGAAGTTGATATGAAGAAATCAAGAGAGATTTGGATACTGGCTTGTGTAGGAACACATCTACTTTTTTTAGGACTTCAAACACTTCTCCTAACTCTTCGAATGTATCTTCTCTAATTTAATTATCGAAGCTCATTAAAATCGGATAATATTGCTCTAGCCATTTCAAAACACAATCTTTTAAAGAGTCAAAATAACTCGTTGTGTAGGTGAAAATAGCTTGGGCTTGAAGTCCTTCTTCTTATATCAATTGAATAAAGAGGGAAGACCTAGGCTTTATGTAGCGAAGGAGATCATCTATTAGTAGTATTGAAAATATAGTTGCTACATTCATCTTCATCACGTTAGGATAACATAACAACGTGGATTTAGATTAAGTTGATATACATTTACTCGAAAAACTACATAGTCGATAAAAAAAAAGGAAAATTTTCACATATAGAAAAAATGTCAAACTATTTATAGAAAATAACAAAAAAAAGTACTAATAGACGTTTATAGACTTCTATCAAATCTATCTGTGATAGACTTCTATCAGCGTCTATCACAACTATCTAAAAATTTTACTATTTTCTATAAATAGTTTCCCTTATATCTATTTTTAAATATTTTCAAAAAATATATATATTTTTTTAGTTTTCAAAACTTAACTTGATTTTTTAAAAATATTGCAGAAACTGAATAATGCAAAATAACAAAACTTAAGTAAAGAAAGTGTTTATAAACTTAATTTTCGATAACTAATAACAAAGATTCAAATGATTATTGAACTAAACTCTAATCTGTTAGACCGGGCAACCCTAGAGGGGGTGAATAGAGTTTTATTAAGCTAATTAAAACTTTTTACTAATGTGGGCCCAATTAAGCAAATCAATAAGTTTTTTTGCTAATAAGTAATTTAAACAAGAATTTCATGCAAATAAATTCAATCCAAAATTAACCAAGAAAATAAAACTAATACTTCTAAGCACCCTATTTAATCTAATAATAAGATTGGTAAATGATATGCAAATTTAAGGACTACTAATCAAAGTAAACAAATATGACCAATTAATTTCAAGGAATAAATATTGCAATTAATTTCATACAATAAAATATAATAACAAAATAACTGCAAAAATAAATAGGGAGGGATAGAGAAATTAACACCGGGAATTTTTATAGTGGTTCGGTCAAACTCGACCTACATCCACTTTCCCAAGCACTTCTTCGGATTTTGAATAAGGATCTACCGACTCTTTCCACGGATTAGAGCACAACGCTACACCGCTCTTTTTGCGAGTTCAAGAGCAAACTCAATCCTTTCCACGGATTAGGATCAAACCGTTACAACCACTCTTTTTCCGGGATCAAGAGCAACCCTTACAAAAATTTGGAAAAATTAAAGAACACACTCGAGCAACTCTCTAAATAGAGTGGATTTACAAATTTTGAGCTCACAACAAATCAATCCTCACCATACATAAATTTCTCTCAAGAATAAGATGAAAAGAATAAAATTGAAGCTTGGAGAGAGAGCAACAATGGAAGCTTAATGAATTATGGAGGATTGTAAAAAGATGTGAAATTGTTGTTTTGATTTTGGAGAATATGAAGTGTTTAAAAAGAGAGAAAAATTGTTGGAAACTACATTAAATTTGGACCATTAGATGTTGGTAAAAGAAAATTGAATGGTTGAGATTTAAACTCAACTAGCCGTTAGACACATACATAAAATAATATAAAATTAATTTTCTTTTAAAGGCAACTAGCCGTTAGACACAAACATATAATAATATTAAATTCATTTTCTTTTTAAAATCATTCTTTTTAAAACCAACAAAAATCAAAAGCTTCATGTGTCACTTATCTATTTCTCCACTTGTCATCCTCTAGTAGGTCCACTTTGATGATTTGGCCGCCACGTCATCGACATAGGGTATTTTTCCATTAAGCTTGTTCCAGCCATATTTTCTTCGTTTGAACTCCGATTTGAGTGATTCAAATTGCGTTGGAACTGTTGTTCCAAGCTCTACACAATGAATACTTCAAAACACTCAAATTATTAATAAATAAAAGCAGGTTTGTTATCATCAAAATATTAATTAATTAATTAAAATTAATTAATTTGAGATTAAGGGCCAAAAAGCCAACATAATCTTGCTTAACATTATTTGTCGATCAATAATTTTCTTTTTTAGTTCCACAATTATTAATTAACGACTATTGAGATAGTAGTTGATGTCTTTTATCCACACCTTGAATTATAATTTTAGTCAATAATTCAGTTATTATAGAATAAGGTTCCTCATCCAAGACGAGGGCAGGATCAAGATTCTCTAGCGAAAGCTTCTTCAAGTTATAGTTTGCAGCCCCTTCCACTCTATTTTTCATTTTTGTAATTCTTCAAAAGCTTGTGAATGGAATAAGTAACCATTCATCTAAATTCAAAAGTATATATAAATTAGGTTGAAATATTATTTTAGTCTCTATATTTTAAATATTGTTGTAGGTGAAAAAAGGAACACTTATTTGACTAAGTATAGAGTTGGTAAAAATTTCTGGTACTCGCCCGATCGAAGCGGAGAATCTCCGATTTGACCGGAGATAGGGATCAAATTGGGGACACAAAACGGATCCCCGCCCATCATGCTTCGAATATATATATATATATATATATATATATATATATATATATATATATATATATATTTCTGTTAATTTTTTAAAACTTTTTCGTTTGAATTTCAATTCATAATATAACTAACTTTAACTTTTTATTTAATTTACAATAAAATTTTGTTAAAATATTTTTAATTATTAATTTAAATAAATAAACCAATAATAATATTAACTTGCTACTTAAAATATTTACAATTTCAACCTAAATATAAAATTTTAATTGATTTAAAATAAAAAGTAATTAAAAATAAAAATAAAAACGGAAATATTTTTTTTCCACGGAGATTCTTTGACCTCGATCCCGACTCTCCAAAACGGGAAATGGGGCCTAGATGGGGATTACAAATCCTTATGGAGACGGGGATTGGGAGTGCATCCCCGACCCTGCCCCACCCTGTTGCCGACCTTAGCTGATTATGGGACTGACTCATAGAGTCGACCATAAAGTCATAAGTTTATTTGGCTAAATATATGGGTTTACCTGAAATCATCAGTTTGTTTGGTTAAGTATGAAGACTAATCCATAGGGTTAGCCATAAAGTCATAAGTTTATTTAGCTAAGTATGAAGATCGACTCATAGGGTCGGCCATAAATTCATAATGCCTAAGTATGGATTGGAGGTCAAGACCGACCCATAGGGATGGCCATAGAGCTTGAGGAGACCACCCTATGAAGGTAAAGATTATGCCCAAAGGATTTTACTTTTACACATGCTTAGGTCACTAGTGAAATAAATTCGGTTTAATAACAACTTTATTAAAGACCAAAGAAGTTAATTAGCGAATGACTATTACAAAACCTATTTCTATATAATCGAGAGAGCTCGTGACATTTGAAGTATGCCAAAATACTTCCTAAACTCTCTACTCTCTAGCTCTCTAAATGATAACTAACTTGATCGTCGGAGTATTGGTGGCCAAGCATCATACTGGTGCAAGTTTTTCTCTATTGTGCAGAACGATCGTTTGGTTCCTCCCGAAAATTATAAATCAACAGTTGGTGCCAAATTTCGGTATCAACAAATTCCATTTCATTTTAGTCCTTACTTTCAATGGTATAAATTTAGTCTTTGTAATTTCAATAAATTTTAAATTTAATGATTAAAAAGTTTATTTTTAAAGAAATTTGTTAAATAATAATAACAATAATTTTCATGCAAAAAAGACACAATTGAAATATATATTTTCAAATTCTATAAAAATAAATGTGAATATATCCATAATTATATATATATATATATATATATATATATATATATATATTTTTGAAAAAATCAATAATAAACTAAGAGCAAATTACTATTACTGTAAAAACAAAATCAATATTACATGGACTATAATAGGAAAAAAAATCCAAAAATATTGAGACAAAATGACATTTTTAACTCATAAAAAAAGTATTTAAGATTTTGTAGTTGATTTCTAATTTGGCCTAAATAACCCTTTTTCTATCATGTCAAATCGATTAGTGAATTCCAATCATACATTTTAGCCACTAAAATTATGGGTACCCTTCGAGTTGTTCTTATAAACCATTATAGAAACTATGTTTGAAGTAGGTGTTAAAAATGTGCTACAAAAAAAATTATATTATAAGTATGTAGTAACGACCATCGGTTCTACTGGACTTGAACGAACCGGTCTATATATTTTGAGTCTATTGAGATTGCTGGAGCGAACTCAAAATATTATTAAATGAGGCTTCCATAATTTAGCTGTCTCTTAATAATCGTTGGATGTAGATTCGAAAATCTGCATACTCATAATAATTATTTGATATTAATTTGAAGTATTTTTGCAGTATTTCTCTGATACATCAAATGGCGCGCAAAACTATCAATAACACTGTAATAACCTCTTCGAATAATTTATTAATAGACTAACATATTTTTTTTTTCGCATCTCCATAAAACGACATGCCATTTCTATACTCATGCAATATCAAAGTAGTATTCTTAATTGATATGAAAAGTTTTAGATTTGAAAATTTAGCAAAATTTTGATTCTACTTTCGAAGTCTATCGGTGATAGACTATATCACTAGTAGGGGGTCTATCAGTGATAGAGTTTATCAATAATAGATTTTGCTATATTTACATTTTTTTTAAAAAATATTGTTATACACTTAATTATTATTATCCCTAAACGTGTTATTCAACACAACTACCCTAATTTTTTTTTTATTATATGAACCACCCAACTAAGGTCTTTATATTTTAATAGGAATAATTTGTTAATTGTTTGACTACCCTTTTTTTAAAGTTGTACTACATCCTATAAAAAGTTAATACAAAATAAGATAATAATTCATCTTCAATAAAATGGAGCTTAATTTAGAGTTTTTTTTTTTAAACAACACAGACAAAAACTTCATTAAAATAACGAATTATCCAATAGCAGGTTCCAAAGAGAAGCATCACGCTCAATAATCGGCCTCAACCACATAGGAAAAACATAATTTCAATTACCACCTTCTCCATTAGAAGAATCCTACTTAGCTTAAGAATGAGCGACACCATTACAAGTTCGGGGATAAACTTAATATTCCTAAAATAGGTTTGACTCATCCAATCTTTAACCTCACCCAAAATCACTCCAATCGTAGACCCGTGCATAATATCTTTATAAATGACATTAACTAAAATTTGAAAATCAGATTCAACCCAAACATTAGTTAATCCCATATTATTAACTTCTTTAGAACTTAATTTAGAGTTATTAGTAGAGGTATCAATACAAATATAATTGGTTGAGCCCTACACCAAAGTTATATATTTCTAGCCCAACACTAAAACTACAACTTGCCTTTTGGGCTTTGTCAATTTGATGGGCTACATCTTTGGGCTATTCATATGAATTGTGAAGAATAATTAAAAGAAAAAAAATTAAAATGAAAAATAGCTAAATATTTCATTATTTGACTTTCTAGCTACTTTATTTTTAAGAGAGGTTGTTAATCATTTTTCTTTTCCATCATACCCCCTCACATTTATTGATATTTATATTCAACCTCGCTCAATTGCCATATTCTATTAGGAAAAAAAATATTTATATATTTTCTCATACAGCTCAAAGAATTGTTTAAAAAAAGAGAAGAGAAAACTATCTTTATAGTCACCGAATTTTGAAGAATATGTGTGTTTGGTTCTTAAATTTTTAAAACATATATTTTTAGTCTTTGAGTTTTTAAGAATAGTTGTATTTGGTCTTCGAGTTTTCAAAATGTAATTGTTTAGTCCCCTAGTTTTTTAAGAATGAGTTTAAGAGGTCTTAAACTATTTTTTTTTTTAATTATAAGACATTTTGAATTACACAAATAGGTTTAAACTAATTTTAGAGTGAAGAGATATTTTTTTTTTAATTTAAAATGATAAAAAAAATTGCTACAAAGACCTTTTAAACATATTTTTAAAAACTCAAAGACCAAAAAAAAAGTATATTTTGAAAACTTAGGGACCACATGCACCTATTCTAAAAAACTTGGGAACTAAAAATGTATGTTTTGAAAACTCATGAACCAAACGCACATATTTTTTTAAAACTCAGGGACTAAAAGGGTAAATTTTTCCAAAAAGAAAATATCTTATTTTAGTATTAATTCTTGCTTCAAGATGTAAAAGGAAAACTTAGCTCAAATCTCTCCCGATCAGACATGAAGATAGGTGTATTTGGTATTATATATATATATATATATAAGAAATTTTTATATGAAAGAAAAATGTCAAACTATTTATAAAAAATAACAAAAAAAAAAAAATTACTGACAGACTTCTATCAACATCTATTGGTGATAGACTTCTATCAACGTTTATCACAACTATCTAAAAATTTTGCTATTTTGTGTAAATAGTTTCTCTTATTTTTCTATTCTTAAAAATTTCCCTATATATATATATATATATATATCCCTCTATCATTGTTCAGGGTTTTTACTCTAATTTGTTTAGGGTTTTCCACATAAAAATTACTGTATGTTATTATCTCCCTTCTTCTTTTTCATTATTATTCTCAATCGATTTTAGCTGCAATTTTACTCTATTTGATTACCATAGGGACTAAATTCTAACTTTCTCCAAACCATAGGGACTAAATTTGCAATTTAACGAAACAAAACTTTCTTGTCTCACGTTTGAACCTTTTTTTTTTCTTTTACAAAAAAACATATAAAATTGGAAATGAAGTACATAATATATGCTTGAAAGTCATGTAAAATTGAAAACAATATATATAATAAGCGTATTTAAAACATCAACAATAAAAAGTGTAGAGATAAAATATATTAACATGGTTGTTGATGGCTTAACTCGTTGCACTATAAATGGATTCATGTCATAGTATTGTTGGGATAAACTTTTTAGTTGGGTTTATCGTTTGGTTGAAACATATACATAATCTCTTTGTCTTTATGTCTTAGTTATGTGTCCTGTTCTAAAAAGAAAAAGAAAAAAAATTCTACATAATATGTTTTTCAAAAATCCACATTAATATGAATAAAGTATATAAATATATACCAACATTTTTTCATCTTTTAGCGATTCACATAATAAAACACATCAACAAAGTAGTTTTATGAATATCAAACACATTAACAATTTACACACATATAAATATAGAATACTTTCTTTAGTAATAAAAGCTTAAAAGGAATTCAAATAAAAAAGGAGAGTAGAATCCAATAATGGGGAATGATCTTCAATCTAGATCTCAGAGTATTATAAACCCTAAACCCTAAATCCTAAACTAGTTAAAATATTATAACATTTATTTTATAGTGTATTTGTGACTCGTGTTAACTAAGTTTAGTATGTGGTTTATTATTTTTTAAAATTAGTAACATTAGATAAGATATGAGTCCTAATATATAGTATTTTCAAGTTATCTTACTACGTTATTTATTTAATCAATTTTATGTTTTAAATTTAATATATATATTAGTTGAGAGACCTTTTAATCTATTCTTGAAAATTCATGGACTAAAATGGTTAATTTAAAACATTATAAATTAAATACATCTATTCTTAAAAACTCAAGAACAAAACGATATTTTTTTTTAATAATTTATTCAAAAATATTTTGATTTTGATTTTTGATTTTTTGATTTTTTGTTTGTTTGGAAAGAGAAAATATTTGGATATTGAGAGACCATAAATAGGTGCTTTGGATATTATAAAAACCATGGGACAGCATGGAAGTACTTCTCTGATTACTTCCCAATACAATGCACTAGCCTACCCTTATTTCTTGCATGTGCCTTTGTACAATTCTCTTCTCCAAAGTAATAATTTAGAATTGACGCACAAAAAAAAAAAAAAAAAAAAAAGAGAAAAAACTATTATCTACATTATATTAAATTAGGTTAAATTAAATTAGGTTAGAGTAGTATTTTTATATGATGTATTTTAGATTAATTGCCCAAGTTTAATCTCTATAGTTTCAATAAATCTTATTTTAAATTTACGGTATGTGTAGTTGGCAATCCGAATTATGTTTTATGTTTTCAAATTCACTAACTTTAATAAATATGTGTTTGATAGATAATCTGAATTCGATTTTTGAAAGTTGTTTTCGGATTTTGTGATCCAAACAATGCAAATTCTGAAAACAACATTGTTATGTTTTCATTATATCCAGATTTTGAAATTTAAATTTTAAAATGTAGAATTATATTAAATAAAGATAAAAACATTTAGAAATATAGTATGTCATGTTATAAACTCAATTCATTTTTTAAAGATTAAAATATGTATTATGTAATGTATTATAAATTATATAATATTACAAAATAATAATTATACAATTTTTTTTAACATAAAACTTGTTCATAAATAAATTAATAATAGTTTATTGTCAACCAATATTTAATGGGTAACTACAATTAGTTTTATGATTTATAAATATAGTATGAAACATATTTTAAACAACTGTTTAAATTAGAATCCAATTTATGAATCCGCTATCAAACACATATTTGAATACATGAAATACAACTATGTTTTCATTAAATCCGTTGTTTTTGAATTTCTATTGTCAGATTCCCTACCAAACAGATCCTTAATCTTTCAAAGTTTATTTTAAAATTGATAGAAAGTATATGAACTAAAATTAGACATTTAAAAGTATAAGAACTAATATATAACGAAACTTAAAGTACACGAACTAGAATAATATATTAACCTTTAATTTATTTGGGTGCAATTCTCTATAAGTATTTTTTTTTTCTTTTTATAATTGTATCTCATCTAGAATAGTTATGGACTAATATTTCTTATAATGAAAAGTTTACACAAAAACCAATATTGTATTTTAATTTCATTTCCATTTTCACTATTAGAAAAATTAAAGGCTAATATATAATTTTGTTTATAGGTTTTAAAATATTACAATTAAGTCTCTAAATTTTAAAAAATAGTTTAATCTAGTTCATGAATTGGTTGTATACTTTGATTAGATACAAAATTAGCTGCATATTATTTTATGAGCCAATTTTTTATACAAGGTTCTCTTAAAAAATCCTTTTAAAATAATATTTGAATGTAGTCTTCTCTGTACATTTGCTCTTCGATTACAAAATGAATAATTATATAAAAAATATATATATATTTTTTAAAAAATTATCATATGACAACTTGTGATTAGACACCTGAGTAGGCTGAACAAAGTTGAGTATAGGATGCACTCAGATATTTCATTTTTATTAATTTATTTATTTATCTTTTCTATAAGAATGACACACAAGTCCTATGTATTATAATTCATTAGCTATGTTGTAGTGGATATTTTTTTTTCTCAAGCTAAGACTTATATATAGAGCATGATTTTAGCTCTCAATTAAGTTCAAAGAAAATTAAAAAGGTAAAATTAGAAATTTAGTCTCTATGGTTTGAATAGTTTGTAGAAAATTAGAATTTAGTTCATGTAATTTGGAAAAAGTTAAAATTGAGTTTCTACTTTAGTGACTATTTATGAAAGTTTTATTAAACCACAGGGATTAAATTCTAATTTTAAATTATAGAAGCTAAACTCTAACTTTTTTCAAATCATAGAGATTAAATTTACAATTTAACCAAAAAAAAAAAATCAAAGCTCTTTTCTAACTTGTTTATGATATACTAATCTCTCGAAGATATATATATATATATATATATATATTTTCATGTCAACCAATCAAAAAAAGTGCCTCAATACTAGGGAGTCTACAAAAGTCTACTTAATAAAATACAATATTTTGAAAAAAATCTTTTCTTGTATGTTCAAAGAGTGAGTCAAATCTTTTTTTTTAAAAAAAAAAATATATATTAGAGAATCATAGTGGCCTCAAAGAATAGTTTTCTTTAATAGAGATCAAAGTGATGTTGCATTTTAATAAAAATAGTGAAATAAATTTATTTTTTTGAGATATAATTGATGTAGAAAAATTCAAACCAAAATTTTGTAATTGCTAAAACACTTTGTATCTCAGTTAAGCTATGATCGCTTTAGTGCAACAAATTATTATTTGATGCAAATTTTAAAAACTTATATAAAATGATAATTAACTTTTAAAATAAATCTTACGTGTCCTAACTTTTAAATATTTAAAGTTAAAAAGGTAAATTAGATAATTAATTTTTTTTTTGTCAGTTGACATTGTTCAGTATTATACATATCCTTGGAATAGTTAGGATAAAATTGTTGAAATTTTAATATAAAAATGACAATTATTAATTTTGTTGAATTTTAACCTCCATGATTTTTTTTCAACAACCACTTAATTTAGTTGATCTCATGGGTTTTATTTTGAGTTTTCAAACAAATATTATTCTATGTGGGTAGTGAGATTTTTATTTTTATTTTTTTTGATTTTTTGAGTGGCTTGAAACTTTTATTAGGGGACTCAAGCGGGTTTATCTTTTCGAAAAAAATTTCTTGAGTTGTATGTTTCTTTTCTTATGTAATTATTTTTTCGTTGTTCTTCTTTCTCTCTTAATTTCTTTAGTTGTGTTTTTTTATTGATCTCAGACCGTGATGTCTACTTCGTTTTATTGCAGTTCAAAGTCTTTACTAAAATATATATATATATATATATATATATATATAACACCTTTCATATTGGGGAAATTTTAATATATAAAAGATAAATAGGACAATATAACCTAATTGATTGATTAATGAATATTGATCATTATATTAATAAGAATTATTAAATTATAACAAATACATTCATAGTTAAAATTTTATATGATTTTTAAATATTTAATATTAAATTTTATTATTTTAAGTAGTTTATACTAATTTAATTATTTTAGTAATTTAATTAAATTAAATTATTTAATTATCAATATTACTCTAATTAATGATTAATGTAGCCAAAATAAACATAGTTCAATTGGCATAAAGATATGTTAATGATCAAAATTCAAATACAAGTAATTAATATATTTGTTGATACCTGAATTTTGTATCAACTGTAAATTTGTAATATTGGAAAGAAAACCAAAATGACTAATTTATAAAACAGTAAGATCTAACCCTGGTGTGATGCGCTTAGCCAGTAATTAATACTTTGATGGTTGAGTCAATAACAATTTTGAGAGCTAATAGAGTAAAGAACCCATAGTATTTTTTTCGGTGTACCTCAAATGTGATGTGCCCTTTTGAATATATAAAAATATAATTTTCTCAACTGTCTCTAATTGATCAATTAATTGGATTGGTACTAATTTATCTTAATCGTTACAAATCAGCAGACGCAAGCACATGCAGTTGATTTAAAAGTAAGAACACTTAGGCATATTTTTCCTCGGGTGGGCCTCCACAGAATATATGGTTAACCATTAGGGTTGGCCTCTATGACCATTTTCCTTTCATAGGTTGACCTTTAGGGTGCTCGTTACCTTTTTATGACTTATCTTTTGAGTTGAACTCCTTGGATCTTAGGGTCGGCCTCCATATTTAGCCAAATAAGACATTTTTGGAATGTCTGGCCTATTAATTTGTCATCTTTTAAAGACTTAAATACTTAGCTACACATTTTTCACTCATAACAATTAACAATATTAAAGGTATAAATTAAAATTTTAAGTCTAATAGAACGTTAAACTTTTATAATGCCAAAAAAATATATAATAAATCAAAGATCTATTAGGTACAAAATTGAAACTTCAAAAATTTATTTAAAACAAAAATTGAAAGTTTAAATACCTATAAGATACTTTTTAAATTTTCAATAACTTATTGAACCTAAAATTGAATCTTGAAATACTTATTTAAGACGAAATTCAAAGTTAGAACACGTAAACTTGTAATTTAATTTGAAAAATCATCATTACTTGTATGACATAATAATAATAACTAAAATTGTCAAACTTTCTTTTCTTTGATGGAAAAAATTGAATTTAAAAAACAACGTGCATCTAAAACCTCCAACCTCTAGGAGAAAAATTTATGTCAATTACCGTTAAGCTAAGCTCACTTTGGCATCTAAATGTTGTCTTTTTTTTTTATACAAATTACGATTAAAAATGATCAATTATAGTCTAACTAAACCTACCTACAAAGTTTCATTAACTAATTATAACAACTTCCATCAATTTTCATAAAGTTTTCCAAAATTTTCATCGATATTTTTATAAAATTAGAATCTCAATCAATGTCGATATTTCAAGTCATCTTTGTGAACACGTCTCCCCTTTAATTTTGGTGTTATATTCTTAGAAAATAAAATAGTAATTAGAATTACAATTTTTTTTACTCAACAAATCATGAGCTTTAGAATAGCCTTCATTTGAATTATTTTAGATAGGTACCTAAAACATTGTATTATATTATTTATTTATTAAAAAAATTACTTATTATGTTTATGTTATTTCTCCAAATAATAATTTGTCAACACCAGATTTTCTTTGTTATTAAAAAAACAAATTATTAAATACTTCTAAGAAAAATAATAACCAAGAGAATCAGTCAAAGGACAGGATCGAAATTGCAGAGATCAAAGAGGGGTAAAATGGTCTTTTTACGTAAAAAAAGTAGAGAAAAGGAAAGTGGCAAGCTGTCCCGCGGGGGTTGGATAATGGATTTTTGGAATTAAGGAAGGGCATTAAAGTAATTTAAAAGGAATAAGGACATATCGGGAATTAGAAACCAAGGGGGGCTCCAGTTCCGACCTGTCGTTTTCGATGCCGAAGAATATGGGGCCTCCCTTTTAATAGCAGTGGGCTCTAAACGATATGTCGTTTAGCCCATTCATAGTGGTCTGAGTAATCGCACTCAATTATTGTCGTCGGGTTTCGACGTTCCACTACAGACGCTCCATTGAACTACACCTGTACTCGCGCCTCCGATCTCCGCTACGTGTCGAAAATCTGTTCGAAACAAATGGAATCTCTTGTGCGTGAAGCTGGCCCCACTGTGGGACCCATCCCTTTAAATTAAAAACGGTGTCATAATCATTGGACAATGACATCATCTAAAATAATTGGCACTTTGAAAACTACCTTATTTTATTTTATTTTTTATATATTTATTTTTCATTTTTCATTTTTTTATTCTTCCAATATCCCTATCTGTGATCCAGGTTTGGTTCACAATTTTTTTTTATTGTACAAAAAAAAAAATTAATTACTTCTTCCTTTATTATTATTATTATTTTTCTTTTTTATAATATAGTTTCTACAGACTTTGTTGGGAATTGCTTGTCTTTTCCTTAAATTGTCTTACCAAATGCATTTATTACTTTAGTGTAGATGATTAAATACTATTTTAGTTTTATTTCTTTTAAAAAAAAACTATTTTACTTGTTATACATTTATAAGTTAAAATACCATTTTGATCCCTATATTCTTTGTCTAAGTTTAGTTCTTATACTTTTGGTAAATTTTAAATTTGTCCCTTGAAATTAATTTTTATCGAAATTGACTAAACAACAACAATAATAAGGGCAAGTATCAATTTAAACTCCTAAACTTTAGGGGTTGTATTAATTTAAACTTCAAACTAATAATTGTATCAATTTAAATCATCGATTTAAACTCTCCATTATGTTTTATTTGTATACACTAATGAAAGTTTAAGGTTTAAATTGATATACTAAAGAAAACTTAAAGTTTAAATTGATATACTTATAAAACTTCAAAGTTTTAGTTGGTACAATTATTAGTTTGGGGTTTACGACCCATTTAGATTGACTAGAATTTTTTTTTTCAAAATACTCATTTTTATTTAAACTCTTTTGAAAAAAAATGGTTGAAAATACACTTGAAAAACTATTTTAAGAATTCGTGCATTTAGTCTCTAAAGTTTTCAAATATACTTTTTTAGTCTCTAAATTTTTAAAAATATGTTTAAAAGGTCACTACAATAATTCACTATAAATTTATTTTTCGAATTCAAAATGTCATATAATTATTTAAAATAATAGAAAAAATGTTACTTCGAGGATCTTTTAAACATATTCACAAAAAACTCATAGACTAAAAAAATGGTATGTTTAGAAAATTCTGTGACCAAACACATTTCTTTTTTCAAAAAAAAAATTCGAAGATTAAAAAGATATATTTTAAAAACTCGAGAATGAAACACATATTCTTTAAAATTCGGGTACTAAAAAGGAAATCATTGAGGTATAATTTTTTGAGGTTTGTAGAAAATCAACACCACAATGGATAAAAAATGATTAAACTAAGCATAAGTTGGGACCATCTCTTTGAAAAGGAATTTCTTATGAAATGCACTTGAAATTACACTAACAATTCCAAATCCACAATATTCTTTAAAATATTCCCAAATCAAATATGCTCTTTTTTTTTTTTTTTTTTTTTTAAAAAAAAAAGTATTTAGAAATCACAACTAACCCAAAGTGGCCAATCTTCAAATACAATATTGGGATTTGGGATTATTATAAAATTAAACAAAGTTTGATTATCATCTAATCTCGAAAGTTCCAAAAGACTCTTAATATTTTAAGTTTAAATTATAATTTAGTCACAAAATTTCATTTTAAAATATTTAAAATATATACTCCAAAAATTTTATATACGAAAAAAAATGATTATAACTTTTTCAAAATTATTTTTAAATGTCATAAATTATTAATACATCAACTATTTTTTTAGAAAATTTTCATAATAGAAAAAATGTCAAATTATTTACAGAAAATAGTAAAACAACACTTATAGACATTGATAAACTTCTATCCGCATCTATCACTGATAAACTCCCTTGATAGACTTTTATCAGCATCTATCACAACTACTTAAAAATTTTGCTATTTTGTGTAAATAGTTTCTTTTATTTTTCTATTTTTAAAATTTTTTCTTATTTTTTCAATTTTAAATGTTGGTAATCAATTTATATTTTCTATTTCGTTAAACGTATTAGTTGATTGTATTAAAGTTTATGGTTAAATAGAAAATAAAAAGAAATATGTTATTTTCTTTCTCTTATTAAAAGGTAATTTAGAAACTCTTTATGATTAACTTAAAATTTTAAAATTATATGCACCAAAACCGAAACTTTTCTCATCATAGAACTCAACTTGTAATTTAATATTTCACACAAATATGTTGCCTCTAAGCCATTATTTATCAAAAAAAAAAAAAAAAAAAAAAGAAGTCACCTTGATATAATTTATGTGATTGGAACCAAATTATAGTAGTAAAATTAAAACCTTTTAAAATATAAGATGAAATAGAAACTAAACTGAATATTTCGAATAAAAAAATTATTTAAAAATATCATGTGAGACTTATGATTGTTTCAATTAAATTTATAAATTTTTTTTCGTGAATCAATTTAGATTATTCATTAAGATTACATTTCAAAGCCGTCAATGCATCAATTTTTATAAGTGTGTAGACTTCTTCAAATGTAGGATTAACAAAATGGACAATTTTTAAAGAAAATCGTAATTAAGAGTCTAAATTGATTCGATCATAAAAGTTTTGGGATCCGTTTGATAACAATATTATTTATAATTTTTTTGTTTATTTTCTCATAAATTTCATACTATGGTTCTCATATTTCTTGAAAAAACATTAGAATTTTTAATGAAATTCTAAAAAAAATTAAAAAAAAAATTATAAACTACTCTTTTTTATGTTCAAAATTTGATTTAATTATTACAAAAGTAAATAACAAAAGAAACTTAATTTTATAAAACTAAAATACTAAAACTAAGTGATAATGAAATGAGACTTTAGAAATTTAAATGGATAAAAATACATACAAAATATAAATATAAATTGATACAACTCTAAATTGCCCATACTTTTCCAAATAATTTGATCATCAATACAAATTAAAATAATAAATAAAGTGGTTTTAACTTTTAACTTTAAACCAATAATATATATATATATATTTGGGAAAAAAAAACCCAAATAATTCCAAAACCAAAACCAGGGGCTAAGCTAATCAGAGCCCACCCACTCCCCTATTTTATGTCAAAAAAGCAACCTTTGATGCAATTATTTTTTATTTTTTATTTTTTTTTCCTTTTTCCTTTTTTATTATTTTAATTTTAATTTTTTTTATTACCTTTATTTCATATCATTTCATTCCCCACTTTTATAAGTACAATCCCCATTTCCCCTTCATTTCTCCACTCTCTGGTTTTTCTTCCTCTCTCAATCATGTTGGCCAAAGGGCAACGTCCGGTCATCGGAAGGTTATCGGAGCTCCTCGTTTCCCGCTACCGTCCGGCCTTCCTCGACACCGGCGCCGCCAGTCCCACTTCCCATTTCGACTTCTCCCCTTCTCCTAAAGCCACCAATCTCAAAAATTACTCCGCCGGCGTCGGACTTGGCATCGTCGCCGCCCTCGATACCTCCACTTCCGGCGTCCGTGGATGTGAAATTTTAGTTAAACACGCCGTTTGTACCCCCAAATTGAACTCCCCCCGCCGCCCTGCTCCGATCCCCATCGGATTGGCCGGTGGGTCGTTTCCGCCGGAGGAAGACGACAACGAAGAACTCGACAATTTGGAGGAAAATTACACTTACGTTACCACACGTGGACCTCACGAATCCTCCACACGTGTGTACTACGATGGCGGTCTTGTCGCCGGCAAGAAATCCCCTCCATCGCCGGTACTCCCCGATCAAACTCCGCCGCGTCGAACCCCTGATTTCCTCCGATCGTGTCATTTATGTGGGAAAAATCTAGAGGGCAAAGACATATACATTTACAGGTAAAAAAAAATTAAAAAAATAACCAAAAAAACCCAAAATCCCATATTTCTCTTTTTGTTAAATTAAGTTTTATCCAACAATAAGGACTAAATTTCTAATTTTTTTTCTTTTTCTAATTGGATAATTATTAGATCAAAATTTCTGATGGGTTGTGAAAAAAATAAAATTTTTCAGAGGGGAAATGGCGTTTTGTAGTTCGGAGTGCCGGTCGAGTCAAATAATGAAGGATGAGAAGAAGGAACGGTGTCGATCGGAGGCGAGATCGGGAACGGAGACGGTGTCGGAATCGCCGTATAACAGAGGGATTTTCTCGACTGGAATTCTTGCAATTTAGGTAAAAAAAAAAGAAGAAAAAATTAGTAGAGGAAGAGGAAGAAGAAGAAGGCGAAAGCCATAGCAAAGAAAGTATATAGAAACTTAGACACGGCTAATAGTTTGGTTTTTGATTATTGTATACGTAAATGACCAGTGGGGTGACAATTATTTAGCCCACTTTCTTGTTTATGAGAATAATTAAACAAAAATTTTGGATTTTTCTTCTTCTTTTATTTAAATTTTATTTAAAACCCCCATTTATTTATTTATTTATTAGATCTAATCTTTATGGTTTAATTTATTTAGCTTGTTCTGAAATTAGATTCTTTTTTGTTCTCAAAGAAAGAAGGTAAAGGAAGCAATTGATAAATTTGTTATTGAAATTAGATGCATGAAGATGATACAACCAAACCGAAATATTAATAATAATAAAAAAAACATGACAAAAACAGAAACATCAAATGTTTGTAGACAAATCAAAATACATCCACTAATGTCAATTCAACTTGAAAAGGAGAGACATAGCATATTCTTCCAGCATCAGAAAAACACAACAAAAATCATGTTAAAAGCTGGTTTTAGCTCAATTTTATTCTCCATATCACTTTTTAAAGTTCATGAACTTTCTTTCCAAATTCAAGTTTGTGTTAATATATCCTCAACAAAAATTCTAATAAGTTCATCAAATTTGTGTAAATGTCTCTACTAATTTCAATTTTGTGTCAATTAGGTAAAAAAAAAACCAAAAGTTTGATCATTTATATAATAAAATTATGAATTTATTATTATTCTCCTACCATAAAACCAAAAACTCTATTAAAACAAATAAAAAAATCTAACAAATCTGCCCTAATGAAACCCTAAAAACAAGAAGGTTAAGTCCTAACAAACAGCCTCAACAGCAAGCCTCTTGACAAGACCAACAGCACAATTAGTAGCCCCAAAGGTATCTTCAGAGACATCAAGAACACAAGATTCTTTACCAATGCACAAATCTTCAACAATCTTCATAGCATCATTTTGCCCTTCACAACTTCCCTTTGAGAAATTCCCACAATTTCCCATTGGATCACCAAAACTTGCAAATTTAATCCCTGTAATCTCCCTTCCTTGACAAGATAATTCCAAACTCTTCTTCTCATAACCATGTCCACAAGCCTTCTCCATCGTAATAGTTCTAAAGTTCACCAATGATGGGTTCCCTCCAAATTCCTCAAACAAAACCAACGTATTCTCCCCGTCGTTGATGAACGATCTCGGAACGTGGTACCACCGTTGTGTCGGGTTGCCGCAGTTCCTTACGCATTTGTTGTTGTCGTAAGAGCCACGGTAGTCACATGACTCGTCACTACATCCGTCTTCGGCTATGAAACTCGGCCAATATCGCCCGAGACTATGACCGTTTACCCAAGCCATTCCTTTGCCTAACCCTTGTAAGTCTAGGGCAACTGGGTCAGTCCCCAATGGTGCTTTGAAGCTAGTTTTGTACCATGTCATCATTTTGTTCATCGGAAGATTCCCTGATTGCCATTTTGTGGCAAAACGGGATTCTGGATTGAATAGGTTGTTTTCCAAGCCGTGTAAGTCGACTTCGTATGTCCATTTGTGATTGGAGAGATCTTTTATGATTGTCTCGTCGCTGTGGCGTCCGATTAGTTGAACCGGACCGATGATTCCGGATTGGATCAAATCGAATTGAGGTCCGTAGTTCTGGTATCCGACTGTGACACTGAGTAGAGAGATTATGTTCTTTCCTGGCTTCAATTCCACTTGTTTCTCAAAGACGTAGTTGAAAATCCCATAAGAAGCCCATTGAGAACCAATGTGTTCTCCATTGACGAAAGCATGGATGATATGTCCACTTCCATTGATACGCAGAGTCATTTCATTGCTCCAAATTGGGTCATTTTCCTTCAAATGAACACTGTAAAATTGAAAAAAACACAATCAAAATCATCAAATGAGTAATGGGTCGAAGTTCAATCAATGAAAATTAGTGTTTAATTTGAAGATTTTACCTGGTCATGTACCAAAGATAATCACTAGCATCATTCGCAGCTTCTTTCTGATCAATGAGCATATTTGCAGAGACATGTCCTTTGCCTAATCTCGCGGTGGCGTCCAGATTCTCCGGCCGCCACATCCACTCGAAAACTGCCGGTTCGTCCTCGGCCTTGTTCTCCTTCTTCACCATAACGGAGGTTTGTGTGTTGACCTTTGCTGTGTTGTAAACTTCTTCTTGACAATCAGGGAGAATGCTGACGGACCAAGCCGGAACGGTGAAGCCTTTTCCGAGATAAGTCACCGTCGCATCGGTCGTTTCGTTCACATTGCTGAAGAAACAACTCGTCCCTTCTTCGGTTGCGTATTCAGTGATCTGCATCACAGAAAAGATTAAGTTGAATCAAGCTCTGTTTCGCAAATTTTAAAAAACAGAGTACTTACTGAAACAGAGTCGCCCAAATCGGTGGTGGTGACATTGCCGGAAACCAGAGCCTTCTCAATTGACTTCAATGCGTCATGAAGCTGCTTCAAATGGCCGTATTTGGGTTGATTCAGGTTACCATATTCGTCCAATGGAGCGTCGTAATCATACGATGTAGTAATGTACGGACCGCCGGCCATCCGGTCGAAGTTGGTTCCGCCGTGGTACTGGAAAGAAAAACCCGGTCTTACACCAACTCACCGGAGCAAATTCAAAACCAAACGATTTAGTACAAAAACAGAGTACAAACCATGTAGTAGTTTTGGAAAGTGCCGCCGAGTTGGAAGAATCTAGCGACGGAGAAGGCCAAATCTTCGGCAGTTCTGAGTGGGTCTTTTCCACCCCAGCTCTTGAACCAGCCGGTCCAATTCTCCGTCCACATTTTCGGGCTATTAGGACTGTTGGGAGTGAATTGATCACAGTACCAGCCATTGCAGGTGTTGATCATCGGCTCGGGAGCGTCGGATTGTTGACACATTATCCATGGAACTCCAACATTCAATGATTCCGCCATGCTTGCACACCAGTTCACATAAGCTTTTCCGGCGTCACCGTAAGAAGACATTATGTTACCATATTCATTCTCAATCTGAGCTACGATTATCGGTCCTCCTTGTGATGCAAATAGATTCTCTTGTTTCACCATATCCACAATCAATGTAGTGAAATTCTGCATCTCATTCTGTTTTACAATTTCAAAAAAAGTAAGAAACAGAGTACAAAGACGTTTTTTTAGATGATGAAGATTGCAAAAGAATGTTACCATGAACACAGAATTCGAAGTTCTGATTTCAACTCCAGGAAGATTGTGCAACCAAACTGGTAATCCTCTGTAAATTTCAAACGTGAAAATTCAATTTCTCATGAAAAATAACAAAAACAGAGGATCTAAAAAGAAAGAAACCATACCCATAATTCCACTCGGCGCAGACATATGGGCCAATACGAAGAACAGCGTAAAGGCCTTGATCTTGAATGGTTTTAATGAACCTAATAAGATCAAGATTGGCAGAGAAATCATATTGTCGACGAATGGGTTCATGGGCATTCCAGAAAACGTAAGTTTCAATGGCGTCTAATCCACCTTCTTTGGCTTTTTTGATCAAATCAGGCCACATCTACAAAGAAGAGAGAATCAAAATGAAACCCAATTTTTGTTTGGTATTAAAATGATGAATAAATTGAGAAAGTGTGTTACCTCGGGAGTGCTGCGTGGGTAATGGATTGAACCAGAGAGTAAGATCTTCGGTTGGCCATCAATGGTGATTGCTCTGTTAGTGTGAGAAACTTCAATGGAAGTGGAGAAGATGAAGGAATTTAGGAGAAGGAAGAAGAAGAATGCTAAAGAACGATCCATGGTGATTTCTTCAAGCTTTTTTGCTGTAAAAATTATGGTGCGTTTGTGGGTGTTTATATAGTGGAGAGTGAGTGATTCAGTGAGTTTTGAATTCTGTGAAATTAGAATCTTAACAAACAAATTCTGTTCAACATTTTCGAAATCTTAGCTGACTTTGAATGAAGATTACGTTTATTAAAACCATTTCTGTTCTTAATATCTCTATTTTAAATTTAATAAAGGAAAATTTTATAGAATAAATGTCAAATTATTTAGAAAAAAATACTATACATTGATAGACTTCTATAATTAATAGATTCTATCCGCCCCTATCACAATCATCTAAAAATTTTGCTATTTTGTGTAAAAAGTTTTTGTTGTTTTTCTATTTTTAAAAAATCTTCCTTTAATAAATGGCTAAAAAGAATAGGAAAATTTTCACAGATAGAAAAAATGTCAAATCATTTACAAAAAATAACAAAAAAAATACGATAGACACTGATAGACTTCTATCAGCATCTATGAGTGATAGACTTCTATCATTTCTATTGCTGATAGACCCTGATGAATTTCTATCCGCGTCTATCACAACTATCTAAAAATTTTGCTATTTTGTGTAAATAGTTTCTCTTGTTTTTTTATTTTTAAAAATCCTCCAAAAGAATATATATATATATATATATATATATATATATATATATATATATATATATATTTTTTTTTTTTTTGGTAATTCTATATATCTTCTTTGTTGATGTCCAATTTAAATATTTTATTTATTTATAATATATAATTTGTTGGTTTATGAATTTAACTCATTTTTACTTTCTTTATTTAAGTAAATTTGTCTTTGAAAATTTCAAGAAATTCGAGTTAGTTAAATTGAGTAATTTATATAAATATAATTTCTTTTTAATTTATTTTCAAAAGAAAATTTATTCAATTTGATATAGTAAAAAATATTTTTTTTTTTTAATTTGAAATATTTTACTCCATGAAGGTGGATCTTTAAAACTACACTATTTTAATATAAATTTGAAATGTATAATATATTTATGATAAGTTTATAAAATACTCATAATTAGGGAAAATTATTTTTATTGTAAATACTTATTAGTTTTTATATAAAAGGTCAATGTGGGAAAAAAATCATGAAACGAAAATAAGAAATTTATCTCAAACCATATTCAATTCTACTCCGTAAAAAAAAAGCTAGAATATAATGCAAATTTGCCTAACTCTCAAGTCTAAATTTCAAACAAAATCTAATTTATTCAAACTTCAAATCAAAATTAATTGAGATTGAGATTAAAATTACATTCAAATTTAGAGTATTCCAAACTTCAAATTATCCGACTATAGATTTTTATCTTCAGGCCAAATTGAATTGTGAATAAGATTTGGTAAATTTTAAAATTTATCCCAAATTTAAATTGTCCAAATTCGTTCTTTATATCTTCAAACTAATTTTAAATTGAGTGTAAGACTTTAAATTTGTATTTGGATATATTCTAAACTTTTACCTCAAACTAGAATTGGTTGAAATTCAATGTTGAATTAAGTAGAGCATAAATTAAGTTCAATGTTTGTGTCACGAAAGAAAATCAAATTTTTTTACTCCAAATTCATATTTTGATAAGTTGGTAAAATTAAAAAAAAAAATGTACATGTCAATTATATAAAATAGTATGATTAAAGTGACATATTGAATGAAGTCAAAATCAAGAGCGTATAACTTGTATTTTGATTCCAACTTTATCTTTTTCGATGATTTTGTCATATCATTGCAACAAAAATCTAAACCCATGAAAATTATAAATTGGATTAGGTCGAATCCAAAGTCCAACTCAGTTCAAGGTGAAATTTGGGTAAAGAAAAGACGGAGCCCAAGCTCAAGTAAGGCCATGGAAATTCTGACCCCATTAGAAATTCTAAAGACCTGAAAATTAAAGTTTTAAAGATTTAGAACTAATCGATAAAGATTACAATCTTCTAAAGATTGAAACTTAGACTTAAAACTTCATTAAATTTTAGAAGACCGAAGTTCTGATCAAGTTTACAACTTCTTAAAGATTGAAATAATTGAAGGCAAGATTGAAGATATGAGGTTCTATGGTTTTTGTCGTGAAAAAAAATATATAATTTCCTATAGTGAACTTGGTAATTCTATGTATCTTCTTTGTTGAATCTCCAATTTAAATATTTTAATGATTTATAATATATGATTTGTTCGGTTTATGAATTTAACTCATCAATTTTTTAAAAAAGTAGATTTATTTTTGACAATCTCAAGAAATTCGAGTTAATTAAATTGAGTAATTTATATAAATATAAATTTTTTAAATTTATTTTCAAAAGAAAATTTATTCAATTTGATACGGTAAATATGATTTTTTTTTATTTGAGATATTTAACTCCACGAAGGTGGATCTTTAAAACAACATTATTTTAATATAAATTTGAAATCTATAATAAGTTTATAAAAATACTTTTAGTTTTAAAAATAAGATAGTCACATAATTAGGGAAAATTATTGTTATTGTAAATATTTATTAGTTCTTATATCAAAGGTCAACATGAAATTTTTTTATCTCAAACCATATTCAAATTCAACTCCGTCAAAAAAAAAATCCAATAAAATGTAAATTTGCCCAACTCTCAAGTCTAAATTCCAAGCAAAATCTAATTTATTCAAACTTCAAATCAAAATTATTTAGAGTATTTTAAACTTCAAATGATAAGTTGATAAAATTAAAAAAAGAATGTATGTGTCAATTATACAAAATTCAAATCAAACCAAATTCATAGTGTGTCATATAACTTGTATTTTGATTATAGTCGAGTAATTAAAGTCGTCTAAAGTCCAACTCAATTCAAATTTATTGGGAAATTTTGGGAAAGACTGAACCCAAGTCCATGTAAGGCCATGGAAATTTGGAGTTGCACCTTTCGTTTGGAGGAGGTATGGTGTTGCACCCTTTCATTTGGGAGAGATTGGAAACATTGTGTTGAAGCTCTAAAGACTTAAAAATTTAAGCTCAAACTTCATTGAATTCCAGAAGACTGAAACTCTGATCTCAAGTTTACAACTTCCTAAAAATTGGAAGAACAATGAAGTTTTGAAGAATATAACTTCTCTCACACTCTGAAAATCCAACTATAAAGATTCGAAAAACACAACTCCCTCAAAGCTTTGAAAATCAGAAGACGAAGTAAAGCTCAGAAGAGTAAAGCTCAAAGATCAACTTTTGCTCTGCTGAAGATCTAAAAACTAAAGCTCAAAAGACTTTGAGAAGATCAAAGAACTCAACTCTTGAAGTTAGAAACTTTAGAGGTCGATCCAAACCGATCACCAAACCAAAGACAAGTCGATCAACAATCCAAGCCAAAGGTCAATCCAAACCGATGATACAAACCGATCAACAAAAGTTGATCTTCTAAGAAGATCACCAAGCCCAAATGTCGATCATCCATGAAAATCAACAAGTCCAAGGATTAAAGTTTGCATCCAACAATAAATTTTAGTAATTTGTACAAACATTTTTTTTCAATTCAATTGATATGGTAAAAAATTCCATTTACATTAAAAAAATGACTTTAAATTATATATATGTGTGTGTTGTAAAAACGAGGAGAAAAACGGGCACCACAACAATACAAATATTGGAGAAATATAATATAATAAAATAATAAAAATATAAAATAACTTAAATAAAGAACTTCTCCAAAAATTTCCACTATCTCCAAATTTTTTGGATTTTTCACCAATGTGTGTTTTCTTACGATATCCATAATAAGCCACTATTTATAGACAATGGACAATTAGGATGCAGCATTTTATGGACACTAAGGGTGCTTTGGCATTAGACACATGGGATAATTAAAGATTGACACTTGGGTGGATGAAAGAATGACATTGATTTTTTAAGGACACTAAGCAATTGGGGCATCTATTTTCTAATATTTATAATACTCCCCCTTAGATGCCCAATATATATATGAAATATGCCTCGTTAAAACCTTACTAGGAAAAAACCCAATGGAAAAAAAATCCTAGTGAAGGAAAAAGAGTACATATTTCATATAATTTATACTCTTATAAAATACAACATTTTGCTCCCCCTCATGGAAACCTCACTTAAGATCTTTGAGTCGCCGCATTCCAATGTCGTGTACCAATTTTTTAAAATTTGTGGTTGGTAATGATTTTGTAAATAAGTCCGCCAAGTTATCCTTCGAACAAATTTGTTGTACATAGATATCGCCATTTTCTTTAAGATCATGAGTATAGAAAAGCTTGGGTGAAATATGCTTTGTTCTATCTCCTTTAATATATCCTCCTTTGATTTGGGCTATACATGCTGTGTGGTCTTCGTATAATATTGTCGGAAGACTTTTACTAGAAGACAAGCCACATGTTTCACGAATGTGTTGAGACATTGATCTTAGCCATACACATTCTCTGCTAGCCTCATGAATTGCAAGAATTTCAGCATGATTTGAGGAAGTAGCTGTTATAGTTTGTTTCACCGATCGCCATGATATAGCAGTTCCTCCACATGTGAACAGATAACCTGTTTGAGATCTCGCTTTGTGTGGATCAGATAAATATCCAGAATCTGCATAACCAACTAAATCAAAATTTGATTTATTTGAATAAAACAAACTCATATCGATCGTTCCTCGGAGATAACAAAGTATATGTTTAATTCCATTCCAATGTCTTTTTGTTGGAGAAGAACTATACCTAGCTAATAAATTTACCAAAAATGCAATATCTGGTCTTGTATTATTAGCAAGATACATAAGTGCACCAATTGCACTACGATATGGTACTTCAGGACCAAGAAGTTCTTCATTATCATCTCGAGGTCGAAATATGTCTTTCTTTACATCTAGTGAACGAACTTCCATTGGAATGTTTAATGGATGTGCTTTATCCATATAGAATCTTTTCAAAATTTTCTCTGTATAAGTTGACTGATGAACAAATATCCCATCTGCTAAATGCTCAATTTGCAAGCCAAGGCAAATTTTTGTTTTTCCAAGATCTTTCATCTCAAATTCTTTCTTAAGATATTCTATTGCCTTTGAAAGCTCTTCAGGAGTTCCAATTATATTTAAGTCGTCAACATATACAGTTATAATAGCAAATCCTGACTGTGATTTCTTTATAAAAACACACGGACATATTGGATTATTTTGATATCCTTCTTTCAACAAATATCCACTCAGACGATTATACCACATTCGTCCGGATTGTTTTAATCCATATAATGATCTCTGTAACTTTATTGAATATAATTCTCGGGAACTTGATTTATATGATTCAGGTATTTTAAATCCTTCTGGAATTCTCATATAAATATCATTATCAAGAGATCCATATAAGTATGCCGTGACTACATCCATAAGATGCATATCTAGATTTTCATATACAGTTAGACCAATTAAAAATCTTAGTGTAATTGCATCCACCACTGGAGAATATGTCTCCTCATAATCAATACCAGGTTTTTGTGAAAATCATTGTGCAACTAGTCTTGCTTTATATCTTACGACCTCATTTTTTTTCATTTCTTTTTCTCACAAATACCCATTTGTATCCCACAGGTTTGACATCTTCTGGTGTTTGGACTACTGGTCCAAAAATCTGACGTTTTGAAAGTGAGTTTAATTCTACTTCAATTGCTTCTTTCCACTTAAGCCAATCTTTTCTATGTCGACATTCTTCAACAGATTTTGGTTCAGAATCTTCATTTTCAGATATAATATCAAGAGCAACATTATATGCAAAAATGTTGTCAATAACTACATTAGTTCGGTTCCATCTTTTTCCTGTCATGACATAGTTTATTGAAATCTCATTATTATCTTTAGGTATTTCACCTTCTTCACTAGTCATGTCAAGGATTTCTTCATGAGTGTTTACATTCTCAACCAAGTCTTTTTGGCTATTGACTATTTTTCTTTTTCGAGAATTTTTATCTTTAGAACGTGCTGGTCTACCACGCTTCTGGCGTGTTTCAGACTCATTAATGACAACTTGCTGCGTTGGGATATCAATTTTTGATGGGACATTTACCGTTGGTATATGTGATTTAGTTACTTTCTTTGCATCTATAAATGCATCTGGTAACTGATTTACTATATTTTGCAAATGAATTATTTTCTGAACTTCAAGTTCACACTGATCTGTACGAGGATCTAAATGAGACAATAAAGATGCATTCCATGTAATTTCTTTTTCCAACTTCTTAATTTCTCCCCCTAATGTTGGAAAATTTGTCTCATTAAAATGACAATCAGCAAATCTTGCAGTAAATACATCACCCGTTAGGGGTTCAAGATATTTAATAATTGATGGGGAATCATATCCAACATATATTCCTAACCTCCTTTGAGGACCCATCTTAGCACGTTGTGGTGGAGCAATTGGAACATATACTGCACATCCAAAAATTCTTAGATGGGAATATTTGGCTCTTGACCATAAGCTAATTGTAATGGCGAGTACTTATGATAAGCTACTGGTCTAATGCGTACAAGTGACGCTGCATGCAAAATAGCATGACCCCATACAGATGTAGGTAGTTTAGCTCTCATAAGCAATGGTCTAGCAATTAATTGCAAACGTTTTATAAATGATTCTGCTAAACCATTTTGTGTATGAACATGAGCTACAGGATGTTCAACATTTATCCCAATTGACATACAATAATTATCAAAAGCTTGGGATGTAAATTCACCAGCATTATCAAGACGAATGGTCTTAATTGAATAATCAGGAAATTGTGCTCTTAACTTAATTATCTGAGCAAGTAATCTTGCAAATGCAAGGTTTCGACTTAATAATAAGCATACGTGCGACCATCTACTGGATGCGTCTATTAATACCATAAAATATTTAAATGGTCCACTAGGTGGGTTAATAGGTCCACATATATCACCATGAATTCGTTCCAAAAATGTAGGTGATTCAGTCCCCACTTTAGCTGGTGATGGTCTAATTATTAATTTGCCTTGAGAGCAAGCATCACATGACAATTCATTAGATTGAAGAATCTTCTGGCTCTTCAATGGATGTCCATGTGAATTCTCAATAATTCTTCTCATCATTATAGATCCTTGATGACCTAATTTGTCGTGCCAAATAGCAAATATATCTGGATTCATGAACTTCAGGTTCATTGTTGCATATGTTTCGATTACTCGTATATGAGTATAATATAATCCAAAGATAAAGCAGGCAACTTTTCTAGTATACGTTTTTCATATGAGACAGTAGATATAATGTAAAGATATTCTATCTCATTCTTTCTATCCGTCTCAATATGATAACCATTGCAACGTATATCTTTAAAACTTAGTAGATTTCTTTTTGATTGACTAGAGAACAATGCATTGTCAATTATAAATTTTGTTCCTCTAGGTAAAATAATATTTGCTTTTCCAAATCCTTCAATTAGGTTTGCAGAACCTGATATTGTATTGACTTTTGCTTCCAGCATTGTTAGTTTGGAAAAATATTTTATACTCTTAAGTATTGTATGTGTAGTTGCACAGTCTGCCAGACATATATCTTCATTCTTCATTTTTGAGTCACTCAACATATGAAAACTGTCCATAATTCTTCATTTAAACAAAAATAATTACAATAAGAGGGAAAACTTGAAATATGAAATTTAACCTTAGCTAAAGGAAACATAAAAGATAGAAAAACAAACAACATTAATTCTAAATATTTTCAAAATCAAAAGAAACACTTGACGTTCCATCAATTGTGCCAATCTTCTCTTCAGGAGATTCAAGGAAGTCTGCCACATCCAAATTTGTCATATGGGATGGGTCAAATATATCATTATCCTGGTATGCAAAATTTGCTTCCACATTCTTCCCTTTTTCCTTTAAAGATGCTTGATAAAGATCAACCAGGTGTTTCGATGTACGACAAACACGTGACCATTGCCCAGTCATTCCGCATCGGAAGCATTTATGTTCATCACCTCTTGAATTCTTATCTTGTGGAGCTTTTCCTTTATGATCATCATTTCGTGTGGTTCTTTTGAAATTTGGATGACTAGAACGACCACCACGAAAATAATAATTATTTCTTCCTCTGCCACGGTCACGACCTCGACCACGACCTCGACCTCGACCACGATTAAAATTCACAATATTCGCTTCAGGGAATGGTGTTGCTCCGGTTGGTCGAGATTCGTGGTTCTTCATCAATAACTCGTTATTTTGTTCAGCCATGAGAAGACATGAAATTAATTCAGAATATTTTTTAAAACCTTTCTCTCGATATTGCTGCTGCAGGAGCATATTCGAGACATGAAAAGTTGAAAATGTCTTCTCTAACATATCCGCATCAGTAATTTTCTCTCCGCATAACAACAATTTTGAACTGATCTTAAATAATGCGGAGTTGTAATCACTTACTGATTTGAAATCTTGGAGCCTCAAATGCATCCATTCATAACGAGCTTTAGGCAGAAAAACCGTTTTCTGATGATCATATCTTTCTTTCAAATTCTTTCACAAGATACGAGGATCTTTTACTGTTAAATATTCCATTTTTAATCCCTCGTGGAGATGATGACGAAGGAAAATCATGGCTTTTGCCTTCTCCTGACTGGATGTCGTATTTTCTTCCTTAATTGTTTCTCCCAAGTTCATAGCATCCAGGTGAATTTCAGCATCGAGCACCCATGACAAATAATTATTGCCATTAATGTCAAGGGCTGCGAATTCTAATTTTGTAAGATTTGTCATGGTAACACTATCATAAAAACATTATATTTATATTAGAAATTTAATATATACTAGACATACAAAATAATATTTAATTATAATAAACATAAAAACGACCTACCTCTAGGACTTACCTTCAGCGGAGAAAACGACAAGAGCTCGTGCTGATAACGTGTTGTAAAAACGAGGAGAAAAATGGGCACCACAACAATACAAATATTGGAGAAATATAATATAATAAAATAATAAAAATATAAAATAACTTAAATAAAGAACTTCTCCAAAAATTTCCACTATCTCCAAATTTTTTGGATTTTTCACCAATGTGTGTTTTCTTACAATATCCATAATAAGCCACTATTTATAGACAATGGGCAATTAGGATGTAACATTTTATAGACACTAAGGGTGCTTTGACATTAGACACATGGGATAATTAAAGATTGACACTTAGGTGGATGAAAGAATGACATTAATTTTTTAAGGACACTAAGCAATTGGGGCATCTATTTTCTAATATTTATAATTGTGTGAAATTTTTATTTGAGATAATTAAGTTCATCAAGATGTACAATGGTAGATCATGAATAAAACCAATGTTGTGCTTGAAATTTTTTAATAAAAAATATTAAATGTTAAAAAAAGGAAGAGAAACAATTTACGATTTTTCACTATTTTCTTAAGAAATAATGTTACGACTATATTTTTTATTTTTAAAATAAAATAATCACGTAATTAGAGAAAATTATTTTATTGTAAATCGGTCATAAAACATTATTACGAGCATAACTCAATTAGCATATAAATATATCAGCGCACGATTGAGAGGATTGTAGTTCAAATTCCTTCACTTATATTATACTTCAAATAAAAAATAATAATCACAAAGGTTAATTACAATAAAATTACTAACAATATAGTTATTTTTTTTTTTGTCAACTTTAATAAAAGTAAAAATTTAGTCTTTAAACTATAGTTGATAATAATTTAGTCCATGTAATTTTAAATTTGTAATAAGTTAGTCCATGACTTTAATAACAATAAGGGCATATTTAATAGTGATTTTAAAATGACTAAAATTATTTCTGTCATTTTCAAAATTACCGTGAAATATATTTTTAATCCTTCAAAACTAATTTTGATTATTGAAAATTGCATTTAAAAGTGTGAAATTGAAAATTAAATTAATTTTGAGTGATTAAAGTGTGTTTATTAGTGATTTTAAAAATGATAAAAATGATTTTAACGATTTTAAAATCACTCTCAAACATGCCTTTAGTCATATCATGAAAAATCCTATAAATTTTAGTGTCAATTTTTATTACGTAATAACTTATTATTTATAGTTTATAAAAAAATATGATCTCAAATCAGTTTATTGATCAACATGTATAAATTTTTTTATTAAATCCTCCTACAAAAATTTTGACAATAAGAATTAAATTGTTAATAATTATAAAGTATAGAGACTAAATTGTTACTCACTAAAGTTTAGAGAATAACTTGTTACAAATTTAAAAATATAGGAATTAAATTATTATCATCTAAATTATTATTTTCATAAACGTTGAGGTAGAAAAAATGGTTTTTTTCTTCTTCTTAACTTTCTTTAATTTCATTTCTAATTTTCTAACATTTAAATTTTGCAATCTTTAAATATTTTAGGTTAAAAATCACTTCTAGTCCCTAAACTTTCATAAAACTAACAATTTAATCTCTGAACTTTGATTTGTAACGATTTAATCCATGAACTTTCAATTTTGTAACAACTTAGTCCCTAACTTTTACTATGTAACAATTTAGTCTTTGTACTTCAAAATTTATAAAAATTTAGTCTTTATAGTAGAAAACAACGTTAAGATTTAATGAGATTTCTTGTATAAATGAACCGATAAACTAATTAGGGACTCAATATTTTTATAAAATACAAGGTCAACATCATAAAATAAAAAAATTAACATATAATTTTGATAATTGTTTTTATGTTAGGCACTAAATTGTTACTTTCATAAAAGTTTAGGGACCAAAAGTATTTCTTAACCAATATTTTATTATTTTAGAAAAATCAATACTATTTTGTTTTTTTCTTACACATATATATACATATACAAATATACAAATATTGTTGGATCTTTCTTAAATTATTTTTGGAAAATTAATTGTATAAAAAAATATAATTATATTTTAAAAAACTTAGGCTAAATATATTATTTTCAGAAAAATCAATACTATTTTGTTTTTTCACACACACATATATACATACATAAATATACAAATATTGTTGAATCTTTCTTAAATTCTTTTAGGAAAATTAATTGTATAAGAAAATATAGTTATATTTTAAAAAACTTCGATAAATATTACATGTTTCATTCTTTGCTTAGGTGGATAATTTTATAAAAGTTTATTAAGATTTTGTAATTAATATCACTTAATTTAAATGTTATATATCAATGTATTTAAAATTATATTAATATACATGTTAAATTACATGTTTAGTCTTTAAGTTTATAAAATTGTATCTAATAAGTCAACAAATTTGGTGTCTAACAAGTTCTTTAAAAATGTCTAACAAATCCACACACTTTTAATTTATATTTAAGTTTCATACATATTAAAAAAATTAATTAAGTATTTTATTTGACATAAATTTTAAGTTTGTATCTAATTCAACCTTAAATTTTTAATTTTGTAATTAATAGGATACATTGATTTTTCAAAAATGTCTAATAAAACCTATTACACGTAAAGTTTAATTTTTATATTTAAATAACATATAATTTTGAACATTTTTTTGAATATGTAAGAGACATGTTGGATACAAAATTAAAACCATAGGAATACAGTCGCACGATCGGTTATTGATAGTCGAACGATTCGTTGCCGATAGTTGCACGATCTGTCGTCAACGGCCATACAATCGGTCAATGGTAATGGACGACCGATCGATAGTTGATGCTAATAGTCATAAACGATCACTAATATGAAGTATGAGATGAAAAAAAAAAATTCTTAAATCCATGACATTCATTAAAATTAAAATTAAAAAAAAAAAACTATTCAATTTTGTAACAATTTAGTCCCTAAACTTTACTATGTAACAATTAGTCCTTGTACTTTAAAATTTGTAACAATTTAGTATTTATTGTAGAAAATAGTGTTAAGATTTAATGAGATTTCTTGCATAAATAAACCAATAAACTAATTAGAGACTCAATATTTTTATAAAATACAAGATCTACATCATAAAATAAAAAAATTAACATCTAATTTTGATAATTATTTTTACGTAAGGGACTAAATTGTTACAAATTTGAAAATACAATGACTAAATTGATACATACTAAAGTTCGATGATTAAGTTGTTACAAAATTGAAAGTAGAGGAACTAAATCGTTACACACCAAAATTCAGGGACTAAATTGTTATTTTTAGGGACTAAAAGTGTTTTCAATCAAAAAAAAAAAAACATTTTCAAATATTTATATGACACGTGTCCTGATTTTTGCACACAAGAGAAAAATTTAAACAGTCTAAAAATGGTATTAGAACAAAAAAAAAGAAATTAAAGTTTAGTTAAGAGAATTAAGGGAAATGGTCAATAGGAAACATTCCTCTATTGCCTAAAAATAACAACAAACCAACGAAATCCCAAAAATTAGACACAAAATTAGAGCTATAAAATCACTAACCCATTCTCCATAATCTCCACACCTCTCTAATCTAATCTACAAAAGAGCAAAGAAGAAACAAAAAAAAAAAAAAAAAGTAAAATCAATGGCGAAATCCACAATCATACTTGTTTCAGCTCTTTGCTTCCTATCGCTCTTTAACTTAGCATCCTGCGATAAGGATCAATTCTTTGTTGAAGGCAAAGTATACTGCGACACATGCCGCGTCCAATTCTTCACAAAAGTCAGTAAATTCCTCGAAGGTAATTAAGCTAACCCTAACCCTAATTCTAGCCCTAAATCGAAATGGAAATTGAAATTGAAATGTGAATTGAAATGTGTTTGTTTATGTAGGTGCGACGGTGAAATTGGAATGCAAAGAAATTGAAGGTGGAAGTGTGACGTTGAGCAAAGAAGCAGTGACTGATAAAACAGGGACTTACAGTATTGAGGCAGATGGAGATCATGAGGAAGAGGTGTGTGAGGTGTCGTTGGTGAAGAGCGAAGATCCTGATTGCAATGAGTTCTCGAAGGAAGGATATGGACATACATCGAGAGTTTCCATCACCAACAACAGTGGAATCACTAATCCTGTTCGTCTTGCCAATCCCCTTGCCTTTTTGAAGAAGGAGAAGCTTACGGAATGCAAAGAGGTTCTTAGAGAGCTCGGATTTGATGAGGAGGGCCTCCCTGTTTAAACTACCCCTCTTTTAATTATTTTTTCTATATTTTATTTCCACCCCTTTTCTTTTTCCTTTCTTATTCACATTAATAATTTTGTCCTCCTCAAATTTTTTATTTCTAATTGAATAATATTTTTTTCTCTTTTATTTATCTTTTAATTTATCTACTAAGATGTCTATGATTCTGATATATATCAAAATTACTAAGATTAGAGTAATTTAATCACGATTTGAAAATATCACATAAAAATGTTACCTATTTAGTCCAATATAAACAAGAATACTAATAACAATATTCATAACTTAGTTTTAGAGTAAAAAATAAATGACTTTTTTCTATTGCTAAATGCAAATTCTAGACATATTCACATGTCATTAGATTTAAAACTGAATTTAAGGATATATTATACGAGAATCTATTAAATGAAGAAGAATGGAGAGTTAAACAAAATATTAAATGCATTTTAGAATCAAATATACACAAATACAACAAAATTTGAGAATTCAATTTGAAATGTTGATATTGATATTGATAGAAATGTCAAGTTTCAGTTTTATGTAAATATTGATGTTAATTGGTATTTTTAAGGAAATTATAAAGAATTATTAATTGGTAAATAAATAAAATAGATATTATTTATATTATATTCACATATTTTATTACTCTTTCTTTTATGTTTAATAATTTTGTGTTACCATAGGATAGAAATATCGATTTATATGTTAGGTCGAACTATGAATATGACATCAATTGAATAATATTATAATATAATTATCCGGAGACTCTTGTAAAGGGCGGTTAAGGACTTTAAATGGGCCAGGCTTGGGCCTGTTTGAAACTTACGGCCCAAAATGATCCTTGTGTATGGGCCGATAATTCGAGGTTGAGATTATTGGGCTGTCACGTACAACTTATAAAAGCGTTTGGTTTATGATCTTTTTTAAAAAAATTTAAAAAATAGACAAGTATATTCCCTATTTTATCCCTGCATTTTTGGTTTATTTAAAAACACTAGTAATCAAACACGTTAAATATATTAGTTTTAATCTAAATTATAAAGTAGTATAAAATTATAATATAATTTTATTTTATAAAATTGAAAATGTTAGCTTTAATCTAATCTTTACTAAATCACTAATTTACAACATTCCCATATCTAGTCTTAAATCAAAAAAGAAACTTTTTTTCATATTTTTCTATTCATATATTTTTTGTTAATTAGATTTGCTATTATCCTTTTTTTTTTTTTTTTTTTTGCTGTTTTTGTTTGCTAATCTTACCCTTTATATTTGTAAGTCCATTAAATAAAAAAAAGTGGACAATTGGAAGAAATAAATTAATAATCAGTGTGTCTCATAATAATAACAATAATAATAATAAGTGATAATATCAAGTAGCTAAATTTGATTACTCCAACTAAAATGATATAACCTTGTCACCTAATTTGTTCCAAAATATATGAGATGATATAAAAAAATTAATTTTAAAATAATAAAAAACTAGATAGAATTAAATATATATTCGTTTTAATTCAATGACATGTGGAGTTAGTATTTGAATTTTCCAACATTTTATGGAAACTATTTGCTTTAACTATTTGACATAATTATAAAAAGTTTGAAGCTATCATCGCCAAATTGGAAAACTAGCTTATGATATATCATTTTCTCAAAAAATATATATATAGTTGATTGAAAATAATTTTTTTTGAGTCAATTTGATTGAATTTTTTTTTAGTCAATTTGATTGAAAATAATTTTGTTTGAGTCGTTAAATGCCAAATTGATATTAATTTCAATAATTGAATAAAAAATTAAAGGCATATGAAACGTTAAAGGGACAAATACCTTCTTGGTCCTTAAAATTTTAAAATGTTACACCTCTAGTTCTTAAGTTTTGAATTTTATTTTAATTTAATCCCTATGTTTATTAATGTTACTATTTTTTTTCCATGAGGTTTGAATTTTATTCTAATTTGATCTCTAGATTTCGAGATTTAAACTTCTAACTATGATTTTTTCACTAAAGACTTACTTTCAATCTTTAATGTTAATGTCTATTAATTAACTTAAAAGAATTATAATTAATTAGGTTCTAATACTTTTTTGCTATTATTAAAATTAATTTTAAAATGTCAATTTATAATTAAAATAATTATAGATGTTAACGCTAAAATTAAAAGTGAGCGTTGTGAAAATTTGGATTAAAAGTATAAATTTGAAATCTATGAATCAAATTGAAACAAAATTCAAACTTTAAATATTAAAAAGGTAAGATTTTAAAACTTAGAGATTAAATTGAAATTAAATTCAAAATTTAAAGATTAAAGTCTAATATTTTAGAATCTAAGGACAGAAATATATATTTTTTTTCTTTGAAATAAATACCTTTTAAAAGAAAAATGAGGGGAAAAAAAAAGTTTGAATTCAAATGCGCGTGACCTTTTTTCTTTTAATTTTATTATAGAAAAAAAACAAAAGTAAATTAATTTGTTGACCTTAAAGTGATATATATATATATATATATATATATAAAATGAAATGTGGTGTGATTGGCTTTTCTGTCCCGTCGGCCACTTTGAATCCTTCAAAAATACGTAAAAATTTACACCAAACAAATTCATCGTTTCTTACTATGCTTTTATATATATATATATATATATATATATATATTGACAAATATAGATAATTTTTACTGTCTATCAGCGATAAACTGCAATAAAATTGTATCACTTGATCGATAGACAGTGATAGAAGTCTATTGTTCAATTGATAGAATTCTATCATAATCTATCGCTAATTGACAGAAATTTTTTTTCTATATTTATAAATAGTTTGATATTTATTTATTTTTATAATAATTTCTCATATATGTATCAATAGCTAGTTAAATCACTATATATATGTTCTATGATCTTCAATATCACTTTCATCACGCTCTGAGTTCGAGAAAGATACATGAATGAACTAAGATTACATCTAAATGGGAGGAGTCATGAAGGTATTAAAGTACGGTTAAGAAATGCTAAAAAGAATTGACAAGTACTACCTATACGTACATGTTATACCTACTTTTTTGGTGGATCAATCATAGGAAATCCAACGTGGAGCAATCCTACTGGGAAGTTTACTAAAAAGTATGTGAGTGAAGATATATGATAGAAGAACTGTTGGCTTTTTGGCCCTTAATCTCAAATTAATTAATTAATTAATTAATGTTTTGATGGTAACAAACATGCTTTTATTTATTAACAATTTGAGTGTTTTGAAGTGTCCATTGTGTAGAGTTTGGAACAACGGTTCCAACGCAATTTGAATCACTCAAATCGGAGTTCAAACGAAGAAGATATGGCTAGAACAAGCTTAACGGAAAAATACCAGATGTCGATGACGTGGCGGCCAAATCATCAAAGTGAACCTACTAGAAGATGACAAGTGGAGCAATAGATAAGTGACACATGGAGCTTTGATTTTTGTTGGTTTTAAAAAGAATGATTTTAAAAAGAAAATAAATTTAATATTATTATTTATGTTTGTGTCTAACGGCAAGTTGCTTTTAAAAGAAAATGAATTTAATATTATTTTATTTGTGTGTCTAACGGCTAGTTGAGTTTAAATCTCAACCATTCAATTTTCTTTTACCAACATCTAATGGCTCAAAATAAATTTGGTTTTTACCTACTCCATCTCTTTTTAAACACTTCATCTTCTCCAAAATTATAACAACAATTTTACATATTTTTACAATCCTCAAAGCCACCATTGTTATTCTCTCAAAGCTTCAATTTTATTCTTTTCATCTAATTCTTGAGAGGGATTTATTGTATTGTGAGGATTGATTTATTGAGTGCTTCAAATTTGTAAATTTACTCTTTGAGAGAGTTTTCTCATATTGCTCTTCATTTCTAAATCCATTGTAAGGGTTGCTCTTGATCCCTAAAAAGAGTGGTTGTAACGGTTTGATCCTCAACCGTGGAAAGGATCGGGTTTTTTCTTGCGCCCGAAAAAAGAACGTTGTAACGGTTTGACTCTAAGCCGTGGAAAGAGTCAAGTTCGTAGTGACATACCCAAGAGGAGCTTGGGAAGTGGATGTAGGCCAGTTGTGCCGAACCACTATAAATTTTCGGTGTTATTTTCTATATCCCTCTCCTATTTATTTTTGCAATTAATTTTTGTTATTATATTTCATTACATGAAATTAATTGCACTTTTTAATTCTTGAAATCAATTGCTCATATTTATTTATTGAGATTGATAGTTCTTAAAATTTCATATTATATATCAATCTTCTTGTTGAAATTAAATAGGATGTTATAAAGTGTTACTTTTAATTTCTTGATTACTTTGGGTTGAATTTATTTGCATGAAATTATTGTTTAAATTAGTTATTAGCAAAAAGCTTACTGACTTGCTTAATTGGGCCCACATTAGGAAAATTTTTTCATTAGCTTAAAGAAACCCTATTCACCCACTCTAGGGTTGCCATACCGGTCCAACAAGAACCTATATTAGTTTGTGGAGATAGTTTTCACTTATAAAAGCAATTCAAGACAAGTAAAAATAATGGTTTCAAGGTTGCTCGAGTTCAAACTTCTAATTTTATGTCAAATATGTTTTTGAATTTTTAATTTTATCTCTAATAAGTCATTAATCTATTCAACATTTTTTAAAATTATAGATTTACTAGACACAAAATTGAAAGATTAGGTTCTTATTGATCATAAAATTTGAATTATAACTAATAGAGATAAGTTAATTTTAAAAAATATTGAACATGTAAGAGACAGTATTGATAAAAAGAATTATCTGAAAGTATGAAGATTTGTTATGGATAATTTTAGACTGAAATATATAATAGACATAAAATAAGAAAAGAAACAACAATGTTGAGAAAATAACAAAATCTAGGCCAAAGATAGCACTCTAGGCCTATTTTGTGCTTAGAGGAGAGGGTTAGTTTGTGTCAAAAATCTAAATTAATGTGTTCGGCCTCAGCTAAAGTCGATGTCAAGCCTAGTGAAGAAAGAGCTAATGGGACATGTACTCTTGCACATGCATCGGTCTAAAGTATCATCCTAGGACTAAAATGGACCTAAGAGAAGATGCTCGGACGCGGCCATGATCGAGGTCGACCCTAGCGAAACGTATAATAGGGCACACCCATCGGCCCAGAAAGAAAACAGTAGTGTTTTGTTTTACGTTTGGTATTAAACAATACTCTCATGCATATTTTATTTATTTATTTATTTTTCAAGAAATTTTTAAATATAGAAAAATAAGGAAAACTATTTACACAAAATAATAAAACTTTTAGATAGTTGTGATAGACCTTGATATAAGTCTATCAGGGTCTATCAGTGATAACATTGATAGAAGTCTATCATTGATAGATGCTGATAGAAGTCTATCAATGTCTATCAGTATATTTTTTTGTTTTTTTTTTATAAATAGTTTGATATTTTTTCTATTTATAAAAATTTCTTAAAAACTTCTTACCATTATATTTTAGGTGTTACAAGTTCCAAAAAAAAAAATTATGTTAAATAGTTATTAGGCTTTGTTTGGTAATTATATAGGTTTTTATTTCTAAAATATAAAAATTATACATATAACCACTACTTTTATTTATAAGTTTTTTTTTTTTTTGTTTTGTTATCTATTTTTCACTAATGTTTTGTAACAATTTGGTTTTTGGATTTTAGTTTTTGAAAATTAAGCTAAGCCTACCAAAACTTTTACTACCTTTAGATTTTTTGCTTTGTTATCTACTTTTTACCCATGTTTTAAAAATTGCCAATTTTTAAAACTACAAAAAAACAGTTTTTAAAATTTTGTTTTAGTTTTTGAAATTTAGCTATGATTTTGACCATTGTACTTAAAAAAGATGCAAACTATTGTAGTAAAATGTGAGAAAATAGACTTAATTTTCAAAAACAAAAAATGAAATGGTTATCAAACGGGACCGTAGTTTTCAAAGACTTGGAGATGGAAAAAAATGCATCTGAAATGATATTGTTTTTAGGTAAAGATTTGGGGTTCCAACACAACATTTTACAACTAAAGGTCTGAAATTTAAGGGCTGTTTGGGGGTCCGTAATTGAATGAATTTGGATTGTAATGTAATCCAAAATCCATATTTAGATTGAACGTTTTGGGTCCAATTTGTAATATTAAACTCATTTCCTTCTGACAGTTTTTAACCAATCCCTCTTTCTCACCGTTTTCACGTTTCACGATCGCATTTCTGTTCCGCCCTCAATACCTCTCACATTCCAACACTCTTATGATTCCCACTAATTCAAATTACATTCCAGCCTCCCAAACAACTCATTATAGTTTGAAATCTTGGTAATGGAAACAAAATGCATCAGAAATGGTTTTTTTTAGGTAAAGATTTGGGGTTCAAACAGAATATTTTACAATTAAAGGGTCTGAAACATAAAGTTTGAAAATTTGGTGATGGGAACAAAATGCAATGAAATGGTAATTTTGTAAGCCAAGAAGTCTTCAATTCACACTTCTCAATATGTAGTGTGATACACATTAGTTTCTTATGACCTCAAAAGTCAAAAGAAATCCCAATTATTTGCTTTAAAAAAAAAACAAAAAAACAAAAATCCCAATTATCTTCAATGCTAAATAAATATATAAGCTATACTTGATGTCACTAGAGCCTCAAAGTCATCTAGATCTAAATAAATGTTGTTTTAATTCTTCTAGGAGTATATATAGCTTGTATATAGTTAAACTACCTATAAATTTCCTAAATATTAAATATAACCCATGTTTTAAAATCAACAAATTTTTATATTCAACTCTCAATATACCATGTAATTAAATACATACTAAATTAATTAATAAAAAGAAGTAAGATGAGAAGCCAATCCAAGCAATAAAAAAAAGGTAAAAGAACAAAAGCCATTCAATCAGCATAATAGCATTATCATTTTGATTTATATTGCTAAAAGTAACTTTTTCTATTTTGGAATCTGGGTGTGAGAGGTTCTGATTGTGCTTAGCTCACTAATGTTGTAACCCGTAAGGGGCTTGATTTATTTGAGTTTTGCTATTTTGTGTTGGATATTTGATGGTTTACCTGTGGCTGCCCGGGTCGAATCCTTCATCTGGTGCCCGTACTCAGTTAATGGAGCAGCCCACTGCCTCGCTCGTGCGACGGTGTCTAGCGGTAGTTATAGAGTTTGTTTCGTTAATCCCTCTTCTTCCTTCTCTAAAGATGTTGGATGGGATTCGTTTGTTGTTCCTAGTTGGTTTTCCTCTGAGGAGGTTTGTTGCGTAGATTGTTCCTAGTTTCTAATGCATTATTCCTTTAGAAAAAGAAAAAAAGCAATTTTTTTTCCTGTCTCCTTCCCATTAGCTTTTCCTAATATCAGTTTTGTTCCTATTTTCAAAAGAATTTTAATTTAATCTCTTATGTCATGATATTTTTCAATTTACTTTGTTGCTATGGGTAAATGTTGAAATTATTTGGTAATAGACTTATGAAGATAATATTTAGTGAATTCGGAAAATAAAAGAGAATAAAACCTAAAACATGTGCTAATTTTTTTCTTCAGAAATTTTGAAGACGGATCAGAAACATTTATTTCTTCGATCACGTTTTCTTTCCTTTAAATTTGCATCAACTTACTAAATATCAGTTAGTTTATCATAAAATAACTAATTTGAGAGAAGCAATGACGGAGTCTAGATTGAAACATTTTGATTAAAAGACCAAAACAAATATTTAGCCTTACTTTTTCTTCTCTATTAAATTTCATGAAATCACATCTTTATTAAGATTTCTAAAATTATCACAACTTGAACAAAAAGGAATGAGACTCAAAGGAATAACTTGACATATACCTTACCATTGTACCCAGATGAGATTTGACCTAATTTTTCAAAATAAAATTTTAATCCATTTTCGAACATTTTTAATACTTTTTTCCTCTCTTTGGTTCTCTCATCCCTTGGTTTCTCCTCCTCTCTATCTTGTTATGTATGATATCTCCCTTTCAAATATGACTATCGATCCAGAACATGAATGAAGAAAAAAGGGGTGCAAGAGTGTGAGCGAGAAGAAAAATGAACAAGCATGAGCGAAAAAAAACAACGGGCAAATGAAAAAAGATATATAGTCAATCAAATTACTAGAGAATTCAAACCTCTAATCTCATGGTCAAGAGTCTACATCTAATGTAACTTTTTAGTCTCCAAGCTTTTAAAAATAGGTTTAAAAGATTCCTCAAATAATTTTTTATTATTAAATTAAATAATTATATGACATTTTAAATTAGAAAAATAATTTTTAAATATCATCTCCTCTCTAAAATTATTCTTTTTCTAATTTTAGATATCATATAATTATTTTTAAAAAATCAAAGAAAAATACATGTATAGAATCTTTTAAACCTATTTTAAGAAACTTGAGGACTGAAAAAGTATATTTTGAAAAAATCAGGGACCAAATATACATTTTTTTATAAACTTAGGGACTAAAAAGGTACATTCTTAAAACTCAAAGACCAAATTCTTAAAACTCAAAGACCAAATGCCCATATCGTTATTTCAAGTTCCTTAATGTTACAATTACGTGTTTATTATTTTCTACTCATCATTTTTTTACTTCTTTATTAGAGTGTTTACCATTTTCTACCTAGACTAAAATATTATGCATCTTACACCCAGACTATTATAATCCCGACCATATAAACATAGACTATTATAACTCACTATGTTTATTATTTTCTACCAATACTAAAAATATATACTCCAAACATAGACTATTATGAAAATAGTTTGGATCCTAGCGGGAGGAACTATGAACAAAATGTAAAAAAATAATAATATCTTACTGAATTGAGCTATAAGAAGGCTGTAACATCCAAAAGAAAAAGAAAAATCACAAATGGAAAATATTAGTAAATATTAAAGAATACAAAGTAAGAAATATTAGTTTTACAAGATATCGACCAAAGGAATCGATATGGTTAAGAAGAAAAGCAACCATGGCCTCTGCAAAACAGAGCTTTTCATCAGCAAGCCAAAAAAACAGAGGCCCAAGCAAAAATGGCAACAAACTACCTTCTTTAATCTAAAAACAAAAACTTCTTCTTTAATTTCTTTCTTTCTACTGAAATTTCATATTTCTTAATACTAAAACGCCACCACTAATGTTGCGGCTGCACCGCCAATCCCAGCCATGAATTCTCGCCGGCCATCTTGCTCGGCGCCGGGCAGCTGCTCTGGTACGGCGCTCTCAGAGTTAACCTGTATCAAAAAAACAGAACAAATTAAACTCTTTTTCTTTTTTTTTTTGAAGAAATTCTGAATTTTGGTTCAAAGCAATGAAATTGAAATCCCACCTGTCTTTTCTCTTCTCCAAGAAACGCTGAATCGAAGCTTTACGAGCCATTGGAAGAGCTGCAGAAATGAGAAGATTTAATCATCAGAAACAAGAACGAAATATTCAACTTCCGGCGATGGAAAATTAAGGAATTCGAGATATGGGTTTGTTGTTTTTGGAGTTAATTACCACCGGGAACGGACTGTGCCTGCGGAGGAGGCGGCGGCGGGGGAGTTTGGTTGCGAGTGGAAACAGGGGAAGTGGAGCTCAAAGAATCGGCTGGAGTTCCGACCAAGACGGGCGGGCCGGTAGGGATGGCGGCGACGGTGGGGATGTTTAGTTTCGTGCTCTCTCGACTGGCTAGAAACATAACGTCGCCAACTCTGTCGGCCGGAAAATTGTTGAACACAAAAACTTGGCCGCCGTAAAAAATTGTCATTTGGGAAGTTTGAGGCGCCGCCGTAGCAGATTTATAAACCCTAAAAACAAAAATTAATTCCATTAAAAAAGAATTTTTTTTTTCTAAAAAAAAATAACACGGTGGAGAACTCGGTTCAATTAATACCTTGAATCGACGTCGTTTAAGTTACCAAATCCTGCCTCTTGAGGAAACAAATCCAAAGACTTCCGATTCGCCATTTTTCCCGGCGAGTGAAAGAACTCCGGCACCGACCCTGAAACTTTTCCAATTACAAATTCAATTCCCAATTTCTCCCAAATCAAAACAAAACCCCCCAAATAAATTTCAAATAAAAAAAATCCTCACCGTTTCTTCGCCGGAGATTGGTCGAGAAACCCAGATTCAAATCCCTTCCGGAAACCATCACCTGAGCGGCAGGAACAAAGCCGAGTTTTTCCGGCGAGTTGGACGGCGATCTTTGAGATGAAATCTGAGAGAATCCCGAAGAACTCGACATGGGTTCGAAGAAAAATAGGAAAACAAAAAGAAGTTGCGATCTTGAAGTTGAAGATGAAAGATTCCGATGAAGGCTGAAGATTGTAATATCTGTGTTTGTCTTTATAAAGGAGGTGCCGGAGGTGGGTTTGATTTAAAGAACCTAAAAAAAGGAAAATTAAATTAAAATCAGAATGATTTTAATAATAATATTTGGAAAGAAAAATAAAAATAAATAAATAATAAAGGCACGAGGAATATGTGGGGTTTTTACTTGGCCGTTTCCTACAAATGAAAAGGAAGAGGAATAAATCGTTTGGTGTAGCATTTCCAACACGTGTTCTTTGCGTTCTTTGGAAAACTTTCCATTTTTGCCCTTAAAAAAACATTTTATTTACGGGGTTTTGCCAATAGTTGGTGGGCCCGGGTCCACACGTGTAGTCACATTCTTGAATATTTGAACCACCCAATCCACGTACTTTGTTGATAAGGGCAACTTGTCTGAAGGTCAAATACGTCATTTTGCTTCTCTTACAGATGCTTCTGGATTTACATAAACTTCTCCGCGTGTTTAAATTTTACCCTCAAATTACCTTTTTGTCCCTACTTTTTTTGTCTTGTAGTTTTTATTTTTTTAAAACATACATTTTTCTCCATTTTTTAAGAATAAGTTTAATAAGTAAATTTTTTTTTTTAATTTTATTTTAAATAGTGATATGATATTTTCTTTTGAAGAATTGGAGAGAAGGAGAGAGAATGAAGGTACATAAAAAAATTACTTTGGGAACTTTTTATAAAGATGGTCAGAAATAACCTTTTTATATTATAGAAATATCGATGTTCTCTTATGTCGATATTGAATCTATGAAAACGTAAAAATATCGACATGTCGATGAAAATTTAATGCTATGTTTGATACTATGTGTATTGCATGTATTGTGTAAATTTTAAAAATATAACTTGTTTAAAAAGTTTAATATTACACATTTTAAAGGATTTTGTTCTCTAAATAAGTTATAAATAGTTTGATATTTTTTCTGTTTACAGTAACTTCTCTTAAAATATTTTTTACTATTTTTTTTTAAATTTTGTGAAAATCCCTTTTCATAAGTTTTTTTTTTTTTAATTTTGATTTGAATGATTTGATTTTTTTATATATAGACTATTTATCTTTCTAATTTAAACTAAAATATTATTATTTTTAAAATTCATAATAAATAAAATTTATATTTCAAATACTAATTTAATTTTATTGTGAATCAAATCTCTTGAATTGGTTAAGTTTTTAATGTGATAACCCTCCTTAGTTAAAAAAATATAAAAATAAAATTTATTTTAATTTATTTTGAATTGGATGATTTGATTATAACAAAAATTCGAAACTTAATATTATTCTATACATTTTATACGTAATCTTTACCAAATGTTATGTATGTAATTTTACCATTTAAAAAAGATTAAATACAATATTTGAGAAAAAATTACCGATTACGTGATATTGAAATAGGAAAATTGAAAAGAGTACAATGAAGGAATCAAAAGGTTGAATTGGGGATTTAAAATTTATAAAGAGAGGATTAATAAATAATTTTTAATTTTGAAAAACTTAACACAAAAAATAAAAATTCACAATTAATTTTAAACTTTATTAAAAATATATTAACTAAATTAAAACCTTTGTATGGTAATTACATAGATTAAAATAGAGTAAATACAAATGCAATTGGTACAACTCTAGGTCCTAAACCTATAAATAAAATATCTTTTAGGGTGTTTGGGTCCAAACTTAAAGTTGGTAGTCGGAACGAAGCGTCACGAGCGCGCGACATTACCTAAGCACTACGCTATGGATACTCATCCTCTAAGGGTTAAAGCATCGCAGCGCTATGACAAATCTTATAAATAGAGTGTGCATCCCTAAGTCAAATCAAGACGAAATTTCACGACCTCCACGACTTTTCTATGAACATTTGGACCTGTTCTATAAGAATCTAATCATTCTCAATTAATCTCTAGCAATCTACTTCTTTGCAATTTAATTTCTTTTATTGCTGGATCACCAAACCAACCTCCTCAATTACAATCGAATTTAGTTATTAGTTAGAAAAAAAATTATGTGATTCTTTGTGGAGATGACTCGTTCTCATTAGTCTACAAGCTCGTAAGAATTTGAAAAACATTATATTGAATCGTGATTCCCTGTGGAGTAGATTATTATATCTCACTCCATGTTTTGAACACCAACTATAATAATTGTGTTTACAACTATTTATAACATACAATTTAAGTCTAGTAAATACTATTTCTAAACCCTACAACATTTACTATTTTTCAGCTATTATTTTTACTATTTCTTACCCAGATTAAAACAGTCTATACCTAAAATACATACTATTATAATTTATACTAAAACAGTCTGCACTCCAATCAGATTTAGACTTCTATTATTATTATTACTATTATAATAAATATTTAAATATTAAGAAAAAGTAAGAAAAAAAAAAGTGATGATTGAAGTTGAGAAGAAACGTGTGGCTTACTCAGTATGTACACTTTGAGGCAGTATGATTGGATCTCAATTAGAAATAGTGAAGCATTAAAGATGAATTGAAATAATTTGTAGGGGCTTTTATGAAAAATAACTTCTTAATTAAATCAATGTAAATTTAAAATCAAACTACATTACTTATTTATTATTATTTTGACAGTGAGTATGATAGAGAAATCAAACTCCTAATCATGAAGTCAATATTACAAGTTATATGTCAGCTGGACTATATTTATTTGAGATAGAATGTCATAATAGTTTACGTACACGTTGTTTGTCAAGTATATTAATTATGTTGAAGTCTTTGAAAAAAATAATTAATTATGTTGAAGTATTAAAAGTATTTATTAAATCTTGATTGGGAGAAATTTCGTTTTCCCCCCCAATTTCGAAAAAAATTTCGAGAATATTTCGATTCCCCCCATTTCAACGAGATTTCGAGAAAATTTTAATTTTTTTTTTCTGATTAACTATGTTAGCTCAATTCAAAATTTTAAATTTTATGGTCTTGATTACACACAATTCTATAGTTTCAAACGCCAATGTCATTTTTTACAAATGATTAAGCATTTTTTATGTGCTATTTTTTTTAAATTTCTAACTTTTCTCAATTTTTAGCTTTATTTTTAACCCAAAACTTTCATTTATAAAGAAATTGAATTTGAAAAAATCACTCTACATTTATTTTTAAGCTCAATCAAACTTTTTTCATTAAATTTTCACATCATTTCACCTTAAATTTGAATTGATGTGAGTTTTTTCTTTTACCATCCAAAACTTTCATAATTTTCACATCATTTTACCTCAAAATATTCATAAACTTTTTATTATTTTGTAATTATTTTCAAAATTTTTGCTCTTGTATCAACAGTTACTCAAACATTTACAATAGACATTTAAATATTGTATTATTTTATAGAAATCGTGACTAAAAATGGTCAGTTATAATCTAATTAAGCCACAATCAAATTTCATTAATTAATTATAACAATTTCTATAAATTTTCATTAATTTTCATAAATTTTTTCAAAATTTTCTTCAATACGTAAACTGATATTTTTCTTTAAAAATATATTAACTGAAATGAAACTCTAAAGTAGTAGACCAAAATTGATAATTTCATCCTCAAATATTCAAGTGGACATTTTCTCGTTTTTCACACGGCACTTTGTATTATTATTATTATTATTATTATTATTATTAACATTACTTCTTTTAGCATAATTATTATTAATATTGCTACTTTTATAAGTCACGATCTGAATCTAGAAAGTTTAATTTAATAGAAAAAAGAATGTGAAAATTGCCTTTATAAATCCATCAACTATGGCATCAACATCCTTTCTCAGCCCCACCACCACCAAACTCTGCTACCTGCAAGTTGAAGAGCAGGGCCATGCCCCATTCACACAAGACCCGAAAATTGCCAAACCGACAGGTTCCAATCCAAACAAACAATCAATTTCGCTCGGTTTAAGCGATTTTTTTTTTGGTTTTTCCTGCACCAACAAGAAATAGAAACAGAAACAGAATCAAAAGAGAGACACAAAACAACTCAGAAATTCAAACCTTCCTCGTTTGCTCTCTCTAGTAAAAGGGTTTTTTTTCTTTTCTTTTTTTTCTATGTACAACTCCAGCAAACAAAATTGTAATCTTAGCCATAAAATAGACATTGTAGAATGTTTAACTGGTGGGAAAAGAACGAGAAAGAAGAAGTATTCAGTGTTTTAATCAAACGAGCTAGCTACTCAAAAGTCGTAATCGATATCGGTTGCATTTTGGGAGGCAGAGTGTTTAATTAGTCGTTCCTGCTCGTCATAACGGTCGAGGTTGTCACAAGGAGCAGGGAAGATGGTTCCTATCACTCGCCCGTGAACAAATGCACATTGGAATATATGTTTCTTCTTGTATGTTATCCCAACTGACATATCCCTGAATGTCACGTTTCTCACGGGAATGTCTTCGCTACCGTGCATACGGACGGGTACACGAACTCCCTGTCCGTGGATGCTTGTGAAGCTTATGTCCTTCAGCACTGGAACTGCCTTTGGATCGTATCCTTCGTCTGGATGTTCGTTGTAGTCTGTCTTTATGACAATCCCAACACGAACAGTATCAAGGGTCAGATTACGATAAGTAATGTCTTGCACATATCCTCCTCTTCCTGGAGCAGTCTTGATCCGAACACCACGCCTAGAGTTCCAAATCACGACATTCTCTACAATGACGTCCGATACGCCACCTGACATCTCACTACCAATTGATATACCAGCACTGAGGAATTTCCACCAAAATAACAAGTCAGTTACCATCTATAATGAAAAACAACACATGAATGCATTCAATATGTATATTTTCTCCCACGAACACGCGCTAGATATTTACCTAACCATAGATTGAAGTACGACGTTTCGGATTCGTATGTTTTTTGAGGGTTGCCCGTAAGCAATGCCATACTGATCCCAACCACTCTTAATCGCAATACCATCATCTCCAACACTTATGTAACAATCCTCAATCAGCATATCTTCACATGAATCTGTTTATGGCAACATAAAGAATTGAGGCAAGCCCTTATCAAATGACAATATATCAAGTTGCATACATCTAAATGTATATAATATATTAGACTATTAAAGTTGATCTTTTAAGTGACGACTTGTTAACATAAGCACTGATTAAAACCAATGCAATCTAAGTTTAACAGCAATTTAAGGTTAAGCTGCAAATCAGAACGAATTAAACTCAGACCCGGACTCGTCAATCATCCCACCGCCTAAAACCTCAATAATTATTCAGATCATTAAGCCAGTGCCACCGAGTTTAGACAACTGCGTTTCAGCTTCATTTTCTACATACAAAGTTATTCTATGGGGAAAGCTGAAATGGTCTTTGCTTTCTTAATTTGAGGTATCTAATATCCATCTCATACAAAAAGAAAAACTGATGCAATTTATCGATGTCAGCTCGAGGAACAGCTTAACCTACTCTACGTATAATATACAGCAGCACGTAATTACAAAAGTCGAGCATCCACTTGGACAATGAAATAAACAAAGCATTAAAGTTTACCAGGATCTATTCCGTCTGTGTTTGGTGCATCATGTACAGGAGCCAAGATCGTTACATTCCGGATAGTTACATTCTTACAGTCGTATGGATGAAGTGTCCAAAAAGGAGAGTCACGCAAAGTTATATTGCTGATCACAATATCCCTTGACCACATGATCTGAACGAGTGGGCCCCTTGTGTGGTTAAGAACCTTTTGGCGATATTTCTTCCACCATGTTTGCCCCTGTCCGTTTATGGTACCATTATGCCCTGTAAGTTGTGACATATACACGATCAGAAGTTGCAAATTAAACATTAGGCCTTTTCAGGGTACCAATGGTTGTGTTGTCTTTTAGTTCGTTGTACACAAATTTCCGTTTAGAAAGCATGTCCATGTCCGACATCTGTCGAACACTTGGACACGTCTCGAACACTTGTTTGTATAATATACAAGTTCAATACAGGTTTAACATTTGTTAAACACACATTGAACACATAGTAAGTACAAAACAAACACATAGTATAGGACACAAATGATATATTTTGAGAACAAAATACGTCAAACTCATTTCTTAGCATATAAATTCATGAACTTATTTGTCTCCTCAAGTTTACATATTTAATAAAGGTATGCGGATTGCAAACAAAAGAAATTCATCCTTTGTCTCCTCAAGTTAAAGATTTAAATTTTGATGCTACATTCATCAAGTGCTTTTTTTTTTTGGGTACTATTGATAAGATTTATGTTTCCAAGTAGTGGGACTTTTGTTTGATTATTCCAGGATTTCAAGTCAACTTCGGGCATAAGTGGATTCTTTTGCTCCTTTCAATTTGAACATTGGCCGAAGATTTTTGTTCTGGAGTAGAGGAGATCTCGATCTTTCATTGCCGTTGGCTTCTTCTTCGTCGTCCTCTTAGCTTTTTGGCAATCCAGTAGTACTTTTAATGATCTTTGTGGTTAATGCTTTTTGGCTCAATTTCTGTTCAGAATTTGGGTCGGCTCGGTTCTTTTATTGGCCTTTTCTTGGTGTGCACTTTCCAATCTCTTCCGGATATTCTTTTCAAGTTTTATGCCACTTTTAGTTTTCCTTACGTTCTTCTATTGTAATTTTTATTTTCTTTTTCTCACCCCTTGTGGAGTTTGTATCTTTTGAGCATTCGTCTCTTTTCATTTCATCAATGAAAAGCTTCAGTTCTTGTTAAAAAAATGCGTAAACTTATTATTATATTTCATTATTGTAAAAGGATGATATATACTTTCAAAAATATATAATTTACTAACTTGTCCTTGTAACCGTGTCCTAGATTTTTAAAAAATGATGTGCAGGTGTTTGTGTCATATCAATCTCTCATGTCTGTATCCGTGCTTCAAACATTTTCCCTTACTACCACAACTTTTCTTTTCCTTTTTCTTCCCTTTTTTTGGTAGTTTTTTTTTCCTCCCTTATAGATGAAGTGTAAATAGAAGATGAATTCAAATAATGAGTTTTCTTTTCAACCTTATTTTTCCTTGCTTTTTTACTTGTTCCAATCTCTCCTCACTCCTCTTCTACCCTCTCTGGTAGTAAGCAGCTTTTCTATAATCCAGATTTGAATCTTCACCAAGTTACCTCCAGTAACTCTACATAATCACGCTCGAGTAACTAAAAGTTAGAACACAGGTATTCATGGAGAGTGTAGAAATTTATTGATTGTAATTCATTATCTGCATCTGCCTCTTTTCAAGCGATAATAATTTACACTTTCTCGATATGACGATATCCTTATGTCCAAATTCCAAAGCAATGTTTGATAAAAACAGAACATAAATAAAGAAATGGTGACCAATCTGACCTGTTATCACAACATCTCTGAGATTTTGACCATGAATCAAACTCCCATATCGAGGTCCAACGTGCTCTCTTCCATACCCATAAGAAGGCAAAGGAGGCATCAGTGGCCAATATTTTTCATCCTGTAACATGAATAAGATTAGCCGACATTCAGCCCATAGCTAGAAGCTCATTCTACGAACAAATAAGTAGAAGCCACAGTGATTAAACCATGTCGAACAGAAGTTCTAAATAATCCATTTGTTTAACTAGAATCTGATATCTGATGAGTTGCATATTAGATAAAATGTCAAGTACCAAAAAACCATGAAAGATAACACGTTCGAAATTGCTGTGTGAAAACCTTTAAGGGTTTGGAGATCAATTTAACATTTCCATTGCTGTTTTTCAATGGAAAAATAGGTGAACTGATAGAGATGTGAATACAAAAATAGAGACATTCAAAAGGAGTCAATTCAAGCACATAACTGGCCAGTAAGAACCAGAGTTGATACAGTTGCACTCGTAAGCATAACCTGATTGTCTGAAACAACCTCCTACAGCCTCTTGTAGCATGAAAAAGTTTTAACTAATCATTGTTATGAAATGGCAAATGGTCTGGCTCTCCAGTAACTAATGATAGACTCTTGAATTTCAGAATACTAAAATATATGTGCCTAAACCATGTATCCCTACTAAAAATTTCCAATTTCCAGTTTGTTTCACCAAGTCCCAAAAACTATTCATAATCAGTATCAATACACTCTACTAGTAATTGGCAATACGTCCTGGTGAAGCTAAAAATCAACATAATGCTCCAATTGATTGCACAAACACTATGGTATCATATCTATCTATTCATCTATCCAAGATGTTAAAGAAAAGGTAAATAGCAAAGATCGACACAAAGATTTACATGGCACACTAATAGTGTGTTAGCTATGTCCATGAGTAGAGAGAAAGGATGCAGTTTAGATAATACAAATTGTAGAGGTGCCAATAGTGTTAAAGGGTTTATTTATGGCACCTCTCTATACCCTAGGCCCAAAATTGAATTTAGTCATTTCAGAGGCATCAATAGGATTAGAGAGACTACAAATTGTAGAGGCGCCAATAGGGTCAACAAGACCTGTCCTTAGTCATTCGGAGCACCAAATAACAAATTCAAGGCATTCTAACACAGGATACCTCGAGTAACTACTTTTAACTACCATAGCAAGTCCAAACAGGCTAAATAGCATCCTAATAGAAAGCAAGCAAGTTTAAACAGAAGAAACCAACTATTTCATCAAGTTCTTCTCATCATCATGTATCTAACCAAAACCAACTCCCTATACAGCCTTTCAAACAGAACATTTAACCAAATTCAAGTTGAAAGAGAGAATTCAGAAGAAAAACACACCTGAATCCCCAATATAACAGCATCTTCATCCAGAAACAAAGTCATATGACTAGTGAGATTAAAGGGAGCCGTAAGCCAACGCCCTGCAGGAACATTAAGCTGTCCCCCACCTTTGGTTCTCAACTTCGAAATAGCCAAAATAGCCTTCTCAAAGGCCTTGGTATTCAATGTCACCCCATCACCAACTGCTCCAAAATCCGTCAAATTAAACACAACAGGCCTCAGCCTCGGCAACGGCCGAACCGAGACTCGCCGGAGCAAGAAAAACCCATCACCGATAGTACTCTGCCAGAGAAAAATGGTGGCAACCGCCGCGATCCAGAACACTGTAAACAACGTCCTGTACGTGGAAAAGAAAGCCGGAACGCATCGCTTAAAGTCAATCCTCTGATTACTGAACCGCCCACCAAGAATCGAAGTCTCCACCATCATTACCACAATCCCAAACTGGGGTTTTCCTCAAAACTAGTGATCAATGAGGAAAATTAAGAAAGTGGGTTGGTTTGAATTGATTGTAGGCATGTGGGTTTGTGCAGAATCGATTGTGGGAGAGATCTAGAAAGGGGATTTGGGGTTCAGAAGCGAGAAGTAAGTGGAAATAGTAATTGGGGAATCGGAGAAGAGGGATTGTGACGGAATTTGGTGAGCTGTTAGTGATCAAAATCAGGTAGAAATTCTTGGAAGATTAGTGAAACTTACGATTTTGCAAGATTGAGTGTATTCCAAGGGAAGGTTTTCAAGTTTAATCGACGAGAGTTGGACTCTGCGGATTTAATTCAACATTAATTAATTGCTATTGCTTCAGTTCAACCATGGTAGAGTGAGAGATCTAATTATCTATAATCAATAATATATATTTAAATGAATCTTTACTTCTATTTTGTTTCTAAATTTTTAAGTTTAGATGATATAAATTTTGTGATATTTAAAAAGTAAAATCATAATTAGTTTTTAACTAAGAGATTATAAATTCAAATCTCTGCACTATATATTGTTGAATTAAAAACATAATATTTATTTACATGGCTTTGAAGTTCTATAAAGATGGATTAGGTTAATTTTTGAAAAATATTTTTTTTGTGTTTGAAAATTATACTTCTTTACCAACATTTGTTAATAATTAGATTCTAAGAAAAATTTGGAAACTCTTTTCAAAAAAAAAAAAAAAACAGAGAGAAAATTTGGAAACCTACAAAATAATGTTAGATTTTTTTTTTTCCTTAAGATTTCAAAAGTGTTTTTAGAAGATAATTGTGAGAGAGAAGTGATAGTGAGAGTAACTTTTGTGAACTTAATTTTTAAAAACTTGAAAATAAAAAATAAATCTATAAGATTGTTTTCAAATATAGAAAAATGAGTTAAACTATTTATAAATATAGAAAAATCTTATTGTCTATCAATGATAGACCGCAATAGAATAGCGCGATAGACTTCTATCGTTCAAGTCATAGCATTGTGTGGCGGTCTAGACAGTAAAATTTTTCTATATTTGTAAATAGTTTGATATTTTTTTTTTTTATAGTAATTTTCTAAACCCTTATCTACATCTTAGGTTTTAATTTTTTTTTTTTTCTTCCGATAATGAAAATAGGTAGATTTGGTGGATTAGAACCAATAATTAAATAAAAATTTAAATTAATTAATAGGTAAAATTTTATCTTGAAGCCTAAGCATAATTTAAGGTAATTTGTATGATTTTTTTAGGTGGAAAATTCGATTTTTTTCCTCCACATTTGTTGGTCTTAAAAAAGAAAAAGAAAAAGAAAAAGAATAGATTTTATTTTGTAATTTTTGTTTAATAGTTTATTCTAATATCACAGCGACAATTTTTTTTTACCTCCAACTTCTCTTTACAAGTATGGTTTTCCCAATAAAATCTACAAAATAAGAAAATAAATTGATAAAATTGTGTCAATAGACTCAATACCCAATTCTTTATCAAAATTTAAAATTTAGAAAGTTATTGTGATTTAAAGTCAATCAAATTGTGTTGAGTGGTTTGTAAACTAATTAATACCTCTAATTAATATAATTTTGAAAATCATGTCTAAGTTAAAATAAAATAATAATAATAATAATAAATAAATAAAAGAAAGAAAGAAAATCATCCTAACTTCATTTCTTTAATGTGAATAAATACTTAGAGAGGAACTTTATTTTCAGTTGGAAATATGTATCTTTCAAAAGGTAAAACTTGCATTTCATGGTTGAAATAAATAGAATAGGCCAAAAAGAGCCAAGAAACATTCAAAGCCCTTTTACCACAGTAATATATATATATATATATATTTAAAAAAAAAACAAGTTGTTTTGTTGTTATTAATATTATTAAGGTTAAAATATTATTTTGGTCTGTATAATGTGACAGTGATTCGAATTCAGTCATTATGCTTTTAAATATCTAATTTTAAATAATGTAGTTTCAATAAATCTTAAATTTAATTCTTAAAAGTTAATTTCTAGTTGGTTACATAATAGTAATAATTTTCATGCAAAAATATAGACTAAGTGAATATGTTTCTAAAATTTATAGTCAACAATAATTGGCATAGCTTTCCTCTCTAGAGATTAGAGGTTCAATCCTCACCTCTACAATTGTTGCACTAAAAAAATGCTTAAAAAAAATTTAGAGAAAAAAATTAATATACTCTAGGGATATGAACTAAAATTAAGATTTATTGAAAGTATAGACACTAAAATTGGATTTAGGGTTTAATGTTTTTATTTTATTATTATTATTTTAAAATATTATTTTTTAAATAAAAAATTAAAATTTACCGTTTTGCCTCTCGCTGCATCCACCACATGGTCAACCGGTCGCACGTTCTGTGGCCGAGCGCTCGTCCAGCATGCGCCGGTTGGCCCTCGAGGTGTATTTAAGACCTGCCTTCACCAGCTGAAAGTACAACGAAAAATTGTTTTTGAACAAGAGCTTTTTCAAGATTGTCCTATCTCCTGTATTCTGAGCATTCCGTTCGTTACTTGTGCAAGTTTCAATCAAGACAAACTTTATTTCTAAGTTGTTTTATCTTGGGGATGACGTGATAATAACTCTGAACTGTTTGCACCTTGGGCAGAGCCGCGAAACGTCTTAAAGAGAGTGAGCTTTGCGACTCAGCCTTCACGAGTTTTTGTTTTGCAGGCGTTCAGTACAAGTCGTCCATCGCATTGCTTGGCGTCCAATATCAGACGTCCAACACCAGATGTTGACCACTAGGCGTTAACCTCCAGACGTCCAGTTCCTTGTATTGACTGTCAAGGCGTTCAACTTCTCGACAGAGTACAAATTCCAACACATATACTACTATTCCATTATTTGATTTCAACTATATATTTATGTTATAGGTATTGAAGTGGTTTCCAAGGGGAAAGAATGGAGCATTATTCAAAAAAAAATAAATAAATAAATAAAAGTTTGAAGGATAGAGAAAACAAAGCAAGTGAGATAAGTTAAGAATGGGACCAAAGTGGTGGATGAGCTTCACCAATACCAATTACCAAAACCAACTTCATCCTTCTTACCTAATATCTTATCTTATCAACTTCTTCACTCTTCTTTTCCTTTTCAAAACCTAAATAATCATTTTTCAAATGTCAAACATGAAATCAAAATTATAAGAAAATAATAAAACTTAGCCCAAAACCAATCACGAGTAACGATGAATTTTGGAATGACTTTTAAAAGGGTTAAAAAAGTTTTAGCACATTCGAATTTTTTTGTAGTACATGCATGCACGGTTTGATCAAGATTTTAAAAAAATAATAATAATATTGGCTCAAAACCAATTCAATCGAGTAAAGATGAATTTAAAATGACTTTTGAAAGGGTAAAAATTTTTGCATGAAAATTGCGTTTAATTAGAAGTGTAAAAACTTCCTCCGGTTATACAACTCAAAATATCATTAATTAAAAAAAAATTAGTTCAACAATATGTAAGGCAGGGGATTAAAAACTTTGATATCTTGGTTGAGAGTACATGATTGATATCAGTGTTGATGTCAGTTAAGTTATGTTTATATTGACGATTAATTAAAATGATATGGATAATTAGATGATTAAATTTAACTAATTAAGTTAGTAGTGGTGATATTACATCAGCTTCAAATATTTTTTTAATTAAATAAAAGATTGGGACATGCGAACTACTATGGTAGGCGACCAAAGAGTGTATTCTAAACTACCTTTTGAAATGGATGATATGTTATTTTTAATAAATTACTTTATTTGGTAAATATTATTTAGAAATATTAAGTTATTGTAACTATTGGGTATAATGAATTTAAAAAATAATAATAAAAAGGATTTATATGCCATATTTTTTACCAGATGGCTTAACACTCTTTTTTATGGTTAAAATATCTGCCTCAACAAGAACCAAGTGACAACCTAATGACATATTCATTTGAGATTTTTTTTTAATAATATCATTTTCGTCTGTATATTTATTCAATTTTAATTTATGTAATTTTAAATGTCTAATATTAATTTATATGCTTTTCAATAAATATTAAATTTACTCCCTTAAAGTTAAATTTTATTGAAATTAGTTAAATAGTAATGATAATTTTCATGCACTGAAATATAATATGTAAATATATTTTTAAAATTTATAATGAAAAGTTCAATAGATAACAAATAGTTTTTGAAAAAATCAAACAATAAACAAAGAGCAAGATTAAATTTCAAATTTATGGAAAGTTTAGAAATTGAACATTTAAAATAAAAATAAAAAACTAAAATTAAACGAACTTCAAAAGACGAAATGGTATTTTGAAGAATCAAAGAAATCATCAAATCTCAACTCTTTTATAGACATCTAAAAGTTGTCAAATTGACTTAAGCTTTAACCCAATTCATTTGGCTATTGATGTTGTTGTTTATTAAATTCACTCCTAAATCTTAAATCCTTCAAGTTCATATGTGGAAATTCAGTCCCAAAATTGGATGTCCAATTAATTAGTAAATATATTTACAAGTAAGAAAATTGTCTATAGTAAGTATAAATTGGATTTGAAACTTCTTTAATGGAATAATTAAAGATCATACTTTCGAAAAATAGACATTAAAACCAACATTTGTTAAAGGAAATTTCGAAGACTAAATTCAACCTAAAATTGAACCAATGTAAAAAAAATATAAAATTCTCAAAGGAATTTTCGAAAACAGGTGGCGTTTAACGTTGATTTTCGAAGAAATATAAACGATTATAAAAGAATGTTAACTATTTTCTGTATTTGGTAAAATAAATTATAATTGAATCCACTAAAATCACTACTAGATTCCACTCCACTCTTTTTCAAATAGTTGTTAGATTCTGAAAAAAAAAAAAAAAATTGCAATTTTTAATTTTTAATTTTATCATTTAAAATTAAGATATATAATATATTTATAACCCAAAAATAAATTATAATTGAATCCACTAAAATCACTACTAGATTCCACTCTTTTTCAAATAGTTGTTAGATTCTGAGAAGAAAAAAAATTTGCAATTTTTAATTAATTAAGATTGTATCAATTTAAACTCTAAATTAAACTAATAATTAAAAAATAATATTAGTTAGTTACTGTATCTAAAACACACAATTAAAAAAAATAATATTAGTTCACAAATTTAGTATTATATTTACCAATAACCTAAATGTAACCAACTACCCAGCTAAAATTGAACCAATGTGAATAAATTAAATAATAAAAAAATTGAAGAACAATGCTTTTAAAATTTATAGTAAAAATGATAACAAAAAGTTTCTTAAACAAATCAAGGGGACTAAATTGAACCGCCTGGAAGTGAACAGCTGGGGTAATTAAAGTATTAACTACGATATAAAACAACGACATGACATTGGTTTAAAATTTAATTTGGAGGTAATAAAATAAACCAAAAAATATCTATCGGGAATCAGACTACTTATTCATTCGGTAATTACTAATTAATAATGAAACTTTATGAACTGAAAATTGGAGGGAGGCGCCAGGCCCAAGCAGTAGTGCAACGCATGGGCAACGCTCGAGGGCCCCAACAGCAAGCTATTGTGATTGGGCTCTCCCCCTTAAAAAATTAATTTAATATCATGTGGGCCGATGGCCCACGTATCAGATATTAAACTGATAAGAACAGATACTACACTTGATCTTAGCCAAAAGGCCGAGAAAGGTATGCTTTTTAAGGCCATATGCACTTTCCTTTTATACTCAGCCTTTTCCTCTCAACTCTGCTTTAACCGATGTGGGACAAACTTTTGCTTCTATCCATCTTCTCAAGAGTCGAGCCCAAATCTCATCGCTTTCTAAAATCAATTAAACATAAAAACATTGAAAGTATATTTTAGTGACCCTTTAGTAATTATTTATTTTTTGTTTTTTTATTTTTAAAAATTAAGCATATTTTTTTTATTTTTTTTATCGATCTTTTTGAAGTCTAAGAGTTGAATTATTAACTAAATTTCAAAAATAAAAACAAAACTTTTAAAATTTGACTTAATTTTTTTATAACATTAATAAAAAAAAAAGTACAAATCAAGAAATTTAGAAGTGAAATGAATCTAAGCTCTTAATTTTCAAATATTAAAAACCAAAAACGATTATATTCAAATTAATTTCTAGGTGAAGTATGGGATGTAGAGTTGTTGTATTAATGAAAAGTTTTTCAATGCAAAATAGGGTCAATATATAAAGTTTTAATCTTTATTTTGGTCCTTCAACTTTTAACTTTAATCCATTTTTATTATTGAATTTTCAAACTGCTTACTTTGGTTTTTGAGCTTGTGTTCCATTTTAATATTTGGACTTTTAAGACGTCTATTTTAGTCTCTAAACTTTTAAAATATAATCATTTTTTGTCTTTTCATATTATTTTTTCATGTAATATTTTAGGTTGTCCTATATTGTATATTCTTTATGTGACCTGAAGTTGTGTTTCATATTAACATTGCTAGTACACATATTTAAAGTTATACTATCAATTTGTTAAAATTAGAAGGTAAGAATCAAAATAATTTTTATTTTAAAGGTACGATGACTAGAAGAAATCTTTTGATAGTCTAAAAAAGGAACAATTATAAAAATTTAGAGACCAAAATGTATATTTTTGTGAGTTGCGAAAACATAAGAAAAGGTTTAACCAAAATCTTTCCTACGCTATTGAAATTAGATAATGAAATGCTAATGGAGTAATGCGACATTCAAAACTTTTCCATCAAATCCTTCATAAATAATAATAATAATAATAATAATAATAATAATAATAATAACTAATGCAATTAAAATCGAATGATAATATGGTCCCACATGAAAAATAAAATAAAGGAAATTAAATTAAATATCTCTTTATTTGCTACATCAAAAAACTCTATACCTCTAAACAATGCTTTCAAGGAGGTAGGTGTTAGAGAAAAACATCTCACTACTACCACAAATAAATTAAAAGAAAATAATAAACTGAAAACATAAGAATAAATATGAAAAACTTCTAAATCGGAGAAAAAACTACGAACCATAAAACTATTACAATCTCACAGAAACTCTCTTCGTCCCCTATTACTGAGCTAGTATACTTCTTGAACTTTTCAAATGCGAGACAATTGTACTTCTAATATTTTGTCAAACCCAATAGTGGATGACATCAAAATAGTTTTTAAACATTGTAAAACAATTAAATGATACAAAATAAGTGTTTCCTAATGTGAGTTTATCATTCCAAATATCAAAACATGAATTACATAAAGACTTATATGTTGGGAAAAACTTCCCACTTCTACCGTATGAATAAGCAGAAAAATAAAAAAAGAAATTAAAAGAAGGCAATAAAATTGAAAATACAAGAATTAATGTAAAAAAAACTACAAACCAGAGAAAAAATCATGAACCAGAAAAAGTTCACTATGTGAAAAATTATTATAAATACACAAAATAATTCTCTCTCATGATCCCAATTACAAGAGCATTCTTTCAAAACATGTATACTACTCACACCCTCTTCCCACTCACACTCTTAAACTAGAGAACACATAAAAGAACTTTAATTAGAGTTAGCCCACTCAAGCTTAAAGTGTTTTTAACTGAGACAACTTGAAACCAAAGGCAATAAACTCCTTTTATAGTGTTTGGAGTGCATGACTTTCTTGAACCATTTCGATGTGGGACAACTGCACTTTTAATATTTTGCCAAAATCCAACAAATTTCACCTTGACAAGATATTTGAGGAATCCACAGCTACTGTTACATCCATTGTCTTCATCAACAATCATAATTCTCAACTCAGAGAACTATAACCTACTCCACTATAAAGAGTAATCCACTTGGAATACCATCTTCCAAGAGTTATCTTTTTCGTCACATGCCAATAAACCTTGTTGAAATTTATAGTGCAATTTCTACTTACTTGGCTCACCCGAAAGTTTTTCAACCATCGACACCACTTTCACCACACACTTCATCAAGTCAATGCTCGTGTGCAAACTTATGGAACTGCTAACATTACATCTTTTGTCATGATGAAGTGGACATACCATAAGGATGAATATTATCTTTCTTCAGAAGAACGAATTATCATCTTTCGTGATGATGGAGACAAAGTTAGCATCCTACTCATGCCCTTTTACGAATCTGCTATATTTTTCACGTGTCCAGTCTATTCGCATTCCTAGCAGCCTATCTTCTGCTCCAAGACTTTCTTCTTTCAACATCTGCTAGAATCATTCATTGACTCTATTGGACCAGAATCACCGCTTAAGTTGCACTTGTGTAACTCATATTGTATTAACACATCCTTGATTTGCACTTGCCACAAGTTGAAGTTGATTATTCCATCAAATTTCTCCACATCAAACTTTACTAGACTCATAAAACTTGATACACGTCTGCTTCGCTCCTAACACATCAGCAAATGGTGTATAACATACACTATTCACAATACCACAATTTGTTTCAAGAATTTTTTTTCTGATGTAAAAGCTCAGACAATGTTGCAACCACAGAGCATACTCGAAAATCAAAGAAACTACGAACTTAGAGCTTTAATACCACTTGTTGGAAAAAACCTCCCACTTTTATCGTAGGAATAAACAAAAAATAACAGAGAAATTAAGAGAAAGCAATAAAATTGGAAATACAAGAATTAACATGAAAAAATTTCAAACCGAAGAAAAAATCACAAACCAGAAAAATTCCACTATGTGAAAAATTATTACAACTACACATAATAATTCTCTCCTGATCTCAATTTCAAGTGCACTCTCTCAAAAAATTTATACTACTCACATCTTTTTCTCACTCTCTACTTAGAAAATCCATAAGGAGTATAATTAGAGTTAGCTCTCAAGTTAAAATGTTTCTAACTAGAACAACCTGGAAGGCTTCTTTTAGCGCAACTGGACTTCTAATATTTTTGTCAAAACCTAACCTTATATATATTTCTCAAGCTACCTATTGAAGTCAAAATTGATTTCGTAGAAATATTATCGATTAACGTTTTGATTAATTAGACAATCAACACAATTTTGAAAATTTAATTTTGAATTTGAATTTATTAAATTTAATTTTAATAGTAATAATAAATAGTGTAACTTAACTAATTAATAGTTGCATTAGTTATGCGTCTTAAAACTCCAATCGGTCGCGACACCCACATGTAAAAGCTTATTCCATCTCTCTCTTGGAGCTTAAGATTTTAGCTCAATTCATATGTGTCTCTTGAAAATGAGTGCATCTCTCGAAGCTGATTCTAAATTTATTAATTTTGAAAATTTAAAGTTTAAATTGATTCTAAATTGGAGTTTAAATTGATAAATAATTATTATTATTATTAATTAAATAATTAAAAAGATGGGAGGACAATGCTTTTAAAATTTGTAGTAAAAATGATAGCAAAGAATTTCTTAGGGGACTAAATTGAACCGCCTGGAAGTGCACAACTGGGGTAATTAAAAGTATGATATAAAAATAGAAGACATTGGTTTAAAACTTCATTTAATACTTAAGACTCTTATAAATTTAATTGGAGTTTGTTTTATACAATCTACCAAAAAATTTCTTTTAAAAACAAAGAAAGAATCCGTGTCCATTTGTTCATGTCAGTACCCTTAATAATTAATAATGAAACTTTATGAACTGGAATTTGGAGGGGTGCGCCAAAGCCTAAGCAGTAGTGCAACGCATGGGCGACGCTCGAGAGCCCCAATAGCAAGCTATTAGGATGGGCTCTCCCCCTTAAAAAATTAATTTAATATCATGTGGACCGATGGCCCACGTATCAGATATTAAACTGATAAGAACAGATACTACACTTGATCTTAGCCAAAAGGCCGAGAAAGGTATGCTTTTCCATGACATATGCACTTCCCTTTTATACTCGCCCTCTTCCTCTCAACTCTGCTGTTTGACCGATGTGGGACAAATTTTTGGTTCTTTTATAAATCCCATCTTCATCGTCTTTTTTCTTTTCTTCCTACAAATTCAATAGTTTTGATCAATAATAAGAATCCCCGGCAATTAATTAATAAAAATGGTGAGCTCTAAATATTTGGTTAATTAATAATTATTTTAATTCACCCTTACCTTCAAAGTTCGAAATATCTATGAAAATATCGAGGTCCCGATTTTACGAAAATATTGATAGAAATATCGATATCGATGGAAATTTCAAAAAAATTTATGAAAATTGGTGGAAATTGTTATAATTAGTTAATGAAACTATGATTGTAACTTAGTTATACTATAATTGACCATTTTTAATCATTATTTCTATAAAAGAATACAATATTTAGATGTATATTCTAAAATATTTGTATAAATGTCAATGCTATGGCAGAAATTTAAAAAAATGAAAAAATAATTACAAAATTACAGACCATGAAATATTTACATATAAAATAATTGTAAATTGTTTATTATAGAATGAAATGGATACAAAAATGAAAAATCATAACATTAAACTAACATAACATAACACAACAAGGATAGAAAAATCATAACATTAAAATAAAAGGGATGTAAAAAGCATAACATTAAACATAACACAATATAATGGAAAAGAAATAAGAAAAATAAAACTCTAGAAGTAGATAGAGCTTGAGAGAAAATGAGAGGAAAATAAGAACACACATCAATTCAAGTTTGAGGTGAAATGATGTGAAAATTCAATGAAAAAGATTTTAATGAAAATATATTGTTTTTTGATGGTAAAAAAGAAAAAAAAAATCTCATTAAACTAGCATAGCTAATTGTTAAAAAAGATTGAAAAATTAAAAAAAAAAACTTCAAAATTTAGATAGAAACCTAAAAATTTCGAGAAATTGGGGAAAAATCGAAATTTCCCCCTACTAAAATTTCAAACTATGTCTACATTAAAATGGTGAGCACTACATTCAAGTTAATTTATAAATCTGGTCCATATGATTTTAAAAAATTAGGGATTCGTTTGGATTGACTAAAAAAAATATTTTTCAAAAAACTCATTTTTAAACTCTTTTGACAAAATATGTTTAAAGTACATTTCAAAAGTTATTTTGAGTAGTTGTCAAACACTCTAATATTTTCCAAAATGACTTATTTTTTCAATTAAACACTTGAAAATGTATTCCAAACACATCCTAAAATTAAGTCTAAATTTGACTCTCTTAGAGGCGTTTGGGGCAATAACTATAAGTTGGTGGAGTAAATTATTATATATAACTATTTATAATCTATTGTAGTAAATACTATTTTAAAACCCTATTTGCTACAATATTTACTATTTTTCACCCATCCTATCTTTTCTTCTTTGTTATAGTGTTTACTATTTTCTATCCAAACAAAAATAGTTTACACCCCAATTACAAACTATTATAGACTAGACTAAAATAGTCTACAACTCAAACACTAAATATTATAACTCATGGACTATAATAATCAACTCAGTGCCCAAACGCCCTCATTAATTTTTATGTAGAGACGATTTATGAGAGTTTTATGTTAGGTATCCACCTGTACTTAGTAAAACCTAACAAGAAATATAGCCAAAAAGAGAGAGCAACGACGCTCTTCAAATATATTCAATTTCCTACGTATCTTCAGACAAGTCACAAAAACAAAATACATAACAATAAAAGAACTAAGGACAATAACGATGCTAAACATTATTTTATCTATTGATTTTTATGTTTTATTGTCTACATTTTAATGGTACTTTCAAAATCAAAGTCAAATTTTAAAGACTAAAAAAAAGTAGTTTTTGTTTTAGAAATTGGTTGATAATTCAAATGGTTATATGGAAAGTATGAAAAAATGTGACTAGGAAATTGTGAGAAAACAAGCATCAGTTTCAAAAACTAAAAACTAAAAAATCAAATTGTTACCAAACAGGGCCTACAAAATTATTTTTATAGTTTTTATAACTTGACTTAGTTTTTAAAAATATAGATAACAAGTCGATAATAAAACAAATAAATTTATGGTTGAAAATAATGTTTATAAACTTAACTTTTTTTAAAATAAAATAGTTATCGACTAAACCAAAAACAAATAAATTTATAAGATGGAGTATAAGTTTAATTTGTAAAAAAAAAAAAAAAAAAAAAAAAAAAGCCATATATTTATCAATATACTAACATGGGACACTTTGTAATGTTCATATTCGATGATTCTTTAGAACTTACTTGAAGGTCGGGACTGCTTCAACAATGAAGTCCAAACATTTATTGATGACATCCGAGTTTTTCATTGACGAGAAATTGTGTTTGGCTTCTCTTTTTGTCCTAACATCTATAATACTATTGCTCACATTTTGGTATGTAATGCACGACCAACCAAAGTCTCTAATGTCTGACTTGAAGATCAACCCTCATGGATGGATGTTGCGGTGTCTAGTGATTTCTTGTTAGCTTTGTTTTTCTTTGTATTATTCAAAAAAAAAAAAAAAAAAAAAAAAAAAAAACCTCTAGGATATATCAAACACAAAATTAGATTTCTTAAGCTATTTAAGATTTTTTAAAGTTCATGGACTTATTTGACACAATCTTTTAAAATTTAGAGACTAAACTTTTAATTTGACTTTATTGTTTAAACATTTAGACTTTTTAGAACAATAAATGTTGGGTAAGAATTTGAAGTTTTTTTAGTCTCAAAGAAAACAAGCAAATATCAAATTAGATCAAAATGAAATTTCATTGGGCAACTCAGGTTAAAATTTTAATTTATCACACAAGAAAAAAAAAAGAATAAATTATTTTTAAGTTAAAATATCATTATGGTCCCTATACTATAAAGTTTGTTTAATTTTAATCTTTATACTTTCAATAAATTTTAAATTCAGTCTCCACCGCTAGTTTATTGTTGTTATTTTTAAAAAAAAACCATTATCCTTTAGCATTTTTACTATAATTTTTAAAACATATTCACATATCGTATTTCCTTGCATAAAAAATTGTTGTTATTATTTAGAAAAATTTTAAAAAATAAAAAATAAGATAAATTATTTACACAAAATAGTAAAATTTTTAGATAGTTGTGATAGACGTTGATAGAAGTCTATCAAGATCTATCGGTGATAGAAGTGATAAAAGTTTATCACTGATAGATGTTGATAGAAGTCTATCAATGTCTATTGGTGTTTTTTTTTTTATGTAAATAGTTTGATATTTTTTTTATCTGTGAAAATTTCTCTATTATTTAACTAGGCAAAATTAACTTTGAGAGACTAAATTTAAGATTTATCGAAAATACATAAACTAAAATTGGACAATTAATGTAACGCCCCAAGTTTAGGAGGAGGGACATAAATGAATTGATATCATATCCGAATGAGTGGGACCCTTAGGACATGAAAATATAGTTAAAAAATGCTTAAAAAAATTGAAAGTTATTACTTATATCAAGGTGCACCTTCTTTTCTGTGACTCAATCATAAAACTCCAAAGTTAAGCGCTCTTAGCTTAGATTAGCTTAGAGCAATCCTATGTTAGGTGACCTCGACAAGTAAGGATGATCTTACCCGGTCGCAGGGGATGCAGGGAATGTTCGGCGTTACAATAAAAATACAAAGACTAAAATTGAACAAACTTCAAAATATAGGGACCAAAAATATATTTTAACCTTATTTTTCTAAAAAAACTCATAAACTTTGCCTTTTTATTTTAAAAACATATTATATTTTTAAAGGTTACAATATTAGTATCGACATTTTATAAAATTTTCAAAACTATATTTGAGTACAAATCTTTGAAAATTTTGTATGAAAATTGAGACTAGAAATAATGTGACAATAACCTAAAACAAAATTTAAATCGTTAATTTGTTCTAAGTACAAAATTTAATATGATATTATTCTTAAAAAAAAAGAAAAGAAAAATTATCACCCTCCTAATGGATGAGTTAGAAATGAAGCTTAAAATCTCTATATCCACAACAAGACTATCATAGGCCATTCATTCCCTACATATATTTTATAACACTATCCACCAATTCTCTTTTACCTTTTTGGAAGCTCTTCCAGCCATGGCCCTCTCCATTTCTTCCACTGCTCTCTCAACTTTACCAATCAGGTTGAATTTTTAATCACAATTTCTTTTTTCATTTATTTCTCTCCCTATTTTTCATTCCCTTTTTTGTTCTGTTTCGCAACAGAGAATCATTTCACAGAGGACATTTTCCGGGAAAATTCTCAAATTATAAGCTCCGGCGAGACTGCTCCGATTTGAAGGCTGCAAAATCCGGCGTGTCTAGCGTCTGTGAACCGCTCCCTCCTGATCGACCCCTCTGGTTCCCCGGCAGCAGCCCGCCGGAGTGGCTCGACGGCAGGTTAATTTAATTATAGCTTAATTCACTCGTTTCTTTCGTCTCCTTTGATCTGTGGAATTAAACGATTATATTAACATTTCTCTGTTTCCTTCGCAGCCTTCCCGGCGATTTTGGCTTCGATCCGCTTGGATTGGGTATGCTAGTTTTTTATTTTTTTTTTAATTTTTTTTTTTTTTTTTTTTTTTTTTTTTTTTTTTTGCCGTCCTTATTGGTGCCTCGTTTGCCTTTTGTTTTCTTTATTATAATTATTGGTATGTTAGTATTAATATTACATAAATACTATATTTAAATTTTAAGTTTTATAGTTTAATGATTGAGATAATATATATCTTAGATTTTTTTATATCTATGTTTGAATTGAAATTTTAGATTTAGATTAGGAAAATTTTTAAAAATAGAAAAATAAGGGAAATTATTTACATAAAATAGCAAAATTTTGAGATAGTTGTGATAGGCGCTGATAGAAGTCTATCAATGATAGAAATGATAGAAGTATATCACTTATAGATGCTGATAGAAGTCTATCAATGTCTATTAGTGTTTTTTTTTTTGCTATTTTTGGTAAATAGTTTGACATTTTTTCTATCGGTGAAAATTTTCTTTTAAATTATATATATAAATAGTTAATTATTTTGTTTTAATGGAAAAATTGAATAAAGTGTCGAAAAATTACTATAAACCGAAAAAATATCAAACTATTTACAAATATAGAAAAATTTCACTGAGTATTATGATAGATTGCGATAGAATTCTATATTTGTAAATAGTTTGACTCATTTTTCTATATTTGAAAACAACCCTAAATTGTCCTCAAATTCAAAATTTTCACATGGAATTAATCCATCGAATGGAAAATTTTAATAAAAAATTAATTATTTAATTAAAACTTTTTTTTAACAATTATTACTTTAAGTTAAAAAAACAAAATAGAAGAAAATTTCACCATGGAAACTCGATTCTTGTAAATTCCTTAAGAGTAATTCTACCTCGATCTTTGTAAAATTAAATGGAGAATTTCGTAGGATGGAGAAGTCATCTTGGCCCCACTCCGCCAATTTTAGTGTAGGTACTTTTTAATGTAAAGTCTTAAGTCTTAATATTTATACTCCCAATAAATCTTAAATTTAGTATTTATTGCTAGTGTAAGTTGATTTTTGAAAAAAAAAACCATTTGGTTATTTATTAACATTTTCCTTATAAATTTTGTTGACATGTTTATGGTATTTTTTGTAACTTTGAGTGACTAATTAAAAGTATGATTAAAATTAATATAGCTACCAAAATTATATTTTAACATAATTTTAACAATTATGATGGTTGTGTCAGGTTCTGACCCAGAGCTACTAAAATGGTTCGCGCAAGCGGAGCTAATGCACGCGAGATGGGCAATGCTAGCCGTGGCCGGAATCCTACTACCGGAATGGTTCGAAAGCTTAGGACTAATACAGAATTTCTCGTGGTACGACGCCGGATCGCGAGAGTATTTTACAGATCCGACGACATTGCTGGTGGCGCAATTGGCATTGATGGGGTGGGTTGAGGGGCGGCGGTGGGCAGACATGGTCAACCCGGGCAGCGTTGACGTTGACCTAAAGCTGCCCCACAAAAAGAAGGCAAAGCCAGACGTGGGCTACCCGGGTGGGTTTTGGTTTGACCCGATGATGTGGGGCAGGGGGTCGCCGGAGCCGGTCATGGTGTTGCGGACTAAAGAGATAAAGAATGGGCGGCTGGCCATGCTGGCGTTTGTTGGACTGTGGTTTCAGGCTATTTATACTGGCCAAGGGCCGCTTGAGAATCTCGCCGCCCACGTGGCAGATCCCGGCCATTGCAATATATTTTCGGTAAGAATGCTTGAATTTCTAACGCTGTTTGGAAATTATTTGATTTTTAAAAGGCTAAATTATACAAAAAAAATACATCTAAACTTTATACTTTGTATCAAAAATACATTTAAACTTTCAAAAATTAAAAAATATCCTTAAATTTTCTTTTAAAAAAAGTTAAAAGAATATCTTACAGTTAGTTTTGGATGAAAACGTTAATATTTTGTTTCAAATATACCATTAAACTTTCAAAAGTTTAAAAAATACTCTTAAACTTAAAAAACTTAAAAAACAACCTTACTGTTAGTATATAAACACGAATGGTTAATACTCGTTTTAAAAATATCATAGAACTTTCAAAAGTTGCATTAATACTCCTATAATAGGAACATTTAAAAAAAATTAAGTAAGAGTATTAATGCAACTTTGTTAAAGTATACCTTTAAACTTAAGAAAAAAAAAAAGTTAAAGTACACCTTACTGTTAGTTTTAAATAGAAACCGTTAATATTTTGTTTAAAAAATATCCTTGAACTTTCAAAACTTTATAAAATACTCTTAAACTTTAAAAAAAAAACTTAAAAAACACCATTATTGTTATTAATATGAACACAAATGGTTGATACTCGTTTATGAGCATTTTTAACATTTTTTTTTAAGTAAGGGTACTAATGTAACTTGTTAAAAAATTTAATGATGTAATAGAAGATTTTTTTTCTTTTTAAGTTTCTAACGGGTGTTCACTTTTTTTTTTTTTTTTTTTGCAGGCGTTTAGTTCAGGTTCGGGTTGAGTTGGATTATATATTGGTTTAGTTGAGATGGTGAAGTGTGTACAGGAAGCAAAGAGGGGAGAAGAATTTGTAATGGTTGACTACAATGATATTTGGATCTCTATTGGTTGAAGATTTAACAAAGTACTATTGAACCAAAAATTGTCGCTCAATATGTGACTTTAAACCACATCAACTCAATTTAATTATAACCAAAAAAAAAAATAAAAAATTGTTGCTCAATATATCAAGTCATTTTTTCATCAGTCAACTAATGATCAAGTTAAGTTAATGACTATTTAAAATTATTTTTCAAATTTCAAGTTCTAAAGTAATTGTTTTGAAATTTCATAAACCAAATAGACATCAACTCCAAACGTCAAGCGAAAGTGCATTTTGCCTAAATTATTTGATAATAGTTTAAATTCGACTTTAACCAAGGTTTAAAATATCGATGTCGATGGAAATATCGATAAAATATCGATTTCGATGGATATTTCTGAAAAAATTATAAAAACAAAAAAATTTAAATTTAAATTTAAATTAGTAAATAAACATTTTATTATTTTCAAATAAGTAAACATGTCTATTATTTATATTATATTTATATTAGTGGCATTTTGATATTTATTTTTCGTGTTTCGTAAATTTTTCTACGATATAATGGAAATATCGATTCACCCCTAATATCGATATCGAACTCATGGAAACATGGAAATATCGATGCAAATTTTGACATATCGATGGAAATTTAATACTATGACTTTAACAATTGTACTTTCTAGAAAAAAAGCTATAAGAACAATTATTTTTATTGTTTAATAATATATTTTCACACATTCTGAATAATATTTTAAATTAAGATCTAATTTCTAACTCGACTATCAAATATTACAACTCTATTCAAATTTCTTGTCACTAATCAAACACATAATAGCCCATTCGAACATATTTTATTGAATAAAGGCACAAATTCATATTCCAAAGGTGGATAGTTCGATCCCCAACCCACAATTGTTGAACTACAATAAATCAAACATGGACTTAATAATTTCAGGCTTAAGGCTAAAAGTAAATTAAAATGTGGTAAGTGTTAGGGACAATAGACCTCCAAATATATTCACAATAGTATGATATTGTCCACTTCAGACATAACTCTTATACTTTATTTTTTGTTTCGCTCAAAATGGCTCTACCATTGGAGATACTAATTCTCCTTTATAAAATCATAATCATCCTCTTATCTAGTTAATGTGGGATTTTGATCTCCTCCCAACAAACTCCTCTCGAACAAAGGACCACTGAGTCTTCCCTCAAATAGTCATCTGCCATTCGAATTACACTTGAGCACATTGTAAGCTCAACCATGGAGTAGTTGTCCATGTGAATTACAATAGAGCGCACTGTCTGTTCGAAGGCTCAACCACATATGGTTACCACCATGGCTAGATCTTTTGAGGCTATCCACTTCTCTGTTCGGCACCCGAGGAATCTACCAAATGGCTAAGTCAGAGCATGAATTTGACACCACTTGTTAGAGACAACAAACCTCCATATATCTCCACAATGTTATGATATATATTGTCCACTTCGGGTATAACTCTCATGACTTTGATTTTGATTTCACTCAAAGAGCCTCATACTATTGAAAATAGTTGTCTTCCCTTATAATCCCATGATCATAATCTTATTTAACCAATATAGGACATTGATCACATTCCAAACAGTACCATCAAAGTGGACAAGTTTTAATTTTCTTTTTAACGACATAGTTAAATGACTTGGAAAAAATTGATTTAAATACTATCTTAGTCCCTATAGTTTGAGTTGTTTTATTTTAGTATCTATACATTCAATTGTACAATTTAGTCATTGTAGTTTCAATAAATCTTAAATTTAATATTACAAATTTTTAAATAAAAATAATAAAACAATAATCATAAGAAAAATGATTATAAATAGAAAAATATCAAACTATTTACAAATATAAAATTTTTCTATTATCTATTAACGATAGGCCACGATAAACTTTTATTTTTATTGATAGATAGTAAAAATTTTCTATATTTATAAATAATGGTCCTAAAATTATAATTTCATCTAAGGCCATGTATTTAATTTTCAAAATTTTATCACACACATATATTTTGGCTGTCGAAAGACCACGTGGCTTTAAAATAAGTCGCTACGTGGAACATATTATCGGACTCTTTTCTCAGTGGAAAATTTAACTAACAAATCACAGACCACTGCATCATTTCCAGAGCGGCAGACCGACGGAGACATGTATCGAACGGCGGCGAAGCGTCTGATCGTCGGCGTGACCTCCGATAGAAATGGCATTCACCGTCTCAGGTTTCCATCACCTTCCACCTTCCTCGACCATTCTTCCTTCTCCACAGCTACCAATTCACAAGTATTTCCTAATTCTCAAATCCCCAATCAACACCATATTCGTCAAGAAACTCCTACTTCTTCTGATTCTGCATCTTCTTCATCTTCTTCTTGGTCCACATCAACTTCGGGCGAAGAAACCCGAAGCCATGAGAATCGGCGGCCGAGAGTTGAGTATCAAGAGGAGCAGGCTCGCGTCCTCCAGGCTGCTCTTTCCCATGTGGTCTGTCCTCTCATCTCTTTCCATTCTTACTCATTTGTTTAGTTGTAATTGAAAGTTCTGCATAGCCAAATGGATGCCCCTGTTCGATTATGTCAAAAATTTTATCCAGAGTTCCTAATGATTTTCTTGATCTTTCTCATCGATTGCTGTAAATAGCATCTAGGGCTGGCCTTATTGAACGAGTTTGGGTCTTCTTGGTCTGCTTCAATCTCTAGGTTTTTCAAGATTTAGAGATTTGAAGTGTAATTTGGCGTTTGTGAAATATTACAGGTGAAGCTAGGATGGACTGAGGCCGCTATGATTGCTGGTGCAAGGGATATTGGCATGTCACCTTCCATTGTTGGATCCTTTGCCAGGAAGGAAGCCGAATTAGTTGAGGTGTATACTCGTGTTTTCTTGATTTCTTTCACTTTCCCCATTTACATCTTGGACAACCCATTTGAATTAGTCATATGTATTACGTACATACTGGCACTGTGGTTAATAAGCATGAAGTTCTTGACCTTGCCTGTTAGTTAGTTCAAAATCTGCAGGCTTCCTTTTTTATTACGGTCATAGTTCATTAAATTTATGAAATTATCAGGCTTCAAGAGATTTTTGTATGGACGACACAAATTTGGTTGTGCCAATGTCAAATGACCTGAATTCTAAAAACAATGATAACTAACCTTTTGCTTCCGTCACAAATCACTAACTAACTATAAATTGTCCATTCGCAATCGCGAGTTTTCATCCATCGCGAATGGATGAGATCCTGAATACGATTTCACATTCGAGAAAAGTCGTAAGATCGTGAAAATTCGTGATGCGTCTTAGAATCACGTTCAGAGTCTCATCAATTCGCAATAGGTGCAAACCCACGATCACAAATGGGCAATTGAGAAGTTAAGTTGGATGGTACTTTGTGATGTAAGCAAAAAAAAAGGTTAGTTTTCATTGTTTTTCAGAATCTGAATCATTTGACATTAACCCAACCAAATTTGGGTCAACCATTTGAAAGACTCAAGCTCAAGTTAGTGTTGTAAGAAGCTCCCTGTGCTATGTTGTTGCTCGTGGTTGTGGCACTAAGTTTATATCTTATACAAACTTTAGCTAAAAGGTCCCATGAAATATGCTTGTTATAATAATAAGTATACACAATCACCATCATTGCCGAATATACATTGTTATTTATATTTTGTTCCTATTAGTTCCTATTGGTTTAAGTTTAATAGGCCTGATCACTTGCACGATCTTATTTGCTGTTGAAAGTTTAAAATAGTCTTTTAAGATGTCACAAACAACTATAGCAGATGGTTTAATCTTGTTAACTTTCTAGTACTAGCAAGCTAGCATTTCTATTTCGGAAAAAACTGTTCTATTTTGGAAACTAGTTTTAAGTATATTTAAGGTTCATTTGTTTGCTTATGTTCTGAGGGATCATTTGCAAGTTGTAACATGGTTTATCTGAGTTTAAGTTGCTTCTCTCTTCTACTAGTTTGCTGTCTGCCTAATCGGGTCAAGGGATTTACATTCTTTTTCCACTTTCAGTTTTTCATGGATGATTGCTTACAGCGGCTCATCGATCTAATTGAGGCAGAAGAAGGCCTTAAGAATTTGATACTTCGTGAACGTATTTACAAGCTTGTTAGAGCTCGTCTAGAAATGCAAGCTCCCTTCATGTCAAAATGGGCTCAGGCTCTCAGTATCCAGGTATCGTTATCGGTACCGTATGCTCTTTAACATCTTTAACATGGAATACCTGATCAGGATCTTAAAAAGTAGTAGTAGTTATGAGCTGGTCCTACAGGCACAACCAGCAAATCTAGCAACTAGCTTTAAACAACGGGCGACGCTCGTTGATGAGATTTGGCATGCTGCTGGCGGTGACACCTCTGACATTGATTGGTACGTCAAGCGTACTATTTTGGGAGGAATATACTCAGCTACTGAGATATACATGCTCACTGATAGTTCTCCAGGTGAATTTTCTCAAGTTCCTGGACTTTGAATTTAAATTTGCTTGAATTCTAATCTTTTTCTGTCTGCATTGTTGGATGGATTGTAAGAGGTTTTTGTACTGACGACCAAGTTCTGGAGGTGTTAATGCAGAATGATCCAATACTAAAAAACGAATGAAAACTAAGCTTATGCTGACGTCACATAGCACTATCATGTTAGAGACGTCCCTCCCATGACAAAATAATCGGAGCCCTCACGCGATATTCATTTCAATCGAGATTTATTTTCTTTTCTTTTCTTTTCTTTTAAAAAATCAACCGTCTTCAATTGGTGACTAAAAATGAAAATCGCATTAGGGCTCCAACCATTTCGCGATAAGTGAGATTCCCTAACGCGATAATGCATTTCAGGTGGTGGAGTGCTTTATGACGTAAGCAAAATTTTATTTTTCTTGAGTTTTTAGGATTGGGTCATTCCGTATTAACACTGCTAAAATTGGGTCATATGTACAAAAATCTCGAATTGTTGTGGGTACTGTACCAAATGACTTCCTACTCCTTGTAACTACGTACTAGGAACTTTTTAAGCCTCCTTGCCTTTGGTTCTATTCGTTTATGTCGTTGATCATTGGTAGACATAGCTTGCAAACATCTCTATAATGGTCCCACTGAAAGCCTGCCCTTTTTTCCCTTCCCTGTAGATTTTCAGGATACATGGACTTTCTTGGACAATCGTTTGAAAGATGCGTTCGATATAAAGAAAACCGTCCAAGAGGTATCGTTTGTGCACTTTTCGGTTCTGAGTTTTGTAATAATGTCCTTACGAGGAAATTTCTCTGAAGTTCAAGTGTGTTTATTTATTTATTTATTTATTTTTTGCTGCATTTGACTGAGGCTATGCAGGCAAAGTATCTGGCAGAAGCTGTAGGTGCTGGAATGGGGAACTCCTTTCAGGGATTTGTTGGAAAATTTTTCCAGAGATAGATATTTGACTAAAACTTAAGTTTTAGAGTGAGGAGTGAGTCAGCTTGTTTTGTGTTTTTTAGTCTTGGATACTTCCCCCATTCATCTCATTATGCATATCCAGAGAGATGAATTTGAACTTAGAGTTCCATGGAATTGTGAGCAACAGAAATGAGTCATGGTATTCTTTGCTGCATAAGAACTTTGGTTTCACTTTGCTGTTTTCAGCAATTACCTTTGTTGTTTAAATGCTTTGAGCATCAGTTTATTCTCTACTCTCAATTATAAAAGACTCAATTTAATTAGCTTCATGTTCGACAAAGTACTAGAAAATTAACTACTAAAAAGAGGCTACAATGAGCATAGCTCAACTGATATAGTGTTTGGGGTGCAAAGTTAAGTTCAGTTGGTAACATTTGTCTTTGTTTGGAGTATAGAGTTGAGTTGAGTTGAGTTATTGGCATTTGGTGTAGTTTTTTGTAACCTAAAATTGTATGCATTTTTTATGAGTTTTTTTTTTCCACCATTCAACTAAACACATGTTAATTTCTCAAATTTTTAACATTCAAACTCAATAAATAAAAATATATTGTATAATTTTCTACATGTGACTATTGCACTTCATGTAGATAAAATACTAATATTTATATAATCAACTGCCCTAAAACATACGTGAATTGTCAGTGGTTTATTTACATGTTCACAAAACAATATAAACATGGTCAACAATGAGTCAATTTCATGCATACACAAAAATATTGTTCATTAATATAGTCAACCTAACTAATTTGTCCTACCAAGTAGACGCAAATAATGCATATTCCTAGATTGTGGTGAGACGGTTAAGAAGCAACTAATTTTCTGGATGTTTGTGACAAGTAGGTCTATAAGGATGACCCAATCATTTTCAAACAATCCTCAATGTCAAATTACTATAAAAGACGACTATTAAACATTATAAACTAATAATTTCATATTTAAATTTAAAAACACTCTCGACAGTCATATTTTTTTTTGTTTTTTTTCCTTTTAGTATATGATCGGTTGAGTTGCCCATTAAAGTTAGTTATTGGAGATGAACGAAAGAGTTGGTGGTTGGAGTTGGTCACCTGAAGTGATCGTCAAAGTTGGCTGCTAGAGTTGATTATTAGAGGTGGTCGCCTGAGGTGAACGTCAGTGTTGGTTGTTAGAGGTGGTTATCATCAGAGTTGATCATCAAAGGCGATTTTCACCGTAGTTGTCATTGGAGGTGGTTTTCGGAGCCCAAAATTGACCACACAATGGTGGTCATCGGAGTATATCACCTGAGTGTGGTAGTGGTAGTCGTTGGCGGTGGCTGGCAAGCGAGTCGTTGAAAACATTGGAGGGAGGGAGGTGATCTTCGGCGAAGTTGGTTGCTTGAGGTGAACGTCGGTGTTAGTCGTCATAGGTGGTTATCATCGAAGGCAAATTTCTTGTCAGTGTCTAGAGTTGATCGCTAGAGTAAGTCGCACAAAGGAGGTCATCGGAATTGGTCGCTAGAGTATATCGCCGAAGTGTGGCATCGGTAGTCATCGGTGATGGCCAACGGGGGGAGTCATTGGAAACATCAAAGAAATGGAGAGTTGAGTTGAGTAAAGGTGTATTGGGTCGTTGGTGTGAGTTGAGAAAAACAAAGGTCTGTTTGGTTTGCAATCCAGATTTTGTTTTATGTTTTTAGATTCACCAAGTTCAGCGAATATGTATTTGGCAGACAACCCGAATTCTATTTTTGAAAACTGTTTTTGGATTTTGTGATTTAAACATTTTAAATTCTGAAAACAACATTTTGATGTTTTCATTGTATCTAGAATTTGAATTTTAAAATTTTAAATGCGGAATTATATTAAATAAAGATAAAAACATTTAGAAACATAGTATGTCATGTTATAAACTCAATTTAATTTTTTAAATTAAAATATGTATTATATAATTATTATAAATTAGGTTAAATTTCAATTTAGTCCCTATTGTTTGGATAAAATTACAAATTAGTTCATATTGTTTTAAAATTTAGAATATAGTTTTCCTATGTTTAATACAATTTTATATATTGTCCCTATGATTTGTTAAATCCTTTTAAATAATCCCTGTTATATAGACTATTACCCACTACATCAAAAAATTTCCATTAATGAAAGATGTAAATCCATTGGAAAATAAAAAATACGCATGCTGGATGAAATGGCCTCGTCGCTTAAGATTCTAGATAAACAAAATCCATTAGTTTGGGGGAAAGAGATTTTGTTGGTTAGGCGTTTGTGTCTCTATCTTCGGATCTTTCTTGTCATTCGAACTGATACAAAGATTGAAGAATTGCTGGTACTAGCAGCAGAAATGAGGGAGAAACTAGTGATGATTGCCATGAATGCTGCCTTCGAGGACATGTACAAGAAGGTCACTTCGGGAAGAGCAGACGGGAAGAGGAGGTCTTTGCTTAATTGCTTCTTCCTCTCCTTTACAGTCGAGCGTCTTCGAACCTCTTCTGACCAAAGGGGGCGAAAGGATGGATCACCTGCCGAAGCCCTTATTACTATTATATTACACACGACTGTAAAGACGCGATAAAGTAAGCCACCCTGGATGGGAGGAAGGATAAGATAGCCAGCACGTCAGATAAGATGATGAGGAACTTGAGGGAAGCCCACCAAAGTGGGATTTCGGGCAGGTGAACCCGATTATTGAAATTGCTCAGGATACCTTTTTTAGTTTAGCTTCTAGAATCGATTTCTTAGTTCAAGATCCCTCTTACTTATTCCCAACAACGAATTGTCCCGGCTTTCTTTTCTTCCAAGAGATTCGATTTGCATATTCGGCTCCTGAGTCACTTCCGGCTTACAGCAGGCCCCCCATCTCTCCTAAACTTCCCCCGGTCTTCGGCCCGAGCTGTATGAGGCAAAAACTCGTCTCACGTACGGTTCGGAGGTCGAGCCACACCATATGACATTTTTATCAAACATAGGAGTTAAATTCTAATTATAAAATATAACCTAAATTTCAATTTCTTCCAAACTACACGGACAAAAATTTCAATTTTGTCCCATAAATTATATAATATTACAAAATAATAATTATATAATTTTTTTAAATATAAAACCATATTCATAAATAGAGTAACTACAACTAATTTACAATAGTTTAAATTAAAATCTAATTTCTGAATTGTGCTACAAAATAGTTAAAGAGATTAATTTTTGCAGACTCATCTACTTCATGTGGTTGGTGAGTACACTTGAGAATCAAATGCTACTTAAGTCAAACATTCAAACTAAAAATGTATTATATTTCAAAATTCAACAAGCAATCTACCTAAAAGAGAAATCAATTGGCTGATTTTTCTTTTTCCAACAAAAGGTATGACATTTCAAATTTACAAACTCTTTGCTTATATCTCAACCAATTATATTTTGACTCGTGAGATTGGCTCACAGAACATATACAAACATGCATCGTTATATAATCAATGAAATATAGATTGTGAATCCTGTGATCTTGTCTGTTGTAATCATCACTTATCACCAGTGAATCGCTTTAGGTTGAAGGAGGTTGGGGAAGAACCTAAGCAGCCAAAAATGGCTACTGCATCAGAAATTGTAGCGAAATTGAATTTGAAGCCACATCCAGAAGGCGGTTTTTACTCTGAAACCTTCAGGGACAACTCCGTTCATCTCTCCAAATCTCACCTCCCACCGCAGTGTAAGTCGAATTTCTCAATCATACCTCCATTCATTTCTCTATAGTCTCTTCGTTTTCATCGGTTTGATTGCACGGAATCAAAGTCCGAGTCCTAATTTCACTGTCTTCACTCTACTTGTTTTGGATTTTTATGAACTCCAATCGTATCATCAAGATCGCTTGTCGTGTTTTCCGGAAATTCGGATCTGAGAATCGAGTATCATCTAGCATACTAGTTACTGTTCTTCAGTCCCTAATTTGTCGTCTATTGAATTTTCCTTTTCCATGTTTGAGTTTTCTTTTTCGTACGCGCTTTCGATCGATCTTTTTCGTCGATTTCAACTTTATTCCGGTGCAGACAAGGTTGATCGAGAGGTCAGCACGTGTATATACTTTCTGGTGCCTTCTGGATGTGTGTCTGCTCTTCATCGCATACCATGTGCAGAGACTTGGCATTTTTACTTGGGAGAACCTCTTACGGTAGGTTTCTAATAATGGAGATAACATAAGAACTAGTTTGTCTATGTTTCTGATCGAATATTTCGTTGTTTTTCCAATGATATTTCCTTTTTTTATTTACATAATCAAAACATTTTGTGCTTCTGATCTGGTTTTTGTTAGATATGACTTTCTTTTCTCCTGTCCACACATCTCGAGAGATTTGGATGCTAGACTTAAAAAGATGAGTTTCACCTACTTTCTAATCGCTTTTTCTTAAAAAGTGATTTAAATTACAAGTTTGTTTGTTTGTACTACATTTTGCCAAATTACCCTAAAGTGATACTTGGACTAACTTTTTGGAGAATATGTTTTGAAGTGATTCTTCCTAACAGGATGCTTTAAGTAACCATTGTAAAATTTTCAAAGTTGATTTCTGTTTATTGACGAACATTCTAGAGTTTTAAAAACATTTCTAGACGTTCAAAATCACTTAGGAAGTTAATCCAAACCCAAGCAAGGTGATGCTGAAATTAAGATACTGGACATAGTTCAAGGACAGTTGCATTAATGTGTATGCTCAATGAAATACAAAATCTGGCTACTTCTTTGTTAAATGCACAGTTACTTATAATCAGGGGGTAAAAGTTGTAATGATTGCTCGTTTTCTGCTATTCAACTCATGTATGCTGTCTTCTTTATCCTTATCTCACCTCTATGATGATGCTATACTTATTATTGTAATTACTACCTCTTGATTATAGGTACTGGAGTTGAATGAAAAGGACGGTCGAGTCAAATTGACCTGTCTTGGGTCTGATCTCATTGGAGACAATCAATTACCTCAGTACACAGTGCCTCCGAGGTTTGGTTCATTTCCAACCAAAGACTTCAATATTTCTGCAGACGGGACTGTGACTAAAGCTGCTCCAAGGGACTCTGAGAATCACTACTCACTTGTGGGCTGCAGCTGTGCACCTGCTTTTCAGTTTGAGGACTTTGAGTTGGCAAAACGCTCTGATCTTGTTTCACGGTTTCCCGATAGTAAAGCTCTCGTCTCGTTGCTGACACCAGGTGCCTGATTCAACTGAAGATTACAGTACCCTTTTTCTGGAAATTATTGCCTAGATTCCAATGATGAGGAGATCTGGATTGTATGTTATGTTATGATTTTGGTCTTTGTTCATTTTAATATCACAGTATAGTTGAAGATTTCAGTCAGCGGATTGTGTTCTAGTGGAATAAGGCTCTTTGATGGGACGAATCTTGTAATCCCAATGTGTTTTTCAGGTTCTGTGGATGCCCCCCACAGGAACAGAGAAATGTACCCATCACAAAATGAAAAAAAAACAGCGAGAGAGACCTTACTTCTCTCTCTCTCTCTCTTTTCGAGAGTTCAAGTGTAAAGAATATGGGCCATCTGTAATTTATTTTCTTCCATTCTAGTATATTTTCAGAATAACCATTCTGAGATTTTCTGGGGAAAGCATTGTCTTACTTATGGTTCAGCTTTGTAATAAGAAAAGCGTGATTTCAACATCGAACAAATTCCGGTCCTCTTAGGAAGGAAAGATTATGAAAGAATTATTCATCACGACGGAGTCCTTTTGCTTTTCAATGTGATTTTATATCAACAAACACTGAATTGTGAGGAACATCCCCAGTTATTCAATTGTATTTCCAGAAGGATATTAACGTAGGAGTCTCTTTAAAGATAAATTTGAGCTCAGTTTCAATTCCTCCATACTGTTAGATAAGTACGAGAGCTAAATATTCAAGCAAACAATCAAGCAACCAAGCAAGAAAATGATGTCTTGTGATCTTTTCTTTGGCAGAGCCACACATGGCAGGTAGTTTCTCAGATTTCTAAAACAATATCTGCACAAGAAAATGGAAACAAACAATCAGGTTAGCCTATAAAAGTAAGACAGTACTAGAATTCTGTGTGTTATGGGAAAAGCATATTAGAATTTTGTATATATGATGGAAGAAACATGCATGGTTGATGGAACTTGAAAGTTGATCCACAGGTACCGATTATATTGTTATTACTAACATTCAGAATCAGTCTGGACCCATTTACTTCCATCACCAGTCTTGTCGTTCTTTCCGTCTTCATTTTCATCTTTTTGCTTGTTTTTCTTTCTCAGGTACTTCTTGGACGATGTTCTGACATTGGAGCTTTGGGGGTATATCTTCTTTTGGAGTATTATCCTCAACATCTGTTTACATTCAGAAACACTTATCATATTAGATTACGAAAGTTATCATTGAGGATTTGATCGTTGACGTGTGTTCTTGATTCTACCTTCTCCATTTTCGACTCCAGAGTTGTGATTCTCAGAGGAGGAGTAACCGCAGCAGGTGCGGTAGCCATACCACCTCCACAGATGAAAATCTTCTTGAGAAGGAGGGATAAAGTTCTTTTGCCAATAACTGTAGTGTCATTAGCTTCCACACCTACGTCTTTGCCTTTACTGAGTATGACATGCTGGAAACTATCGCTCTTCTTAATCAGCTCATCATAACATAGTTCGTCCTTTGTTGTTTCAGATTCAAAGCTTAATTGTCTGTTAAGAAATATGTTTGATGGACAATGCTTGCTGACCTCAAATTCCAAGGACGGACCTGATTGCTTAAGGTGTTCATCCAATAATAGATTGAACTCTTTGTGAAGTATATTTACTTCTTCAGGTGTAAGGTCTTGAAGATGTTGTTGCAGGGAAGATGATGGATTCTCTTGTGACCTCTTTCGGTGTGCTTGATTCAGATTCTCATCTCCAAACGTTCCAATCGCCAGCAACACATGAGGCCAGTTGCTGAATTCTTCTGGGTGAGTTTTCTGCACTGTCTCATCTGTTTGAGAAAAAAATCTTAAGTTACTTGCACTCAAATCATCTAAAAGCTCATCATACAATGAATATTATAGTCTCTACTCACCCTTGATTGAATTTGATGTTGTTCTTCTGCTCCCCTTTCTGCCATTAGGCTTCTTCCCTTGCATCCAATTCAATATCTGCACTCGAAAACGAGTCGTAATTAATCACAAAGAGTAGAGCACCAAGTTTTGAAGACAAAACACTCTTGTATTAACTTACCCTCATCTGTCAAAAGACGAATTCGCAACAGGGATGCGCCCTGTTCTTTGTCCTCTTTGTGGCCTCTAGTTAGAGTTTGAATTCTTGTTGATAAGGCCAGATAGAGCCAGGTCTAGAGAGATATACCTCACGAGAGAAAATGATCACACCTTTAATTTTGGGCTATGGATCCCACAACAGGCACAAGGATTTCCACACACCAAGGCAAGATGAGTGCAAAACACTTTATATAGTAAAGAGAAATGTGAGAAATTCCACAACCAAACTACTAGCTGCCACTGTTTCAAGTTCCAAAACGCTGACTCTCTCTCTCTCTCTCTCTCTCTCGGGTTTGTCACGTCTTTGCCTCCCTATTACAATGTCTTTTTCCCCAGTAGAAATATTCAATCTCTAGTCTTTTCCATCAACATTGATCAAAAGGAAAGAACATATAGCTTTTTCTCCCTGTCTCTACACTACCTCATCATTTTAAGAACCCATATAGCCTTGCCCCATCAACAATACATCACATGTGAAAAATTCTAACTTCTATATCACTATCTTTACACAGGCAGGTATAAAACCTACAACACACAGCTCGAAAAATCACACAATCAACCGAATATAACGAGGTTTAATGGCAAATCAAAGAGCTGGCTATCTTCTTTAGGACGTTTTTCATTGGAGATATAGATTTTCATTTTGAATCCATTATTACTTGATGTGTTTCTTATGATAGCAATTATCAAACTGATGCAGAAAATCCGGGTGGCTGCTCTGTTCTGTTGATGCAAGTGCATGCAGGAAGATGGACAATGAAGAAAAGGACATGAAAGACCGAGCTATCACGCACGAAGAAGATTTGAGGAAGAACATCTCTTTTTATCAGAAATATAAAATAATACATATGGATGGCCAATGGAAAGAGGTAGGCTTTGTGAGGGCATATCTCATACGTTTTATATATATATTATATTATATAGCCCACATTCTCGTGGGGATGTCTCTCACTAACCGAACCACTAGGGTGCACATCCTAAATCTCACTAACATTGGTTCTAACACCAAATATAATTTTATTTTATTTTATTTTTTGGTTAAATTGCAAATTTGGTCCCTATAGTTTGAAGAAAGTTAGAATTTAGTCCATGTGGTTTATAATTAGAATTTAGTCCATGTGGTTTATAATTAGAATTTAGTCCTTATAGTTTGATGAAACCGGACTATTTATGAGAGTTTATCAAACCATAGGAACTATATTTATGAGATTTTATCAAACCATAAGACTGAATTCTAACTTTTAAGACTATAGAGACTAAACTCTAAGAGAGCGTTTGAGCCTTTAACTTGCCTCAGGTGAAGTGAGCTATTATAGCCTACCCAATATTTGGGTCTCCCATTGTAATAATTGAAGTTTCCAATCATTGTAACTCACACTTGGCTATAGTAAAACTATTTGAAAACCCTCATTTGTAACCCATACTAAAATATTTAACACCCCAAATATAAATTATTATAACCCATACTAAAATAGTTAGCATCCTAAATACAGACTATTATAACCCACAAAGTATAGTAACCAACCAACTCACACTCCAAACATTTTCTCACTTTTTTTAAACATAGGGACCAAACTTGTAATTTAAGTTAGGGTTATTGTTTTAAATGATAAAGTTGTTAGAAATATTTTCAAATATAGCAAGATGTCACTATCTATCACTGGTAGACAGATGTCTATCACTAATAGACAGTTATAGATGATAGTAGTCTATCACTGATAAACATAGATATTTTACTATATTTGTAAATATTTTGGCTCATTTTGCTATATTTGAAAACAGTCCTTTAAGTTATTTAACCATTTTTTGTTAGACACACTCCAATTTGAACCGTTTTCCCATCTACTTCCTTCCCCATTGCTAATATACGACATATTATTTTTTCAGAATCCTCCAAAAGCAGCAGCTGGTTTCTCTCTCACTCACTCTCTCTCTCTAATAAATCAGAGGAATCGCCACCATGGAAAGAAATATGTATTACACCTTTTGAACACGTGAAGCTGTCCATGGTATGAATTCATATGGGCGGTGGAGCTTTAACCAAACTCCATATCGGACCATCAAATGAGGCTGGCTTGTTTACAAGAGGAGCAGGTGAGAATTGTATACAAAATATAATGCTTCTTGAATGAGGACCCTACACTTTGATGTCATTCCTACCTTCAAATAGGATCTCAGGATTTGTTTTAAACTTTTTAAGGGGCGTTTGGGTCAAGTTGAGTTGGATTAAATGGTATATTATAGCGTGTTTGGGTTTTCTATTATTCAATTAGCTCTAGTGAAGACTATTTGGAAAACCTCGTAGCTACGGTGAATACTATTTTGAGACATTTTTTTAATTATAGTGAACCCACAATTCAACAATGAACACATAATGTATTTTTTTTTCCCCATGATTGACACTTGTATAATTTCGCTTGGTTTTTGATGTACAAGAATATAGAAATATGTTTACATAATTTTGAATAGTTTTTTTTATTGGGTAATTGTTTTAAATGGCAAAACTGTTAAAAATATTTTTAAATATAGCAAAATGTCACCGATAGATGTTTTTTATATCAACATTTTTTATATTCTGAGTTCATTAAATAAGTTACTTGTTGTATAAACTAGTTTACATATTTGGTTTACAGCAGTAATCAGGTATATTCACTGTTCTAATCCTATAATAATGAACTTTGGGTTTTAATACACAACTCACATTTCCTTGAACAAACTGTATAAGACACACTGCTAATGCATGCTAAAAACGACGAACCTGATGGTATAAATTAATTTTGTTTCAGGTACCTACGAGGCGCTCTGATTGTTGCAGCACATCTCTAAACAGCAGTCGAAACAACCAAAGCAGGCGAAAGCGGTGCAGAGTTGTGTCAACACAATTGCACATTGATTATTAATACTACTGCAGGCTTGGATGCAGCAGGGGCAACAGCAGTAACTACACAAATTGCCACAACAATTAGAAGCTGCTTTGACGAATATTTCCGCAGCCTCGGGTTTTCTTTCGCCCATTCCGAGAGGAGTGTTTTCAGAAGTTGCTTCCAAGTTTCCAAAGCCAACACCACAGAATGGTAACAGCAGCATTTTGTCACCTTTAGGTGCTACCATTTTCTCATAAGCATTTTTCTTTAACTGTGAAGTTATTAGAATAGGTAACTGAGTAATTAATAATCAATTGTCTGCAACTCAAATTTGAGGTCATGGAGGGTGTAAAGCTTAGCTCACCTGTTGCACTTTAATTGATTCATTGACTTTATCTGCATTCTGAAATATCACCATCTGAGTATACTCACTCATTACACCCGTTTTTATGCTCATCTTTTCGACCTAGAACGTATGAAATGATGCATCAGAATATCATCATCTCTATCATAACAAATTTGAAACTCAAAAGAACTTCAGAGCTAAGAAAATAAAAGTGTTTTTGGTGGTTGTCTGTAAACGAAAACAAGCCAGATATCCAAACCAGTTGAAATGGGAGAATGGGTAAGAAACACAAACCATTTCCACCAGTTGTTTATTTTCTGAACACCAAGCCTCAGCTGTGAGTTGTTCAATCTGATCTTTAGCAAATAACTGGAAGAGAAGAAAAGTTTAAAACAAGAATGATGTAAATGCTAAAATGGAAACATTGCTATTCACCCTTCTTTTTTTCCCCCTGAGAAGGGATGTGAAAGTTGACCAACCATTAGTAAAATATTAACCAACCAATTGTAAAGGAGATGAAGATATTAAATTCAAATCCAAGACTTCACCCATTAAGTTTCAACAACCCAAGATACTAAGAAATTCAGGAAACTTTGATCACATATGGGTGTTCTCTACCTTGTCAAGAGGTATATCCTTTGCCTGCTGTACCTTCAAGTCTAAGACAATGTTATCCAAATTGGCTAAGAGGCCGCTCGCCTTAACCATCTCTGGAAATTTTCCAGAGTATCTGCCAGAGACAGTCAACGGACTCTCAGAAGAAAGGTCTGGAATTGAGGAAGGATAAACCTAAAACAAAAGCTTGGAATTAGAAAACGAATAAGTGTTGACTGGAAGAACGATTTATATTTCATGCCGCAGGAAAGTGCATGGCCTAAATATAAGATGATAATGTATCCAAGGAAATTTTATAGAACAAAAGAATAAGCATACCTTGACTTCATCTAGATCATCGAATGCGTCGATAGCTATATTAACAAAAGTAGTGGATGAAGCTCTTTCGTAGAACTTCTTCATTCGAGATTCAACCGAATCTGAAAAACGAAATGGTTACTTACAGATGTAGTCTGAGTTGAACAAAGTGAAAAAGCATAGAGAAGAAAGAGTTCATGAATTAAATCAATCAATATAGTTCAGGAATTAAAGCATTGTGAAAAAGCATATAGATCCAACAGTTATTAAGATGTAGCCACATTGTGGCGGTTCCATCGAGCAATTTTCCCCTCAATGGGAGAGAAGAAATAAAGTGAAGTACAAAACTCACCTAAGTCGTAAGCAGCATCATATCGACCCCGGCCAATCATTGCAAGCATCCTTAGAAAATAATGGTTGCAAAATGTACCTGGTAGACAAACAAGCATGAGGTAGAATATATGTGTGAAATCTGAAAAACACATATTGATGCCCGCATGAAGGTTGAAACAACCGAAATTACAACTTAAGCTTAACAAGAACCAATTTCCTCAATCCACAAGTTATTGAATGGTCAAAGCTCAATGAAATTTTCAGGCAGCTTGCCAATCCTTCCAATTCTAGATTAAAACCAGAAACATACCTATACCAAAAGTATATATGCGAGGATGAATGGATTGCTTTTCTGTTTGATTTTTCCGCATCACATCACAAATATGTCTCTCATTTTTTACAGCACCATCAGTAACTAGAAAGATGATAGGAACTGCACCACCAGTACCCCCATCATTCAGCATCTCAGTGGCCTGGATATAAGCAACCACAAATTTTATGTTACTGATGTTGAGATATTTCAGTAGTAAAGAATAAAAAGGAAAAGGATGATTGACCAAAGAACAAAAAAAGACATGATACGGAATAAGAGATGTCACTTCTTCAGAAAGAAAACAACTCCCACCATCTTTTCCTATTAAGAACTTGGTGGTATCAAGGGCCGAATCTCGCATTATGCTAATGGTCCACCTCCCTAATCTAATGAAGGCTTTGTCCATCCTAAGGCCGCCATCTTACATTTGCATTACCTATACTTGTTTTCCACTTAGTAAAAATACCTGATCGAACAATACTTATACTAATTGTACACCTAAAGTGTTTTCAGGTTAGGAAGGAAAGTTTCTTTGAAAGCATAGTTTTACAACAGCATTTGAGAATTGATGACAATAAAAATATCAACATGAAGAATAAATGAAAAAGAATTGAGACTGGAGACCTTTGTTAATGGAAGTAAAATATCAGTGCCACCCCCTGCAATAAAATTTATCTTTATCCACTGAAGGGCCCTTTCAACAGCATCCTTGGTGGCCATCTCCATGGATTCTGAGAATTGATGAGCTTTCTCATTGAAAGCAATAATATTAAACATGTCTTCTGGAGGAAGCTTATTCAAGGCTGTGGATAGTACATTTTTCACGTTGTCGAGTGCCTTGCCTTGCATACTTCCACTTATGTCAACAACAAACACTATCTTCTTTCTGAACACCTGTTGAATTGGTTAAGATGTGATTCTATACAATACTTTCTAGTTGATTAATAACAGAGTAAGAAACCCCATTCTACCTTTCCCTGTTCCTTTCCTGGATGCAAGTACATGCAGAACATCTCTCTTTGATCAACATCATCCACAGGAGGAGATTGTAGGAGAATACCACCAGATATTTGACTTGAAGAGACCTAAAACATGCAAGAAGGACAAGATTCAATTGATTTAAATGCCGAGCACATATGAACAGGCTTGTCTCAAGGCTGCACATTCTTCTCAAGTGGGAGACTTAAAATACCAAAATACTGATGAATGTAGAACATACACTATATGAGAAGCTAAGATCAGCTTTTGACCACGCGAGAACTTCTGATTCGTATATAAAGCTCAGCTTTCCAGGTTTTCTCATTGATTCCTGAATCCATTATAGGAACAACATCACAGACTGGAATAACAAGTAAAAACATCAATTACTCAAAACACAACAGAGTATTGAACCTTTAAAGGATGACTCGTTGTCTTGCACAAAACCTCAGCTGCAGAACCGACATTCACATTTAGTGCTATCTTCTCCTTTTTCGACATTTTCTTCCCCGCAGGGATGACGTATTCAGGAAAAGTAAAAGGAACATTCAAGCTGAGATTGCCTGATGAGTTGTATAGTAGCTTCTGAGACCAACTCATGGTAATAGACAAAGTGGTGCCCCCATCAACCTTAAAAAGACACAGGAAAAGACATACTTCCATAAGTCCAACAAACAATCAAAATCAAAAGCATTTACTTACAAAATAAATGGGGTTACGTTTATCACCTGTGGTATTGTGAGGGTAAAGATATTAGAAGTCAAGAAACCTCCATCTACTCGTTCTGGTTTTTCCGAAGCATTTTTACTTTTATCTTCAAGTGTAATAAGTGAAGTGCGATATGATTTTCTAGGATCATCGACCTCACAACCTAGAACTGAACCCTGTTAGCCAAATAATATCATTCCCTGAGATTGCAGTACAATAGAAAAACAACACAAAAAGACCAAAAACTCAGACATATTCTAAGAAAACAGCATCAAACCCATCAGGAAAGGGTCCATAAGGATCACAATTACATCAACATAATTCTTCATATACAGCAAATATGAACAAACTAGATTCTTATCATTTCCAGAGGGAAATCCCAGAGAAATACCTGTTCTCCCATAGGAATCGCAATGCGGCAATCACAACTCCGACTACCCATAACGCAATGAACCCTCCAAGAGCCAGTGATCCGAATAATCGCTGTATCCAAATAGCAATCAGCCTGCAGCTCAATTCCATTCATCTGAAGCGGAATCAAAGCCGGTGGGTCGCAGCGGCCATGAACATGAGGCTGGTAGCTCGGAATATCGGGATTATCAACGATTGCAGGATCATGAATTACAGCATAAACCATCGGAGCCGTAGGGAGAAATGAATGATCCATCCTATCCATGGTGGGAAACGACCTGGGAGGGGCAACGGCTCGGTCTTTGCCGAAGTAGAGTCTCTTGGAGAGGCGGAGACCATCATCAACGGCTTTGGCGAAATCTTCCGCCATTGAAAGACCCAAAATTCTGAAAAAAACTGAAAAAGGGGGGAAGAAGATGAAGAACGTGATGGGGGTTGGATTGGTTTGAAGAGTGGGAAAAATGGGAATTCTTCAAAAAACGATTCGATTCGTTTGCTTATCTACAAATTTATTGACATTTTTTTTTTTGGTTCAATGAAATAAATTGGGATTAAAGATAAGGAATCAACTTTTTGGAAAAGAGAAATGGGATTTTCTTTTTCTTAACAAGATTTTATGACACTAATCACAATGCTGCAAACTTAATTATTTTTCTTTAATAAAAATTATTTGTCTTTATGCTCAACAAATTCAATCAATGGGACCCATTTTGTAACGGTTCTATTCCATCTTGAATTAATAAGTTCCTAAGATACCATAAATTCACAATTTATAACTTACGGTGACGTAAATTTTTCTTGTGAAAAAAATTATATTTGTTAAAGGGTAGTACAAGACAAGCTCAAACCCAATGATACCTTAGGAATCTCGTGTCCTAAAAGAGGAAGGTAAGGCCTCAAGTCTTGAATCGACTTTGCCAAGCTCGTTTCGTTTCAGTAAAATGGTAATAACCGATCGTGTAACGCTCTGAAGTTAGGAGAGGGACATGAATGAACCGATATTACATACTAATGAGAGAGATCTTGAGGATATGAAAGTATGTTTAAGAAAGGTTAGTTGAAAGTTAATACATATACTAACAAGGTGCACCTTCATTTTCAGTAGCTTATTTTAAGAATTCCAAAGTTGAGCGTGCTTAGCTTGGAGCAATTCTATGTTGGGTGACCTCTATAAAATTTTTCTAAGAAGCATGTGAATGGGGAGAAATCGTCCTGAAAGGACTCGTGTTGGTTTGTAGGGATAGTCTTAACTCTTATAAAGCAATTCAAGACAAGTAAAGATGACGTAACCAGGTCGCAAGGGAATGTCGGGGCCTAATTTGAGTCTTTGGTTTAGGGCGTTACAGATTGAGCTCACTAGAGGCATTGGAGTGTACCTAGCTCGACACCACACCAGTGCAAGTTCTTCTTATAGATAAGCTTGGACAGACTCCTTGAACTTGAAGAGCTCTGCATGAAGATGGATGACCTGTACGAGATCTGTACGCCAACAATATATTATAACTTCTTAAATCATAGACCAAATGTCACTAACACATATATTTGTTTTCTTTTTATAACATATATTATATGTCAATTGACCGATTAAATCAATGATTTCATTAACGTCATTTCTAGTTTAGATAGATAGATTATTATTTTAGTGTAGGTAAGGAGTGATATCATTATAATAAAGTTGATGGTTTCAATTTTAATTGAAAATACTCATACACTTAAAATTTTCCTTATTATAATTTAAATCAAAACTTTACGTTATTGGGTCAAATTTTCCATAAAGATATACAAAGGTTATCCAATATAAAAACTAATTTAATAATCACTGAAAAAAAAAACATCAATAAAGAAACCATCATAAAGAATTAGAAATAAATATATTATAATTATATGACAATTGACAAGACAATTAATTAAAACAATAGTAATTTAAGTGTTGACTTATGTGGCTTGAGGGCCCACGTGGACAATACACGGTGGTGGTCGTCGGGATGGAATAGTATTATTGTAATACTTCTTACTTCCGTTTATTATTTGACATGTCATTAAATAATATATAATTTACCTCTCGAAAGTAGGACGCCAACCGAGATGGAGCTTAAAGTCAAAACCTTAGACCTCACATTATTTTTAAGAGCAAATTACAAAATTTTCTAAAGTATCGTGATAATTACAATTATACCCTCAAACTTTCATTTATAAAAGTTGAGCTATCAAACTTACATGATTCTAGAAATTATAACAATTGTATAGGTTTGAGAGTTATTTTTTTTTTATCATTTCGGGATCTAATTTATGCAATTATTATAAATTTGAGAGTTCAAATTTAACACTTGTAGAAGTTTGGGGGCTTAATGTTTACAATTGAAAGTTTGAGGGTGTAATTGCAATTACCACCATATTTTAAGAGCGTTTTTTGTAATTTACCTCATTCTTAAATGATGCTATTATGACAATAAATAGATGGAGGTAGTAGAACAATTCTCCCTATAGTACTAATTTTTTTCTCGAAATTATTGAACCACGCGGATTTTCATTTTTTTTTCATTTATGATTTTTTTTATATAAAATAAATGGTTGGTTCTTAAATTTGAGAATAAGTTTCTAATTGATTCTTAAGTTTAAAAGATTGACAATTCAGTTTTAGAAGATCCTCAGGTGGACTAGCAAAAATCTATATTTATATTATATATAAATGAGGCAAAAATGGAAGAATTTTTATGTTTCCTTTTTGTCCTTACATTTTTTTGTAATGACCATTTTGTCCTTATACTCCTTCGTTTCAAACCGTTTTTAACAAGACACCACATCACATATCTCATGATTCATCATAATATAAGGGTATGGGTTCCAATCGCCTGTCATTTTCATTATTAAACAATTAGTTTTTCTTTTTCTCATTTTTTAATGTTGAATTGATTTTTTTTTTTTTTTTTTTTTTTTTTTTTTTTTTTAAAAAAAAGGTTGAATTGATGTTTGTTTTTAGATTTTGAGTTTTTTTTTTTAATACTTTGGAGTGATTTGATGTTGGAATTTTTATTTATTTATTTTGTTCACATATTAGAGATTTAAAAGGCAATTTACACTTCAACCACCGACAACAACTTTCTTTATAGTTATTAAGTTATGTTATATTTATCGATTACTAACTCATAGTCATAGCAGGTGGAATTTATAGTTTTAATTTAGTACATAAAAAAGTTGTAAAAATTTATAACCAGTCTATAACCTTTTACATTATGTTTAACCTAAAAAGTAGTAACTATGGAAGAGAAAGATAAAATATGAATTTATGAAATTTTAAAGAGCAAATGACGTGATTGTCCATTCAAATATATCTCTACTATTAGATCATGATGTTTCATATCTATAATTTATCGATCATACCCATACACAGAATGATACTCCACTTTGTCGTGTAACTACTTCAACCTGAATAGTTATAATGGGGTAAAAGATGCAGATATATGTTCAAATATATCTCTGTTGTTAGATCACGATGTTTCATATCTATATACTATATCAGACCCGTCTAAGGAAGAATACACCACTTCGTTGTATAAATCTCATTAAGTCAAAATAATTGTAACGAGACAAATGATGTAACTATTTGTTTAAACATATCTTAATTATTTAGATTGTGATATTCTATATCTACGGTTTAGACATATGCATGTAAAAGAAAACATGCACACCACTTCATTATGTGTAATCAATTCAACAAAAAATAGTTGCAATGATATGAATTTATAAAAATTCTAAAGACAAAATAAAGAATGCAATGATTATCCTCCCATATGGCTTTATATATATATATATATCACATTTAATTTTCATGATGATATATATTTTTTTTATTTTATTTTAACTTCAAATATCAACTAACTTAATAGAAAAGTCACAACTGTTAGAATAGTTGCAAGTTCAATAATGTATACTTTATTCCTAATTGAGTTGAGTAATATTTTATTGTTCAGTGGAGAAGTAATAGGTAAGAATGATAGGATTAGAACCCGTGGCATTTTGTACCCAAAACAAAAGGAGCTACCAAGCTGCGCAATATCCCTTTCAATTGGTCTACGGTGGTCATTGTAAAGAATCTATCCCTGCCTTGTTTTCAAAATCGTTATTTCCTCCTTCCCCTCACTTGGTAAAGCTGCTTTGTCTTTCTTTCAATGCTTTAAAATAGAAGTAGGTCGAGTATAGGGCTTTCTCGATCGGAGTCCAGACGGACTTGATTGCTTATTTCATTCCATCTCCGCTCCTAAAAACAAATCAAGGATGTTAAAAATACAGAGTCAACCGATAGATCAAAGAGTCACAAACTTTGCTGCCACCTAATCGATGGATCTTGCCACAACTATTATAATACATATCATTTTATATTAGAATCCTTAAATTTTGTTAGAGTTCAATTTGCTTCGATCAAGTTTATCCACATTTTTGTTGAACTAAAAAAATTTTAAAATATAAAACAAACTATTTCAACAACATATGAGTAACCTTATTGTGAGCAAATTGAACTCTAACCAACGCTTTCTAACTTTTTTTTTTTTTTTTTAATTAATTTTATGATGTTGTCATTTTAAACCTAATGTGCATAATTTTTTTTTCTTGAATTATTTTGAATAACTAGTTTTTTTAAGACTACTTAAAAAAAAAGTAGCAATATTTTCTTAAATATTATTTACATACAAAATAACTGAACCGGTTAATTCAGTAGTAATTTTCCTAAAGTTCATATTTTGTAGGAAATGGAAAAACTATTGAAACTAATTACTATAATCTTTTGGAAATTTTTAAAAATAGAAAAATAAGAAAAACTATTTATATAAAATAGCAAAATTTGTAGATAATTGTGATAGATGCTGATAGAAGTCTATCAGTGATAGAAATGATAGAAGTCTATCACTGACAGATGTTTGTCTATCAGTATTTTTTTTTTTTACTATTTTCTATAAATAATTTGATATTTTTTATATATGTGAAAATTTTCCTAACTTTTTTTTAACTTTTCTAAACTTTTGATCATACACTACTTGATAATTTTTCACACATCAAATATGAATTTTAAAAGAATAATATGCATTTTATTGAAGAAAATAACAAGGAGGATGATAGAGAATAATTCTTTTTGCTTTTTGTTTGTGGGAGACATAAAAGGAAAAATGTGGTTTGAAAAGGTATGACAATAAGAGAATAATGGAAAATTTCAAATTAAACCAATTAGATGTAGCTCCTGTTTTCCATGTCATTATCTTAGCCATTAAAATCAATAATTGAAGGTTATTTTGTTTTATTAAATAAATATATATTTATACAATATGCCTTTTTTCCAAAAAAAAATATATATACAAAAAGAATATATATATATATATATATATATATATATATATAATACGGGGAGGGGAGTTGAACCTCGACCTTAGAGGTTTGTTATACATTCTATATGTCACTTAAATTATGCTGTTTTTGGTAAAACAATTTAAATTTTTAAGTCAATTAAAGAATTTTTACTAGTTTAATAATAAAAAAAAGTATTTTTAATCAATAGTCTTATTTGTGCTGATGTGGAGAATTTTATTTATTTATTAATTTTAAAAATGCAAACCATCCCGTGCATGCAAATTGCCGCATAATTAACAATGTGTGGCTTCTAAAGTAATTCACACGTTTAATTTAATCATGAATCAATTAACATTTAATATTGAAGTCAAAATAATAAACCACAGAGAATTACAACTAATATTAATTAATATAAAACAAAAGTTGCACAATTTATTTATTTAGTTAATTATTACTATTATTATTTTTAAACAACTATGTCTGTAATTCTTTATTTTTGGCTAATATAAACATAATTTAACTGGCATAAACTTGTACTGATAACTTTAAGGTTTGAGGTTCGATCTCACACCTTACAAATTGTCAAAAAAGATAAATTATTTATTTCCGAATACATAATTTGTTTTTAAATGAAAGTTCATAAATGTGGCTTAAAAGTAAAACAACAATTTAGAGGATTCTGTTTGATAGTCCTTTAGTTTTAAAAGTTCACATTTAATTGATATTTCTATTGCCATTTCTGTAAAATTAAGATCTCGTATTTCCATGGACAAAAACAGTACATTATCAGGTTTGACAGCTAGGCTCTAGTCATAAAAACATAAAATCTCAGTTGTGTGTGATTACAAAATACCTATAATAGGTTTGGAATTTCGATGTACCATAGATTTCAATTTTGTGCACAACTTTTCAACTTCATTATTAGGTTTGGCAAGCAAATTCAAGGGCGCTCTTGAATCTATCTGCCAAACCTAATATGTACTTTTTAAGGAAAGATTGTCGTAAGAAAAGTTTAAAATGTTGGGTAAGAACCAAGGTGCAAATTTTCTATTTATAGTGATAAGAAAAGGGACGCACACAAAAAAAGTATACTATTGAATTTAGTAGGCAGATTTAGGAGTTCATTCAAAAAAATATAAAATCTCGGTTACGTACGACTACAAAATACTTATCATATGTATAGAAATCATTATGGATTGACCTAGTAGTAGTGTCAAAAGAAGACCAAAGGGCTAAGAAGTCATGGCGGGTCCATAAAATTAGTCAAAGTATACGTAGACTGTTCCGAACACTCACAAATATAAATTTTTATATATATATATATAATTTCGATGCACTATTGATTCTCGATTTGTACATTACGATAGTAGGACTAAAATAAATCTAATAAAAACTTTACAACTTTTGACACTCATTTAGATCGAGTAGACAAAAACAAAACAAAAACACTATCTTCATTTTTTCTAACATGACTGCCACAAAAGCACGATTATCAAAGTTTTAACCTAAATTTTCTTTGTTCTGTTCAAAGGGCAGCGATTCTGCTCGACTGCAGTCATATTTTTTATTTATTTATTTTTTTTTCAATTGACCCCTTCTACACAAATTCAACCCCGTGATTCAATTCTATTCTATTATTTTCCCGAATTCAATGGACAATTTTTTTGCCGCCACTTCATAAAAAAATGATCTCCATTTTCGCTGGAAAGTATTAGGAGCATCGCCGCCTTTGTTCTGTCATCTTCAGGTCTGGGATCAACCCCTTTCCCTTTATTTTCCATCTTTTTTCAATTCTGAAGAACCCCATTAGACAATAAATTCAATTCCATCTTTTGAGTCGTTTTGCTATTTGGGTTTCTTTTTTTTTTTTTTTTTTTTTTTTTTTTTTTTACTTCTGCAGATTTCGCTGGTTTAATTTCTTGTAAGGATAATGGCTTTGGATTCGAACAATGGCGGCGAAGTTGGAGCGGATAACTCTCTCCTGTCCATCTGTTACAAGCGGGGCTCCTTGCGGCTGCTCGATCAGGTAGTATTTGGTTTTGGGTTTCTTTTTAAAAGCTGAATTATACCTGTTGAATCAAACTTGTTGGCGTGGGAAACTTGGACGTGGGCCTCGTGAGAGTACTCGCACGGGTGTGATACTTAGTCGAGTACACTCTGATGTCTAAATTAGTACAGAGACAGCTAAGCAGAGAGAGTTAGAGTTTCTCAATCGGAGTTCACTTTCTCTTACACCCACTTGAGGTTACGTGTAACGCCGGTAGTGTCAAGATGGTTGTGGTCCTTGAGGTTGTAGAGTGTAGCGAGCTCGTCTCAGTTATCACCCTTTTGGTATAATCCCTCAAACTCGTTTAGTTGACCCATAACTCGAGGGTCTGATTTTTTCCTTTTGGACAGGCGTTCTTCCATACCACCTTTTAGTTTCCTTTGGACTTGAGCCCGCCCTTGAACTTTGGGCTTGCCTGGGGTAACCCTGATCAACCAAACTAAAACGATATTTCTTTTGTTTGTTCTCAGCTATTTAACTACTAAGAGACAAAGAAATCTTGAGTTCTTGATTGATCCCCTGTATGGAGCACTATTGCATATTTTTGTTTTGTCATTGGCTTTCTTTCAAGAAGTGAACTGTGTTTGTACACTTATTAAGATAAGACTCTTTAATTAACAGTGGTTGTTTTTGAACAGAGGAAACTCCCTTTGGAAACTGTCTACTTGGATATCAAGGACGCAACAGATGGATGGTAATCTATTGCAATCTTTGTCTAATCTATCCTTATTCAGGTGTTTGTTTCTTCCTAATTCTCATGCTCTTGAACAAACCCTCCCTGAACATCACGTTCTTTTGACCTTTGAAGATTTGTTCGATACTATTGGATACCAAATCTCCATCAGCTGGCCTGTGGATTTTGGTTTAGTGTTGGAATTGTGTGTGTTCTTGGGATCGTGGCTTTAACTTGTATGATGGATTTAAAGAAAAGTTATGACTGTAGGATCTAATGATGGTCTAGTATAAGCTCGTCTTAGCACACCCTATTGTTAAGAAAATGTTGAGCTCCTAGTGTGTACTGTGTTATCTATGATGCGAGGCGTCTGATTGTTAAAATCAATTGTCTGGCAAAGTTTTATAACACAATTCTCCCTATGTTGACTGTAAGAAAGGATTCAAGACAGTTCCTCAGTACTTTTCCATAAATTACATCCTTTCTATCTTTAAAAACCAATGACTTCGACGTCTATCATGATATTACTCATCACTGCCAACAAATCTCACTTGTTGAATGTAAAGCATTTTTGAGTTCTTGTTTGTTATCAGCAAAATTTGTGATATTCTGAAAAATCTATTGGTACGTCAGGCATGCAATAAGGGATATGGTAGTACGCGGGGCACCTGCCATTGCTATTGCAGCAGCCCTTGCTTTGGCTGCAGAAGTGTACAACTCAGACCCTTTTAATGGGACGCCCAACGATGCTGCTTCATTCATTGCAGAGAAATTGGACTACTTAGTCTCCAGGTTTTCCATTCTGTGGATATAATAATTTACTCCATTTGTTATCAGGGTTTTTCCGCAGATTTTTCGTTTTTTAGAGACAGAAATGTTAATTTGTTTTTCGGCCATTCCTACAGCTTTTGTATAGTAGCTAATGTGTTTTTTCCTAATTTGTAGCCGGCCAACTGCGGTCAATCTTGGCGATGCTGCTATAAAACTTAAAGAAATAGTATATGGGGCTGCTGCGATTTCTTCTGAAACTAAGAGTGTCTTCCAAGTATGAATTTGTAGTTTCTTCTGACTGTTCCGTTTGAGCTATTAATCATTAGTTTACTTGTAATTAAGCTTAACAGGTGCTAGAAATTTTTGTACACGTCGTGTTGAAAATTTTTGGTTGATTTGTTTTTTATTGAACCAATTCAATTGAGCTTGATTAAGCTGGCATTTGAAGGATGCCTCATTTGTAAACTCTTTTGAGTGTTTATAATCGGTTGAATAGGCATATATAGAGGCTGCTGAAGCAATGCTGGAGGATGACGTTGCTTCAAACAAAGCCATTGGGTCCTATGGAGCAACTTATATCTGTGATCAACAAAAATCATTGGAGAAGTTTTCGGTTCTAACGCATTGCAACACAGGCAGGTAGTTTCTCAAAAATAAACTCTAGTCTCTTCCCTCTCTTTGAATTTTGTTCCTTTGAACTTTTAAAGGAACATTGCTACATAAATGCCTCCTGACTAATTAAACTATTCCTGGACTTCTTCACTTTTCAGTCTAGCAACAGCTGGATATGGTACTGCCCTTGGTGTTATTCGTGCACTTGACTCTGCTGGTGTGTTAGAAAGGGCGTACTGTACTGAAACACGGCCCTTTAATCAAGTGAGTTTCTTTTCAGAATTCTTCTGTTTTCAATTTCCTTTCTTTACATTATAACTATCAACTATAATTTGTGAAAAAAAACTTGCTCAATGTAATAATACAAAGTCTAAAATGAGAACATCTGACTGTAAGCTCTAGTTAACTTCTCCAACAATATTTAAGGACTCTTCCAAGAAAGTTACAATATATTGATAAGATCACAACATACAAAGTTCACACGTATTCGCGAGGGTGGAGCTCTCCCGCTGTGAGTAGTTCACCTGCCAAATACAAAACATAACATAACCCAAAAGATAGGACTAACCAAATATAAACAACTAACAATAGTACAAGCCACTGAGGAGGTGAATTACCACTTCTACCTCTCCTAACATAATTATTAATGATTGGGGGCCTAACACAATATCAGTGGTATTTATATAAAATAGATGTTTCCTTTTTGAACATGTTACGGCCATTTTCCTGATTTTGGTAACTTCAAACCTGTGTATTACACGGTTTCTGAAATTGTTTTAGCCATAACTCTCTCGACACGTTGTAGGGATCTCGACTCACAGCCTATGAGTTGGTCCATGAAAAGATCCCTTCTACTCTGATAGCCGATTCTGCTGCTGCCGCCTTAATGAAATTTGGAAGAGTGAATGCTGTTGTAGTTGGGGCAGATCGCGTAGCTGCAAATGGTATTTTGATGTTCCTTTATATACATACGAATCAGTTTGTCCGGGAAGTGGGAATTGAAAGTTCTGTTTAATGAATTGCAGGTGATACTGCAAATAAGATTGGAACCTATAGTCTTGCATTGTGTGCAATGCATCACAAGATTCCATTCTTTGTGGCTGCACCCTTGACTTCCATAGACTTATCCCTTTCTTCTGGAGAAGAAATTGTTATAGAGGAAAGATCTCCCAAGGAGTTGTTGAACTCTCGTGGAGGTCTCGGTGAGCAAGTCGCGGCATTTGGTATCGCTGTCTGGAACCCTGCTTTCGATGTTACTCCTGCTCATCTGATTTCTGGAATCATAACAGAAAAGGTCATCCTCTCTACCTCTTTCCTGATTAGAACAGTTGAGAAAGTATCCAACTGCTGTTGACATGTTTTATCTTTGCAGGGAGTCATCACAAAGGCGGCGGGTTCTGAATCTTTCGACATAAAGGAGTTTGTTCGAAAGACAGAGGGGGCTCGTGCATAGAGAGGTGGCCTTCGTTGTTGACGACGTGCTTTTCTGCAGGTACACTAGAAATAAAAATGCATATATCTTTCTTCAAGTTTGAGACAAACTGCATAGATGAGTTATGATGAAATAAATGTTCTTGTTCGTCGGAATCAATAGATACAGTATTGCAATTGATCAAATATCTGGCAATTCATGGCTCTCTTTCTGAAGACCTAATAACAATGCAATCGATTATACAAGTAGCTGATATTCTGGCTTAGTTTCCATTGCGCAATGATCAAAGTAAAATGTTTCACTTGCCAATTGCAATTCTCACTTGAGTTGTAATTCTTCTCTGTTCTTTATGCATGCATAACAACATTGAGTAACTGATGAATCATGTTCTGATCGTTAAGATCACATGCAATTTGGATATAGCTCAAAGCTTAACTAGTTAAAGCGTATACTTTCGATCAAGAAGTCAAAGGTTCGAAGTCTCCAGTCTCACTTTCTTGAACTTAAAAAAAATAATGATAAACCTGACAACAAATTACAGAGAGGTTTGAATGCTTCACTCATATATAGTCGATTATTTGTCCCAATAAACACTGTAAAAGAATGGTAACATTGTTTTATGAATGCAAGTTGAAATTGAAAAACGGAACAAAATTGAACAAATTGGGTCGGTTTGGCTAACGTGAACTATACTCGTTAGTCAACTTGATTCTCATTAAACATTCGATCATTTTATATACTTACAATCACTTATCCGAGTTGATTAGATTACAGTTCTGGATTCAAATGTGTGGCCTACAGAGTTACAAGAAACCATTCACTGAAAGTTGTACTTGGAGTGGCTCAATCCACCTAACCTGGCCTTATTTCCCTTTCCATTACCAGGCCATCCGACACTTTCCATGCTTCTTTTTCATCTTCCTTTTTTTTGAGCTATGGGACAGAAGAAAAAGATAAGCTTTTATTTTACTCTATTTTTTTTTAAGATAAAGCAACGTTAACAAGACAGAAAAACCAAGCACCTAAAACCTACACTTCTCGAAGAGAGAATACTATCTAAAAAAATATTTTTCCAGATCAAAGAATCATCTTGAAAGGAGGCCAAAACTACAATAAATTTGACAGTTTTATTTTCGTCTCAAGAAATGTGACAAAAATTAACAATAGTAACAACATTTCCGACAAAAAGAATGTCATCAATGAGAACTCCAATTTCATCAAAAGCAACCTCCTCTCTATTTAGAAGGAAAGGTACTTAGGTGCATCCCGAGTAACACTTATCTTTGTACATCCCATCAAATTGTCTCATCATAATTTGACATATGACGAATTCTTCTTATTTCATTTTTGAAACATTGTAATTTTTTTAATGAGAATGAGATGTGTAAAGATGAGTGCATCTTACAATACATCAAAGTATTACCCATTTAGAAGCTTAATGACCTTCAAAGCATCGTATTCCACTTCAATATAGGCGGGTTCGAACCAGCCCACTCTCGATCCCGATCCCGATCCCGATCAACCGTTTTCAGACCCTCCAACAGAGCTTCAGCTTCTAGAAAACTAACCCTCCATCTCTTCTAGGTGAAAACGCAGCCTCCCAAGATACCATCCGATCATGCATAAACTAAAAGGAAATAGGGAAAAAAATCTTTGGTCTTAGTCTTAATGTCCAAACAAAGGACAAAAGAACACAATAATGGGGATGGTGCAGATAAAAAAACAGAGGCCTTAGGGATGTATATGGCAGGTCTGTCTGTCTCAAACACTCAAAAAGAGAAAAAACAGACCGCCATGCACATCATTTTGTGACCATTCATCAATTCCAACACCAAAAGAGAATCCTTCTTTGAACATAGGAAGAGACGACATATGTGTCCCCAAATCGACGAGGAAGTCCACAGACACAGACAACAACTCCCAATCGGATACTATGGCTCTGTTTTTGTTGCCTGTCGCATATCAGAACAAAGTGCCATGGCTTTTGCTTTGCTTTGCACATGGGTCATATATGTCTTCTCTCTTTGTTTCTTTCAAAATCCCATGTCCTTTTCTGGTACCCAAATTTTGAATCTTGCAGAGAAAAATGAAAAGGCTTTGGCTTTCTACTCCTTCACTTCCATCTCTGTTTTTTTGACTCGTTTCAGATCCTTTTTGCTATCGGTTTTGAAAGACAAGAACCAAAACAAACCAAACATTGTTGTTTAATAATGTTAATTACAACAGTCTTATGTCTAAAAACGTTTTGGGAATCCAAACGTTGTTGGAAACTTCAAAGGTTAAGATAGGAAGTATAAATAAAACTCACGAGCTTAGTAACAGAGTCTATCTGATCTGATCTGATCTGATCTGATTAGATCAGAAGAAGAACAAGAAGAAAACCATTGCTTTTTACAAATGGGGTTTCTTTATTTTATATTATTTTCAAATACGTTACTCAAAGGAGAGGAAGATTCTCACCCAATGACCTTAAAAACTCCGAGTGTTTTTATTTATTTTTTATTTTTTTTCATGCCTTACCCATCTAGTTGAGGAAATATAATTACCCATTATTTGGAGTGGTTTAATGGTAATAAATCTATTGCTTAAACCCTTATTATAGCAATGCATTTACTACAAATGGGAAGTGCCAACAGCCCAATTGTCAATAAATGATAAATCCTTTTGCTTGTCCTCTGGTTTTCTCTTCCTCTTCCCAAACAGAACAGAGAGGCACAAGAACAGAGGAAACAGATAAGAGCTCGTTGTCATGCTACTGGCGATGGCGTTACCAAATTCCGACTCTCAGGCGGCGGCGGCGGCGGCGGAAGTCGAGTGTGTGAAATGTTATTCCTGCGGATTTACAGAGGATTGCACGCCTGCTTACATTTCTCGAGTTCGCGATCGCTTCCATGGCCGGTGGATCTGCGGTCTCTGCATCGAGGCGGTGAAAGACGAAGTTGTGAGATCGGGGAAGCTCATCTCCACCAAAGAAGCTTTGGTTCGACACGCGAGTTTCTGCAGAGAGTTCAGATCGACAAACCCTCTGGATGAAACAGAGCATCCCATCTCTGCCATGGGACGGCTACTGCGGCGGAGCTTGGATTCTCCAAGAGTGCTCCGATCAAATTCAAGTAACGTAATCAAACTCGAACCGATTGTCGACATCGGAGATTCGGCCAGGCTCCAACGATCCGGGAGTTGCTTTCCTTCCTTGTCTAGTTAAAAAGAAAAAAAGAAAAAAGAACAGAGTAGCATTTTCAAGCGACTAACTAGCTTTAGTGGGTGGTTTCAATTAGACTTCTCCGACGATTTTCAAGCCATTTAAAGAAATGGGTTTGTGAATTTGAGGAGTAAACTAACCATTTTCTAGCGTTTCTGATTCGTAAATTTCGTCTTAGTTGTTGTATTTGTATATCGGGTTTATGGATTAAGGGGTAATGTAAATGGGAATTTGTAATGAAACAGAGCGTGTTTGCTTGAAAAGTTGAAAGTGAAATGAATCTAAGTGTAGATTTGATCATCGAATGGAAAAAAATTGGGAGGATTGAAGAATCTTGCAGTGGCGGTCGTCTGAGCTTTGCTCTGTTACCATTGTCGGGATAAAGCTCTGTTTTCTGGTAGTTCAGTAATGGAAGCCGGTGGAAATGGTTAGCTTTCTTGTCTGTTTTTTCATAGAGAGCCAGATGTGACAGCTCGTTTAGAATTGATAATAATTAATTATGTTAGTTTCGACTAATCTCACGTAAAAATTCACTTATCTTCGACATCTGAGTGCCAAGAAAATTCATGGCCATTACTAACCAAATGAAATCTGACCAATTACCAAAACGGAACATTATGCATGTTTGTTGGAATTTTGCTCTTGCTACTCTTCTCCTTAGAGTTTAGGCTTTTTCCCTTCCCACTCTATTTTTGTTCGCTCTCGCTCTTTATCTCTTACTCTCACTCTTTGCCTTTTGTTATCTCTCTCGCTCTTTACTTTTGCTATTTTGTTTAAAAGGGAGCGATTGGCGAGAGTCCAAACGAAAGGGTGCATGGTAGTGAGATAAGAAGAGAGAGTATCAAGAGCAAGGAGCGGGAGTCAAGAGTAAGGATTGAAAGTGAGGATGTATGGTAGCAAGGGTAGTGAGAGCGAGGAGCGAGAGTCAATAGGTGAGAGTCCATCACATGTGCACAATAAAGTCGTTCCTTTAATTTTTGCTAATGATGACATAAACAAAAGATAAAGAAAACTTAAGTTTTACAAAGTAGAGACTGCGTCAATTGTCAAATTATGTCCTTATTGGTCATTAGACTAGCCCATGAAGATTAAAAAAATGCTTTACTTAATTACTCCTCTAAGAACAAGTATTGAGTGTATCTTGGAGTAGCCCACTCTAACCACATAATTTAAAAAAGAGATTTTTACATAAATGATCATCTTTGGGCCTTATATTTCAAAAATGTCTTTAAGCTTAAAAATTTTCAAGAAAGGCTTTTAGTATTATTTTTGGACAAATTTACCCTTTTTTATTTTTTTATATTCGAATTTCATATTTATTGTTCCTATTTTCAAAGTTCCCTTAATGATGGAGAGAGAGAGTGAGTTTATGATGGAGAGAGAAAATGCATTTAATATGATTTTCTTCTAATTTTCAATTAGAGAGAAAATCTTTTTAATAATTTTTTTTATTTTCAATTGGAGAGAGAAAATGTATTTAATATTTTTTATTTTCCTTTTCACGTATCAATCATTTATTTGATATTATTTGATATTATTCAACGTTTGTTTTTTTGATATTATGTGATATATTCCACCGTTTGTTTGGAGTTCTATTTGTTTTCATGTAATATTCAATTGTTTATTTGGTATATATATATGCGGTATTCTGATATGTATGCATTTCTAATTAGGCAACGTTTATGTGTGCTTGTAATATATTCACCGAATGTCTGATATATATGTCACTCTAATGCAATTTTTATATGATGGTTTGTCTTATTTGAGTTTGTCTATTATAGTTCCTTATTTATTTTGAGTTCATTTGTATTTTGCGTTATTATCTCATATATACTATAGTTTAGATTCTATTTAGCCTGATTTATAAATCTCAAATGAACTTAATGTTCAACATATATTAATGTATATATCATAAAACAGAAAGTCTCAATAAAAAATTTAAGATATATATCACAGTATATATCGAAAAATCACTCTATATATCGAAAAATCATTCTATATATCGAAAATGATTATATACTTGCAAATATTCTAACCAATATATGGAATATACTAGTAAGATTGACTAAATTCTATTTAAGTAAATTTAACGGAAGCTCCCTAATGATTTTCAAATAAAAAAACCTATCTATCAGGGTATATAAATCTCAAATGAACTTAATATTCAACATATATTAGTGTATATATCATAAAACAGAAGGTATCAATAAAAACTTGAAGATATATATCACAGTATATATCGAAAAATCACCCTATATATATATATATATATATATATATATTTATATATCGAAAAAAAACATAAAAGTACATATAAATCAACGACGGCGGCGACGATTGGTGGCAGGTGCGAGATCTTGGCGGCGCGCGAGTTGGAGTGAGATCGGAGAAGTTTGGCCGGAAAAAAATTGAGAAAAAAAACTCACCGTCGATCGAAACTTGAACGGGGGTCGAAACTTAAACGGCGACCACGACGGAGGCCAAAACTTGAACGACGACCACGATGGCGGCCGAAACTTGAACAGCAACCACGACGGCGGCCGAAACTTGAACGGCGGGAACGACGGACAACGTGTTGAACGATGGGAACGACGTCGTCGACGGTGGTTGGGCGATCCGAGGGAGGGAGGCGACGGCTGGAAAGATGAGAGAGAGAGTCTTGAGAGAGTGTGTCTTGAGAGAGAGATGGAAGAAAATGGAATGACTAGAGTTTTGAGTGAGAGATTGAAGAGATTGAAGATACACGAATTTCTAGGCTATGCATGAGGGAGGGATACACAAAAACCTAGGTTTGTTTATTTATATAAAATGTAGGTGAGGGTTAAATTGTAAATAACCATTGATATTAGTGAAAATATTTAAGTAATAATGCCTTTTTTGTAAAAATTGGATGTTTTAGACAACAACGTAAAATATACCTTATCTTAGGGCTATTTATGTTGAAAACCCTTTAAAAAATTAAAATATATTTTTTTAAAGAAAAAAGAAAAAGAAAAAAGTGTTTCCGTAGTGACAAACTGATTGGATAACTAAATGGACTGCAAAAAGATAAGTGCAGTCAGGATGCACATAAGTATTTTTTTTTTAACTAATTCAAAATATAGTTTCTTTGATTATGGTTAAATATTTGCCAACCCGAATATAATTCAACATATTCATAAGATTTTTTTTTAAAAAAAAAAGAAATAGGATCACATTTTCAAAAAAAAAAATGTTTAATCATGCTACAAAACTTTTTGTCAATCAAATGTGCAAATAAGTAAAAAAGATTCAAACATTTGTTTGAGTAATAGAAGGTATATAGGAAAATTTGTACGGATAACCTAAAAATTGAGACGAAAATGCCAAATGACCCAAAATTTTAAAAAAATGTCAAATGACTCTTTGCTGATGTTAAGTTCAAATGAAATTATGAACTCGCACACGCGGAAAAGCCTATCTCACTCTCACTCTCTTTCTTTCCTCACTCACAATCACTCTCATCTCTCATCTCTCTCGCTCTTGCTCACTGTCGCTCTCATTCTCTCTCACTGTTGCTCACTGAAGTTGATTGCGTCGGAGCTGCTCGTGTAGACTCGTAAAAGAAGAGACGGAAGAAAAAAAGACAGAGGACGGTGGAGAAGAAGAGAAAAGAAAAAAAAACTTTGTAATTTCACGTTGGAGAAAGAAGATAAAAAAAATCAAACAAGGGCAATACTGTAACTTCACATAGTCATGACATTATCAAAGGGTCATTTGACATTTAAAAAAAAAAATTAAGTCATTTTCCATTTTGAGCCTTTAAAATAGGTTTCTTATGCAATTATTTCAAATATATATAAATGCTTGATCATATGTAAAATATTTAATGGTAAAATATTAACTAATTTGGTAGGATAGATAAAGTAAAGGACACCTAAAATATTCTCGTAAATAAACTTTAAAAAAAAATTATAGACTTTGTTAAGGTATATTTAAGTTTTCCCATCCCTATGTCATGCCAAATCATCCAATATTTGTCAATAATAATGTCTAGATGCGTCACAATTTAAATTTTAGACACGTAATTGAAGCATTTTGAAATTTATGAAATAAATAAATGCAATTATCATTTAGATTCTAAATTTTGTAATATAATTTGATGAATCATAAAATTTAAATTAATGAACTTTGGTCCTTAACTAAATATGGCAAACTCTTTGCTATTATTCTATCTAATAAATGAGAATATGACTTAATAAGTTGACGAGCCACAGTTTTGCCACGCTTGATTAATAAATTTAAAGGTAGTTTATGGTATACGTCATGAGAAAATTTTACATTTGTTATTAGGGTTGTAGTTTTGACCCGTATTTCTTTAAACTCAACGTATTGAAAATTTGATTGATGTCTGTTTTTGAACTGAGTGGAGTCTTGTTTCCATGGCTAAAGATAAACTCTATTTCACGACAAGTCCTTCGATGAGATTATATCATATTTCTCTAAAAGTCGATAGTATAGTTTGACCACCACAATTCTCCATGATAATACTCCAACCTATACCAAAAGAATGAGTTTAAGATATGGTATTATCGTTAACTTTGTATATTTTGGACAAGGGGACCATTTCACATAAACACACTTTAAATATGAAGTGGTTTTCTTTTTGCGAGAAAATTCTTTATATTCAACATTTTTTTCTCTATATGTGTTTTTTTTTTTAATAAAAAAATTTAGGATATAATTTGATCAGCAACTTTCTTTCTTTCCTATTAAAAATCGAACCATCAACCTTTGAAATTGTAATTAGTAATTTTTTACTTTTCTACATATATATATATATATATATATATATATATATATAATAATAATAATAATAATAATAATATAATAATAATAATAATAATGTTTAAAAGTAGTTATTGTGCAAATGAATATTGCTAGCTCCCTCAAAAACCCTCCATAGTATCCTCTCTTTTCACCAAGGAGAGTGTGCAAAATATTAGGGGTCCATTTTTTTATGCCAAAATATTTCTAAAGTTTATTCATTATTTCAATGTCTAAATAAGCTTATGAGGCACTCATTCCTATTAAAAGGTGTGTTTGAAATACATTTTTAAGTGTTTAATTTAAAAATAAATTATTTTGAAAAAAATTAAAGTGTTTGACAACTACTCAAAATAGATTTCGGAATGTATTTTAAATAGTTTTTATCAAAAAAATTTAAATAAAAATAATTTTTTTAAAAAACATTTTTCTCTCAAGTGAATCCAAACGGACACTAAATCTAGTTCCAAGAAATTTCTATCTCTAAAATATTTAGGAACCCTAACATGCAGAAAAAACTTTTCTTTTAAAAAAAATGCAGAGAAAGAAGATTGGAAATAAATTTTGGGAAAAATGATCTTTTTAGTTCTCGAGTTTGGAAGAATATGTGTGTTTGGTCTCTTAATTTTAAAAACATACATTTTTAGTCTCCAAATTTATTTAGAATGGGTGCATTTGGTTTCTAAATTTTCAAAATGTATATTTTTCTAGTCCATGAGTTTTTAAAGATAGGTTTGAAAGGTTCTTGCGGTAATTTCTTTTTTATTATTTTAAATTTAAAAACTAATTTTGAAAAAATTACTTCTTCCCTCTAAAATTATATTTAAACTTATATTTGTAATTCAAATGTCATTTAATTATATAAAATTATAATAAAAAAATATTTCAGAGACCTTTTAAACCTATATTTCAAAATTTAGGGACTAAAAAATTACATTTTGAAAACTTGAGACCAAATGCACCTATTCTAAAAAATTCGGAGATGAAAAAGGTATGTTTTGAAAATTTATAGACCAAATACAAATTAGGGGACTAAGAAAGTAGTCTTCTTATAAATATTTATGGAACTGTTTAGTATGCAATATTCATTGAATTAAATGGTCTACGTGAAATTTTAATATGTAAATTAGGAATTCAGTTTCCTAATCCTCCATTTTACTTCACCAAATACGAACCATGAGGTAACTCATCAAGTAAAGACTTAGAGCTCATTTGGATTGACTTGAGAAAAAAATATTTTTTTAAAAAACTCATTTTTATTTAAACTCATTTAATAAAAAATGGTTTAAAATACACTTCAAAACCTTTTGAGTGGTTGCTAAACACTCCAATTTTTTCCTTTCGAAAATGACTTATTTTTTAAATTAAACACTTAAAAATGTATTCCAAACAAACCCTGAAGTAAAACCTAAAGAAATTAATTTTGTAACAAAAAAATAGCCTTATTACATATTTAATAAGTACTTCATTGTCTGTCCCCAATTGAGATGTTTGCTACATATGAGAATTATTGATTTTTTTTTTATTTACCGAGTGCCAGTCTGACCTTGACTTATTTATTTTTCGATTGGTAGATATTAACCGGCTCGACTGATCGGCCCAAACCTCAAGGCATTAATATTTCACTTTTGGGACTTGCGCTCCCTTATACTCTTTTTCTGGTACTCTTTTGGGCTTGGGCACCTCGTGGGCTTTGGACCTTGCCATGAGCAACCCTCAACAAAAATGTTTAAACACTATTTTGGTCATTGTACTTTTGATTTTTAGTTCATTTTGGTCCTAGTCCTTTTAACTTTAATTCATTTTGATTCTTGTACTTTTAAAAAGTGACCATTTCGGTCCCTTCATTTTCATTCTTAAGAGACTAATATGGTTACTTTTTAAAGTTCAAGTACGAAAATGAACAAAAATTAAAAGTATAAGTATCAAAATAAACATATAAGGACCAAAATGAACCAAAATTCAAAATATAGATATCAAAATAAATATTTTTAAAGTATATAAACAAAAAAATTAAAAGTATTGAAACAAATAGTATTTAAACCTTTTTAAATTGAGGAATTTTTAAAAATAGAAAAATAACAAAAATTATTTATACAAAATAACAAAATTTTTAAATAGTTGTGGTAAACGCTAATAGAAGTCTATGAATCTATTAGTGATAGAAATGATAGAAGTCTATCAATATTTTTTTTTACTATTTTCGATAAATAATTTGATATTTTTTTTATTTGTGAAAATTTCAATTGTATTATAGCGTCACCAAATAGTAAATATAAAACTTTTCAAACTTCCACTATTCTACCTAGACCTAATTAAAACAACAATATTTTAAAATTAAATTTCAAAATTTATATATATATAAAAATAAAAAAAATCAGATGGAAAGGGTATAAAGATTCCGCGTTTTGGTTTGAAGGAATCGTTTGATCGGGTCGGGCGAGTTCAGTTGGGCCGTCGTCCTCCGCCGTGCGTGTCGTCTACTCCTCCCGTGTTCATGTCGTTTCCGCCATTAAACTGGATCACTGGTGACTTGCTCGACCTTTTCAATTTTTCTCCATTCTAATCCATCAATTTCCTTGGGGGGTTTTCTCCTCTTGACCCTCCGGCAGATTTCGTCGTAAAACCCCAAATTTTCTGCTCAAATTCTCAACCTTGTGCGTCCCTGTGATTCGATTTCATCTTGTTTTCCGATTGTTTTGCTGCAATTATTGTTTGGATTTCGTCATCACCAAGTCGTCGTGACTAGGGTTTCGGACCTTTCGAAGTTTGGGTGCCTATTTCTGTCTCTCTGTCTTTATTTGTGATCTGGGTTCCAGTTTTCTGTTATTGGCGACCCTTCTGAAGCAACTATTGGCTTTATTAATCGGTCGCTAGCGGAAGATTATGACTAGAACGTATGCAAATTCTAGAACGAGAAACTTTCGATCTCGAGGGATTTTTAATGGAATTTGCTCCATCGTGTTGCTTTGTTTATTCTTTGATCAGGGAAAGTTCTTGAGAAATCATTTTTATCAGAATTCGTATTCGGTTCTTTCCCATAAATGCACCATTGGTGATAAGCAGATTGGGGTGATTCATAGGAGAATAGCTGAAGTCTCCATTTCTTCTCTAAACAATACCATCGGTGTTGATGAATCTCTCACAAATAATAATATCTCTTCGAGTCGTCACCTATCGTGCCTTGGATTATCTGAACACAGAGGTTATCAGAGCCGATGTGAGTACTTGATTGCCCATCCTGATTGCAATTCAGGGGGATTTTTCAATTACATCGCATTCTTCTACTGTGATTGTGAAGGTTTTAGACTTTTGGGTTATGTGGCTTTGCTAATTTGGCTTGCTGCGTTGTTCTATCTATTGGGTAATACCGCAGCTGACTATTTTTGTTGCTCCTTGGAGAAACTATCAAATCTCTTGAAGTTGCCAGCGACTGTGGCAGGAGTGTCGTTGCTTCCTCTTGGTAATGGAGCTCCTGATGTCTTTGCCAGCATTGCTGCTTTTATGGGAAAGGATGCTGGTGATGTTGGTCTTAACAGTGTGTTGGGTGGAGCTGTCTTCGTTACCTGTATTGTTGTTGGTGCTGTTTCTCTTTGTGTTGCCGAGAGGGATGTCAGGATTGATAGGAAATGCTTTATCAGAGATATTTGTTTCTTCATGTTTGTCATCATCTCACTTGCTATAATTTTGGCGTTCGGTAAGGTTACTGTCATCAGTGCAGTTGCATTTGTTTCAATTTATTTGGTCTATGCATTTGTAGTTGCTGCAAATGAGATTCTGGAGAAGGACCCAGCAAAAGTGACAGTGAACTCTGTCACACCTTTACTTCCTGTAACTGGAAGCCTTTTCTCTGTTGGGGGTGAAGAGGATGAATCGGTCTATACAACTCTGCTTGAGTCCGGATCTAATGGTGATGTACCACATCTCCAAAATAAACTGCCACAGTGGATGTGGTCTTCAAATGTTGCAATCTATTCAAATCAGGCCATGAAGGGCAGTGTAGATAGTCCAAGATTTTTGTGGGGTTGGAATGATGAGGATACAACAACTGACCACTCTTTGTTCTCTTGCTCCAAATTGTTTTCAATTCTCGAACTTCCATTGACACTTCCAAGACGTTTGACCATTCCCATTGTGGAGGAGGAACGGTGGTCCAAAGTTTTTGCTGTTGCCAGTGCTACGCTAGCACCCATTCTTCTGGCATATTTATGGAACACGCAAGATGATTTAGGACGTCTGAGTGGAAAATTTGCTTACTTTTTGGGGATTTCCCTTGGCGGTGTTCTTGGTGTCCTTGCATATTTGTATACAAGCTCTGATCAGCCACCTCGTAGGGCCTTGTTTCCATGGGTCTTTGGAGGATTCTTTATGAGCATTGTTTGGTTTTACATTGTTGCAAATGAGCTAGTTGCTTTGTTGATGACATTAGGTTTAATTTTTGGAGTCAACCCATCAATTCTTGGATTAACAGTGTTGGCCTGGGGGAACTCAATGGGGGATTTGATGTCCAATTTAGCACTGGCAATGAATGGTGGAGACAGTGTACAAATTGCTATGTCTGGGTGCTATGCTGGGCCTATGTTCAACACTCTTGCAGGGCTGGGTATCTCCATGCTTCTTGGAGCCATTTCCCATAGACCTGCAGTTTACGTGCTTCCTAGAGATAGCAGCTTGTTTTACACAATGAGTTTTCTAATGTCAGGACTTATTTGGTCAGTTGTTGTGTTACCTAGGAATGATATGCGCCCAAACAAAAAACTAGGAGTTGGCTTGATTGTTATATATTTTTCGTTTCTCATCCTCAGGGTGAGCACATCTATGGTGTAGCTCTGATGCTGCTGGCAATCAATGTTCATTTGAACTAATCGTAGGCATCTCAACTAAAAGCAGGCCAGTGTAACCTACATTTTGATTAAACAGTAGCCAAAAGTCATGAATGTTCTCTGGACCCAGAACAGTTATTATGACAATAGATGATGTGGTAGGAGATCAGGCCTTGACTTCTTATGGCATCATCCGCCTGTTAATATCATGATTTGTATATCATAGCATTGTTTAGTGAAATGAAGTTAAAGGTTCTTATCACAATCACATGTATATGTTCTTCGTTTTAAACTCTCTTTCTCCATCTGAAGGTTGTATCGGATATGATTCTTGATCTAGGAGATTATGGAGGACACTCATTTAGGATTAACAGTGCAGCCCAATCAACCATTTTTAGTTTTAGTCACGTAAAATCTGTCTACATCGGATTTAGTTTATGAAAGGCTTATATTCTCAAATGCAAATGCCTACCAGAATATTCTTTGTGATATTCCCTCTGTGAACTGTAATTGAGGTTTTTGTTTCAATAGACATATGCTTTTATGATCGGACGTATGAATATGTTGAAGAAAGTAATTGGTAACTTAACTTATTTATACTTTTGTTTACAAGTATCAATCGTACGTACAGGCTCATGGGCAATTTGCTTTATTTATCATCTATGTCCAAGTAATCCACGGTTTGTTTATATATTCAATGGAAAAGCTTGTTTCTACGTTTCTTTTTGTCAATTCTTCTTGTAGTAATTGTGATTTGAAGACAAGTATTCTTGACAAGAATAGCAGGTAGCATTCAGAAACTTATCTTTAGAGGGAATACTGAAATTTGAATTTGCACTCTGATTTCCTTCCGGTTGTTACATTTAACGTAGACAGTGTATATGTACATATATAGATATATATTTTTTTCTTTCGCAGACAATAATGCTAAAATGTATGTACAGTCTCCTGATTCTTTAATTCTGTTGTTTCTATTATTAAAAGTTAATATGATATATTCAGCTACTGTTGCCTTTGTCTTTAACAGAGTAGTTTAGTATGAATTCCAGGAGAATGGCCTGCTTAATCTACTCTTATATGGTAGCAAGGCATATGGGAGATCAAAAGGCAGTGGAGAAGCTAAAGAGTTCAATTACATTTACACAGACGAATGCTATAAAAGCTAAAAGAATACATTGCAGTTAACAAAAAATGCAGACCCAGTCCATGGAGACAAGCGAAATGGAGTGCCACCACAAACCTTCAGTTTAATCACAATTTGATGGAAGAGCAACAAGCAATTACCATCCTCTCCTTGCTTAAATTGTCTTCCTCTTACAAATTCAGCAGCTGGTTGACTCGCCATAGATGTTGTCGAGAATAGCAATAACTCCAACGACAAAGGCCTGATCAGTTCCAGGTTTTATTGACACATTGTAGATATCCTTGCTGAACAGCTCTCCAGCCTTTTTATTTGTTCCGATCTGCAGTTATTTGAAACACTGATTAACATACATCTCTAACATGTTACTAAGTAATAAATATATTAGCTTCACAAGGGAAGCACGACCAACATCAAGTACAACTACTACATTGACAAGCCAGATGTGGGCAGTTGCAGTGGAGGGTCGTTTGGTAGATAGCAAGCTACAACATCGACGAGCAGGTACGTGTTCATATGCATTTTGCACATAGTGCCAATAGGGTGATTTGGTAGAAAAGATTGGTTGCTCTGAATTGTGATCGAGAGAGTTAAAGGGTCATACCATCCCAAAACAGGAGGCAAACTTTTTGCTTCTTTAGAATAAAAATTTCAGCGAATGCATGTTTAGTATATGGGGTTTGTTAATAGTAATGTGTAGTTTATAGTAATATTTTCTGTTCCATAGTAGAGATGATAGTCTAAAGAGAATAAATCGTACCTGAGCTACTACATTGCCTTGAGAATCAATGATGCTGCATTTTTTATCAGGGAAATATCCATTGATCTCGAAGTCCCAATCTTTTTTGCTAACCTTTGGTTTAGTTGTGATTTTTATTCCAACATCGTTTTTCACAGGAAGACATGACTTGGGCCTTCTCAAGCTGAAAACTAGCCTTTTAGATCCTTGGAAGTCGTATTTGTAAGCCCTCCACATCTTATGGAAGCTTAGAGCCTCAAAAATCCCTCCCTGAAAACACAACAAAACGAAGATTTTCAACACTTAGAATCACCCATTTCTATACATGAAAAATACAAAAGACTCGTTTGGGTAATACGTAGAGTAACTGGAATCTGGATATTACCTTCCCACGGAGTAAAAGCAAAGCATCCCTCTTCCCATCCCTCACAATTAGCTCGTCTTCCTTTCCCAGAATCCCACACCCATCAACACTAAAAACAACTTTCTGATCACAATCTGTCACTACAAAACCTCCTCCATTAATGACATGTGGTCTCGTCCTAACGACAAACACAACCTCGGAAGATGAACAGTATAATTTGCTTACTAGGGGAATCATCTTTCCGATTGTAGCCAAATGATGATTGTTCGTTCGTCTTTCCGCAATTTATGAGGCTCTGAACAGCCAGCCTGTCTATGTTTTCAACAGAGTTTGGCAAATGATTGATTATTTCTCATATTCAAGGTTTGAAGAAGAATATTAATGGCGCTAAGTCATAGTTGCTTGTTTCAGGACACAACAATTGGTTCACGCACTGTGAATTCAGCCAATAGGAAGAGAGAGAGGGCTCTGGGAATTATTCCACTTGCACTTTGGCTTCCATGAATAGATGCTAAAAGGTTTGAAGCCAAAGAAAAGTCATAAAGAAAGATTCTTTCTAACATATATCTTGTGAAAATAAGCAATAGTTTTTCAGAAGTATGTGCCAAGAATCCTAGTGATAAAGTCATAAAGCCATCGACTTTGACAATCTGTGGAGTTCCAAGTTCAAAATCATCTTTGATGAAGGGATTTGATAGGAGTGAGAAGATCCCATGTCTGTACTTGGAAGAAGATGTTTGGGAGAAATGGTCAGAAATAACTTCTAAAAATTTTCATATTTTGCAACTAGCACCCTTTTTGGCAATTCGTTATAATAGTTTTTCTTTGTTCATCTCGGACGAGATCAACCTCGAGATTCAAATAAAAATTTAGCAAGCAAATCCAAACTATCGATTTTTTGGGGCTTTCTCAGTACAATCTCAGCTAGGATGAAGATCGAGAATGTATGTAATCTTTCCCAAATCACGTAGTCTGCCCAACTGATTAAGATTTGATTCATTATAAATATTAAAAATATTATATTAGACAAATGATGAAGATTTGATTCATCATAAATATTAAAATCAATAATTAAATTAAAAATCCTAAAATTTCTTTAAATTTGAAGGAGATTACAAATTACGCGAGATTTGGCAAATATTACCTACAATCTCGGTTCTTGGCTAAGATTACACCGAGAAAGTAAAAAAAAATTGGTAGTTTGGATGTGTTATGAAAAGAAGTTAAATTTTTATTCGAATCTCAAAGTCGATCTCGACTGAGATTTATCAAGAAAAATTATTATAACGAATTGCCAAAAAGGGTACTAGTTGTAAAAGATAAAAATTTTAGAAGTTATTTCTAACCATTTTCCAAAGGTGAGAAAGCACTTTTTAGAGCATATTAGCAACTTCAAAAACTTTTGACTAGTTTATAAAGAGCACAATGGTTCCATTTCTAACAACCCTTTTCAAATTGAAAACTATCCTTGAATGCCCTTTGAAAATGAAGCTTTCTTACAAGTTTTCTTTGGATTTATTACTTTTTGACTTCTTGGTGTTGGTTGCCTTTTCCATAAAGAAACAATAGCTCTAGATCATCCATGAAAAGTACGCAATTCAACCTTGAATTAAAGAAATTTTTTAAACTATTCAGACATTGAATTTGTCGATTTAATTGATGACAGATTGATCCAACCATAAAATATTTAGATTCGGGTTGATTAAGTTTGTTTTTGTTTCTTGTTGTACATATCTTGTCTTATAAGTAAGTATTATTATACAAATAATGGGATTAGTCTATATTCAAATTTTTGACATTTTGGTCAAGTTATGCCCCGACTAGATGAGCTATGAGCAAGCTATTTAGAATCTCTATTGTTGGTTGTAAGTTTGAATAATCCACTTTCTTTTGAATTGTAACTTTTTTTAAAAGAAAATGACTAACTCAAAATGAGTTTGTCACATGATGTTAATGTAACTAAAATCGTTTCAGTGGATGTGATACGTAACATATGTCACTTTTTTTTTTTATTACATGTTGGGTGGCGAAATCGAACATCTGACTTTGAGATTGATAGTACAAGTACTAAGTTAGTTAAGTTATGTACATTTAGGCAACATATGTTAACTTTCTACTATTGAAGGTGAAATCGAAAATGTTCAAAATTTAAGGAATAATTTGACATAATAATGCATAGTGTCTTTGGCAAAAATTTATTTGTTTTTTAATCTCTATTTAACTTTATTAGGTAATTACCAACAAACAAACGAAAAAGTCAAGCATTTATTTATTGATTTATGATACTTTCAATTACAGAAAGAAAAGTGGACCTTCTAAAATGGAAAAATAAATATGGCGAATATTTATTTCTCAACAAAAAAACTTTAATTGAAGGAAGCAGGAGATTGGAAATAATTAGTTGGAAGCTTTTAATGGGAACTAGGCCCATTTACTTCAAGAAAATGAAAATCAAGGAAGTTTCACGATCCACCACTAATTTGAAAATCTTTTATTCCGTAAAAGAGATAATAGCATTCCTCTTTAAAATCGATTTTTTTTAGTTCAACAATTGGGGTAGGAAAATTTGAACCACAAACCTCGTAGTTACTATGGTATTTTCATTAGGGTTGACAATAGCATTCCTCGTAGTTGGATGTCAATTGAACTAAGCTTTTGTTGGTAATCGAATTTTTTTGTTAGTATTATGGTATTTTCATTAGGGTTGACAATGGGGCGGGGCCGGCATCCCCGTCTCCATAGGATTTGTGATCCTTGTCCCCGTTCCATTCTCTGTTTTGAGGGTTGGGGAATCCCCGTTCGGGGATCGGGTCCTTGCGGAAAAAAATTTCAATTTTTTATTTTTATTTTTTTAGTTTTTATTTGAAATCAATTAAAAATCAATATTTATATTAAAATTATAAATATTTTAGACAACAAATTAGTATTATTATTGTTTTATTTATTTAAATTGATAATAAAAAAAATTTTAACATTTGTTTATTATAGATTTAATAAAATCTAAAAGTTAATTATATTGAAATGAAATTTGAAAAAAAAAAGTTTAAAAAAATAAAGAAAAGCTACTGTTTTAAATATAAATAAATATATAAATATACATACATATATAAATAAATAAATAAATATATATATATATATATAAATAATAAAAATATTCGGAGCGGAGTCGGGGTTGGGGCAGGTACTCGCGGAGATTTTGGCCAACCTTAATTTTCATACTTTTTTTATTCCTTGTTTGCCATAAAATAGTCTTTTAATAATGGCGTGGAGTTCAAAATGTAAAATAACGTATCACTGAATAACATATCAAATGTTGAATAGAATGAGTTTAACATTTTCCTTCTTATTATTTTGTGGTCTTTATAACATTTTCATTAATTATTAATATTTTATTCTTTCTCGACCTTTATATGGATTCTCTTACAAATTTTTTCTTTAGCTTTTTTATTTACACTAATAGTTCTTCTAATAGATAGAGGGGGGAAATCATTTTTTTTGCATGGTATCAATTTTCATACTAAATTTTCAATTTGATCGATTTGCAGCTCAAACTTAAACGAGTGTTGCAATCTTAATATTAAATTTTGAAAAGAAAAAAAAAAAAGAAGAGAAGATAATCTTTCTTTCTCTACTTTTATGTGAATGCTATCTTGAATAAAGAAAAGGCTTTCTATTTGGAATGGTTGTTCAAAAGTGTAAACTTCAACTCAAATGCGATAGGATTGTGCATATAAAATCTCTAATTTATGAAAAAATTATTAAATAATTAATTTATAGGAAATTTTTAAAAATAGAAAAATAAAGAAAACTATTTACACAAAATAGTAAAATTTTATATAGTTGTATAGATGCGGATAGAAGTCTGAAATATTATTATTATTTTCATTAAATATATGATCATATTATTTAATAATGCATTTTAGTTAGTAAAAGATATGAGAAAATTCACCATTTCAGACTTCTATCATTTCTTTTACGGTTGATAGACTTCTATTAGCGTCTATCACAATTATCTAAAAAAATTTACTATTTTGTGTAAATAGTTTTTCTTATTTTTCTATTTAAAAATCTTTTTTGAAAATTTATAGATGACATGCACAAAAAATTACTACAACATACCTATACAAGTAGAAATTAATATTAATTAAAGAGAAATAATATTGCAATAGTTTCAATGCAGGACTTTCTTGAATCACTAAATTTAAATTTATATTATCTAAGACTTATAATTATCTAAAAAAAATCTTATGGAATTAGGGTTTTTCAAGAAGTAGAATTGAATCGGTACTTCAATTGGAAAATCATGATCATAGCAGTAGATTTCGATTTTCATCCCGAAACCGCCATTTTCGAATTTCAAACACAGAACAAAGAATGTAGAAGTTCGATAAGAATCTTGAATCGCGATAATGGGTCATACTCTGCTTCTCCTGGCTCCGCCAAGGCACTGAAATGTCGACTGTTCTCGAAACTGGTGGCTATGGTAGGAGTTTGAGATACCAAAATCTTTCCAGAAAAAACGTGTTACAACATGTTTTCATCGGCGAATGAACAGAATTAATCAGACATCAAGAACTTGGAACTTTAGCGATAGCGTAAAATGGAATTGAATTCGTCCTCGAGTTTCGAATCTGAACTTGAATCTCCAATCCTCAGCAATGGTTTTCCAGTTGAGTACGTTACTAACCCCACTTCCTTTTTGTCTTTGTCATCTGTTTCTATTCTATTCGATTCTTCAAATAGATCATACCCACTCCGTCACCTTCAATTCCAGATTCTCGGAGGCCCATATCGTTATTTCTGTTCATGTGATTCTCCAATACCTAATAATGGGCCAGAGATTGGGTGTTTTTCAGTTTTCATTACAATTTGATTTGATATCAGGCCCGAGTATGCTCTTAAGCCCGCGTCATGCTCACACGCACACCAACTGTTTGTAGAAATGTCAGGTATTTTTCTTTTCCCCATTTGTTTAAGTGGCTTGGAGCTTTTTACTTTTCAATGAATATTATTCAATGTTTACATTACATTAATCTGTAGTTTCCTCTTTGTCTAGCTCGAGATGCTGATTCGTCATATGATCTATGCCCTTCTCCATTTTCTAGGCATTTCTCCTCCACGTGCGTTCTGAGCTTACCTACTTTCCATTTTGCTTCTTTGCTATACACCATCTCTCAACACTGAAAACAGCTAAAGCAAAGACATAGAAACTTACTTACTTATGTTCATTTCTTTTTACTCTATTAAGGCTAAAGAATGAGCAAACTCCAAAATCTCACTTGAAGGAAACCCAGATGCCTATACTTTGCCAATTAGTCTTATACAGGTTTAGGCACGCCAGGTACAGGCTTTTCTCACAGCCGTCTTTACATTATTAATGGAAAACTGAGTATTTGAAAATATTTTAACCCCTTTTCTCAGTCTCTCTCTCATAAAAGAATGCTATTGCCTCGAGTCGTGAAAAGGCTCGTTTTTTCACTTAAAGCCTGTGACAATAATGACTCTCTTTCTGGCCTCATTATCACTTGTATCATTAAAAACCCTGCAACCCACAACTTCATACATACATTTATGTGCTGCAGTTTTACTTGCAGAGCGGCTTTCTTTTTGTGGGTTGTAATTATCTTTGTCAGCCTTTCTTATTACTTCTCTGTCACTACCCATGTAAGAGCATTCATACCAAACATCAATTGCCGCTTTAGTTTGTCACTTGCTTTTACAGTTACTATTTTCTCCATTCTCTTCTTCTTCCTGCCTTACTAATATTTTTGCTGCTATTGCCATTCTTTGTTGTTTTCTTTCTCTTCTGTGCTCTGTCTTTCGGTGATTGGCAACTGGTTTTCTATCAGTGTGGGGTTTCCTGAGAAGTGACTCAAGCAATGGCTGCTCGGTCGGTTAACTCTTCATCAGTGGCTTCACTACCACCACCTAGTCCGAAATCTCCGCCTGAGTACCCGGATTTGTATGGGAAGCGTCGAGAGATAGCTAAGATTCAGACACTTGAAAGAGAAATTGGTTTCCTTGAGGTGAGTTCCAATTTGAAAATGATTGTCGTTGTCTTCTACATCTCTTCTTCCTCTTCGTCTTTTCTCCCCCCTTTGAAGTTCAATGGCATAGTGACTTCGGAAAGCTATTGTACAATTTCAAGCGTCTCTGTTTTTGTTATTAGCTTTGCTAATTAGGCACAAAATTTCGAAGTCCTACATGCAGATCTATTTGTTTGATTTAGGGAGCTAGTTTCTCACAGTTTTAAAACAGATTTAATAAGCTTAGAACTTCCATTTCGTGGCATGAAGCTTCTTCCAGACCTTCATGGAAAACACAGCCTAGGAAAAATCTAAGAAAATTCTTTTGCTCCTAGATTTCTTGGGATGCCTTCTCTAGAGCAAGGGAAACGAAAAAGAAGAAAGAAATGAATCTCTATCCCTGTTTTCTAAAATTTGTGGAATTTGAATATTTAGGACTCAGATGTCTTCTCGCTTTCAATTTCCTCTAAAAAGCTTATTTCTTTAGAGTTAAGTGCAATTTTTTCCCTCCGTTATGGGATCTTTTGGCTAGAAAAATGCCACATCTTACATGATAAATTGAAATAAAATCGTGTTCACGCATGTCATGAGGCACAATTCTCTGTTTCAAATTCACCATGGCTGCGTTTATTATTAATTCAATGCGTTACATGTTTCTAGTTTTCTTGAAACAGGATGAACTAAAATCCATTCAAAGTCTTGAACCCGTCTCAATATGCTGCAAAGAGTATGTTTCTTTTAAATTTCGTCATCTTTTAATTCATGTACACAATCAATTGGGAGATCTATCCATCCACTCTTTTGCTTCTACTGTTGATTAACATCACATTTTTGCAGGATTAGTGACTTTGTAACGGCAAATTCAGATCCATTGACACCTACGTAAGTGTTCATTTTGAGTAAACCAAGACTGCATAAATTTAAGATTGCATTGATTATGATCCAATTCCATTTTTATTTTAAAGCAGATGTAAGGCAAAACATCAGCGCATCTGGAAATGGTTATGGTTAAACTTTCAACTTAAAAATTCTGATTTCAGCTTATCACTGAGAATGTTTATGTATATAACATTTATGTTACGATTGTCGTGCAGTGGGTTTCCTTGCTTTAATTTGTCGTGGCTGTGCTGCTGCTCTTGCACCGGGTGCTCTGTCTACGTAGATATGCCTCGCTGTTGTGATTGCAGACCATGTAACTTCCCATCATGTTTTGGGTGTTGTAGTATGCCAAAGTGTAGTTTCTTCTCTTGTCCCTCCTTGTCCTGCTGTAGAAACATCTCGTGCCGTAGATTGTGTTGTTTTTTATCATTACCTTCTATCTCATGCCCTCACTGTTGCAGCTGCTGCGAATGCAAATGCAGCTGTAAGTGCTCTTTTCCAAAATGTTCACAGGTACCTTCTTGTCGCCTCTGCACAAAGTCTTGTTGTAACCCCTGCTCTTTATGTTGTTGCTTTTAGTTCGGCAACAACGCTATTCCATAAAGTTATTTTGATCTTCTACATGATAAAATCAATGTACATTATGATGAATATCTTCTACTTTTTATTAATTTTGTCCAAATTTATTAGTAGGAATACGATTGGTATGACTCTTAAATTATTTAAGACAATATTTTGAGTTGTTTAATCATGGGCCTACTGCTTGATTATTGATGTAAATCATTGGAATTGGCTGGCCACAATTTGTCTATATGGTTATAGAGTTGTCTTATCACATGTTACTCTTGTGAAAATAGCCTCCTCCTGTTTGTTTAGGCCCTAAATTAGTAATCGTACTGGAGGCTTATGGATAATCTGTGTCGGTCTGTATCTGGTACTAGTAGCACGGCCCCAGATGCTTTTGCATCAAGGGCTGAGAGGTATCGTGCTTATGTTCTTTATGATTGCGGCGGGACTGGATACCCACGTCTGATCCAAGTTCCATTTTAGTGCCCCCATAAAGGCAAGCTTTTCTAGGTGGGTCGCTGCATGCTTAGGACCAACGGGTCACACAACAGGCGTACGATTGGATACCTGCATCCGATCAAGTTCCATTTTAGTGCCCCCTCATAAAAGTGACATTTTCAAGGGGGGTCGTTTCGGGCAAAACATTGTTTAGGATCAACAGGTCCTACAATACACTTTGCATGCTCCATCCTTTGGCCCTTTGCCTATCGGCTTAGCAGGTAAGCTACTTTGATCCGTCTCTAGTTTTGATTCATTATGCACACCACCTCTGCCGAGAAAGTGCAGCGTCATCTTTTCTTGGTTTGTGAGTTGAAATACGGAAAGGAACATGTTTATCACTGCAGCTTTGTCTAGTTTTATAATGAAGAGAGAAATCACAGATGAGAGAATTTTGGGAGTCAACATTCGAAGTTAAAAGCACACACTTCACTGGCCTTCAACGTTTTTGAATTTTCGTTAACAGACCCGACAGTAACAACAATTTTTAGATAACTAGGAAAAGAAATGCCAAACTTTATGCCATTACATTAGTTTTTTAACTCTCCCCAGAACTTCCCAACTTGGTGCCTTTCAGACTCTTATACTAACCCTCCTAAATTTTGCCATGCTCGATGATGATCAGTCTCTTGCTGATTGTTGATCACCACCTTGCTTGCTGTTTTCTTTCTGAAACTGGAGCAAGTTGAAGGAATGGAAAAACCTACAACAATTGGAAAACGCCCTATACAGAAAACATCAATCACAACCTTGTCCAGGCAAATGCCACTGGGCTTCTAACTTGGTGTTGGTCATTGCTCCACTCAATCGACCCGAACCCAAATCTCGTGGTTTGAGCAGCATCCCTACTCGCCACGAATGTAACAGTGTACCTCTTCCTCTCCCCAACTTTAGTAAACACAAGCTTTGAAGGTTTTACAGTCACATTCACAACAGACGGTGCAGTAGTAGCCACTTCGTAAACTGACCCTGCAGCCCCAACATTGGTGACGATACGAGTGTACCGAACAACCCTCTTGCTCCCAAACACAACTGAAAATGAAGGGTAGTTAAGTTGTCCTGGATCAGCAAACTTCCTAGAGCAGGTTATGTTCGACCGTTTCACGATTGCCTGAACATGATCGATCCCATAGTCCAAGGAGCACAAGAAGGCAATGTAATCATCAGTGGAGATATCGTATAGAAGGCCAGGGGAGAGAGCTTTGTGAGGATCAACATGGCCAGCTCCATGAGCCCATGGATTGGAAAATCCCCCTCCGGCCGCATCTCGGAGAGACGAGTTGGTGTTGTCCTGCGTGTATGCGGTTGTCATTAACGCGGATTTGATTGCACTTGGACTCCATTGTGGATGAGCTGCCTTTAGCAATGCTGCCAACCCACTTATATGTGGGCAAGACATGGAAGTTCCTACATAACAGAAGATTAAGATTTATCAGTTACAGAATGAACATTATTTGCCTAGAAATCACAGGACAATTGGATAGAGCCTTAGCCATTGAGACATACCTGACATAATATTGAACTGAGTTTTCCTCTTGTCATTGTCCAATCCAGTAGGTCCAATGGACTCAGACCAAGCAGCCAGGATGTTAACGCCAGGACCAATAACGTCTGGCTTTAGGATTTGTGGAGTTACCAAGTTGGGTCCTCTAGAACTAAACGCCGCCACCACTGGAGATGGGCGGACGTTCAGAATTGTCCCACCGAAGCTCAGCACTGCCGTTGGATTCGAAATGGACCGAACATACTGCCGGATTAAGTCACCGGTTTTCCTGCCCACCGCCACGGCTGGCAGCAAGTGACTGTCAGCCACCAATTCCTCCCCACTAGCTGCTGTGTTTGCCAGAATCATCCCAATCCCACCTGCATCTCGCACCACTCCTCCCTTTTCTACTCTGGCATTGATTCCTCTGTCACAAACCACCACCTTCCCCCGAACCACCGACGGCTCGAGAGATCCCGGCAAGCACATATTGCTAGAGGTGTTACTTCCTTTGTTGTACACCAATTCCACCGGCTTACTCCCCATTCCTTGCCCACTGTAAAGTGACACTCCAGTGAACCGTTTACCATTTCCAAGCTGGACATAAGCTGGGAAGTCCCGGTCGAGCGTTCCAGCTCCGACTGTCATGATCCACGGTGCTACATTGGCTAGAGAAGCCTTATTTGGTCCACTGTTCCCAGCTGAGCAGGAAACAAAAACCCCTTTCTCCATGGCTGCAAATGCTCCGATTGCTATGGTATCTCTGTAATACGGAGCAGAGCCACCACCTAAAGAGAGTGAAAGTACATCGACGCCGTCGGATATCGCCCGATCCATACCGGCAAGAATGTCAGATCCAAAGCAACCAGTAGGCCAACAAGTCTTGTAAGCAGCAACTCTTGCTTGAGGAGCCATTCCTCTAGCAATGCCTCTGGCATAACCAAGTAAGCTCGCGTTAGCCACATGTGAACCAGCAGCTGTGCTCGCTGTGTGCGTTCCATGGCCGTCCTGATCTCGAGGAGACTCGTTTTCTCTAGGTTTTCTGAAATACCCACCACCGGAAGCCATTTGATAACCCTTGGAGAAGCTACGAGCTCCGATTAGTTTCTTGTTACAGAGAGAAGGATTGAAATCAGGTCCTGATTCACATTCTCCACGCCACCGTGATGGGATCTCCGGCATTCCAGCGTCATCAAAGCTCTTTGATTCCGGCCAAATCCCAGTATCGAGAACCCCAATGATGACATCGTGAGAAGCTTGGTTGAGATCCTGAGTGTTGTGACCTTCCCATAACCCGAAATCGGAGTCGAGACCAAGGAATCCCGGAGTTCGAGTGGTGTGAAGATTGTAAACAGTGTCTTCATAAACACCCAGAACTGAATCGGATTGGCGGAGCAATTCTGCTTCATCTGAATCCAGAGAAGCAGCGAAGCCATGGTAGGCGGAAGTGTAGGTATAGAGAAGGGAATCAGAGGGGGAAGATGAAGAGAGAGATTGAAGATGAGCAGAGTACCAGTCATGGTGGGTGAGATACTGTGATGGCAGAGCATTATGTTTCATACGAACAATGTAGGTTTTCTTGGCATTCACGAAGACACAAGGAAGAAGAAGAAGAAGAAGAAGAAGAAGAAGAAGAAGAAAATGAGAAGCCATGGACCCCATGGGAAGGAAGAAAGGAGAAATTTCTTAGTTATAAGAAAGCATAAAAGCAGGGGGGAAATGGCGAAACAGAGCTCTCAAAACAGAGCTGACTGTCAAACAAAGAAAGGGGTTAGAGGACAGTCCAAGGACCAGTGTTTGGTTTATATAGCAAAGTAAATTTTAAAAAAAGGCTGCCATTTCCCTTTTATTACATAAATGCCATCCATGATTTCTTACAACTTTTCTGCCTCCAAAATGGGTCTACTTTTTCAGCTTTCGGTTCCAGTGCTCATTAGTAAAAGGATTAAAAAAAGGAAAAAGAAAAAGAAAAAAAGACATTTTAGAAGAAGATGCCAACTCTAATTCATTTTCTTGTTTCTATATTAAAAATAGGAAAAATATATTTTTATATCTCTAAACTTTGGGTTTGTATCAATTTAAATTTGAACTAATAAGCGTGTGTTTGAATTGATTTTCTAAGTGTTTAAATAAGTATTTATAAACATTTAGAAAGTCAATCCAAGTAGATCCTAATTGTATGAATTTAAATCTTGAACTTTCATTGTATCAATTTGCACCCTCTTTTAAATTTCGTTTGACTAATATCGTGTAAAACTTTTCGGTTTCAGTGCTACTGCTCATGAGTAATAATTAAAGAAAAGAGGTTATTTTCTATTTCAGTGTAATAATTCATATTTTTGTTATATGGATAATATCATGTAATATCAGAAAATACAAAACTTTGTATACAGAAGAAAATTTGAGTTCAACCAATTTACGTGGTCACTTTAAGACAATTTTACTCACTCTAATGCCCGAATGTCAAGAGTAATTGTCTTGTAGAATAGAATAGTTTACCTTTCTTATGGAAGCAATATCTAGTCCACAAACTCTAACGAACACTACTTTATGGAATAAATTGAATTTCAATGAATTGTTAAATAGGATAAATGTCTTATAGAAGAAAAGTGTCGATGAAAAAGTGAAAATCCAATTTAAAGAATACATATTCGTAATTATTTGAATATTCATGTCTCTTTTTCAAATTGGTTTAAATTTAAAAAGATATATTCATTCTTAAAAGAATAGAAGTCACGGGATTAAAATGATGTCAATTTAAACGAAGAGTTACATACCATTTATTCCAACATTTTGTTGTTTCTATACTAAAAATAATAATAATAAGGAGCTTGAAATTCAAAGAAAAGAAGCCACAAAATTTGTTCTTCCTCACGGGTGTAGCTTCCTTCGAACCAAACCCGTGAATGGGGATTTTGTATTGTACCTTAGATGACAGTTTTTGGAAATGCTGAGAAGACACTAAGATTTATATTTAGAATTTTGTCTTTCCTTTCATATGAATAAATGGCTACAAACATGAAAATTACTTGTTCTTTTTGAGTAAATGTAATGCCATTTCTTTAAAAAAAAAATTATTTTTAATTCCTAAACTTTCATAGAAATAATAATTTAGTCATTGAACTTTAATTTGTAACGATTTAGACTATATACTCTCAATTATGTAACAATTTAATCGTTATATTTTAAAATTTGTAATGATTTAGTCACTAGTATAAAAATTAGTGTTAAGATTTAATGAAATTCTTTACATAAATAAATCGATAGACTAATAAGATACTCAATATTTTTATAAAATACAAAGCTATATCATAAAATAATCAAAATCGAGATCTAATTTTGATGAAAAATTTTAGTTTTAGGAATTAAATTTTTATAAATTTAAAAATACAATAACTAAATTGTTACCGACTAAAGTTTAAGAACTAAATTATTACACAAATTAAAAATATAAAAACTAAATTATTCCACTAAATTATTCCTTTTATAAAAATTTAGGATTAAAAGTGTTTTTAACTTCTTTTTTTTCTCCTATTCTTTTTCTTCTCTTTATTGTTGTTTTCCTACGCCATGACAAACACCCCCAGCTGGAAAACGCGTCAGGTTTTGCCATATTAAGAAACATTTTTTTTTTTATTTTTTTTTTTTTAAGAGAAGAAACCATTGTTCACTGTTTAATATATTTCATTTTTGAGATATTACAATTCATTTAAGGTTTGTGGCACCAAATATAATAATAATATTTACAACTACTTATAACATATAATTAATTATGATAAATACTATTTCAAAATCCTCTTTGCTATCGTATTTAATATTTTCTACTCATTCTCTCTTTTCTTCTTTGTTATAGTGTTTACTATTTTCTATCGGAACAAAAATAGTTTACATCTCAAACATAAACTATTATAATCCACTAGCTATAATAACTACTAACTATACTAACCAACTTAGCGCCCCAAACGCTCCCTTATAGACTATGATTATTATTGACTGTAATAACCAATTCTGCACCCTAAATGCCTTCTGAGTGTTTGTTGGGAATGATTTGTCAATGTAATGATTTCTACATTTAAGTTTGTGATTGTTTTAATGTTACAATTGAAAAAAATATTTTTGATAGTTACAAATATTGTAACCATCATTCTAATGCTTTAATACGTTTGACCGTTACAATTCTAAAATTAATTTTAGATCTAAAATATTTTTCAATAAATTGAGGACAAAGATTTTGATTTTAAGGGACGCAAATTTCTTTTCCTCTATACTTTTCATCTCTTTGATTTTATCCAAACAAGTATTTCTTTGATTTCATTCATTTCTCTTGCGAGTGCACCTTGGAGATTGTATAAACCTTAGAGAACCTCCAACAATTATAATTTAGCATCAAAATAGTGTCGATTTTTATTCTACGATACAACAACAATCTACATTTGAAATAACCGTGTCCGATAAAATGCGAATGAGACTTTAGAAGTTAGGAGAGGACAATTTAGTGGCATTTTGGGGAAGTGAAGAAAGGGGTTGTTTGGGGAAAAGGAAAAGAAAAAAAAGATGGACACAACAGTCAATAAGGAAAAAGGGGTGAATGATAAATGCATAGGAGAAAGAGCCAAGAAAATGGGTATCTTTTTTTTCCCATTATATTTTAAACAAAAAGGAGATAAGAAAGGCACGACAACACATAACCATTTGCATAAGGTAACGGCTAGATTTTGTGCTTTTTGACTGAAACCTTGTGCTGGCCGTTGTGTGAATGCGATGGGACTTACCCTAATATTCATCTTCAACCCAACCTAACCTAATCTAACCTAACCGACAACAACATATATGATTTTATAGTACTCAAATTTTGAGTTATGACTTAGAATTAATAGCATGTTTAAAAGTAATTTTAAAATAACTAAAATCACTATGGAATGTGTTTTTAATCCTTCAAAATTAATTTTGATGATTGAAAATTACATTGACAAGTGTAAAATTGAAAATTAAATTAATTTTGAGTGATTAAAAGTGTGTTTTTGAGTGATTTTTAAAATGATTTTAACGATTTTAAAATCACTCTCAAACATACTCTAAATAAAAAAAATATATGTAGACCTAGAAATTTAAATGAGCTAGATTAAAAGAAAGGAGTATGTGCTATCGAATTACTAGAAATTTGAGTCGACTTAATGGATGAAGTATTAGCTGCTCTTTCTTTTTAATATTTGTGAGGGTACGAACCAGCTTGTGCGTACCTCGAATAAGTTCATGAAGAACCCATTTGACCCTACAACATTTAAAGTGCTTAGTAAACTTGTAAGATGTGACCATCATGGACATAACTTATTATCTCTAAGTCCTTTATAGCTACTTATAGTACTAGAAATTTGAGGCATACGAAAGGAGTATATGATGTATAAATACTACTGGTAGTACTAGAAATTTGAGGCAACCAAATCGTAGGAAGAAACATATATACTACTCGTAGTCTTAGAAATTTGAGTCATCCACGCTAAAAGAAATGAATGTATACTACTGGTAGTACTAGAAATTCTCGGGATCTCAATTGCTCGACCCTTGTATCGGAAAGCCAGGTTGTTAAATTGGTTAACCCAATTCTAATGATTGAACCCTAAAAACATGATTCCCTTTTATGTTGGTGCAAGCAAAGAGTAGAGTAGTGTAGTGGGGTGGCTCCACCACTAAAATGTGGCCGTAGATGGTGGCGCCGATTAAGGCAGCATTTACATTTACAGCATGAAACTGTGTAGGAAAAGTCCAACAAAAAGCGCACGCTTAAAGGGAATGGAATCATATGGACACTGTCCCTCCTAAACAATGCCATAATTCTTTCTTTCTTTCTTTATTTATTTATTGTTTTGTTTCTCACCCACTTCTAATTGGGATCTGTGCAAATTATAATTTTATTTATTTTTCACAATTTCCAATGCCTTTATAGATATTTCTAAAAAAAATTAAAAAAATAAATTTAAAGTAGTACATACACATTTTATTATTTTTAAATAAGTAAACATATCTATTATTTATATTAGTGGCGTTTTGATGCTTATTTTTTTGTGTTTTATGGATTTTTCTACGATATATGGAAATATCGATTTACCCCTCATTTCGATATAGAACCCATGAAAACATGGAAATCGATGGAAATTTAATATTATGATTGTCTATTGAGTTTTTGTTTAAGTACTACTCTACCTATCGATTTTGTTTATTTCGATCGATGTACTCTTTTTTAAAAAAACAGTATCAACAAGATAAAGAAAAATCAAGCACCTAAAACATACATTGAGTGAGGACAGGAGGCCAAAGCAGCAATAACATTGCCAGTTTTGTTCTCCTCTTGAGAGATGTGACAAAAAGTTAACAATGTTTCTGACAAAAGAATATCATCAATGAGGACTCCAATTCCATCAAAAGCAATTTTCTTCCCATCCGGAAGTTTAATGACCTCCAAAGTATCATACCCCACTTCACTCGATCGACTATTTTTTAGACCTTTGATCCAGAGCAGCTTCTAGAAAACTAACACTCCCACTTCTTTTGAGAGAAAATGCAGTCTCCCAAGATCATTCGACCATTGTAATCCCTCACAACCCACCCCAATCCTTGCAACCCCTTTTCGACGACCAAGCAAAATCTAGGTTTAGTTTACATCGATCTTGCATCTGCATTCACTCTCTGTAAATTTTAAATATTCATTTTAATTCTTGTACTTTCAATCAAAAATTAAAATATTCATTATTACTTTTATATATCTGTAATTTGACATAATATTAAGGATTAGTTGATTTCTCCAATATTTTTTATAAATACTCACAAAACATTACAACAAAATATCATCTATTAACCTTGATAGGAAGATATACACTAATAATAAGACATATAACTTAGTTTGGATTTTTTTTAAAAAAAATCTTAATTATTAATTTAAATAAATTTTATAATATTTTATTGATGTATCCGTAAAATTGAAGTTCCATATTCTTATTTTTAATTTTGATTTATTTTACTTTTAAAATATTTTTTTTCAAAAACTGACCATTTTCATTCTTTTATAATTTTTATTTTATTTTAAAAAGATAAGAAAATTTTTAAAAATAGAAAAATAAGAGAAACTATTTACACAAAATAGTAAAATTTTTAGATAGTTGTGATAGACGCCGATAAAAATCTATCAGGGTTTATCTATCAGTGATAGAAATAATAGAAATCTATGACGGATAGATGCTGATAGAAGCTTATCAATACCTATCTGTATTTTTTTGTTATTTTTTTATAAATAGTTGGATATTTTATTTTATCTGTAAAAATTTCCTAAAAAGATTAAAATATTTACTTTATAAAAAATAGAGAGACTAAAAGGGAATAAGACAATAGTATTCAAAAGTTTTTTTTTCTTTTTCCTTTATATTAGCTGATTTAATTTCAACCACTTCTGTTTGCCATTAATATTTGAGTCTTACATGTTTGACTTCCAAGTTAGAGTAGAGGAACTCTTTATATTGAATTTGATTTCTTTTTCTTGTTCTTATAAATTATATATATATATATATATATATATATATATCTTTTTATGTGCTGGCATTGTCACACTTTTTCTTTATCATATCATATGAATATTTTGCTGTCCTTTATCATAACATGTGCCATTATGTTGTATACTTCATATTTAAGTTATGATCAAATTAATTATGAATGCTTTTCTTTACTTGGCAAATTGTCATATACCTTTTCTTTCAAAGGAATTAAAAAAGGCCTCTTTTATTTCTCATGCTCAACATAATTATAATATTCATATTGAGATTTCAAGATATTTTCATAAAATACTACAACAATTTTGGCTTTAGATATCAGTTGACATTTAATAAATGATGACAGATAGACTCTATAATGACGGTTTGAGAAAAACATGCCACTTTTTTCGAAAATTTTTGTATGTTAACATGAATTTCAGATATGGGCTCTATAATGGCAGTTTGTTTTTAGTATTTATATTCATATTAAAGATTAATAGATAGATATATTTTATGTTTTATTTGTATTTATAAAAAAATATATTAGAGATATATAGTCTGAACACTCTATTTTTACGAATATATTAACAAATATACTGATATATAGATGAGATATTTTCTTGATTTTATGACAACAATGTTTAGTGTAGGTACAAGTTTGACTTGTTTAACACATAGTTAATAGACGTATTTTGGAAATTGAATATATATTCAGTACACGAGTTTTTTTGTTTATTCCAAGCAATAAGTTTGAAAATGCTACAAACTAAATTACGTTATAAAAACTTATGTTACAATAAACTTAGGCTTAGATGAAATGTAGATCTTATATTTTAGATATTAGTATTTACGTCAATTCAATTATAATACAGTGGATAAGATACCATTTAAAAAATTAATGGTTCAATCATTCATAGTGGGAACATAAAAAAAAGGTCATAAGGCTAAGTGGTCATGGGTTCAACTCATGGTGTGGACACCTACCTAAGATTTAATATCCTACGGGGTTTTTTTGACACCCAAATGTTGTAGAGTCATGTAGGTTGTCCGGTGAGATTAGTCGAAGTGCACGTAAGTTGACTCAGACACTCACAGATATATATAAAAAAAATCATTCATACTTGCAGTTGTTAAACTTAAAAGGAAAAACTATTAAAATTTATAAATCACGAAACTAACTAACGTGTATAGTACTATACAACCTTAGGCTTATCGATTTCCGAGGGTTTCATTAAACCCTACTTATTAAAACTTTATGCTAAAATCATTCCCTAGTAGGAAGTACAAATTGTTTAATTTGAGTGTAGCCATGTGTCATTATTTCATTAAAATGAATTAATAAAATGGTATGATTTATAGATGTGAATGGAACTATATATGGAGGGCCTACAACTATATATATATATATATATATTAATATTCCAATGTTAGCTCAAATAATTGAGAGAATTGGATTATTGGGGCAATAAAAAAGGAAGAAGTTTCTAAGGTAGGTTTGGATGGATATGATCCATAATTTGCTCAAGGGATGAACTGGCCATGACTTTTAAAATAGAAAGAGAACCTTGGAAATAGTACTTTTTTTTATATGTATATTTAAAAGTAAGAGAAGAATAATGAGTACACAAAAGTGAGATCCATCTTCCACTTATTTTTAATATATATATATATATACACTTAAGATTCTATAGTGGTTTGTAACAATTTAGTTCTTCGGTCAAATAATCGAGGTTTAAAATATTGAAGTCCTACTTTTACAGAAATTTTAATGGAAATATCGATAAAATGTCGATTTCGATTGAAATTTTTGGAAAAATTATAAAAACAAAAAATAAATTTAAATTCATAAATAAAGATTTTATGATCTTTAAACAAGTTAACATGTCTATTATTTATATTATATTTACATTAGTGACATTTTGTTGATTATTTTTTATGTTTCGTGAATTTTTCTACGATATAATGGAAATTTTGATTTACCCCTCATGTCCATTTCAAATCCATGAAAACATGGAAATATCGACATGTCGATGGAAATTTAATACTATGGTAATGATGTTGTCTCTCTGTACTTTCAAATTTATAACAATTTAGTTCGTAAATTTTAATAAATAATAGTTAGTCCCTATACTTTAAGATTTCTAACAATTTAGTACATGACAAATCTCTTCAAAATCAAGTTTCAATTTTTATTATATAACGACTTAGGGGGCGTTTGGGGGCGCTGAGTTGGTTATTATAGCATGTTGGTTATAATAGTCTATGTTTGGTTGCAAAATATTTTAGTCTAAGTAGGAAATAGTAAACACTGAGTAGAGTGAAAAATAGAGGGTGAGTAAAAATAGTAAAAATTGTAGCAAACAAGAGATTTAAAATAGTAGTACTGTAGTTAATTATAAGTCATAATATTTGGAAACATCAACTATTATAATTGGTGCCCCCAAACATAGTGTGGGTTATAATAGCCCACTCCACCAACTTCAAGTTGGTGCCCCAAACATTCCCTAATCTTTAAAGTTTATATATATATAATTTGATTCCTAGTCAATTTACCGATCTACATATGTAAGAAATTTCATTAAATCTTAATAATATTTTTCACAATAATGACCAAATCGTTGTAAATAGTAAAGTGCACGAGCTAAATTATTACTTGTTAAAGTTCAAAGACTAGGCCCTTGTTTGATAACCATTTCGTTTTTTGTATTTAGTTTTTGAAAATTAAACCTGTTTCCTCACATTTTCTAACAACGGTTTTGCATCTTTTTTTAGTACAAGAGTTGAATTCTCAGCCAAATTCAAAAAACGAAAACAAGTTTTTAAAAACTACTTTTTTTAGTTTTCAAAAATTGGCTAGATTTTTTAAAACATGAGTAAAAAAGTAGATAAGAAAGCAAAACATTTAGGGATGAGAAAAGTGTTTGTAGGCTTAATTTTCAAAAACTAAAAATTAAAAATCAATCGGGGTTTTAATTGTTATACGTTTAAAAATATGGTGACTAAATATTATCAACTAAAATTTAAAAACTAAATGGTTACTTTTGTTTAGCCACCAACCATTTTCAACCTACTTTTTTTTTTTTTTTTTTAATTTAATAAGTAGGATTTGAAAATATCATAAGAGGGCATGTATATATGCAAAAAATCAAAATCCCTTTTTGCCAAAGTGACTGAAATATCCCATTTTAGTGGAGCTTTTAGAAGATGAAGCCAACAAAAAAGCACCCAAAATGTAGGGTTACCCTTAACAATAGTATAATAATAATAATAATTATTATTATTTGAAAAATAGTATAATAATTATTTAAATGGAGCTTTACCAACTTTCCTTATAAATTAAAGAGGGAACATAGTGGTAACACCAACACCACCTCAATTTTATTGTAGAATCTTTTTTGCCTTGTCCTTGATTAATTGGCCCTTTCACACAAGATGGGTTGAAAGTCCATTTATTATTAGTTTAATTGGTACCAATAATTGTATGTATATTGCATACGTCATAAATGGTTTTGATTATCTATATCACAATTTTTTTATTATCAATTTTTTATTTTTATTTTTAAAAAAATTATAGATTACATCAGCTTTGACTTCAAGGGAGAGAGTGCAAGTTAATTATCGTTAAACTAAACTTGCTTTAACAACTCTGAATAGAATAATCATACTTGATAGTCCCATGTTAGACCAATTTTACAAAATACGTGGTAGTGCTACATTACAATTATGAAGACAAGAATTTTTTTTTATATTATTTTTTTTTTTTGTAATAATTCAAAGATTTAGTTTAATAACTATTGTGGTTTCTATTTTCTGATTTTAAAATTTATTATTGTTTTTACATATTTTTGTGTTTAAGTTTTAAAAAAAAAAACATATTTGAATCCTAAGCAAAATTTCAAAAAGGAAAAAAATTAAGTTTTCAAATACTATTTTTTTTATAAAAAAAAATTAAGATGTGTCTTAGTTTTAGAAAACATGTCTAAAAAGTAGGTAATAAAACAAGAAAATTATAGGTTGAACGGTAAGCTTAATTTTCAAAAAAAAAAAAAAAAAGGTTATAATCGACTCAACATCTTCTTGCATTTTTCACCGTTAGAAAAACATAATGAACTATTCTGATATAAAATTCAATTTTAAATTAACATGCACGCTCATACCTCTTTAAATAATTAAAAAAAATACTCCTAAACTATCACCTAAAATGTATAGAACTGTTTCAAGCAAAGCATGCTTAACCAAAGAGAACATCTATACTTTGGTAATTTGTGTTACAAACAAGATGAAAAGGAATTATGAAACCCTTTGTTAGATGATTATGATATCCTATCCAAAAGCACATTGTTTAAAATTTTAGATCATAAATCATAAATTTAATTGAACGCATGTGAACTGAGTCTTCTTTAAAAACCTTAAATGAATTCTAAATGTTGTTACTAAAATTCAGACAGAAAAAACACACCTAACCTTCACGTGATATCAATGGTAAATTTGTAATTTAGGAAAGAGAGAATCTGCAAGACAAAGTAAAATGACTCCGATGAGATGAAGAATTATAAAATCGAGATGAAGTCACAAGTTTAAGTTCCCTCATATGAAACTACAATACCGTATTTATAGGAAAATTGACCTAAAGTTTATCTTAATCCTTTTAGGATTAAGATATGAGTTTTTCCTAATCCTGAATATGTTAGAATTAAATCTTAATTAGCCCAATAATTAATTAATTTTGGACTATTTGGAACCCAAATCAACTTTATCTTGAACTTATTTTTCTCTTTGGTCTTTTTTCGTTTTTGGCCGATTTCAGTATGTCAAAATTCATCCATATCACTAACTAATCTCATATCTTGACGTTGTCTTTGAATGACTTCTTAAGTGCTTAATTTTTGTAGTGTTAAAAATTAATTTTTTAAGATTTTTAAATACTTAAAAGAATAATCTCAAACATGAGATAAAAGGAAGTCAAAGGTATCCTTTTATGGAGTGGTTGGGGAGTGTAGTACTGTGGATGAATAGTTGTATTCGACTGTGGAAAGAGGAAAAGGAAGCAGAAACAGCAACAGTTTGTCAGTTTTTTTTTTTTTTTTTTTTTTTTAATTGTGTGTTCACATGACAAGAACCATACCAAGACAAGATGCTTTAAAATAAAATGTCTTTCAATCATAATTCACAAACCCTTTGCATTTAAATTTGTGCATCCTTGTTTTCTTTCAGCAAATTCCCAATCAATTTAAACGAAAACTATACTTCTCGAACGGAGGGTTAGTGCTCGAGTTTTTTTTAAAACTAAAAATTTAGGTTAAGAAAATTGAATTTCTAACTTTAAAGTTGATAGTACAAGCACTATGCCATCATCTATGTTCATTTTGGTGTTAGCGCTCAATTTTGAAAATTTTGAATTTGTGTAGATTAATGTTATAACATAATGATGGAGTAATAACTTTAGAGTTTTACAACTATTATAGGTGATTTGGGATCTGAAGGATAAAATCAACATATCAAAGACGAAAAAGCTACTGGGCTAAGAAGATGACAATAAATGGACGTGCTACCATGCATAGAGAATAAAAATAGGTCCAGGGAAAAGGGCCAACTTGGCCAAAGTCCAACTGGCTTGGTCAGCCGACCCCATCATATCAAGTATCTCACACGATATGAACTCACATGGGCCTAGAGATAGGCGCTGACTTGGCCAAATCAGTCCACTTGGCCCTGACCTTAGCTAAGGTCAAGCCTAACAAATCAGGTCTTCTTTGCATGATGTAACCCTACAAAGAAGGATAAGAATATGATATTTAGGGTTAAACTCTAAAGAGAAACCAATTCGGCCATCCAACCCTATAAATAAGGAAGGAGGGAAAAGAGAAGAGGTAAGTTGTGTCTCTGCTAGTAACTCCATACTAAAATGAATCTTTAGACTCTCTGACTTAAGCATCGGAGTATGTGTGACCTATACCACACCACACCTATGTGCAATTCTTATTGATTTGCATGTGATCTTCTCCCCTAAAATACAAATTTACCATTTTTGCAACTTCGAGGTCAGCCCAATTTACCTGTCCAAATTCTAGAATCAACAACAACGGTTAAATGTCAAAGTAATTATAGCACAGTGGTAATCAAATACGTATTTATTACCTTAAAGTCAAAGGTTCAAATTTTTTATAACCCCATTTGTTTTGTTGTAGTTAAAAAAAAGAAAAGAAACAACATTTAGATTTATAATAATTATAGTTTATTAAGCTTGTTAGTGTTAATGGATTTAGAATTAAAAAAAGCGTGGTTAAAAAAAATTGTAAAAAAAAAAAAGTATTTCTAATTTAGTAGTAAAAGAAAAGAAAAAGGGGGATAGAACAATAATTAGAAGAGTTGGTGTGTTGAATCAATGGAAAACTCATTATGATGAACTATTATGAGTTGCATGGTTTTTCCATGCTTGTGAAAGCAAATTATTATAAGAATTATTTCATGTACTAATAAAGCCACTGAATTTATTTGTTTCATCATTTGGGGAAAAATTGTTTACATTTTATAGGACAAATTTCCTCATTTTCTTTATAAAGTATGAACAAATTATTTATGATAACAGCTAATTAGTTTTTTTTTTCTTTTTCTTTTTTGTAATAATGGTAGGAATAATAGAATTGAAAAGATGAATCAATAAAATGCAAAAATGAAAGATAAAATTAAGAGTGTTTAAAAAATCGAAAAATCGAAAAACCAAACCAATCCATTGGTTTGATTTGAATTTTTAGTATAAAATTGGACATATTGGTTTTTATTTGAAAAAAACTAAAAAGTATTGGTTCGGATCGAATTTTAATTGAAAAAACTAATTAAAACCAAACCAAACTGAGAGTATGTATACTCTTAAAAATAAACTCAAACAATATTAGGTATCGTTCCGTGTTTTAATTATTATGGTGCATATATATTTATTGTTTAGAAAAAAGATCAGTTATTATGGTGTGTGTATGATATTTATTTAGAAAGTACTAAGAAAAAAAATAAAAATGTCCAATTCCAATCTATAAAAAAAGAAATCGACCCAATTTTAATTTAAAAGTAGCAAAAAATGACTAATTCAAGACAAAATTGGAAACAAAAAATAAAATTTGGAAGAGAAAAAAAGAAAATGTCAAAATTGAAAAACCAAATCGACAATAAACCGAACTAAATAAAAACCAATCCATTGGTTTTGTTCTTTATTGAACATCGGTTTGGATCTCTTCTTTATCAAACCAATTGGTTTGGTTTGGTTCTTTGTTAACCCTAAAACTAACAAAACCAAACCGACTATCACCTCTAGATAAAATCAATTATAGAGTAGGTCACAAAGATGCAACTTATTTTCTGATACCAAATTAACAAGACAATTCTAATTCTCAATTTAAAAATCTAAGCTTTTGTTGAAGCGAGAATCTTTTAAATCAAAGAATTAGCACCTTATCAAAATTTAAATCAACGAGGAGAGACACGACTATAATTAGACCACCTCTTAGATTAAAGATATTCAAGCAAGATTTGGAAATTTTGTTCTAGATTGAGTCACTCTACTTTTAAACTTAATTAAGATTGAGAGTCCATTTGGATTCACTTTCTAAGTGTTTATAATAATTTTTTTGCACTTATAAACACTTAGAGAGTCAATCTAAACGGGCTCTCAATCGAACGGGTCGCATGCAATTTATCACAAAAATGGCATGAAAACTAAAAAAATGACGGGAATGTTGCTTGAATTTCTAAGGGAAATGTCTCAAACTTGAGAAATAAAAACTACCAGTTTTTATTTATCATCATAATATAATTTTACATTCCACATTCTTATAGCCACCATGGAAAAGAAAATCCTAACCCTTCATATACCCAGAAATTAGCTACAAAAAGTAATGGTCATGATTGATAAGTTTGGTAATTTCTATCCTTAATTATCTAGGTTTGAAATTAACACTTAAAAGCTCAAAATACACTCAAGAGTTGATGGAACTAAAATTATAAAAGAAGTCTTCAAAGTGCTTTTCAAATAAGTGTTCTTAATAACAACTCTATACACAACTTCAAGCTTTCAAATGTTTGAATGAATTTTTGTTAAATCCTAATCTTGAATTGTGTAATAGATTTGGTGGAAAATTGTGGAACAACATGATCTCTATCAAAGTTTAATAACTCGACATTTTTTATAGTTTAAAGATTTTCAAATTCAAAATTGAATATCCAACTATCAAAAGTCTCAATCATTTTAATTTCGCCATTAGTTTAAGAAATAATGTGACAATTTATGATTGATCCAAAATTTTTTATTCAACGATATTATAGATAGATTTAAAAGTTTTGATTGTTTTGATTATATATATTTTAATTTGGCAGGTTTAAGAAGCAGCATACAAGGAAAGATTTTTTTTAGTAACACATTATTTCTTTTTTAGATTTTATTTTGAGGTGGAAAAATTACAAAACCATAATTTTTTTTTTGTAATTTTTTTAAATTAAAATTTTCGTCAACAATGGATTTTTTTTTTTTTTTTTTCAGAAAAGTTTGGCATAATTTTTTCTTTAGATTTATTGTTTTTAGTACACCTTATTTCGTTTTCAATATTGAAAGGTTATTATAATAATTTAAATATTTTTATAAAAATTAATGATTATTTCATGTCAGAAAAATTTGTAAATATTGGAAGTCCGTGTAATTTTGTGTTCTATTTTGATCCATTGAAGGAAAAAAAAACTACTTTCAAAAAGAAAAAAAAAAAGAAAGAAAGAAAAAACTCAGGAATAGGGTTTTTAATGGCCCAAATAAATACAAGGCCCAAACCCCTTTGCAAGTCATTCTTCTTTATTTTCAATATTCCAACACAAAAGCTGCAAAATTCTTCTTTCACTCGCCGGATTTCTTCTCCGCCGCTGACCGGAGAACCGACTCTTTGCGATCGAGGTTTCAGCCATGGCTACGTTGGATACCGATGTTCCTATGGTTCCCGCTGGTGAAGCTTCAAGTAGTGCTGGCCCTTCGTCATCCAAAAAACCTAAGCGATTCGAGATCAAAAAGTGGAATGCTGTCGCTCTCTGGGCTTGGGGTATTTCGAAACCCTAATTTCAACTTCTCTGATCTCTTTTAGATTCCTTTCGCCTTTGGATGTTTCTTACTGATTCTTATCGTTGTTGTAACTTAATTATAATTTACTTGTGCAGATATTGTTGTCGATAACTGTGCAATTTGTAGGAATCACATAATGGATCTTTGTAAGTTGAAGGAGTTTTAAATTTTTCTTTAATTCTAGATGCAGTTTTGGATGATAATTTGATGTTTCTCACTGTTGTTCATCTATGATTGGTTTGGAGTTTAGGCATTGAATGTCAGGCGAATCAAGCAAGTGCCACTAGTGAGGAATGTACTGTCGCCTGGGGTATGCTATTACGCCTCTTTTTCCGAAACCTTAATTTTGATTTTATTTTCCTTGTTTGAGATGGTTTGGAGCTCTGTCTGCTATATTTTCTTTCCTTTTATGTGAAATACGTCCAGTTTGTCTATGTATTGTTTGTGCATTTTGCAATTGCAGCAGCCTTGTGATATTAGTCTCATTGATTTGGAAAATCATACCGACTTCCTGAGCTACAATTTTTTCTTAATAATTAAACTGATAAACAATACCAATTGTCTTCTTGAATGGACCTTTCTTTTCTTTGTTTCATGCGGATGAATGGAAGCTACTTTAAACTTTAGAAGTTTCATATCAATCTAGGATTCCAATTGGTGGTTTGTCTTTACCATTTGACCTCTTGTGTTATTGTGGTAGTTTCTATTGGGGATTAGGCCTTTATCTGCTTCTGTGTATTGGGTTTGGTCTTTATTAAAATTCTTGTATGCAGGGGTATGCAACCATGCTTTTCACTTCCACTGCATTAGTCGTTGGTTGAAGACTCGCCAAGTTTGTCCATTGGGTATACTTTAATATGCTTTAATGTTTCTAATTCATAGAACTCTATGAAAATTCTGCTCCTTTTTTATTGAATTCTTGTTATGTTTTTCAGATAACAGCGAATGGGAGTTCCAGAAGTATGGGCATTAGGACCTTCATACCGTTGCAATGCCAAAGGGTCAGTTAGACAAATACATGTCTAATTGTTGAAAATTTGAACTAATGTCCATTCCCCAGATCCTGTTGTGTTTTATTCTCATGCATTTTTATATCCCTAGTAGATTAAGATCGAGTACTTTAATCACGATGTGAATCTTAGACGCTTCTCTACAAGTATTTAGCTAAATGTTTATTTTCCTTCTTTGAACATCCCTGCATTTGTTTCTCTCTGTGTATGATGATGTTTTGGGCTGAACCGGAATGCCAATTCTCTTTGTTACTTTTCACATTTATCTTTACTAAATATCTTGATGAAAGTTCTTTCTTCCTGTGATTTTCTACTCCTGGTTGTGTTGAAAAAAAAAATTATTTGAAGAAATGTGAGTGTTGATGTCTTTTCACAGTTCATATGGGTCAATTAGTATTATTTACTATAAAGTAATTCAAGGGTAGGTTATTAATGTCACTCAATAATTGACAATTTGATAATATCAAATATCATAATTTGAAGGTTGGATATGGGTTTTAGTCTGCATTGTTTGGTGTCTTTTCAATTTAGTCTTTGTTGGTTAAAAAGTTTAAATTTAGTCTTTAGGATTGGTTGATTAGAATAGGAACTAAATAATCTTCAGGAGGAAAAGTATCTAACTCCAAATTTCTAAGGAATTATAGCCCATCTTTTGGGAGGAAAGTATCTAATTCCTCCACATTCTTAAGGAATTGTCCAAGGCTTTCCTTCTTTTAGTTTACTTAAGGTTTTATATGTCAGTGAGTTTGACATCATTTTTATTTTATCACCAGAAATTATGACAAAAATATAGATAAAATATGAATGCGAATCAATTACTAATAGTAAGTTTAAATTCATTTTTAAATGGTAAAATGCTTATTTTTTTAAAATTTAAATATATTTGAGTACTTTTTATATTTATATATTTCTTCTAGAAATATTCTTTATGTCTTATTGATATTTATAAAGTAAAATGTACCTTTGGTCCCTGAAGTTTGAAGTTGATATCAATTTGGTCCTTGAAGTTTCAAAACAAACAGCGTAGTCCCCATGTTTGTAAAATGATTCTAAATGGTCCATAACTTAGCGGAATGTGCTAATGTAGTTGGGATGCATGGCAGATTTATTTGATTACTTAGCAAGTGAATTTAAAAATTGATTAGAAAAAGTAAAACTTTAAATAAAAATCATTAAATTACTTTAAAATATTCAAAAGTCATCTTCTTCATCTCTATAGCCGGTAGCCCTAGCCATCCAAATCTTCTTTATGTTAGTTCGGTTAAACTGGTACCATCTTAGAAGGCCCGTCATTGTTTTCATTTTAGCCCAACCGTCTATTGAAGCGCAGCCTAGTGGTCATCACAACCACAACCTAACGCCATTGAATCACCAAAACAGAACTTCACAATCAAACTTTAAACATAACACAATTTCAATTTTTTTTTCACACTCCACTTGTTCAATCTTTTCACTATAGTCATTGATGTTTAAATTTATATCAATATGAAACCTTAGAAAATTGATTGCTAATTTCTAATCAAAATTGAAAATAAATGAAAGTAGTATACCCAAAACTTGTTTCCTAGTGTTCTTGCACACAAAAAGAGCGATTGATAAGCCTCAAGCCTAAAAAAAGAGCGAATTTTGACTGCAAAAATAGAGCAATTATCAATTGATTTTCGCTAATTACGAACTAGACATGCGAGTCTTATCTAGCGACAAGATCCGGTCGTTTGTCCATCGGAGCTCTGATTCCGTTCGTTTCATTCCACCGAAAAATGTTTGAATGGAAATATGCCCCACGATTTTAACCGGCGAGACATTTTGGATCTTTTTTGGTGCTATTTGGGATTTTTTTTCGTTTCTATATTGGGAAGCCCTCTTCTGAGTTGTGTTTGATTGAGAGGATGTAATTTGTAATGGGTTCGAGAGTGATTTTAAAATTGTCAAAATTACTTTTGTCATTTTTAAAATCACTTGAAAACACGCTTTAATCACTCAAAATTAATTTAGTTTTTAACTTTTACACTTTTAAATGTAATTTTCGTATCATCAAAATTAGTTTTGAAGGATTAAAAACATGTTTCGATGTGATTTTAAAAATGACAAATGTGATTTTAACTATTTTAAAATTACTTTCAAACATGGCTTGAGGGAGAACAAGAAAGGGGTTTGGGGTAAAAACGAAATGAAGGTGTGAGGAAGCCATGGTAGAATAGACACACAAGTTTGCGACGAGCGTAAATAGGGTCTAGGAGATATTTTAATGTTCTTTCATTTTTAAAAATTAATTTGTAATTTATTTTTGCCAGCTAATCAAAGTGAATTAACATTTCGTCAATGCAATAACATCCACGTCAACACATAACAGCTTAATAAGCATTCCGTTAACTTTTAATTCAAAAATCATCTAGAAGCATTTTGCAAACGTGAGAGATTAAAGTGTTTGTCTTGAAACTTTAGGGACCGAATAGACCTTAACTCCAAACCTTAGAGACCAAAAGTCTATTTTGCTTATATTTATATCAACATTTAGTTATTTACATAAAATTAAGATGTTGAGGCATTTAAAATTTTAGTGTATGTCAGGTAAGTTTATCAATAACCAATTTTAACATTGGTGTAGTATATAATTTGGAATTATTAAAATATAAGTGATTAAATTGAAAATTATTAAACACTAGGCAAACTTAATTTAAAGACTCCCATCAGGAATTAAAGCATATATTATGTAGTCTAATTTAAGTGATAAATCAATATGCTTTTAAAAAAAAGTGATAAATCAATAATTGATTGTACCAACCATTATTGATTGTGATCTGAGTGAAGTATCAGTTCTGTCTGCTATCAATTTGACTGGAGAAGTCCATTCACACTCTGTACAAATAGCTAAAATTAACTCCAAAATTAAAAGTAGAAATTTGGTCCTTATGATTATGAAAACGAATTTGAGAATTTGTTATTTCTAACCTAAAAAAAATTTGGTGAACAAAAGTAACGTTTTTTTCAAAAAAAAAAAAAAAAAAAAAATTCTAATCTCTTTCTTACTTTTTAAGATTAAAAATCAAAGACGAAAATATCGTTATCGATGTACATATCGGTAATTCAGATTTACGTATATATCGACAAATATTTCGGAAAAAAATCACGGATATCACGAAAATTTATAAAAATATTGTGAGTTTTTTAGTGGAATTTTAAAACAAACTTATTTAAATAATAAACTATGACTTTAAGCATATAAATCAATAATTAGAACCCAAATATGATTGATAATTGAATAATAGATAATAGTGAACACCGATAAAATGATTAGGAATTGAATATTTTATTAATAAAGTCTAGGTTATACAAATAAAATGTCAAATACATGATTTAATTGTAAAAAGATGACCTAGGAGGTACTAGCCCTACATTAGTATAATCTATTTGATATGCTCCTAAGTCATTATATGTTCAAAATTTCTTACATAATTGGAAGTATGTCTATATATCCATAAATTTGAGTTTCTGATATTTACATCGATACTGATATTTTCGTCCTTGCATCCCTGAGTATCTACGTCAACTCCATTGTTACCAATAGAAGGAATACCTTGGATCAAACCATGTTCCATAAAAAAAAATATATTAGAAGTTGTAAAATTAAAAAATTGTGTATTTTCAATATATTATAAAAATTAAAATCAAATTTCAATACAAAAAAGTTGAAAAAAATAAAGAGAAAAAGAACCGACAAAAAGTAGGGAGAGAATTGAGATTATCGACTAAAGACATAAAATAAATAATAACAGTATAATATGAAAAACGAAAAAAGTATATAGTGAGAGAACTAAAAAGCATGAATCAAACTTGTGCAATCATGGTTTCTAGCAACGCAATACACCAACACAACAACTATTCAACGTTGAGAACTTTAGGACGCTAAATAATATATAGTTGTTATAAATGCTAAAAAAATAGTAAAATATTGGCGATAAATCAAAATATCGTTGATATTTTCGATTTTTGGCCGATTTTTTTGTAAAAACGATGTTACTCCTTGATTTCTCTATCGGTACCTCAATTTTGACGATATTTCAGCGAAATATTGCAATTTTTTCATCCTTGATTTTAATGGAGAACCCTCACATAAGGAAAATACCATTTTGTCCCTCATTAAAGTGCTTTCAATCTCACTTTTACCCATCATAACTTTTCATGTCCAACTTTAACTTTAAAACGTAAACTTCAGTTTTTTATCTTGTTCGTCTTCATATTTTTGACAAATTTCAAGTAGTGGCCCTCCACTTAAATTTCAGTACTTTTTAATATGGTCTCATGGGCCAACTCAATAAATACTGCAAAATAACATATAGTTATTATTTTTCAAGTGTTGAAAAATATGTACATCTACAAATTTTAAAACAATAGAAAATTTTGTACTCGCATTACATTACATGGCTGATATTTTAGTATAGGTTCTTACTTCGTACATGTAGATGTAGTTGGGTAAATCCAGATAGTGCTCGGCCTACCGAGTTAGGTATTAATCTAGTTGAGGCACATGTTTTTTCGGTTGAAACACATTTTAGACCAAACCTAATTATTCGGGTGGTAAGTTTCGTCAACTCAAACAACCTTTATTAAATAAAAAAACCAACCCCAACCCAACTATGAAACACATATGGGTTACATTAATATGGATTACTCAGGTCATTTATTTAAATCTTTGTTCTAAAAATAAATAAAATGTTAATATAATTGTATCATAAGTAAAAGATAGGAAAATTACTATAAACAGAAAAAATATTAAACTATTTACAAATATAAAAAATTTTCACTGTCTATCAATGATGAATTCTATCGTTTGAACGATAGACTTTTATTGTTGTCTATCACTCAAGAGATAGAATTCTATCATAGTCTATCGCTGATAGACAGTAAATTATTTTTCAATATTTGTAAATAATTTGGCTCATTTTTCTATATTGGAAAACAACCCTAAAAAAATATACTTTTTAAAATTAAACACCTTCTGGTTGGTTTAGGGTTATTTTAGGTAAACTTATGAACCAACCCAACCCATAAAATTTTCATTTATTTAAACCCAACCTAATCCAAATAAGTTGGCAACTCAACCCAAATACGATGATCTAAACACCGACTTAAGCATCAAAGTTTGAAGTTTTCTTTTACTCAAGTAGATGCAAAAACATAAATTTTGTTTAAGATAATTATATCATAAATTGGCATACAATACATTCTCTTCGTTATATTAATATCCATTTTAAATTTTATAAGCTCTGATAACTAATAAGATGTTAAAGAAGCTAGCATTCAGATTTCAAATCATAATTAATTGACGATAAGAGAAATAACTCATATATTTATTAGAAAGATAACGAGATCTTTTCAGTTTTTTTTAATGTGTGATCCTCAATATGCCCTTCAAGATAGTGCTTCTCGGTTCACCATTCTTGAATCGGATCACATTTCTAATTTTTTTTAGACCGAATAACCATTTGAAATTCACAAACTCTATCATATTATTAAATAAATATCGAGTTCCATCTCAAAATTAATTAAGAAAAATTGTGAGGTCTAAAACACAAAGAAGTCCACTAGTTTCTGTGACTAGAAAGGGCCCAGTAATATTCAATTTCCATTTATGTTATTATAACTATAGTTGGTAATAGTTGGTCTGCTTTGAAAAAAGTTTAACCACTTTTCTTTAGATTGTACAAGAATGGGATCCTTTAAACCAATAGTAATCAATAATTGGAAATAAAACATGGAAATGATGGAATGAACTCTAAGTCATTTGTGGCTCGATCTAAAGTATGATTGGGAGTGATTTTAAAATGGTTAAAATCACTTTTATTATTTTTTATTATTTTTAAAATTACTGTAAAATATATTTTTAATTCTTCAAAATTAATTTTGACAATTAAAAATTACATTTAAAGGTGTAAAATTGAAAATTAATTTAATTTTGAGTGATTTTAAAAATTTTAAAATCGTTCCCATACATGTATTCAATTTTTTTTAAAAAAAAAATTAGATTAAAATATCATTTTGGTTTTTATATATTGAAGTTTGTTCAATTTTAATTCTTATATTTTCAATTGTAAAATTTTAGTTTACGTACTTTTAATAAACCTTAAATTTAATCTTTACAAATAGTTTATTGTTGATTTTTTTAATTTTTTTTTATTATTCATTAGTATTTAAAACTATAAATTTTGAAAATATATTAACGTATTGTGTTTTCTTGCATAAAAATTATTATTATTATGTAATTAATTTCAGTCAAAATTAACTTTGGGAGACTATATATATTTAGGATTTAACCATTTCAAGAGATGGATACAAATACAACAGCCAATCGTTTTCTTTATTAATTAATTAATTCTTTTTTTTTTTTTTTGGGGGGGGGGGGGGGGGGGGAGTTTAGTTTGGTCAAACAAGTCATGGATAGCGGCTTCACAAGTTTTGAAATGGATACACGCTTTTTATTTCCAAATTAATTATTGAAACTTTCTTTAAAGAAAAAAAATATTATTGAAACTATTAAATTAATTCAATTGATTGCATGTGAGAAATAATTTGGTCATTCAATTCAAATGTTATAGGTCTTAATATATAAAAGAATTCATTAATGACTTTCTTGCATACACTCTTGTCACTCGTGATTATATGCGTTTGTAGAACGAAATTTGACTTTAAGATCATCTTTTTTAACATTTCGAGACCACCAATAGAGATATTTTCTCTTGCTCATGATGTCTGTTTTTGGTTTAATCCCGTTGTATTAAAAAAAAAATCAAAATTACGCTATAATCATGTCCAATTTCTATTTTTTTAACATTATTTTCCATAAAAATTTTAAATAGTTTTAAAAGTCTGGTTGAAATAACTTTTCAAATACTCAACAAATAAAAATTCTTTTGTGTATTAAAGTTACTAAATTTGAGGACCAAATTGCGAATAGTTGAGACCCAGTTTGGTAACCATTTGATTTTTTGTTTTTAGTTTTTGAAAATTAAGCCTATAAACACTCATTATATTCCACTTCTAAATTTCTTGCTTTGATACCTATTTCTTATCCATGGTTTCAAAAACCAAGTCAAACTTTGAAAACTAAAAAAAGTAACTTTTAAAAAATTGTTTTTATTTTTGAAATTTGGTTAAGAATTCAACTCTTCTACTTAAGATTGGTACAAATAATTATAAGAAAATGAAAAAAAATAAGTTTAATTTTTAAAAACAAAAAACAAAAAACAAAATAGTTATCAAACGGGACTTAAACGATAAGATTTTGTTTGTGGACAGAAAGAAAGTATATATTCCACTTTGGAAAATCCAACTTCCCAACAAAGATGAAATTTGAATATGTGTTTAAAAGAAATTCCAAGTGGAATAAATGGTTTCTGATCTGTAGAATTTTGTCCAATCTTATCTGACTAATATATCTGTTTTGCCAAGGTATTAAATTTTTGTCTACATGTCGGTATTTTATCAATTTTTACGTGTTCATATATATAGTTTCGATTTGATATAATTAAGAGATGAATCAACATTATTTCTATTAAATCATAAAAAAAATTGATTCACTAATAAAAAGAAACAACAAAGTGTCACTAATGTAAATTTAATATAGACAAACAATAGGAAAAATTTTACAGATAGAAAAAATGTCAAACTATTTACACAGAAAATAGCAAAAAAAAAATACTGATAGACATTGATAGACTTCTATCAGCATCTATCAGTGATATACTTCTATCATTTCTATCACTGATAGACCTTGATAGACTTCTATCAGCGTATATCACAATTGTCTAAAATTTTTGCTATTTTTTGTAAATAGTTTCCCCTATTTTTCTACTTTAAAATTTTTCCTGGACAATAAGTATCTAAGTGTCGAAATTGTTAGTTTCTTTTTTGCATTTTCATGTCGATGGACACATGTATGACTAAATAAACATTGTCCTATTTATGTCCTAACCTGATATTAATTAAGTTAAGATATATTATTGTGATATTTATGTATGAGCCCGATTCAAACATCTAGAGAGCAAAATATGTACTACATGAATTAAAGAATTGTATTTGTTCGAATGAAACACTTTATTCAAACTAGCATATGATTATCATATAACATTGTAGTCTAACTATAGATAAACGTGTCAATATACATTCGTGGTTAGAATGAATAATAATTTTCATAATCTAAGAGATAAATACTCAAATGAATCGACTTTTTTCTATTCTCTCACAAGACCCAAATGATAATACATGTAAAAAAGGCCTTCTTGATATTTTGAAAAAGAAAAAAATGTTCACACACTAATTTGTCATCAAAAGGACAAAAATTGACTTTGACAAAATTGAAGTTGACTTAACCTATTTGATATTACTTCAAAGTTTCAAAACTAGTTATAAATCAAGGATGGACCTACAAATTAAACTTTTTTTCATCAAATTAATATTTAAAAGATAAATGTAATTAAATTCTTATGAAGATTGAATGATATGGAATTTTCATGGGAATTACCAAAGTCAAAAGTGCCAAAGAGATTGTTCATATTTTATAACTTGATTTGGAGAGATTATTATAAGGTCACTATTGATTGAGACTCATCACCTAAAATTCCAAAATTTTATTACAAAAACCCTAAATGAAGGAATATATTATATTTCTTTTTTATTTTGTCAATTGGACAGTTCCTTTTTATTTTTGAAAATATTTTCAAATTCTATGAATGTACCATACTTTTTAGTTATGAGATTTTTGTTTTTCAACAAACAAACAAATACAAAAACCTTATTTGTAAGCTTATATTCTCACCATTTACATTTGTCAATTTTTTTCTAGAAAACTTTGTTTGAGTGAATATTTCATTAAACAAGGGCAAATATTTTGTCTAGGTTCCTAAACTTTGTGGAAAATTTATAATTGTATCAATTAGATATTTGGTGTTCACTGCATTTATTTAAGATTATTTGGTTTTTGTTCTTTGAAATTGTTTCGGTGGGTATCTCTCCAGTATTTGTTGGGTTTTTGCTCTAGTAGTTCTGCCTTAAAGAATATTAGCCAAATGGGGAGTTAAGATAAATGAAAACGAAAACCCTAGCTTGACTACAAACACATCAATAAATAATTCCTTTTGAAAATGAAAACATCTCTACAATAAATCACGCAGCTTATAAAGAAGGAAAGTATCCAGCGAAATCAACTCTGTAGAATATTTCGAAATAAGGAATGTATATAATCCGCAAGAATGACACTTGTTACAACAATAACAAAGGTAACTTTTGAGACAACTGGCGAACAGTCTGAAAAACACACCTTGTTAACCTTAAACAAATGTATAGTCAATCACAAAACTCTAATAATATCAATTAATTGAATCCCTAAACTTCAGTTCAATGAATTTTTTTCAAGACTTTTATTTATAATTTTCTTTGATAATTGTCCATTCATTTACTCTCAACGTGCATTTTGTAAAACCATCATATGAAGAAGTCTACACACGTTTGAGAATTAATACATGTGTGATTTTCAAAAGTAATCATAATGAAGAGTCAAATTAGGAGTTTAATGACAAATTATAAGTTTCACACAATATTGATCAAACGAAATAGGGAGAAATGTGCAAATTGATACACTTACAAAAGTTTAGGGTTTAATTGATATTATTGTTAGTTCAGGGTTTTAATTGATAAAATCTCATAGTTTAAAGGTATAAGTTGATTTTTGCCCTAATTTTTATTTAATGACAAAGGTAGGTAGATGAAAAAGAAATGTAGGATTAGTTTTTTATAACCATGAGAGATATTTTCAAAACGTTCAATTATGGTAATTAGTTCAGGTATAGTTCGATAAAATAAGATATCTTCTATAATATCATCTCAAAGTCGATACTTCAATTTTCAATCCTTTAAATAAAAATAAAAAAATTGATAATGAAGTTAGAGTTGAGTAAGTAGAAGATTTCAAAATATATGTTTAGAAATGCACGAAAAAAATGATGTTTGATTTGTTGACAAAAGAGAAAAAAGAAATTTAATTTATTTAAAGAATTTAGTGTTAGTCGATCTAGATCGTAGGATCACAAATGAATGGTGGAGATTTAACAATGAAGAGAAGATTTTTTTTTTTTTTTTTTTTTTTTTTTTTTTTTTTTTTATAAAAAAAATGATTAAGAAAAAGACATAACAACCAAGTGTGCACAAGACATGAGTTGAATTCTTCTTCTAGATGGAAGTGTGCACTACCACACATGTATGGTAGGTGAAGCTGTATTTGAATATAACCTATTTTGATCATTGAAGAATTGCAAAATCCCTATATTATGTATACCTAACCCGATAAATTATTGGAAGAGGCCATTACATTGCAGCTAGTAACCATTGAATGTAGAAGAGAAGAAAATGTAAATATATACTTTGAAATTGTATATCGTGATTATTAGAAGCATGTCGATTTTCATATCCATATCCATAATAGTTGTTAGTAGGTGGCTATTTAAGATCGAATCTGGATCTCGAATCCTAGATCTAGGTCTCAAGGGACGTAGGGGGGTGTCGGGACTAGTTAATGTTGAATTCAGATTCCAAATTCTAGACTTGAAACAATACCATTATGTTACCCTAAGATGTGATAACGTTATCATTGGGTCCCAACTATGATTTTCTTGACATGTGTGCACACTTATTAAATTTTAAATACTCATTCTAATTTTCTTAAAATATTTTTTTTTCTATGTAGGGGAAAGAATATACCAAATATTTTTTTTCTATGTAGGGGAAAGAATATACCATGCGCTTGATGAGGTGATCCGTTGGCGGTGCCAAGGGACTAGTGAAAATGTTTCCGCTTAATGTCATGTTTTTTTTCAATAATTTAAATATTTTTTTTTATTAAAGTTGGTTACCGAACTGTACTGTTACAGTCTCATTGAATAATTTTTCTAATAATTAGACATTTATAATTGATTGATATATTTATTAATTTAAAAAAAAATACTATTTTGATCTTTAGTATCTTTTTTTAGTACAACAACCGCCGAGTAGGAGATTGAACCTCTAACCTATTTTGATCTTTAAGATTTGTTATTATTATTCAATATTTTCAATAAAAATTAACTTCAAAGGATTAATTTTAAGATTTATTATATATGGACTAAAATGAAAATAAAATTTAAAGTATATGGACTAAAATGATATTTAAATTTTTTGTATTATTTTATTTTATAAATTCTACCATATTTTTTAAATGTTAATTAGTCGATCAAAGCCAACTCAATTATTATTATTATTATTACAACAAATATTAAAATGAGAATTAAACCTCCAATTACATAAAAAAAAACAGTACATATTAATTACCGTAGTACGCTATGCTGATTTTCGCAACTCAATTATTTTTCAAAGGGTAATTTATAATGAGTAGCAATTTTAGGGACAATAATACATTTATAGACTTTGCTATATTTACAATTTTTTTAAAATATTACTATATGTGTAAATATTTTAAATCTGATTGTTATATTTGCAGCTGTCCATTTTTTAAACTATACATAAATTAGATGCGACATGTTGGACTATCCTAAAGTGTTTCTTAATTAATCAAAAGTGCAAAGCCTTTGTAAAGTTGTGTGTGTTTCTTTCTCTCTTTTTTCTTTTTTTTTTTTTTTCTTTCCTTTTTTGAGTTCATTGTAAAGTGTTGTGTGGGTCTAATAATTATTGGCTTAAGATATCCACTTTATTCTTAATAAAGTTTGTGGTTCTTAATGAACTCCACATTGCTTTTCCAACCTTTTTTTTAAAAGCTTATAGTAAATTTAGTCACATTATCAACTTATAAAATATCATGTAAAATTGATAAAAATAAAATGGTGACATGCTAAAACATCATATATCAAGAGCAATAATAAAAAAAAAGATTTAGCTTTATTGGAACCGTAAACAATCTTAAAATAAAAATTTGAAAACAAGAGATTCATTAAAAACAAGATTGTATTTATGTTTTTAAATATTTTTTTGGTAGTAGATTTAGAAATTAAACTCTAATTTAAATAATAGTTTAAATTGTGTTTGGTAATATATTTATAAACTATGTACTTAATTATAGTTACTCACTAAATATTAGGTTAAATATAAACTATTATTAATTAATTTATGAACTTCCTGTGTTATATTAGTATGAAAAAAAATTTCATACTACCTCCATTTATTGTGTTTCACGTTAACACACTTTTAAAAATAAGGTGAGACCTACTAACATTAATGTGGGGGCCACAAATATTTATGAAAACAAATTTATAGTACAAACGCATAGAGTATAATACTATAGAAGTACTAAAAAAATTTCTCTTTAATTGTAGCTATAAGTTTAAGAATACTTCTAACATGACATTTTTATCCCCAAATTATAACATTTGGACCAAATATAAAAGTGTTTTGTTTTTTTTTTTTTTAAATAAAATAAAGAAAAAGCTAAAAGCACTACTAGAATGATTTTAGTTTGGATGCGTGAATGTGTGATGAAAAGCACTTCAAGCACATCAAAATGATTTTTTATCCAAGATTTTTTTTAAAATTTGTTTATGAAGCACTTATAATTAAAATATTATAACTACAAACTTTCAAACATTATCCAGACACGTTTAAAGCAAGTATAGTTCTTTTTTCTTCGAGTTTGGAGGTTCAGATCTTCATACTTTTATTTTTTAGAACAATTACAGAGATGAAATATCGATCCTTTAATCACTCTCGAGAGAGTGTATACCAATTATCATTAAGTGAAACCAACTTTGACTTTCATACCCCTATTTTATTGTACTAAAAAAATCCAAATCTCTTCAAAGACCAAAAGAACAAACCTTCCTTTTTCAAAATAGATGACTTTAGGAGGCTAAAATAGTCATTTCATATAGTTAAAAACGTGTTTTAAAATTATGTTTACTTATTCGTAATTCCAAAATGGAGGGTTAATAATAATACTATTATTTTGCCAAAAAGTGGTAGCTGTATTCTACAATGTTGAAATTATTGTTGCTTGGGTAAACAAATGTTCTAGAGTTGGTGAGTTGTCTCATTTGAATTGGTCCTTTAATTTTTTCTCCCAACTTTCACTTTAAATATTTACATTAAATTACAACTTTCAACTCCATAAAAAAAAATCTTTAAACTTTTTACTTCACGTCTAATAAATCTATAAACTTCAAAATTATCGATTTTGCATTTCATAAATAATCACGAACATATTAATTTTTTTTAAAAAAATTAATAACTATTAAATTTAGAATTGAATTTTGTAGCAAATAAAACGACTCTAAACTTATAACTTTGTGGTTAAGTAGGTTTGTGTAATTTAAAACACGTATTAGATACAAATTTAAAATTTTAAGAATATATATATTATATACAAAATTGAAAGTTTAAAAATCTATTAGTTTTTAAAGTTGAGACTAAATAAATACAAAAAATAAAGTTAATCTAAGATAGGTAAAATTGCATTTCATTTCAATTACTCAACAAGGAAAAAGATCAAATCATTTTGTGTATAAAAAATAAAAACAAAATCACCAAAAGGAAAAAAAAATGGAATTAAAACAATTGAAATTACCCACAGCTTCTCTTTTGCAACTTGCAAGTATATCCAATGAATCTCTATCTACATGATATTTGATCATTTACAGGAGTGTTCCATATCCAACGGCCCTATGGTCTCCGGCTGCCGCCACCTCTCGGGTGCAACGGTGAGCTCGTTGGCCGTCGGTTGCCATTGCTCACCCCATTTTCCGACAATGAATTCGGCGATCTAGGGTTTCGGAGATGATGGTGTTGTCTATGATGGCCATTTTGCTGTCTTCCATTGTTCTCTCTCTTTTCTTCTCTTTTCGGAGTTTCGCTTCCCTTTGATGCCGAAACCTTCTCCGACATCTCGAAAACAAAGGTTCCAATGGGCATGTCTTGGTAGTCCTTAAGTGGCTCCAAGATTTTCACCACTTCGCTCATTGTCGGCCGTTGCTTCGGGCGGTGGCTCAAGCATTGGTACGCTAATGTCGCCGCCTTTCTTGCTCCAGTCTCCGAGTACTGCCCTTCTAGTCTTGTATCAATGATCCGACTAAGCTTTCGGTGGTCATTCAACATCGGCCGCGCAAACTCAACCAAATTCTGCTCTCGGTGAGGCCGGCTCCTCTCGAGCGACCGTCGTCCAGTCAACAACTCCAAAAGTACTACTCCCAAACTATACACATCACTCATCGCCGTCAAATGACCTGATAAAAGAAACAACAGAATATTTTGTTAAATCACCACTAAACTTACAAAAACTTTCACGTTTCCAATAACCCACATATTTCTTAGATTAATCATCCACTCTATACCATTTTTTTTATAAACACTTAGAAAATCAATCCATAGATTACGGTATATATGTTCGATCAAACTTACCGGTCATAACATATTCAGGAGCCGCGTAGCCTTCGGTACCCATAACCCTGGTCGAGACTTGGGTGTCATCTCCATCAGGGCCATCTTTAGCCAACCCAAAATCTGAAAGCTTTGCATTGTAATCTGAATCCAACAAGATATTGGAAGCTTTGAAATCTCTATAAATCACTGGTTTTGCAGCTCCATGGAGAAAGGCCAATCCCTTGGCAGCTCCTAAAGCTATTTTCATTCTTGTTGACCATGATAATGACACTGAAAATCCTGCCCAAAAAAATAAAAAAATAAATAAAAATCAACAACTTATTTATAAATTTAACTAAAAAAACCAAGACATTGATTTAAAATTTTTAATTAACAACTACTTACTTCTGAAAAGTTGGTTCTCTAAACTTCCTCTTGGCATGTACTCATAAACCAACACCCTATGTTCGTCTTCGCAACAATATCCAATCAATTTAACCAAATGAGGATCTCGTAATTGTCCCAAAAATATCACTTCCGTCTGAAAAAACCAAAAAATAAAATGAGATTTAATTATATTATATATTTTTTCTAACATAATATCATAGCTATAATTTTTTTTTTTTAAAGACTTACCAGCCACTCGCGGTGGCCTTGAGTGCCGTCTAAGTCCAAGAGCTTGACGGCGACAGGTTGAGCCTTGAGGCCGGGGCGAAGCTTATCATCGATGAATCCTTTATAGACGGGTCCGAACCCGCCTTCTCCGATGAAATTTCCGGTGGAGAAAGTTTGTGTCATGAGCTTAATTTCTCCCAAAGTGAACATATGAATGTTAGAGCCGGCTAGAGATATTGAAAGATCCTCCGAGAGAAGAGAATTCGGATTGCTTAAATCGAGTTGGGAAAGTCTTGTGAAAGAACTTTGTTTAGCCGCCACCTTCTTCGTCGCCTTTGCCGGCAACTCGCCGCCGCAGATCGGCGGCAGAAATGACCTCCATGAAATCTTCTTCTTCGTCGTCATTAATTACAATAATATTATGAACTGAAAAGTGGGTTTTGGATTTTGAGTATTGCAGTTTACAAAGAAAGGAAAGAATTTTGATTTTTTTTTTAAAGAAAAAAAAGATCAAATGGTTTGGTGGGAAGAAGATGAGATTAGATGAGAGAATTTGAAGAAAATTGGGAAATGGGGATTTTCGTATTTAAAGAAAAAAAGAGAGAGAAGAGGGAGTATTTAAACAGAAAAGAGAGAGAAACAGGGATGCAACTTCTTCCATGGCCCAAAAAAAAAAAAAAAAAAAAAAAAAGCTTTTTAGAATGATTCCACAATACCGAGTATATAATTATTTTTTTAAAAAAATATTTAGATGTATTTGGAGCAACGCCCATTATTTTTTAATCAGCTATTCAATTAATGTTTGTTAAGTGATAAATTTTTATTCTATTTTTTTTTTAAAAAATAGAAAAATACTTAGATCTATCTCAGACTGCAATCATCGTTGTGCAGCCCGCTCAAGTGTCCAATCTCAAGTGTCATGTGGCAAGTTTTTATTTTTAAAAAAATATATATTTTTAAGGGCTATTTTCAAATATAAAAAAATGAGCTCAAGCGATAGAAGTTTATAGCGGATAGACAGTAAATTTTTTTTATATTTGTAAATAGTGTGATATGTTTTCTATTTATAATAATTTTCTTATTTTTTAATATTTATACATATATTTTTTTTTGTTATTGAAGGAGATGCATGGATCTGGGTGTAGTCTGGGTTACACGTGCCAAGTATTACTCAAAATAATATGTTGAACTTTTTTACTCTCCAATAAAGAGAGGTACAACTAAGTATATAAATTTGACTCAATTGTCCAATCATAATTTGTCACGTGACAAACTTTTCTTATTTTATTTTTAAAATATTTTTAAACTTTTGCGTGTGTATTTTGTTTTAATTTAACAATATACAGGGTAGGAAATTCGCACTTTTAACTTTGACCTTTCGATGAAAATATATTTTAATGTCAATTGAGCTATATTTATACTGATGTTATATATATATATATATATATTATATATATATATATATATAATTAAAGTGAAATGGAGAAAGAAAAGTATTGGTTTAGAAGATTTGAAAATAAAATAATAGGGTATAGTGTTGGATGAAAATGGAGGGAATGGTCATGAGTCTATAAAAGTTGGTTTTTCAAAGCTAAATTGACGTCGCTACCCCCCTTTGACTTTCTTGCATTTTCTCATATCATATACACAATATTTTTATTTTATTTTATGTATTTTTCTTTTGGAAGGAAAATGGAAAGGAGGAAAAAGAATTAAATTATTGGTTGATTTTGTCTGATTTGGAAATCTATAATGAGAGATGATGAAAAGAACTTTCCTCTATATTTTCATTTTTTTTTTCCAAATTTGTCTAATTAGAGTTGATTCTTTTTTTTTTTTTTTAAAAAAAAAGAAATTTATTAGAGTTGATTATTTTAAATCATATTTGGTTTATAATGCCATTAAATATGTATTATTATTTATTGCCTTATTTTTTTTTTTCATTTTGTGTTGAAGAATGTTATAATGCTTACCCATTATAATTTTTTTAATATAATAAATGAAGATGCAGAATTTGAATCTAAGATATTAAACGAAGTTTATGTCAATTATCAAGTTAAGATACACATTTATAGTAAGATTGTTTTTAAATATAGAAAAATGAGTCAAACTATTTACAAATATAGAAAAAATTGTCTATCGCTGGAGCGAGACAATGATAGAATTCTATCGCGAATAGATAGTGAAATTTTTTTATATTTGTAAATTGTTTGATATTTTTTCTATTAAACAATAAATTTTTTTGGATTTTTTTTTGAAAAATTTTTACCGATAGAAAAAATGTCAAACTATTTACATAAAATAGCAAAAAAAAAAATTATTAATAGACATTGATAGATTTCTATCAGCATCTATCAGTGATAGATTTCTATCAGCATCTATCAGTGATAGACTTCTATTATTTCTATCACTGATAAACCCTAATAGACTTCTATCAGCGTCTATCACAACTATCTAGAACTTTTGTTATTTTGTGTAAATAGTTTTCCTTATTTTTCTATTTTTAAAAATTTTCCTTTTTCTCAATTTTTGTTTTTTTTCTAATCTTTCTTTATCATCATCAAAGTTTTGACAAATAAGAGAGAGGAACGGAAGAAGGAAGGAATTTTTTTTTTTTCTTTTGGTAGTCAGTAGAAAGAATATATTCAGTAATGCTGACAGATATATGATATGCTAACTTTTTTTCCTTTCTATTCTAAGTAAAATAAAATAACGATAATATTTATTTTTCAAAAAATATATATATATATTTTTTTTGATAATTCAGTTAAGCAAGTTAAACTAAATTATTAAATGTTATAGAGTCAAGTAGATTGTCCTATAAAATTAGTCGAGTGCACATAAGTTAGCTCAGACACTCACGAATATAAGAAAAATCACATCTTAATATTTTTTAATCCTTCAAAATCAATTTTAATAATATGAAAATTGTATTTAGAAGTGTAAAATTAAATATTAATTAACTTGATTTTGAGTGATTAAAGACGTATTACAAAGTATTTTGATCATGACAAAAACGATTTTAACAATTTTAAAATCACTCTTAAATATGCATTTAAACAATACTCGTGTTGGGACTTCGTCACAAATAGTGTGAATGAACTAGATTTTCATGTTAGATTATTAACTTGAATATGATCGAAAAATAATTAAGACACTAACAAACCTTTTTACCTATAGAAAATTTATATCTTCCCCTCAGTAATGTTATAATAAAAGCTTAGTATATTAGCGGATTACGAAAGGTAATTATGACATATTTTTCATATTGTATACAATAATTTTTTAATAGAAAAAATTAGGTTAAATCCCAAAAGTGAGAAAAAAACCCCAGATTGGAAACAAAGAGATATGCAGCCATTTTTTCCTTAGTGATTTGGTCAGAAATAATAACTCCGTCAAAATTAACCAAAAAGTTGGTGAGATTACAATATTTTTGCTTTCTCTTCTAGAAACTCCCTAGCTCTAACTCTAACCCCCCCTAAAATAAATAAAATTATCCTCTAACTCAATTCTATGATTTGGATAATGCACCCACAATCATGACCGTCCATGATCATACTTTTTTTTTTTGCGGATTTTTAGGAAGATCAGGATCCTTGCTTTCTATCCAAAGTTGACCTTTTATGATCCGAAGTGGGTCCTACCTCTGTAGTTGTTAGACAATCATTCGAAAACATCGGCCAATTGGTCGCATCATTAATTATTAATTTTTTAATATATTTGGAATTCCTAATTAAATATTTTGGCTCTCACTCAATTAAAGATTAAAAACTCCTAATAATAAGTTATTGTTATTGTTATTTTATATTAATTGAATTTCGATATACGTCACTCTTTATCTCACTCTTATATATTTAATATTAAATTTCAAAATATAACTAATCTTATCTTAATCAAAAGAAAACATGCCTAAACAAAAATCTAACCCTTACCAAATCTAAATACCAAAAGAGATAGAAAGGAAGATGATTTTGATCATTTCTGAATTATCATGAATGAAAATATATTTAGTATAAAACAAATTATTTTTTTATAGTGAAAATGTCATAAACCACAAACTAAGATCCGTGATACGGAAACAAAAATTAAAATGAGCAAGAAAAAGATATCGTGATGTAAGTCTATTATTTCTTGCATCATAGGTGTTGCTACGTCTTGAGATCATAAGCAAAACATTCAAAATTGTACTTAATCCTTCTACCCATATTGAAGGGTGTCTTATAAACGTAAAGTATTATTCTTCACTTTTAGTTCCTAAGCTTTATAATTTCTATATTATTATTAGTTGACTTATCGGAATGTTGATGTGGCAATTAACATGCAGGAGAGGGCAGAGATAGTGTGACTAAATAGCTTATCAGGTCGTGACCTTTCTCTCTTCTCTTCTCCAGACACTGTATCACTAATCGTCAATCACTCTGACTCGTCGTTGGATGTTATTTACCGTCATCTTCTTCTTAAGTTCCTTAAAAATAATTAAAGTTGATGTAGACCAACATACAACCAAATTTTAAACTAAACATGTTCTTTTCAACAAAAAAAAAAAAAATAAAAATAAAACATGTATTATTAACTATATAATTTATTGAGATTGATAAAGTTATAATGCAAAGTGAAAAAGTTATCAAAATCATAATAAAAGCATTGGAGCAATAAGCCAATAAATAACCTTTTCAAAAAAAAGGAAAAAAAAAACATATTATTGTAATAATTTTCTTTTCGATCCCTGGTTTATTTGAACTTTATTGTTTTTGGCCCAAACTTGAAGAGGAAGTTTCGATTGATCCCCAACTCGAAGCGACAAAAAATTTCGGTGTGAAATAAAAAATTAATAAAGTTATAAATAAAAAGAGAAAATCGGCTCATCGCCTTGTGGTTGATTAATACATTTCAGTTTTCACATGGAACAAAAGTCTAGTTCGAGGGTAGTTTCGTCAAATCATACGACGGTAGTAGGTACGTGGGGGCCACGCGTCGTACGAGAGCCCAATCGAATAGAAAGTCAATGGGCTTTTTTGTCATTTATTATTACGACCTTGTCAATTAAACCCCGTGCTGACTGCAGCATTCTTTTTTCTTTTATTTCCATTTTCTTCATTTTTAGAAAAAATAAATTAACCCTATTTGATAATTCCACGAATCATCGAGTTTCTTTCTACATACGATAGCGATAATATATATATATATATATTTATATGTGGTCGTACAAAAATTGTACTTTGATATTACAATTATCCATATCAAAATTATTTTTATGGATTAAATTGATAAATAATATTCCACATGAGAGTAAATACGAATATTGTTATGGCTAAATTTAGCTGGCTCAAATGGGACCGTAATAGGGTAACCTAGGCATGAAGCACGTTTGGTAGAGCTAAAAGCTTAAGAGAGAGCTCAAGAGAATTCGTGAGAGAGCCTAAGCAAGCTTAGAGATGGCTTGATGAAACTCATGAGATAAGTTTAGTGTAGCTCAGAAGAGCTTAGGAGGAAACTCGAGAAGACCCACAAGAGAGCATAAGAGAGCTCAATAAGAGCTCGATGGGACCCATGAGGTAAGCTTAGGGTAGCTCAGAAGAGCCTAGGAGAGAGCTCAATAAGACCCACGAGAGTGTCCAAGAGAGCTCAATGAGACCTGTGAGGTATGCTCAGCGTAGGTTAGAGGAGCCTAGGAGAGAGCTCAAGAGAACCCCTGAGAGAGCCTACAAAAGTTTAAAGAGAGGTTAGTGAGGCTCATGAGGTAAGCATGATGTTGCTTAGATGATCTTAAGCCTAGAAGAGAGCTTAGTAGAGTATGAGTTGAGCTTAGAGGAGCCTAAAGCCTAGAAGAAGGCTTAGGAGAGCCGAACTCGTGTCTAAAAGAGTTTAGCTCATGAGAGCTCAAAGGAGCCTAAGCTCAAAAGAAAGCTTAGGGGAGTCAAGCTCGGGTGAGCGATTGTGGCTGAAACCATCCATATTCATAACGGACATGCCTTTAATAAGACATTGAGAATTTAAGTAATGCATTAGTTGCAGCAATAATGGTGAAACCGCTTAAATAATTAACTCAACGGTTTCAAGGATTAAACAAAGACATTATGACCCTCGACATCAACTACATTCTACTACCATAGAAAAACGATCGAGACTATGGATCAAAGGTATCCAAAAAAATCTTGAACTGCTATTTTTCTACTGTCTAGTTACTCAGAAACACAAGACTGATTTGAGCGTCGGAGTGTGTGTGGCTAGACACCACATCAATGTTCATTTGCTTTTGTCTTTTAGGCACTCAGACGAATCTCTCCCGTAAAACAAATTTACGGTTGATCATTTTTTTGGCATCAACAAGTATGACTTTGTTTTTTTTTTTTTTAATCTTAGTTTAAAATTTTGAACTTCTAATCTAAATATAATGAGTACATCAATAACGGTTAAATTATATTCATTTTAGCAAATTATTATAGAAATGTATACAAGGTAAATATAAAAATGATCATGGTCAAAGCAATGGGTGTCTTTAATATAATTTTTTAAGAATCCAATTTCAACTCAGATAAGTGTTTTGCAATATTTTAACACTTTAATAAGTTTTTGCTCCAAATATAATTAAATAAATTTTTTCTTATTGCATATAATAATGAATTATGAAACATATTATGATATATGAAATTGATAAAATTTGAGAGAAAAACAATATTAGAACTTTTTTTATTTTTTTTTTATTTTTATGAATTTGGCAAAATTATTTAATGATTAATTTGTATGTTGCTCAAACTTGTTTTTGTGCTAAACTTTATTTCATTGAAATGAATGGTTTATAAATATTCTTTTTACTTTATTTTGTGTTAAAATTGAGTGAATTAGTAATAATTAAATTGCTACCTTTATTTAAATTTAAAGTCCAATTTATAAAATTTAAGAATAAAAGGAATGCTTTTTTTCCTCCTTAATTTAGATGGACACATTTAAATCAAATCAAAATTTGTTACATCCTTTGACTAATTATTAATTAGCTTTTTGACACAATGCTTAATGTAAAGAAATATATAATTTGAATTGCTACTATACTATATAGAGTTGGGGATAAGCTTAAAAAAAATGGTATTGTTCCAATGTATAATGGCTTTTGGCTTATCTTAGTTTGCCATGATTGCATATAATTCTATTATTCTTTATTGATGGGTGGAAACAACCTCCAATTACATTTTGCATTAATTTTTTCCATTTTAGTGACATCAATTATTTGATTATATACCAAACCTAAAAAGTCTAATTGCAAAACTGACTATCTTGTCTCTTTCTTCTTTCTTCTTTGCTAGAGATTAAAAAAAAAAAAAAGATATAATTTAATAGCTTTATGCCCATTAATGTACATGTGATTAGCATTTTATCAAATCCTACCATAAAAAAAAAAGTTTAAATTATATGTTTTGTCCTACAAATTTTATATTTGTATTTAATAAAATTTCTCAAACTTTCAATTTTATGTATAACTGGTTCTTAATATACTTTAAAATATTAAATAAGTCATTTAAACTTTCAATTTTGTACATAATTGGTCTATTATTATTATATTGGTTTAAATGCTACTTTAGTCTTCGTATTTTTGTTTTTTTTTGTTCATTTTGGTCCTTGTACTTTAAAAAAGTGACTATTTTTGGTCCCTCCATTTTCGTTTTTACTTCATTTTTAAGGTATCAAGATGGTCACTTTTTGAAAGTCCAAGGACCAAAATGAACCCAAGTTGAAATTTCAAGAACTAAAATGAACATTTTGAAAGTACAGGGACCAAAATGAACATTTTGAAAATACATGGACTAAAATGAACCAAAGTTAAAAGTATATGGACCCGAATGAACATTTTAAAAGTACAAGGACCAAAATGAACCAAAACCAAAAGTACAGGGACCGAAATAGTACTTATAAACTTATGTATTAATGTTAAAAATAAAAAACTAAATAGTTATCTTTTTAGTTTGGTTAGAAACTTTTAAAAATATAGGAAACTTACTATGAATATAAAAAATATCAAACTATTTACAAATATAGAAAAATTTTACTGTCTATCAGTGATAGACTACGATAGAATTCTATCATTTGAGCGATAGACTTTTATCGCTGTCTATCATTCAAGCAATAAAGTTCTATCGCCGTCTATCGCGGATAGACATTAAAATTTTTCTATAAGCAACTTCAAAAAATTTAAAACCTATTAAAAACTTTTTAAATAGAGAATTTATATTCATAACTTACAAAACTTTCAATTTAACTTCTTAATTTTTTTTCCTTTCATTCTTTGTGCACATTAAACAAAACTTTTTATATATACATTCCCCTTTGAACCAAATGCTTATTAATTAAATTAAACACATACATTAATTAGAAAATTATACATGTTGATTTTCACACTTGTACACACTTTAGTCTATCAATTACTAATTGAGCTATTATCTAATTTTAAAAAGCAAACATAAACTAATTACTTATAAATAAGTTGTTATAAGATATGCTTATTCACACACTATCTAATTTATAACCAACCAAAGCTTATGGGTTATACAAAAATTAAAAAAAAAAATCATTTTATATACATACAAACAAAATTCAATTGGTTTAAAAATTTCTAATTAGAATTTGAATCATAAAAAACTAAACCACACATTAATATAATTTAATAATTATAAGGGGAAATTTTTAAAAATAGAAAAATAAGAGAAACTATTTAAACAAAATAGGAAAATTTTTGGAAAATTGTTGTGTATAGAAAAAAAAACAAAACTAATTACACATATAGAAAAAAATGCACTCCATGCTTGTATATTTTCCACTTTTTTTTTTCTATATGTGTAATTAGTTTTATTTTTTTTCTATTTGTGAAAAGACCCCAAAATTTTTAGATAGTTGTGATAGACGTTGATGTGATAGAAATGATAAAACTCTACCACATACTGATAGAAGTCTATCAATGTTTATCAGTATTTTTTTTTTTTGCTATATTTTATAAATAGTTGGGCTCTTTTCAAATATAGAAAAATAGCAAAATTATTTACAAATATAGAAAAATTTTACAGTTATCCGTGATAGACCGCGATAGAATTCTATCGGTTTCTATCGCTCAAACGATAGAATTTATTTGCTTGAGCGATAGAATTCTATCGCAGTCTATTACTGATAAACAATGAAATTTTTCTATATTTGTAAATAGTTTGATATTTTTTCAGTTTATAGTAATTTTTCTAAATAGTTTGACATTTTTTTATTGTGAAAATTTTCTTAATTAAAAATACAATTAAATATATACTTGATTGGGGAGAGGTCAAATATATTGTGATGAAAAAAAAATCTAAAAATATCGTAACTACTTCACCTTCTTCATGGATTTTCACCAAACGAAGGAAGAGTTTCAAATATTTGAAAATTAAACACGTTAGTTTTGACCCAAAATTATAATAATATTATCATAGAAAACCTTATTCTAGAATTTGATTTTTTGTTTTTTTGGAAGAAAAATTTGATTCAATATTTGAATAATTTATATTATATATTAATTTTTGTAAGGCTAAGACTTAGCCTAACCCCATTATTAATTACGATATCTATGACATCTTCATGTTTTCATTATATTTACCTACTTTATTTATTTTTTAATTAATAAATAAACAAAACCCTACTTGGGAAACAAGTTTACCCAAAAAGAAAAATAGTGTAATTTTCCAACTCTTTTAAAGCTCATCTAGAATGTTCATTTCTATGTTAATTAGGTAATTAATGTCTGGTTTAATTTAAATACTATTCTCATTAAACTTTTTATTTTATTCTAATATATCGTCTTTCCATTTTAATGGTTCGTTTTAATTCTTAAACTTTTAAGTCAGTTTCATTTTGGTTATTGAATTTTTTTTATGTCTATTTTAATTTTTGAACTTTTAAAAGTTAAACCGTTTTAGTCCATACTATATTATTTTCTATCAAATATTCACTCATCTAATGATCGTCTTCGAATCTATCCATGCCTTGAAATCATGCTCGTGTTAATATATACTAAAATACACATACTAAATACCAAAATAGTTATTTATTTTTATAATTCATGGACTAAAATAGACATTTTAAAAGTTCAGGGACTAGAACGATTATTTTAAAAGTTGAAGGACAAAAATAAAACAAGAGAGAAAGTTGTTCAAAGTCTAAAATAGGAACTTAAAATGTTTGTAAGATTTTTAATTATATAAATGAGTTTATTTGAGCATAACTTAGTAATTAAAGGGTACCACTAGCGAGTTCGACTTGGTTATTTATCTTTTGGTGAAATAAGGAGAGTTCAGCTAGTTGACCTGGGACGGTGGGACCAGAGGGTTTGACATTCTATTTTAGATCATGCAGACTTCCCAGAAAGCTTCAAGATATCTTTGGACTTGAATCTTATCTCGGACAATTCTGGTATACGTATAAACATGATTATTAAAAATTTTAAAAATGAAAGCCAAGAAAGTCTTCTAAGATAAAATCGAGCAAGAAATGAACGAGAAAATTCCATTTTTTAGAGAGGAAAAAAGTGGCCAAAAATCCCTTTTGATTGTATGCATATTTTCTTGGGTTTAGTTATAAAAGTTGAGCAAAAAGCAATTTTTAGTGATCATGAAAGAAAAAAGGAGTGGATAAAAAGGCAATTCCATGGCTTTAAAAAATAATAAATAAAAAAATTGTTGTTTTCAAACATAGAAAAATGAGTCAAATTATTTAAAAATATAGAAAAATTTTACTTTCTATTGCTAGAATTCTATCGTTGATAGACGGTGAAATTTTTCTATACTTATAAATAGTTTGATATTTGTTCTGTTTATAGTAATTTTACATAAAAAAAATAAGACCAATTTTCTAATTTAAATTATGGTATAAATTAAATAAAAGGACAAAGTTCAAGAATAATGTTGAAGGACAAAGTATTGACAAAAATAAGGTACTTAGGAAAGAAATCTGAAAAATAGAGTGGTTAAAGAAAACAATTGTAGAAATAGGGTGGAAAGGAAAAGTATCGACAAAAATAAGGTAGTTGGAGAACGGGGTACACGATTTCCATCCATATATTTTTTAAATCAACAATTATCTTTCTTATTATTGCTATTTTATATCATACTCATATAAATGTGTCTTAAAGACAATAGAAGTTCATAATAACTTAGACTTTAAATTACAAGTCAGTCATGTGCCACATGGTGGTCGTATTTGTTGATGTTGCGGATGACGAGGTACAGACACTTCAAAGTGTTGTTGTTGATGAATTAATTCATCAATATCCTCTTGGGTGACGACAGATGAATGTTCATCATGCGTGTAGTACTCTTGTTGATGGCCAGAACTCGATCCGATGTCTGCTACAAGAGAAGTTGGAATTGGATCATGAAATATCGGAGGTTCCTAGTCAACTTGTTCCTCTAGAATAGCTCCACCTTGTTGGCGTTGGCATCTACGACGAATACGTCTTCGATCAGCAACACTGAGTCATCTTGTCTGTGAATCATTTACCAAGTTTTGGTCACACGCTGTAGTCATCTCTAGTAAATCTTGTTGTACTGAATATTGATTGGGTACACGAGTCCACCACCCTATTTTTAGGATTTGTTTCCTTTTTACCCTTGTTAAATATTTTTAAATTAACATTATTTAGAAAAAAAATCTAAATAAAACGTGGGTCAAATGAAAATCTCTGTCTTTGTTTGTTTAATTACGCGCAATGGCTTTGGAAGAAGCTTCCTAATTCCTTATCAAGACAAGAGCCCCGTGTCTGCCCACAGCTTTCTCTCTCTTCAAACAACCAATATTGTTCTACTTTTACTAAGTATAAGAATCTTAAATATTTATTTGCTAAAATAAATTATTCATTAATTTATGCCTAATCACTCTTTAATTTATGCTAGCATGCTCGAGTGAATAGATACTAGCTTTTAGATTTAGCTTCCTTAAAAATTTGTCACCTTCTCTGATCCTTTACAAATTTTAAATTTATCATTCTATAATAATATACTTTTTTTTACGGCGGTTCCTTCGTGAAATTTTTGATTGATTCAATTGTTTTTCTTAAACTTTTATCAAATAATTTAGATTACACAAATTTTATTGCAATTTATTAATAATAAATTAGTGTGAATTAGTTATATGCACTAAATTGAGCTTAATGTTTCATCTAATTTATAATTTAGAGTTGTTTTCAAATATAGCAAAATGAACTAACTTATTTTCAAATATAACAAAATGCTACTGTCTAATTATTGATAAACATCGATAGACATCTATCAGTGACATATAATAGTGGTCTATCAGTGTCTATCACTATCTATCATTGATTTAGTCTCTAAACTTTCTATTTTGTGCCTAACAAGTCTACGAACTTTAAAACACATGTTTAATAAATTCTTAGATTTTCTATTGTGTCCTATAGATTATTGAATTTTTTTATTTTGTTTAATAAGTCATTGTCATTATCGATATTTTTAGATATATATTTATTAGACATAAAATTGAAATTTTAGAATTATATCAAATAAACTTTTTAATTTATATCTAATAGATCAATTGATAATTTTTTTTAAAAATAAAATCATAGGTTTATGCCCTTATAAAAACAAAATTGAAAGTTTAAAGACATATTAGATAATTTTAAAATTAAAAAATTTATTAAATACAAATATATATAATCAAGTGTGGTGTTGTAATGATTGGGTTTTTGAAAAGTGGTTTGAGCATGGACCAATATATCCATAGTTGAATAGGATGATCATAGGCCTTAGCCCATTTGCAACGAAAAGCATATACAATTGGACATTTGGGATTTAATGGCCTAAATTTCAAATCTATATGCCTTTTTAAAATAAAATCTATATATCTTATTGCTTTGTTTTTTTTAAAAAAAAAAAAATTTAATGAAAAAAACATATGCGTTATTTTAGATATATTTTCATAATTTTTTATTATTAAAAAAAAAATCAAATGGTCAATAATCTTTTAAGTAATTCTTAATTTGTTACTTGGCTTTTTGAAAATTTTAGTAACGTCTTTAGTGTTTAAACAATTTTTCTTTTGATTGTACAAGAGGGTGGAGATTGAACCTTCAACTTTTAAGGACGGAATATATGCTAATACCACTAAGTCAAACTCAGTTTAGCTGTGTTTAAACAATTAAGTTCTTATGTAAAAGTCCTTAAATTAACGTATTTGAATAGTATGAATAGATATCAAACTATTTACAAATATAGAAAAATTTTACTGCTCGTTTTTCTATATTTGAAAACAACTCTAGACATATTTTGAAAAAAAAATAATGAAAATATATATATATATATATATATATATATGTGAATCAAATTGAGAATTACCTAATAAGATAAGAGAAATTACTATAAACAGAAAAAATATCAAACTATTTACAAATATAGAAAATTTTTATTGTCTATTAGTGATAGACCGTGATAGAATTCTATCGCTTTCTATCGCTCAAGCAAATGAATTCTATCGATTGAGCGATAGAAAGCGATACAATTCTATCGCGCTCTATCACTGATAGACTATAAAAATTTTCTATATTTGTAAATACTTTTGCTTATTTTTCTATATTTGAAAAGAGCCCTAAAGATAAACGCCTCTAGTATATTTAACTTTAAAAAAAGAAAAAAGAAATCTTTTCTTTCAAACAACTCCTAAATGCATTTTATAATTTAGAACAAAGATATTTGGATAACTATTTTATATAGACGATCTCTTAGTTTTTTAGCTTTTTTTTTTTTAATATCGATTTACAATGTATCAATTTAAATATTTACGAAAATTTAGGGTTTAAATTAATACAATTTAAATTTAACACACAAAGTTTAGAGGTGTATATTGATTTATTTTTTTTATATCACAAAGTGTCTATATTTAAAAGATGATAAAGTGACACATGATTCCAAAACTATTTTTTTTTTTTTTTTTTTTTTGTTGTTAATAATCACTTTAACATGAGCAACAGAACATTAATCTTTAAAATTATTCCATCACAATTTTTAAAAAGAGTTTTGAAAGTAAAAATAGAATACTATGAAGATGGAGCCCTTAAATCTTCCAAAAATATTCTTAGGAAATCAACTAGCACATAATACATATCTCATATTACGTTACTATATTCACTTGCATTTATTAATCTAAATTTAGTATCAAACATTATTTACAGCATATTCTAAATCTTGTCTTATCAGTCAAATTTTCAAATTTAATTTTATCCAAGAAACAATCCCTAACTCATTTTGAAATTTAAATATTGTTGTCCCTAAACTTGTATATATTTTCCTTCTCAATCCTTCAACTTCTAAATTATAATTTTCAATAATTTTTTTTCCTTTATGATAAAAAAAGTTCGACTAAAGTTTTTTTTCCATAAAATTGAGATATTGACATTTCTGTTTGCATAAACATTAATAACCTTATCTAATAAACGGTCTAAACCTACATTTAAGTAATAATGCCTTCCAAAACTTTTTAAAAATGCAAGGACGGACTTGTTTGGATTGAGTAGGAAAAACGATGTTTTTCATAAGGTCATTTTCATTTAAACACTTTTAATTAAAAAAAAAAAAAAAAAAACTCATGTGTTTGATTACACATTCTCAAAAGTGTTTTTATATACAAGTCGGTTTGGTTTTCTATATATTTAAAGTGTTTTTATCAATGTCAAATTACTATAAAACGACTATTAACTAATAATTTCAAATTTAATTTATATTTAAAAATGCTTTTATTGGCCGAGTTTTTTTGTTTGTTTTTTTTTTCGTTTGAACATATGATCGATCTAATTGGTCACTATAGTTAGACGTTAGAGTTAGTCATTGGGGATAATCGATGCAGTTAGTTATTGGAACTGATCATCTAAGGTAGCCATTGCCAAAGGGGGGTCGTTGCAGGTTGTCGCCGTCGTTGGTAGTCGGAGTTTGTTGTTAGAGTTGATCGTCAAATGTGGTCGCCGGAAATGGCCACCAGTGGTGGTTGATGGAAGTGATTGTGGACAGTGGTAGCCGACGACAACCATGGTGGAAGTGAGGTAGAAGATTAGTGAGGGTATTTTGATAACTTTACGTATTATACAAATTAGGGAGAGATTGACATTAAACACTCAAAAATCTTTTTTCTAAAAGTTGATTTCAAATGTTTCTCCCAAACTAACTTATTTTATAAATTCATTTTTCCAAAAGGCTTTTTTTTTTTTTTTTTTTTTTTTAGTTTTCAAAACTTGACTTGATTATTTAAAACATTAGTGAAAAGTAGATAACAAAACATAGAAACTTATGGTGAAAATAGTGTTTATAAGCTTCATTTTTTTAAAAACCAAATGGTTATCAAACATACCTTAATTTTTAGAAAGTTGTTTTTTATTTCAGAATTTAACTATGAATTCAAGTGTTTCTTTAAGAAATATGGAAACCATAATTGAGAAATTGAGAGGAAACCGACATAAGTTTAAAAAACAACTAAAACAATCATTATTAAACGGGACTTTAGTTTTTAGTGGTTAGTATTTAAAAAAGTGTGGTTGTTTTCTCCCTAATTCTTTACTATTGTTTTCATCTTTTTTAATTATAAATATTTAAATTCTTAACAAAATTAAAAATAAAAATAAATTTTTAAAAGAGAAATTATTATAAACAGAAAAAATATCAAACTATTTACAAATGTAGAAAAATTTCACAGCTGATAGACAGTAAAATTTTTCTATATTTATAAATAGTTTGACTCATTTTTTTATATTTGAAAAGTGTCATTTTTAAAAACTATTTTTTTAGGGTCTAAAACTTGGTTTTAATTTTCAAAACACACTTAAAAAAAAAGTAGACAACCAAAAAAAGAAAAAGGAAACTAAGAGCATAGAAATAAAGTTTATAGGAAAAGTTTCACAAATAGAAAAAATGTCAAACTATTTACAGAAAATAGCAAAAAAAATAATGATAGACATTGATAAAATTAATTTGTTGATGCCAAAATCTGAGTAGGGAAAAACACCTAATCTTCAGGTGTCACCAATTGTGAATTTGTTTGAAAGAGAGAAAAACGTGACTTGCAAAAAGAAAAAACTTGCACACTAGTATGGTGCTTGCCACACACACTCCGATGTTTAAGTTAAAGAGTGAAAGAATATGGAAATTAGGGAGTTTGAGAGTAAAATTCAAGCTACCTCTTCTATAATGATGTATTTATAGATAAGGTTAACCTAGGTTTTCTCCTGTTACCTTTAGAATTTAGTTATCTAATAACCTGATTGGGTCCTATCTAGGATTCCCGGGAGTATGCCCGGTGCAAAAGATGGGCTCCTCGGCCTTGGAGGCCAAGACCAAGGAGAAGTTGGATCAAAGGCCCAACTTAGGCCCATTGGGCCAACTAGGCTTCTCGGCCTCGAAATGATCCCTTTCTTTGGCCATCTTGTCTCGGATCTCAATCTGATTTTCTTTTGCCCTTATTGATTAGATTTATCTTTTTGAATCAAAATCACCCATAACATAATTGAATCCAACTAAATTCTTTAAAAACATAATTCAACTTAAACTAGGAACTTTTCCAAACCTACTCTAATCTTTATAATTCGGATTGGGTTAATGAGATTTTTAAAATTATCGGATTTTTCTAACACTCTCAATCAATTATTTGAAAAAGTATGTGAACCAAGAATGAGTTTTATCCTTTTCTCTACTTTGATGGTTTCTATTCACATTCAATGAACCAAAACATTTGAATATCATAGGAGGAGTGGGATGGGATCCAAGATATCACCTTTCTTTTTTCTTTTTCTTTTTCTTTTTCTTTCAATATCGAAATTTCGCTTTTAAAAAAAACGAAATTAGAATGAGAGGTAAGGTAAGTTTAACAATTTCTCAAACTTACAGTAGATAAATGCATACAAACTTACCAATTAAAATGCATGAAATTTTTAGCTAATAAAATGCTTGAGATATATAAAATAGACGGTAAGGGGAGAATCTTTCTTTTAATTATGTTGCTAACATATATGATACGTCAGTTTAATCACTTTAATTTTTTCAGGAAGAAATTGAAGTTCAAATCTCCAAACTTTCACATAAAGTTAGAATTTTAAAAATAATAAAAATGAAGTTTTGGTATACAAATTATTTGAAAAAGATAATAATAATAATAGGGTTAAAAAATACTTTTAGTCTCTAAACTTTCATGAAAATAACAATTTAGTCCCTGAACTTTGGTTTGTAACGATTTAGTTCATATACTTTCAATTTTATAACAATTTAGTCCCTAATATAAAAATAATTATCAAAATTAGATGTTATTTTTTTTATTTTATGATGTAGACTTTGTATTTTATAAAAATATTGAGTCCCTAATTAGTTTATCGGTTCATTTATACAAGAAATCTCATTAAATCTTAACACTATTTTCTACAATAAAGACTAAATTGTTACAAATTTTAAAGTACAATGACTAAATTGTTACATAATAAAGCTTAGGGATTAAATTATTACAAAATTAAAAATTCATAACTAAATTATTATAAATTAAAGTTCAAAGTTTTATAAAAGTTTAGGGAGCAAAAGTGATTTTTAACCTAATAATAATAATAACGACATGCACAACTCATTTGTTAAAAACAAAAAACAAAAAACTTGCATAGTTCCACGTCATTATCTTGTCACCGATCCCACAGCCCACACACACCGCATTTTTAAACAGATATTTTTTTCATATGATTTTAACGGTTGGGCCCCACCATATTTCCAAAAATTCTGGCAACAGTTAAGTTTTTCACTAAATATATGTATGTGTATATATTTAGAATTTTTTTTCTAATTTAATTTTCATTATTCAAAAATTTTAAACTAAGTTGAAAAAATAAATACATTCTTAAACCCAATGGTGTGTTTGATAGAGAATTTAAAAACAAAAGATTTAATGAAAGCAGAGTTGTATTTTATGTTTTCAAATATGTAAGTGTTGGTATATTCAGAAATTAAATTCCATTTAAAACAAAAAATGTGTTTGATACTATATATTTATAAATCATAAAACTAGTTATTATTATCTATCCACTAATATTTAGTTGACAATAAACTATTATTAAGCTTTTATGAATATGATTTATGTTAAAAAAAACTATGTAATTATTATTTTATAATATTATATAATTTATAATATATTACATAATACATATTATATTTTTAAAAACTGAATTAAGTTTATAACCTGACATATTTATTTCTAAATGTTATTATCTTTATTTAATATAATTCTCAATTTTAAAATTTAAAATTCAAGATATGGATATAATGGAAACATAGAAATGTTGTATTTTGAATTTGCACTGTTTCGATCATAGAATCTTAAAACAGTTTTCAGAAACAAAATTCGAGTTGTCTGCGAAACACATATTTGCTGAACTCAGTGAATCTGATAACAAAATACAAATTCTCTACAAACATGCCCTAAATTTTTAGCATGTTTTTTTAGTACAATATAAGGAAAAAAACATGATGATATAAGGATAAGGCAAGTCGAAACAAAAGGCAGAACTCGCCCATGGAGGATGGTCTTCAAGCTAGATTGTTGAATGTTCAAATCTTCAAAAGTATATGGACAACTAAGACTGAGCGACAAAGTTACTTTTGTGATTAACTAAAAGAAAACTATGAATGAAACTACACTAAAACAGAACACGAATGGAAGCAACGAACATTTGAACCTTATTTACATATCTTCGTTTCCCAACCAAAAGGTCTCTAAATGATTTGTGAATAAATTTCCACCCAAATAGGGAAGACGTTAGCTACAAGAGCTCTGAAAAGACCTTCAAACATGGCGATAGTCTCAATAAGCTTAGCACATCCCGTCATAGAAAAGTGTCTCTCCATAGCATGTATGTTTTTTGTACGTGTGGTTTTAAATGTATATCTTTAGTTTTCAAGTTGTGGAGAACAGGTTTGAAAGGATTTTGAGTAATTTATTATTATTATTTTAAATGTTGACATTAATAACGGATCATAATATTTTGTTCAGGCACTTAATTTAAAACTTCCCAGAAATATTAAAATGAGTAAAAAAAAATTTAATTACAAATTTAGTTCATCAACTTATAAATTATTAAACTTTAAAAATGTTTAATAAATCTTTTAAAAGTTGTAAGCAATATATTTGTCAAACTATTTTTAATAAAGTCAACTTATTCTCTTTTAAAGGAATTGGTCTCACATCTCTTAAATTGAAATTTATGACTACTCGTATCGTGTCAAGCCTCTTTTCAATAATTTTGAAGTATACAGAAATTTACAATGGTATTATATTCTTTATTTTTTACTTTATAATTCTTTGACTCGTTCAAAAGATTCTTTTTTAGTTCAACAACATATAAGACGTGAGAATTTTAAGCATATAAGACGTGAGAATTTTAAACTTGTGACATCTTAGTCAATAATAGTAGTGATGTTATTCTAACAATATCCTTGTAATTATATACCTAATGAATCTATAGTTTCACATCTTTAAGTTAAATTTTAAGAACCACTGTGGAATAAAATTTTCAATACAAATTGGCCTTCACTTTTTAATGAAAAATGTCGTGGCTTTTGGATCTAATTTTTCATAATTTTCTTCTTCAATTTAATTTGATCTTTATTAAATGTGACTCTAACAATTTTCTACTTCTCTAAATTTTAAGCTTTTAACTTTAAAAAAGGTTCAATAGGTCTCTGAATTTTTAATTTTGTGTCTAAATTATTTCGAACTATTAATTTTGTGTCTAATAAGTTATTGACCTATATTTAAAATTTTTAAAATTCACAGATCTAATAGATACAAAATTGAAGATTTATTATTCTACTGAACATTAAATTCAAATTTATACTTAATAGATGAATTAAAATTAAACTTTTTTTGACAATGTTAAGGGCTAAAGATATAAAATTGAAAATTTTGCGAACCTATTAGCCATTCTTAAAGCTCATGACTTATTAGATACAAAATTGAAAGTTTAATAATCCATTAAACATTTTTCAAAGCTTAGAGACAGAATAAAAACAAATTTGAAAAAGTAGAGATCTTATTTGATAACTATTTGGTTTTTTGTTTTTTGTTTTTGAAAATTAAGCTTATAAACATTACTCCACATATAAGTTTCTTTGTTTTGTTATCACTTTTCGTTAATGTTTTTAAAAATCAAGCCAAGTTTTGAAAAGAAAAAAACCATTTCTAAAAAATCGTTTTTGTTTTTTGAGTTTGACTTAAATTTTTTTTTTTTTTTGAAGAAATGTAACAACCATTGGTAAGTAAATTTGGAGGAGATGTCCATAAATTTCATAAACAATAAAATAAAAAGTGAAATTGCTATCAAATTGGATTTGAAAAATTAAGATTTCGTTTGGTAATCGGATTTTTGGTTTTTGATTTGTGAAAATTAAACCTATTTTCTCTAATTTCTTATAATATTTTTCATATTCCTTAGGAAAATTTTCACAAATAAAAAAAATGTCAAACTATTTATAGAAAATAGAAAAAAAAAACTATAGATTTCTATTAGCATCTATCACTGATAGACTTCTATCATTTCTATTACTGATAGACCCTGATAGACGAAATTAGCCTCTATCACACCTATCTAACAATTTTGCTATTTTGTGTAAATAGTTTTCCTTATTTTTTATTCTTAAAAGTTTCTCTATTTTTTAAGTAAAAGAGAGGAATTCTTAGCTAAATTTAAAAATAAAAAAAAAAGTTTTTAAAAACTACTTCTTTTACTTTTCAAAACTTAACTTAATTTTTGAAAATATTAATAAAAAGTAGACAACAAAGTAAAAAATTTAAGAGTGAAAATGATGGTTATAAGCTTAATTTTCAAATAATCAAATATTATTAAACGATACCTAAATTTGTAATTTGATATAATATAATAATTAAGCTAGTTTTTTTTAAAAATAATAATTAAAGTGAAAATTTAAAGCACCCACATATCTTTCTCCACATGCAAACCCTAGATATTTGGACATATAAAAATCTTTTTGTCGAAAAAAAATATGGACACATAAATCACCCTGCATTTATTTATCGTAAAAATCACAAAAATCGAGATGTGAATATCATAAAATATCTCCATAATAAACTTGAAGACAGTTCGTCCACGTCATCAAGTGCGCCAACTTGAAAAAGACCCGCAGGAACGAAACTATCTCTCCAACACGTGGCAAGATTTTATTGGCAGTCTTTTCACAAATACTCACGCCTTTGACTTTATTTACCCATTCTCAATCATTGTTGTTTTAATTAGGTTTTTATTTTCTATATATTCAAAAAAAAAAAAAAAAAGAGAAAAATGCATTTTTCCTCTAAATTTTGTATCTAATTTTTCAAAATGTTATATTTTTAGTTTAGTTTGGTATTAATTTAGGTATTAAATTTTAAAATATTACAATTTTACTTTTAAAATTTGAGTTTTGTTTCAATTTAGTTCTTAAGTTTCTAGATTTACAATTTAAACCTCGATTTTTTACTAAAAACTCATTTTTAATTTTTCACATTAATGTTTATTAATTAATTTAAATGATTAGAAAATGAAATTTTAATTTTAATTTTAATATTAATGAGAAAATAGTAAAACTTAGGAAAATTTTCACAAATAGAAAAAATGTCAAACTATTTACAAAAAATAGCAAAAGAAAAACAAATATTGATAGACATGGATAGATTTCTATTAGCATCTATCAGTGATAGACTTTTATTATTTTTATCACTGATAAACTCTAATAGACTTCGATCATCGTCTATCACAACTATCTAAAAATTTTACTATTTTGTATAAATAATTTCTCTTATTTTTCTTTTTTCTTTTTTTTAATTCTGTACAACTTAATTAATTATAATTATTTTAAGTTAACTAATACACTTGCGAAAAAATATTTCCAATTTTGGCATACACGATTCTAAAAATTTCAATTTAATTTTTATAGTTATGTTTCTATAATTTTCAATTTAATATTTATGGTTGGTACAAATATTCGATAAACTTATCTTTTATTCACCAAAAAAATATCCATATTTTCTTTTTCTTTTCTTACTCAACTCTAAATCATAATGAACGTAACAACCACAATACACTAATTAGCAAACATCACTTATTGCCATTTAAGAATAATGTGCTAATATAGTGAATCACTTAATAGACATTTAAGAATAATGTTTTAATATAGCAATGATGTATATAGCTATTCAAGTTTGACTAAATTACTGAGCTAATATATATCAATTTGAGCATATCTTACTGGATAAAATATTAATTATCATCTCAAAAATTGATGATTTGATCTTACACCCCACAATTTAACAATTAAAAAAATTGTTCCAAATACAGTTAAATTAAACTATTACATGAAAAAAAAATATTACGACTAAATTGAAACATCTTAAATCATGAAAATTAAATTCAAACTATGCTCAAATGATTAAACTTTGTAAAGTAAGTAAAAATGAGGGATCTTTATATTCCCATTTTACTCTTATATTTTTTTAATAATTCTTATTTTGTCTTTGGTTACAACTATTCGAATAAAAAATGGTTACGCATGAAATGGTGTATTCTTTTTATGTACAGGTGTGATCAAGACCATAGATATAAAGCATCGCGATTTAACGATGAAGATATGTTTAAAAGGCAACATCTTTTCTCCTGTAACTACTTGTCGAGTAAATGACGATGTGTTATTTCTTGTATGTGAGCTTGATTTAGACAATAAATATAGAACATCGTGATCTAATAGTGAAGATAATTTCCTTTGCCCTATTATAAGTTATAACTATTAGCGTTGAAGTGATTACATGACACAATAATGCATTTTTCTCCCAATATATTAGTGTTATTTTGAACATAGATAAGAAATATCACAATCTAACTGTGAAGATATATTTGAATGAAGAATCACATTTTCTACTCTTTAAATTTTTATTATTTTCTATTTAGCTATTTTCTTTAAATAGTTACAACTATTTAGATGAAATAATGTAAAAGATAATATTTCATTAATTATAATATTTTTAATTTTCTTTCTACATGCTAAAAAAGTATAACTATATATTTCATGTGCAGGTTTTTCTATTAAGAAAACGCTGAAGATTGGTCTGATCACATTTCCACGCGTAATAGTTCATTGGGTTTCGTCTTCTTTCCAAATTCTGTGGAGAGAAGAAGAGTGAGAGTAAGAATCTGCAACAGAGATGGCTCCTCCACGGCTGTTCTTCGTTTCCTCTGTTCTTCTGGTGCTTTGCTGTGCAGTTGCCGGATCCGTCTTCGATGATTCGAATCCCATTCGGATGGTCTCTGACCGTCTTCGTGAGTTGGAGTTGGAGGTCGTTCGAGTCATCGGTCAAGTTCCTCACGCTCTCCGATTCGCTCGATTCGCTCACAGGTTTGTTCGTTCGTTCGATCGTGTCCCTGATTGATTTCTAGTCGTTTCGCTTCTTTTTCTCTCGCTATCTGGTTTTTGTACTGAGGTACTAGTTGTGGATTGTTTCAGGTATGGGAAGAAGTACGAGACGGCGGAGGAGATGAAAATCCGATTTGGAATTTTCTTGGAGAGTTTGGAACTGATCAAATCGACTAATAGACAAGGCCTTTCTTACAAGCTTGGTGTTAATCGTAAGTCATGTGATTGATGTCTGATTTTAAATAGTTCACTTGAATTGTAGGATTATGAGAACTGGTCGATTGATTCTTTGTGAAAATAATCCGATTGTTTGCACTTCGGATTTGGATGACTATCTGATTCTACTGATTGATCGAGTCATCGAGAAGAATATCGTTTAGCGTAATTAGTATAGAAAGTCTGCAAAAAAGATGACGTTGAATCGATGGCGGTGTTTGTATTCTCAATTGCTGCAGAATTTGCGGATTGGACGTGGGAAGAGTTCAAGAAACACAGGCTAGGAGCCGCTCAAAACTGCTCTGCCACCACAAAGGGCAACCACAAACTTACTGATGTTGTTCTTCCTGAATCGGTACATCCTTGCATTTACTCTCGACAAGTTGAATCCTCATTTTCCTGATATTTTATTTGAACAGACTGGAGAGTGTCAGCGTCTATTGAATTCTGACCCTAATGATTCTGAGTCAAATTTTGATTTGAATCTGTGACAAACTTCCTTCTTGTTTTTGGTTCTACTTCTTCCCCTTTTCATCCCACATTTTATCAGCAATTTGGGATGAACATAATCAAATGCGTTCATCGTCTTATTGCCGAAAAGGTTATTTAAAACTAATTTAAAAGATGGCTTTACTAGATGAAAGGGTATCCCTGAGTAGAAGTGAGTGCTTGCTCTATTTCGTTTTTAAGGCCCTCCTTTTGTCAAATCATGAGCTACTTAGTATGGAACACTAATTTCATATCATACAATTGATCAGATGAAACTTTGTATTCAAATTGTGTTTAGTTTAGAAGTACACGCATTCAAACAAATTTGTGATGCTGAGACTTTGTTTACAACCTTCCTACGGCCGTTTTGCAGAAAGATTGGAGGGAAGATGGCATAGTTAGCCCTGTTAAAGATCAAGGCCACTGTGGTTCTTGCTGGACATTCAGGTTAGCTATATCTTCTGTACTTGGTCAAGGACGGAAGATAGGGATAAGGTTGCTCATTGCTACTCAATATTTATTCATATAATGGTTTTTTTCCCTTTCTCTTTTGCTGTTGCAGTACAACTGGAGCGCTTGAAGCGGCCTATGCACAAGCACATGGAAAGGGTATCTCCCTGTCCGAGCAGCAGCTGGTGGATTGTGCAGGTGCTTTTAACAACTTTGGCTGCAATGGTGGACTGCCTTCCCAAGCTTTTGAATACATCAAGTACAATGGTGGCCTTGACACTGAAACAGCATATCCTTACACTGGAAAAAACGGCCAATGCAAATTCTTATCTGAGAATGTTGGAGTACAAGTCATTGATTCTGTGAACATAACTCTTGTAAGAGCCAAGGACTAATTCCTTTACTCTTCTTTTTGATTCCTCCCGGCAGAGTTGCCATATTTTACTCCTGATTGTGATGAAGTATCCAAAATTCGTTTCACGATCATCTTCTAATTGTTGGGGGGGTTATATGCAGGGTGCTGAAGATGAATTGAAGCATGCAGTTGCTTTTGTTCGACCAGTAAGCGTAGCATTTGAGGTGGTTAGCGGTTTTCGCTTGTATTCAAAAGGAGTTTACACCAGTAACTCATGCGGCAGCACTCCTATGGTTAGCATCAACACCTTTTGGCTTTCTAAAAATTCTGACATTATTGTTCATCATCTTCAGTCAGCAGTGGCATGATAACGTGATAAGATCATGATGTCTGACAGTTTCTTGTTTCACTGGCAGGATGTAAACCACGCCGTGCTTGCAGTTGGTTATGGGGTCGAAGATGGTATCCCATACTGGCTTATAAAGAACTCATGGGGAGGAAACTGGGGTGACAAGGGCTACTTCAAGATGGAGCTGGGCAAGAACATGTGTGGTAAGTTTTCTTCACATAGTAATACTAGCGTAAAATATGTGTTCAATTGGAGTTATTATCTAGCGAGGCTGTCATAATGTTATCTGATTTTATATCTTTCATAACTAATTAGTTTTTGAGATGAAACTCATGTTATCTAATATGGTATCAGAGTCCAAACGAGCATTCAAATCTAAAAAGAAAATTGAGATCCAATCCAAGATTTGTGAACTCAGAGAAGTACCATCTCTAAGGGGCATGTTGAGGATTCTATATTGGAGAAATCAAGAAACCTCACAATCTTTTTAAGATAGATGAACTACTTTTCTCATTGCCAATTGATTTTAAGATGACAAAAATTGGGTTCCAATCCAAGAATAGTAAATTCATACATGAACTATTTTTGTCATAGCCAATTAATTTTGAGATGAAACTCTATGTTATCTAATAAATGCGACTACCTTGTAATATAACTATTAGACATAGATTCAAATTTGTATGTTTTATAACAACCACGAGATATTGATTCAAAAAATGTCCAACGGTTTCTTTCTTGTAAATTGAACAAGTGTAAAACTACGAGCTACATCAATAATGTTTCCTGCTAATTAAGTAGTTAGGTATTCTTCATAGATTTTTTTTCCTCTCTGTACTGATAAAGAAGTTTGGGCTTTTAGGTGTTGCAACTTGTGCTTCATACCCCATTGTTGCTTAGAGTATGAGAATGGTAAAGCTTCTTGCAAGGAAAGATACTGTGGTTTTCAGGTACGGCTATGGTGGCTAGAATGATGTGCAAATTAAAGTTACATATTCTTGTAGTTGATCATTTAATGCAGACTGTAACGTAATGTACTTGTGGTTGTAAATTTGCATACTCAGAGATGCTTGGATAAGTTTTTATAATGTACTTGCTGGTAGCTCTCTTGAGGTTATGTAAATTTACTGGCAGCTCCTCTATTAATTTCTATACTATGTGCCACTGTTTAGATATTAGAACCTTTCAATAAAAATATGCTTTTTTTTTTTTTTCTAATTTATTATTATTATTATTATTATTATTATTATTTTAAGGAGAATTTTTAAAAATAGAAAAATAAGAGAAACTATTTACATAAAATAGCAAAATTTTTAGATAGTTGTGATAGACGTGGATAGAAGTCTATTAGGGTCAGTGATAGAAATGATAGAAGTCTATCATCGATGGAGTCTATTAGTATTTTTTTTTGCTATTTTTTTGTAAATAGTTTGAAATTTTTTCTATTTGTGAAAATTTTTCTTATTTTAATATAAGTTTTAAACTAGTTAGGTTAAAAGAGACCTTTGGTTCATTGGTAACTACTTAATCTTGTACTTTTAAATTTGTAACAATTTAGTTTTAAACGTTAATAAATAATGATTTAGTTCTTGTATTTTACAATTTCTAACGATTTGGTTCTTAATGTGAAAAATATTATTGAGATTTGATGAAATAATACATTTAGATCTATAAATTGCTATCAAATGTTTTATAAAACAAAAAAAACTAAGTCGTTATATAATAGAAGTTGACACTTAATTTTGAAGAGATCTTTCACGATAGAGATTGAATTGTTACAAATTTGAATTATAGGGACTAAATTTGTATCCCTCATTCCGATAAATTTAAAACGAAGACTAAATCGTTACCGACTAAAGTTTAAGGACTAAATTATTATTTCTATAAAAGTTTAAGGACCAAAAATGTTTTTGAACCTTTTAATTTTATTGTTTCTATATTAATTAAGTCTTAGTTAAACCACCATTTTGGTCCTACTTTGGGTTTTACATTTCTATGAGCAATCAATATTTTTATTATATTGTTAAAAATTTTGAAAAATAGAAAAAATAAATAATAATATGTCACTAATTAAAAAGCATAAAATTTTTATTTATTAATTTAAATATTTTATTTTTATAATCTCGTTGTGTAAGACTAAGATCTCAATATTTTTTGGACATCAACATTTTAAACCTTACTGGTACCACAAAACTTACCAATGTTGTTCTTCCTGAATTGGTAAATCATTACATCTACTCACCACAACTTCGATCAGTATGGTTTCAATAGTTAATTTTTTTAAAAATAGTGAATTTTTAGCGTGTAATAGATAAATTTTATATAGTTTTGTTTTAATTATCACAAACTTTTAAAAGTTAGATAACCATTTTTATCATAATATTTTCATATTATCGCATCAGATCTTGAATATTTGCGTCTTACACTAATTGCAATTTCGATCTCGAATTTAAGTTATGAAACATATAAGTTTATTTCGTAGACTAAATATTAGAAAAGTTACATTCATTGTCTTTCAAATGAATACTTACAATCGAAAAGTCGGATCCATTGACAAAGGGCAACATATAAGTTTACTAAAAATGTAAGAGCAAAATTGGTATATAAAGATTTTAATCCCCTCAAAACCCCATTTATGTGTTGTATAGAATGTAGATTATGATTATTTTATGATTCAACATGAGGAGTTAGCTAAAGTGTTGACCTTATATGAAGGCATCTCCATAGTCATTGAATCAAGGTTACACCCTCTTTGAGATGAGACCGACTCCTCCATCCAATGAAAGCTCTTTTTGAGCTCTATTACTATGAAAATGAGTCCCTTAGTTTAACACATAATTATAGGAAAAAAGTACCTTGTTAGTCTCCAAATTTTATGAAACATGTATATTTGGTCTCTGAATTTAAGATCTAAAAGCAATTTTTGTTATTATTTTAAATAATAATAATTTTTTTTTTTTAAAAAAAAACTTCAAATAATCATTCCTTCTTTTCCTTCCCATTTTTCTCCTCTCTCTCCTACCTCCATCATCGACCCTTGTTTCCTTTTCGTCTTACATACCATCCTCTCTTCTTCCTTAATACTTAATAAAAAGTGATAATTAAAAATAATATTGAGAAATTTTTAAAAATAAAAATATAAGAAAAATTATTTACACAAAATAACAAAATTTTTAGATAGTTTTGGTAAACGCGGATAAAAGTCTATAGGATCTATCAGCGATAAAAATGATAGAAGTCTATCACTTTAAAACTAAATGTCATATCATTATTCGAGTTTGGAAGAATATGTACATCTACTAAAATCACTTTTGTCATTTTCAAAATATCATGAAATATGTTTTTAATTGGGTTGTTTTCAAATATAGAAAAATGAGTCAAACTATTTACAAAAATAGAAAAATTATTTTACGGTCTATCAGTGATAGAATTTATTTGTTTGAGCGATATAATTCTATCGCGGTGTATCACTGATAGGCAGTGAAATTTTTCATATTTGTAAATAGTTTGATATTTTTTCTGTTTATAGTAATTTCCCTTTTTAATTCTTCAAAACTAATTTTGATGATTAAAAATTATATTTAAAAGTATAAAATTAAAAATTAAATTAATTTCTTTAGTTATTTTTAAAATCACTTCTAAAACATGATTTAATCCGGAGTTATAAAGTAACTTATAAGTTACTCGTCATTTTCTACTAAAAAAAATGAAAAAGAAAAAAGCTATAACTCGTCATTCATTTTCATTCCCCTACGACAGAAAATACTCCTATGCTGAAATTAGTTTCTCTCCGGAAAGTCACCGATCATCGGAATCGGAGAAGCCAAATTGACGGTTTCGGAAGGCTTCTTCAGCGCAATTCAGCATCCAAGTCATTTTTCATCTCCGTTTAAGCCTCTACATTTCAAACATGGCAGCGGAGAGGCACGCCTCTTCGCGCGCAACATCATCTGAAGACAACGCGATGTAAAATTCTCCACATATTTCATATGTTTGATTGCGTTCATTCTGTTTGTTTCAATTGTCCGATTGTGTTTGATTTCAGACTCTGCCATTTCTATGTTTTTTGAATTTTCATTTCTAGTTATTCCTCTGTAGTCTTCGTGATTTCAGTACGAATCCGTCTGTCGAATGTTTAATTGACTTGCCTGAATGTTTTGTACTGTCTAGCTTCCTTCGGTGTTGATAATTCCTTCATTCGACTGGTACAGGTTTCTTGATATACTGCATGAGGCACCGTTATTTGGTCATCGGAAGCCTGCAAGAACAGTTGGGAGCATAATTTATTGTTTTGTTTTGGCAAGTATACTCTCCATCTAAGATGAACCATAATCCAGTCCTAATGCTAGTTAGGAAAAGTTTTATAGTTCTTGAATTGGCTGGCTTACTGTATAACTTCGTTTTGAAAGGTTGAAACGATTGAACTTCTCTCATAATTTAGGTAGGCTATGCTGCTCTAGCTATTGGAGCGCCATGGATTTTTCATCCTATAAAGCACTTGGTTGAACCATTGCTCTGCAGTTGTGATGTTGTTCTCTTGATGCTCACAGGTATTCTTTTAAACTCCAGAGCTATGCTTATTAAGATAAATAGAAATCAATTATTTTCTGGCCAGCAAGGTACTGGAGAATTTTATTTTCTGCTACTCGAGTAGCCAGTGTACTTTTCATCATTGGATGGTTTGAAATTTTAATTCAGTTCATTCTTAGGACTACAAGCTATTGAACTCAATCATTTAAGCACAACTTTACTCATCTTGACATATCAAAAGGCTTAGCTGAATAATTCTACCAAAGAGGTATGATTATGAAATGATCTTTATGCTTTAGAAATTAAACCGCTGTCTCTATTATTTCAGGCATCTTTCAGCAATATCTAGTATACCAAGTCCACAAAATTCGTTTGCAGGTACTTATATTTAGTTAGACAAAGCTTCTAAATAGTTTCTTTATGGAAGGAATTTTTTTGCTTCCTGTTTCCTTTGCAAGTTTGAAGAGGTTGAAGATTTTAGATATTGAACTTGCAATATGAACTAAAAGTATTGGTTGTTATGGTGATGAAAAGAAAATGTTTTCATGAGCCATGACTCATTGTTTTTTTTTTTATTGTACGTTTGCAATCTTGTTAGATTAGGTCTTTCCATTGCAATGAATTTTCTTGAAAGAAACGAGCTTTACTTGGACAAGATCTATTCTATTGGTTGTACAACTAAGTCCTTGAGTTTTAATGATTCTTTTTTAATGAATTCTGTATTTAGGTCAATCAGTTTCTTTTCAGTCTGGTGCTTGCATTTCATGTTCAGTGGTTACAATGCAATTGAATGGATTATCTCTCTTTTTTATTTGTAGGGATATTATAGCTTTAGCCAGAAGTTAAAGCATATTGTTCGTCTACCTTTTGCAGTTACTGCATATGGTATGTTAGATAGTTGTGTTGATCCAGTCTTTATAGATCTTCACATTTTAGTGCTGTTGCTATATGCCAGTTGGCAATGAAGCCTTTTTACCTTTTTCTGCAATTATGGATCCCAATCTTAAATAATGGTTCAATATCAGGAACTGCTGCCCTTTTACTTGTCATGGTATGGGAACCTCAAATCAGTGCACTTTCGATCCCCATAATTTTAAGGTAGTAAGGTTCTACAACATGTGAATGCTGAGTCTAATAGTTTTTCCAATTAACTGTTTTTCCTTTGTTTCATTTTTCCCTAGTTCCCTTCATCTTCACCATCCATTACTGATCTCTTCTTATTGTGATCATTTATCTGATCACCTAAAGATGTTCTATTTATATTTTCTGTATTTTATTGCATCCATGGATGTTCCAGTCAAATGTCCTACCTTAATTTTCTTTTTTTTGTAGATTGCATTAGGAACTATAGATACCAAACGTGCATATCATTTTCTACCTTATTTTCATTTTGTTGCATATGGATAGTATCGTTAAAAGCTTCTCCCTTCAAAGATTACTCCATAGTGTACGTGCTGAATCCATGTTCCCATCTTTACCTAGCTGTACGTTACTGACTTAATGTGGTCCTTGATGCACCTTTTATATCTGCAGGTTGATTATGCTAATTGAAGCGGTGTGCGCTGGATCGTTTATGATTATATATATCAGTAAGTTTTTTGTATTCATGGGATGGGATCTCTTCAGGAGTCAATTGATACCTTGTGTTTTCGTTTATTCAGTAAGTTTTTTGTATTCATGGGATGGGATCTCTTCAGGAGTCAATTGATACCTTGTGTTTTCGTTTATTGATTGGAATTGTTTTGTTCTTTTAAATATTCTCTATTATTGAATTATTTACTATGTTTTACTCAATTACTTGGGCCGGTACATTATTTTCATTGTGATTCTAGAAACTGTGATTTTGTAATTGGAAGGGTAACATGTTATTGGATATAGATGGCTACATAGGGTACTGTATTGTGTTGCTCACAAGTCCCAAGCTTCATCCAGTTGACTGAAACATAACTAATTCTTAAAGCTTTTCTGAAACAGATATTTCCAGTCTTTAAATCATATTTCCTTGTATTTATTCATCTTTTTGTTTTATGTGCCCCAAAAACGTTGTGAATAATATTGAAATGCATGGAATGCAGGCTACATACAGAAGTACAATTCATTAAATTCTCAGCCTGATGTTCTGAAGTCATTGTATTCTCCACTTCAGCAATCAAGTTCTTTGGAAGATCTAAGGTCAAGTTATTAAACTTATCACAATACGCTGCTCTTTAGTCTGTATCTAATGCTAGATGGTCACTGTCTTAGAATTCTTCTTGTTCAAATACATTTTCACCATATTTATCTAATTGGTTGAGTTTTTTTTGGAAAGTTACATTTTACTCCAAATAATATCAAGCTGAAATCTACAACTTTTCCTCTCTATTTTTTTTTTAAAAACTTCTCCATCTGTTTTTTCCCCCCATTTCTTTCTAAGAACGAACTCCATTAAAAAAGAATAACTCCAAGTTAATAATTACAAAAAGAATAACACCGAGTTAATAACTACAAAAAGTTTGATTAACGGATGCCCATAAAGAAGCACTAAACCTCACAACCTCCCCCACCTCCTCCAAAGACTTGTCTAACCCTTTAAAAGTTCTAGCCGCATTCCCCAGAATAGCACAAAAGCAAGCTTGCCACAAGATTTTTCTTTATCTTGAAAGGGAGAATTCAACAGAAACTCCTCCATCAAAGAACGACAGTTCCTATTATGCACCACCACCACACCAAATGCCTGAAAAAACTGGCTCCAAAGGGAATAAGTAAATTGGCAACCCCCACAAAAGATGATCCAGATTCTCCTTCTGCTAACAAGGGACACACTACGGTGGACAGAAAACAAATGATGAATTTCATTGAATATGATCTCTTGGTGTTCACTCTACCATTTAAAACTTGCCAAGCAAAGAGCCTCACTTTCCTAGAAACTTCCCCATTCCAAAGAGGGGGGAAAATGAGGTTTCCTGAGTGTTAGAAGATCCCCTTAGAATGAGGAAAAAAGAGTGACACGGGAAATCCGCAAACAGATTAGGAGCTGAAACCTGAACATCCCTTCTCCCCACGAAAAGTCTCTAAACAGAGATAGTGAAAAGAAGGCCCACCATCTCCAGTGACTTACAATCAGTGAGGGGACAATGAAAACTCAAAGGCCTTCAGAATTTCTTCTTGTTCTGTTTTGATAAAGTTGCCTTTCACAATGTAAATGTTTGATTTCTTTCTCCATAAAAGGGCAACATAATTTATATCTGCATTGATGAAATTACGAAACTAAGAACGAAGAAGCCAAGATTAAAGGTTAATGAACAGTATATTTGTGTGGTAGTTATTGAAGTACAAATTCCCTATGGTTGTATTTTGAAATTCTGTAAATATCAAGCTAACATCCATAGTCTTTCCTGCTTTTGTGTGATCAATTTGTCTTTATAATGTAAAGTTGTGTCTATCTCTGCAAAAGAGTGGCAAGATTTAGATTTGCAATGAGAAAGCAAAGAATGAAGCTGAGGTTCATGAACCAAAAAAAAAATGTTTTGTTAGTTATTTAAACCATTTGATGGCAACCCATGAGGGAGGACAACAGTTTCTCAAAAAAAAAAAAAAACAAAACAAAAGGGAGGACAACAGCTAGGAGGAAAAAAAGAGTTTTGTATAGATTTACTGCTTGTGTGACCAAACTTTAGTTCTGCCTAGATCTTTTTGAATGATGCTCAAGATTGGTTGACTTTCAATATCCAAATGTTCTAGTTTAATCACATGCAGTATGTGGCTCCTACGAAAACCATGTCCCTTCAAATGGACACATTATTTTATTCACACTATTTAAAATAAGAATTCTTTGGTGGCACAGGTATCATGATGTTGGTCGACTTTCTGATCAGCAAATGGCTCTGTTGCAATATCAGCGAGAGAATCTTCATTTTCTGAATGAGGAGGTATATAATATCCTCACATACATACTTGGTTTGGTACACAGCCGCTTCATTTAGTCATGCTCTTTCCTCAATTCCTCTTGAAACTTTGAAGGAGCTAAATCAATTGCTAAGGTAGATATAGATATTTAGTACCAATTAGCTGTAACCTTCGTTCCTGTTCATCTCAGATTCTTCGGTTGCAAGAGTGCTTAAGTAAATATGAACGGTCCAGTGATGGAAGCACGCCTCAGGTGATCATTTGAATTTGATGTTCGACATTCTTTTTGATCATTTATATAATCAAAGTTTGTACTGATTTGTAAGATTTCATTCATATGTGTGAAGTTAAGAAACCTCACTTTCTAAACAAAGCAGGACACGGACATGTTGAAACATGTTTGTTCTTAGAACATATGTTTATTATTATAGGGACATAAAAAGAATCGTTAAAAGGTATATAGTGTGTCAAGTGGGAGCACATTGGAGTATGATTTGAAAAAAGTGTAAGAGCATTGGTCGATCGAAGATTAATTCCATTATACAGGATTTAAAAGTCAATATGCCTAATTATTTAGCACCTTTAAAAGTACTCATGGATAGTTTTGGTTGGTTTATAATTCCTGAATGTTGGACTATGCGTATTTTTAATTTGGTGTTTGTGTGGAATAACGTTTTAGACAATATCGTCATTGGATGTTGAAGCTGGTTTTGTTTTGTTTTGTTTGTTTGTTTTTTTTTTTTTTTTTATATATATGTAATTATTATTATTATTTTAGTACTCCTGGTTTTATTATCTACTTCATTGGAGTATATGAAATGAAAACTATCTCATATGATAGATAGTCAATGATGAAGGAATAGGTCAAGGAGTGTAATATTATTGAATGAAAATGGCTAAAAAAAAAGTGGCTGCAGTTACCAATGGTTCCTTTTCAGGTTGATCTTGCCCATATGCTAGCTGCTCGTGATCAGGAATTGAGGACACTTTCGGCTGAGGTATGTCTTACATACAGTACTGTGGATATGTTTTGATTGGATTTTTAATAACATCCAACTTATGTGCATCTTAATTTTTTGTCATTAGATGTTGGTTCCTACTTATAAATTTGTATATCATAGGTAAGCCACCACTAGGATGTGAATTCATGTATTCTAAGAATTTTGGTTTTACCGTCTCTGTCTTTTGATCACTCCTGGGTGTGTGTGTGTGTATATTAACTGAAACTGAACCTTCGTTGTCATGCAAAAAAATATACAAGGACATACAAAAAAAACAAGTCAAGCAAAAGGGAACCCCAAAAAACAACCTACATAAAGTCTAAAAAGACACCTATTCAACAAAATCAAACCAAGCTTATAATTACAAAATGGCCTAGTGACCAACATCTCCCAAGGATACATTAAACCTCTCTGCCTTCCAAACCTTGTCACACGACCTCTCCAGTCTCCACTGTCAAAAAATCTATTGTTTCTCTCGAGCTACATGCTCCACCAGATGGTGGAAAAAAACAAGATTGCCATGAAATTGTGCCCTTCTCTTGAAAAGGTGAACTAACGAGTACCTCCTCAATCATATTATAGCATACCAATCACTATTCCATCAAACATATATCGAAGGAGTTCAACCACTGAGACTGGAGAGTCTGAACAAATTGACGGCTCCACAACAAACTATGCAAGTTCTTTGTCTGAGCATACAAAGGATACACCATTGCGGGAGCACCACAAAGGAAGAATGCCATGAACACGATCCATAGTATTGACCCTCTCATGTAAAACTTGCCACCCAAAAAAATTTACCTTTGTAGGCATTAACCTTCTAAAGTGAGCAGAAAGCAGAGGCAGTTCGGGTGGGGAAGGGATAAACAACAAAATGGAAGAAAGAATTACAAGAGAAGCCCCTAGAAAAATATGCGGTCTAAAACCTAAAGTCCCTCCTCCCTTGAAACAAACGCTGATCATGGAGAATAGAAAGGAGACCCGCCACATCTAACAAGTAACACCTCTCTATCAGAAAGATGGTGCTTGAAGCCTGATATCTTGTCAACTTCTGAAATTACCTTGATCGCACATGCATTCAAAATTTCCATAAATAACATGAATTATATGTTACAGATGAATCAGGTGACATCAGAACTTGGGCTTGCTCGATCGGTAATAGCTGAGAGGGATACTGAGATTCAGAAATTACTCACCACCAACAAGCAGGTACTTGTTTTATCCAAACCATAGTCCTCACACATGATCTTTTACCTCGAATTTAACACCTTGCTTACTTTAACTTTTCTTTTACATTGACTATCCTTAAAATAGTATGTAGAAGAAAATGAAAGACTGAGAGCTATTCTAGGAGAATGGAGTACACGGGCAGCAAAGGTATCACTGCTTTTTCTATTTGCTGCGTTTGATTGAAAAATAATATCTTCAAATGGAATGGAAGCACTCAACTTTTTCACTAAAATTATGACCTTTGATCGTTGTGCGAAAGCTCGAGAGAGCACTTGAAGCTGAGCGTATATCAAATCTTGAACTGCAAAAGAGGATTTCAGCACTAAAAAAGCAACCACATGCATCTGAAACATCAGAGCGGCAAGGGAGTTGATTCTGATACCAAACCATAAATAAGGTATCAGTTTAATTTCAAGGTCGGAACCATTCCGCCTCAGCATAGTTAAAAATTTATTCTCTTGAATATGAGCAGAAGTTTAAACCCATTTTTCTCCTACATTCTGGCCTCCAGTATTGACCAAACACCGGTAGTAGCTGTATGTAAAGGTATGAAGGTTCGTTTTTTTCCCTTTTCTTTTCCCCCTTCTTTCTTTCTTTCAAAATCCTTTAGGACCCTTTTTTCCCCTTCTCTTTTGGACTCATGACTAAAAACTTCAATTTCTTTGATTCCTCATACACGAAATGACCAAAAATTTGTTGTACATCTCCTTTTCTTTTGAGATTCTACTTTCTTCTTTCATAATACACATCACATCACAGGAAACTGCATGAGTTTTTTTCCCGTACAAATGATCCATTTTAGAAGGCGGAATTGATATCTGGCCCAACTTTTAGAAAATATATTTTTTCACCTCTTGCTTATGTCATATCAACATGAAATTACCGAAATAAAACAAACATTATGCATGAAGGTTGGAATATTGCTCTTGCTCCTTTTGTTTTAAGCTTTATTCAAACCCTATTTTCTCTCACTTTCTTGCTGTCAAATACCCAATGTAACAAAAGTCGAGATCCCAACATGCGTGCACAATAAGGTCGTTTCGGTAATTTCAATTTGATGGTGCAAGAAAGGGTAAAAAATAATGAAATGAAAAATAATGATACAAAGCCTCAATTTGATTACATTATAAGTTATAACTCAAAACATGAAATGAAAAATAATGATACAAAGCCTCAAGGGGGAGAAAAATAATAAATAAAAGCTACCAGTACCTACCGTAACAAAATTGAAATGTGGTGGTTTGATTATAATGGAGTGACATGAGTGGTTTCATTTAAGAAGAGACAGCCAAAAACATCGTTGTAAAATTCTTTGCCCTTTATAACTCCTCCATAAACATTTTCCACGTCATACTTGCAAGCTCGGGTGCAATCAGGGCAGTAAGTCACCTAAACAAGTGAGATGAACATTGCAACATTGGTAAAACAGCATAGACAATTGATAGCAAAATGGACTGGTAACAAAAAAGAAAGCATGAAGGCAGTATTCATAAATTAGGGGTGAAATCACTTCGGTTTGGTTTGTTTTGATTCAGTTCAATTTGAGAGTCGAATGGAAGCTGAATCGCCAAATATATAAAGAATTATAGCAAATTGAACCGATTTGCTAAAGATACATAACCAAACCCTCAAATCGATTAACCAAAAGGTAAGTCGATTCGGTCTAGCAGTTTGTTGTCTGGTTAAACCATGCACTTTACAAAGAGTTGGGCCTAGGGAATGGGTCCTGAACCCGCAATCAATTGGGCCAATGAGCTGGATGAAAAGTATCAAGATATATAGATAAAAATGATGCATTCCCGGTCAAACTCATCACCTCAAGAATATCATATTGCATTTTACATCCACATTACATCCACATTGTTCACAAAATTTCAAATCTTCTTTTTTATCTCCGATTACTCGATAATTTCCACAAGCACAAATCCCACTTTTTATAGGCCTAAAAGTTCTTTCACAAAATAATCCATTTTTTTAGGTTTATCGGTTTTGAAATGATATAGGGTTTTGTTACCTCTCCAACTATATCGCTATTAGGTAGGGTTTTATTGGTCACCTTGACCACCACCATTGATAACATATTTCATTTTTTTAATACACATTGTTCAGTCCGATTAGGTATATTCGGTTTAGCCACTTTTTAAACAAAAACTAACTGAAAATATTAGGTTTTCCAAAACTGCCAAACTGACTCAGTTCCAACAGAGACAGATTTTGGTTTCAGTCATTTTAAGCTTTTTTCTTTTGTTTTGGCACTTCTACTATAAATATGATCATTTGATATGATGATGAAAACGCAACCCAAATAATGAAAACAGATAGTATTAGTACAAACCTCCAATAACTTTGGTTGAAAAGAAGAATCAAGCATCACATCCAAACCATATATGGCCCTAGAGAATGGACTATGCATCTCAGGGTGAACCACCATAGCTGACTCGAAAACTGATCGGATCATGCTTCTCACTCTCGAATGGATATCCAACCACTTAACTGCAATATTCTCATCACGGTATAAAGCTTTAGCTAATTTAGAGTATTAATATAACATGAAAGGAAAGCTCGTTGATAAATTAAAAGCATTTTTTTAAATAAGAAACAGGTATATATATTGAACAAAAGAATCAAAAGGAACACCCTAAAGGGCAAGGAAAGCAAAATTAAAAGCTTGCATACCATTGTGCTCTTGCTCAAATTCCTTGACAAAATCGGATATATTTTTATGATTTAATTTTCCACGGTAGTTCTGCAAGTGAAGCATATGAGTAAATAAGTGGTCTAAAATGAAACAGCATTGTAATCGATCTCTCTGGCGCACCAAGAACTATTGCAAGCTACACTGACTGCAAGATAAAACTACATAAATTTTGTCACAAATGATGGTAATTAGAGCATACCATAACCGTAAAGTGAGTCTCGTACTCAAACAGACTCTGTGTCTCTAAAGAGTATGGGTTATTCGCCAATCGAACCTGAAGAGAGGGAAGGGATTGAGTATGGACTTTGACATAGTTTGTTCAAGAAAGATGAAAGAAGAATTCACATACCCAAAAAGAATCTGCGAGGAAAATTTCCAAAGGCTTCATACTGCGTACAAGTACAATATAACGCAGATCAAACTTCTTCCCGTTAAACAGAGCAGGATGCTCAATATACTTTTGACATATCTTAGGACCAGTTTCCATGAGACGGATAATAGCAGATAGGTTATCGGTGACTGTAGTATCGATAGTCCGTGCCATATTCCATGGTTTCAGTATCCATAAATTATTTAATCCATCTCTTTTACGCACCAAATAATCACCAATAAGTTGAGATAAATGTGTCTCGAGATTGTATGTAGGCTGCAACCACTCAGGACATCCATGTGCCTGTTGGAAAAGTGAAATTTCTATGTTTTAGCATTTGGCAGAAAGAAATAAGAATTAAATTAATTCCAATATATATAAATATATATATATATATATATATATATATATATATATGAGCTAGTTCCCATTCTGTACCTTCTCAACAGTCTCTGCCAAATGATGTTTCATGACTAGACAAGCTTCGAAGGGAAATTGGTTTACATATTGCTGATCTGTTATCCCTGTAGCCTTTCTTGTATCCTCATCAATCTGCATACTTGTCCATATGATATCTGCCTCTTTTGGATCACTAGCTGGAAGCAAATAAATTGAACAAAGAAATTTATGACCATCTAAGAAAATGATCAACATACTGAGTGAAGTACAATTCTTGGAGCTAAAAAAAAAACCTAAATAACCATACTCCTGATGCGATTGATTTTTTGGAAGTTACTTTAGCTCAATCTAAATTAGTAGAGCTACATACTAAAGTATTCTGACATAATTGAAAACGGTTGCAGTACATACTCATTATAAATTCAGGGCGGTTTAAAAATTCTTCAACTTGAGGATTGTCAGTATAAACATGAAAAGTGCCTCCTTTGCTCTGATGTAGTCCTTCGGGGTTTGACGTGGTTTGAGAAATAGATGAAGCCAACGCTTTCGACTGCAGATTCCTGATGTGTTTCTCATACTCCTGATATAGTTTCTCTAGATTAGATTCAAACTTAGCAATGCCCCGTGACAGCTTTAACAGTTAAATGAATAAGAGATTCATAAGTAGGAAAGTACATGCACAAAATAGTTTTGCGGGGTGTGAAACCAAGCTGTAAGTCTAGCGGACCGTTGTTTGTCCTCCCCAAAGCCAAACAGATAATCACGAGTGCATTCATCACCTTTCTGAACATTGTGGATTGGCCATAATATGGTAAAGCTGGAAAACAGAATTAAAGGGTTATTTTCACAAAGGCACAATAATACATAAAAAGAGCATGTTCTTATACAATGAAGGGGGAAGAAATAGATAATAAAGAAACCTTATGGCGGACGTCAGCTCTCCCTCTGGCATGAAGAGGAAAGGAGCCACTCTGAAATTTGGCTCATCACTATGCCGCAAAGCTGAACCTAGCTCATCCATCACGTACCTGCCAAGAGCTCCAGATAAAAGATTAAAACATGTACATTCTGGAAAAGATGGAAAAGTAACTCAAACCTAGGCGATAAACAGCATACCAAACAGAGGTTTCATCAATCTTTTCCTCATCTGCTAGTCTGTAGGTCATCAAATATTGCCACATCGCATTTATAACACGATCAGGGAGAGGCTCCTCAGGAGCCCACTCAGGGAGACGTGGCAGAAGCATCGAATCAATCACATGCTTTCCAGAATTCAATATTTTTGCCACGTCAATGCCATTCAGAGCATTCAGATTAGGGAGAGATTCAATTATGTCTGAAGCCTTCTCTCCAAGAGGACCAGGAATATCCACCTGCATAACCAAATAAGAACAGTGCAAGATTAATAGATCTTTCCAAACAGACATTTAGAGCAGGATTCCATAGCAGATAGACCAATTTTGACAAAATACCTCCAAAGAACTTAAGCAAGGAAATTCCTTCAGGACTTTCAACAAGTCACCAACAGAATTCTGTTCCAAGGGGTTTCCCTTAAGATTCAAGTACAAGAGAGATGGCAGCTCAACGGGTGAAAAGGCCTGAGAAGGATGACTAAGAGGATTATCAAACTATGTGAAACTAACTAATGGTCATAGCTGATACATTTGAATGCCTTAAACATTGGTCGAACTTTCTGTCATCCCTTTGATGAAAACAAAGTCAGTGCTAGCCAAAACAAAGAGTTCCTATTTCCTTCAAGATTATAACATGCTAACCAAAACAGTTGTGAAATTCTTACCTTGTTGATTAAGTTGTGAATATATCTACTTGAAAGGTCTAGACTTGTCAAGCATTGCAATGTGTGATCAGCTGGGTAGATGCTTCCAGGATTATCCTTCCCATACATATCTCCACAGAATCCCAATGCCCACTTGGAAAAGTTCAGAGTAAATCGTGAGTTGTAGATTTCTAAATTTGGAGATCCTTCAAGAACTTTCTGCTGCAGGTTCTCATCACTGAAAAGGAAGAGTTCAGAAAACTTCAGCAGGACATTCATTAATTTAAGCATGAAGACCCAAAAGTATTATGCATCACTAGACCATCAAACGTACCAGTTTTCTGCAACTGGATTATCGTTCAACCAAAGTGCTCTAAGATGTTTAAATTTAGCAACTTCCTGGGCGATCACGTCTACATTTCTAAGCTTGTTTCCAGTCAAGCTAAGCGCAAGTAAATCCTAAATCATAAGAAATATAGCACACATTTAAAACTAGTGAGCGAACAGAACTGATTGAGAAATGAAATACTGACATCTTCTACATATTTATATGAAGATATCCATATAGCTTCGATACTAGAAAGTGATATTAGGAGAAAGTTTTATCTCTTTCCAACATTAGTTTAAATAAAAATGTTGAAAATATTCAGAATGCAATATCATATATCTAACAATTTCAATACAACTCCTATATGATAGTATTTTAATATAGTTAAAATGCTTCACATTCTCCAGAAAAATGCTAACATCATAATTTGAATTTCATGTTCTACTTTCCTACAATATTCAAAGGAAATCATTAACATTGCAATTATAATCGACGCAATACAACCATTTCAACATTGAGTTCACATTAGCTTCCGATGATAGCATTTTATGTCAAATTGTTTGCTCAAATGATAAAGTTACCGGAAACTTAGTTGGCAAATCGAGGGACAAAAGTGTATCATCTTCAATTTGAAGATCCTCAAGCTCCAACCATCTAACAGAGTCATTTCCTTTTTCTTTCGCACCGCGTATTTCACTCTCCAATAGTTCCCAAACACTCTGTTTAGCTTCATCATCATTTGATTTTGATTGATCTTCCTCTTCCTCATCCAAATTCATATCAACATCCACACACATCAAGGACGCCATTCTCTCGGCCAATCCAGGCACTTCCAACAACTGTCCGCACGCAAGCATTTCCAAGTTAACAACTAAATAAGAGTAGCTCACTTCAGAAGCCTTCGAATTGAAGTAACAAATTCAGTATAAGAACCTAACCTGCGTGTAAGCGTCGGAGAGACGGAAAGTCCAGGCATGGTCGACAAGGAAGACGTGCGACTCCTTGGCCATGAAGTCTGAGGAGAGGACGAGGCGTCTACAGCGTCCATCCTCAAACGGTTCGACTTGGAAGTGAGCGCCGCCGTCGAAGGTCTCTGAGGTCAGTTTCTGAAACAGTTGACGGTGCAGAGACTGGGGAAGTCCAGAGGCAGTGAGGAGCAAACCATGAACTTCGACGAAATCCTCAAAGGTTTGGATTCTTTTTCCGTCGGCCATTTCTCGACGTGAATTTTCGCTGTCCTTTGCCGTTCAATGGCGGCTTTGAACTGAGCTCGGCCACCGCACTGAGGAAGATGCTCAATCGCTGTGGGCTTGGACCTTCCCAATGGAATGAATGTGAGCTAAAACCTTTTTTCTGTGGGCTCAAATTTAATTTTATGCAGTTTTATTATTTAAATTTTGGAATAATATCAATTTAAACAATAAAAAAATAATTGTATCAATTTAAGCCATGAGCTTTTATATATGAATCGATTTAGACTTGTATTCATAATTTTCTTTGATAATCGTCAATGTATTTACTCTAATTGTCAATTTCGTAAAACCAACAACTTTAAATTGATCGACTATGAAAATTTAGGAGTTTAATTGAATCAAATTATAAGTTTCACATAATATTAGTCGAAAGAAATCTAAAGGATGGTGTAAAGAAATCTTAAGTGTTGTAGAGAATTCGTTTTAAAATTCTCATAGAAATAGAAACGGTCCATTCACGCTCGCATATGTGATTCCTATAGATAGTATTATATATGCTCTTTTCATGAATAAATTATTCAACCACTCATAGAAATCACTAAAAGCATAATGCTTACCCTAAAACCACAATTGCATCGTCTTATCATTCCTTAGATGGGGCAAAAGATCAACAATGTAGTTCTCATTAAGTTATCCAAAGATCAGTTTGCCTGTAAAACCTAGATCTTGGGATCTCCAGTCAACTAGGTTAGGTTGCCTCTCGAATTAACTTTTAAAAATTATAGGTTCATTCTTCTTGATGAACTTTCAATCAACTCTCGGGTTCGGCCTTTTGCAAGAGGTTCTGCAATATTATCTTTTGACCTTACAAAGTCAATGTGATAATTCCACTAGAAAGTAGTTGTCTGATTCTATTATGTCTTTGTCATATATATCGAAACTTATTATTATTCATTAAAAGGGTTATAGGTCGTTGTATCACACTGTAGGAATGCTTTCCAAAAATTTTTAGCCAACTCAATATATCCCAATTCTTTTTTCTCTTAAATTGTTTTCCGATGTTCTAAACTTGGATTATCAATTAGAAATAGCCACTTTTCTCAAATACCACCACACTAATACCATCTTCATAACATAACCTTCACACGATGGTTGATTTTCCACTTTGACTTTGTAGAGTTGAAGCATTGCAATAGCTTTATCTTTGCTTCTTAGCAAACACTTATAATGATATCATAATGTTGTATTAAATACTTACCTTTTAGGCAGATAAATCAATGTATGCAACTCCATCGGAAAGATTCTCCATTTCTATTTTATATGGGCTTGGACATTTCTATTCTGAAAGTTCTTTGGCTTATGACAATCCTTCGATTGATGTCCCATTTTATTGTAATTAAAGAACTTTCTGGTATATTGTTGTCTTTGATTTGAACTTTCACTAGAAAATTTTTGTTTTTTGGTTGCCTTGTGATCTATTCTCCACAATATTTGTCTTTGGGGTCTATAACACTATCTAAAGAACTCTTTTATGCAATTTTGTTGTTCTCTCTTCAATTCCAAGAGGAAACATAAGTTCTTCAAACTTTATTTTATTGTGTTTATGCTTGAGATAGTTTTTGAATTCTCTCTGTAAAGGTGACAGTTTTTCAATTGTTGCTGCTACCTGAAACGATTCGCTCAAAGACATATTTTTAGCATGTATACAATGAAGAATTACTTGGATTTTGTAAACCTGACTAATCACTATTTTTAATCCACCATTTTATAACCTAGAAACTTGTTAACTATGAATTTCTTGAAACCAACAACTTCTATTTTATATTTTTTCTCCAGTGAATTCCAAAGATTCTTTGCCGAATTAACACTACTATACACATTGTAATGTGTGTTGTCCAATTCATTGAGAATATAATTCTTCCATGTATATGATAATAGAAGCATAAATTTTTTTGTCAAATTCAAAACGGTGAAATAAAACAACATATTTTGTTGCTGTCCATCGAAATCAACACCATCAAACTTCTCAAATTTCTCCCCATAGTTATAAATACCACCAGCAGAAACAGTATGAAGATTGTTTGAAGAAGTCTTATCTTTAAAAAGAAAGACAAACAAACAAATCACCAAATTAAAATTAGAGAGCAAAAATGCAAACCAAAAATAATTTTTATATGCAAATCTGGATAGAATTGGGCACAAGTTACGGCAATATAAGACAAAATTGACAAGTTCAATCACATGATCAAATATAATTAAATTAGAAGAGAGAGAAAAAAAATTAAATTCCTCTGATTATCAAACAAAATTGAATGAAAAATTTTAAAAATAGAAAAATAAGAAAACTATTTATACAAAATAACAAAATTTTTAGATTGTTGTGATAGACGCCGATAAAAGTCTAACAAGATCTATCAATGATATAAATAATAGAAGTCTATCAATGATATAAATAATAGAAGTCTATCACTGACAGATGTTGATAGAAGTCTATCAATGTTTATCAGTATTTTTTTTGCTATTTTCTGTAAATAGTTTGACATTCTTTCTATATGTGAAATTTTTTCAAAATTCAATTTCAACACTAGAAAATTAACGAAATTTCTTCTCTCTAATTATCTAACAAAATTACAATATCACAAAACTATAAAATATAGGAGTTTTTATGTCAAATTATTTATAAAAAATAGCAAAAAGACATTGGCAAACATTGATTGACTTCTATCAACATCTATTAGTGAATTTTGCTATTTTATATAAATAATTTTTTTTTATTTTTCTATTTTTAAAAATTACCCTAAAATATATGTGAAATGAAAAAAAGGTACCACCAAATTACTATAAGACACTTTTCTCTTAAAACAGAGTGGTTATATCCACTAAAATTTTTTTATGAAAACACACAAAATAATGTGCAAGCCTAAAACCAACCCGAAACTTAGAGAAGAAGCATAAAATTGTATAGCTAGCATAGAATAATGATGCATACTAAAAGTGACATAAATAATATGAAATTCCAGTCTCCATCTTCGTGAAATTCTCTGCTCGGGGTGGAGATTTCCGCAAGGAATTCATGGGATTGAATTTCCCGCGAGAAATTTTTTCCCACTTATATTTCTTTTTAATGCATTTTAAACAACTTTTAAAGTTATTCTCAACTAAATAAATTTTTATATATTAAATGGGTTATTTCTATCACATTTTTTATTAAAAAAAATACTATAAAAATTACATTATGTAATTAATATAATAATAATAATAATAATAATTATTATTATTATAATTATATGTGTGTATACGCACATTAGGGTGGGGCGGGGAATTGGGGCTTTGGCCCTATTTAGTCAATATTGGGTGAAAATTCTTCCTGCTCCCTGTTCTATTTCTCGTCTAACAAGAGATTTTCCGTCATGTTTGAGGTAGGTCACCGTAGAGTAAATAAACTCATAGGATATTAAATTCTAAGTAGATGACCATCATAGATTGAATCTATGACTTTTTAGTCCTTTAACTTTTTTTTTTTTTTTTTTTATATTCTCACACATTAGACCAATTCATGATGGTTTTTTTTAAGCCTTTTATTATACTTATGACTCTTATTAACCATTCAGCCAACACAAAATGAATATATGATTATGAGTTTGTTTTCCACTACACCTGGCTTAATTTTAGGGTGCATTTCAAAATTTTGGCTTCAAATCTTAAATAAAGTTTCTAGTACTTTCATAATGAATTTTGCTCTATAAATAAAGAACAATGTTGACATATGATAAATAATAAATAGAAGTAGTATAAATGTTATTTTTGGACTTTTCCAATAATAATACTTATTAATTTGGTGTGTATTATTTTTAAATAACTAAATACCACTCTATTTTGGATGGGTCATAACAAAAAGGAATTATATAAAGACACTAACTAGACGAAATAAATTTATCTTTGAAATTTGCATTTAGTTTATTCGTGCTCACTGAATTTTCAAAACTAATACTTTAGGTACTTTATATTTGAATTTAATTCCTATTTGGTTATTGAAGCTTCAAAACTAACCATTTTATCTTCGAAGATTGAATTTAATTTCTAATTGATTCTTAGAAAATATAAAATTATTTTTTAATTCTTCTTTGAAATTAGTTTCTAATCAGTCCCTAATTTTAAAAACTAAAATATAAATTATAATCCATTTAAAACAATATATATGAACGAAATCTAATCATGATACATTAATTACAACATCATCAACAGGCATCAACTTGCCAATTTGAACATAATTCAATTGACATAAAAAGTATGCACCTTCGACCAATCTGCTGGTATAATGTTCGAATCTCCTATCCTCATATTGTCAAACAAAAATATTATTTTTTTAGAAATAAATAACATCAACTCTAAGATAATTTAGGCTTCGTTTGATAACCATTTGGTTTTTTGTTTTTAGTTATTTGAAAATTAAGCCTACAAACACCCCTCCCACCTTTAAATATCTTGCTTTCTTAATTCTTATATATTTTTTACCCATATTTTCAAAAATCAAGCCAAAATTTGAAAACTAAAAATAATAATTTTTCAAAATTTGTGTTTTATTTTTGGAATTTGGCTAAGAATTCAAGTTGTGTACCTAAAAATGACTTAATTAAAGTCGAATTCAAGAATTGAAAATTATATATGTTACTTTTAAAATTTGTTAGATTAAGTAGAAATTAATTTCAAATCTCAATAACTAAAATCTTATTGTCAATAATGGTTCATTGTTGATAATTCTTTCTTGTAAAAAACTGCCATTAATACTCATACCTTTACAGGAAATACAATGACAGATAATAACTATCACGAGTTTTGATTGCGACAATTTTTAAATGTCATGGAATCACAATTTTATCGTAGCGTTCTATTTTTTCTTTTTAATCTCAAATAGTCAAAGTTTTGATCATTAATATATCAAAAGCTAGAAATTTTTCAGCAAAATATGGAGTCAACTTAGGGTTAGCAAATCTCTCAAATATAACAATTAAATTAAAGTTGGTTGCATCAAATTAATTCTTTTTATAACAATTTCTAGGGTTTAGTCCTATGTTCTTTTTATGGTTTTTTTTATATATTTCTTTGGGTAACTTTGACAAAGTCCCCAAATTATCCCCTTCAATAATAATGATATCTCAACTATACTTACCATATAATTCTTTTGGACATTTATCAAACATTCCCAAAAAAACCCCCATTTACTTAAAATGACATTCAATGCCAGCATAGTTTGCCATTAAAATCACACCTTTCTGTTTTCCCAATTGATAATAAAACAAAATTTTACCCACAGTAACTTTATATATATATATATATATATATTTTAATGTTTGTTTAATTTATATGTCCATATTTGGTTCTGTTCACACTAAATGCATATTCAGTGTATGTTTAATTTACCCCCCCCCCCTTTTTATTTTGTTAATTATGTGAATTTACTTAGAGTCTAACAACTTCCACATGTTCTTAATTAATCACCAATTTATTAATCATATTATTAATTATTGTAATAATTTCATTGTCCTTAGAAGAAGGAAAAGTTATATTAAAATGGGGGTTTCGTTACACATATAAAAGGATAAAGGGTTGGTATATATTATTCTTGGTTTTCGAGAAGAAGGAAAAGTGATATCAAATTATGGGGATTTTTCTTAATTATTCATTTAAGTGGAATTTTTAAAAATAGAAAAATAAGGGAAACTATTTACACAAAATAGTAAAATTTTTAGATAGTTATAATAGATGTTGTTAGAAGTCCATCACGGAGTCTATCACACATAAATGCTCAGTGATTTTTTTGCTATTTTCTGTAAATAGTTTAACATTTTTTTATCTATAAAATTTCCCTTTCATTTAACGTCTTTTTATTAAAGGATTCGAAAAATAATCTAGAGGTTTCATTAGCTTAAAAATGAGAAGCTTTAAGTTGGTAGAATTTAGATTAAACTATGTGTTTTTTTAAGTATAACAATTATGAGTTTATTTCTAAACTTTGAGATTGGTATCTATTTGGTCTTCGAGGTTTTAAGTTTGAGTCTAACCTGTCTATGAACTTAATTAAATTATTAGATATATATTTAAATTTTATATGGATTGTAATCTTAATTTTTTTAATTATCATGTCTAGCAGGTTTTTGTAGATTTTAAATAATTCAAAAGTCTGGAGACTAGGATCAAATGGACATAAACTCCAAATAATCCAATGCCTAATCTACTTCTCGATTTGTGGATGACCTTAAACGCCTAATTTTATATAGCCTTTGTATTGAAAATCTCGAATTATCCAATTTTTATTCTTCTATTTAAGAGTATGCGAGAGAAAAATTCGAATTTGTGATTTTTTGGTCGACATTATAATTATATGATTTTGTCTTGGATTTATATGATTTTGCGTGAAGAATTGAATTAATTAAGTCGAAATTGATATAAATGGTAAGATTAATATAACTTTTTTATTTTTATATCTTTTTTATAAGATTCCAAAACCAAAAACATGAATAATAATTCAAAATTTGGGATTAAATGGTGAAAGACTTCAATGGCTTCCTCTTCTTCAACAACTTCTTCTTCTTGTTCTTCTTGTTCTTCCACGTTTGTTACTCAAGAAGAATTCAACTTATTCCACAAAATTGACAGACAACTTTACACAATACTTGCCATTAACATAGGCCGTGATCCCATTGAAGCTCTCCAAATAATGGCCTTTTGGCTTTGGCTCGAACGAGTCGGATTTCGACACGTCGTTTTCCGATTGCTCCGCTTGCCGGTCCTTCTCATCAACGAGCTAGCCGACGAAGCACTCGCCGCCCTAGCTTGCATCGTCTCCGACCGCCCGCCACCGTCCTCCGATGACTACAATAATAACATTCCTCTCACTCAAAATTTCATGAAGAAAGAAATTTCTCTTCAGTTTCTTTTTGCTAACCGTCAAATTGCCGTTGAAGGAGTGGCTAAAATCCGGAATGAGGTTTGTTTTCGAGCCATGAAAGATATTATGCTCCGAGCTATTAGTCACCGGCAAATTTCTGCCGCCGCCGCCCCCATTACCGCTCCTCCACCTCCCCGTCCCCATCCTCCACCGGGAGGAGATCCACAAACGCAGGTACTTTTTAAATGTTTAAAAACACTAAAAAAAAAATAAGAAAAAAGAATTTACAAAGTCAATTCAAACCGGTTCAAATTCTAACTCTAATTGACGAATTAAAATTTTAGTTTCGGTAAAAAAAAGAAATTTTTTTGGTTTGAGTTTAATTTCTATTTGGTTTTAATTTCAAAATACTATCCTTTTAGTTTAATGCTCGAGTTTGATTTTAATTTAGTTCTTATGTTTCAAAACGTTATGTTTTACCTTTGAGTTTTGTTTTAATTTTGTCTTAAATTTCGAGATTTTTATACCTTTTAACCTCGGTTTTTACTCTCACTTTCCATCTATTATGTTAATGTATATTAATTAATTTAAAGAATAATGTAGTAAATTTTTAAAATTAATTTTAATAGTGATAGAAAAAAAATAGTGAAACTTATTAACTATAATCTTTTAAAATTCTTTTAAACTAATCAATAGACATTAACACTAAATGTTAGTGATATAATATTAAATTTATCTTCACTCAGCTTAGTTTTTTGGTCAATCAAATTGAAACCCGAATAAATTTGTAACATTTTGAAATTTTGAGATTAAATTAAAATCAAACTCAAAAAGATTAATTTCTAGCTAGACTCGAAACCTAAGGACTAAAAAGATTTTTTTTTTTCTTTAATCTTTTTTTTTGGGTTAATTACATATTACTCAATGTATTAATTATGGTATATATATATATATATATATATTTTGAATAAGGTGCCACCAGAAGAAAGAGCAATGTTTGTAACATTTTCAAAGGGTTATCCAGTACATGAATGGGAAGTTAGAGAATTTTTCACTACAAATTATGGAGATTGCATTGAAAATTTTCAAATGCAAGAAGTAGAAGCTAATGAACAAGCATTATTTGCTCGTATTGTTTTCAAATTTGCTTCTACAATTCATCTTATTCTTAGAGGACAACCAAGAATGAAGTTTACTATCAATGGAAAACATATATGGGCTCGCAAATTTATCCCAAAGCAGCGCCCCCCGCCACCGCCACCGCCACCGCCACCGCCACCACCGTCGTCGTCTTTGACCACTAACAATTTAAGAAGATAAAGTTTGAATATTGTATTTTTCAAATATGGAAGGTAATTGATATTTTAAGAAAAAGTTAAAAAAAGAAAAATGAGATTCTCATTCTCATGTGAGTTTGTTCCATTCATAACTTCTTGCCTTATATTGCTCTATTTTGATTTTTTTTTTGCAGATATACTTATTTAATTTAATTTAATAACCACACAAGGATATATATAATAAAAATATATTTATTTAATTTGTTTTTCTCTTAGAATTAAATATTATTTAATAATTTCCAATCCAAAAAAAATATTTTTTACCTTAAATTGAGGTATATTAGTTATATTTTCTTCGGGAGATATAATTATTTTATTCAATAACCATATAGAGAGAGAGCTTACCATAATAATAATAATGATTGGTTAAATTAACATTTTGGTTTCTATACTTGTCAATTTTAGCCTTAGTATTTTTAATAAAATCTTAAATTTAATGTCTTAAAATTAATTTTTACTGAAATTAATTAAATAATAATAATAATTTCATGAAAAAAATAAAAAATTTAGTAAAAATGTTATAGATAACCAAAAGTTCTATAAAAAAATCAAGGTTTAAATCTTATTATTTGGTCCTGAATTTTAAATAATTAATATTCTATTTTGGTCCCTAAACTTTTATAAAAGTCTGTTTTAGTCCTTGAACTTTGAATATTGTTTTATTTTGGTCCCTAAACTTTTAAAAATGTCTATTTTAGTCCTTGAATTTTGAATATTGTTTTATTTTGATCCCTAAACTTTTAAAAATGTTCGTTTAAGTCCCTGAACTTTTGAAAAATGCTTATTTTGGTCTCTGCTATATTAATATTTTGTTAACTCTTTAATAAAATAGCGAGGTGACTTGTATTTTTTGATGACTAAGCTACCAAATAAGTTAGCTACACTAAAAAAATTTAGAGTTTCAAGTTTGAACAAGTTGGCAAAGTGGAAGACATATTTAGTTCAAAATTTTGGTCATTTTGGCCTGTTGGTTGTTGGCATTTTACTTTATCTTCATCTTGTTCAATAGATCTAGAGCCTAGTCATCCAAAAATACAAGCTCCCTCACATTTCTGTTAAAAAGTTAACATAATTTTAATAGTAGGGACTAACATGAACATTTATGAAAGTTTAGAGACAAAAATAGAACAAGATTTAAAGTTTAGGGGCTAAAATAGGATTTGAACAAAAAATCAATACTAAACTAGCATTGAGGACTAAATTTAAGATTTACTGAAAATATAGGGATCAAAATTGGACAATTAAAAGTATAAGAACTAAAATTAAACAAACTTTAAAGTATAGAGACCAAAATGATATTTTAAGCATAAAATTATTACTTGGTTTTATTTTATATTTCTTTTATGTGTTTTGAAATAATAGGTGTTGATAGTTTTAACTTTTGGATTGAGTTTAAATTAAAGTTTGGATTTAAATTTTAATAGTTACATAAAAAAAATTACTCATATCTTAATTAAATGACTTTAGTTAAGGTGCCGATGGCCTTGGTCGAGGCTGGCTTTAGATTAAAAGAGAAATATCTTTATCTTTATTTCTTTAATAAAAAAAATTGCAAGTAGTAAAGATTCAGTCATCTAATGATTTTAAAATTTTAAATCCTCATTCAATCTAATTAACCTAAATTTATTGTTTTTTTAATATAATAATTATGAAAATAAATATTAAATTTTCGACCTCAAAAAGGGAGTGTTTGTCAATTAAATATCACTTTGACAACCTAAATTTATTTTGATTTAATTTAAATTGTTAAAGATATAAAAAATTATTCTAAACAAAAAAAATCAAACTATATACAAATAGAGAAAATTTTTATCGATAGACTGCGATAAAAATCTATCGTTCAAGTGATAAAATTCAATAAGTTGTGGTAGGTAAAAGTCTATCGTTGAAGTGATAGAATCCAATAAATTGTGGTGGTCTCCATTTTTGTTTTGTTTTTCTTATTTTCCCTCTATTTTCTATTTGATTTTTCTTTTATTTTCCTTCTTCATTTTCCTTTGAGTGAATTTTTCAAGTTCTATTACATCATCATCATTTATTTATTTATTTTATTTTTTAAAAATTAAACTTTTATATATATATATATATTTATATATTTGTTAGCTAAGTTTTAAACACTAAAAGAGTAATTTTAATGAAAATTTATTTTTGTTATTGAAATTTAAATAAAATTAAAACCTTTCCTTAAGAAAGATAACAAGACAAAAATTTAGAAAGAAAACATAAATAAATTTTAAAAACTAAAAACTAAAAACGCAAAATTGCCAACAAAGGATCATTAATATTTGGATTTGTCTTGCATTAGTGCATGGTCTGGGCAATTCTTGTGTCTACTTCATTAGAATGGTATGTTTTAGAAATTAACTTCAATTAGTTGATCGGTAATCCTAAACTTAGGGAGTATTTCGAGCTCTCACATTCTCTGATGACTTGACAATATCATTGGTACTTATCTTTAACTACTTCTAAGAGCGAACACTAATATGTTCTTTAAGTATGATTTGTCCTCTCATTCACATACTTTCTAAAATTTTTTTAAAGAAAGTCGTCCAATAAAAGAAAACAAAGGTAATATAAAATATAGAAGTTCATATATATTTCCTTGATGATCAAGGTATTACATTGTGACCCATTATATAGTTGGGTAAGTGGAAGATTTATATAGAGAAATTCATGAACACAGGAACAAAAAAATGCATCCCATCAAGAATAAGGAACAAAAAAAAAAAAGAAAAAAAAGTTAAACAAAAAATGAAATATACAGTCTAATACAACATAAGATTGCTCAAAGCTAATCACACTTAATTTTGTGATTTTTATGATTGAGCCACCAAAAAAGAAGGTAAACTTTGTTGGTATAGGTAGTAGCTACCAATACTTCTAACCCTTTCTTAGCCATAATTTTGTATCATCAAGATTCTTCTCATTTAGATGTGGTCTCATTTTATTCATTTAAACATATTCTACTTTAGGGTTACATTCTTACTGTATCAAGATACATAATCTAAATTGTTATAATGGATTTCTTCTTAATAATTTTTACATAAATATCTACTATTTGAAAACGAGTATAACTCAATTCATTAAGGTTTTATTTACTACATAAATTTTTTTATTTAAATGAGCCTAAAGTTCTTAACATACCTACCATCTATTACAATCGTGACATCAATTGATATTACAAAATTTTCACTCAATAAGTCTAAGAGAATTAAAACGACAAACAAATAAATAAAAACGAGGGTGGATACCAATTTATACTCCTAGACTTTGATGATTGTATTTCTTTAAAAAAATATTGATGATTATATCAATTAAAACTCAAAACTAATAATTATGTCAATTTAAATTCTAAACTTTTATGAGTAGTAGACTATTTGTCAGTGAATTTAAACAAAAAGTGAGTTTAGCGCGTGCTAATATTGACAAACATTACCTCCCATTGTATTAAAAAAAATTTAGATTTTAAACAAGTTATAGAAAACAAATACTTTGGTGCATCCTAAGACACAACTCATTTTTGTGCATTCCATCCTAATTGTAAAAAAAAAAAAAAAGGTTGTTATGCGATAAAGTACGGACAATTGAGTTATATGCACAAAGATATGTGTAGCCTAAGATGCACCCAACTATTTCTCATTCTAAAAAGACGCTTTCCCACTTCGAAGAACAATAAATTCCCAAATACTTTTGTGCATGTAGATATGAAAATTTATAGTTTAAAATATCATTTTGATCTCTATATTTTAGTACTTGTTTAATTTTAGTCTTTATACTTTTAATAAAACTTAAATTTAGCTACTATTAGTTTATTGTTGTTATTTTTTTTTAATAAACTTTTGATTATTTATTAGCATTTGCAGTATAAATTTTGGAAATGTGTCATATTGTATTTTCTTACATGAAAATTATCGTTATTATTTAATCAATTTTGATAAAAATTAAATTATAATGACTAAATTAAAAATTTATTAAAATTTATTAAAAGTACTTAAATTAAAATTGAATAATTAAGTATAAAAACTAAAATGATATTTTAACCAAATTTAGGGTGCGTTTGGTTTAACATTTTAAGGGTTTAATTTAAAAAAAAATTGGAGTGTTTTACAACTACCTAAAATAGCTTTTGCAACACTTTCAAAGTATATTTTAAATAATTTTTATCAAAAGAGTTTAAATAATAATGACTTTTTTGAAAAACAAAAACCTCATACTAAAAATAAAAAAAATAATAAAAAAAGATTAATTACGAATTTGGTCCCTATAATTTGAAAAAAAGTTAGAATTTAGTTTCATAATTTTAAAAGTTAAAATTTGATCCTTATAGTTTCGAGAAAATTAGAATTTAGTCTTTGTAATTTAGAAAAAAAATTAGAATTTAGTCCTTACTTCATAGATTATTTATGAAGTTTTTTTTTAAAGACTAAATTCTAAATTTAGCGGACTGAACTCTATTTTTTTCCAAATCACGATGATTTTACTTGCAATTTAGTCCAAAAGAAAATTACGAAAACCCCCCCGAGAATTTCTCATCCTTCATATCTGAACCAGAACTCAAAAATTAGCCCCTCCCTTAAACTCGCATTCCCTAACCCACTGCACTCCTCCTGCTGCATTTCCTTCTATACATGTATGCATAGGCGCTGAATTGCCCATTTTATGTTCATTTCAAGGCCCCCAATTCTCTTTTCTTCTCAAAAATCAAAACATTTTTCTGGGTTTCATGTCTAATTTTCTCCGGGTTTAAGGGGTTTTTGGTGGCTGAATTTCACTGAAAATGGTTCGGGTTTCCTTGATTTCTATTTAATTTTCAGTTCCAATTGCTTCACTATGGATTCCGGTTCAAGTGGCGAGGAACCCACTTCTTGGGAAGACCTTTGCACTATCAATTTGATGCCCTCGGAATTGTTCTTGAAGTTTCGCAAAGAGTTGCAGGGCTTTCGAGTCGGTATCAATTTGGAGGTACTTTTACAATTATGGATGCTTTTTAGATCTCATTAGAATTGAATTGTAATTCCCCCTTCAAATTATGGTCTATGTTTCACAATTCATATTATTTGAAGATATATGTATACTGCTAATTGTGGCTTTGGTGGATATACTATTGTTAGCCTAACTGTTGCTTAGAGTAGATAGTTCTTGCTTCTGCGGGCTGCATTTTCAAGGCTTTGCTGCAGTTTATTTCATGACAGTAGCTGCATAAGTTGTATAGAAAATGCCAATTATCCATATCAGTCATATAATCATATTAATTTGTAGTTTGGAGAGATTTTGTTGAACATCTGGGTTCAAGATAATTTAATTTTAGACAACTAGGATAAACTTAGGAACTTTCAGTTTCCTTTGTAAAGCAAAAGAAAAATGAAAGTGGGAAGTGAATAGTAAGTTCATTGGTGCTGACTGATACCAAGTTGAATTTGTAGGGTTTTATGTATTCCTTGCTTGCCTTCACATCTTGCAGTTTCCTGAGCATAAGGTGTGAGTGTAACATACATGTTTGAAAGTGATGTTGTTGCTAGCTAGTAAAGGTGCACGACATTTAACGGAGGTCATTTTTAATGTTTGGTTGGTTTTTGGAACTGAGTGATAAACATTAGTTCCCCCCCCCCCCCCCCCCCCCCCCCTTTTTGAGTTCAACAATTGTGGGGTGGAGTATCAAACTATCGACTTTTAAGATGGTAGTTGGTATCTGTTACGAAATCGACAATCAAAGAAAAAACAAAAAATGTAAACAGTGACTTGGAGATTTACGTAGTTCACTAATAGTGTATTAACTACATCCACGGGCATAAGGAGAGATCATATTTTTATTAGAGAGAAATATAAGATAAAATAGATTTAGAAGCACTAGTAGAGTCAGATAGTTTATGTAGCTCACTCCTCTATACCCTATGGCCAAAATTGCAAATAATATGAATATGTAATAAATGTACAGAGAGCACATTTTTAGGGGCACAAATGAAAAGTAACCCCAAATTAAAAAACCAATGAACTTTGGCCTTTTGATGATGTCATCACCTTATGAAATTACCACTTTAACCCTTCCTCCTCCTTCCTCCTCCTTCCTCCTTCCTTTTTCCTTTCTCCTTTTGCAGTCTTTTTTCTTTTCTTTTTTTTTACTTCATTTTTTATGCGTTCTTCTTATTATTTTTTTTTCTTTTTTTGAGTTTCTTCTTTCGTTTTTTTTAACGTTTTTTTGCATTTTTTCTTCCATGTTTTTACTCCCATCGTCGATCCACTTTTTTGGAATTTCTAGTCGCTCTCTTTTCTGGCGATTTCTTCTGTTTATGTTGTCTTCTTCTTCTCATGGAATCAAAGATGTAAGTTGGAGCGTGAACCAAAACGGGAGGAAAAAACTAAAGTGAGATCAAGAAACGAGAGGAAGAAGCGAGAGCGAGACCCAAGGGCGAGAGGAAGAAGCGAGAGTGAGAATTCGAATGAAAGAAAAAAAACTCGAAGAAAAAACTACAAAATTGATGAGGAAGAAGCTAGAGGAAGAAACTAAAGAAGAATTCAAACCAAAGAAAAAAATCAAGTAAAAAAATTTGTAGTTGCGTCTGATAAGGAACAAGAGGAAGAAGCGATAGGAAGAAACGAGAATTTGTTTGAGTGCTAGACCCTCGCGGCAGTTTGAGGACAAAATGGTACTTTCACACGCGATTGACGTAAGCAGAAGACCATTTTTTGAGCAAATTTAAATCTTGGGCCAAATTTCATTTGGGCCCCTCAAAAGGGGCCATCCGTACAAAAACCTCCATAAATATGGATACAAATTAGGTTTCAAGGCATTCTAACAGTATCTTATCCACAATCCTATGCTCGTATTGATGATAAATATTAGTTAAAGAGTTCAGTAGTTGTCTTTATGAGTTTGTATAGTATTTTTCTGTGGTTAAGCTTTCTCAATGTTATTGTGAGTATTTGTGGCTCATGGGCCATTTTGCAACAGTGGAACTTGATGGTTAACTAGGTCTATGAAAGAATAGATTGTATTATTAAATAAGAGGGTAATACACTCCTGATATTTACATTCTTTGACACTCATGTATGCACAGTTCGTGTCAATTTGTTTACTCTTAGATTTAATGGATTTGCATTTATTATTTGGTTCAGTTCTACAATGCTCCATGTAATGAATATGAAGCCAAGCTTGTTCTGAAACCATTATATCCGAACCAGCGTTGGAAGTTTATCTACGAGCCAATTCGTCAAGACATACGTCTTCTTTCCAAAAAGATTCCTGTTACCAAGTTTCTAAATCTTCAGGTACAAAACTTCTAACCCACTTGTTGTAAGGCAACAGAGCCAGAGCCCTTCATATCTCATAGCTAAAAGGAGATTATATATGATCACCTACACTGAAAGAAGTTAATGTTTGGTTTTGACTATGTACTGTAGATGATATCCAGTTCTGTTTTCTGTTTCTCAAAATACAAGCACAGGTCGGTATTGGACATAATTTTCAGATGCACGCCACCGGTTGGAAATGGAAGCTAACTACATGTTTGGGTGGAGACGGTGTATCTCGCATACGGAACAAGTCATCGATTAGCCCGTTTCCAGGATTGGATTTCCGCTTCGGATGGAGGGCGGATTACGTTCTTCCTGAAATTACAGGGTATGGAAATATTCATCCTCAATAGTAATCACTGTAAATCATCATCACCTTAGAGCTTAAATTGTCATATAAATTCTCGGCTGGTTTCCGTAATATTGGTGTTGTTTTCGACAGGGCTCTAGGCACCGGTGAACCGCTGTTTAACATGAACTCAGGAAGATTGGAAGCCTCACTTGATAGAATTGAGGCCATTGTCACTCACAAAGATGAATCTTGATGAATAATACAACCCACAATCTGTCAGCTACAACATCACCCATTGTGAACTTGAGAAGGTGAAAAGTATAGCAGCTGTATAAATCAAAGCTTCTAAAAGATGAAAATTTGTTTGTCTATTTTCTCAGGATGACAAAATTTACAAGTTGCTTTGGATTTTGGAGCTCTCTCTCTTTTCCTCTCTCTTCCAATTTCTCATGTTTTTTTTTTCTTTTAGTTCATTTTATTTGTACATTTGAAAATCAATCAAGGTTAGGAATCTTGAGGAAGATGGATACTTCTATTACACATTTGTTCCAAGTAAATGAATTACATCATACATAATATGATGGTTTAAATCCTATTTTAGTCCTTAAACTTTGAATCTTGTTCTATTTTGGTCCCTAAACTTTTAAAAACGTTCGTTTTAGTCCCTAAAATTTTAAAAAGTGTTTATTTTAGTCACTGCCATTAAAATTACGTTAACTCTTCAATAGAAATGTGATGGAGCTTGTATTTTTTTATGACTAGACTCTACATGTATTGAGCAAGATGAAAGTGAAGTAAAGTGCCAACAACCAACACGCCCGTCCAAAATTTTGAACTAAAAATGTCTTTTAAATTCTCCTACTTTGCCACCTTATTCAAAATTGAATCTCTACATTTTTAGGGTAGCAAACTTATTTGGTAGCCTAGTCTCATTAAAAATATAAGTTACCTAACCATTTTGTTAAAAAGTTGACAAAATCTTAATATAGCAAGGACTAAAATAAAGTATTTTTTAAAAGTTCGGGGACTAACACAAACATTTTTAAACGTGTAGGGACCAAAATAAAACAATATTCAAAATTGAGGGACTAAAACAGACATTTTTAAAAGTTTAGGGACCAAAATAAAACAATATTTAAAGTTGAGGGACTAAAACATACATTTTTAAAAGTTTAGGAACCAATATAGAACATTATTCAAAGTTCAGGGACCAAAATAAGATTTAAACCTAATATGATTTATGTTGGTTGGCTTGAACGTCAATTAATATATATGTTAATATGCCACATAGACATTTTTTTTGTCATATATATATATATACATATATACATACATACATGCATGTCAGACCTATTAGACAAAAAACTCAAAAGATTCCGGGATGTATGAAACACAAAATTGAAAGCTTAAGTACCAAATAAACAAGTATAAGAGTTCATAAATTAAATTTGTAATTTAACTACAATAATGAAAAATTTTTTGATAAAACTTCTACTTAATTATTATTAAGGTAAATATTCATTTATACTCCTAAATTTTGGGGGTTGCATCAATTAAAACTTTCAACTTTTGTAAGTGTATTAATTTACACCCTCCTCTAGATTTTGTTCAATCAATATTATGTGAAATTTATGATTTGAGTCAATCTTCTAAATTTTTATTAGACAATTAGTTTAGACCTTTCAATTCGATTACTTTTGAAAATCATCAACGCATTGATTCTTAAATGTATGTAGACTTCTTCAAATATTAGTTTTACAAAATGAATAATTAGAGTAAATGCATAGATGATTCTCAAAGAAAATTCTGACTAAGAATCTAAATTGATCAATTTATGAAAGTTTAGAAGTTTAATCGATATAATTATGGTTAGAAATATAAATTGATTGTAAAGTTAGAAATATTGATTGATAATTTTCCTAATTATTATTGGAATATTTGTGGATCACCTCCACTTCACCCACATGGCTACTACCTAAAAACAGCTATAATCGCCGCTGGTTTTATTCACAAAACAAATTAATGGATTTAATGTACTTCCAAATTTGATCTTATAATAATGGAGTTTTGTACTACTCTCAATTTTTCTTCATTTCTTCCTTTTTTTATTTCAATCTTAATTATTCCATAAATAAATATCAAAAGTAGAAGTTGAATTTTTTTTTTTTTTTTTTAAAAATCTTAATTATTCTATGAAAGATCAAAAGTAGAAATTGATAGCTAACTCTACACTTCATAGATGCTTTTAACAAAGTGATCTTTTTGTCACTTGAACTCAAAAAGACCTATGCATTTTATGTTGAATTATAAATATGATGGTCAATTTTGTTATTAATATTTATGTTCGGCTTTAATTTAGTCTCTATAGCTTGGTCAAATCTTCCAAATATCTATATCATTAATAATAATTTTTTTTCTAATTGATAAAAAGAAAAAAGGAAGTGGCATTGCCTTTATTTTCTATAAAATTACAAAAATACCTAAGAGTTCCACTTTTAAAGTTTTGTCCAATATTTATCTCCTAAATTTATAAAGTTAAAAGGAAAATTTTAAAAATAGAAAAATAAGGGAAACTATTTATACAAAATAGCAAAAGTTTTAGATAGTTGTGATAGACGCCGATAAAAGTCTATTAATGATAGAAATGATAGAAGTTTATTACTGATAGATGCTGATAGACGTCTATCAATGTCTATCCATATTTTTTTTGTTATTTTCTATAAATAGTTTGACATTTTTTTATATGTGAAATTAATTTTAATGTAATTTTGAACCTACGATTAAAAATCCTTTCCTAACTTTGCTTTTAGTCATTATTTTGCTTTGGTTATCAATGAATGTTAGATTGGAGCAAAGTTTAAAATGCCTAACGTCTTGATGTACGGTAATGTGATCGATAGAAATATTGATAAAATGTCGATGCCAATAGATATTTCTAATATATATATATATATACAAAATAAATATATATATATAAACAAAATAAATATTTAAATTAATAAATAAACCTTTTATATTTTTTATAAAAAAATTAACACATTTATTATTTGTATAATATTAACATTAGCAACATTTTGTTACTTACTTTTTTATGATTTTTCATACGAATGTCGAATCCATGAAAATGTTGAAATATCGACATTTCAAGAGAAATTTAATACCATACATTTAAGATTCAAAACTCTAACTTTTTTTGGTTAAGCTATAGTGTCTATAATTAGTTGATTGAACAAGAATTCAAAATTAGGAAAACATAAGTAAAGCAAATTAAAATTTAAATAGAGAGGAAATTTGTAGACTAAAATTGACCTCATAAATATCATCTATTTGCAGTAAGATTTTTAGGGTGGGGGCTACACCTCCAATTGTTACGGCAGTTTATCGTCATTATTAAAGAGAGAAAGAGAAATGGGTCCCACCAAATTATTTAGATTTCTTTTATTTTTTTTGGATAAAATACGAATTAAACGCCGCTGATTATTATCCGAACAAATTTTCCGTCAGATTCTGCCACGTCACGCACAAGATGAAACGTGGCGGAATCTGTAAGGATCGCTTTACCTCCGTTATAATAATACCTTCCGAAAAGGAAATTCGGCGAAATAAAAAAAGAAAGAAAATTAAGGGCAGAGGCCGATTCTTCTTCTTCTTCTGCCGCAAACGCCGCCCAGTACCGGCGTTAGGGCGGATTGGGAATCTCCGATTGTCTTCGTCCTTGATTTCTATTCTGAAGAAATTTCGATGTTTTTTGCTTGTCTTTACCTTCAATTTGTTTTTCTGACGATTTTCTTTGCTGAAGAACAAGGGGGATTATTATTGCCCTTTCCGGCTCCTTCTTTTGTTCTGTTCGGAGGGTGAAGAATTTGTTCTTACCAAAGAATTCAATGTCCGCGGCAATCTCCATTTACCGGCCGGAATTTTTGGGATCTGTTCAAGAGGGATACCGAAATCATCTCAAATTTAATAGAACCTTCGCCTTCGCCTCATGGACTATGTAAGTTAAGTTTGACTCTGTTCTTTTCCTCTTCCTTCGGTTCGATTCCGGCACCGATTTTTTGTTCATCTTTCTATAGTCGTTGATTTGATTGGATAAGGTTCCTATTTTTCCGCTCTGCTTGAAGATTTGTTAAGAAATTCTCCATAATTTGGTTTCCGGCGGGAACGGGGCGGACGATGGGGAGGATTTAATTTGTTGAATTTGAAACAGGACAATGGATTCTAAATCGCATCAAACGATGAAGAAGGAAGAAGTTTCTATTCACATTTCAACGCCACTGTTGCTACCGCAGTTGAAACCATCGGCGGCAAACGAGTTACAGTTCAACCGGCCGCCGCCGGCCGAGCAAGATTTAGTTCACAAAAGAAGATTAGAGTTCGGTCAATTCGTAGCAAGGGAGGCTGTGCTTGATGAGGAATTGTGGGTAAGTGATTTTATCTTTGTACATTGGAAGAAATCTTCAAAATCTCAGTACCTCAAAATCATTATCTATGGACCATAAGAATGAGTGGTTGTGTTTGTGGTAGACAGCGGCATGGCTTCGGGCTGAAAGTCATTGGGAGAATCGACCAAATGAACGGTAAAGAAACTTCTTGTCGCTTGCTATGTTTTTGCTTATCTTCTAAAAAACATAGCCACTCCTTTTTCTGTTTGCAGAAGAAACCAAAAGCTGAAAAGTATAGGGTTTTTAATACTCAATATTCAATTAACTTAACTTTAGAACATTAGGACAGAGCTTATAGGTTTCTGGGGAATTTATATAGAGACTGTACTTGATATAAAATGGGGTTGAGAATAGAAAACCAAGCAGGTGTTTGATGATAACAAATAGTTTGAAATTTCAAAAGCTCATAAGTTGTCAATAGAACAATGGGAATTCTAGGAATACAACTAATTGTAGCTCTGCTTTAACACAGATATGTTGATAGCTTCAAAAGGAAATTTGCAGAACAGGTAGGAATGGCTAGATTTGGTTTTAATCTGCTGCTAGAGTGGGTTGAAGACTCATACCCTTACTTCCTATATGTATTCACTGAATGTTGCAGGAGTTCAATGCCATAAAAAAGAGATGCAGTGGACAACATGGACAGACATGTAGATGCGTTGTAACGGTGTGAAATTTTCTCTCTCTATAAACTTTTCCCATTATGCTGGGGGAATAGGCTTTAAAGTCCTGTTCTGAATTTTCTCAGGTAAGGAAGGAGCAGAAGCAGATGAAACGTACAGTGATTAAAAGTGTCGTAGCAACTCTTGATATGAGCTTGAGGCATTTGATGCATGGCGAGACTTTTCCAGGGGTCCAACCCGAATTTATGTTATGATTATCTACTTGTTCTCATCTCCTCTTCTTCCCTTTCACTAACTGCGAAGGAACAATTTTCGATATGCAGGAAAGAGAGAAGAGTCATTTATGCAGCATCAGCAAAGAGATACCAAATAAATATGCATACATTTCAAACCTATGTGTAGCGAAAGCAGCACGTCGTCAGGGTATTGCTAGCAATATGTTGAAGTTTGCAGTTGTAACAGCAAGATCCAGTGGTATAATTCAAAGAAAGATGAAACTTATAGCCACCTTCCACTCTTCCTTCATGTGCACTCATACTATCAAACTGCAATGCTTGCAAATATGGTTGTTTCTAATAAGATTTTTGTGGCAGGTATTGAACAGGTATACGTGCATGTACATAGAAACAACACAGCCGCCCAAGCGTTGTACCAAAAGATAGGCTTCGAGGTAACGTCTGCTTCTGGATTTAAAGCTCCTTTATCTTTGTTGCATTCTGTTTCAACTTCCGTATGTTGTAATAACACGGGGAAGCTTAACAAAAGATACGTATATTTTCAGGTGGTCGGAATAGCAAGTTCACAGTTGGTGGAAGAACAAACTTACCTACTATGTATTAATACGGGGAAGCTTAACAATGTACATTGATGTTGATATTCATTTTAAAGGGTCTTTGTACTGACAATTGAAATTTGAAACTCACAAGAAGTATGAGCGCAATGAAATTTGATGTGTAAAAGTAAAAGTACATTCTACCATTCTTGAGTAATACCTATTTTGTACAATGTTTCTACAAAAAAAAGACACCTAGCATTTACAGTTCATACACAAGTATGTTGTAGGAAGCTAACTGAGGTCTTGAACAAAAATGCTTGCGCAGATCACTACTAGATTTTAATATGAAGAGCAGCAAACTGATTCTAGCTAAAACCAATTCATCAAAATTAACATGAGGAATGATAACTTGGACCTTCGTAACGGTTGTGACGCTCGACATGCCAAACTGGAGACAGCTTCAGTCCAATAATCTCTACATTTGGATTGGAGTGTCCGTCCAGAAATACATCTGTTACCTGTTACACCAAGTCATGTCTTAAATGTTATACATCAGTTTTGATGGTTCCCAGTAAAAAGAAAAAGATAGACAAAACAAATCAAGTCACTTTCTTCTTAATTTTGTAAAACCTAGCACAAATGGAGGGTTCAGACTGAGAAACACACCTGAGAACAACCAAAGAGTTTGAGCACCCTTAGAGATGGGCAGTTATCAACAATCAAGCCTAGTGCTTCGTTGGTCAGTTTTCGACACCAAGATAGGTCGAGACTAACCAAATTCCTAGAAAAACAGGCAAGCGAAATTGCTGTGCCGCGGCTAACCTGCACAAACCAACAAGAAAAACCAACATCTTCCATGAACTTAACTTTAAATCATTAGGTACTAGCCTAAATTGATCGAGAATGACCCAGCAAAGCAAGGGGCATCATTGATATGTGGCAAATACGTCTATGAAGCACAGCAGAAAATATATATGTCCCATCCCAGAAGCTTCTAGGCTCGAGTTGTACGTCTATATCTACTCGTTCCAGGAAAAAGAAAGATGCGAATTAGGGAAAAGGAGGTAAATACGCACCTTCTTGACATTGTTCAGTGAAAGTTCTTTTAAATTCTCTCTTGACATCTCCACAAATGCAGCAACAGCCTCATCACTAACAAGAAAAGACATTGAATTGATCAGCCAAATAATGCAGATGTCAAGTACTAACACCTCATGGACAGTGAAATACTTTTGAACAGGATTGTCCTAGATATTGTTTGCTTTCTGATGCTCTCTGTCTTTAACTAAACTCAAACTGAAACAATTCGTTTCCCATATATGTTGCTATGTAAATAATCACTTACTGATTGGAAACAACGCAAATAATTTATTTGTAATCTATTCCATAACACTTTGAAAAATGCAACAGTGAAGAAAACCTTTTAAATATACAATACAGCCCGTCAATAACTATCTAAGGATCATAAGACTATTAAAGGTTATACTTAGTTCCAGAGTTATAATTCTAAATGTCTCATGAGAAATAAAAAGTGTCAGAACAAAAGGATAATATGGCTCGACAACTAATATAAATAAATAGAAGGGCAACAGTGGTAGGATTGTTTCGATCGAACCAATTATTGAAGCATCAAAATAATATATAGAGATATGGTGGGGTTGACGTCTTCTGAACTCATATGAAATGAGAGCAAGCATTGAAGAACTAAATATCTTAAAAGAGCTCTGGTTAGAACCTGAAAAGATTTCGGGAAAGCTTTAACTTTTGAAGAGCCCGGCAACCACTTGCAAGACAGCATAAAGCATAATCCGTTAGCTTTGTCAGATTCACAAGGTCTATAGCACGTAGAGCAGAGCAAGTTTCTGAGATGGCTTTTATGGATTTATTGGTCAATTTCCTGCACCCAAGAAAGAAAGGACGGTTCAAGGAGAAGCACAAAATGATGTAACATAATGGAACTAATAACAGTAATCCGTAGGGATATGTCCAAGGAACATACACACAATTGGTTAAAATGATTTCCTTCAGATTATGGCCCCCAGCTGACAGGAATTCTTCGATGAACTTGTCACAAACATCTCCAATTCCAGCTAATGACAGCACTTCCAAATGCTGAAGCTTCTTCATTGCAGGAACCATTAGCACTGGTTCAATTTTTAGGCAATCATCCAGATACAATTCCCTCAGAGTTGATCCCAGAGAATTGGCTATAGAGTCTATACTTGAGAAGGTGAGAAAGGAACACTGGCTCAGATTTAAGGATTGCAATGCAGGAGCAGAACATACAAGTGCAGCGATACCAACGTCAGAAAGACGACATGCACCAGTTAGGGACAAAGACTTGAGGGCAGGTAAGCTATTTGATGACCGAGCTAACGTAGATAATATTACAAAATCTAAGATACTACGTCCACATTGGTCAAGCTGGAGTATCTGGTACAAAGAAACAGAAAATGTAATTTACAGAGAATAGAATGCTAGAACAAGAACTACGCAATAAGCTGCAAGTCTAACCCGTGCATGATTCACCCAAAAAAGACTGGCAGGAAGAAGAACACCATACATAAGAATTAAATATTCAAGTTATTTTTTTTGAAAAAATTAAAAAGGGGTGAAGAGAGGTTCTCTCCCAAGATTTAAGATACTATGAAGCAGAATTTTGACCAATGCAGCAGTATCTACATCAAGTTTTCTATGCCTCATGATTAATCCCCACATGAAGAATAATGGAAAAAGTGCAGCAAAATTCATAGTCCTTTAATTAGAATTTTTAACGCTGGGTCATCAATTAATTTAATGCTGGAAACTATATGTACCATTAAATTGCTAGTGTCGCAGCCTTGAAAAGATTTCACAAACTCCTCTTCACTCAGCCAAGAGCAGTCCCTTATACAGACTTCAGTTGGGGAACCACAGAGAAGAAGATTCAAAAGACGACTGTTCATTTTTCGTGAATCACAAAGTAGCCGACTAAGCTTATGCCTGAAAGTGTCTGGGACAAAATCCAGTGAAGAAATTGCATCGGCATTTTCGGCAAGAACCCTTAAGCACAAATCTCCCAATGAGGGAGGCAAAGACTGCAACTGGGTACCGCACATTTTCTTTTTAGGGATCCATTCAACTGGTGCAGGGTCATTCTCCTCCTCTAAAGATTTTGTAACTCGTACTCGTACACCATTCGCTCGGTCACTAGCAATCTTCATTGCAGTAGAGAAGGGCCCAGGCCAATCTTTAATATCGTCTTCACCTTCAGCCTCAACATTCTGCAAACTATCATTGCCCTCATTATAACGAGCAAACTCAACAGCCGTTCTTCTTATGTACGAATCACCTGGTAAAACTACCCACGGCCTCTGTGCGGCAGCAAAATACACATGACCTTCCTCTTCCGAACTAGACTCCATCTCTTGACTATCATTGCTCTGAGGGCCATCATCCGCCAGATGTGCAATGCCTGAAGCCTCACCTTCTATGGAACTATGTTTATATCCCGATTTTGAATCAATTATAAATTTTTCAGATAGAGACAATAGAGCTTCTGCAATCAAATTTCCTTCACCACTATGTTCTGTAGCATCTCCTTCAATTGCAGTATATCCATTTGCATCCATATCCCTTCCATCATTGTAATTTGCACCAGACAAATTTCTTGTACCTTCTTCAATTACTATTCCCTCCGGTCGCTCACCAACCAACCGATAATTTTGATGCTCAAGTAGATTATCACTTAACACCTCATCGTTTGAATCAGGATGTGGTACAACCGAATCATTTCTATTTGAAATTTGGTCATCGACAATCCATTTACCCTTTTCTCTTCGGCTGAATCTATTCCTACTATTGGTACAACCATTCTCTTCAATTCTTGAGCACTCCTCCTTTGGCTCTTTCATCACAACTCCTCCATTTCCATTCAGATCAATTGCAACATTATCACCATCCTTTAAACCCCTCCACTCTTCTACTAACCCATCAACATTACCTAGAGGTATATTAATGTCCAAACCAATCGCTTGTTTCGCTGTCTTCAAAACTCTCTTCCCCAAACGTAAACTGAGACACTCTTTACTCTCAGGACTTTCATCCAATTCCCGAGCAGGCGAATCCATAGTGGGGTTCAATTTTCTCTTCCCATTTACATTAACCTCGTTGCTCTTCGACCCTGTAAATTCAAAATCGATACTCCGCGTAGGTTCACTCAAGCCCTCGGCCCCTTCATTAACCCCTAAACCCTCAAGTCCAGAACAAATTGAATGAACCTCCGACTTACCATCCGAGGCCAGGCCCAAATCTTGATTGTCAATCGTCTCCGCTTTCATCTTCGTTCCAGGGGAGTTATCACGAACGCGATCAACATCAGAATGCTCAGCGCCAAGCCCTTTTACAGCAAGTCGGGAACTTCGCCTCCGAGAAACTCCGGGACTGAAGACGCCATCGGAGGGCAACGCAGTGAAATCAGTGACAAAAGCGGCATAGGAAGGAGGGGGAGGATGGGTTGGAGAGTGAGGGGGTTGGATTTCATGATGTTGAGAGGGCGAAGAGGGATGATGGAGAGTTTTGGAAAGGGATTTTAGGGATTTGGGAGTGGGCGGCGGAGGGATAACTTCTCGAGACCTGAGAACCGTCATAAAGAAAATTCGTGCGGCGGAGGCGGAAGGAATGGTGGTCGGCAGACTGGAGGCAGCGGCGCCGGAGAAAATCAGAGCGACTGTGAAGTGGCTTTCTTGGTTAGGTTTTTTGCATTAGGACGAGACCAGAAGCTTCTCCTTCACACTACTTTCGGGACGGTTGCGCTTTCCCGCCAAGCGCCTCCCTCTCGTCGTCCACGTCATATTTTGACTTTTATTTATAAAATTTAGGTAAAGAAAAATGGTTAGAAGGGTATTTAGGATGAGGAAATGAGATGAGATGAGTTGAGATATAAACTCAACTCATTGTTTGGGAGGTTCGATGACCACCTCCAATGACTATCTCCTGCAACCACCTCCGACAGCCAACTTCGGCGATTACCTCCGACAACCAACTCTAGCGACATCCAACTCGGGACCTCTGACGACAATTATTTTGAATTATGGCTACTATAAATTTGAGCTTTTTGACACACGAGTTTTTTGTTTTGTTGGCACTTGTGACATAACATCGTTAATAAAAGCTTAAAAATAACTATTAATTTAAAATATATATATAAAACATCAATAAATGTTTATATTTAAGTTGACATACAAAATTGTCAATAAAAATACTTTTGTTGACTCAAAAGTACGTAAATCCTATCAAAACGTTGAATACCTAGTTTTTTTTTATTAGTTCATAGTATTTTATAGTCATTTTTTTTATAATAATTTAACATTAATAATCACTTTTATCAGGTAACAAGTCAAACAATTTGTATATAAAAACACTTTTGAGAAAAGATTGTCAGACACATAAGTGTTTTTATTTTAAAAAGTTTTTATCAAAAGTGTTAAAATAAAAATGTCTTAACTAGAAACAGACACAAATTTGTAAAATGATTGCTTAAATAAAAAAAATGAAATGCATGATTCAAAAGTAAATCCAATACCTCATTTACTAAAACTCCCAACAATGCACGTGTGCTAAAATAACAATAAAATAAAGTGTAGTCTATAGTTTCCAAACAAAAATAATCATCATAAAAACATATTATTTATGTAAAAAACCTGCACAATGAATGAACTCCACACACATATAAACTCCACAAATATCATATATCAACTCAGTGCCCTAAACAGCCCTTAGATGCATCGTGGAAAATAAGTCTAAATGGTCTTTGTGTTAAATTGACCGTTAGTTGACTAACATAAATATGATGTTGCAGCGTTGAATTGACAAATTTTAGATGAGTTGTCAATATTAATTCATTTTAAATTATTTTTATATATGATATATGACATTTTCTCCAATTTTTATTATCTCATACATCATATATAAAAATAATTTTAAAAGAATCAATATTGACAACTCATTAAAAATTTGCCAATTCAACATTGCCCATCATTTTTTTCGCTAATCAATAAACGGTCAATTTAACACAAGATTATTTAGATTTATTTTCCAAACCTCGAGGATCACTTTTGAAATTTTAGGGACCAAATAGACATCAACTCTAAATCTTAAGGACTAAAGGTGTATTTTATCTAAAATTTAAGTTATATATAGTTCATCTATCAATGATTGACATGGCCTCGATTTTAACTAAAATAATAGACCAAAATATACCATATATTTAAAAAAATGATAATGAATTCAAATAAAATATATCTTACTCCTAAAATCTAGCTAACCAAATAAAAGTTTAGGAACTAAAAAGGAATAATTTAGAACATAACTAAATCTTTAAAAAAATGGGAAATTAGTTCTTAAAACCATAAGATATACTAAAAAAGAAATAGTTTTACTATATGAAAAATTTTCACAAATAGAAAAATGGCTCTTTTCAAATATAGAAAAATAAGTCAAACTATTTACAAATATAGAAAAATTTTACAGTCTATCAATGATAGACCGCGATAGAATTTATTTGCTTGAGCGATAGAAAGCGATAGAATTCTATCGCGATCTTTCACTGATAGACAGTGAAATTTTTCTATATTTGTAAATAGTTTGATATTTTTTCTGTTTATAGTAATTTCTCTAGAAAAAATGTCAAACTATTTACATAATATAGTAAAAAAAAAATACTGATGACATTGATAGAAGTATCTATCAGTGATATGCTTCTGTTATTTCTATCGATAGACATTGATAGACTTCTATTAGTATCTATCATAACTATTTAAAAGTTTTGCTATTTTATATAAATAGTTTATGTTATTTTTCTATTTTTAAAAATTTCCCCATATATACCTGTATTTTAAAAAAGAATACCAGCCTTAAGTGAGAATATCTAGACATGCAATCAAGGTCATGCAAAAATAGGGTGTAGGCTGTTGAGCTAATTATTGACCTACCAAAAATCACACGAAAATTTCTTATACTATAGAAAAATTTTCTATACTACCTCTATTTATTATGTGTTATTACAGTCCTCCTATTGAAGTGACCAACTATTTGAAAGAAATTAAGATCTTTTTATCAGAGTTTTCATCTGTTTCTTTCCATCATATTGTATGGGCTCACAACACTACTACTCATGCATTAACACGAGAGGGATTTCGGGAAACAAGGACGTTGCTCCTTCACAACTTTCCGTCGAAGCTTATTAATTTGTATTCTTCTAATTTCTCTTTTCTTCTTGCCCATAGAGCTCGATAGTTTTTTCGTTATTTTCTCTATCTAAAAAAAAAAAAATCAGGAGGCTGGAAAATAATGAGATTCAGTATAAACTATATTATTAATTAAACCCATAACCTCTTAGCCATTTATTGAGTTTATGTCTTCTTTTTTACCACTAGGCCAACCTAGATTATTTTATATTTTAAAAACATATAAAAAATATTTATTATAATTTTATTTTAAATATAAAATATTAGGTTTAGTTCATAATTTTCTGTCTTTATCAACAAAATCAGCCTCATATTTTCGTTGAATTAGACTACAAATCAAACTTTCAATTTGTCAAGCTCTTTCATTAACTGACTATTCATCAATGGTTCATAATTTGTTTAGTTTGTTGATTTAATCCAAACTAAGATAAATCTTTAAAATTCCTAAGATACCGTGTTCTCCAGTTTCTTTATAATCCATCCCTTCATTTTTCTTTCCAATACATCAGACAAACAGATGGAATTTAATGTGCACGTATGGCATACGTTTCTTTGTTGTAGGGCTTCTCGGCTATTTTGTAAATTTTAGAAACTTTGATTTGAATCCTTAATGCATGCATATCGTGAGTTTGAAGGTTGTTTAGTGAAGGTGATGAAGCTTTCCTAGATGCTCTCATTTCTTGATTCTCATTTTTTCTTCTGAAGGTTCTAAAAATTGATTGGTTTCTTCTAAAGGTTGTGATTTGGGTGTATCATGGGAGTAGCTGGAGAATGGAAGGGTGTTCTATTTTGGGGTTTATCGTGAGGTAGTTGGAGCATTCACGGGTTTTTTCATTCAAGAAATAAAGTGATTGAAAAGAATAGAGCTCTTAGTTTGGTGAAGATAAACAATTGCAGTAAGTTTTTCAAATTTCAAATCAGATTGCCATGTGTTGGTTATTTTAATTAAGGTGTATTGAAGAAACTTTCAAAATGAGGGCTAGTAGCATCTCATTCGCATGTCTAAGGCAGTAGGTTATTAATTTGTTTTGTCATTTATAAAAAATGATTTTTTTTTTGCTATTTTTCCAAATAAAATATTAAAATATGCTATTTCTCTTGTCACCCCTTCAAAATTATATTAGTCTCGATGATAAATTATAAAGTTAATCTTTAAATTTGTAAATTTATATCTAATAAGTCTCTAAATTTTTAACTTTGAGTCTAACAAGTCCTTTTAAAAAATGTTTAATAATAGATTCACAAACTAACTATCTTGTTTTTAATCTACTAGGTTTCAAATATATTTAAAAATTTTTAAAAATGAATTCTTTTTTGGAGAATTTTTAAAAATAAAAAATAAGGAAAACTATTTATACAAAATAACAAAACTTTTAGATAGTTGTGATAGACGCTGATAGAGGTCTATCAGGGTCTACCAATGATAAAAATGATGGAAGTGATAGATGCTGATAGAAGTCTATCAATGTCTATAGTGTTTTTGTTTTTTGCTATTTTATGTAAATAGTTTGACATTTTTTCTATCTGTGAGAATTTTCTTTCTTTTTTGGATATAAAATTAATTTTCGTATCTAATTGAACCTTATATTTTCATTTTTTACATAATAAGATATATTGTTTTGAATTTTCCTTCTTTTTTGGATATAAATTTAATTTTCGTATCTAATTGAACCTTATATTTTCATTTTTTACATAATAAGATATATTATTTTCTAAAACAATGTCTAGTAGGTTTAGGACATTCTAGACACAAAGTTAAATTTTATATCCGATATAACATTTAAAATTTTTAAATATATAAGAGACTTATTGAATACAAAATTAAAACTTTAGAAATCTATCAGAGACAAAAATGAGAATTTAAGGATCTATTAGGGCCTGTTTGGTAGAAATTTTGAAAATAAGAGATTCATTGAAAGCAGAGTTGTATTTCATGTTTTCAGATATGTGTGTAGTAGTAGATTTAGAAATTATATTCTAATTTAAACAATTGTTTAAAATGTTTTTGATACTATATGGGTATGTTTGGAATACATTTTCAAGTGTTTAATTTAAAGAATAAGTCATTTTGAAAAATTGAAGTGTATTTTAAACCATTTTCATCAAAAGAATTTAAATAAAAATGAGTTTTTTTTAAAAACATTTCATTTTTCAAATCAATCCAAACGGGCCCTATATTTTTAAATCATAAAACTAATATTTAGTTGGCAATAAACTATTATTAATATAATATAAGTTAAAAAAAATTATGTAATTATTATTTTGTAAATATTATATAATTAGTAATACATTTCATAATACATATTATATTTTTTAAAAAATGAATTGAGTTTATAACATAACATATTGTTTTTCTAAATATTTTTATCTTTTATTTAAAATAATTCTGCACTTGAAAATTTAAAATTCAAAATTTGGATACAATGAAAACATAAAAATGTCCTTTTTAGATATTGCACTGTTTTGGATCACAGAATCCGGAAACAGTTTTTAAAAACAGAATCCGAATTGTCTGTCAAACATATATGTGTTGAATTTAATTAAAAGGAAAACATAAAACATAAAACCGAATCTGAATTTGAATTTTATACCAAACAAGCCCTTAAACACTTGTTAGAGTTTAGAGACCATATATATGTTGGCTTTTTGGCCCTTAATATCAAATTAATTAATTTTAATTAATTAATTAATTAATGTTTTGATGATAACAAACCTGTTTTTATTTATTAACAATTTGAGTGTTTTGAAGTGTCCATTGTGTAGAGCTTGGAACAACGGTTCCAATGCAATTTGAATCACTCAAATCGGAGTTCAAACGAAGAAGATATGGTGGAACAAGCTTTAACGGAAAAATACTCGATGTCGATGACGTGGCGGCCAAATCATCAAAGTGGACCTACTAAAGGATGACAAGTGGAGAAATAGATAAGTGACACATGGAGCTTTTGATTTTTGTTGGTTTTAAAAAGAATTGTTTTAAAAAGAAAATGAATTTAATATTATTATATGTTTGTGTCTAACGGCTAGTTGCCTTTAAAAGAAAATGAATTTTATATTATTTTATGTGTGTGTCTAACGGCTAGTTGAGTTTAAATCTCAACCATTCAATTTTCTTTTACCAACATCTAATGGTCCAAATTTAATGTAGTTTCCAACAACTTTTCTCTCTTTTTAAACACTTCATCTTCTCCAAAATTATAACAACAATTTTACAACTTTTATTATTTTACAATCCTCCATAATTCATTAAGCTTCCATTGTTGCTCTCTCACCAAGCTTCAATTTTCTTCTTTTCATCTAATTCTTGAGAGAGATTTATTGTATTGTGAGGATTGATTTGTTGAGTGCTACAAATTTGTAAATCTACTATTTGAGAGAGTTTTCCTCATCTTGTTCTTCATTTCTAAACTTTTGTAAGGGTTGCTCTTGATCCCGGAAAAAGAGTTGTTGTAACGGTTTGATCCTCAACCGTGGAAAGGATCGGGTTTGTTCTTGCGCCAGAAAAAGAAACATTGTAGCGGTTCGACTCTAAGCCGTGGAAAGAGTCAAGGTTTCTAGTGACATACCCAAGAGGAGCTTGGGAAGTAGATGTAGGCCGGTTGTGCCGAACCACTATAAATTTTCGGTGTCATTTTCTCTATCCCTCTCCTATTTAATTTTGCAATTAATTTGCTATTATAGTTTATTGTTTGAAATTAATTGCAACTTTTATTCCTTGAAATTAATTGGTCATATTTGTTTACTTTGATTGGTAGTTCTTAAATTTGCATATCTTTACCAATCTTATTATTAGAATTAAATAGAGTGCTTCAAAGTATTACTTTTAATTTCTTGATTAATTTGGGTTGAATTTATTTGCATGAAATTCTTGTTTAAATTACTTGTTAGTATAAAGTGTATTAATTTGTTTAATTGGGCCCACATTAGTAAAAAGTTTTAATTAGCTTAATAAAACCCTATTCACCCCCTCTAGGGTTGCCATACCACCCCCCTCTAGGGTTGCCATACCGGTCCAACAATATATAAGTATATATCTAAATAATTATAGACTAAACTTTTAAGATATTTTTGTAAACTTCTAAATTAAAATTACACGTTTAGAGACCATTAGTTTACACTTTATCGATATTTTCATCAACACATCCAGATAGACATTTAAAAACCTAGACAATATGACTTTTTGTCTTACACATATATACATTTTTAAATTATTTTTTCTTCCGTTGAATGTTTTTATTTTTATTTATATAAAAAAGGTAAAAATCTAAAACCTTATCTCTTAACTTCATGAAGTTTTTGGCTCCATCTTATATCTAAGATTTTTTTTTTTGAGCTCTTACCTTTTGGTCTAGAGTTAATATTTTAGATTAGTTAAATTATGTTCATGTTGGCTTGAATTTGAAAAGTTACATTTTTAAAAAGTTGACAGTCTTCAGTGCTAGTTTATTGTTATTTTTTAAAACATTTTTGGTATCTATAACATTTTTACTATAAATTTTAAAAAGATATTCATGTATTATATTTTCTTGAATGAAAATTATTATTATTATTATTTAATCAATTTTGGTAAAAATTAACTTTGAGAGACTAAATTTAAGATTCATTGAAAGTATGAGGACTAAAATTAGACAACTGAAACTATATGAACTAAAAGTGAACAAACTTTAAAGTATGGGACCATCAATAGTATTTTAACCTAAATTTTAATGGGTAATTGTAATGAGTAGTAATTTTAAGGATAATAACCAAGTATATAGCAACATTTTAAAAAAATTGCAAATATAGCAAAATCTATCAGTGATAGGCTTCTATCAATGGTGGACTCTTATGGTGTCTATTAGTGATAGACCACCTAAATCATAAAAGAATTGAATTTTATTATATCAGCCAAAGTAAACTTAGGCTTACACCTTATTTGGGATTGGATTTAAAATAGTAAAAAGACATTATGAGAAAACTTTTGTCATGAGTATCTGTTTTCAAATTTTAATTGATTCAATTTTTTAAGATGATTATTTTTCTTATATTTTAATAAATTGAGCTAGCTGGCACACATAGGCACGTCTATATTTAAACGACATAACTCCAGATGATTTTTATATAAATAAACCAACATTAGTCACAAAATCATATATGACATAATGTTTACTTTCTTAAAGTTCAAAATCTAAAATAGATATTTTAATAATTTAAAGGGACCAAAATGAGATAGATCTGAAAGTTTAAGGAAAGAAAGTTATTATTTCCTTTATTCTAAATTAGGGTAAAAAAACACATGATCAATAGATAATATAACAACCTTAAAAACTACGATACACATCATACAACCACCACACACATGCTACGATGGTTGAGTGGACAATTAACCTTCCAAAATCCCATGAAAAGAAAAAACTACTACACATAGCCCTAAACACAAACAAACATACACGAACAATCGATGATAATTAAAGAACAACTCTAATAAAAATAAATCTCTTCAGGAGAATTTTCTCCATCCAATTCGACATTGTTCGGAATATCTCTTAGCCACTTCCACCCAGAACACCCTTCAACTTCTTGATCAAAGCAGGGTCCAAGAACGTCGTCTTCGCGACTATATCGGTTGGCAACTCGTTGCCGAACAAGGCATAGTCCAGAATTTGTAGCCCTGGGTTGGGGCTACTGAAGCTGACAAACCCAAGAGCAGTGGTTTTCCCAGAGTTTATTTGGAAATGCAATAGACCTTGAGGGAATACCATAATGTCACCTTTGTACAATGTTTTGAAGTACACGGTATTTGCTGACGAAATAAACCCAGCACAAATTGTGCCTTCGACTACAAGTAGAACTTCAGAGGCGGCAGGGTGGGTGTGCATTGGTATCACACCGCCGATCGCTAAGTCAAGGCGAGCTAGCGAGATTCCAAGACCATTCACACCAGGGAATTGGGCAGTGAAGGCAGGAGTCACTGCGGCCTTAATAATGTTTGAAGTGTTACCTGTTAAAATATGAATAAATGATTAAAAAAGTATATATTTTAAGTTAAATAGTAGTTTAACGTAATATTATAATGGTCTAGTTCGAACCACTGTAATATTATTTCTCTTTACAATTGGAATATGCTTTTGTCCATGCCAAAAGCTTCTCCCTTACACAATTGTCATATTTAGTACTTTGGGAAGGAATCTAACAAAGACTTTTTGACAAAAGACACAAAAGCAGTTTTAGCCTAATTGCTTGTCTAGAAATAAGTTGAAAAGTACATTTTAGGAGCTTTTAAATTTGTTACCAAAACACTTTAGAATTTTGACTAAAAAACTTATTTTATAATCACTATCAAACAAACTACACTTTAATGCCATTTACTTGTTCAACAATTATCAATTTTCAATCTCAAGATTAATGAGAAGAGAAAAAAGTTAGAATATATTACATAACCTATGTCTTTAAATTTTTAGGTTTAATGAACATAGTTTAACATTACCAGCAACACCAAGTCCCGAATAAGCAAAGTCTTTTTCCGTAACAAGAGTTGCCTTCTTGCAAGGGTAGCCAGCAGGAGTATCAGCAGATTTGAGGTCAGCGACACAGAAATCTTGGACAAGAGCATCGGAAAAGGAAGCTACGAGGACGGAGAAGGCGAAGAAAAGAGGAAGAGCCATCATCTTCTTAGCCATAGATATAATAGAAATCAATGTGTGTCTACTTGAAGCAAATTAGGGGTTTGAGAGGCCATTTATATAGAAGTAAAGGGAGGGTATGTAAAAGGATAACAATGGGAATAGGGTATCCCATTCCCATGCATCATTTTGTGTCATTACTTGAAGTTGAAAGGATGTGATAAAGATTTGGACAAAAAATTTAGCTGTGAAGCATGTGAATGCTTCTGATTTTCCATTGATAAGACAACAAAAAGTTTCTTTTTGTATAATGTCAAAATCACTTAAAGGGGAAAAAATATCTTACACAAAAATATCTTCTTCTTCTTTTTTATGTTTCAAATAAGAACCCAAAGCTTTTTTGCATTCATGAAATATTTCAGACAAAGTACTCAAATTTTCAGAGAATGTTCAGCTTTAATGATTATAATAAGATTGCAAATTTAATAATTAACCACAAAAAGTGAGTAAAAGAAAAAAAAAAAAAGATGTTATATAATATGCGATTAATCGGTAAGAATTAGAATGTGTTTGAGGTTGTTTTTTAGAATGTTAAAAGTAATTAATGTAAGAAACTTAATCGCTTTGAGTGTTTGGTAAGATTGATTGGGAATAAATTTGTTTGGACTACTTTCTTAATTAACTTATTTTCTACTCACTTTTAAAAGTAGATTCTTGTAGAATCAACAACTTCCCTAACAAATTTTTAATTTTGTTTTTTATAAATTTAAATTTATTTTGTATATTTAATTTATTCCTCAAGAAGCTAATTCTTAAATTTTTAAATTAATTAGTTCAATCCAATGCCACTTATCTTTTTCTTTAAATAATATCATTTAAAAAAAGTGCACCTATTTCTCTTATATTTAACAAATAATCCTATAATTAAGAAAATAATAGAAAGCAAACAAAATATAAATTAAAGTTGAAAACATATATATGAAATAGCATTTTAAATAAATATTTAAAAATATAAATTATCAACAAAAAAAATTATACAAATTTTAATAGTGGGTATACTTAGTCATTATTATTAATCAAAACAATTTATCATTATTTAGCAAATACTATAACCTACTTTGTTAGGTTTAAAGCTGAATTTTACTACATTTTACAGCTAATTTTTTTTTTTTTGTAGAAACACACAGTTTTCGGTACTTATTTTAAAAGCTGCTACAACTCCAAATTAAGCCTTAGTATATTTAAAATAGAATTTGAGTTTCATTTCATTAGATTTACGCATATGCATGAGTTTGTTGTAATTGATCATGAAGTATCAAAACCTTATAACTTACTATTAGTGTGTAATGCTTTCTCCTAATAACTGTTGGATGAATATACATACTTCTTAATATTCACTGGATATGAATTTGAGGTATTTCTAACATTTTCTCACATAGGAAAATTTTCACAGATAGAAAAAATGTCAAACTATTTACAGAAAATAGCAAAAAAAAACACTGATAAACATTGATAGACTTCTATTAGCATCTATTAGTGATAGACTTCTATAATTTCTATCACAACTATCTAAAAATTTTGTTATTTTGTGTAAATAGTTTATCTTATTTTTCTATTTTTAAAAATTCTCCTACATTTAATGATGTAGAACTGCTTCTTCGAATAATTTCTCGATTTATACACTCTCGAGGAAACGTAAAATATTTATTTGAATTAAAAAATGTTAATTAACCAAACCAATTTTTTGTGCAACACATTTAACTTATAAAAAAGAAAAGAAAAAAAAAAAGACCCAAAATGATTTTTGAAAAAGAGAAAAAATCCAAAGTGGGTCCATTTTATAGTCACATGAAGAAGAAAGGAAGAGGATAGAGTAATGGAAGGGCAAAAGAAGACATAATATAACAGCTAGCTCTGTATTTGCAAGAGCCAATTATCTTCTTTGAATTTGAAGTCATTCAGAGCTTTGTGTGGAGGAGAAAGGTTCCCTATCTTGTGGGTTACTTGATCTTTTACTGCCTTCCATTGGATGTTCTTAAATTTGGATGACTTATCTTTGTTGTCCTCACATAATATTTACCTTTTTTTTTCGATTCTCACGATCTTTATAAGATACATAGTTATCTGATATAGTATATATATCATAACTATAAAGTTTAAATAAATATATTCGATCAAAAATTGAGATCTGATGTAAGAATGGTGAACCCAAAGAGACATCATACATCTTGAGGGGACATGTTGAGCACGACTCTCACAATTTTTACTCCTCTCATAGTCAGTTGATTTTGAGATGAAACTTCATATTTGTATGATAGACTCAACCCAATCTAACTCGATTTTTTTTTATCTTCTTTGTTTTTTAGTGGTGATGAATTGGCGTTGATTTTTCTTTATGTTGATGATTGTCCACACATCTATATCTTTGACGAGTAATATTTGAGTGCATGGAGATCTCCTTCAATTACGAAGTGAAAAAAATATTAACAAATATCTTTTTTTAAAAAAAGAAAAGTTTACCATGTGACAATTTGTGAATGGACACTTGAGTGGGTTACACAAACATTGCAATCCGTAATGCACCCAAATATTTTTCATTTTGAGAGTATATATATACATTGGCGTTAATGGAATAGAACTAGACCTTTGAAGATTATTTTTAATCTTGAAATTTTTGTTTGATTTTGTTTTAAAGCTTTCAACATATTTATTTTAATCTCAAACTTTTAATAAGATAATTGTTATGGGTAATTCTGGATTGAAGGGCAAAATTGGAAGAACGGAAATTAGGACACAAAACGGGTCAAGAACAAGGGCTTGAGATGAATTGTAGGGGGACAAGAAGGAGTGACATGGGCTAACGCCCATGCCACAAGGGTCAGCCTCGACCCGAGCTGAGGCCACAACGGACAAATGGCGTAGAACGTGGGTCGAAGCCCAAGTCATGGGACTCAGTCACGGTCGATCCGAGGCATGTACCTCGGATCCGGAGAAAATCAGGAAAGGAAAGAGGAAGGAGAAGACTCTGTTAATAGCAGGTGATAGGTCAAAAAAAGGTAAGTAAAATCAAGTACCAAACTTCCTTCTTGTTTCATCATATTGAATTATTGACTCACATCGGAGTTTGTGTGGCCTAGCACCACGGCGGTGTGCAGATTCTTAAGGTTTTTCCCTCAATTACAAATTTATCGTTATTGTCACGTGGACGTCAGGTAAATCTTCCCTTAGCCAAAATGTGGCATCAACAATAATTATTATAATATTTGTGGAAAAAAGATAGAACTAAATAATTTACATAATCAATTCTTACACATCAATTATGTGCATGATATTTTAAATAATTTTATGTATTTTATTTCAACGATCAATTTTCATCTTATAATAATAATTAAAAAAATACATCCAAAGGTAAATTTTAGAGTAAATTTTAAATTTAAATATCTTTTAAAGCTTAAATAATCGAAACCTGCATAATTGAGAGGTATTTGAAATAATTTAAGCTAATTTGAAAAGGGTTGAGTTAAAAGACAGAGCACAACAAATGGTCCGACAGTGAAAAGTCACATGAGCCACAAGAGGATCACTTGCACTTCCAATTTCCTCATTGTTTTTATTCACAGAAAAAAAAAAAAAAAAACAAAAAAACATTTTCACTAAGCTTCTTTTTTTTTTCTTTTTTTTTTTTTTTTAATTTTCACAAAGGTAGATCCAACCTAAAATTACAAATTAATCTTTGTAAGCTCTACTTGACGAAGAAATTTTTTTTCTAAATACTTATTACCTAAGTTTTTAAATTCAACAAATTTACTCCTCCAATTTATTTTTAGTAGTACTCTTCAGACATGTTTGGAAGTGATTTCAAAATGACTAAAGTGATTTCAAAATGACTAAAATCATTTTTGTTATTTTCAAAACCATCGTGAAATATATTTTTAATTCTTCAAAACTAATTTTTGATGATTGAAAATTGCATTTAAAAGTGTAAAATTGAAAATTAAATTGATTTTGAGTGATTAAAGTGTGTTTTTGAGTGATTTTAAAAATGACAAAAGTAATTTTAATGATTTTAAAATCACTCTCAAACACCCTATTAGTCTCTTCATCGAATTTTTTTTGTTAATTTCTAACAGAAATTTAATATGGCATTTTTTTTTTCTTGTTCTTCTTTCTCTCCCTCCCCTTCGCTCAACTTCTCCTATCCTATCATGGTTGCCACCGAGCTTTATTGTCCGTCGACCTGTTTTTTTCTTCTCCTTCTTTCCTCTTCTTTTCTTTTTCTCCATCTCCTCCTCATTTTTCCCTTTCCATTTTACTTTTAGAAAAAAAATAGAGGAAGGAACTCCTCCTCTAATCTCAGATTTGCAACTAGAGATGTTCAAATGACCTTACAACCTGAACGACTCCAACTATCCCATTTAAAATGTAAGGGTTGGATTGGATTAGTTTTGGTCGTAGGTGGGCTAAAAAAGAATTTGGGTTGACCCAATGCAACATGAATTACGTATATATTAATAAATATATTAATAAATATATATATATATATATATATATATATATATCTTTGTTCAAAGTTTGACTACTTTAGAGGGATGAATTTGTGATTTTTTAATACTTTTATTTTAAAATTGTTATGATGTTTTCTTTGTTTAAAGTTTGTAGTAAATATCATAAATATTTGGTATTTAACATTTGAATTTTATGAGATTTTAGCTTTTAGTCATATGTATTGTAGATAAATTTACGTTTTAAATTAAAAAGAAAAAAATTATAACCTGACAACTCAACTCGAATATTAAGGGTTGGGTTGGAGACTTAATTCTGGTCTTTTGGGTTGTCTACTTAACGAACGTGAATTTTTGAATTGGTAAAAAAAAAAACACATCCAACCCAACCCATGTACACCCTTGTCTGTCTCCTTCCTTCTTTTCTTTTTAAAGTAAAATGGGAGGGGGGTTTAAGTACTTTCTAGTTTATAATAATTTAATATTGTATTAGAGCATGATGTTGTGAGTTTGAGCTTGCACGTGAGGGGTAATGCTATGAATGTTGATATAATATTATATTTACCATAACTTATCAACTTCAACTTTTGGGTTAATTGGTGATTTGAGACTTAGTATCATAAGAAATAATTCATGTATCTCATAAAGATTGCGAGGTATCTACATCTTCTCAATGTGCATGATGAGATCCTCAACATGTCCCCTTAATATGGTGCCTCTTTGAGTTTTTTATTTTTAAGTTTTGATGTCAATTTTTTTGAACCAAATACTCTTTTTTTTTTTTTTGGATTTTATAGGGTTTGAAACCATATTTGAAAAACATAGAGTTCTATCTCAAAATTAATTGGCAGTGAGAGAAGTAACTCATTAATGTTGTATTCTAATCTTTCCACTGTGGCTCTTCAACATGTACGTGCAATTATCGGTTCTTAACTTTTGGAGACAAACAAGCTCACACACCTTTTGATTATCAATTATATACAAATTCACCATAGACAACTCTTAAATGACGTTGATATATGACAACTAATGAATAGAAGTAATGTGAATATTGATTTTTCATTCGATTCTATATATCTAGTACTAAACTTCCCTCGAAGAGCACCATTCTACCATACAAGTATTTTGTGCATCTTGGCCAATTAAAGCACAAGTGAATAAATATGTGTGGACATACCATAACACTGCGACTACCCTTCAGGCTCTTCTTTCTCGTTGAGTATACTCTTAATGACTCCTTGAATATAAATATTGGACTTCGTTGATGTCTCATTGTGTTAGATATTATATTAAATTTGTCTTCACTTATCAACTTAAATTTTTAAGTCAATCGACGATTTAAGATGGTATCAAAGCCGGTTGCTTCGGGATGTCCTTGGTTCAAGCCCTTACATTGTTGTTTCCTCCCTAATTAATATCCATTTCTAAATATTATAATTGTTTGCTCTTTCTCACAATGGATCCTTTTAATTTTTTGGATTTGGGTTTTAAAAATTATAATTGTTTGCTCTTTCTCACAATCTCTTGCCGATTATTTTCATCATTTTTCTAAAGAGACATTTGAAAATTCTTAGTACACTAATAGATATTGATAGAAGTCTATCAATGTCTATCACAACTATCTAAAAATTTTGCTATTTTATATAAATAGTTTCTCTTATTTTTTATTTTTAAATACTATTTTTTATTTTCAAAACATGTTTGAATTTTGACAATATCCTTAAAAATATTATTTTTGCTATAATTTATGGCAATTTTAATCAAACTAAATTAAAATATTACTCATACTAAAATTTTTTAATGTAAAGTTCAACTCTAACTAATCCATCTAAGGACCTACTAGAAGTAAAGATAACTACAATTTTAGTTTAAAATACTATTTCTGTACTCCTTATAATTTGTCTCATTCACTTTTGATCATCTACATACAAATGTCCAAATTTAGTCTTATTAATCTCTGTAAATCTTTAAATTAATTTTTATTGCTTTCTCCAACAAAATATTTATATAATATGTATTACTGTTCTATCTATACATTTTGAAAATATATTCATATTAGATTTTCTTCCATAAAAATTATTATTATGACTCAATCAAGTATGTAAAATAAGTATGATTTGTTGGTTAAAGAATTATTTTTAGAAATATTCAACAAAAATGGAAGTATTGATTAATGGTTTTTATCCAACTATATATGATTGGTAGAAATTTACATAAAAAGACATATAAGCATATAAGAAACAAAAACACCAAAATTTTCATATGTTAAATTTCGTTTCAAACATATCTTTAAGGTTATTGTTATTAAACAACGTTAATTGGAAAAGAAATGTGGAGAGTAATTAGAGTTTATTGTTAATGATATGAATAGACAACAAATATTTTGTTGTAAATTCAGCTAATACATGCAATAAAACGATAGTCATCCATTTTGTTTTAGTTTTGTCCAAGGTTTGAAATATTGATGTCGATGGAAATATCGAGATCTTGATTTTAAGGAAATTTCGATAGAAATTTCGATAAAATATCGATTTCGATGGATATTTCTGAAAAAATTATAAAAACAAAAAGTTTTAAAAATAAATTTAAATAAGTAAATAAACATTTTATTATTTTCAAATAAGTAAATAGATCTATTATTTATATTATATTTATATTTGTGGCATTTTAATGCTTATTTTTTTGTATTTTGTGGATTTTTCTACCATAAAATGGAAATATCGATTCACCCCTCATATTGATATCGAACTCATGGAAACGTAGAAATATCGATAAAAATATCGACATATAGATGAAAATTTAATACTATGGTTTTGCCCTACAACCAAACATGCCTTAATAATCTCTTATATATAACTCTGTTCTTTTTTACTAATGGATCTCACTTGAAATTGAATTTTAAATCAATCTTTACATTCAACAAAATGGCAAAGCTTTCCTACGTGATTGTCCTCTTCATGGTTGCCATGTCATCCATCGTTGGAGCATACGACGTTCTTCTTGGTGCCTACTATGGACTTGATGGTAACAACCTGCCATCACCACTGAAGGTGGTGCAACTCTGTAGAAAATACAACATTCGTCGCGTTCGATTGTCTGAACCAAACCTCGATGTTCTCAAAGCGTTTCGTGGCATGGAAATTGACCTCTCTTTTGGTGTGCCCAACAGCTTGATCACAAACATGGCCACCAATCACAATGCGGTGGAGGAGTGGTTTATCACCTACATCTCACCCTTCATCGGCGATTTCACCATCAACTACATCGTTGTTGGTGAAAATGCCATCCCTGGACTTGACGGCTGCATATGGTCGGTCATGAAATCCCTTCAAGATCTCCTCAATGCTCATTACCTTGGACAAGTGAAAGTCACCACATTGGTTGGCTTATCCGCATTGGCCGTTAAAAGCCCTCCATCTTGCGGTGCGTTTGTCCCAACGATTGCCGAGAACATGAGAGGAATCCTCCAGTTCTTATGGAGACAAGGGTCACCATTGATGGTTAGCTTACATTTGTATACAACATGTGTTTACAGTGGCAATATAAGTTTGGGTTATGCAACATTCACCGAAGAAAACTCGTCGGTTCGCGATGGGGACTTAAGTTATAACAACTTGTTTGATGAAATGGTGGATGCATTTTATGTTAGAAAAGAAAAAAGGTGTGGATGACACAAATGTGGAGAAAGTGATATCTTGATTCAACAAAGCATGCCTTTATATAGGCTTACAAACTATAACCATAGAATTTCAATGGTTAAGAAATCATAAACAATCTTACTTAATTCTCATAACTTCTAAACTCCCAAAGAGCTCAATGGACACTATTGGTTACAAAAACCAAAAGTCACAAGTCAAGTTTAATATTAAAACTTCCATTATTCAAATTAGTTTTTCATATTTTCAACATTTTATGCAGCAATCGATAAGGCAGATGTTGGAGATGTGGCCATTGCAGTGGGGGAAACTGGGTGGCCAACTTGTGGGAATTATAATGCTACATCACCGTCGCTTGCAGCTACATACAACAGAAATTTTAAGAGTCACATTAGCTCTGGCAAGGGGACACCAATGAAGTCAAATATTTATATTCAAGGATTCATCCAGAGTATATTTAACGAGAATGAAGAGCCTGAAGGAGAGTCCCAGTGTTATGGCATGTTCAATGTTGATTCCACACCTATTTATTCGCCTGTGTATTAATTGGTTTAGGCACATAAATTATTCATATGGTAATAAATGTTTTTTTTTTCAAGGGGAGTTTTTAGTACCCACTATTAAGATTGTAGGGGAGAATTAGTGTCCATATATCAACAATCATATATAAGATTAGTGTGGGGTGAAATAGTATAATTGATGACCAAAATGTATGTGTGCTTGTTTGTCTAAAAATCTTTTGAGATAAAAATCATCGTGTGCAAATGCTTGTTGAGGAAGCGTCACTGAAAATATAGAGAGGTCTCATCGGTGGCATATTCAGAAATTCACGTTAGGGGAACACAAATTTATACAAAGTTTGAAGTTTAGCCCATGAACTTCTAGGTTTGTGTTTATGCATATATATAATGGTGAACTTCTATATATTTTTTATATGTAATAAATATATATATAAAACGTCATCACTTCAAGGGGTATATGCTCCTAGCCCCTTAATGGATCTTCTCCTGGATCTCATAATATTTATAAGAATACTCTTGTAATTATCAATTGGTTTTGAGATGAAACCACATGTATATCTAATATAGTATCAAAGTTCCTAAAGTTCAAACAACTATTCGGTCAAAATCATCAATAAATTTAAAAGCTTAAGTTGATGGATTATTGTAAATTTAATATTACATCAATACTCTAATAAAATGTTGGTGAAAACAAACATAGAATCAACACAAATTTTCCACTATATTGAAGTTTTAAATTTTCATCAATGTAATTTCGCCCTATAATGAAGTTTTAAAATTAAATTTGCTCAAATATTAACTTTAAATTTGTATTACCTAATTCTCGTTTGATAACCATTTCATTTTTTAAAAAATTAGACCCATATAAACACTATTTTTACCTATAATTTTCTTGCTTTATTAATCATATTTTGAAAACTAAACCAAATAGTTTTTTTAAATAAAAAAAATAAAATTGATTTAAAATGTAAATATGTTTTTAAGGAAGGTGAAATGCTTAACTAAAAATTGGGAAGAAAAAAAACAAATAGAATAAAACAAAATGGTTAGCAAACTTGAGTTTAGCTCCACAGTAATTGACATGATCTTCCTCGAATGTTCGATCCCCCAGCCCAACAGTTGTTGTACTAAAAAAATGCTTGAGTTTAAAAAACTGTCCAGGTAGATTTCTAAAATTTCCATAAGAACAATAACCTAGCTTAAAGAGATTAATGTTTGGTTTCAAACAAGGTCTAAAATGTCGATGTCAATAAAAATGTCTATGAAAATATCGATAAAATGTCTAGACAAATTATAAAAATAAAAATTCAAAAAAGATTTAAATTAGTAAATGAACATAGAATTTTTAATTAGTTAACAAGGTTTATTATATTTTGAAATTTATTCCAAAATATAATCTTAAATAGTGGTTTTTTTTATTATCCATGCTAAAATTTGAAACAAATACATGTAATTATATTTATAACATCGTGAGACACGTAAAATTTTTTAGGTAAATAATTTAACGATATCTTTTGAGATGAAATTAATGGTAAAAATGATATTAATCTTCGTAATTTTTAAACCTCAACCTCGCTTTACAACTTTTATCCTGTGGATTTCAATTTTTCATTTGAGTTTTGAACGACTCTTATGACTGTTTGATTAGTAAAATATTCTATTAAGTATTGACTACTCTCATTTTGTATTTGAATAACTCTTTTAGTTCATTAAGGACATATTTGGGAGTAATTTTAAAATGCCTAAAATTACTTTTGTCATTTTCAAAATCACCGTGAAATATGTTTTTAATCCTTCAAAACTAATTTTGATGATTGAAAATTGCATTTAAAAGTGTAAAATTGAAAATTAAATTAATTTAGAGTGATTAAATTGTGTTTATTAGTGATTTTAAAAATGACAAAAGTGATTTTAACGATTTTAAAATCACTTCCAAACATGCTCTAACGTGGTTCATAAATGACAACAATTATTAAGGTTGTGCAAGTAGGTGTAAAGGAAAATGCATTATAATGTATTTGTACTAGTTGGGCACTTGTTTGATAGTTGTTTTGTTTGATATGTTTGAATGTTGTTGTGTTAAACTAAAGTATTAATCGTTGGTATTAATTTACTATAGTAGACTTAAGTTGTTTTAGATAATAGACTGAGTGCTTAACTTTTGTTCTAGGAATGACGTGAGAAGAATTCTTAGATTTACATGAATGTTGTAATTATCGTCAACATTGATGTATTCAGTTGAACTCTAGAATGAATGTTGTATTTTTACTAAGTCTTACACGAACCCATTGAAATGGTGAAGCGAAGCTACCAAGTAAATGATTCTTATTTTAATGTAGTTACTTGTGACAACACTTCTAATTAGTTTCTTTGTAGAAAATTTATCAAATTTGGTTATTAAATTTGTCTCTTCAGGGCAGTCTTCAATAGTTTCTTTGTACAAACGTTATCAACTTTATCGTTATATATAAAAGTTCTTATTTATGTCTATACCTATTTTGTGTCAAAATAGAATTAAATTGATGACGGAAATCATGTGTAATGACAAGTTCAAACAAATAATTTTCTATCATTATAATCATTTATTTGATTAACGGTTTTTATCCATCTAACTATATATGATTTGTAGAAATTTACATACAAGAACATATAAGCATAGAAACAAAAATACAATGTTTTAAGAAAACAAAATTATTATTCTTTCAATGTCATGCAAACAAGTTTTGGTAGAAATCCTAATAGTTTGTTCTTCATAAAAGTTGTCCAAACAAGTCAAAATTAACCACATTTTCAAATAAAAACACCACAATTTTCATCTGTCAAATTTTGTTTCAAACATATTTTTTTAAGGTTGTTATTAGACAACGTTAATGAGAAAAAAATGTGGAGAGTAGTTAGAGTTTATTGTTAATGATATGAATAGACAACAAATTTTTTTGTTGTAAATTCAGCTAATACATGCAACAAAACAATAGCCATCCATTTTGTTTTAGTTTTGCCCTACAACCAAACATGCCTTCATAATCTCTTATATATAACTATGTTACATTGGCTCTCACTTGAAATTGGATTTTAAATCAATCTTACATCGGACAAAATGGCAAAGCTTTCCCAAATGATTGTCCTCTTCATGGTTGTCATGTCATCCATTGTTGGAGCCTACGACGTTCTTTTAGGCGCCTACTATGGACTTGCTGGTAACAACCTGCCATCACCATCGCAGGTGGTGCAACTCTGTAAAAAATACAATATTCGTCGTGTTCGATTGTCTGAACCAAACCTCGATGTTCTCGAAGCGTTTCGTGGCATGGGAATTGACCTCTCTTTTGGTGTGTCCAACAACTTGATAACAAACATGGCCACCAATCACACCGCGGTGGAGGAGTGGTTTATCACCTACATAGCACCCTTCATCGGCGATTTCACCATCAACTACATCATTGTTGGTGACAATGCCATTCCTGGACTTGACGGCTGCATATTGCCGGTCATGAAATCTCTTCAAGATCTCCTCAATGCTCGTTACCTTGGACAAGTAAAAGTCACCACATTGGTTGGCTTATCCGCATTGGCCGTTAAAAGCCCTCCATCTTGCGGCGCGTTTGTCCCAACCATTGCCGAGAACATGAGAGGAATCCTCCAATTCTTATGGGGACAAGGGTCACCATTGATGGTTAGCTTACATCTATATACAACATATGTTTACAGTGGCAATATAAGTTTGGGTTACGCAACATTCACTGAAGAAAACTCGTCGATTCGCGATGGGGACTTAAGTTATAACAACTTGTTTGATGAAATGGTGGATGCATTTTATGCAGCAATCGATAGGGCAGATGTTGGAGATGTGGCCATTGCAGTGGGGGAAACTGGGTGGCCAACTTGTGGGAATTATAATGCTACATCACCGTCGCTTGCAGCTACATACAACAGAAATTTTAAGAGTCACATTAGCTCTGGCAAGGGGACACCAATGAAGTCAAATATTTATATTCAAGGATTCATCCAGAGTATATTTAACGAGAATGAAGAGCCTGAAGGAGAGTCTCAGTGTTATGGCATGTTTAATGTTGATTCCACACCTATCTATTCGCCTGTGTATTAATTGGCTTAGGCACATAAATTACTTATATGGTAAAATGTTTTTTTTTCAAGGGAAGTTTTTAGTACCGACTATTAAGATTGATGGGGTGAATTAATGTCCATATTACTTCTACTCATTGGGTGTCATATATCAACAATCATATATATGATTAGTGTGGGGTGAAATAGTATAATTGATGACCAAAATGTGTGTGTGCTTTGTCTAAAAATCTTTTGAGATAAGAATCATCATGTGTAAGTGCTTGTTGAGGAGGCGACACTGAAAAGATAGAGACGTCTCATCGGTGGCATATCCAGAACTTCACGTTAGGGGAACACAAATTTATACAAAGTTAGAAGTTTAGCCCATGAACTTCTAGATTTGTGTCTATGCATAGATATAATAGTGAACCAACAAAGGATGGAAGAACTGGAAGATCAATATTCGTGCCTCTCCCAGACCACTAAGTCAAAGTTTGATCTTATATTTAAAATGAAATAGGTAACATGTTGATTATATATCAATATAAGGCTATATATTTTATATATATATATATATATATATATATATATATATATAACGTTATCACTTGAGGGGGCATATGCTTCAAGTCCCTTAATAGATCTGTCTCTGGATCTCATAATATTTACAAGAATACTCTTGTAATTATCAATTGATTTTGAGATGAAACCACATGTATATCTAATATAGTATCAAAGTTCCTAATTAAAGTTCAAGCAGCTATTTGGTCAAAATCATCAATAAATTTAAAAGCTTAAGTTAATGGATTATTGTAAATTTAATATTACATCAATGCTCTAATAAAATTTCAGTGAAAACAAACATAGAATCAACACAAATTTTCCACTATATTGAAGTTTTAAATTTTCATCAATGTAATTTCACCCTATAATGAAGTTTTAAAATTAAATTTGCTCAAATATTAACTTTAAATATGTATTACCTAATTTTCGATTGATAACTATTTCTTTTTTTTCTTTTTTTTCTTTTTTTTTTTGAAAATTAGACCCATATAAGCACTATTTTTACCTATAATTTTCTTGCTTTATTACTCATATTTTGAAAACTAAACTAAATAGTCTATAAACACTTTTAAAATGTAAACGACAAATATCGAAACCAATGGATGAAAGAGTTGTTTATAAACTTATTTTTCAAAAACAAAAACCAAAAAAATCAAATGGTTACCAAGTGAGTCCTTGATTTTTTATTTTTGGTTTTTGAAAATTAAGCTTATAAACATTATTTCCACTCATAAGTTTCTATGCTTTTTTACCCATTTTCTACTCATATTTTAAAAATCAAGTCAAGTTTTGATAATTAAAAAAAGTTAATTTTTAAAAGAAAAATTATTATAAATAAAAAAATTATCAAACTATTTACAAGTATAGAAAAATTTCACTGTCTGTCACGATTCACGATCTATCATTGATAGACAGTGAAATTTTTCTGTAAATAGTTTGATATTTTTTTCATTTTTTAAAACAACTCTTTTTTAAAAAGTAATTTTTGTTTTTATATTTTGACTTGAAAATCGAGTTGTTTTTTTAAAAAAAAAATAAAAAGATGAAGTCGTAAGAAAAAAAAATAAAAAGAAGCAAATATAAATTTTAAAAACAGAAAATTAAAAATAAAATTGTTATCAAACAAAACCTAAAAGATTATAAAACAAGTATAGAAACCAAAATGGTAACTTTTTTAACTGATATTTTAACCATCGAAATGTGTGGTCTTCAAAGGTCAACACAAGCTAAAAACAAGGTTGTTCCCATTGTTAAAAAGGAGAGAAACATGGAGAGATTGACTTTTTTTTTTTTTTTTTTACAACATAGGATCCTTAATAAACTTGAAATCCCCTTTAAATCATACATCCAAAAACCCCATATTGTGTTGTTTCTTTGAAAATTTTCTTCAAACAAACAAAAGAGAGTGATCACAAACTTGGGATTTTTATTATTCCAATCCCCATTAAAAAAAATGGCCAAACTTGCCCAAATTGTCTTCTTAATGGCTTCAATAATAATGGCCGCTACCGTAGTCGGAGCATACGATGTTCTTCTCGGAGCTTACTACGGTCTCAGGGGTGACAACCTGCCTCAACCGTGGAAGGTGGTGCAACTCTGTGAGAAATACAACATTCGTCGAATTCGATTAGATGTACCAGACATCGACGTTTTAAATGCTTTTCGCGGTGCATAAATTGACCTATCTTTTGGCATACGAAATGACATGTTAACAGATATGGCCACTAATAAAGCTCTTGTAGAAGAGTGGTTCAATACCTACGTTAAACCCTTCATTGATGATTTCAAAATCAATTACATTATTGTTGGTGATAAGGCCATCCCAGGACTTGACAATTGCATATTGCCAGTCATGATGTCCCTTCAAGATCTTCTCAATGCACATTATCTTGGACAAGTCAAGCTCACCACGTTGATCGGGTATGGTTAAAACCATCGTCTAACTCAAAAGCTTAAGTATAAAGATCAAAACAAAAGTTAAAGTAATATGAGAAAAAATATCTTTTTGGTCCTTAGGTTTTGGATCTAGTTTTTATTTGGTCCATAGGTTTCAAAATGTTACATATTTAATCCTTAAGTTTTGATTTTAATTAGTTTCAATTTAGTCCTTAAGTTTTAAAATATTACAATTTTACTCTTGAAATTTGAGTTTTGTTTCTATTCTCGGTCCCTAGGTTAAAAGATTTTACATTTTTTTATTAAATACTCACTTTTAGTCGTTGACGTCAATGTCTATTAATTAATTTAAAATAATTATGAAGTGAAATTTTAAATTTAATTTTAAAAGCGATGAAAAATAGTGAAACTTAATTAATTAAGATTATTTTTAATTATTTTGAATTTATTGACATATATTAAAATTAAAGACGGAAAATGAGTATTTAATGAAAAATCGAGGTTAAAAGTGTAAATCTTGAAACCCTGGGGATCAAATTGAAACAAAACTCAAATGTCAAGGGTAAAATTGTAACATTTTGAAACTCAAGGACTAAATTGAAACCAAACTCAAAATTTAAGGACTAAATGTAAAACATTTTGAAACTCAAGGACTAAATAGAAACTAGACCTAAAACTTAGGAAACTAAAACGGTATTTTTTTCCGTGAAGTAAAATTTATTGGTATGCTTGATAGGTACCAAGCAGCATTAGTCTCTAAAGACCCTCCATCCAGTGGTGCATTCCATCCTACGGTAACTGAGAACTTGAGAGGCATTCTCAAATTTTTATCGGAAGAAGGGTCGCCTTTGATGGTTAGCGTATTCCCCTATCGAAAATATAAGTTCGATGGGGGTATAAGTTTGAGTTACGCAATATTTAACAAGACAAAGCCAGTAGTTCGCGATGGAGAATTGAATTATTACAACTTGTTCGATGCAATGGTGGATACATTTTATGCAGCTATCGACAAAGAATTGGTTGGAGATGTGACTATTGCAATTGGAGAAACGGGATGGCCAACTTGTGGAAACGATGTCGATGCAACGCCAGCCATCGTGGAGGAGTACAACAAGAAATTTATGCGACATATTTGCTCCGGTAACGGGACACCAAAGAAGCCAAATGTTTTTCTTGAAGGTTTCATACAAAGTATATTCAATGAAGATGAGAAGCCTGAAGGGGACTCACAATGTTATGGGATGTTTAATGTCAACATGAACCCTACTTATTCATTGTTAAGTGCAAGAACATAAAACGATCATGTTAGGAAAAAAAAAAAATTAGCTCAAAATCATAATTTTTTTTATTGAGAATAATAATTTTTCTTTAATCCAAAAATTAGCAATGTGTGAACTTGCAATTTTTGAATCCTTAATTTTGACTAGTGTTTGAAAATTTTGCTTTTTGATTAATTTATGCTAAATTCAATTGTAATGTTGTTTTTTTTTTATTGAAGTTTCATCAAATTTGTTGAAAAGATATGTTTTATGGTTTATTAAATACTCATAAAATATTATTTTAAATAATTCTTCAAAGAAAGCCTATCAAAAGGGTTCCAAACGAAAGGGGGAAAAACTATAAAAAGAAGGAAAATTACTATGAATAGAAAAAATATCAAACTATTTACAAATATAAAAAGATTTTACTGCATATCAGTGATAGTGTGCGATAGAATTCTATCGCAGTATATAGCTAATAGACAGTAAAATTTTTCTATATTTATAAATAATTAAACTCATTTTTCTATATTTGAAAATAGCCTTAAAAAGAAGAATATTTCCTATGAGTATAAGGAGTTGCAAGAGCTATCTAAATTTGAAGACTAATTTGAATAGAATTGAAAGTTTATGATTAAATTAATATAATTTTATTAGTACAACATGTAGAGATAAGGGGATTTAAACCTTTGATTTTAAGAAAATAAAGTAATTATCAACTACGGTGGAGTTGTGCTTGTTTTGGTAGCTCTTATATCACCTAATCCACTATAACATTGTATTAAATTTTTGTCGACATGTTTAATATTTCCATCGATATTTCTACGTTTCCATGGAGTTCACCATCGTAATGAGGGGTGAATTGATATTTCCATTATATCGTAAAAAAAAATACACGTAACATAAAAAATAATAAAATGTCAGTAATGTAAATATGATATAAACAATAGACATGTTAACTTATTTAAAAATCATAAAATGTTTATTTGCCAATTTAAATTTTTTTTGTTTTTATAATTTTCTAGAAATATCAATCGACATCAACATTTTTTCGATATTTCCATAAAATTAAGACCTTAATATATCCGTCGACGTCTACATCGACATTTTAAACCATAAATATCTTATTTTAAAACTTCACTAACTTTTCTAATATATATAAAGAATATATATATATATATATAGTTAAAATATCATTTTGATACCCATACTATGAAATTTGTTCGATTTTAGTCTCTAACTTTCAATTGTCCAATTTTAATCCCTATACATTCAATAAATCTTAAATTTAGTTACTCAAACTTAATTTTTTCCGAAATTAATTAAATAATAATTATGATTTTCACACAAAAAAATATTATAAAAATGAATATGTTTTCAGAATTTATAGTTAAAAATGCCAGATAACAAAAAAAATACCCCTCAAGATGGTTCCTCGAATCTCAATTTCCTTTTATCAGATCGAATACCCATTTTGCCTTTATGAGCTCTGACACCATATTAGATAACATAGAGTTACGTTCTATCTCAAAACCAATTAACAATGAGAAAAAATTAATTCATCCATCTTATAAAAAGGAGAAATTTTTAAAAATAGAAAAATAAGGGAAATTATTTACACAAAATAACAAAATTTTTAGATAGTTGTGATAGACGCTGATAGAAGTCTACTAAGGTCTATCAGTGCTAGAAATGATAGAAGTCTATCACTTATAAATGCTGATAGAAGTCTATCATTATCTATTAATTTTTTTTTTTTTTTTTTTTTTTTTTTTTGCTATTTTCGATTTGACTTTTTTTCTATCTGTGAAAATTTTCTTATAAAGAGTATAAGATCCCTTGATTTTTCTAATATAGAATCCTGATCAACACAAAATATAAGAATCAAAATGGTATTTGAAAACACTTCCATTCATCCATTTTCTTATGACATATCAAAGTAGAAAACTATTTTACTTTTATTATACAATTATTATGATTATATATGCATTTAGGCATTACCCAACTTGGTATTCTCCACTCTTTCAAGATCATGATAATACTTCAATCACTAAAATTAATATAAGAAAGAACCTCAAGAAATTTTCTGGCCAAAAGAGTCCAATCAAAGGCGAGAAAGAGGCCTATTTTCACCACTTGCACTGTTGAGAAATGGGTAATCTGTGTAGCCAACAACAGGATCTTGTGTATAGAAAGTCTTCCTAACATACTTGTTCAATGGTGCATTGAGCTTAAATCTCAAAGCCAAGTCAGGGTTGGCAATGAAAAGCCTACCATACGACACCAAGTCCGCATCTCCATTCTCGATCGCTTCCATTCCTAGTTTCCGAGTGAACCCGCCGCTGCAAATGAATGTTCCTTGATAAGTTCTTCTCAAAGTCCTCATAAACTCGGCTTCCTCGTCTTCGCTTCCCGGCCTGCCTGACTCGGTCTGGCCATAGGCTGTGTACCGAGGTTGAGTTACATGGAGATAACTCAGCTTTCCACCAACTTCTTGTTGGAGTTTGTTGAGTTGATCAACGACGTGTAGTCCGAGCTTGAGAGGATTGGAATCCATTGCGTCGAGGTGGTCGATGGCAGGAGAAATTCTAACACCAACTCGATACGATCCAATGGCAGAAACCACCGCTCGAACTACCTTCAATAAGAACCGAGACCGGTTTGTGAGAGAGCCTCCGTATTCGTCGGTTCTATCGTTTATACCATCTTTTAAGAATTGGTCAAGGAGGTAGCCATGGGCGGAATGGATCTCAATCCCATCAAAGCCTATTGGTCATAAAACAAAGATCAAATTAATCATCAAAATTTATCTCAAGATTGTTAATTGCTAGACATTTTTTTCTTGGTAATTAGCAAATATATTGGCATTACATTTATCTAAAGATTCAACTACTTGGTTCCTATGATAACTATTTGGTTTTATTATTATTATTTTTTTTTTTTTTGTTCTTTAAAGTTTGGTTTGTTTTATTACTATTTTTTTACCATAGTTTTCATCTTTCTTAAGGAAACATTTGAATTCATAGCCAAATTTTAAAAATAAAAAGAAATATTTAAGGCTCCGTTTGGTAACCATTTGATTTTTTAGTTTTAGTTTTTGAAAATAAGCCTATACACACTCTTTCTACTTCTAAATTTCTTACTTTGTTATCTACTTTCTACCAATGTTTTCAAAAACCAAGCCAATTTTTTAATACTAAAAAAATAGTTTTTTAAATTGGCTAAAAATTTTACTTTTTTATTTAAGAAATATGAAAACCATCGTAAGAAATTGTCAGGAAATAGGCTTAATTTTCAAATACCAAAAGCCAAAACTAAGGCCAAGATGGTACCCATTTTATTTTTTGTTTTTGGTTTTTGAAAATTGTGCTTGTTTTCTCACAATTTCTTAATCATGGTTTTCACATTTTCTATACAAACGTTTGACTTCTTAGCCAATTTCGTAAAACAAAAACAAGTTTTTAAAAGCTACTTTTTTTAGTTTTCAAAATGTGGCTTTGATTTTTTAAAACACACCTAAAATCTAGACAAAACATACAAATCAATATATGGAAGTGATGTTTATAGACTTAATTTTCAAAAATCAAATGATTATTAAACAGAACCTAAATAGTTACCAAACAGGAATTTAAAAACTTGTTTTTAGTTTCCAAAACTTGGCTTGGATTTTAAAACATCCTAGTAACCAAGCAAAGAAACTCATGAGTAGGAGTAGTATTTACAAACTTAATTTTCAAACAAATCAAAAACCAAGAACCAAATGGTTATCACACATAGATTTGTTACTTTTAGATAACAAACATTTTCAAAACACTACTATTTTCTAATATGAGATTTAGAAAAGAATGCAACATAATGTGAAATCAATATTCATCTCAAAATTGTAAGTGAAAGTAGTGTTTATAAGCTAATTACCTGCTCGAATGGCATTCAAAGCAGTGTGTCGATACTGCTCGACCACGGCCTCGATCTCGTAAGTACCGAGTGCTCGTGGGCTTGGATATGTGCCATAGGAACCATCAGGAAGCAAGATTCTCCACCTCTTCAATATGGGTTTACTTGTGGATGAAATTGGTGGCATCCCACCAGGTTGATAAACTATAAGTTCATTCAGAATCATCAAAATTAGAGAAAATCAGGAAGGAGATAAGAGATTGGTTGCTAAGAAGTAAGAACACCTTCGTTTAGTTAGCGTATTCGTGTCCAACACAAGTTATATAAATAAATTTAGAGAGCGAAATATACAAACTCATTTACTCCTATTTGTATAAAAATGATATGTAATGTAGTATAAACGTATACTTGCCGAATCATAGTTCGTACCTTGGTGTGAAGCTCGGCCGACATGCCAGAGTTGACAGAAAATAATGCTGCCTTTGGCATGAACAGCATCGACCACTGGTTTCCATGCTTGCACCTGTTCTTCATTGTAAATTCCAGGAACATGTGGAAAACTGCGAAGTTCGGTTTTATTAGAGACATAGGATTTTAATTAGTAATCTAATTATAAGTAAATTATTTTGTAGAAAATGTTCTTCAGGCTAGCTTAAGTGCATCTCGACTAATTTCACTCCACAACCCACTTTTTATTCATCCTATGGACTTTATTGACCACTAGATCAAGGTTTTTAATTTTGTAAAATATGTTTAAAAATAAATTGTTTCAATGTTTTGGTTTTAAAAGTGATTTTCAAATCATAAAAAAAATCACCTCCATAATCGTAGGTTTTTAAGTGATTTTTGGTTAGTTCTATCTCAACTCATTTGGTTTATAGATATGGATATTAAATATCTTAAATTTAAATGTTAAGATAATTACTGTATGTTTGGATTGGATATGCAAGATAACTAATGTCTGAATTAGATATATGTTTTTTATTTTACCCATTTTATAAATATAAATCAAAATAAAATAATTACATATAAAATATTAATATAATAAGCGTATGTGTTACAACTCTTGATGATAAAAAAATATAATTAATTAATAAAATGGTTATTTTTAAATATAGAAAAATGAGTCAAAACTATTTATAAATATAGAAAAATTCTATCACTGATAAACAGTGAAATTTTTCTATATTTATAAATAGTTTAATATTTTTTCTGTTTATTATAATTTCCCTTGATATAAAATGTAAGAGAGCAAATTGATATAATCATAGAATAAATTTAATATTTATAATGAAATTAATTGATTAATTAATAATTCAAATAAAAATAAAGAAATATTTTCACATTAAACATTAATTAAAAGTGATATTGATAATTAAACGATTAAATAAGTATAAATTACTCAAAATAATAAATTTTTGGCTAAATTATACAAAATATCCATAAACTTTGTACTTTGTGTCAAAAATACCTTTAAACTTCCCAAATGAGTTCAAAAATATCCTTATCGTTAGTTTGGATGGAAACCGTTAGTATTTTGTGTCAAAAATATCGTTGAACTTCCAAAAATTTCAATAATACCTTTAAATTTTAAATATATATATATATATATATATATATATTCTTAGAGTAAAAATCATTAATACTATCTTACTTCTCTATTTCCTTTTTTTTTCTCTCATTTCTTCTTCAATACCCTGATATTCCTCTTTTTGTTAACTACTTGACATTTGTTTATCTAAAAATAATAATAAATAAATAAATAAAATTGCACACTTCAGTTAAGGTATATAGACTTTGAGAAGAAAAAAGAGAATAATGGAAGAGCCAAAGAATTTTAGGATTTAAATATTTTGACAAAGTTGTACGTTGGTAATTAAATGTGTTAATAGCCAAATTGAAAGAAAATAAACATAATTTTCAAAAATCTATAACAAAAAACGAAATGGTTAACAAGCCGGGTCAAAATGTCTCTCTTTGAAAGCTAACATCATTGTATTTCAATTACATCTAACAAGATATGAGACCTAATGTCTTTCAGGAAAAAAAAAAAAAATATATATATATATATATATATATATATATATGCGCGCTACCCTAGTTTTGTTATTATTTGTTTAAATTGCATTATTTTAAAAAATAAAAATAATTTAAAAATAAAAAAATAAAAAACTATTAATGCCAAGGGCCCCTACCAGGCCATTTATATTATATAAAATAAATAGTGTTAATATTACTATACACATCAATAAATTCAAGAGATTCTGATATTACTGTATACATTAATAAATGCTGTAAGGGTCTGAAATTACTATACTCTACACATATCACTTCATAAATTTTTAATTCAAAATAATCAATTTCTTTTTATGAGAAATATATGTTTTTCCGAATTTAAAAAAAAAAAGAAAAAAAAAAAAAAAACTAGGGTCATTTTGAATGTTCAGAGAAGAAAAAGGATGCAACATTATTGAAATTGTTATTGAAATTTAACTCAATGGTAATTATCATATATTTCTTTTTTAATTAATGTAGAAAGTTCAAACCCTCAAACTAGTAAAATTGATTTAACTTAAATAAATTTTCTCTAAACAATTAAAGATTAAAAAGAGAGAGTTTGTCCTTCCTCTTTCAAATTCTCAATTTTATCTAAACATTATTGAAATATTTTAGAAATGATAATTGTGTACAAATTAAAATGGTAATATAAAGTACTACACCAAAATGAATTTTTTAAGAATTATTTTTAAATATAGAAAAATGAATATAGAAAATTTCAATTTTTACCAGTGATACCACAATAGACTTCTATCTAGAAGTCTATCATAGTCCATCGCTAATAGACAATGAAATTTTTCTATATTTATAAATAATTTGATTTTTTTTTATAATAGTTTTCTTTTTTTTTTAAATTGACACAAGTAACTTGTAGATAAAGATTAATAATATTCTAAGATTAGATTGTTTTGTATTTCGAATGAAATTTTCATGATATTTATATTATATGAGAATGTAAAAATTGGTAATGTGGGGTCTATGGTTCAAATCCTCCATCATGATGATGTAGGGTCGCTTGATAACTATTTTTATGTTTTCATTCTATCCAAATTTTGAATTTTAAATTTTATAATGCAGAATTATATTAAATAAAGTTTAAAACATTTAGAAATAAAATATGGTATAAACTCAATTCATTTTTCTAAAATTAAAATATGTATTATGAATTATATAATATAACAAAATAATAATTATACAAAATTGTTTAACCTGAAATATGTTCATAAATAAATTAATTATAGTCTATTATCAACTAATATTTAGTGGGTAACTAAACCTAATTTTATGATTCTAAATATAGTATGAAACACAATTTAACCAATTGTTTAAATTATAATCTAATTTCTGAATCTGCTATAAATCACATATATGAAAACATGAAATACAACTATGTCTATATTGAATCTCTTGTTTTCATTCTCTATCAAACAGGCCCTAAGTTTTTTAGAATAGGTATATTTGGTCTCTGATTACCTTTTTAGTCCATATATTTTTAAGAATATGTTTAAAAGCTTACTGAAGTAACTTTGTTATTATTTTAAATAATTATATAATATTTTTTAATTAGAAAAATAAGTATAAAATAATTTTAATTAGAGAGAAGTTTTTTTAATTATTTTTAAATTTAATTTTTTTAAAAAAAAATTACTGCAGCCATTTTTCAACATTTAATGAGTAAAAAGGTAGATTTTTAAAATTTATGGATCAATTGCACATATTTTAAAAAATTCGAGGACAGAAAACTTAGAGACCAAATGCACATAAAAAGAAATGGATTAATTTGAATTAAAAAGTTGTCACATAAGTACTTATGTGGAACTATCTCCATTTATTACTGGAGAATTTTTAAAAATAGAAAAATAAGAAAAACTATTTACACAAAATAGCAAAATTTTTAGATAGTTGTTATAGACGCTGATAGATACAGTGATAGAAATGATAAAAGTCTATCACTGATAGATACTGATAGAAGTCTATCAATGTCTATCAGTTTTTTTTTCTATTTTCTGTAAATAGTTTGACATTTTTTTCTATCTATGAAAATTTTCCTTTATTACTTGTCACATGAGAAATATTTAAGAATTATGTGAAACTATAATTTAATGATATGTAATTAAATGATGTGTCAAATGTTGAATGAGAATGATATATACTTTTGGGACAGTTACAAATATAGCAATCAGATTTGAAGTATTAGCATATATAGCGACATTCAAAAAATTGCAAATATAACAAAGTCTATCACTGATAGACTTCTAATAGACCATAAAAAGTCTATCAGCAATAGAAGTCCATCATTAATAGACTTTACTATATTTGTAATTTTTTTTTTAGTATGGACTTTTTTTCACTACTTTACGTGTCGAACTTGTGCACCAAACCCTTCCTTAAAATGAAATGTTCTAATTACCAAAATTAACCCTCCGCCCGGTTAGTGATCACTATCCATGTCAGCAGCAAAGCTGTGGGACCCAAAGAACACTAACTCGACCAATCAACCCCACCGCTTGGTCATAATAATTAGTCCCATACTTAATTTACCAAAATAGCCCTGAAAGGAATCAAAATTTCGAAAATTACCCAGCGGCGGTGGCGGAGATCGAAGTCCCTTCGCTGATCAGAAATCCACCGTCGGTGGACCTTTGAGAGTAATATTCGGCCAGCGCCGCCCCCGGAATTCCATCCAAAGCTCTACATCTCGTCATAGGCGCCAGAACCACCCTGCAAATCGATCACCAGATCAACAAACACACAAGAACAACAATCATTCAAATTAACCCTAACAAACAATCGAACTCCATCGAACTCTCTCTCCGAAATTATTAAAGCAAAATTAGCGTTAAAACTGAACAAACCTGTGAGAGAGATCGAACTTCCCCATCCTGAACGGAGAGAACAGAGTAGCGCTTCCATTTCCAGCCGGAGCTTCAGCCATTTGCGATGAGTTCCGATCAACGTCGACGGCAACGAGATTCAAGAGGTTTATTTGAGATCCCTCTTTTATAGAAGGCGTTTTGAGTGTGAGTGGGAAGGGGAAATTTTTTATGAAGGAATTGAAATTGGAATGCTTGTGACTGGTCGGCGAAGGAGATAATGATCTGGTGCATCAGGATCTAGAGTTAGGCGCTGCGCGAATGAGCACTCGCCGTTGGATGGATCTTGATTGTCTAGGTTGGTGGGTCCCAGTCAAAGTTGGGGTTTGAAAAATATTTGGATTATGATTTATGAATTTTGTCACGTGTATGTATATTGCATTGTTAAATGGACGGCTTGGTGGCTTTGGCTTCCCACGCGTCTTTTAATTTCACATGTTTCATTCTCTTTCTTTGTGGAAAAAATTCTTCTAACAATGTGTTTTTTTTTAACTATTATTTTGATCCTTTATTCTTTAAAATTTCTTCAATTTTAGTTTTGGTAATTTTAATTATCTAATTATAGTGAATTTGTACTTTTATTAAATCTTAAATTTAGTCTCTCAAAATTAATTTTTATCGAAATTAGTTAAATAATAATAATAATTTTTATGCAAATAAATATAATATTTAAATATTTTTTCAATATTTATAGTAAAAATGCTAATAGATAAAAAAAAGTTTTAAAAATCAATAATAAACTAGAAAATTATTTTAAAGACAAAATGCTGAAAATATTTACAAATATAACAAAATTTGATTGTCTATCATATGATAAACTGCGATAAACTACTATTTATATCGCGATAAACTACATATAGACATAGATAGTAGTCTATCGTAGATAGACAATCAAATTTTGTTATATTTGTAAATATTTTAGTTTATTTTTCTATATTTGAAAACAATCCTAAAACTAACATTAAAGACTAAATTTAAGATTTATCAAAAATATAAAGACGAAAATTAAATAATTCAAAGCATAAAAACTAAAACCGAACAAACTTCAAATAGTATTTTAACTTTAAAAAAAAAAAAGAAAAAAAAAGGTCTTGCTTATTGTAAGGGCAAATTATGTTTAGAATCCTTTTTAATTCATTAAGCCATTATACTTTCAACTATAATGTATAGGAGGTTGTTGTTTCCAACTGTTGAATTAAAAAATATTTTGTTTATAGAAAAAATATCAATTTATACCACTAAATTTTGGGTTTATATCTATTAAAACCATTAACTAATAAATCTATCGATTAAAATCTTAAATTAATAATTGCATTAATTTAAATTTTGAAAAATTTTATAAGTGTGTCAATTTATACTCTTCATTATGTTTTATTTGGATAAGCTCATAAACGAATCAATTTGGATTGTCTATTAGAATTTCCTTTGAAAATTATTTATACATTAATTCCAATCATTCGCTTGGTTAATTCAACATTTGAAGAAGTCTACACACATGTAAAAATTGATATACTGACGAATTTCAAAAGTAAACTTAATAAAGAGTCTAAATCGATTCACATGTGATGATTTTAAAGTTTAATTGAAATAATTATAAATTTCACAAAATAATTTTCAAACAAAATATAAAGTAGGGTGTAAATTGATACCATTCTAAATATTCAAAGTTTAAATTTACTACCATTATCAATTCAATTCAGAGTTTTAATTAATATAACTCTCAAAATTTAAGAAGATACAATGATATTTTACTCTTTTTCTTTTGTTGTTAATGAATCTATATTAAAAGATTTTTTTTTTTTTTTTTTTTTTTGCAGTGTTAAATATTGTAAACTAATTTTAAGAAATATCACAACTTGGAGAGGTATATTAGTTTTTACCTTAATTTTTTTATCAAGTGTTGCAGATTTACCTTAAAATTAAATAAAATTTTCAAATTTTATCTGCAAATACAGTTTCATGTACAAGATCATTGCTACAAATTTATCATGTATAAAGTGTAATTAATTTGTTAGTTTATTCCGTTTTTTATATATTAATTTCTCCCAACAATTTGAAGATAATTATTAGTTCGGTACAGACTTCAACAAGCAGGATATACAATGTTAGTTTTGATAAAACTGGATATTTATAATGAAAGAAAGTGAATCATTTGAATATATTGAAACATAAAAAAAAAAAAAAATTAATTATGTAGATTAAATTCATGGGTAGAAACTTTCAAATTGGATTAAAACTTCAAATTAGATGATGTTTAATGTACAAATTTAACATATTTCAAAGTTAAATTTGTAGTTTCTTCAATTTGAATGGATTATGTTTGATTGTGGTCGAGTAACAACTCAATTGAGTTAAATTTGACAAATGTTTCAGTTTTTGTATTTATTGATTTTATTTTGTATTTTGGAGAGCTACTAAGTTGTTGTCCTATATATAGCAACTTGTTTCTTCATTTGTCGCATCTCGTTGTAACTTGGAGAGTTCTCTCGTTTCTTTCCAAGAGTTCTGTCAAATTTGAGTCGTTTAAGGTTGCAGTTCTACTAGACTTAGTCGTTGTATCCTGCTGAGAAGATCATTGTAGTCTACTTGCATTCCATGCGAAGCAAATAATTGTTTTAAGGACAACGCTTATCACAAGCGTGCCTCGACTACCTATTGACGTCTCTAACATATCTTGAAGTTTTTAGTTATTTCAATTCATAAGCTTTGTTATATTTTTTGGCTTAATTTTGAATTTGAACATTATTATTATATACGATGTATGTACTGTATCTAGTTAAAGTGTAATTAGTTTGTTAGTCTATTCAGTTTTTATATATCATTTTTCTCCAATACATATATCTAGTATGGAGTTAGGAAAAAGTACATCAGTTAAAAAGGGCAAGAAAGTTAATAAATATGAAATTCCTCATGTGCATTTTAGTATGAAAGTTAAGTAAATTGAGTGAGAAAATTTTAAAGAGTAAAGGCTTATTACACTCACATTTTTATTATGGCACAATCTTAAAAGTTTAGAAAATAATGATTTCAATTGAAATATTTTGGTGTAATTATAACACAATGAAAATTTTCTATCTCCATTCATTCTTTTTTTAATCCCATTTATGCCCTTGACTCCAAATATAAATGCTTCAAGTTTAGTCTACAACTTCACAAGAGCTTCCTTAACAACATATTAATTTATTTAATATTTAATCAATTATGTATACAATTTAAAATAAATTATTTTATGAAGAAAATTAGACTTCTAATTTAAGGGTTGTTAGATAATGGGTTTTGAAGGATAAATCGGTAAGACTTCCTTTAATAATCATTTGATTTTTTTATTTTTTTTTTAATTTTTAAAATTAAGCCTATAAACACCATTTTTTTTTATAGATTTCTTTGATTTATCATCTACTTTTTATTAATGTTTTCGAAAACAAAGCCAAGTTTTCAAAACTAAAAAAACATAGTTGTTAAGAACCTATTTTTATTCTTTTTTATTTTAACAAATAATTCAAATCTTTTACTTAGAAAATATGAAATTCATGGTAAAAAATTGGAAGGAAACAAATACAATTTTCAAAAGCTAAAAACAAAAAACTAAATGATTATCAAAATAGACTTAAAATTTTGGATTTAAATTATAGCGATTGTTCAGTAATTTTAAAATTTTTCCTTTTTCATTTTGATATGGAGTTGTGAATTTCAACCGAAATAATAACTTAGATTATGTTTGGTAACAATAATACTAATTGGCATAGTCTTTTATCTCTAGAATTCTCTCCTCCCACTGTACTAAAAAAAAGGTTTAACTTTCAAAAACTCAAAACAAAAATTAAGGTTAATTTATTATTAATAATAATAAATTAAAGATCCATACTCTCGTAGCACTGAATTTGTGGGCAGGAAGATGGTGTTTTCGAGCTTGTTCTCCTCTATTATATCCAAAACGCTGTCGTTTTGAAACAATCCCTCATCTTCCGCTCCATGAATCGCCTCCTCCATAGCTTCAGAGCTAATATCCGAACCTCGCCAGCGTAGACATTGACCGTTTTCGGTGACTGAATTGCCGGAGTTTAAACGGCAGTGGTGGAGGAATTTCTGGCACGAAAATCTCCAGTAACCGATCCATTATTATAACCAGATATGTCGATATATCCGTAAATTGAAGGGTTCGATATCGATATTAAATATCCATGAATATCTCTAACATCTTTTATTAATATTTGTAACACATAAAAATGTCATCTATTTAGTCTAATATGAACAAGAACATTAGTAACAATACCCATAACTTAGTTGGAGAGTCAACACAACTAAATTATTAATCTAAATAAATTTTATCAAATTCGTGATTTACATAAATATTCGTCGATAACGATATGTTGTGTCGATATTTTAATCCTTGATTATAACTACTCCTCTGGTAGGCGGGAATGAAAAATTCGGCCTGTAACTAAAATGGTGTGGTGGGAGGTGAAAACTGGAAGGGAAGGGAAAGAGATGGAGCTTGATGGGTTCCATTGTTGAATGAAGTAAGAAAACCAGAGGTTTCATCATTTGAGTGTGCAAATTATGAAGTCAAAAAACACTAATAAATCTTTTTCGAATTCATCTGAAATTTTGCCCTTATTGTTTTGATTTTGGACAAATCTAACAAGTTCGTAGATTTGATCGACATTTGATAACGATTTTTACCGAATCTTGCTTTTAAATAGTAAGGAACTAAATGTGTAGATAAATCTATTGCGTTGAAAGCAAGATCGGCACGACCTCGATGCTAAGTCGCCAAAACCGGTTGCTCTCCAAGTTAACACAACTCCGACTCATCAGAGAACGGGTTGAAATCTATGACAAATTGTTCAAGAAATAGTAGATAGAAAAACATGCACAACAACAAAAATGAATCTTCTATTTCATATTTTTTCAAAACTAAGAACCTTTTTTAAAAGAAAAAATAATGGAAGAATAAAAACCGTTTTCAAAATTAATTGAATAAATAAAAACGGTTTTACAATTAATTGAAGAATTAATTTTTACTAATTAACTTTTATAATTAATTTTAGAACTCTTTTTTTTATGTTATGGGCTAAAAGCTCAAAGTCATTCCTAACACCAGTGTCTCAATTTTGATAATATATCAATGATATTTCGTGAATATTTCACGATATTTTCATGTTCGGTCACTGGACTACACGATAAAAAGAAGAAAAAACCCTCCTATATTGCACACAATTATACTCAATGATTTTGGATTATTCAATTTTTAAAAGTAGATTATCTAACAAAATAATCTCTTAAAACTCCGTTTTTAATACTTATATTTATTAATCACTATAGTCTATGTCATTAATACTTAGATTTTTTTTCTTCATAAAATCAATAAAGATTTTAAAATGACGGTTGGACATATTAAGCCTGAAAATGTTAAACTTGAGGGATTAGGTTGAAGAATTTAAGTAAGCATAAGTTTTTTTTTTAAAAAAAAAAAAAAACAAAATAAAAAGAAAATTATATTTTGATTGCATGTTTAGAAAGGAATGGAGTGCATATTTAAAAATTTTGGATTTGTAAAATTAATAGTATTAAATAATTGGTTAGATTTTAGATTAATTTAAAATTTTCATTTTAATTAATTTTTAACATAGTCGGAGAATTAATTAACCACTTTAACACAATGTCAGTATCATCATCACATCAATGTTTTTTTCTTTTTCTTTAAGCAAACATCAATGTTGTTATTATTGATAGGCATTGGAAATTTTGATAACATGAAATTAGCTAACTTTTAAAGGTTTATTTAAGGATATGTGGTGTGGCTGAAGACCTTATTAAAGTAAGAACAACAACTTATGTTTCTATTTTAACCAAGATTTTCTAAAATAACTTAAAGTCACGAGCATTTGTGTTTAATAAGTCTTTAAACTTTTAATTTTGTGTCTAATAAGTCATTAAAATACAAAAGAAAATCGTTTGGATCGCAGATATTGTTTCATGAATATGAATATTTAAATGTCTGGGATAATTAATGTATGTATTTAGATTTGTAAGATAATTAATGTCTGGAAGTTAAATGAATGTATTTGATTTATTAATTTTGTATATAAAAACTAAAACTAAATAATTATTTAATCAAAGGTAAGAGAACAAGTAATGTAGTCATAATTAAATTTAACTATTTAATATATTGTTATATTGGTACTTATTTAATCACTCAAAATATCAATAAAAATGAATATTTTTTAATTAAACATTATTTAAATTATTTTATTTAATTAATAAAAATAATTATATAAATATAAATTAATTAGAATATTAATAATTAATAATAAAATTTTATATTAAATAGTTAAGATAACATAAAATACCAAAGGTAAATGTCTTAGTTGAAATTTATTAAGTCTAAATAATATATTTTTAAAAAGTGTTTGGTTCAAGGAGTCCATGGCCCCATGATTAAAAAAACATCAATTTAAATGTTTTATCAACTAAAAAAATTCATACTTAACAATTTAACTCCTTACTCCAAACTAGGGGTGTTCAATAAATGCAATGATCTAAAAAACTCGACCAACCCAATCCAACCTGGCAACCTATACGGTTCAGACTGAGTTGGGTCGGTCCATGGGTTCACCTAAAATAACCAAACCAACTCGAACTTAAAAATAATATTTAAAGGTATGTTATTTTTACTTACAATACAATTATATATAGTACATATACTTATATTTATTTTAATTCTACTTAATTTCATGATTTTTTGGATTATTTATTCTCCAACGACTATTAAAAAACTTTCTTAACATTTCGAGAAGAAAATTTTCATAATATAAATGAAAATTGAGTTGCTAATCTTGTTTCAATATCTGAAAACAATTTATTAATATTTTTTATATAAAGACATTTTACTTATTTTTAAAACAAAAATTCAAATAATGACTCAAGTAACCCAAACCAACCCAATGCAAATGTTTTATAGTTGTTGAATTGAGTTAGGTTCATTATTTAACGAGAGTTGTTTAGGTTGAATAAACTTACAACTCGTACAATCGAGTCACTAAATCAGAAAAATACTTCAACCAAATCCAACTTATGAACACCTCGACTCCAAATGCTCCTTTAAAATTAAAAAAATATGACAAATACATAAAAGATAATTTCTCAAGGTAATAACAAAAATTCCATAAGAAAAAATGTTGTTTTCAAATATAGAAAAATGAGTCAAACTATTTACAAATATAAAAAAAAAAAAAAAAAAAAAAAAAAAAAAAAAAAATTATTGTCTATCAGTAATAGACCGTGATAGGATTATATCGCTTGAGCGATAGACAACGATAGAAGTCTATCGCTGGTAGACAATGAAATTTTTCTATACTTGTAAATAGTTTGATATTTTTTTTTTTTTTTTTTGTGTTTATAGTAATTTTACAAAGAAAAATGGTGGGGTGGAAAGGAAATGGGAAGGAAATAAAATAGAAAAAGGGAGATTGTTTTTAAGAGGAAAAGTAAGTCTGTCAAAGTTCAGAGTGGGGTTCTTTTTATTGTACCCTGAAAAGCTATTGCATGTGGTTGAATCTGCCATTCATTCAGATTCAGATAGCAACTGTGCATAAAAACAGTGTCCTCTACAAGTGCCAAACTTGTAACACAAGCATCCAAACACATTAAAACTTTCTAGTTTCTTCAAACAAAAACAATCTATATCCACTTTCCTTTCTCATTTTTCACTTTTCCTTCTCCCATTTTGCTTTTCAATCTGCTTCTTCTCATTTCTTACATAGTTTTTATCTCAAAGTAAATGATTCAATTCATCATCTTAATCTTAAAATTTAAAAAAATTAGTCAAACTATTTACAAATATAGAAAAAGTTTACTATCTATCAGCGAATACAGTGATAGACAGCGATACACAAAGCTTTAAAGCTCAGGCGAAAGAATTCTATCTCGGTTTATCGCTGATAGACAGTGAAATTTTTTTTATTTGTAAATAGTTTGATATTTTTTCTGTTTATAATAATTTCCCTTTTTGGATTAACACACGCTCATAACTACTACAATGTTATTTTCTTTCTATTTCGTACTTAGTAGTTCACAAATAATTTAGTCACACACATAAAAATAAGTGTTAAGATTTATTTAATGGTTAGATTTACTTTCGACCAACCACTTCAAGAGTTTTAGAAAGCATCCACTTTAGGAGTTGAGTTTGTATAGTTTAGATTTGTGGAACTAACCCTATACTTGATATGTGCCTTTAAGTTTCCGAAACTTGTGTTAATTTAATATGATACCAAAAATAAGAGTGTAAAGTTCAAGCTCCTACAACTACAATATTGTCTTCTTTGTATTTTGTACTTAGTAGTTCACAAATAATTTAGCCACACACATAAAAGTAAGTGTACTTTTGACCAACCACTTCAAGAATTTTAGATCTTAGAAGCATCCGCTTCAGGAGTTGAGTTTGTGTAGTCTAGATTTGTGGTACCGAACCTATATTTGATATGTGCATTTAAGTTTTCGAAACTTGTATTAATTTCATATGATATCACAACAAGAGTGTAAGTTCAAGCTCCTACTACTACAATGTCATTTTCGTAATATTTCATACTCAATAAAAGTAAGTTTTTAGTTAAATGGTTAGATTTACTATTGATCAACCACTTCAAGAGTTTTAGATCTTAGAAAGCATCCAATTTAGAAGTTGAGTTTGTGTAGCCTAGATTTGTGGAACCGAACCTATACTTGATATGTGCATTTAAGTTTTCAAAACTTGTGTTAATTTAATATGATATCAAAACAAGAGTAGAAGTTCAAGTTCCTACTACTACAATGTCATTTTCGTAATATTTCATACGTAATGGTTCACAAATAATTGAGCCACCCATATAAAAGTGTTGAGATATATTAAATGGTTAGATTTACTTTCAACCAACCACTTCAGAAGTTCTACATCTAAGAAAGCATCTTCTTCAAGAGCTGAGTTTATGTAGTTTAGATTTGTAGAACCGAACAACCTATATTTGATATGTGCATTTGTGTGACCAACTATATAAATGATAAGCCTGAGTTTTTTAAACTCACCTCCCAACCTATGCAATTACTTTTACAAATCCAAATCATCAACCAAAACACAAGTCACATATATACATGTCTCTATACTTTATTTCTTTACACAAAACTGTAAAGTTACTAAAATGGTAAACCAAATATCTCCCAAGAGTTTGGCAATGTAAACAGTGCCAAAATAAGGAAGGAAAAGAATCCATAATCAGCTAATAGAAAATTAAAGAGACATGTATGTGAACTGATGACTTGTTAAAGAGATCAGAGAGTAGCAGCAAGCCAAAACTAATATTTGTGTAGTAAACTGTTAAAGTGGAAGCACAGAACAGTAAAGAAAGCATTTGGGAAACAAAACAAAGCAATTTCAGTATCAGTCTGAAACACAGAAGGGAAAAGGATAAAAAGAGAAGGGTGTGTTTCTGTTTTTATCAGAACTTAAAAGACTCTTCCCTGAGCTGCTGAATCACTCATTTTTATAAATTTCCAAAATTGCAAAAAGGTCAAATGGTAAGTGGGGGTTGCTGAGAAGGAGAAGTCTGCAAAATTCTGAGGAAAAGTAAAAGAGATAGAAGCAGACAGTAAAAGCTCAACCGTACAAACAATATATATATTTTTTTTCTTTTTCTCTCTTCTTCTCAAGCATTGCCTTCTGACACCAACTCTTTTGTGTCACATTTTATAATAAATTCTCTTAAATTTGTATTTACGCTCTTATTTATTTCCTCCTGCTTTAGTTTGTGGGTTTCTGTAGAGTGTCAGAGACAAGAGCTGCAAAAAAAAGAGGGGAAAAAAAAACCAGTTTCCCTCCACAACCAGAAGTTACAGAGAGATGCAGTGTCATAATATGAACACTTGAACAGACAAGAAGAGAGAAGGAGAGAGAAGAGAGAGAGAGAGAGAGAGAGAGAGAGGTGGGCATGCAGCACTATAATCAGAACCATTAGTTTATCCATTGCTGAAGATTCTGCAACTCAAATGGTCTCTGAAATAAATATACAGTATCAGACTTAAGCAATACTCAGAGGGCTCTAGTAATGACCTAAACAGAGGAGCTTTCCCACACTCTCGCCTGGTTTCATCATCTCTCCCTTAGAGCTGTGTCCTGCTTGGCGCTTTGAGGTTCTTTGTTGTTTTTTCAACTGATAAATCGACTTGTGTTATCTTTTTTTATCTATTTTAAGTATGAGCGCCAGAAGTATGTTTCCCTTCACATCAGCTCAGTGGCAGGAGCTTGAACATCAAGCTCTCATCTTTAAATACATGGTTTCTGGTATCCCTATACCTCCTGATCTTCTTTTCAGTATTAAAAGAAGTACCTTGGACTCTACTTTCACTTCTAAGCTCTTCCCCCACCATCCTCAACATGGTAAATCAACATCCCCCTCTCTCTCTTCTTTCTCTCTTTCTCTTTCTCTCTCTCTGAAATGTTTGTGTTTCATGCAGTTGGATGGAACTATTTGCAGATGAGTTTGGGGAGGAAAATAGACCCAGAACCAGGGAGGTGCAGGAGAACTGATGGGAAAAAGTGGAGATGTTCAAAAGAGGCATATCCAGATTCGAAATACTGTGAGAGACACATGCATAGAGGGAAAAATCGTTCAAGAAAGCCTGTGGATGTTTCGAAAACAACAGCAACAAATGACATAAACCACCTCTCAAATCCAGCATTTTCTTCCTTAAACAACAACTCATCCTTACTCTCCTATCGGCCCTTCCCCGCTCATCAAATATCTTCAACTCCTAATGGAAATGGCATATCAACCAAAGACACCAATACCCTCTTGCTTCTGGAACCTGGTTCTTACTCAAACAGAAACCCAGATTACAGGTTTGTAGAACATTCTTCTCTTTGGAGTTGGAAGTTCTAATAATACATATTGAGATTCTGACTTTTGTCCATCTTCTGTTATTAAAAAGAAGTAGGTACACTTATGGGCTAAAAGAGGAAGTGGATGAACATGTTTTCTTCTCGAAAGAACCATCTGAAGCCACTGCAAGAACTGATTTCTCTGCTTCGTCCATAGCTAGTTCTTTGCAACTGACACCACTTACGATGAGTTGTTCTTCTCTATACCCAAAACAAAACAACAGCTCCTCTTTGCAGAGTGATCAATCATGTTATCAGCTTCATCAGAGTCTCACAGACCCTTTGAAGCAACAAAAGAGAGAGGAATCACAGAAGACCGTTCATCGATTCTTCGATGAATGGCCTCCAAAAGAAAGAGGATCATGGCTTGATTTTGATGATAAATCATCAAATACTAGCTCAGTTTCCACCACTCGGCTCTCAATTTCCATTCCCACAGCTTCCAACGACTTCCCCATTTTCAGATCCAAAAACCCATAGTGAAACCTAGCCCCAAACTCCCAATTTTTTTTTTTTTTTTGATCTTTTTCTTTCTCTAAAGTTAGTTTGTTCCTGTGCTTGATCTCTAGGGTGACCCCAGCTGTTCCTAGTTGAATTTTGTTTTGTTCCCAGGGATGTACTTCCCTGCTGAGTTTTCACCCCTTCTTTTTTCTTATGTAGGGTGTGGTTGAATTGGGCCATAGGTTGTTTATTAAACGAATGTTCCATCTTTTTCTGTGTACTTCTTGACTTTTCTACATCACTTCTTACGTAGGAGGTTTCTTATCACTTGGACAACGCTGCTAGGCCATGGAACTCAAATCTAGTTCCATTTATTAGGATCAATATGCACATCTAAAGTATACTAATTCAACTTCTATTTACCCCAAAAAATAAAAGGGAACAAAAATGGGAATAATCTGCCTAAACTGATTAAATCAATTGAAGGGAAGATGATATCAAATTCAACTTCCCCAAAATCCATTTTGTTACACTTGTCCAAGCAGCTACTAAATTGCATAAAGTAGAGAAAAATATAGGCAATCTGCTTGGTTAGAAAGAGGAAAAGTGAAGGTACCAAAATTATAACAGTTGTAACTTTCAAAGTCAGTAGTTTTACTGCCCAGCCCATCATCAATTGTTAACATACAAATAGGAACGTTTCCATATTTAAACAAAATATATTTTGTAAAGCATTGCAAGGAAAAGTAAACAATGCTTATCAATTCTTCCACTAACCTGACATCGATATAATGAAAATTCAGAGTGGCAGTAGAATTGGTGTTGTCGGTACATAAAACAATGCTTCCCTGAAGTCTCCAACAATAAGGCTAAGATAAGATTGTCTTCAGTTGCATTTATTAGCAATAAATAAAGATTTAAGTGGGGAGTCAAGGCAACCTTCGAAAATCTTATAACCTGTTACAGAAAAACAAAATCCATCTCTTTTTCTACTAATTAATCAATGGTAAAAATTTCATAATAAACAAGAAATACAATTTCATTAATCTACTCGTGTTAGTCCTGAATGCAAGTCATCGGTCCATCTCTCTATCTAATTTCCAGTTCTTAAGAACCATTAACTACATAAATACAGAACAACTTTCACTAAGTTGAGGGGCTTATCAGGTGAGAAAGAGAGATATTCTAAAATTCACTTCTTTTGGCCGTAACCTAACAAAAGGTTTAGTCAGGACATTGATGCCTCAGGACGCTGGGCAGCAGAAGCAGCCAATGTAGTTGTAATAATCCGTCAAGTTGCTGCCTTTCACCTTAACTTTAAGGGCAGGCAGCTGGTAGGACCCGATTGGGATATCTATTAAACTCCTGAACCAAGTTTGAGAGTCAATGATCGCATCCAGTTTGAATTATTTCCATCTCATCTGATTTCTCCATCACTATCCTCAAGTCCTGCCGAGTTTTCTCTTTGAAGTCTTGACTCTCGCTGTGTATCCATAGGCTCATCCTCTTCAGATTCCGACCATGTGGCCCTTCGTCTGGCGGCATTGGCTGAAGGTACACCCTGCGATTTCAAAAGCCAAAAATAACTAAATGACTCAAACCAAATTAATCCAACAAATACCTAAAAGAATTGTCTAGCCCACATACAAAAACGAGAGCCACTTGAAATAAATATAAATCAGCAGTTACTTTGATTAGCAATCCAACCTCAGCAACAGCCGACCAGTAGAAATTTTTAGAAAGGACGAGCAAATGAAACAAATTGAATCTAAATCATGATCATGAAGAAACAAGGTGAGAGATATTAAAACCTTTTTATTAATAAGAACACCATCGTTGCTCTAACCTAGATGCAATAATTTAAAGCAGAAATAGGTGCAGTAGCAAGAGGCGGTGTCAAGTGTCAGAGATGCTAATATTTTCTCAAGGGGTAGTAAATAGATATTACCGCTTCATCCTCAGCATCAGAATCTTCGAGCCCAGCTTCAGCAAGAGCATCCTGATCATTCCCTTCTAAATCATCACCCTGATCATTCATTTGGCTCCGGGACTCCCTATAACTTATGTTATTGTCTTCATTGTCTAGCTCTTGATCATCCATCATATCATTGTCGGCCTCCTCTGTCTCATAATGTGATTTCCCCTTCCTGTCTTTCTTTCTCTTCTTTCCACCTTTCCTTCTCCTCTTCTCACTATTACCAGCTTCATCATCATCAATCTCCGACCTCTCTCTTCGTTTAGCAGGTGTGGTGCTCTTCCATTGCTCCTGGAGAAAGTTTAGATGAGATACTTTTAAGCTTTTGAGTCTTCAGTTAAAATATCTCAACCGCCCAAGAAGGAAAAACATCATTTGAAATAAAAGAGGCCATTCAAATAACATGCAACAGAATATCACATCTACTCCTTTTGACTAAAAGTGTAGCATTACTCAGAACTACACAACTGTAGTGCATATGCAAACTCAACCATAGAACCCTGCTCTACTTCGAATTATGCAACAAACAAATAAAAGGAATTTATCTAAAATATTACACCATAGAAAAGGTAAAATGCTTCAACTTTCCCTCTAAACTACTAAACTTTGTTTGAAACCATAAACTCCTGCCTGCCATGATAAATAAATAAATGGAGAAGAGTGTCTGAACACAATTCCTTCAATACCTTCGCTTACTAATACAATGCAGTTACTCAAAATGAATTCCCTTTCAAATTTCTCAAGTTCTGTAACAATATAATTCAAAACAATTACCTTCACACGTTTAAAATGCTGCTCCTGTTGCATCATCCGTTTTTCCTCATCTTCCAGTTTTCTCCTCTCCAACTGTTATAGCAAATAATATCAAACAAGAATTCATCATTCACAATAAATAAATGTGTTTTTTAAAAAGAATAGATACAAGTAATGAAATAAAACAATTCGCACTTGAAATTTCCTTTGCTCGTCTGCCTTACGACGAGCGTCCTCCGCCAATGCAACTTGACGTGCTAGTTCTTGTCTTTGACGGATCTGCTGCTCTTCATGTTCTGCTGCTTTGAGGTGAACTCCTGCAGCCTCCAGTAAGTGCTTACAGTAACCAACATGAGTATCAATCTTCTTCTCATCAAAGCCATGAAAGTGGAGGTTGGAAGCAGCAGATAACTGACTAAAGACACGAACAGCATTTTCCAGCTCCGCTACTGTTGAGCGCACCTAATACATTTCAATGGGGCAAAAAATAAAAATTAATGCAACAGCCAAGCAAAAGGGTAGAACATGTGGGGTCAAAAATTGAGGCAGCATAATGTAACATAATTTGTAACGTAAAGCGTTACTGTAAACAAATTCATAATTTACATGGCTTTACAACTCAATTATACCTTACACACTAGGAGCTAAATAAATGATATAGAATCTCGAGATGAAGCAAAAACTTGAGGAAATGATGAGCATATTCCCAGGATAACTTAATGAATTCAGACCTCCTTATCGAGATAAAGAAATTTCTCCACAGATATACAACAGCAATAAATATTTAAGCCAAAAAGATAGAGAAAACACCTCATCTGCTGTCCTTTTTGTCTTTTGAAGTGTTGAAGCTGAAAACTTCTGCATTGCTACACCAGCATCAAATCTTAAAGTGTAATTTGAAGGTGCCAAGTGGATAGCTCTTAGTAAGGTCTTTTTGCAGTCTTGCCACTGTTCAGCTTCATAATATGTACGAGCTAGATATAGAAGAATCTGATAATCCGTATTGTAATAAAACTTCCGCAAGCAATTTTGATACTGCAAGATAACATTTGGCATTAATTCATGGATACGACAATGATAAGGACTTTTAGAAAGATGAGAACAGGACACCTACAATTCAACTGTGAACAAGGTATAAATACATACCATTTTAACAGCTAATGAAAAATTTCCTTGAGCAAAATAGACATGTGCCAAATTGATCCACACATCTGGCATCTGAACAAAAATGTTCCCACTTGCAGCTTCTTGAACCTACCACAGGTCAAAAGTTAGCAACAGGTGCTAATGGCCTCAATATACAGGTTCTAAAGGTTCTAGTATGAAGTAATAATATGAGTGCTCACTTGTGTAAAAATATCTTTTGAAACATCAAATTGACCTTTTTCAGCCAAGATTACCCCAGCTCCATTAGCAGCATACAAATTAGCTGGATGTTGTACCAGAACCTGCTCAATTAAAGATCAAATACCAACCATTAAACTGCAAGATCAAGGACAGGAATAACAATTTACAATGAGGAAAAAACGGAAGATTGAACAACAGCACCATTGAGTTACGAGATTGGAGTCCTCACAAATATTTGAACTTCTTTATCCGTTTAAACTAAGGCGTTGAAAAACTCATATACAGCAAAAAAAACATGTTCTAAAACTTTATCATAGAATATCGCACTCTTTTTAATAGAAAGTAATACATCCATCATCGTCCATTTAAACAAGTGCAATAAATGTGTCTTTTAATCAGAAAAAATTCCAGTATATGATATAAGATGCGTGAACATTATTCTGTTTAAATTAAATCAGACTGCCAGCAAAAACATTCGACCGTGTGTGGATATTGAATCAACCATCAGGACTTAATTGACAAAATAAAGAGCCAGACACAGGAGAAAAGAGAAGACAGAAAACTGAAAACATACCCTTGTATATAGTTCCTTGGATTTTTCCAAATGAGTAGCCTCCAACTTGGGATTTCTTTTCTCATTTCGAAGTGCAGCAAAGTAGTTCCAGTTCCCCTGGCCAACATTAAAAGGAAAAACAAAGAAAATAAAAGGATGTTTCAATGGGAAATAAAGATGACAATGGTGAAAAGTAATCTGAAAACACCAATAACGCTCTAGAAACTTTATATAACCAATACAAGGTGGGATGCAAATATGATTTCCAGAAAAACGGCACATTGGAAATTTACAGAAGCAATACATTCCTTGGAATCGAGATAGTAATATTTGACAAGAACTAAAATGAATGTGCACAATGAAAAGTAACCCACCAGAGAAAGAGTCGCATAAGAGTCCTTTCCATCAGTGGCTTCACCTGCAGCCCGGAAAGTTTCTTTTGCCCTAACCCAGTCATCATTTTTTAACTCAAGCTCGCCTAGCATAGACAAGGCATTTGAGCACTTGTCATTCACCTTCAGAGCATCATTAACCTATGAAAGGAACACATTATTGACAATACAAGATTAATTTCAAGACAGAATAGAAGTAGATGTGCCAGAAGAGTTAACAGACCAATTCAATGCTTAATTGAACATAATTTCTAGCTTTTGCAATGGATGCAAGCCTCAGGTAAGCATCTACATAGTCTGGATACTGTAACAAAGAAAGGAGATGTTAAAAGCAAAGTGCAATTATGATCCCCAAAGAGCTACTAATATAGTACTAACACATACCTTAAACAAAATCAAGCGGTAGAGTACACTTGCAACTTCAATTTTATGCAATTGCTCTAATAATCGAGCCAGGTTAAATAGACTTGTGACTTTCTTCCATGGTAATACAATTGACCGACCTTCCCTCTCCAGTTGATAAAATAATTCCACGTCCTTGTACTGAAGAACAGACGCACTTGCTTCAATAGCAGGGCATCTCACTTTACCATCAATAAAATCTAGCCAAATTCCATCACCTAAAGCCTCCTTGAAAATTCGCTCAGCAAGCTGACAAGAATAGGAAGTAAGAAAGTAAATAGAAGAGGAAGCACTTCATAACTTGACGTAGAACAATTTTCAATGTAAACAATTATAAACTCAACATCAAACCATACACACCTCAAACTCTTCTCTTTCAAAGTGAAGAACCCCAAGATTGTTGAGCACTTCAATAGGTACTTCTTGACCTCCCTTTCTTAAGAGAATGCTAGCCTGTTATAACACTCAACGCCAAAACAAATCATTAGATTAGAGGCAATAAGAAATAATAAGTTAGAAGTAAATGCCGAGCATTAAAAAGTCCCTACAGTTTTGAAGGCATCCAAAGCAGCACCTTCATCAGTTGAAATCAACAATTCTCCAAGATCTAAAAAAGCCTGCCATGCAATTTAGTTCTGCGTTACATTACATGCAGTGAAAACTAAATGGTACTCTGTCCATATATATGTCAATAACAATAACTTAATAGTACTTGCTTTGACAGAAAAGCAGAAATTTGGATGCTTGTCCTAGAGATAGCCTCCAATAAAATGTAGAACAAAATATTCCAGTTCCAATTTTTGTAAAGAAACTGAACAGAAAAATAACTGGAGAATGGATGTGATGTGATGTGATGTGGCATACCCCCCCCCCGTGGAATAAAAAATTATAAGAAAACTCTTCTTCTGAGCAAACAAAATAAAATCTTCAGGAAGTTCAAATTTTAATGTTGAACGTGCGCCAGGCCTAATGTCAATTGGAGCAATTGTTTTATTGCCATCGTTTTTCAGCTGATAGATTATAGAAAACTTGTTAGTTACAAAGGCAATTCTTGCTAATGCTTTCAAATCAGACAAGTAATCTAATGACCATTAGTCGAAGACTCAAATAATATGATCAACCATGAAACAACACACAAGCTTATGAAAGAAATAATCTGTCAATGCCAAGGCACTAAAAGTAAGTATTAAGGGAACAATTAACATCTTAAGTTCCGCAGCTATGTCAAGTAATATTGATAAACTAAGCATTAGTACCAAGGGACAATCAAGGATCGGGAAGCAAATAAACAAGTCCAACATTAAGAGTGGGAGATGCCAACTTGAAACATTAAGACATGATAAAGCCTCTTAATTCCCCCAACTTAAGGTTTACCTGTGCATCGCGTGGATCAATTTTTGTAGCTTTCCTTAAATACTCCTGGGCCTTCTCAGCCTGTCCAAGCTGAACATAAATATGACCAAGTACCTACATCAAAACACATAACTCACTAATGAGAAAAAAAATAATGAAGGCTAGAAATACAAAAACCTATGGCATACAAGTAACTGAAACACATATCTAAATATCTTTTAGTTTCAACTCACTTTCAATGTCTCACAATTGTCGGGATAAGCCTCCAAAACCTTCTCAAAGTTTGATAATGCACTTCTAAGATCTCCCATCTTCAGTTGAACCTGACCCAAACCTATACCAAATAAACAAAATACCAGAAATAATGAATTTAACCACAAATCAACATGGTAACATCATTAAACTATTGATGCTGTTATCACTTCAATAAAACTCCCTTCTATCAAACCAATCTTATGCAATTGAAAAGCCATAATTTATAAGTACATCTGCTGTAAGCTAAATACAAGGGGGGAAAAGGAAATAAGCACTTCAAACAAGCTAACCAAGTCATCTAAAGAGTACACTTCAGGGTCATGATTACAACAGGGTAAAAGCCTTGTGACTGGGATCATGAAGCGCCCACAATTGTAAAATATAAATAATTATTTACACATGACAAAGTAAAGTGTTATGACTAGTAAGATCAATGAAATGTTAAGAATCAAAGCTTTTGCAAGAGAATTTTTAGAGAAATACGGGTTTTTTGGAACAAATCTTTCTACTGCTTCAAAGAATGGAGAACTCATTGCCTAGGCACCCTTGTTTAAACAGTCGTCAAGGTAGCTAATAGATTAGAGCTTCAAAAGCAGTGGCATGTTACAGTACCAAGGAGTTTGCAAGGGAGGAAAAGGGGAGGAAGGGAAAAAAATATATTAAAAAGACTTGGCATTACCAAACTCAAACTATCCTACATACCCAAAAAGAAAATAAATCATAAAGCCAAAGGCAGAAAGAAAAATTTAGAAACAAACTTACCATAATACGGGAATACAAACTCACGGGGTTTATTAGCTTCCTTTGCGGATGCCATGTAGTACAAGCCAGCTTTCTCGTAGTCTCCCTACAGACATTCTACCATCAGTACAGTAATCTTCCCCTTCTTAACATTATGAGAAGGCTATCATACCTTGCTATGGTAAGACCGAGCAAGATTATAAAAAGAATGAGACTTTGTAGGTCCATGGTTGGTTATGGCAAGTGCAGTTTCAGTCAATTGCTCCACCAAAAAGTGTTGACCAGTAAAGAAAAAGTGATTTGCCAAGTAATTCAGAGCCATTGCACAAAAAGGGTATATTTCAAATGCCCTCTGCATCTTTTCCATCCCATTTCTGATTCGACCAGCTGCCATGGTGGATATACACCACAATGGAATTACTCAAAACGTATCAGAAAATATGACCTAGTAAAAATCATTTCCATGAGAAGGAGAGGAAACCATGATGAAACCTACCTTCATTTGTGTTCAGATCAATGATTGCTAGAGCAACAAGAGCCTCAACATTTTCTGGATCCAACTGCAAATATAAAATTAAGAAATATTAAGCCAACATCAACTTCAAGAAGGTAAATTCGCGTGCGTTTAATTGATGATAAAGCTAATATCACTAGCCTGCAACACTCTCTCAAATGCTTGCTGAGCTTTTCCATATTGTTTCAATTGGTAGCGGCATAGGCCTATGCCAAGTCTTACAGCAGCAGGGCAATCAGGATACACTTGCAAGGCCCTCTGTTTGAAAATTCATGTTACAAGAACAAAGGCCTCACCATCTGAGCATAAAAGATAAAAAAGTGGATTCAAAAATCACTTAGTGTGCAGACATGTGAAGGCAACTAACCTTGTAGAGCTCTAATGATTCAGAATAATGTCCACGGTTGAATTCAACACATGCCTGCAAATATGCCAAAGTTATTAAGGGGAGAGATCAACCAACACACGCCTTCAGTCTTGCTTTAAGAATTGGATCAGACCACAACTAAGTTAATATAAAACTTAAATATGAAGCAACAATAAAAAATTTACGCCACATTGCTGAGACCAGGATGAAGCACATGACCCATCAAGTACATCAGATAGAATAGATAAATTCAATGAGAATTGCAAACTTTGAAAAGGTTCATAAGATCTAGAACAGCATATTCTAAGGCAATTAACAATTAACTATTTCCAAATATCATATAAAATAGGCATGCAGATGCATTCCATCTGCAAGATAAAATAGTACCGTTGAAATAAAAAAATATAAAATATTCTTTGGGAGAAAGCCACTCTATAATCAAGGAGTATTAAAAGAAATAATTTATAATCAAGGACCAAAAAGGTTATCATCTTCTAGATGACACCTTTTCCAAGATCTAGAGCTACCAAAGACCAGTTAACTGATGAGTCAGGTGAAAAATTTTGCCCGTACTTGACCTAGAAGAGCAGGAACATTGTCACGATCTCCATCTAAAACAATCTTGAATGCAGCAAATGCCTGTTCTACTTCCCCTTTGGTCAATAAAAGCTGACCTGTGAACATTTCAGGCATTATAGCTCCAAGCATGCTTCAAAGAATCATCGAAAAGACAAAATCATAGGAAGATCACGAGCAGTTTAAAACAGATAGCAAAAGATAATCATTTGAGTTAAATTTTAATGCAATAACATATAAATAAACTTGAAACAAAATATTAACTAGAAGAGTTTACCTTTTCCAACCCAAGTTGAAGGTTCATGCATATCAATTCTTGATGCTTTGTTGTAATATTGTGTAGCCAAAATGAAATGTTCTTCTTTTTCTCGTTGTTTTGTCTCAATTTTTCCAAGATAGCTGTAGTAAGCACCCAAGGCATTTAAGATTGCAATTCTTTCATATCTGACATCAGCATAGTATTCATCAATTTCTGCAACAATAAAAAAATTACAAATGTTGAGTTAAGATTAGAAATTTTTTAGGCTGTGGGCTTTTTGTTCTACTCGAGTAGCCTCGACTGATTAAAGCATTACACTTACTAAAAATAAAAATAACCAAAAGTCCAACATTTGAAAAGAAGCCAATACCTGGACTAGACCCTTCCTCCAGAATTTGGCGGAATTGTTCCAGTTTTCCTTGCTTGAAGTATTCCCTCTGGAATGTGTCAACGAAATGATACATGGAAAATCAGACATGGATGTAATACATGCTAAAAGCAACCTCAACGAATATATACTCAGAAATAACATATTCGAAAAAAATAGTTTGTCATAAAAGGCATGAACTTCTATGTTTGATAGTCAAGTTATAATTGATCTTGAAGTAGCAATTGTCTCATTGTAGCCCATCATCATTGGGACAGCACAAACCAGAGGTGGAGAATATGATGGACATTAGTTTTAAATTAAAATTAAATGCATGGTAAAAAGAATTCTATACTTAATAAATATGGAACTGAACCCAATGAATAATCTAAAAGTGTAAAGTGTATAACATCGCCTAGGTTGCAGATTCAAGTGATCATTTTTTTTCTTGGTAAGGAATTGAGCTACATTTAAAGAAATGAAATAATGTACAAGCCTACAAGGACATACAAAAACCAGTCCAACAAAAAAGGGGACTCCAACAAACTACAAAAAGGACCTCCATTCCAATAGAATCAAACTGAACTCGTAGATACAAAAAGGCCTAGTGACCAACGCCTGCAAAGAAGCATTAAACCTCACTACCTCCAGGACCTCGACACACAACCTTTCCACCTCTCTAAAAATCCTATTGCTCCTCTTAGGCCAAGCATCCCAAAAAAAATAGCAAAAACTAGCTTGCCACCAAAAAAAAAAATACCTTTCTCCTAGAAAGGAAAATTTAGAAGCACCTCTTCAATAATAGTGTAACCATCTCTATTGCAAGATAAAGATAAGGCAAAGGTCGCAAACCAACAAAGCCAAAGAAACTAGACAAACAGACATCCCCAAAACAAGCATAACAGATTCAAGTGGTCATAAAAAACCTAGTGACATGAAGTTTGTAGCAAACCCTCTAATACGTCGGCCAAGAAGACTGCATCAAATTGGGATAACCTTTGGCCAAAAAAAACAACATTTGAATAGGAAATGTTTTCACGCATTTGTACCACCAAGAGCTAAGCACGTCTCCAAGTTTGCAGTCACCAAGTTTTCCTTATAATCGCAAGTGTACGAGTCAGCTTGTGCGTACCTCAACTAATCTCCCGGGACATCCTACCTAACCCTCCTACATTTGGGTGCCAAGGAAACTAGTAAGATACTAAAAGAGAGGGTGGTGATTGTGTGAACCAAAAGAGAGGTTATGGTTATAAAGCTTGACATTAAAAAGGCTTTAACACAGTCAACTGGAATTTCCTTGATAATTTGATGTTTGTCAAAGGTTTTGGGCACAAATGGAGGAAATGGATCAAAGGTTGTATCTCCTTGGCAAATTTTTCCATTATCATTAACGGTAGGCCAATGGAAAGTCATTCTTGGTGCCATTTTGGGAACCTATTGTTGAAAATGTAAAGAGGATTTAAAGGTTGGGGTGGTAGACATATCTTGATAGGGGGACAATTAACGTTGATCCAGGCAACTCTGTCAAATCTTCCCATGTACTATCTCTCCCTTTTAATGATCTCATCCAAAGTCGCAGCTCGTGTGGAAAAGCTTTATATAAATTTTTTGTGGAATGGAAATACAAACAAGAGGGACTTACACCCTTTGAAGTGGCGGAAGATTAAACTCCCTATTATTGATGGGGTCTTAGGCTGACTGACCTTAAAATTAAAAATCAAAGCCTCCTTGCCAAATGGACTTGGAGATACCACGAGGAGAAAACTCTGCCCTTTGGAGGCATCTGATTGTTGCAAAGAATGGCCCTCTCTTCAACCAAGTCAAACAATGCTCAAATTATTCAAGGGACCTTTAAAATATATACAGCACAAGGACTTGATTCTTGACAATATTGTGAGCTTTATTGGAACTGGGGCAGCCACTTCCTTTTGGAATGATAGATGGGTTGGAACTTCCCCCTAGGGAATCTTTTCCTAGATTATTCACCCTATCACTACACAATAATCTACCATTGCATACTGTTGGAATAGAGAGACAAAACCCTAGAATCTTCACTTCAGAAGGCACCTCACTAAAAACGAGATCAATGAATGGTCCCTACCATCCACAATTGTTATCCCCCCTCCCAATCCTCAAATTTTTCCAGTGAGAATACAACCATGGATGCATAAATACTACTGATATATTGATCAAAAAAGCCTCTTGGATCGTCTCTGCCCCTAATTGATGTGCCCTTTGCCACAAGAATAGCAGGACTATTACACACCTCTTCATCACTTGTGAATATGCTCATGATTTTTGGTCAGAGATTTTGGAGGCCTTCAATTATCACATGGCCTTCTCCAATGATCCTCTTATCCTTCTACAGTCGCTCCTCAGTAGTCAACCATTCATAAAGGAAAAAGAGGTCCTATGGACGTTCTACGTTAAAGCTTTCTTTCGACACATTTGGCTTGAACGAAAACGACGCATTTTCGAAGTCAAAGCTATGAAATTCTCATCTTTTTTTTAACACCTTACTTATATTGCTATTTTTGGTGTAAATTCACCCTTTTCTTTTGTAATTATAGTCTTACTTTTCTTACTTCTTAGTGGAATTGGTTTTTGTAATCTACATGGCACTCCTTATCCTTTTGTAATTTCACTCTATCAATGGCAATAGAAAAAATTGAAAATAAATAAAAAAGGAAGAAGAAGAAGAAGATGCGGATACTATGGATTAAACTCTCTTAAATCGCCGATTGACCCAAAAGCTTAAGCTGATGGGTGAAGACAGATTTAATATTATATCATCTAACACTCTCCCTCACTTGTGGGCTTGAAATATGAAGAAAACCCAAACAAGTAGAAATCAATATTAATTGGGGAGGATACAACAATGTCGAGGTTTGAACCTATACCATCCTGCACCAACCTACTCTGATACCATGTTAAATCACCAATTGACCCAAGAGCTTAAGTTCATGGGTAAAGACAAATTTAATATTATACCTTAACATTCCCCCTCACTTGTGGGCTTCAAATATGAAGAAGAGCCAAACAAGTGAAATTATCTTTAATTGGGGAGGAAACAACGTTGCAAGAGTTTGAACCAACGTTGCAAGGGTTTGAACCCAGGACATCCTGAACTAACTTGCTCTGATACCATCTTAAATTGCTGATTGACCCAAAAGCTTAAGTTAATGGGTAAAGATAGATTTAATTATATATCATCCAACACTCCTCCTCACTTGTGAGCTTGAAATATGAAGAAAAGTCAAACAAGTAGAAATAATATTAATTGGGGTTTGAACCCAGGTCATCCTGAACCAACCTGCTTTGATACCATCTTAAAAACTCATTCCCTCTAAGTCCTTTATTATATAACCACTGTTTAGTTTCCACAGTAAGTTTGCGAAGTCGTGACTTATGACAATCTAGTTTGCACAGTTACTCAATTGTAAATCCAAAGCACTCCATCAATCAATCTTTACACTCATACCCAAATTGAAGTTCAAAAACAAGATGCTTTCAGTTCCACTCGCATAATCAACATCACCCATTACGCACATCACTCAAAAAGTTCAATATTAGGTATTCATTATTGAAAACAAACCAACTCATACAACAGAATCAGGCGTCACAAGATGAGTAAAGGAGGGGGGCCGAAATCGAGGTACATAGCATTATAGTTATAGAGAGTAGAACAAACCGCGATGATTAGCCAGAGATCTAACGGAGCTTGCTCGGCCTTAAGTATGTCGAGAATGTCGGAAGCGTCCCTGGGGAGTTGATCGAGAGCTACCCTGACCTCCTCCTCCGAGTTCTGTACTGGTATGTACACACAAGCCATGCTTTTCCTTCGAAACGCCAAAGCAGGGCAAGCGGAGGAGGGGAAGAAAGCCCAGAATCGTTCGCCGGAAAATCTCGAGCCTCTGACCGTCTCTCTTCTCCGGGAGTAAGGAGGAATAGAAATCAAAAGAAATTGAAGAACAAAAGAAGCGAATTACAGAATTTGATCATAGGGCACATTCGTGATTCGTATTTTGGTGTTTTAGGGTTATTCTAAAAATAACTCTACAAAAATTCCTGATTTGAAAATTAATCCAAATCTAGGAAGTAATAGTGTAATACATACTATTTTAGTTCGTTTTTAGATTATTTTCTATTGTTTTTCTTTTTTTAATTACATTTTTATACTTTAATTTAATAAACAAATTTGATTACGTCTATATCTATATTATCTAAAATCTATATATTTATATACCTATATACTACTTAGAAGAAGTTAGGTTTGATTTTCATTTTTGCATTCACACGAGTAATCACATTTTATCTCTAAAATCTCAAATTCACATTAAATAAAAATAATTTTAAAAACACATATTTTATCTCTAATAATATATTTATATCTGTATGACTGTATTACATTAATATAATTTGATTGAAAATAAAATCAAATCATGAATTGGATTTCAAATTCACATTAAATAAAAAAAATTAAAAAACACATATTTTATCTCTAATAATCTATCTATATTTTTTTTAAAATAAATATAATAGAAATAGGTTTTAAATCTAAATTTCTCTAATGTCTAAATTAAACCTACAGTTTTTCTCAAAAAGAAAAAAAAAAATTAACCTTCAATTTTTCATTAGGTATCTCCTCTTCCTTTCCTTTCTTATTTTTGCATCTATTCAAGGTAATTTATTTTTTTTTTACTTTAGCACCATTTCCAATTTTTTGCTTTTAAGGTTCAAGAAATTTGTTAAATGTTCCAGCAATTTAGAGATCGATAAAGTAACAAAGAAGGGAGTAGTTGACTATTTTATGCTTTTATAGTTTTTTTTTCGTTTTTTAATTTTTGTAAACCCACGCCAATGAGTAGATTTATAAAAATTTATAATTTTTACATGCTTTTGTATTTTTTTCTTCTCTTTTTAAATTTGTTGTAAATAGACAACCATCCATCTATGTATAATTTTGAAATAAATATAATAGAAATAGGTTTTTATTTATTATAATAAAAGTATGAGCTTTTATTTTAAACTTTTCTTATTATAAATGTAAATATTTTTTTTATTCTCTTACTATCAAAGAATTGGACTAAGAGATTAAAAAATAAATTCGAAAACTTTAAAAAATAGTTTTAAAAATATTTATTAATTCAAGTTTGTTTTCAGTAATGTAATATTTTTTAAATATAAAGTAAAAATAAGTGGTAAGTAGAAGACTTTTATTTGAACTTATACATGTAAATTTTATTTTTAACGTTATGAAACATGTGTGCACGTAGTTCCGACTAGTTGGGAGGTTTATAAAAAAAAAAAAAGAAAAAAATATATATGGTATAAATCAAAGTTTAAAGTTAGGAGGATAACCCAAACATATGAATCAAAATAAAAAGATATATATTTTTTAAATTAAGGAAATAATATTATGAAATTTCATTAAGAAAAATAGAAAAAAAATGTTGGTTTAAATTAAAGGCTTTTTTTTTAATTAGGAGGATAATTTAATTCTTCAAAAAAAAAAAAACTAAAAGATACTATTACGAAATTTTGTTTAAATATTGATAGTATACCCTAAACCCGAGGTTTGATAAATAGTTATAAACGGTTCTTTCTATCTATTTGAGATTTTAAAATAAACATTTTGGTCTCCGAGGTTTGATAAATAGTTATAAATAGTCCAGACCGTTAGTTGACTAATGGAAAATGGCATGGATTGATGAGTGGAAACTATATAATTTAATATTAATATTATTTGTGAGGTGGCTTCATTATCTCCTTTGTTACTTCTCCTTCATGATTTTTTATAGAAAATAATGTTATTTTAATAAACAAGGACAAAAATAGTGTGTAGCGGTAAAAGTATTTTAAAAAATAGGTGAGGAAATCATGATTTCATAAAATTAGCTTTGGCACTTAAATCGTGGATCGGGTCCACGATTTTGCTCATATGTCACGGTCAATCCTGCCACGATTGCACTCATTTTACTCACATGTCACGATTTTACTGACACTTGGCTAGGAAAATCCTAGACCGGGTCCACGATTTTGATGCCAGGTGAAAATTGTGGACCACATCCACGATTTTGGTACCCTATTTTTGTCAATATTTTCAACTCAACTCTATTTTTGTCATTATTTATTAAAATAACATTATTTCTAGAAAAAGTCTCTCATTTCCTTATTATTCTTCCTCACCACCAACAACCTTTCCTGCAGTCGTCTACTGCACTACTGCCTCCCAACTATCATCGCTTTGGACTCTGCAAATAATTTTCTTGAGAATGAGATAAATTTTTTATGGAGCAAATGAGAATAGGTAAATTCATTAAAAAAAATTAGCATACTAACAATTGGAATTGATTTTACTAATCCAGAACTTTAAGGAAGTGTTTGGGATGAGGAGTGAAATAATGAGGAGTAAAGAGTTATGAAGTCTAGGGAGTTGTAAACCCCTGAGGCCCACAATGTAAGAAGTTGATAAGATGTTGATGTTTTTAAGTAGTGGGACTCACCAACTCCTTGGGCTAAACAAGGAGCGGAGTTCAATACTCCTACTCCCCAACTCCGACTTCCCAACTCCTTGGACCAAACACCAGGATAAGTTTCTTTTTAGTTTGTAGAGAGAGAAACACAAAAAAATTGAAAAGAAAAAGGGAGACAAGATTGTGATTTGTGCCATATAGTGTCATGGTCATGCTTGTCCAGGGCATGTTGCCTATGGCCGCATTACTGTTCCGAACCCTATGTCATTTCATATTATGTATTTCATTATATTTGTTTACCGCTTTCCTTTATCGCTTTCCTTTACTTTTCATTTCTCGCGACGGCGTAACACTTTGTACGTGCAACCGTGCCACTCTTGTAAAAGCTTATAATGTAGTATATGCGAGTGAGACTAATCATCATACTTGCATACCCGAGAGTTGTAAGCTATAAAGCCGTTGTTGTCCCTTATTTGCTTTCTAGCCTTTCGAACATTCTTTTTCTCGAACATTCTTCTAAATCGCTTGCGAAAACCTGACGTTGCGAGAGGCACTCGGTGTGCCATAGGTGATTCGAATCTGAATTGGCTGACTTGTTCCTGAGCGAGGACAAGTGTCGCACAATCGTTTAGCAGAGTACGATTGTGGCCATATAACATACAATAGAATAATTTTTTTTAATAAAAAATTGTGGTTAAGATGGTGTATGGAAAATGGCTGAAAAGATGGTGAAACGGTAAAAAAAGATCAAGAAACGGGCATCAGGATATTCACCACCATCGTCATAGACCCGTCATTGAAGTTATGCAAATAACTTTCTCCGTCTCCTTCTTTATGCTTTGATACCAGATTACAAATAACGACAACAATTAAGAGAAGAGTGTTGGGAAAAACCTCTCACTTCTACCGCAGGAATAAACAGAAAATAACATAGAAATTAAAAGAAAGCAATAAATATGGAAACACAAGAATTAACATGAAAAACTCCCAACTTGGAGAAAAACCACGGATCAAGAAAAATCCACTATGTGAAAAATTGTTACAATCACACAGAATAAGGCATAGGTTCCTTTTATAGGCTTGGAGTCCACCCTCATTCTTCAATTTAACCGATGTGGGACAACTGCACTTCTAATATTTTGCCAAAAACCCAACAAATTCCACCTTGGCAAGATATTTGAAGAATCCACAACTTCTGCAACATTCATTGTCTTCACTGAGAATCATAATTCTCAACTTAGAGAACTATAACCTACTCCACCATAAAGAGTAGACCACTTGGAATACCACATTCCAAGATTTACCTTTTTCGTCACATGCCGATAAATCTTGCTGATATTTATGGTGCGACTTCCACCTACTTGGCTCACGTGAAAGTCCTTCAGCCATCGACACAACTTCCACCACACGCCTTACATAACCGCCAAGTCAATGCCCGTGTGCAAACTTGTGGAACCGCTAACATCACATCCTCTATCATGGTAAAGCGGACATACCACAAGGATGATTTTCGTCTTCTTCAGAGGAAGTCACTGTCTCCTCTGGCGAGAAAGACAACGTCAGCATCTGATCCAGAGCCCTTTGACGAACCTGCTCTGCTTTTCATGTGCTCAAACTGTTCGCATCCCTAACAGCATATCTTCTGCTCGAAGACTCTCTTCTTTGAATCTCCGTTGGAATCACTTAGGAACTGCACTAGAATACCATCACCGCTTAACTTGCACTTGTGTAATCCAGATTGTATTAGCACATCCTTGACTTGCTCTTGCCCCAAGCCAAAGTAGATCCTTCCATCAAATTTCTCCACATCAAACTTGACATATCTGCTTCTCTTCCTAGCAAAACAGCAAATAGTGAACAAGTCACACTATTCACAATACCGCAGCCTGTTTCGAGAATTCGTTTCTGATGTGGAAGGTCAGACAATGCTGCAACCACAGAGCATACTCAGAAACTTAAGAAACTCCGAACCTAAAGCTCTGATATCACTTGTTGGGAAAAACCTCCCACTTCTACCGCAGGAATAAGCAGAAAATAACAGAGAAATTAAAAGAAAGCAATAAATATGGAAACACAAGAATTAACGTAGAAAACTCTCAACTTGGAGAAAAACCACGAACCAAGAAAAATCCACTATGTGAAAAATTGCTACAATCACACAAAAAAATTCTCTCTCTCAATCCCAATTACAAGAGCACTCTCTCAAACCTTTTATACTACTCACACCTTTTCCCACTCTCAAACTAGAGAATACAAAAGGAATTTAATTAGAGTTAGCACACTAAGCTTAAAGTGTTTCGAACTGGGACGAATTGAAACTAGAGGCATAGGCTCCTTTTATAGGCTTGGAGTCCACCATCATTCTTCAATTTAACCGATATGGGACAACTGCACTTCTAATATTTTGCCAAAAATCCAACAAAGTGTTTAGACACTTAAACTCTCATATGTAAATACAAGTGCTCTTCTCAAGTATACATAACAAATGGATGTGACTGCTAATAACAAAATAACAAAGCCAACTGCTTTAGCTAATAACAAACAAATTAAAACCTATTTGTTTAATTAAGTGTAATATAGGGTTCAAAATCTAGCGACCGATTTGGGATTAAGCAAAAATCGGATTGCAATAGATCAGATTTGACCACACCCTGAGTCAGGAACTAATGAATCGGGAAAGTTTATTGGGATAACAAGTAAATATGTTTGGTTGAAACTGAGAACATATAGGAAAAAGCTTCACCTCTCACGAACAATACTATCTCATATAAAGTGGCAATCTAATTCAATATGTTTGGTTCTCTCATGGAAACTTGGATTAGAAGCAATATGAATAGCAACAAGAAAATTGTAGCAGGGAATGAAGCATCAACCTGTAAATCATGAAATAACTGCATCAACCACATAATTTCACTTGTTGTAGCAACAAATGCTCATTATTCAGCCTCTGCAGAAGATCGTGAAACTGTTGTTTGCTTCTTGGCTTTCCATGAAATAAGAGATTCACCCATAAAGATGCAAAATTCAGAAGTAAACTTACTAGAATCAAAACATGATGCCCAATCAGCATCAGATAATGCTCGAAGCTGAAAATATGTGGAAGCCTGAAGAAAAACACATTGCCTTGGACATCCTTTCAAATAATGTAGAAGATGATTAACAACAATTAAATGAGACTGTCTTGGTTGAAAAGTAAACTGACTCAACTTATGAACAACAGAAGTAATATGATTAGCATAAGTTAAAAAAAAACTTCCTTTATAAAACTCAAAGATTTCAGAGAATCATCCTCAACCAAGTAAAATCCTCGTTCTCAAAGAACACTTGTCCTGAATAAGACACAAATTATCAACAAACTGAATCAAAACAGACAAATCTGTAGTAAGAGCACTGATGGATATGAGGTTGAACCGAAATGTAGGAGTAAACAATACATTATGAAGTAACAAGACGTGATTAATACAAATGGTACCATTGTGGTCCATAGTGATGCAATGAGCATTGGGCAAAGAAATAGTCATGCCAACGATAAGAGTTAACAAGGTGAAATATTCTCGAGAACAACAAATGTTTGTCAAGGCTCTTGAGTCTAAAATCCATTTATGTGAAGAAGAAAAAGAAGAAAGAAGTAAGTCACAAGTACCTGCGACGTGAGAAGTTCCAGGAGTCACATCATTTATAGTGACTTGTTTAGCTTTTGCAAGATGGGACTGCAGTAATGACAATAAACCTTGACACTGTTATGAACTCAGAGAAGTTAAAGCATCTTCAGACATAGTAATAGATGGCAATGAATTCTTCTGATATCCAAAGGGATAATCGTGAATCTTGTAGCATTAATCAACTGTGTGGCCTGAAATATTGCAATGATAAATCAGGCGTTCCTTCTTCTTGTTAGAAGTAGACTGAGTACGATTAGATGAATTAGAAGAACAAATTCTTGCGAGTAAGACAGTAGCATTGTTGATTTGAGGAGTAGAAACAGAGATCGATGCACACTATTCAACTTCTTGAGCAACTAAGGAAAAAGCTCTTTGAATTGTAGGCTCAGGTTCCATGAGAAGCAACTGAGTATAAATTTGAGCAAAGAATCATTCAGGCCCATTAAGAAAAGCATCACATGTTCAGTCTGAAAGTAATTGATGAGATCCTTTACTCAGCCACATGAACAACAACCACAAGAGTAGACTGGTTTGTAGGAAGCAAGTTCGTTCCACAGAGTTTTCAGTTTCGCAAAATAAGTCGTAATAGAGTTCTGATCTTGTGTTAAATTCGAGAGTTCTACAAAAAGTTGATAGATCCAAGGCTAATTCTTTCTTTGATAACGTTGTTGAAGATCAATCCAAATCTCTCTAGCCGAGTCAGAAAAATCAACGTTGGCAGATATTCTTTGGAAAGAGATTATCATTCTAGAACTTTCTAGAGGAAGATTTGACCACACCCGACGAGGATCACAAAATCTCCACTTCTCGCCATAAATTTTGGACTCTTTTTGCAAAATATTTTTCAGGGCAATGAGAGAGAAGAAGGACGACGGACGACTGCAAAAGAAGGTTGCTAAAGATGAGGAAGAATGAGGGAGGAACAAGAGGAGTGATGGGAAAGAATAAAAGCACCTCACAAATAATATTAATATTAGATTATATATTTGTCCAATATCAATACCCAGTCAACAACTTAACATCCACATCATTTTTTGTTAGTTAAACTATTCATAGATAGAAAAAATGTCAAACTATTTATAGAAAATAACAAAAAAAAAATACTGATAGACATTGATAGACTTCTATCATAATTCATAACCATCTAAAAATTTTGCTATTTTGGATAAATAGTTTTTTTAGTTTTTTATTTTTAATAATTCTCTTATTTATAAAATAAAAAATAAATAACATAATATTAAATTACTATAATAAATAAATAAAACCTAAATTGGGCGGAAAATGCATTCTCCAACCCGTTCCATTTAATTTTGAAGGATTTTTTTTTTCCTACTCCCTCTCCCAAGAATCCTCGCCCTATTCGAATGGGGCGGGTCTCATGGGCCCATCATGTAGGAAAAATAGACATATTTTCCAACGACAGTCATAGATCACGGGCCATCATGGTTTCCAAAACGGTCTCTCAGTTCAAAATTTTCTGAAAACTTCCTTTCAACCTCTAAAATATATTTTGAAGATTTTCTTCCCAAACCCTACCTTCATCAACGACAATGTACGCTTCTAGATTTTCTGCATTTGAATCGGGTGAGGAGGAGTGAGTGTTGCCGTGGGTGAAGTGTTCGAAACAGGCTGAAGCCCCGATTTTCTGCATTTTTCAGTCGCCGAACGGAAGCCCTCAATCACTGTAGAGGTAGTTTCGATTTTCAGTCGGCTTATATCCCTATTTATACCTATTTCTGCACTTGTTTTTGGAATCAAACCCTGATTTCTACCTTTTTTTGTTCTTTCATTCTTATTTTGAGTTAGAGTTTCCAAGTATGAACTATTATTGTCTATATGAACCATCATGGATTGACCTAGTGGTAAAAGAAGAGACAAAGTCTCAATATATGGCTAAAGAGATCATGTGTTCAATCCATGGTGGCCACCTACCTAGGAATAAATTTTCTACAAGTTTTTTTGACACCAAAACTCCCAAATGTTGTAGGGTCAGGAGGGTTGTCCGGTGAGATTAGTCGAGTAAGTTCGCTCGGACACTCACGGATATCAAAAAAAAAAAAACTATTATTGTCTATATACAACAAATGTTACAAATCACAGTTTAAACACAAACATTCTTATTCTATTCTTAAATGATTGAAGGCCTTTTTGTACTGTTTCTGCATTTATACTTTTTTTTTTGTTATACAGTATATGCACATTTAAAACATAAGATTCTTACTTTATACTGTTTTTGTTGGTTCCAAAGCCTAGCTATTTTTGCACTTTCTATTGGTCATAAGGATAAAAATGTCCAGATTATAATGTGATTAAACATGAAAATGTTCAAAATTATGGACATTTATGAAATTAAGTTTGTAAAAGGGTTCTTTTAACTAAAAATATTCCATTAATTAATTTGAAATCAAATGGGGGCTCGATCTTTCCTTAACATAAGACTTGTGCATTTGACAATTATTAGTAACTGATCATTATTTTTTCTTTTCAGATTTGGACAAACATTTGACAAGTACTAGCCATGGAGCACGATCCGCCCAAAAACAAGACAGCTGCTCCAAGGAAGGTCTGTTCCGGCTTTCTCATCTATCTATTTGTTTGAATATCTTGCTTGGCCTTTTGGCTAAGATCAAGTGTAGTATCTGTTCTTATCATCTATCTAATTGTTTGAAGATTTTAAAATTTTTATTTTCATCTGATGGAATGGACTGCTGCAGATGAAATTTGCTCCAAAAGCACCTACTCGTCGGTTACTAAAACCTGAAGTCAAAGCGTAAGCACATTGCCTTCATATATAGTAGCACCTTCAATTGTTCAACTTTCTGCTGCAGTCAAAATGCATGTTTGTTTCATGTAGAGAAATATCAGAGGACGCTGATGCTGCTCAAGCCAGGGATTTACTAAAACGCTTCAATGTATGTCTGCTTTCATTTATTTTCTGTTTCCTTTATTATTGAGCATATAGAATATCCAGCTGTTAATTGTTAAACACCCTTTGTTCTCTGTTTGTCACTTCAATTTCTTGATGTCTTATTGCAGGAAACCACCCTGAGGGCAAAGCAAAAAATTGGGAGAAAAGGCGAGTTCCAAACTTCCATAAACTAGTCATTGTTCATAATTAATTTTTGTTCTGGCTTTGAGCTTCATGATTTTATTTATTTAGTAGATAATTTTAAAATTTAATTGATTGATCTTTTGATTGTTTTAGATTTGGATGTGAAGGGTTATTCATGTAGTGCTAGTTCTTGATCATGCTTCTTTTCATCATTTGATGATGATCGTAGTTGGCTATCATTTTTTTAATTTTCTTTTTGCATTTATTAGTCATGATATACAAATTTGATAGTATGATTGATATACATATGTTTAGGTTTATGTGTAACTATGTATTAATCTATTTGTATATGCGTGATTGAAATTATGTCTAAAGATTTGAATATCTTAGGTTATTTTACTTAGGATCCTTCTTCAGAACAGAGATCTATAAGATCACATGAATGCCTTAAGAAGACTTAGGGCAATTTTCGTGAAAAATTGAGGGAGCAGAAAATTGTAATATGCTTTAATTTTCTTGACATTAGAACCATGTGCGCGGAGCAAAGCAGTTTTATATTAGGAATTTCTACAATTTGTGTAGCCAAAAGAGACTGCATATTAAGTGTACTAGACATATCATGAGTGTAATATTTAATTTGTAGAATGATCCGTGGAGTTCTGATAATATGATTCAACATATTAATTATGCATCATGTGGGCTTGCCCCAACTGTGCTACCTAGCATATTCAGGGAAATGCGGTGGACAGTTAATGAACCCTATATTTAATTGATATTTACTAGCACAATGACTAAAGATTTTTAGTTATTTTAACACATCTCCGTTTCATTTGCATGCCTATTATACTAATATGCAGCGGCACCTACACAAGTTGCATTTGGTTCTGGAGGTACATCAAGCACCATAAGATCATATGGTATTTCAAAAGCTGGCAATAAACCAAGAAATGAAGGTTGGCTACTAAACTACTAAAATCTACTTGATTGATTTACTGTACGTGAGAGGCTTTCAATGCTCTAAACTGAAACGTGATTATGCAGATGGAACTCTTCCGTCTAGTACAAGCAAGGAGTATGTAGAACCATGGGTCAGTACAACATAAAGTCATCAATTATTTCTCCTTTTGAATTCCTATTTGCATCTCCCTTCTTCATTAGTATGTCGATTTAGTAATGCAGTTTTCATTTTCTCCAGGATTATTACAGTTATTATCCTGTAACTCTTCCTTTGCGGAGACCATATTCAGGAAATCCAGGTATCTTTGTAAGTTCATCTTATTTACAAAAACTAAAAGGAAAATATTGCAGTGGACAATTGGATTATTCTGAAGTGCATTTTATCTTCTACATGTGTGATGTGCACTTTATCGCTTCTGGAGTACAGTTTTCATGGTGAAAACTATACCTGTATCCATGAAAACTGTACCCGCATCTTCTGCATTCTTCATCAATAATTTGCTCTAAGTTTTATGCGTTACTTCATAGATTCTCTAAACGAGGAAGAATTTGGAGAGGCTTCAGAAACCTTCACCTATGATGAAAATACAACTACTCCAGCAATGGATCTTGGTCTACTGGTTAGTCATTGAATCCTGTTGTGGCATATCCTGAGCCTCTTGTTTCCAATTTTACATTTAATGGTTGTTTGGCAGGAGGAGAATCCAGAGACAGACGTCTTTTTTTTACAATTACCACCTATGGTTCCTGTGATAAAGCAATCTTCTACTGTAGAAGGCATGGGGGCAGCCAACAGCTCAGAACAAAGTAGAGGCTCACAACCTCGACAGAAAACCTGCTCTATGAATGAGTTACCTTCTGGCTCCATGGGTAAATTGCTTGTGTATAGGAGTGGCGCTGTCAAGTTAAAGCTTGGTGATATTATATATGATGTGAGTTTATTTATTTTTTGTTTCCCCTCCCATAAACATGAGCATGTCAAGTTCTTCGTTATCTACTCTTTTATCAACTTGAATGATCTCTTGAGATGAAATATTTTATATTAGAAGCATGGACTCTCTGCCTCAGCTTTTCAAATTCTTCACTTGATGAAAATATTTATAACTTATGTTATAGGAAGTTCTTATTTATTTTAGGGCTATTCTTAGAGGAAATCTTTTGGGATTTTGCATTCGTTCTCACACCAGTTTTAAAATACGGGCAGGTTTCTTCTGGAATGGATTGTGGCTTTGCACAAGACGTTGCAGCTATCAATGTGGAAGGGAAGCGTTGCTGCATCGTTGGGGAGCTTAGCAAGCGTGCCATTTTAACACCAGACGTGGACTCAATGTTAAAGAATATTGAGGACTTATAATTATTCTCTGGAGGCGGGGTTTTTCCATAGACATCTGTGTAGAGAAATTGACGAGAGTGATATTCTTCATCAAAATTTTGAGAGGATAGAACAACAGAAGATAGCAGCAGAAAAAGATGCACTGGTTCAGGAAAACAGAAGAGTGACTATTTTCTCTCATGTTTAGCCCCAAGTGCCTAGATTTTTAATTATGAACACTTGTCATGTGATCAAGTAGATTGGTTATATTAATTACAATTTTGACAAGGGTAAATAAATCTCATTCTACTGAAATATTTTGTTGGGTTCCCCTTTTTCATTGCATCTTAGTATTATCACTTGAACGTGATTCATCATTGTTACCTTAGTAAGCATTCATTGTCAATATATTTCTAATATCAACTGAGGTGAGTGAGATCTACAGAATGGGTTACATTCTTATCTTTCGAGGTTGAAATAGTCACAGAGGTGTGATGCTTTCAAACATTAGATTATTAACTGGGCACTAATAACTGCCTCATTTTGCACTATTCTTGATAAAAATAAAATTAGCATCTGCATGTGCATATCACTGGAGTTAGTAACTGCTGTTTTGGGAGATCTTAGCCAGTGAAGGGATTTGGTGCTATCAGTCGGCTTGTTGAAAGCAACTGATTTCTTCTCTTGGTTTCTCTTCATAATTTCAAGTTCAATATTTGGAAGATGTTGTGGTGGGAGCGTTTCCTCTTTTATTTCGGGTTTGTCTGTTCGAGTTAAAGTCATCTGGAATATGTCTCAATGATTGCAAAGTTAGAGGTCCTTCTAGTATCCTCTTGAGATATGTGTTCAATTGGAATGTTTTTAATTTTTCTTTAGAGTTTGTCTTTATGATGGAATTTGGTTCTGGCCTTGTATTGGCAAATTTGTAGTTTTTATTTTGTTTCCTCTCATGTACTTTGAGCATTAGACTCTTTCATTATATCATTGAATAGTCTTGTTTCCGTTAAAAAAAAAAAAAGCATATTTACAGAGAAATTATTTGACTAGTAGATTTTTATCAGTTATTTCTACAGGGAAACAGAGTACAGTACAAGGCTAGGTAATTTGCAGAAGTACTTCTGCTTGTGAAATGCCTAACATTTTTTTCATCCCTCAAAGGTGATACTTCATTTGCATGCAACCTATAGTTGATGAAGTTTCAGCTGGGCTCCATGCTGTGGTTGAAGAGTCATGACAGTATGGGGAGCATGTGCATAAGAAGGAGAGAGCTCAAAAGAGAAATTCTGTAGAATCATAGCCAATGCGACCTTAGCTTCTAACATAGCAAAGTTTTGTCCAATGCAGGTCTTAGGTCCCCAGCCAAAGGGAAAGAAAGCTAACTCATCTTTGCTTGCCTTAGAAACTCCTGCAGAGAATCTCTCTGGTTTGAACTGTTCTGCGTCTTCTCCCCAGTACTCGGGATCGTGGTGAATAAGCAGCGTAGGTAATGTAACATCAACTCCAGCTGGTATTAAAACTTCGCCTATCTTTGTTTCTGCATAAGTATGTTGATATTGACCAATAACTGGGGGGTATAACCTTAGGACTTCATAAAGTATCATGGTAACCTGCAGAGTATTGTTTAGTGAATCAATACCTTTTTTTAAGATTTTGAAAAACTATAGAAACCTTGTACCAATAGGTAGATGAAGATTGCTAAGTGTGGAATGAAAACTCACAATCTTGAAGTGGTTTAAAGATTCAAAACTTGGTTCATTCTTCCCACAAATTTGCAAGACTTCCTGCCTAGCCTTTTCTTGCCATTCTGAGTGCATGGCCAAGACAATGACTGTCCATGTAAGCAAACTTGCTGTTGTTTCCTGCCCTGCAAGGTAGAACTGCTTACACTCCTCCAATACTTCATCAATTGTCAGTCCATCACCTTCTTGTTGATTTTCTTTATTCTTTGACTGCAAGAGCAGGCTTAACAAGTCATCCACATTGTCTTCCTGGTTGCTCATGAAATGTTCTTTTCTTTGAATTAAACTCCCTATTATGGTTTTAATCTCCTTGTTCAGCTTCTCTCTCCTCCTGTTCTTAGCTGTTGGAATAAATCTGCATGTACACAAAGCCACAATTCAATCATGAAGGTAGGATTTCACATCATTTTAGCTTGAGATTTTTTGTTTTTATAAAACTTGGGCATCCATACCAATAAATTCCAGTTATCATAATTTGAAAACTATACTTTTCTTTATCTTCTGCTTATACAAAATATTCACTCATGGCTGGGACAACTTGCATTCTATTCTGGCTTATGATTTCTCGTCTGTATTGTTCAGTCAGGAATAGATTGAGCTTCAAAAAATAGCAAGTATCTTCCAATTGGGCCCATATTGATCATGGAAGGAATTGAGTTCAAGGTTTTTCTAGCCCTTCTCATCCATGTACTCCTGACATAAGTCGAGGTTGTTCGATAAATTCCTACCTATCCATCTATGTCTAACATGTTTGGATGCACAAGAGAAATACTACCCCATGGATTACAAAACAAGCTCGTAAGCACACAAGTTCAATGTAAAAGAAAGCTAAAAAAACAAATTTGATTCTCAATTATGTACATTTGTAGTCCTACTCAACCCAGCCATTCAAAAGACAGGGAAGCAAATTTTATGAAACAGAGAAATTGGACCTGAAACCAGGAAGATACAAGGTCTGCATAGCTTCAAGAGTAAGAAGAGTGAGTTGTTTGAGAAGTTCAAAAATCTTCTTCCCTTCTTCAAAGTTGGAGCCAAAAGCAGCCCTGGATATAACATCTGCACTTAGTCTCTGAAGTTCAGGCCACACATCCACTTCAACACTGTCTTGATTTGCAGCCATTTCCTTCCACTCCTCTATCATGTTGCTACAGCTTATACTAAAGGCTGGCATCATTCCCTTCATCAACCAAACATTTTTTTAGAATGTTCTGAACTTCCTTCACTTTAGTTTAGGCTATTTTTTACACAAAAACATTAATTACTGATAAATTATTTACGCAGAGAACAAATTTTTTCGTACTACAAAATAGGTAATATTTAAAATTTTGTTCAAAACCGTTTTAAACATTTGCTTAGTTAAGTTACAAGTTTGAGTCTGTGGGCGCGCGGGCGAGTTCTATTGGGTAAAGCCAATGATTAGAGGCATCGGGGGCGCAATGCCTTCAACCTGTTCTCAAGCTTTAAGTTACAAGTTTGAGTCCTTGAAGTTAAGACACAAATGTCTAAAGAAGTGTTTAAGCTTTCAACGTGCTGTCTAATGAGTCAATGAACTTTCAATTTTGTATCGAATAATGTCCATAAATCGAGGGACATCAAATTGGAAATTCAAGGATCTACACGAGTTTTAAAGTTCAAGTGTACATTTTTTTGAACTTTGGGAACCAAACTTAAGTTATAACTATTAATTTTTCATAGTTTAAAACATAAAGAGAATATTTTTCAGAGTAGATACCTTGAGCCTTTCAAGATGAAAAGCAGGATTGATGATCCTCCTATGTTTAGCCCATTCCTTCCCTTTAAGAGTAGTTAATCCCCTTGTTAGCTTCAGAATAAGTGGGTTCAATGGTGGCTTCTCAAAGCTACTCACTTTGTTCGATAGTACGTCTTTCATCATCTTGGGGTCTTTCACTATCAATCTCGGACTTGTTCCAAACCAACACATTGATATCTTTCCTCCTACACATAAAAATGACAGAATTAAGACTCATTCTAATACGATATACAACTAGCCATAACATAACACAACATACCATATTTTTATTGAACAATCTGATGGTCTAGATTCATAGGGGTGGACCATGCTTCAGTGATCATGTTCACAAACTCTTTGGCATCACCAACCAAAGGCTTGTAGGCACTGCCCCTAATTCCTTGTCTTTTCAACTGTCTATCCACTAATTTGGGTCTCCACCAAATGGAGTGAAAAGCTTTTGCCACTCCAAAAACAACTAAACAAAGTGGCAATGAGTAAAACACAGAGTATTCCATTTTTGTTTTAAACAAACAAAAAAGACCTTGATTTCAGACAGGACTTTGTTGTTGTTGTTACATTATTTCATTTGGATTTTATATTCCCAGCTGGTCAAACTTGTTATCTTAAGAGCTAAAGTTTGTCATAAAAAAAATTATTAAATTATTAGAAATTGTTTTTGCTTGAGGATCAAGGTGTTAAAAGGCCCACCTTTTGTGGTTCCAATTTTGGACCATCAATGAACAGTGAACTATTTTCTGTTGGGCTGGGCCCGCTGTTGGCTCGATCATGCGTGCGGGGCAAGATATTGACATTTGTACACTTGTAAAAATTAAAAATTAAAAATTATAAAATTGTAAACTATAAATTAAAATTTATAAAATATTTTGAATAATAATAAAAAGGTCAAAGATTAATTTTTTACCATGAACTTCTTATCCATTTGAATCAGTCAATTTTGACTTTAAACTTATAAAAGTGTTGCAAATTTAATTCTTTAATAAGTTTTCACTTGTTAAAAAAAATTGCTCTTATACATTTAATGAATTATAATACATGTAAAATTGATGGTTTGATCTTTTCCTTTTAGAGAAAAACATTAGTTTTTTTTTTTTTTTTTTTAGTTTATGAATTTTTAAAACGTTATTGGGTGGTTAAGTTGTGAATTGGTTAAACTTATTTTTGTGAAAATTTTCTATTTTATTAAAACTAGTAAGTTTATAAAGATTTTTACATTTTTTTTTTTTGTTAACATTAGTAGATGATATTGCAATATTGTTATGACCGAACAAGGTCAGAGTCAGAATTCATCTTTTACCTTATAAAGATTGTCTAAATCTACCATTCATATACGGTGTAGGTTTTATTTCATTTTTTTATAGTACGAGTGTGGAGATTAATTTCTAACCTCTTGATCGAAAACATAGTTGACTTATGATATAGGAAGTTAATAAATTGTGCTCAGTTATCTAAAAAAAAATAAAAATTAAGGGTTTATATTAGGAGAATTTTTAAAAATAGAAAAATAAAGTAAACTATTTACACAAAATAGCAAAATTTTTAGATAGTTGTAATAGACTCTGATAGAAGTCTATCAAAGTCTATCAGTGATAGATGCTGATAGAAGTGATGTTTATTAGTATTTTTTTTTTTTTTTGCTACTTTCTGTAAATAGTTTGATATTTTTTTATGTGTTAAAATTTCCCTTTATATTAGCTATTTTTGCCCATTTTTAAGAAAAGAAAACTAAGTTATATATATATATATATAATTTGCAAAACTTTTCATCTCTGCCTCTTTAGAAAACCAAAGGTCAATTACATTTCTTTCCCCAATACTAATTAACTAAACAATTCTCATTAGCATATTGTTTTTTAAAATAATAATAATAATAATAATAATAATTAAAATAACCATATTGTTAAACATGAGCAGGTTTGCATGTGATATACACTTGCTACTCTGGCATTTGGATTGAACTGTAAAATTGTAAAAATTAGGATAAAATATCTTTCTGGTTCTCAATTTTGGTGTAGTTTTCAAAATATTATATTTTTTGTTCTTAAATTTTGAATTTAATTTCAATTTAGTTCATAAGTTTCAAAATGCTACAATTTTATCTTTAAGATTTGAGTTTTTTTTTCTAATTTTGTCTCTATAAATTTTAATATTTACACTTTTAACCTCAATTTTTCACTAAATACTCACTTCAATATTTGGCGTTAATGTCTATTAATAAATTTAAAATAATTATGAGGTGAAATTTTAAAAGTAATTTTAATAGTGATGAAGAAAATAGTGAAACTTAATTAATTATAATTTTTTTAATTTTATTAAAGTAAATAATAAACAATAACACTAAAGACCGTGAGTATTTAGTGAAAAATTTAAATTAAAAATGTAAATCAGAAAATTTAAAAATTAAATTAAAATAAAATTCAAATTTCAAGAATAAATTTATAATATGTTGATGCCTATGGACTAAATTGAAATCAACCTCAAACTTTATAGGCTAAATATATAACATTAAAGTTTAGGACCAAAAGAGTATTTTTCTTAAAAATTAAAAGAAAGGAAAAGAGTAGAGAGTTGAAACACCACGTTAAAGAAGGGATAATATTGGAAATATATGAGAATTTAATATTAGTATAATTATACTCAATGAAGACTTTTTTTTTTTTTTTGAAGACTTTGTTACAATAATGTAATTTGAAATTTAAAGTAGCAATAAATCATTGCTGTCAATAATAGGAAAGTTTGTTATGCTTTTTTTTTTTTCAATTTGTTTTTCTTTTAAAGAAAAAACAAAAGAACAAAAATTTGTGGCTACGAATCTATATAGGTGCCTAGGTGGATTGAGTGAATGTCAAATTATTACAAATAGAAAAAATATCAAATTATTTCTAGATATAAAATTTTTTTATTGTCTATCACCGATACACTGCGATAGAATTTTATCGCAGTCTATTGCTAATAGACAGTAAAAATTTTCTATATTTGTAAATAATTTGGTTCGTTTCTCTATATTTGAAAATAACATTTTTTTAACTTCAAAATTTAGATCTATTTGATAATTATGTTTATAAATATCTACAACTAAATCATTAATATACTCGACCAAAAAACAAGATTATTAGATTGAAAAACACACTCTAATTTTACAAAATAAATAAATAAAAACATCCAACATGTGAGGGTTTCCCAAGGTAAGTTCCAAGTTCGCCTAAGTCCCAAAAACGCCTTGTAGCTTGCGTGAGGTTCAAGCGTCTTTAAAGGGAAAGTCATACTCTCGAGTCTCAGGTTGACTAATTAAGCTCGCTTTGTTTTACCATAAGGAAAACAATCGAGCCAGACCTGCCATTGACACTTTGCAACTTCGAGGGTCACGCCTACTCTAACATCGTTGATATTGCACATATTCCAAATGAGAGTCAAATTTTATAAACAATTTCATACCATTAACTTTAAGGAGTAAGTAATTCTCTCTCTGCTTAGCCGAGCTAAATACCACCAATGTAAGTACTCTTACAAGTCAACTGTAGCCCTCCAGTGATGTGTCTAGACCAAAGGAGAAGATCGAAAGAACAAAGAGGGTCCATGACGAGATATCCAAACCAACACAACACATGTTAAAAATTAAGACAACTAATACATATAAAAAAATAGTATTGTCCAACTATAAAGACGATGTATAAATGAAAACAATAAAAAGAAATTCATAGGTTGTCACGACTCTAAATTGAGAGTATTAATTATACCAATTAGGTACGTATGAATTTAATAGATAAAATTAAAAGATGAGTTATATGGAAATTAATCTCAGTAACATTAAGGGTATTTACGAAAATTTATCTCAATGGCTCCAAAACTTTAATGGATAGGTCAAAGGACGAATATATATATATATATATATTATATATATATAAATATAATGGAAAAGAAAAAAAATGTTTGGCGTGATGCAATTAAATTTCTCCTATTTATATTCCGATTCTTGTTCTTTTTGTTGATTTTCTCCGGTTGTCTTTTTCTTTTTTTAATCTTTCCTTTGCATCAAGAAGAATCTAGGATAGTTGATCTTTGAACGAATATATATATATTAAATCATTATAAAACTTCAAACAAATTGATCACTATATTAAATCATTATAAACTTTATTTTTTAATTTTAAAGTTATTTTTGAAATAAGGTATTAATGGTTTGTATTCATATACTTATGGTAAATGTATTTTTTAACTTTTTTTTAGCTAAGGGTATTTTTGAAACTTTTAAAAAGTTCAGGGTATTTTTTAAACAAAACCTTAACGGTTTCCATCCAAAACTAACGGTAGGGGTATTTTTGAAACTTTTGAAAGTTCAGAGCTATTTTTGACACAAATTGCATATGTTAGGGACATTTCTTATAATTTAGCCTATATATATATATATATATATATATATATATATATATATATATCTTGAAGTGTTTCACGAACAAACTTTTAGAAATTATAGTAATACTTTAAACTTTTTTTTAAAAAAATTAAAATAATTTTAGGAAAATTTTTAAAAATAGAAAAATAAGAGAAACTATTTACACAAAATAGCAAAATTTTTAGATAGTTGTGATAGACGCTGATATAAGTCTATCAGTGTCTATCAATGATAGACAATAAATGCTGATAGAAGTCTATGAATGTCTATTAGTGGTTTTTTTTCCGTTATTTTCTATAAATAGTTTGACATTTTTTCTATATGTGAAATTTTTTCATATTTTTACAGCTAATTTTGAATGAAAATTGTTGATACTTTGTTTCAAAATTATCATTGAATTTTTAAAGTTTCAATACAACCCCTAAATTTAGAAAAGTTTAAAAAAAAAATACTCTTATTGTTTGTATATGGACGAAAATCGTTAATATCTCGTTTTAAAAATATCTCTGGACTTTTAAAAGTTGCAATAATACCTTTAAAATAAAGTTCTAAAAAAATGTTAAACTCTCACAAAATTATATTATTGAGACAAAATAGAGGAACTAATACAACTTTCGAAAGTTATTTTTGCAATGAGGTATCAACGGTGATTGATACCTCGTTTTCGAAAATTTTCACAAATAGAAAAAATGTCAAACTATTTACAGAAAATAGCAAAAAAAAATATTGATAGACATTAATAAACTTCTATTAGCATCTATCAATGATAAATTTCTATCATTTCTATCACTGATAGACCCTGATAGACTTCTATTAGCGTCAATCACAACTATCTAAAAATTTTGCTGTGTAAATTTTAAAAATTCTTCAAATTTTAAAGGGCAAACAAATTTATTAAACGTATTTTAAACATTATTGTTATCTTTTAAGAAATACATTTTTAATTTTCATTTTGTTTCTTACACTTTCACTTCTAATCCATTTTATTTCCATACTTTTTAAAAGAGTCCATTTTGGTAATATGTTTTAAGCTTTTGTCCATTTGTAAATCTGCAAAATAATTAGGAATTAACTAACACCATAATTATTGTAATGCTACAATTTTTTTTAATTTCTTTTTAAACTTAAGTAATGATATTTTAAAAAGACTTGCAAGTAAGTTTTAAAAAAATAAAGAAAATTACTAGCAAACAAACAGTCTGTTTTTTAAAATATAAAAGAATAAAACAAGAATAAAATTATGGTATAAACTGTACCTTTAGCAACTTGTATAATAAGATATTGTACTTTAATTATGAATAATACCAATATTTATATTTTGCACAAATGGCATTGCATGTGTTTAATTTTAAATTTGGCACATGGTGCCCTTGTAAATAGAGACTTTATATATAATTTCTTTTTTCCTGTTCAAAAAATTAAATTATCAATGTTTGAAATTATAATTGATACACATAGAATGCGAGTTATATATATATATAATTCATAAGAATATGTATTCATTATATTTCTAGTACGTTTGTAATCGACTCTTAAATAAATAATATGAGCGATTTTTTAGTGCATTTTATTAAGTTCATAAAAGGTGAAGAAAATATTAAAATAGACCGTCACAATATGATTAATAGGTTATTAACAGTTTTTTAAATATAAAAAAATGAGTCAAACTATTTACAAATATAGAAAAATTTCACTGCAATAGACCGCGATAGAACTTTATCGCTTGAACGATTGAACTCGATAGACTTCTATAAACAGAAAATTACTATAAACAGAAAAATATCAAACTATTTACAAATATATAAAATTTTCACTGTCTATCAGCGATAGTCTATCACCAGTAAAAATTTTCTATATTTATAAATAATTTTGCTCATTTTTCTGTATTTAAAAATAATTCTAATAATAATAATAAAAAAAACCTAAACCTTTTATTTATTATTATTATTATCTTTTATATATATATATATATATATAAAGAAAGAAAGGGAAAAAAAAAACTAAACTTTTATAACAATTCTCATACATAAAGCTAGTATGTCATGTGAAAGAGAATTTGTGAGACCTAATTTTAAATTATTAAAACTACGATAATATAATATAATATAAAAATGATCCCTTCTTATCATATTAAAACTTATATATAATCCATATTATATATAAACATGAGATAATCTATGGTTGACCATACATTTGAAAAAAAATATCTGTAGTACCAAAAAAAAAATATATTCTTATCAATATAAAATAGTTGTGATTTTAATCCTCTAACAAGCTTTCACTTTAAATATCATTAAAAAAAAATTCTTAATGTATTAAATGAATTATAAACAAATATCTACAAATATTAAATGGATAAAAAATTACATAGCCAAATATTTTGTTCAAATTTATAAATTCAGCAAAAGTTATGCAACGATTAATTTTGTATTAATAAAATTTATTTTATTAAAATTAATGAATTTATGAATATTTTCACATTGTTTTATGTTGAAATTTACAGGTGAATTAACGAAAATTGAATCAATCGTAAAAGTTACGAAGACTTATTCAAATATAGAATTCAATCCGATGAAATCAAAGATAAACTATGATTTTTTTCTTCTAAAAATATGAATATTTGTTTTGTATTTAATAAATAAAAATGACGTTTCTCGTTGACAAGGAATCTATAATTGAATCATCAACACCCAATAAAATAAATAAATATATATATACTTAATTAATAGTTAATCAATTTCCAGGAAATTCCTGATAGGTTGATGATAAGCATGATTAGCGTAGCTTCGTTACAATCTAAGTCTAATCCACTTGATTATTAGTTTAATTTTCTAATGGATTTAAACCCGTAGTTGATTAATTATTGGTCAAACAGATGCAATAATTATTTTTAAATAAAATATTATACTCTTTTTTTTTTAACGAGTAATCTCATTTGTTAACAGGTAGTTGATTTAATATTTGGCTAAGTTAAAAATTAGATTCTATATTATGAGTGGTGTCTCTACTCAATCTTCAAATTTCATCATTAATTATGTCTTTAAATTTTAAACTATCCTAAGAAGAATTTATCCTTCTTAACTATTTTCACAACATGAACATAATCAAACTGACATAAATTTATTTTATTGTTGATACTAAATTTTGGATAGTGAAAACATATCTACTTTCACGTTACACCAGTAGTAAATTTGTTTGAAGAAGAGAAAAACGTGACCTGTAAAAGAAAAAACCTACACATCGGCACATCGGTGTAGTGTCTGCCACATACATTCCGATGCTGAAGTTAGAGCAGTGAAAGAGTATGGAAGTTAAAGAGTTTGAGAGTAGGATTCAAGTTCATTCATATGAAGCCATAATGATGTAATTATAGAGGTGATTTACCTATGTCGTTCTGTTAGGGTTCCAAAGTCAACTTAGGATAATTATATAACCTACTAGATCGAGGGGTCTACCCGGTTTTATGTTTGGCCAGGGTCGGTGTCGGCCTCTGCCCCTAGGCTCATTTTGGTTATAGGGAAATGTTTTGGGTCGGGTCATGTGTGGGACATGCCCCATTAGCTATTTTCCTAGGGTCAACCTCAACATTGGCCTTAGCCGAGGTCGAGACCGAGCATATACATTTGGGTTTTGGCACGAACTAACCCTCTTCCCTAAGTCTATTTTGGGCATAGGGTGCTATTTTTTGCCCAAACCTTATTATTTTCTTGACATTGTTATTTCTCTGTTCTTATTTTATGTCGATTATGCCATTCGATCTAAAATCACCCATAATACTTATCAATCTTAAATTTATAGGTTCGATTCTCCTACCCTACGTGTGGTAAAGAATAGAACATTTTTATGGTGATGAAATATGGATTTGGCTGCTTAAATAAATAAAATATGGATAAGGTCGAGGGGTGTAATAAAAGGCAATTAGTTGAACGAGTTTTTTATTTGAGCATAATTGCGAATATGTATATATTTGTTTTTTGAGAATATATTGCGAAAATATTTTAAACTTTTCATCTTCACATAGTTAAACTATAAAACAAATGGTTTTATCCAAATAAAAAAAAAGTTACAAAATACATTTTATTCATACAAAATAACACTTTAATCTCATAATTTAGCACGTGTTACAATTTCGTCGTTAATTTTTAGTATATAAAAATATACTCTTTGTAATTTAAAATTTAAAAACAAAATTTAATATGTAATTAAATGTATAGTTTTTTTTTTTATATATAAATAGGGTATCTTATAGATATAGATTTCAAAGTTAAAATATATTTTTAAAGTATACTATTAAATCTATGTGTACTAAATAACAATATTTTCACGTTTCGTCTTAAGGAGAATTTTTAGCATATGTTGTAGATGGTAATAAATTTTGAATTATATGAATTAAATTATATATATATATATATATATATTATAACTTCTAAGCTATATATAAGTTATAATTAAATATATATATTATTAAAAGAAACATTTAAATTTTAAGGTAAATTAAGAAAATCAATGCATGTTTTTTTAAAAAAAAAACTTTAAAACATAGCGTATATTTTGAAAGCAATTATAAAAGTATATGATAAATTTTTTTTTTTTTTAAAAAAAAAGTTAAATTAGAAACTTAATCATAAAATCTTGAAATTTGAGTATTTTTTATTTCTCAACTTAAAAAAAATACCTAATAAATTTCTAAATTTAAAAAATGTCTAATAGATCATAAAATTTTTTATATCGTATCAATTATAATCTAGATTATTTCATTTTAAAGTAATCAAATAACAATGGTTAAACCATATAAATTTAGGAAAAAAAAATTGAAAACTTCAATTTACACCATAAACTTTGAGAGTTTATCATTTATATCCTCTATTATGCTTCGTTTGGAAAAAAGAACACCGTACCTTATAATTTCTAATTTGTATAAATTAAATCCATAAATTTGTATAAGTGAATCAATTTAGACTTTCAATTATAATTTCCTTTGAAAAATTTTCGTGCATCAACTCTAATCATCTATTTTGTAAAATCAACATTTAAAGAAATCTATATACATGTGTGAATTTATGCATGAATAATTTTGAAAAAATACCTTTTCCGTCACTAGGTTTTGAGTTTATTTTCTATTTTGTCTCTAAGTTTCAAAATATCACACATTTAGTTCTTAATTTTTTAGTTTGATTTCAGTTTAGTCCCTCAATTAGAAAATATTACAATTTTACCACTGAGATTTGAGTTTTATTTCAATTTAATCATTGATGTTAATGTCTATTAATTAATTTAAACTAGTTATGAAATCAAATATTAAATTTGATTTTAGTCGTGTTGAAAAAAGTCAAACTTAATTTATTATAATTAGATATTGACATTAAAGACGAAAAATGAGTATTTGATGAAAATCAGAATTTAAGAATTTAAAATTTAAAATATAGAGGCCAAATTAAAATAAAATTCAAATTTCAAAATAAAATTGTAACATTTTAAAAATTCATAAGTTAACATTTTAAAATTCAAATTTCAAAAGTTAAAATTAAATAGCTAACATTTTAAAATCTAGAGATAAATAAAAGATAGACCCAAGACTGAGGTAGTAAAATGATATTTTACCAATAATTTTTAATCATAACCATCAATAAAATATCTTATTAAAATTTAAAAGTATAATAAAATATAGATTTAATAATTAAGGATGTAAATTGATTGAAAAAAATAATAATAAAAGAAACAATAATTCGATACGTCCCATCGAATAATTAATTCGAGATATACTTCCTCTTACATCCAATTAAATTCATCAAAATTATTTAAAATCAATACTCGAATATATACAGAGAAAATCAGAATACAAATTCCAAGAAAATTACATGGGAGCATTTTTAAAGTGCTTTCGAAACTCTTTTTACGGTGGGCCCCACTCTCTGCTTTGGTCAGAGTCTTTTATTTTTTATTTTTATACCATTGTCCACATTAATTTCCACGTGGACACACCCAGAACAATCCCAGATTTGCATCTGAGCGAAACACACCGGATTGTAGCCCCCCCGGAATCAAAACTGCAAAAATAAACAAATTAAAAAATACAGGTGGATAGATTTTTCTTTTCTTTTCCTTTTCTGTTCAATTTTATTTATTTATTTATTTATTTGAGGCTTTTATTCCAACAGCTAATTTTTTTTATAGATATTATTAGATTTTGATTTATTAATATTTAAAATTACTTTTAAACATACCTTTCATCATTTAAAATTAATTTATTATTTAAATTACGTATATGTTAATTTAAAATAGTTAAAATCACTATTATCGTGTTCTAAATCATTACTTAATATATTTTTAATCGTTTTAAACATAAATATTATAGTTTAAAATATAAAATCAAATATTAAATTGATTTCGTAGGATTAAAGACATGTTTTAAAGTAATTTTGAACACAAATAAAAGTAATTTTTAACTATTTTAAAATGACAAAAACAATTTTAACAATTTCAAAATCACTCAACAATATGCCTACAATATTTAATTACTACAATATTCAGTTTGGCATAAAAAAAAATTATTCAAGAACAACTTTACAAATGTAGATGTAGATTAAAAAATATGTACATTCCTAAATCTCGAACTTCGTCGATTTGGCTAGAAGACCATTTCCTTAGGTAGAATCTTAGTTGTGCCCATGCTGGCTTGTCCGTTCCTTCAAAGTTCTAATAGCTTCTCAATCAAAATATTATTCATTGATGCTGCCACAACACGGTCTGTAATTTAGGTATGAAAAGTCAAAATGAACATAACTCAACCGTATTATCAACTTCGACGCCAGATGTTCGATTATCTCACCTCACATATTGTCAAAAAAAAATTAAGGTATAAAAATAATATCCTATTATAACTACTAAATACAAATTCGAACTTTATTATTATTATTATTATTATTTTTTGCTTTTCTTCTACATCCAACGGTGCAAAATTTACCGCTACAAACTTTCAATAATTTCCCAACAGGTGGATCTACATTATTATAATATAGAAATAAAGTTTTTTTTTTTTAAAATTTTATTTTTGTTGATATGAAGGGGTTAGACGTGACTGTCAAATCCTATATATTCCTCCTTCTTTCTATTTCTCTCACTTTCCCTCTTTCAGTTTCTCTCTCTAAAACCTCTCTCTGTTGTAATTCTCAAGGATTCAGAGGGTAGGGGCCTGTTTGGGAGATTCGATTGAAGCGGCGATCCCTTTTTTTTTTTTTTTTTAATTTTCTTTTTATTTTTGGATTTCTGGGTATTTTTTTTATTTTGTTTTCCCCCTTTTTCTTTCTTCTTTATACTGCTCCTCGTCCTTGGGAACCTCTTCTTTTGTGAGGTCTTCTCATTTCAATCCGTGTGTTTTCTTCTCTCCGAATATAATGTTCCAGATTTTCAAGGTACTAACTATTTCAATCTGCCTATTTTTATCTTTCTGATTCTCTTTTTTAGCTAACTGCTTCGTGTACGATTGCAAAAGGAATAACAAATCATAATCAATCTATTTAACTTCTTTCTTATTTATGTTTTTATAGTTTTAGACTTGGGAGTTTCCTTTTTCAGTCTGATGATGCGTTCCTCTGAGACATTTGTTTTGATTTTACCTGCCTGTTGTTGTTGTAAGAACTGGATTTGGTGAGATTTTTGGAATTAGTGTTTTAATTTGAAGTTTTTGGCTTATGGGTTGTGGATTTTGTTCAATGGTTCTTGGGTTGGAGAAGGATTTGTGATTATTGGGGTTGAAATTGGAGTTTGTTTTAGTTTATATGATATGGGTTTGGGAAATTTGGGGTTGGGAATCCTTCCAAATCTCAAGATGTTTGTTGTTGTATGTCAATTGGGATTTGATTATTTTAATGTGTTGATGAGTTTATAGGTTGAGTATGTAATTGAGAGGATCAATAATGCTGTCTCTATTGAGGGGCTCTTCTCATGGGCTCATATTTCTGCATCATTGACTGGTTTTTTTGGGTCTTTGAAATACCTGTTGTTTGGAACTCTGAGCCTTAGTTGGGTGTTCTCTGAGCACATTAAAAAAGGTTCCCTTTTATGGAAATGCTTCTGCTTTTTCCCAATCTCATCATAAATCAATTAAAAAAAAACCATATAATGAAAACCCTCCATCTTTGTTATCTGATTCCTCTGTTTCAAAACTAGACTGTGGTTGTCATGATTCCTTTCTACAGTTCTTGTCTCATGTGCTTAAATTTCAAATTAACAGGAAAAAAGGAAAAAAAGAAAAGCAAATAAACTAACAAAGTACCAAATGTTTCTTCATATTTATGGGTTCTCAGTTAAAACAGAAATTCATGAATTACAAATAACTGTCATTTTTCTCTTTCTCATGGTATTCTTCTTCTTCTTCCTATTGTTCTTCCATTATGCAGAGAAGGTTCTGATTTGATAGAATTCTGATCTGTAAAAGCATGGAGGGTGATACATTTTCAGGGCTTGGGAGTAGTCCACAGATTGATAGCAAGATTTTACAGACATTTCAGAAGAATTTTGTTCAAGTCCAGAACATATTGGATCAAAACAAGCTGCTCATCAGTGAGATAAACCAGAATCATGAGTCAAAAATCCCTGACAATCTTAACAGAAATGTGGGTCTGATCAGAGAATTAAACAACAATATCAGGAGGGTTGTTGACTTATATGCTGATCTTTCATGTTCCTTCACCAGATCCATGGAAGTTTCTTCAGAAGGTGATTCAAGTGGTGCTTTGAAGTCAGATGGAAAAGCTGGCCAGAAGAGAAACAGGGCTGCCTAATCCACAAAAATTCATCTTCTCCATTCTTTGGCATGGTGGGAGAGGAGGAACAAACATATTTCTCATCTCTGTCAAAACAAAGGCTAGTATATCAAATAGATTCTCTGTAACTTTCTTGTATGATTTAACTATCTAGTTTTACTTAGTTCTTGATCATCATCTCATCATCATTATCCCTCCCCTGCATTGCTTAGAGAAAATAATTGTCCTGATTCTGTATTTAATTGCTTTTCTGCCTAACTGTGGATCTACTTGACAAAATTAAGCATCAAATTCTCATCTGATTTCTGGGCTTGGTTCCAACTTTTATTCCCTGTACTTTAAAGATTCTTGGGGTTGGTTTCATGTTGATATCACTTCCTTTCCTATTTTAGTTTTTTAGAGGTGTTTGATGAGAGAACATAATAATTTTGTAAACTGTTTTCCACTTGAACATTTAAGAATGGATTAGGATGACTAATGAAGCTTTAAGAATTAAGATCCCCCCTTTTGCAAAACTTCTCTCTTCATCATTTTTTGGGCTAAAATCCTCAAATTTTCCTTCTACAGCCATAGCCATAGCCACAGTTCAGCTTATAGGTTACTGTTTTGGGTCTTCTTCCATGAAAGCTATGAACTCAAATCTCTTCTGTTGCTTTCTGTTCAGAAAGTTTACTGTAAATGATTTTTACTGTCCATGATTGAGCTTATTACAGAAGTGCTGTGGGAATTGAAAAAGAAAGTGAAGATAAAACCAACAGCTTTTAGCTTGTTTCTTTTTGGTTCTCCATCACACACCAACCAAACAGAATCTCAGATAAAGGATGATTGGCTTTTTGACTCTTTTTTAAGTCTTGCATTCCATTCTATGTGATCAGTTACTGTTTCTTGGTTGGGTTTTGCTTTACAAATTATAGTATTCTTTTGGGAAGTTCAAACAAAACACAAAACATTTAAAGAGATAGAGAGAATGTGAAACAGCCATTCTCAACTAGAAGACAAAGTACCAAAACAATGGGTTAGGAATGAACTCAAATTCCCCACTTTTTTTTTCTCAACTTAGAAAAAAGGTATATTCTTGAAAAATAAATATATAAAAATTTCAATTTATGTCCAATAAGTCTTGTTTGATGATGATTTGATTCCTCAACCTTCTCTTTTCCTTCTTATCTTTTGGCTTGAACTTTTCCTTTCTTTTCTAGTGGACCCATTTCATACAAACTTCATCTCATTATTTCAAAGAAATTATTGAGTGTATATGTTACTCTCATTTTCCTTATTAGTTGGTATAGTTGAGAGATCTAGCTATACTTTTTGACTATGATATTAGATGTACTTTAATTTATGCCAAAAAAAAAAAAAAAAACCCCAAGAAGTTTGGATGCTTTTCAATTTCTTTTAAAATTGTAGAGGTAGGGATTAAATCATCGGCCTTTAGAATGTGAGCTGATCTCTGACTGATAAACATTAAAGGGACGTTTGGGGCGCAAAGTTGAGTTGGTAATTATTATAGGTGGAAGTAACTGGGACACGAATAACAAGGTGAGAAATGTGAGTTAATGCGAATAATGGGATAATAAACCTCTTTAATTATTGGTGAACTAAATGGTGGGTAGGTTTTTTTACCCACCCAATCCAACCCAACTTGTGCAACTCTATTTATTTGACGAGGGAATTAAGGTTGTAATCACTTTGATTTTTTTTTTTTTTTTGTTACAAATAACAACCGTTGCTAAATTGTCAATTAAGAATTTTGACAAAATCAATCATGAACTTGTTGAACAAGGCATAATTGATAACCTTTAGGTTGAAAATCACTTTTGGTCCCTAAACTTTCATAAAAGCAACAATTTAGTCTCTAAACTTTCAATTTTGTATCAATTTAGTCCCTAAATTTTACTATGTAACAATTTAGTCCTTTGTTATGTTTTACTATCGTAGAAATTAGTGTTAATATTTAATAAGATTTTTTGCATAAATAAATCGATAAATAAATTAGAGACTAAATATCATTATAAAATACAAAAGTCTACATCATGAAATGACATCTAATTTTGATGAGTTTTGACTAAATTGTTACAAATTTGAAAAGTACAAGGACCAAATTGTTGCCTACTAAAGTTTAGGGACTAAATTGTTACAAAATTAAAAGTATAGAGACTAAATCGTTACAAACCAAAATTCATGGACTAAATTGTTACTTTCATAAAAGTCTAGGGACCAAAAGTGTTTTTTAACCCAACATTTACTATTGTGTTTTATACTTTAAACAAGGAGACTAGTCAAACTAACTCAATTCAATCAATTTTTTTTTTCCATTTCTACTCCTAATGGAAAATATTTCAAAGGGACTTCATTATCATGATTGAAGTTTCCTTTTAAGATAAAATGGTAAAAAAAAAAAAATTACAAAAATATTCCATGAAAGTGGTTGAGAAAGAGATTGAAAATTTTGTTGGGTTTTGAAAAGTGGTATATGAAATTATGAAGTGTTAGAAGCATAATTATTTGAGTTCTACTATGGTTGTTGGAATATAATAATAATAACAACAATAATCCACCCACGTGCCTTTCAAATAAACCCAAAAAAAAAAATTAAAATTAAAATTAAAATAAACTAAAAAAGACTTATTATGGGTCCAATATGATATTAAATTATTACTTTTCTTTTCTTTTTCTTTTTAATCTAATATTAAATTATTACTAATAGTGATAGAGACTAAAGATATTGTTGAATTGGAAGTTAGGTCCAACGTCCTTGTAAATGGAACGCCTTGGACATAACTTTATTCAATTTTTGTTTTATATTTTTTGGAATTTATTTTTTATTACCTCAAATTTGTGAGTTTTTAACTCTAAATTTATATAAATATTATAATTTTAACCATAAATTTTAAAAGATGTAATTTTAAGAAAATTTTTTACAGATAAAAAAAATATCAAACTATTTATAGAAAATAGCAAAAAAAAAAAATATTGATAGACATTGATAGACTTTTATCTGTATCCATCGACTTCTATCATTTCTATCACTGATAGACTCCGATAGACTTCTATCAGTGTTTATCACAACTATCTAAAAATTTTGCTATTTTGTGTAAATAGTTCTCCTTATTTTTCTATTTTTTAAAATTTTCCTAATTTTTAACTATTTAACAAGTTTTTCCTTCAAATACCGTTAAAAATATTTGCTTTTATAGGTTTAATGGATTATAAAATGTGTGAAATTAATAAATTGATAATTTTTTTAACGGAAAAACAACCTTGGAGCTAACATTCTGTAGTGATTTTTGGAATATTATTCAATTGTTAATTTGGGTATTGATCAAATTGTTTTTTGGGTAAAACTTTATTTTATTAAAACTAATGAATTTATGAAGATTTTAACATTATATTTTTTCTTTAAGAATTAGCAGATGAATAAACATAAATTGAGCTGAGAGTTAAAATTAAATTTAGAGTCCAAATTGATACAACGGTACAAATTTAGGGTCACAATCGATCTTTTTCCTAAAAACATTTTCTTAGGAAGAAGTTTCTTCTTTCTTTCTTTATTAAATTTTGACGCATAATTATCAGAACAATTTGACTTACACACATATTGACTAATCTTACGAGACAACTATTTGAGTCTATTGTATTTAGTTCTCATAGTTTTACGAAAAAATTTATATTTAAAGTAAGTGGCTACTATCAAGTCTAAATTTATTCCTCTAAAGTTCCTTTTGCTTTTTACCTTTTTTTCACATGCCAATGACATTAAGTCAACTTATTGTGTTACTTTCCTTGTTTAAGTTTAATTTACTAAAATTAAAATTTTAAGGTTAAATTTGACTCGTTGGTAAAGAAAAAAATCGTGTTTTCTTGTTGCCAAAGTGAGTATAGCTCAACTGGTATTGTAGTCTGTTTAGATTGACTTTTTAAGTGTTTATAAACACTTAGATAAACACTTAGAATAAAAACACTTAATATATATTAGCGAAACAAAAAATTAGCGGTTTGAATATTCCATTTCATACCCTTACTTTGACGACTATTAATTATATAATGTTGCGATATTATTTCACACTGAATTAATTATTTTCTTGAATAATTGGGATTTTTTTAGCCATTTTTTAAAGACTGTATTGGTAGGTCCTACTTTATTTCAAAATTATTATTTGTTTTATTCCTTGTATTTTTCCAACAACTTATAAATAAAAACTTGACCATGCATTCAAGATATTAATTCCTAAGCTTCAAAAGCACTCTATTATTTCCCCTATGAATGTTTGTTTTTATATTTTGGTTAGGTAATGTATTAAAAATGTTATTAAGTTTTAAATCTTTTTCCAGTTTTTATTTATTTAACTTCCAATACTTTTATTACCATTTTAAAAATATTTACCATCACTTTTGTCATTTTTAAAATAATTAAAAAAAATACTTTTAATCATTAAAAGTAAATTTTATTAATATAAAAATTACGTATAAAGGTATAAAATTAAATATTAAATTAATTTTAAGTTATTATATATGTATTTCTAGAGTGATTTTAAAAATCACTAGAAAATGTTAGATTGTCAGTTTCTATGATTTGGTCTTCATGTCAATTCAATATATATGTAGTTTTAATAGATTCAACTAATCATATAATTTTTCTAATTTCAACCATATGATTTAGTCAAAAATTTTAAATTGTAAACTTTTTTGGGTTGTATTTATTAATACTCAAAATGAATAATCGTAACAAATTTAAATTCTAGACTTTTCTAGGTTAATCTATTTAAACATTCAATTTATTGATTTATAACTATTTTTTACTTGATTCGATTTAAAATAAAGTTTAAATCACCTAAATATAATTAATCTTTATTTAAAATTGTATCAAAGTGACAAGTTATCATGCAATGCTTCTTACATAAGTTGAAAATAACAAAGGAAGAATAACGTGTAAAAACCACTCATATTAATAAAGCTGCTATTATTCATTTTTATTATAGCATTTCTCTCTAACATTTCATTAATCCCTACATTTAAACGAGTCTTATACTCGGGTGCAAAATATGTCTTAATAAAATTAAAACAAAATCTTGATGAATGGAATCTTAATTAGTTCATGACAGTTTTTGACTTTAATTCATATAGTTGATGACAAAAAATATGGCCAAGAAAGCTCACATGACCTTCACGTACCACTGACGATAGATTTATATTTTGGGAGAAGAGATCACCTGCAAAGAAATAAGAATAGAACATTGACGTGGTACCTGCCACAGAACCCTGATGCTTAAGTCGGTTTCTAACAAAGAGTCAGAGCAAGCTTTTTTAGGAAGATGATGAACTTACCTGATATGGAGTTATCATTTCTAAGTACAATGAAGTCAAACCTAGAGTTTCTTTAATTCCTTCATGACAAGAATGAATCAAGCTTGCATAGGTGGAACCAACACGGCTAGGCTAGGCTCGACCACCCTTCTGAAGCTTAAGTAGGTCTTTTTGGGCCAAATGACCCATTTGCCTCTAATTGTAGGCCTCCAAAGGGCAGACCCTACAAGAGGAGCAAACTTGTTGACCTCGTCCTCGACCTCAGAGGTTGAAGTGGGCCTTTTGGGTCAAATGTCCTTATCGCCTCACCTATTCACCAGTTGTGCCTCTTATAGACCTATTTCTTTGCTTGTCTTTGGTCCATTTGGGATAAGTTAATTTTTCTAGCTTTATCCTCAAACTTTAACTTCCTCTTCCTCATGGGTCCAAAATTACCTATGACACAACAATTATTAATTTATGGCTTTAGTTGATACAACGTCAAAGTTTGAGTAGAAATTGTTTCAGTATCTTTTGATTTAGCCTTTAAAAAATTATATATAAATTAAATAGAAATTTAGCCTAAATTATATGGTATTAAATTGAAAATTTTAAGCTAAAACGAGCATGACTCAAACATATAGTATGCATCAGCGACCCATAAAAAGTCTCTGGTTATGTCTATTTTTTTTTTCCGGGGATGAAAAGTGTATTTTTTTCTAATATTTTTGAAGGATTTAAATTGAAATTAAATTTGCACAACTTCCATTCCAGAATCTAGAAATAATAGCTTTTATATCGTGTGGCTGAGGATTATTGTTAAAGAATAATTGTGTGTGGTTGTTCATATCGTAGTTACGGTACACATGAATTTGATCCATCGCACAAGATTCCATCTTCCAACTCAATTTCAGAACCTCTTTCATCATTTCGTGAAGAAACGATGTGTTTGGTTTTGGAATATTTGTGAAAAGTAAAATATTAATAAACAAAAGCGAAAAATACCATTTTAGTCCTTTAAAAATATATACATTTTTTTTATTATTATTATAGCTTCTATTTGGCCATAAAATTCAAAAAGTTACCTTTTTAAATTTAAGTTTTGAATTTAGTTTCTATTTAGTCCTTAAATTTTAAAATGTTACATTTTTACCTTTAACTTTTGAGTTTAGTTTCAATTTCGTCTCTAAATTTCTAAATTTTATATTTTTTATACTGATTAACTAATACTCGCTTTTAGTCTTTGGTATTAACTCATGTGAATTTTTGAATTAATTTTAATAATGACAAAAAATTAATGAAATTAATTAATAATTAGTGCATATATTCAATATAGTAGCTCATTTGTCTATCAATATAAAAAATAGAGATGATAAGAGAAAGGAAAACTATTTACACAAAATAGCAAAATTTTTAGATAGTTGTGATAGACGTCGATAAGAGTCTATCAGGGTCTATCAATGGTAAAAATGATAGAAGTCTATCATTGATAGATGCTGATAGAAGTTTATCAATGTCGATCAATATTTTTTTATTATTTTCTGTAAATAGTTTGACATTTTTTCTATATGTGAAAATTTCCTTTAAAGAAATAGCAATATAAAATATTTTATTTTGAAAAATATTGAAAGATTTTTGAAATTGGAAAAATAACAAAAGTGATTTTAAGAGTTATTAATTACGAATTAAAAATTGATCCAAATACCCAAAAAAAAAATTAAAAACTCTAAAATTTAAATCATAACAACCAAGATATTATTATATATTAAAAAGAAGAATATTTTTAAATGACTAATTCAAGAAATCTAAAATTCAAATCTTAACAACTAAGATTTCATTACATATTAAAAAATCGAATATTTTTTTAGAGAAATTATTACAAACAGAAAAAATATCAAACTATTTATAAATAAAAATTTTCTATATTTGTATCATTTTTCTATATTTGAAAACAATTCTATTTTTTAAATATTACAAAAATAGTAACTAGAGCAAAATCTAAAATTTAACCTTCAAGATTCTATTAACTAAAATGTGCAAAACACACACAAATATATATATATATACACACAAATACACCATTCAAAATAACCATTAGTTCCCTAAGACGAAGCCCTACAAATATACTATATTAAGAAACAAACACTAAATACACTGTATTAGAATAAAATCGAGCAACCAATGTTAACCACAACATAGATATCATGTATTTACACCCCATTTTAACATGATGAACTACAACAGAGATACCATCTTCTAGATATCGATTTCATCAATGAAAAACTCTACAAATATATATATATTCTTCAAATTCAACCACTATTTTAGCAAAAGTGATTTATAGGAGACTCAATTCACATTATAATAAATTAATTAATATAAAATTAACACTAAAAGATTAAAAGTAGACATTAGTGAGAACTCAATTGTAAAAGCATATAATATGTTGGTAAAGTCTCTCTTTATAGAATTTTCATAGGCCTTAAGTGGATTTGGACATAATGTCTCTTGGGCCGACCTTTTAGTTAGTCCAACCTTTTACTATATGCTTAATTGGATTGGACTTTAGGCCCAAACGACTTAATTTAGAAGATAATTTAAAGTATGTCGATTGTAGAATAATATAGAAGGTATGTATGTGTATTGTTTTATCTTTGGGCTGCTCTGTTTAGTTTACCCCCCAATTATTTTTTAATGAGTATATAGTATATTGTACTTGCATGACTGTTCTAAGTATTTGTCTAGTTCAATTCGAGATTGGAACATCATTGAATTTGATTTGTGAAGATTAGGTGGCAAGAAAAAAAGACATATTACATTTTTCAGCCTACTAGTTAATCTCCAAAATTTAATTTAGAGTCACATATTAATTCTTAACGGATACTAGAATTATTAAAATTGGATTTTATTTAAGATAACGTGGCAAAATTTGATTGGCAAAAATCTTTCTTCCAACACCATTTTTATACATATAAAGAAAAAAACTCCCATTTGTAACAATTTTTTAAATGGATATTTACATCTACATTTGCTATCATCATTAAATTTTGGGAAAATTACCTTTTTAGTCCCTAAGTTTTAAACAATTTGTGGGTTTGGTCCTTGAGTTTTAAAAATGTACCTTTTTAGTCCACAAATTTATAAGAATAGGTCCATTTGGTCTCTAAGTTTTCAAAGTGTACCTTTTTAGTCCCTGAATTGTTAGAAATAGATTTAAAAAGTCATTGAAGTATTTTTCCTTTGATTTTTTAAAAATAATTATATGATATTTAAATTAGAAAAAAATAGTTTTAGAGAGGAGATGGTTTTTAAGAATTATTCTTCTAATTTAAAATGTCATATAATTATTTATAATAATAATAATAATAAAAACTATTTGAGCGACCTTTTAAACCTATTTTTAAAAATTCAGGGACTAAAAAGGTACACTTTGAAAACTTAGGGACCAAATGAACCTATTCTTATAAACTTTGGGACTAAAAATGTACATTTTTAAAACTCAGGGACCAAACACACACATTGTTCAAAACTTAGGGACTAAAAAGGTAATTTTCCCTTAAGTTTTTTTTGTAAATGTACTTAGTATTGCATGCGAAAATGATTTTAGATGATTAAAAGCGTTTTCTTAAATGTCTTGATAAGTAAATAAATAAAACACTCAAAATCTTCGAATTAAGTTAAAAGCTATTTAAAAAAAAAAAAGTTAAAGCTATTTTTCAGGGAAATTTTCACAAAATGTCAATCTATTTACCGAAAATAGTAAAAAAACATTGATAGACATGATAGACTTCTATCAACATCTATTAGTGATAGACATCAATCATTTCTATCATTGATAAACCTTGATGGACTTCTGTATATTTCTATCACAACTATCTAAAAATTTTGTGGAGTTTCTCTTATTTTTCTATTTTTAAAAATTTCCTAATTTTTTTAAAGAAACTTTGAGAATAGAGAAGAATGAAAACCCTAAAAAACGCCTCACGTTGTTTCCTAATTCTTATATAAGATCCCAATTTTCGCCAAGAACCCCTCAACCCAAATTAGGGTTTCAGAAATTCCAGAACCTTCCTCCTCAAACTTCAGGATGACGATTCTCTCATTTCTGCAACAATTCTTCTCTTCTATTTCTCAAGTCTCGCGAAACAATGGCGACGTGAGGAAGAATAACAAAGCGGCACTCAGTTCTTATTTACTGTTCTGCCCTCTTTCTCTTTCTCACCCTCCCAATCTTAATTCATATATGAATTGCTTTTTCTTAATTTCATGATTTTGAGTTTATCTCGATGATCTTTAAACGGTAACTGTTCGTGTTTGATTTGCTCTGGGATAGCTAATTCGTCAAATACAATTCCCATGGAGCTTGTTTTATGATTTTTGAGTTCTCTTCTATTGTTTCTTCCCCAATGGCTGAAGGTTGCTTTCATTTCATCATGTTTTAGAAAGAAAAAGTAGAATCAGCAGCGTAATGCCATGCCTAGGAGTTGGATTACGAGTTAGAGGTTTTGTTGATCTTGCGTGTTCTCTTTGCACATGTTCATGTTGTTATCACTCCTGAAAATGTCACGAAGACTTCTTGATCTCATTAGAGTTGATTAGGTTAATCGGCCAAATTGGTTTATATATGATATGTTTAAATATTCTGTGATCTATTTTTCTTCAATGACTGTTCTGTTCTTGTTAGCAAGAAGCCTTGAGATTGAAACAGAGTATGACAGAAGGATTGTTCGTTATATTGACTCATTTTTGTTTCAATATTGTCATCTTTACAGCAGGTTGGTTATCTTATATCAACCCTGTGTCTGAGGATGACGAAATGAATTTCCTTCGTACCATTATCCTTTGTGAAACTGTTTTGCTTTCACTGTGTAACACTAGGAGGATACAAATTTCTTCATTCTTGACTGACTTTTTACAAGATCTAGTTTTACAGGTGAAAACAAACATGCTTATGTTCTCATATGATTAGATAGATTATTCTCTTTTACAATGACGAGGCAATATTTTTCTGTCATCTATAAAGCAAATAGGATATTTCTATGCCAAATTTGTGTCGGAAGATGACAAAAGAAATTGTGCATCCTCTATTCATTTTGAAAGACTGGAAATCCCTTCCATTTTTTCAAGTAGAGGTTGTCACAAACACATTTTAAATGTCTCTGTCTTCCTCAATTGGGTCTCCTTTCTGAAAGTTTGATTATGGTTCCTTAGATTTTTTTTCTTCTTCAAATGAGCGATCTGTCTTATTATTGACTAGATAATATATTTCAGTCATCCATAAAGCAAATAGGTTATTTGTATACCGATTTTGTGTCGGAAGATGACAACATCAACTGTGAATCCTCTTCATTTTGAAAGGTTGGAAATCACTTTCCTCTTTCTAGTAGAAGTTGTCACAAACATATTTCTTCAAATGCCTATGACTCCACACTTGATGCTCTTACCAAGTTTTGTTATTTGCTTTATTCCCTTTATCTGATCATTTTTATCCATTTTTGGAGAACGACCCAATCTTAAAAAATGAATGAAAACTTGAAATCAACTGTCAATGAACAATTGTGTTGGGGCTCTGCCATTTTGTGATGGGTGAGACATCCCTAACGCGATAATGCATTGAGGCGATGGAGTGCTTCACAACATAAGTATAAGGTTAGTTTTCATTAATTTTTTAGGATTGGGTCATTTGTACAAAAATCTCGTTATATGTATGCCTTCTTCTAACTTTGTATTTCAATTCATTTTTTTTAAGCTAAAGACAAATTTTCCTGTAAAATCCCAGATATGATGCTTGTAGTGTGTAATCCACCAAGAAAATAATGGCATAGATTGAATGGTTGGAGGTGGGTGGAGCTCACTATGTTGAATAACTTAGCTTGTGATGGAACTTGGTAAGTTGTAGTTCCTTGTGTTTCTATAAGGACCTTACTCGAAGTACAACCGTGCCCTTGAGTTCTAAAGTTTCTTGTGTTTCTATATCTTGGTGACTGGGGAAATGCTTTCTCTATCATTTTCCGTTTGTACTGCAATTCCCACTGGGGTCTATCAGAAATTTGTTCCTATGAGCCTCAGATTCAAAATTTGATTCAGAGTTTAGATTGATGATACTTGACTCAATTGTAATTTGTTTTTTTTTTGTTGGAGTTTGTATCCTTTAACACCCATCTCTTTCTCCATTCTTGAAGTGGAATTAAAGGTTGATAAAGTGGAAATGTTTGTAACCCACTATTTCTTTCAAAACAATGAGTTCTTCACTAGTGGTTGTCTAAATTAATTTTACTCATTTTATTTACTTGTCTTCTGAATTCGGCTTCTTAGCTCATTTATTAATAATTTCTTTATTTCTTTTTTCTTTTTCTCATCGAAACACTTTTAATTTACATATTTGAGTTTTATGTCTAGAATACCACAATCAACTCTTGAAATGATTTCAGAAGTCTTTAAAAACGGAACATAATCTTATTTTTAAATTGGTTTTTTTTTTTTTTTTGTTAAATCATAAATTTAGTCAATTTTTTAAGTTTTTGTTTATTTGGTTTTACATTTTCAAAAAGTGCCTATAAGCACCAAAACTTCCAATAATTATGTTTATTACGCCCGTCCTTAAAGTTAATTTCCTTTAATAGGTTTATGAATTTTTAATTTTGTGTTTAATGGGTCAATATGATATTTACAAAAAAAAAAATAATAATTACCGTAAACAAAATTGTAAATTTGAGGATCAAAATACAAATGCAAATTGAATTCAATTTTTTAACAAATTGATCAGATCAATTCATTTATAAATTTTTTTGAATATGGCAAAAACTTATTAAACACATGCATAAGATCGCAGTTGTAAATTAATCATGTGATTGGCCTTCAATTAGAAACAAATAAAAATTATTCAGAGAAATAAATACTGAAACGTAGAACAGTAATACCCTTGTTCGAAAAAGGAATCACCAAGTTTTCACCATGGCTCATAAAATTTAAAACTAACATTTTCTATGGCTCAAATGATCGATTGAGATATGTCTTTTAATCATTCCAACAAATTTTGATGATTGAAAATTGCATTTAAAAGTGTAAAATTGAAAATTTAATTTTAAATTATTAAGATGTGTTTGGTAGTAATTTTAAAAATGATAAAAATAATTTTAACAATTTTAAAAAATCACTTAAAAGATTTCATTTGAGCATTACCAAAAAAGAAAAAAGAAACTTATTATCCATGAGAAGAATAGAAGAAAATTAGAGTTGAATGAAACAAGTTACAGCTAAAATCCATACATTACTACAGACAGCAGCTTGCAACAAACAAAAAAAAAAAAAAAAAAAAAACCATGGACGACGTAAAAGAAAAATTACAATTTACTTCTTTTTTACTTTCCTTCACAATTTTCCACTCAGCTTCGCTTCACCGGATCGAAATTCGAGACGCCGATGACCGCTCCCAATATAGCCACCACCACAGCTCCACCGGCCGCAATGCTCAGCAAGAAATTCTTCAGCGACGGCGACACTCCAGGTCCCGCAGCCTCTGCAACCTCCGGAATCACCATCGACGCCGTCAGAGCAGCGGCCGTAATTCCAGCGACAGCCTTCTCCTTCAACGACGATCGGACGGCGACAAGCCTTCCATTGGATTTCGGAGCAGCAGCAACGGCCTTGCGAGACCTAGAAGAAGGCAATGGATTGAAGAAAGCGTCGTTGGAGAGTGGCTTTTGGCTGGCGTAAGTCAATGGCAAGGCCATTGAAACTGCAGAAGTGGAAGCCATTGATGATGAATCGGAAGCTGCTGCTGCTGCTGTGAATTGAATTGGGAAATTCTGGAAAATTATGGGAAGATGGGAATTGGGGATTAGGGATTTTGGGAATTGGGAGTGGGCCAATGAAATAGAAGAGGTGGGAAATTGGGGATTTTTGGTGAGCTTGAAATCGTCATCTTTGTCCGACGTGGCAACTTCTCTATGCCTTATTGGTGGATAACGTTATCCTATTGGTCCAATCATCATCTCCTTTGAAATCTTCTTGTAGGGTCTCACAATTTTGGGCCTTCCTTTGGGCCTCCATATTCTCCAGGTTAGTACCCTTATTTTTCATGTACTAACTAGTCTATATATCCACTTAAAAAAAATAAACGGCAAAATACACTTTTTGTCCAAAGTTTAGAAATAGTGTTTATTTGGTTCATGAAGTTTCTAAGATATATTTTAGTTTTCGAGATTTGAAAAATAGTTCTAAATTGTTTCTGTATTAAATTAATTATTAGTTGACTAACGAAAAAGTGATGTCACATCGATGAGACGACAAATTTAAATGACTTGAAAATATTTATTGATTTTATATATTAGGTAAGCTTTGTTCTCTTTTCTCTTTCCCTCCTCTCTCTCAAATCCTTTCTCTTCCAATTAGTTATGAATTGGGAATAATTGCATAGTGGACCAAGAAAATTAACCCAAAATTTAAAATCAAATGAAATTTGACCTTTTTCCACTATAGGAATCCATTTTAATCCTAAATACATTTTTCCTTCTTTTTCGTTTTACTGCTCGATCTGAAAAAAAAAATATGTACTTCCTTTTATCTGCGTTCGTCTCCTTCTTCTCTTTTGGATTCTTTTTCTTTCGCTTCTTCTTCTTCTTCTGTTTCTTGTTGGTTATGCGTTGTCGTCTTCTTCATCATCTTCTTCTTCCATTTTTTCTTGCGTTTTTCTTCTTTCTTCCTTCTTTCTTATGTGTTTTCTTCTTCTTCATTTTTTAGGTTTTTTCTCTCCCTTCTTTGTCATGTAGTTTTTTTACGAAAAAAAATTTACAATTGTGTCTGACGAGGAAGTAGAGGAAAGAGGATTGAAGTTGTGTTTGACGAGAAACTAGAGTGAGGAGTGCAAATCGAGAAACTAGAACTAGAATCCAAACTAAGAAAAAAAATCGAAGAAAAGATTGAAGTTGTGTCTGATGACGAACTAGAGAAATGAGCAAAAAGTTAGAGCGAGAAACAAGAAGCTATAGAGAGGAAGACCTTTGTTCGCGTTTTAAAGTCAAATTGTACTTTCACACTTGGCTGATGTCAGCAAAAGACCAATTTTCATTTGGGTCTTTGAAAAAGGTCATTCGTACAAAAATCTCTATGATGTGCAGGTTTTTCTTTGTTTGTAAATAAAAGATTGTAAGAATTCAAAAAGGTTGTTTGTGCTCCCAAAAACAAAGCCCAAGCATGAATTTAGTTGAACATGATCTAATTTGATTTACTTGAAGAAGAAGAAGTCTTATCATCAACTCTCTCTCTCTAAAATCCATGAAAATCCTCAATCCCTCAAATCAAATAGCTTCCTCTTCCAACCCCACCTCGCATTTCGCATCGAGCCCATTTCGAGGTTCATTTTCGGATTCCCAACGATCTCAATCTCGTATGCAACCCTTTTGACGATCCTTCTTATGGATTCGGAGATTTGAGCTTTGAGGATGATCTTTTGTGCACCTTCATGGACATTGGGAAGATCGGATATGAAATCGATAATGGGTCGTCGTCGAATCCTGAAGTTATTGGTGGCGAATGTCGAATCGATAATGGGTCTTCATGGTACTATGCCAGAGAATGTCGAAGGGGACAAAAACTCTCATCCCAGGCACTGTCATAGCAATTTTGGTGATGGGTTTTGTGAATTGTGAGTATGAAGAAAATTTTGGTGTTCTACCATGAGAGATTTCAAAAGGGGAGGAATCTAATTGGAGAAACTAGAGAGGAAAAAGAAAAAAGAAAAAAGAAAGACCATGCTTAAGTTTAAATCCTATTTTACTTTCTGAACTTTTAATCCTGTTCTATTATAGTCCATAAACTTTCAAGAACGTTTGTTTTAATCCTTAAACTTTTAAAAGGTTTTTATTTTAGTCGCTACTATTAAAATTATGTTAATTTTTCAATATAAATGTGACGGAACTTGTATTTTTGGATTACTAAGTTCTACATGTATGAACAAATTATAAATACTAAACTCTAATTATAAATCATACAAACTAAATTTTAACTTTTTTCGAACTATAGGAACCAAATTTGTAATTTAACCAAATATCTAATAAGTTCGTCAACTTCTAATTTTGTACTCAATAGGTTGTCTTAACTCTAAAAAGCTGATTAGATTAATTTTTAATTCTTTATCCGATACTGTTTTAGAAGAATTTGTGTTCAATAAATCTCTAAGATTTTCAATTTTGTATTTAATACGTCTTTCACCTTTCGACCATTTTTTTCTCTATTCAAATTCATATATCTAATAAAATAAAATTGAAAATTTCAAGTTTTATTACACAAAATTCAATTTATAGCTATTTAATAGAACAATTATCAAATAATTTTTTTTAAGAACGAAATATATTAGGGACCTTTTAAATGCAACATTGAAAGTTAAATGATCTATTAGATAAAATTAATAGTTTAGGAAGTTATTAGACACAAAATTGAAAGTTCAGAGACTAAACTTGTAATTGCTAAAGCGAGCATAACTCAACTGACATATAAGAGTGATATTAACCACAAGATCTATGGTTCGAATTTTCATACTCTTATTGTGTACTCCAAAAAAAAATAAACTTGTAATTTGATTTTTTTTTTCCAGCTTCAAATATAGTTTTGTTTTGAAGTTAAATTATAAGTTCAACTACTAAACTTTAAAGTTTGTGTTTATTTGTATTTGAGGTATGAACTTTAAAAGCATATAATTCGTTGTCATGTTAGATCACTAACATATTCAAAATTTATGAAAATTAGTTGTTCTATTATATATGAATTTAAATTTGAGGTTTAGTAAAATTCTAAACTTTAAATTTTGTGTCTAATACATTTATGAATTTTAAAAATTAATTCAATCAACATTGGCATAATTCACCACATATCTTGAGAGTATGAACTATGAACAGTTCATACTCTACATTGAACATAAATTAAAGATTCGAAATTGTACAGATCAAAGAAAATCATTCTTTAAACTTCTCATAACTTACGAGAATGAAAAAAAAAAAAAAAAAAAAAAAAGTCAACACTATTGATACTTGGATGAATAAACTTCTGTAAAATTTCAATAGTCAATTCTCTTAAATTATCCATAAATACAAATTCAAAATTTGTTGAGAACAACTAATTAATATTTTACAATTCTTTTCTGAGGCATATTGCAACTACCACCGCACTTTAGGATGGTTATTTTACAATTTGCCCTTCTTTTTTCCTTACTGATACAACTCAAATCACAAACAAATATCATCTTAGCCCTCTTGTTCCCTTCTCATCAAAGATTCAAAGCCATTGAAGAAAAAAGGAACATGAGATTGGCCACTGTATTTGTATTTGAGAGTTTTGGTAAGAAAAATGGGCAACTGAAGAAATGGCCTTCATCTTCATCTTTGAGAGGATGGAACCACAGGAGCTGCTGAACCCACATAGTTGAGATGAACTTCTTGAGGTAGCAGATGATACTTGATCCCGAGATCTTCGAAAATTTTCTTCAGCTCCAAGACTAAATCCGATCTGCGACTGCTCTTGTCGCCGTAGTTCTGAAAGTTTATGGTGTGATTGACACACAGAGCTAGTTTCATCTTGTTGACATTCTCGATCTCCTTCACGACGACACTGTGGTTCGGACGCCAGAACTGAGGTTTGCTTTCTAAGTATCTGAGTAATACATTTGAAATTATGTGTCAAGCAAATGGATGCTTTGAATTATAAGGCTTGGTCTTTCCTTGTAGTTTATTACTAACAAGCATAGAAAAACTGAATGGAACTTACGTTTTTATTCTTGCTTTTAGAGCTCCAATGCTTTCAATTGAAGTGGAAAAGTCAACGGAAAATTCGATAGCATCGCTCATTTCGGGGCTCCTGTAGTAGTTACTGATGGGTTTGGTGGCTAGAACAGAATTTGGATAGAAGATCTTCTCATTGTCATATCTCAAGAAAATTGTGGTTAAAATGTTCATTTCTTCAACAACCATCTGCAAGTTAGAATTAAACCAGGTGAGGTTGCTTCAAAAGAATCCAAAAACATTCCGAGTTGAGAAAGTTACCTGCACACCATCTACGACACAACGATCCCCCACATCAAATGGATGCATCACGAATACGAATATGATGGCTTCGAATACAGTTCTGGCAGTGTTACCGAACATGAAAACTACCAACAGAAGCTGTGATGAAAAGAAGACGAGTACTTGCGTCGTCAAGAAACCCATCAAAAGTAGCCATTCAATGATAATCACAATCAGTACAATTGCAGAAGCAAGCTTGTTTAGCTCCTCTATGGCAGTCTTGGTGTCATTTAATGAGTGAGCTAGCGACTTGCGTTCGACGTAAACATTCACCTGCAACATCAAAAATAGATTTCTAAGGACCTGGTTTGTAAGAGGTTTGCTTAGAATTGAACTCTTGAATACACTCAGGTATTCAAAAGAAAATGCTAAAGATTTTACCAGCCAATTCTTCAGGGTTTTTCGCTTTATCCTGCCAGTCTCAACTCCTCCTTCAAACAATGGCATCACATTATCAATTTCCTCCTTACTCATAAAACGAAAGAGGTCCTCTTCATCAATATACCTAACCATGGGCAAAAGATTAAAATCATTAGTTAACAAAATTCTCCAAATACCATGAAGAGGGAAATTCAAGATCTTTCAGAAGGGATAATTCTCACTTGCTGCCAGGTTTCGCAACATTTCTGAAAATCTGGTAAGCTGCGGCCCTTGCTTCCCATTCACTGTTAATCTCCTTATCTTTTTGCTCATTCTCTTCCTCTTTAAAATTCTCTATTGTATTAGAGATGGTGGACAGCCCTGAACTCCTTATAACATTGATTAGCCCTCTCATGGTCCAAGCAGAGATTTTTTCTTGCTTCATCTTTTTGAGTTTATCTACATCAATCACCTCTTCCTTCCCTTCATTCCCACCATCACTTTCTTTCTTCAAATGCCTGAAACTCAACTGCCCTGTGCTTGCTGCTCTCCCGACCCTCTCGGCCATCTCCATGAGTGGAGGTCCTGATAAGATGCGCAGTATATATTGATGGAAGATTGATTCTTGAATCCGATCGAAGAATCTAGCGCATTGAAAAGAAGCAGCTAGTATCTTCACCAACAAAGTTTTCACCAGCCATAATCCTGCTCCAATGAGAGAAGCACCAAGAGCTCGTGTAACATAATTCAGAATCTCATTGCCTTTTTTAGATCTCTTGCTGCTTTGATCAAATAATAGACCCCAGGCTAGAAGAACCAAAGCCAGCCAAATAACAATTATAACACTCTTCCTCAGCCCATAGACAAAATAAAGAACCTTTCTTTTAAGTAGAAAGTTTCTTTCAATCAAGAAAACCAGACAGTTGATAAACCATTGCGAAAACAAACGACCGCAGAAAATAACTAATACCAGAACACACCATTTCCACAGTCCTAATCCCCAAATCTCTTTAGTCAGTAACTTGTCTATTGTCAAGCTAGCAATTAAACACCCTGTTAAGCACAAAAATGCAACCCATTCAATTAAAACTGTTCTTTTCAATTTCTTCCCTGATCTTTCTTTCACTTTCAGTTCTGCAGTTTTGTAAACTTCTTCATCATCTTCCTCCTCACTTCCAGTAGTTCCAATCAATGGTGTTTTCGGAGTTATCGGGGCCGACTTCAAAGCTTCTTTAGGACTAGTCACGGCGGTTATCTTAGCTGGGGAGTCCACCTTAGGAGAGCTATAGAATGTTGATTTTGCTTGAGCCTTTTCTTCTGCTAAATATGCACCATCAGGACAAGGTGACTCTATTAGCCTTGATTTTGGCTTTGAAAACGACGAACGAGCAAATGATGGGCGCCGAATTGCCGTTTCGCCTGGAATTTTTGGAGGTTTATGGGGTGTCATTCTGGAAATCTCATGTGAAGGAGAACTCCCAACCGCAGATTGTGGAATTGTGCACCTAAAACTCCGAGTTTCTTTTAGCTCAAAATCAGGAAAAGAAGCAACTGAGGGTTTAGTGAGATCTTTACTTGCATCAACTCCTTCTTCACCCTCCAAAATCCGTAAAACAAGTTGTTCCATTCCTTTCTTATCCGCCATTTTCTGCTCTCACAACTCTCAATTAACCTCTTACTAACACAACAGACAATGCAATCCCAAAAACCCTAAAAAAAACACCACAGGATAACATTCTAGGTTCAACTTCAGGCCATAACAAAATTCCAGCAAAATGAAAAGCTTAAAATGCAACAGATACACATGGCTGGACGCCATAGAAAAGCGAGAGAGAGATTTCAAACCTGGCAACAAGAAGCTCTCGGATTCTGACTTTGCAATGGTTTTCGAGCCTCGGAAATACCTTGAGAAAACCCAAAGAAAGTCAATAAGAGTGGCCGCTTTCCATTGCTTTCAGACAGAAAACTTAAAACGAAAGAGAAAGAAGAACAAATACGACCCTAAGAAAACTCAAATCAGAAGATAAAGAAGAAGAAGAAGAAGAAGAAGAAGAAGAAGATGCAGAAAAATGGAGAACAGAGGGCTACCGGAGTAGAGCTGAGCACCGGCGAGTTCCATTTTTTTTTTTCGCGGGTTTAATTATTATTTAAATAATAAAGCGACCCAAAAATAAAAGAAAAAAAAATCTTGAACTTTTACATTTATTTAAAACTAAAAGTACATATTTTTCATTACATATTTTCTTTTAAAAGTTTTTCCTTTTTTAATACCATTTTTTTTATTTTAGTATCTATACTTTTAATAAATCTTAAATTTAGTCATCGTTATTAGTTTATTGTCGATATATTATAAAGCATATAAAATAAAATTAATATTTAAAAGTTTAGGGAGTAAAATTGAAAAAACTCAAACTACATAGACCAAAATAATATTTTAACTAATTTTAAATCAAATTTGTAAGTGTGTGAGTTAATCGAGGCTGACATGCCATTTTAATTTATATCTATGTCAATATATATTTTAAATTACATTATTTATATGTCAATTATGATAATAATTAAATTTAAAGTCGAATTAAAAAAATAAAGAATGATGAGCAGATTTTTTACTCGATAAATCATTCTTCACATACAATTTGAATTTAACCAAATTAGTTTTTTTTTTTCACACGATAAAAAAAATATACATTTTATTTTTAAAAAATCAAAACACATGTGATGTCCTTATAATAATGTCGGGCGATTAATTTATTCATATAATTATTTTTTTTCTCCAAATATACAGATCAATCTTCAAACCATACCAAATCCATCATTGAAAAATATTCCCCTTTCCAGAAATAAAATATATTTATAGCTATAACTTTTTAATTTTTTTTTAAAACCCCATAATTTAAAAAAAATAAAAATTGAATAACATTAAAATAAAACAGACAGAGATATAAATAGCAAGAGAAGAACAAAAAAAAAAAAAGAGTAAAATGGGAGGTGTTTTTTTTACCGTGTCTTGAATGGCAGTAATTTTTCTGGAGATGATCAGCTTCTTTGAATTTTTTTTGAAAGTGAAATGATGTGAGAATGAAAATGAAAATGAAAATGAAAAGAATTTGGATTTATAGGTTTTACAGTGAGGTAAAAAGTAAGGTAAATCTGTTAAGGAAAGTGTTAAATGGTTGATTTGGTGTAATTAGGTTTATATGCAAAATTATTAATATTGTTTTACTTATCATATTGTTATCCAATCATAATTAACTGTGTTGGTTTAATTATTTATTTTTTTTTTTTTTTAAATGGTGGTTTGATTATTTGGTTGAATGGCCTAATTTTTCCTTTTTTCTGGTTCAAACTGTAAACTACTTTCAGGCCCAAACCAAGCCCATCTGGCCCAAATTTGTTTGTCACAAGCCCAGCCCTCTTTCTCTTCCCTCCAAAAATTATATATATATATTTCATGTTGCATGTTTGGAATAAGTTAGAAAAGAAAATTTCAAAAATGTAAAAACGAGGAGAAAAACGGGCACCACAACAATACAAATATTAGAGAAATATAATATAATAATATAATATATATATAAAATAATAAAAATATAAAATAACTTAAATAAAAGAACTTCTCCAAAATTCTCCACTATTTCCAAACTTCTTGCATTTCTAACCAATGTGTGTGTTATCTTAAAACCCACCAAATGCCACTATTTATAGGCAATTTGTCAACTAAGAGGTGGACTACATGCACTAATGATGTGTTATCTTGATACACATGGATAATACATGGGTAACTATATGGATGACACATGGCAATGGACACTAATCATGGGCATCTAATTTACACATAATTTAATATATTTGTAATACTCCCCCTTAGATGCCCATTATATAAATATATGAATTATGCCTCGTTAAAACCTTACTAGGGAAAAACCCAATGGGAAAAAATTATAGTGAAGGAAAAAGAGTACATATTTCATATAATTTATACTTTTGTAAAATACAACATTTTGCTCCCCCTCATTGAAACCTTACTTAGGATCTTTGAGTCGCCGCATTCCAATGTCGTGTACCAATTTTTCAAAAATTGTGGTTGGTAATGATTTTGTAAATAAGTGCGCCAAGTTATCCTTCGAACAAATTTGTTGTACATTGATGTCGCCATTTTCTTCAAGATCATGAGTATAGAAAAGCTTGGGTGAAATATGCTTTGTTCTATCTCCTTTAATATATCCTCCTTTGATTTGGGCTATACATGCTGTGTTGTCTTCGTATAATATTGTCGGAAGACTTTTACTACAAGACAAGCCACATGTTTCACGAATGTGTTGAGACATTGATCTTAGCCATACACATTCTCTGCTAGCCTCGTGAATTGCAAGTATTTCAGCATGATTTGAGGAAGTAGCCGTTATAGTTTGTTTCACCGATCGCCATGATATAGCAGTTCCTCCACATGTGAATAGATAACCTGTTTGAGATCTCGTTTTGTGTGGATCAGATAAATATCCAGAATCTGCATAACCAACTAAATCAAAATTCATTTATTTGAATAAAACAAACCTATGTCGATCGTTCCTCGGAGATAACGAAGTATATGTTTAATTCTATTCCAATGTCGTTTTGTTGGAGAAGAACTATACCTAGCTAATAAATTTACCGAAAACGCAATATCTGGTCTTGTATTATTAGCAAGATACATAAGTGCACTAATTGCACTAAGATATGGTACTTCAGGACCAAGAAGTTCTTCATTATTATCTCGAGGTCAAAATATGTCTTTCTTTACATCTAGTGAACGAACTTCCATTGGAATGTTTAATGGATGTGTTTTATCCATATAGAATCTTTTCAAAATTTTCCCTGGATAAGTTGGACTAATGAAAAAATATCTCATCTGTTAAATGCTCAATTTGCAAGCAAAGGCAAAATTTTGTTTTTCCAAGATCTTTCATCTCAAATTCTTTCTTAAGATATTCTATTGCCTTTGAAAGCTCTTCAGGAGTTCCAATAATATTTAAGTCGTCAACATATACAGTTATAATAGCAAACCCTGACTGTGATTTCTTTATAAAAACACACGGACATATTGGATTATTTTGATATCCTTCTTTCAACAAATATCCACTCAGACGATTATACCACATTCGCCCGGATTGTTTTAATCCATATAATGATCTTTGTAACTTTATTGAATATAATTCTCGGGAACTTAATTTATATGCTTCAGGTATTTTAAATCCTTCTGGGATTCTCATATAAATATCATTATCAAGAGATCCATATAAGTATGCCGTGACTACATCCAAAAGATGCATATCTAGATTTTCATATACAGTTAGACCAATTAAAAATCTTAGTGTAATTGCATCCACTACAGGAGAATATGTCTCCTCATAATCAATACCAGGTCTTTGTGAAAATCCTTGTGCAACTAGTCTTGCTTTATATCTTACGACCTCATTTTTTCATTTCTTTTTCTCACAAATACCCATTTGTATCCCACAAGTTTGACATCATCTGGTGTTTGGACTACTGGTCCAAAAACCTGACGTTTTGAAAGTGAGTTTAATTCTGCTTCAATTGCTTCTTTCCACTTAAGCCAATCTTTTCTATGTCGACATTCTTCAACAGATTTTGGTTCAGAATCTTCATTTTCAGATATAATATCAAGAGCAACATTATATGCAAAAATGTTGTCAATAACTACATTAGTTCGGTTCCATCTTTTTCCTGTCATGACATAGATTATTGAAATCTCATTATTATCTTTAGGTATTTCACCTTCTTCACTAGTCATGTCAAGGATTTCTTCATGAGTGTTTACATTCTCAACCAAGTCTTTTTGGCTATTGACTATTTTTCTTTTTCGGGGATTTTTATCTTTAGAACCAGACTCATTAGTGACAACTTGCTGCGTTGGGATATCAATTTTTTATGGGACATTTACTGCTGGTATATGTGATTTAGTTTCTTTCTTTGCATCTATAAATGCATCTGGTAACTGATTTGTTATATTTTGCAAATGAATTATTTTCTGAACTTCAAGTTTACACTGATCTGTACGAGGATCTAAATGAGACAATAAAGATACATCCCATGTAATTTCTTTTTCCAACTTCTTAATTCCTCCCCCTAATGTTGGAAAATTTGTCTCATTAAAATGACAATCAGCAAATCTTGCAGTAAATACATCACCCGTCAGGGGTTCAAGATATTTAATAATTGATGGGGAATCATATCCAACATATATTCCTAACCTCCTTTGAGGACCCATCTTAGTACGTTGTGGTGGAGCAATTGGAACATATACTGCACATCCAAAAATTCTTAGATGGGAAATATTTGGCTCTTGACCATAAGCTAATTGTAATGGCGAGTACTTATGATAAGCTACTGGTCTAATGCGTACAAGTGACGCTGCATGCAAAATAGCATGACCCCATACAGATGTAGGTAGTTTAGCTCTCATAAGCAATGGTCTAGCAATTAATTGCAAACGTTCTATAAATGATTATGTACAGGATGTTCAACATTTATCCCAATTGACATACAATAATTATCAAAAGCTTGGGATGTAAATTCACCAGCATTATCAAGACGAATGGTCTTAATTGAATAATCAGGAAATTGTGCTCTTAACTTAATTATCTGAGCAAGTAATCTTGCAAATGCAAGGTTTCGACTTGATAATAAGCATACGTGCGACCATCTACTGGATGCGTCTATTAATACCATAAAATATTTAAATGGTCCACTAGGTGGGTTCATAGGTCGACATATATCACCATGAATTCGTTCCAAAAATGTAGGTGATTCAGTCCCCACTTTAGCTGGTGATGGTCTAATTATTAATTTTCCTTGAGAGCAAACATCACATGACAATTCATTAGATTGAAGAATCTTCTGGCTCTTCAATGGATGTCCATGTGAATTCTCAATAATTCTTCTCATCATTATAGATCCTGAATGACCTAATCTGTCGTGCCAAATAGCAAATATATCTGGATTCATGAACTTCAGGTTCATTGTTGCATATGTTTCGATTACTCGTATATGAGTATAATATAATCCAGAAGATAAAGCAGACAACTTTTCCAGTATACGTTTTTCATATGAGACAGTAGATATAATGTAAAGATATTCTATCTCATTCTTTCTATCCGTCTCAATATGATAACCATTGCAATGTATATCTTTAAAACTTAGTAGATTTCTTTTTGATTGACTAGAGAACAATGCATTGTCAATTGTAAATTTTGTTCCTCTAGGTAAAATAATATTTGCTTTTCCAAATCCTTCAATTAGGTTTGCAGAACCTGATATTGTATTGACTTTTGCTTCCAGCATTGTTAGTTTGAAAAAATATTTTCTACTCTTAAGTATTGTATGTGCAGTTGCACAGTCTGCCGACATATATCTTCATTCTTCATTTTTGAGTCACTCAACATATGAAAACTGTCCATGATTCTTCATTTAAACAAAAATAATTACAATAAGAGGGAAAGCTTGAAATATGAAATTTAACCTTAGCTAAAGGAAACATAAAAGATAGAAAAACAAACAACATTAATTCTAAATATTTTCAAAATCAAAAGAAACACTTGACGTTCCATCAATTGTGCCAATCTTCTCTTCAGGAGATTCAAGGAAGTCTGCCACATCCAAATTTGTCATATGGGATGGGTCAAATATATCATTATCCTGGTATGCAAAATTTGCTTCCACATTCTTCCCTTTTTCCTTCAAAGATGCTTGATAAAGATCAACCAGGTGTTTCGATGTACGACAAACACGTGACCAATGCCCAGCCATTCCGCATCGGAAGCATTTATGTTCATCACCTCTTGAATTCTTATCTTGTGGAGCTTTTCCTTTATGATCATCATTTCGTGTGGTTCTTTTGAAATTTGGATGACTAGAACGACCACCACGAAAATAATAATTATTTCTTCCCCTGCCACGGTTCATGACCTCGACCTCGACCTCGACCACGATTAAAATTCACAACATTCGCTTCAGGGAATGGTGTTGCTCCGGTTGGTCGAGATTCGTGGTTCTTCATCAATAACTCGTTATTTTGTTCAGCCACGAGAAGACATGAAATTAATTCAGAATATTTTTTAAAACCTTTCTCTCGATATTGCTGCTGCAGGAGCATATTCGAGACATGAAAAGTAGAAAATGTCTTCTCTAACATATCCGCATAATTAATTTTCTCTCCGCATAACAACAATTTTGAACTGGTCTTAAATAATGCGGAGTTGTAATCACTTACTGATTTGAAATCTTGGAGCCTCAAATGCATCCATTCATAACGAGCTTTAAGCAGAATAACCATTTTCTGGTGATCATATCTCTCTTTCAAATTCTTCCACAAGATACGAGGATCTTTTATTGTTAAAGATTCCATTTTTAATCCCTCGTGGAGATGATGACGAAGGAAAATCATGGCTTTTGCCTTCTCCTGACTGGATGTCGTATTTCCTTCTTTAATTGTTTCTCCCAGGTTCATAGCATCTAGGTGAATTTCAGCATCGAGTACCCATGACAAATAATTATTGCCATTAATGTCAAGGGCTGCAAATTCTAATTTTGTAAGATTTGTCATAGTAACACTATCACAAAAACAATATATTTATATTAGAAATTTAATATATACTAGACATACAAAATAATATTTAATTATAATAAACATAAAAACGACCTACCTCTAGGACTTACCTTCAGCGGAGAAAACGACAAGAGCTCGTGCTGATAACGTATGGTAAAAACGAGGAGAAAAACGGGCACCACAACAATACAAATATTGGAAAAATATAATATAATAATAATATATATATAAAATAATAAAAATATAAAATAACTTAAATAAAAGAACTTCTCCAAAATTCTCCACTATTTCCAAACTTCTTGCATTTCTAACCAATGTGTGTTATCTTAAAACCCACCAAATGCCACTATTTATAGGCAATTTGTCAAGTAGGAGGTGGACTATATGCACTAATGGTGTGTTATCTTGATACACAGGGATAATACATGGGTAACTATATGGATGACACATGGCAATGGACACTAATCATGGGTATCTAATTTACACATAATTTAATATATTTGTAATAAAAAATTCATTTTCATTTAAACATTTTTGATAAAAATTTCTTAACGACTTTTTTTGAAAAGAAAGTTTGTTTGGTTTGTTATATAATAAAAGTGTTTTTATTAATGTCAAATTACTATAAAGAAATTTTTTTAGCACCGATGGTGGTTAGAGGTTAGCCAGCGACGGTCGCCCGGAAGTGGTGGCTGGCGGCAATCGACAGAAGGGGTGGTCGAAAGTTGGTGACGATGGTTGTTGGAGGTTGTGGCCGGAGTTTGTCAGCGATGATGGCTGGGGTTTCTCATACAGATTAGAGAGAGATTAAACATTAAACACTCAAAATTCATTTTCTAAAAGTTGGTTTCAACTGTTTATCTTGAATCAACTTATTTTATAAACTCATTTTTTCAAAATTCATTTTGAGTAGTTGCCAAACACTTCAATTTTTTTTCAAAATGACTTATAAATGTATTCCAAGAATGCATTTTCAAGTGTTTAATTTAAAATATAAGTCACTTTGGAAAATATTAGAGTGTTTGGCAACCGCTCAAAGTAGTTTTTGAAGGTATTTTAAATTTTTTTTGTAAAAAGAGTTTAAATAAAAATGAGTTTTTTAAAAGAAAAAAAAAACATCTTTTTCTCTAATAAATCTAAACGGGCCCTTAATTGCCGACTTGCAGCAAGCAAGGTGATTATACAAAATTATATATTTTAGGTTAAAATATTATTTTAATCCATTTATTTTTGGGTTATCTTATTTTAGTTTATGCTTTCAAATGTTAAAATTTAGTTTTTGTGCATTTAAAAAAAATCAAATAGTTATTATAGTTAGTTTGAAGTTAATTATAATCCAAAAAAATTGACACAACGTGTATATCATTTTAAATTTTACCGACAATGTTAATAGAGACCATTTTTTTTTTGGAAAAAACTCCAAACTTTGTATTTTATTAAAACTTCTAAATTTTGTATTTTATTTCAATAATACATTTGAAATTGTAACTTTTTTTTAACTCATTTAGAAATTTCAAAAATATTTATATAAAACCTTAATTTTTTTTGGACAAAAAAACATTTTAATTTCTTATTTAATTGGACTAAATTTAAGAGAGTTTAATATAGGGGTCTTTTCACAAATAGAAAAAAAATAAAACTAATTACACATATAGAAAAAAAGAGTGGGAAATACAAAAGCATGGGGTTCACTTTTTTCTATATGTAATTAGTTTTATTTTTTTTTTCTATACACAACAATTTTCCTTTAATATATATAGTCTATTACCCCAAATCGTTTAACTACTCCAATTTATGACCTAACACTTCTCTGTCTTCCTTCGTTTTTTACTAGGCAATGCATGATATAACAACAACGATGAAAAGCGATCAAAAGCAGTTCAAATATATTTGCAATTTAGACTTACTACGATTCATTCATCAATAAAATTTCATTACGACTAACACTAATTTTCATTACGGTTTGGTAAAAGTGGCTTAAATCAAATTTGTCACATCAATGGGTTGTGTAATGTTTCAAAAATGTTTTTAGTCTCCAAACTCTTTTGTGACCATTAAGTGCAATTTCAAATTGGTAACAATTTATATTAAACTTTATTATATAATAATTCAATTAATTTACTTTAAGATTTGTAACAATTTATATGAAATTTTAAACCTGAACTAATGACATTGAACTATGGCTAAATTGATAATATAATTAAATTATTATTATTATTATTTTTGATAGTCAACCTTTTGCAATTATAAATTAAAAATAGCTCCCATTTAAGTTAAAGCAGGCCGGTCCTGTCGTCTTCGACCAAACGACACGTCATTTAAGCGTGGGTTCAAGGTCACGTTGACCTACTGGAGTGAACACAATATACGACATGTCGTGCTTCCATTGAATTAAATAGCCACATTATACGCCACAAATACAATCTCTTTTATTAATAAAACTTGTGAGGAAAAAATAATACATTTTTTGTCCAAAGATTTTTTTTATCTAATTTCTATTTCGTCTCTAAACTTTAAAATATTACACTTTTAATTCTTAACTTTTGAGTTTGACTTCAATTTAATTCATAGACTTAAAAATGTTATAATTTTAATCATAAAATTTGAATACTGTTTCAATTTAGTCCTTAGACTTTAAAATTTAAATTGTAACATTTTGAAATCTAAAAACTAAATTAAAATTAAATTCGAAAGTTAGAACTCCAAAACTAAAAAGGTAACCTTTTAAAACTTATGAAGAAAATAAAAATTAGACCAAAAAAAAAAAAAAAAAAAACTCAGGACAAGAAACCTATTTTTCCCTAAAACTTTGAAAACTTTGAAACCTCAACAAATATTCCTAATTTCTCACATTGCCTCTGTTTTTCCCTTTCCACCATTAAAACGACAACATTCCGCTACTTCCCAACCCTTCTTAGCCTCTACCATTTGTCGTTTTGGGAACAAACGATTTAACATAAATAAAACAATTCAATTATTAAAAATAAAAAAAGAGAAAAAATTATTGGAGAGAAAAATATGGGTTTCTTCTCCTTATCAACAATTTTGTTCCCTTTCATCCATATTTGTTTCTCTGTCCTCTGATAGTACTCTGTTTTGTCTTCATTCTTTGGAAGCTTACAGTTTATCTCCTTCAGTGAATTAAACCTCCCAACAACAAATAAAAATTCTTCCTTCTTTGACTGTAAAAAGACTCCCTTAATGATATCAATTCAATCAATTATGATAGTTCTTCTTCTTCTTCTTTCTAAAAACACCCACAAAACAAATCTCTGTTAAATCCTCTTATAATCCAAAAATGAGTGATTCTTCTTCAACCTCTTTTGCTCAGCCAACGTCTCATCCTGCAAAATCAAGCTTACCCATGTTGTATTATGGTCTTGTGGTCGTCGGAACGGCGGCGATTGTGTTAGTTCTTTACAATTTCATCGTTATCAAGTGGTGCTCTGACAACCGCCACCGCCGAGCTTCGCCGGCGCTGGCTGGAAGTTATGCAGAGATGATGAATTCAAGCCGTAGCTTCCAGAGCTCGTTGTGCAGCTTCGAATTCAAGAAGGGGTCGACGGTGGCGGCGGCAGCAGCGGCGGAAGAAGAAGGGAATGGGAATGAATGTGCGGTTTGTTTGTCGGCGTTTGAGGATGGGGAAGAGGTTAAGAAACTTCCGAGATGCACACATATGTTTCATGCTTCTTGTATAGACATGTGGCTTTACTCTCACTCCGATTGCCCTCTCTGCCGTGCTCCGGTGGCGGCGTCGGGGCTGAGCCAACACCAAACCACGGCGGAGCAACAGGAGAATTCAGGGCATGGTTTATTGGAATCCGGCGACTTGGTTTGAAACCGAAGATGTTCAAAATAATTTTGAAATGGGTGGTTGGATTTGGAAAATTCTTATTCTTTTGTTTGTGATGTTGTTTGGTGGTCCAAAGGATGAGGATGAGGATAATGAAGAATTTGTAAAAGTTGTGTAGGCATTTTAGTTGGGGTGTATTTATTATGTAGGCCCATTTCGAAATTTACACGTCAATTACAGTTAATGGTAACTATTTTAATCTACTATGCATATAATGAAAGATGAGATTTTTATACAGATGAACCAAATTTGGTTTCTCTAATGTCAAATGACTCTGGTTTCTCTAATGTCAAATGACTCTAATTCTAAAAATAATGAAGACTGACTTGTTGTTTACGTCACAAAGCATCAACCAACGTTAAGATCCCGAGTCTCATCTATTGACCTCGAGCGTGATTTTTGTTCTAAAAAAGTCATAAGATCATGAAATGTTAATAATGGGCGAGAATTTGGATTCTTATGAAAATCGCAATGCACCTTGAAATTGCGTTTGGAGTCTCATCAATTCGCAATGGGTGCGAACCCGCGATCGCAAATGGACTCCAAAGAGAATTTAAAGTTGGTTGGTGCTTTGTGACGTAAGCAAAAAGTTAGTTCCATTAAATTTTAAAATTTGGGCCATTTAACATTTAAATGAAACACTCTAATCTCTCCTTGTTTACATCAAAGTATTATTTAAGTCCCCATAAGTGTATTTAGTTAACCAAGTTTGTAATTGAGTTTCCAAGTGGTCCTATAATTGGGTTAAATCTTCAAAAGCGTATATACCGTATCACAAACATACATCGAAACCTCTAAAAATTATAGGGACTAATTTAAAACCGAATGCAATAGAGAGTAAGTCTGACTATTTCCCTGTAGAAAGAAACCAATATATGTATATACAGTAGAAAGTTATATTTGAAGAACAAGTTTAAATTCCCATTTCTTTCATATAGCCAAAACAAGGTCAGGAAATCATGGTATTAATATTATATGACAGTGGCATAAATGGTCCCTCTTGCTCTAGTCAGGTTGGACAGCATCAATATAACACAAGAAATGAAGATCTTACATTTACATTCTCCTTAAATTGTCTAGTCTGGCTTGAAGATCACTGTCTATTCCACCATCGTCGTTCCCTGTTGCTTCGGCTTGTGCAACCTTCGTCTTTGCCACTGGTGCAGCAACAGCAGTTGACGGTGCGTTCACGAGCTGTGAGGGGAAATAGTTAGATCAGTTGTTTATTTAAAGTGAGGTTGATTTGATACATTGCAGCAGCAGGAGAAATGAATGAGGGTTATTAAAAGATAAAGTTACCTCTTGGTTCATGTCAATTCCTATCTCATCAAGAACCTGGCTGACCAATTCTTCTGTCTCTTCCTCTTCTTCATCCCCTTCCAAAGCATCATCAATGGCATCTTCCATCACTTCAGTCATCAGTTCCATTTTTTCATTCTGTTTCATAAATTCTTGCATAATCTTCTGCAGGGATGGCAAGTTCATCTGTCGATTCATTTGTCCCATTGCCTTTGTCACACCTTTCATTGCTTCTCCCATTGCTTGAGTTGACTTCAAAGTCTAAAAAGGTGGGTTCAACAAAAATATTAAGTTATCAAAAACAGGCCACCACTCATAATATCTAAAATGCTGTACAAAATATGGGATGCACAAATGGAAAGAACAAGTTGTGAAATAAATTGTACCTGAATTCTAAGAGAAACGCCCTGAAGTTGTGATTTAAGTTTGTAGAATTTTTCAATCTGGTGCCTGGTCCTAACGAGATCTTTTGCCATCACTTTCACAGCTCCCTGCAACAGTAACATATCATATCTAATTGAGATGTAATTCTAAAAACAACGATTGTGGAGCATTTGAAGCGTGTTATAATGTTTTTCCCCTTATTTGTTTTGATCCTTTGACACTTCCAAATATGACATACACCACCAAATGACACTTATTGTCAAAGAAAAAGAAGAAGAAGGGCTAAGAAAATTGTTAAATCGCCGACTAACCCAAAAACTTAAGCTGATGGGTGAAGGTAAATTCAACGATATATCCACACTCTAACAAAAATATATGTTGAACAACAATATTCAGGTCTTATATGCACATCTAAGACAAATACTTCCAAATATTATTGATTCGTGAAATACTTCCCCTTCCAGCCATGATGGACCAACTGTCCCAGCTTCAGAGAATTCCATTAATTAAAAGAAAGGAATCACAGTAAGATTGACATTTCACAAAAGAAAATATGAATTATAGATAGGAAGAATTAAAGAAAACACACCATTTGCCCTTGTTTGGCACTTTTCTTAATCTCTGCAATTAGTTTCTTCTCTTGTGTTTGAAGACCTTGTCTCTCCCTTTCAATTTCTCTGATCGATTTATCCAGCATCCTCTTATTTTCCCGGAGGAGTTCTGGATTGACAATAATGAACACAATATCAGATGCTATAAGATTGACTACTACAATAAATAGTTTAATGACAGCAAACCTATGCTATACTAGCCATTCTTTGTGTTAAACTAACACCAATAAGAGACTTCAACTACCAGACTAGGGTGTTTGTGTTTTTATATTAATTCTTAGAACTCCTTGCATGCAGGCTCGATTTCATATTTAATTTAATAAGTGAGCTATAGATATTGGAATAATAAGAAATAACAATGCTGAGATATGAAAATATCTCTAACTTTATGAATCATATTAATTTGTTGCTAATTCTAAAAGTTCAAACTGTAAAGCTAAAATGATTTACTACTTTTAACGCCTTAGCATCAAAGCCGTGATGCATGAAGCTTGATGCAGCTAAAATATCAGTGGAAGACAAATGAACAACAATAAATCTAAAATAATTAAATTCAGAAATAATGCAGTTCGCTTATTGATCACAATGAAGAGGTGTAAACACCTTTCAACTATCATGCCTAAATCATCCCCCCTTCACCAACATTAACAAAGCATTTCTTCGAAATTAAGTAAGGTCCAATATCTAGAAATCAAAACACGAGAAAAAGAGGAATCAACAGGTCGTATTGACACTGAATCAGCATCTGTATGCAATAAACATATTGGAAAACGAACTTCCCAAAGTAAGCGAAATGAAGACCTCCAATCCCGTAGAGGTTATAATCAACTAAATTAAACCATAAACTCCAGGAATAAAAACAAATTACCTCAACTACTAAATACAACAGAATCAAAGCTTCCACCAGAAAGAAGTAGTATATAAAAATTTGAAAGCAACGAAAACTGAAAAGTCGTCGGAAGAGAAAGAAGAAATAGTGATCGGAGAGCATATACCGGCCGGAGTTTTGCGCTTGCCGAAGAGGAAACTCATGGCGGGAGATCGGATTGTAGAAAGAAAATCTGAATTGAAACGAATGTATCAAAATTTCAATAGAGGCGATCGGATCAATGAATTTGGTTTTCGATGAAGTGCCTGAAAGAATTTTATGGTGGCTTGAAAAAGGATTCTGCTTCTTCCGATTCCTTCTTCTCTCTGGTCTCCTCAGAAACTTCCTTTACGCGGTATTGTAAAAGAATATTAAAAAAACAAAAAAAAAATTGAAGAATTCTTCCTCAAAAGAAGAAAATATCCAAAATTTACACTTCAGCAAATGGGAGAGTAGGAATGGTGGGCCCCACTTCATCTTAATTCTTCTTTATGTAGTTTTTGGGCCTTTTCTTGGGCCCAAATGGGCCGTGAAAATCTATTAGGCTTCAAAGCCTGTTGAAGTTTCGGCCCAAAATGGTGAACCAAAATTTGGCCTGTTCAGTTATGGCCTATGGGATATGTATATGTGTGTATATAATGAGAAATTGGACAGAATGACCAATTTCAGGGAGTCATCTTGATTTTTGGCAAAATTTAAAATTAATAAGATTTTTGGCAAAAGCATGCCGCGCACATGCCAAATATTTTTTAAATCCCCTAATTGCCCTTTTATGTGGTTAGATTACAAATTTCAAATTATTTTGTAAGTATAAAATCGTGTATCAATTGGAAATATAAATACAGTGTAACTGGCATCGCCGATTATGACCGTGCATCATATTTGGAATCATCAGTTACCCCATTTACACCTAACCGATCTAGGAGATAAAGGTGCCATATTTTTCGCTCATGTTGAATTTGAATGGTTAGTTCATATTAGATTTGTTATTATTTAATTTGAATGGTTAGTTGCAAATTAGATTTGTTTTTATGTAACAATTTTGAATTTGAATGGTTGGTTGCATATTAGATTTGTTTTTATTTAACCAAAATTTCACTTTAAAATAACATTAAAAAAGAAAAATAAAGAAATCTAAGTTTTAGGTTACCAATGTCCCACATAGCCGCCAAAATATATATAATATATATATTTAAAAAATTATATTTAATTAAGTTTTTGTAAGTTAAAATAAAAAAGAAAAATAAAGAAATCTAAGTTGTTTCTACAGTGTCGCACAAACCCGCCACCCCTCCCTTCTTTTGAAGAGCAACGTCATTGTCTGTGTCATTCGAGTTTACCACAAGCCATTAGACTGGCTCACACTGTTGTTTGTGCTGAGACTGCCCCCATTGCGGAGGGTAGCATTCGATAAGTGTCATTGATCTTCCTCTCTCATTCACTCTCTCCTCGTTTTTTTTCAATATCTTTTTTGCCTCCGTTTATCAAATATCATCGTCGCTATTGTCGTCACATAATAAGAATGGGCCAATTTTCGTCACGTGGTCATAATAAGAATTGGCCAACAGTATCTAGGTGAGTATCAAGGTTGTTTTGTAGGTTTTTGTTAAAGTTTTGTTTTCTGTGATATGGTTGGCTTCAATTAAATTAAGGATTATTTTGAAGTTTGATGGGAATTTTAGCTGCTACCGGGCAAGGGGTGTTTGACGATGTTCAATTTAAATGTAATGCAATAGTACATTGTATTTTGCATAATAGTATAGTGTATTTGTGCTTTTCTGAATTTGTTTTAGTATGTGATGCTTGGTTTTATCAATTTTAGTGTGGGGGTAATTTGGATATTTGTTAATTAGAATTTTTTAATTTAAAAATTGTTTTGTTATTTTTATGATTTTGAAATTTTTTTGCTATTTTTCTAAATGAAACCTCAAAATTTGCTATTTGTCTTGTCAGCTTTAATTTATTTTGGTTGAATTGTAAAAACCACCCCTAAAGTTTGGTGGTAGTTGCAATTACATTTTCAAACTTTTCATTATAAAAATTGAGTCCTCAAACTTATACAAGTGTCAAAATTAGACCTTCAAATTTAAATAATTATATAAATTGTAACAATTGTATAAGTTTGAGGTTCAAATTTTATCGTTTGGAGGTCATTTTTATAACTATTGTTAGTTTGGGGGCCCAATTTTAACATTTGTAGACGTTTGAGAGTGTAATTGCAACTGCCACCATACTTCAGGGATAATTTTTGCAATTTGTCCATTTATTTTTGGAGTACAATAAGAACGAGTGGATATTTAAACCTTCAACTCAATCAGAATACATATCAATGAGATATACTCACGTTGGCTATTATACTCATGTTATGACCTTATGAGAGCAGTATTTATTTTTTGAGTTCAACAATAAATGGAGTGAAAGGATCTGAACTTTTAACTTTTTCAAACATAGTCTAAACCAATTAAGCTATGTTCGGTTGGTCTTACTAGGTAAATTTATACTCATAGGTAAATTTATAATTCAACCTTTTTTACTACACGTTTTGATAGATGCTCGGGAGATAAGACATTCAATACCTTTTTTTTCAGTATCCTTAATCAGTTTAATTATGCTTTGGCGTATTCCAGACTTTTTTTCTTTCTAAAGTTGAAGGTTTAATCTCCCACTTTACATTTTATTAGAACTAAAAAATAGTAAATATTCAACCGCCAATTTTTAACCTAAGTTATTGATGCTTTAACTAGTTTAGACCTAGCTAGGTTGGGAAATTATTGATTCTATATATTCAATTATTATTGAAGTTTGTAATACTAGTTAATAACTCTTGAACAGGTTATATGATATCGGAATAAGTAAACAAAGAAACATTACCTAATACTATTTTTGTTATTGTACTTTTTTTAAAAAAAATATTTTGGTTATTGTATTTTCAATTTTGGTTGTTTTTGTTCCTATACTTTCAAAATGTTTATTCTAATTATTGTACTTTCAACTTTAGTTCATTTTGATCCCTATACTTCCAAAATATCTATTTTAGTTCCAATACTTCTAAAAAGTGATTATTTTGATCCGTTCATTTTTAAGAAACTAAAATGACAACTTTTTAAAGACTAAAACAAGCAAAAGTTGAAAGTACAATGACTAAAATGAACATTTTGAAAGTATAATAACCTAAATGAGCCAAAGTTGAAAGTACAAAGATCAAATTAACATTTTCCAAAGTACAAAGATCAAAATTAGTCAAAAGCAAAAATACATGAACCAAAGTAATATTTAAACCTTCATTAAATTATAGCTCATATATTAGTTGATGTTGTTCATAAGTAAAATTTGTTCAATCGAAATCAATGATTTATGGGTATATTCAACATCAACCTTTAATTAATTAATTATTTATTTATAGTTGAATTTGAGAAGATGGTACATGTCAATGTTAGAAATGGTCTAAGTTTTAGGGCATTTGCAAAATCTCACTTGAAAGTTATTCCACATTTAAGTTAGTTGGAGGGTTGTTTTTAATGTCAATGCTTACGTTCGTGGTTTCAAAAACTTTTGTTTTCTTTTATTTTGTACCAAGCTAATCGCTCCAAATTTGATTGTTATGATTTTTGTAGATTTGGAACTGCTCCCCTTGGTTCTTTTTTTCTAACAAAAGTTTTGTGGCTGCATTTTTTCAAGCATCGATTTTTGACTTTTTGTCTTTTTTTCCTCTTCCTTAATTCTAAATCTTCTCTGACAGGTGTACGTTTCGTTTGAAAAAGGGTATTGTGCTAATCTAGGAGAACAACTGACGTGTAACAATTGACACCTAGGTCATGCTGAATTTGCTTTCAGGGCAATTTGTCTTTCATAAAAAAAAAATACTCGATTTTTTCGACATCCTATTTTATAGTCGAATCCAATTGAGTTACAGTCAAATCGACATCAGCAATTGATGTATATCAATATAAGTATAGCTCAACTACATTATACCTTCCATGAAAAGCAATGAAAAAAGAATTATTTATGATTATATTTATGTCGTTCAAGTTTACATTTGGGCAATTTTGTAATTTTAGAGTTTGGTCTTTGGTGTAGGTTGCTTTTAGGCTTGACCAGCTAAACTCTTTGATACAAAGGTCCACGAGCATGATCACCAACTACTTTCTTCACATGTTTTTTTTATTTTTTTATTTTAAAATTTAATTTTTTTTTATCCTCATTAATTTCTATTTTCTTAAATTTATTTGTGATTCCATTGCTTGCTTGGTTGTCTCAAGACAGATCAAAAGGTGAAAATTCTGCCATTTTTTGTGAATAAAAGATAATCAATTATTTATTTTATTATTGGCGATACCTTACTTTACATGAATAGTAAAATAAATAAATAAATAAATAAATAAAAACATAATCATATCCTATTCATTTACTTTTTTAATCTAAAATTATATATTAATCAAACTTTAATACTTTTTTTTAGCCTCGATATATTTTGAAACCCAATTGATTGACTCTTTATATCTAAGATTGGTAACCATTTTGATTTTAATTTTTAAAGTTAGGCTTATTTTTTCTTAAATTTTTTACCACGATTTTTCACTTTTCTTAAATTTTTAGTCAAAATCTAAAAACAAAAAAAAAAATTCAAAAACTACTTTCTTTCGAAACTTAGCTTGTTTTTTTTTTTTTTTTTTTTAAAAAAAGTGTAAAACACAACATAGAAAATTAGAGCTGAAAGTAGAGTTTAAAAGCTTAATTTTAAAAAATAAAATAGTTACCCAATGGAACCTTTATTTATTTATTTATTTATTTATTTTTTGAAAATCAAGCTTATAAATATTAATTCTACAAAATTTAAAAACAAAAACAAATTTTCAAAAACTACTTTCCTTTGAAACTTAGCTTGTTTTTTTAAAAAAAAAAAAGTGTAAAACACAACATAGAAAATTAGAGCTGAAAGTAGAGTTTAAAAGCTTAATTTGAAAAAACAAAATAGTTACCCAATGAAACCTTATTTATTTATTTATTTTTTGAAAATCAAGCTTATAAATATTAATTCTACTTATAAATTTCTTTGTTTTATTGACTACATTTTATAGTTATTTTTAAAAATTCAAGGCAGTTTTTTTTTTTTTTTTTTACATCCTAAATATTTAGGGATCAAATAAGGTAAATAAATAAAAGATAGAGCTATATCAAATTTCTATTAACTTCAGAAAAATTATCAACACAGTTTAAAATAACACTTTTAAGCAAGATTTTGAGAACTAAAACCTAATATATAAAAGTTTTAGATATCAAAGTAGCAAATAGATAGAAACATCTCAAATTTATTACAATTTAACATGTTATAACATCAACTTAAAAGTTATTATTATTATTTTTTAAAAAAATTTCTACCTCATATATGTTGTTAAGTAAAAAGGAAACAATGACATAAACAAAAAGTGATTAATACGTGCAACTTACTCATAGAACACGACTGTCCAATTGAAGATGGTTACACATAAACTAGTGTATCTATTCTAGGTTGTTTGTTGAGAAAAGTCAAATAGGTTCAACTTATGCCCACGGAGCACAGCTAATCGTGTGGAGGTGATTACAAATCAATAGGTTTATTCATTATAGGTGTCTGCTGTAAAATTAAATAGGTGCAATTTATGGCCACAAAATGAGACTGTTGAGTGGAGATGGTTATACATGAATTGGTGCATCCATTCTAGGTGTCTATTGAGAAAATTTGAATAGGTACGATTTATATGCCCACGAGACAAGACTGTCTGAGTGAAGGTAGTAGTTATACATGAATTGGTGCATATTTTACGTGTGTTGGAAAAAGTCAAATACGTGTAATTCATACCCACAAGATAAGATTATTTGAGTTAGGAGTGGTCATTCAAACCACAAAAATGAACCAAAAACTAAGTGAAACCGAAAAATGCATTTCGATTTGGTTCGAAGAAAATTTGAAACTGAATTATTTGGTTTGTTATGGTTTCAATTTCGAAAACAGAATTTGAAATTGAAACCGAATCGTTTTTAACTAATATATATATATTTTTTAGAAAAAGTAACAAAACCGAATCGGTTCAGTTTCACATATAAAAAAATTTAAAATCTTCGATTCAGTTTGAGCACCGACCGAATCGTTTTCACCTCTAATTTGAGTGGAGGTGAATTCGTGCATCCACTTTAGCCCCCTATCGACAAAAGTCAAATAGGCTCAATTTATGCCCACAAAATGCAACCGTTGAGATGGAGATAGTTACACATAAATTCTTTAATCTAATTTTAAGTGCATGCTGGGAAAAGTAATTTTTTTAACTTCATTAAATTTTATACTTTACGAATCACGTAGATGTACATAGTCTCAAATTAATAGAAAGTGAATAACAAAATATAGAAATTTATCGAAAAAATAATATTTATAATCTTAATTTTTAAAAATTAGAAAACGAAAACCAAAAGTTACCAAATGATGACCTAACCGAACTCGTAATTTAATATTAATTTTGTCATTATCTATTTTACTATTTAGAGAATAAAGGGATGGATCGTAATCAAATTAAAAGTTTTTTTTAAAAAAAAAAAGGGTCTTATTTTAGTACACAAAGTACAATAATATAGTAACGAAAGAAGAAAAATTGTTCACATTGCCATTTTGTGGAACCCATTGATGTTCTAAGGAATTACTTTTTACTGTTGATTGTTTGTTTTCTAGCTAAACTTTGCTAGTTTTGACCCATGTTTTCGTAAAAAGAAAGACTTTAAAGTACATTATTTTCTTTATTATTAAGGAGAATTTTTAAAAATAAAAAAATAAAAAAAATTATTTACACAAAATAACAAAAATTTTAAATAGTTGTGATAGATGCTAATAGAAGTTTATCAAAATCTATCAAGGATAGAAATGATAGAAGTCTATCACTAATAAATGCCGATATATAATTTGACATTTTTTCTATTTGTGAAAAAATTCCTATTATTAAACTCTTTTTAAATAGAATTAGTGGACAATTTTTTTTATAATAATAATAATAATAATAATAATAATAATGGCCTACCCTTTAGTGACCACCATTTTTTTTTCTTTTGAGAATTTAGTGGCCACCATTTAATTGTTATATCAATCGTTAATTGATTAAAATACATTATCGATCTGATCAAGAATTTGAATTGTCATTCTTTTTTGTTGTTGAACTTAAAAGAAAAAAAAACAGGCCCCGATAGTTAAATTATCGATTGACTTACTAAATTTAAATTGATGGGTGGAGATAAATTTAATATTATAACAATACTTTAATACCGACAATTTAAATAGTATATAAAGTGTTAGAGTTTATTCGTTTTTAGTACAATATCAAGAGGACTTAAGATTTTTTTTTTTTTTTAAGAAAACAAAACAATAATCATCTAGAGAGTTATATCATAGAGACACCAATTTACTCTCCAGATTTGAGTTCTGTTTCAATTTGGTCAATAGGCTTCAAGATTTACACTTTTAATCTCTGTTGTTTACTGAATACTCAATTCAATATTTGATGCTAATGTCCTTTCAATATTTTTTTATTTGATGTTAATGTCTATTTATTAATTTAAAATAATTATAAAATGAAAACTTAAAATTAATTTTAATAGAAATGAAAAAATAGTGAAATTTAATTAATTATAATTTTTTAAATCAATTAATAGACCGTAAAACACTAACTAAAGGCTGAAAGTAAGCATTTAGTGAAAAATCTAGGTGAAAAGTGTAAATCTTGAAACATAGGAACCAAATTGAAAAAACTCACTCATCTAGAGACTAAATTGTAATCAAATTCGAAACTTAAAAACTAAAAATGTAAGGGAAAATTACCTTTTTAGTCCCCAAGTTTGGAACAATATGTGCGTTTGATCCCTAAGTTTTAAAAATGTACCTTTTTAGTCCCTTAATTTATAAGAATAGGTCTATTTGGTCCCTAAGTTTTCAAAATATACCTTTTCAGTCTCTGAGTTTTTAAAAATAGGTCTAAGAGATCTCTCAAATAATTTTTTATTATTAATTTAAATAATTATATGACATTTTAAATTATAAGAATAATTTTTAAAAACCATTTCGTCTCTAAAACTATTTTTCTAATTTTAAATATCATATAATTATTTTTAAAAAATTAAAGAAAAAAAATACTCGGAGGACCTTTTAGACCTATTTTTAAAAACTCAGGGACTGAAAAGGTATATTGTGAAAACTCAGGGACCAAATGGACCTATTCTTATAAACTGAGGGACTAAAAAGGTATATTTTTAAAACTTAGGGACCAAACGCACATATTGTTCAAAACGTAATTTTCCCAAAATGTAATAATGTAAAAAAAAACTAACGAAAAATTAGACTAAAAAACTAAGAAATAAAAAGTAACATTTTAGTTCAAATAAAAGTTAGGGGTTGAATCTTATCACATACAACTTCTTATTATAGAATTCAATTAGTCAAATCACTATAATTTGTTTTTAAAATGTGCTTTTGAACTATATTTAGAATATGCACCTCAAAAGGTGAAATTAAAAAAAAAAAATGCAATTTTGTTCTTAAATTTTGGGGTCTAATTTTTATTTGGTCCCTAAACTTCAGAACGTTACACATTTAATTTTTAAGTTTTAAATTTGGTTTCAATTTAGTCTATAAATTTCAAAATGTTACAAATTTTATTCTTGATATTACAGTTTTGTTTCTATTTGGTCCCTAAGTTTTAATATTTATACTTTTAACCTCGATTTTTTTTCACTATAAATTCACTTTCCGTCTTTGATGTTAAAACTTATTAATTAACTAAAAATAATTAAAAAATTATAATCAACTCAGTTTCACTACTTTTCATCACTATTAAAATTTAAATCAAAATTTCATTTCATAATTACTTTAAATTAATTAATAAACGTTAATACTAATAACTGAAAGTGATTATTTAATGAAACAATGATGTTAAAAGCGTAAATCTTCAAATCTAATGATTAAATTGAAACAAAACTTAAATCTCAAGATTAAATTTGTAACATTTTGAAACATAAATTCTCATGATATTCTACCGTATTTTAAACCATTTTTATCAAAATAGTTTAAATAAGAATATTTTTTTAAAAAACATTTTTTTTTCTAGTGAATTTAAAATATACCCTACATAGTAGGGCTTCCTTCTCAATAAACGAAATTAAAATGGGTCATTGATGCGAAAAACCCTGAAACTTGGGTCATATTTCATAACTGAAAATCATTTCACACTTTTTTGCTGAGGGGAAGAAAAGTGAGATGGAGCCTCGGCCACGGAATCAGAGTCCCTTTTTTTAAACCTTTATTTTGGCAGAGTGCGGTCCAAAGCTCAAGCAGAGCAGCGCCATAGCCATAGCCATAGCCCATAACCACTGCCAGCCGATGTCACTGTGCGAAGAACAAGAACAGGCACACACTGTGTAACCCTTCAACGGCAAATTAAACACCAACCCAAGTTTAGTTTTACTCTCAACTTCAAACCCAATTCTCCCCTTTTCAGGCCTTTCATCTTCTTTCTTCTTCAAAATCTCATGAATTTCCCCATTACCCACCGACCCTGAATTTTGACAAAACCCAACGGCAACGAGAGATCGAGTATGGTTTCTTATGTGAGTGCGTTGCTTTATGGCGTCGGAGGCTTGGTGGTCGCCGGAATGGCGTTATTGGTCGCTTTTCAAGAGAGATTGGTTTATGTGCCGGTTCTTCCTGGGCTTACTAAATCTTACGCGATTAACCCATCTCGGCTTCGCCTTGTTTATGAGGATGTGTGGCTTCGATCTTCTGATGGAGTCCGCCTTCACTCGTGGTTCATTAAACTCTTCCCTGATTGCCGAGGTTTGATTCTTCTCTTTTCGTTTCTCTTTCGGCTGTGTCGATTTTTCTGATGAATTTTGATGGATGTTGCTGGTGGGGTTTAGGTTATGTGGTTGTGTTCTGTTTTTTTGTGACTCTGAGCTGATTTCTGGACCTGGGACTGGCGGATCTTAGGTTTGTTTTGGGGTTGGGTTGTTTGATTAGTTATCGAGATGAATTCGTTTTGTGTTTCTCTTCTGAAGAGAGTGGTATGAAATGGAGGGAAGAGTTTGATGATTAGATTTGTTGAGATGGTCTGTTGATCATTTCTTTGTGAATAAGTTTGGATGCTTAGCTGATCAAATCTGTGGCAAATAAATTTAGCTTAAAATTGAAGGGGATTTGAAGATGATTGAGAATGTAGATATCTGGGACCTGGCTATTGGGATGAGATGGTGGTGTACTTGTTTAGGGGAATCTCGTGATGGGTGCGTGAGACACTGTTGGATAGCTGGATTTGTACTGTATGATTTGTGCCTGGGAATGTAAAAGTTCTTTTAAATGTTGCATTAAAGAGAGCAGAGTACTATATTGGGTGAATATTAGGTATTCATGTTGCTGGGTATCACATGCTGGATTTAAATGGACAGTGGTGAAGTTTAATCTGGTTATTGAAGGTTGTAATGGTATAAATGCTGATTCAAAAGGGGTATCAGAAAAATTGAAGATACCTAACGTTGTTTATAAGCTCTCTTTTGTTGTTATATTTGTGGCATGCAAGATTGTAATTAAATGTTTTAGGGAGGAACCCAGATGCGCAATCACCTAATTTTTAAAGGACTCCTAAGAGGATTGGGGCGTATTTTGAATTAAGATTTAGAGATTTTTCCCTTGCAGGTTCTAACATCTCTTAAAATTTCCATCTGCCATGGTGATTACAGACTCATGCAGGCTTTAATGTGTGACTGATGCTTATTTTAAGGCTTAACTCTTAAGTGGTTGTAGATGATTTGGCTTGAAGGTTTGATAGAGTTGAATAATAACATTTCTGTAACAGTAGTTGTGTATTGGTCTGAAGGAAAATGTCTCTTCGGTTTTGCTCAATATAACTCCTGAAGTGAATTTTCTCATACATGCTTGTCATCAATTGTTTTATTAGTTATGGGGATATTTTTCTTTCATATATCGTTCTTCCTGGTTATTTTAACCGTATATTTATCTGTTTTTCACCCTTCAACAGCTTAATTTATGCTGTTCTGCTTCTTTACTTTTCTTTTTCCTCTTTGGGCTTACATATTTACCTTAATGTGGGGTAATATTTCAAGGTTTACATTGTGGTATTGCTGTTTTGCAGGTCCTACCATCCTTTTTTTCCAAGAGAATGCTGGAAGTATCCTGGTTGTCATGGCCATCTTTGTGGAAATTAAATATGAGAAAATTATTGTTTAAACTACATGTTCTAGCATGTTTAAATATACATCTTAGATTATAATTTTCTTCATGATGCACATGTGAAATTTTGACTCTTAACTATATGTATTTGGTATAAAAAAATTCTGTGTATACTAATAATAGGCTGGTGGTTTTTCGGGTTCAATACCTATCTTTTGACCTTGACTTCCTGCTCTAGACATTGCCCATCGTCTTGAAATGGTCCGCATCATGATACAAAGGTTACAGTGCAATGTTTTCATGCTTTCATATAGAGGGTATGTTATTTTACATAAATGTGGCAAGTTTGTCTTTTAATATATTTCGGCGGCAAATATGTTCATTGATATACATATGTTGCTGCTACTTTAATGGAATGATCACTGATGCCATATGACCTCAAGCAGTTATGGAGCAAGTGATGGTTATCCTTCTCAGCATGGAATTACTAGAGATGCTCAGGTGTGCTTTGGCTTTAATTCTTTTTTCTATTATTCTTTTCTCAACATCGGTTCGATGCCACGTTGTCGATAGCTCAAGGGTGATGACCGACAATGCTATGATTGAACCAAAAACAAGTTGTTCACATCTTGTGATAGGAATCTGTTTATCTTTTTTCTATAGATTTACAGAGCCGTTTTGTGTGATTACATTTTTGTTCTTTTTCATTTATTATGTTTTTTCAACAAGAGTACTTGAAAACATTATGCTTTTATTTTACTTGAGTAGGCTGCATTGGATCATCTTTCACAAAGGACTGATATTGACACGTCTAGGATAATAGTGTTCGGAAGGTCACTTGGGGGTGCAGTTGGAGCGGTTCTTACCAAAAATAACCCTGACAAGGTAATATTGGAGGGCTACGGTTGGCTTTTGACAGCTGCTTGTATAGCCTCTCATTATTGGAGAATTAATTGAGAATTAATCATCTAGAGGTTTACTATGACTTTTTGGAATCAAAATGTTCCGTGTCCCACCGTCAATTTTTTACTGTCATAAACAACATTAAGATACGTTGGTCTTTTTCGAGCTCTTTTGTGCTTTTTATTCTGCATTTTATAGGTTGTTTATCATATTCTGAATTGCAGGTTTCTGCACTGATATTAGAAAATACATTTACATCAATTTTGGATATGGCTGGAGTTTTGCTACCCTTTCTAAAGTGGTTTATTGGAGGCCCTGGTTCAAAAGGTCCCAAGGTTCTCAATTTTCTTGTGCGTTCTCCATGGAGCACCATTGACGTAGTTGGCAAGGTGAGGCTTAACAGTTTAAAATATCAATCTTTTTGACATTATTTGCTTGCTTCGGTTGTAAGTAGCTCTTTTTGAAATCATCTCTGCAGATTAAGCAGCCAATTCTTTTCTTATCTGGATTACAAGATGAGATGGTTCCCCCAGTCCACATGCAGATGCTGTATGCCAAAGCAGCTGCTCATAACAACCGTTGTCTCTTTGTCGACTTCCCCTCCGGCATGCATATGGACACTTGGCTATCCGGCGGTGATCATTATTGGAGAACAATTCAGCAGTTTATTGATCAGAATGTGCCAGAGAATAGAGAAAGTGAATCATCAGGAGACGACAAAGGTTCGATAATTTCTTGTTTAAGAAACAAAGATCTCAAATATAGAGTTTGTTCCATGAGTTTTTCTACATAACTAATAATGAAACTCCTTTCCCCCCAGTTCTTGTTAAACTGGCTACATGTTTGATAGGCATTCAAATGGGACTAGTTATAAATCATTTCTGAATCTTAGAAACACTTAAGTATAGGCTTTGAGTTGAGTACTGGAGAAATGCCTTCTGTTGAATAAGTACTTCTGTTTTTTTGCCATTCATCCATACTACTGAGCTTGGATTGCCTATTACATTTTATTTTCGGTATTTCATCCTATCGTTTCGTGTTTCGGGAAGCAGCGGTAACCGGTGCACCTTTTATTTGATATCTTTTCCTTGATTAGTTATAGTTTGTTATACTTGTTTCAGCTTTTGGCACTAGATAGATGATGACTTGCTGGGAAGTGGGGTTTTGAATTATATCGATCTGGTCTTTCTTCTCCAAATTGATTGTGGCATATCCAGGAACTAGAAGGTCTCTGTCTCTTCTGTAAGAAGTTGGCTGCTGTTGAGATCTATCAGTTCAGAGCAAATGGAATGTGCTGCAGTAGTAGTAATGAAATATTCACTTGGAGGGGCTTCCATTTTTTTTTTTCCTTTTTAATTTTTTTTGGTTTTTAGGCTTTAGATATATGGCAGAGAGTCAGAGTGCCCTTTCATATGTACTATTTGGATTTCAACCACTCAAAAAACTCCAACTAATTTTAGTTGTATGATAATTTGAAAGGCAGAAGGAAGGAAGAAAGAAAGCCAAGGCAAATGCTAATTTTTGTTTTTATATATTATGCATTTGAAATGCTAATTTTTGTCTTTATATATTATGCATTTGAAATGCTATATATTATGCATTTGAAATGCTAATTTTTGTTTTTATATATTATGCATTTGAAATCAGCTACTGATATCCTTTCATTCTCACCAAAGTATCATGAAAAATTATCATATAATTATTTCTTATATTAGTGAAAAACTACTAATTTTCTCGTACATCAATCCTCACATTTAATTTAAAGAAGTCTTACCCATATACGTATATAAAACATTAATTGATATAATTATTAGTTTGTAAAAAAAATATATAATTCTAGTTTGGAATTTTAAGCAATATAACACTATTAATTTTTATCAATATTCTCATTTCAATTTATTATCGGATAAAATATATAAAACATACGAGAAAAAAAAAATATATCAAATTAAATTAAAGGAAATATTTTTTATTTTAAGAAAAGTTACCTTTTTTAACCCCAAGTTTTGATTAATGGGTGTATTTAGTCGATTTCCTAGTGTTTATTTTGTTTATGCAACGAGCTGCCGACGGTAACGGCTGTCGTCGAGCAATTTGTAACGCCGAATGAAGAGTTTAAATTCAGAGGGAGGTCCAATGTAAGCACTTTACGGTGACAGAAGTCGGAGCGATGCAGCAGGTGGCGGCGTCAACGGTGGAGGAGGTATTCAAGGAATTTGCCAGCCGCCGAGCTGCCATAATCAAAGCTCTCGCCACAAGTATTAAAAAAAAACATTTTTGGTCCATAAATTTCGAGTTTAATTTCTATTTAGTTTCCTAGATTTTAAAATGTTAAATTACGAATTTGGTCCCTATGATTTGAAAACAAAAAATTAGAATTTAGTCTCCTACGGTATTAAAAGTTAGAATTTGGTCTCTATGGTTTAGAGAAAATTAGAATTTCGTCCCTAAACTAAACTTTAATTTTTTCCAAACTATCGGGACTAAATTTACAATTTAAGAATTTCAAAATGTTACAACTATACACCTAAATTTTGATTTTAATGTACATTTAGTCCATAGGCTTCAAAATATTACATTTTTATACCCTTAGTTTTGAGTTTAGTTTTATTTGGCTATTGTATACTTTTTTACTTCAAAGTTTTGCTAATATGCCTCCTTGGACTTTGACGTTAAATTTCAGTTTATTAATTTAAAATAATCATGAAGTGAAATTATAAAATTAACCTTAATAGTGATGAAAAATTAGTGAAAACTTAATTAACTTTAATTATTTTAAATTAGTTAATATACCTTAACATTAAAGACTACAAAAAAAAAATGAGTACGAACTGAACAATCAATGTTAGAGTACGTTTTTAAACCTAGTTACTGGTCAAATAGAAACAAAACTCGAAATTTAATGATATATATGTAACATCCAAAAACCTAAGGAGAAAAATGGAAATACACTCAAAATTAACTTGCGGTAGATGTGTAATATTTTGAGACTTAATGACCAAATAGAAACAAGAAAACGTAGAGACTAAAAAGAATGTATTTTTGTCACTCTTGTTCTTACTATTATTTATTTCTATGTTGTAGATGTTGAAGAATTTATCCAACAAATTAATGATAACATCTTGAAAACTTATAAACAAAATGAAAACTAAACCTAAAACTTAAGGATAAAAATGTAATTAACATTTTGAAATCTAAATACGGAATAAAAACAAGACTTAAAACTTAGAAACTTAAATATATATATTTTTAATTCTTTCTTTTACTTTGCTTAAATAAAATGTGTGAATCTCATGACTAAACAACTTCACTTCTGAATTCAAACGGCTCTTTAATTTTTTGTTCGGCAAACTGCAAATTAGTGAGAAGAAAAAAAAGATGAGTCTGTATGTACATGGTGACAGAGTCTTTGTGCTTTTAATGGTCTAGTTTCAATTCATATACTTTTAATAAATCTTAAATTTAGTCCTTACTGTTAATTTATTATTGATTTTTTTAAAAAAAATTTTTTTATTATCTATTAGCATCTTTATTATAAATTTTGAAAACATATTGACGTATTGTATTTTCTTTTTAAGGGACTAAATTTAGATTTATTGAAAGTATAGAGACTAAAATTGGACAATTAAAAGTAGATGTACTAAAATTGAACAAACTTCAAAGTATATAGACTAAAATGGTATTTTAACCTTATTAAAAAAAATATTTGTGCACTATGAAGTTATTTCAATTATTATACTCTTAAACTTTTAACAGTTTCATTTTAAGTTTAACTCTTAAAATTTAATTTTTTTTTCAAAACCAAATCTTCGAAGGCTTTTGTCGTTTAATTTATATAGACCGAAAAGTTTGTGCAGGCTTGTGTGTGTAACTTAAGTAAACAAATCTAAACACATACATATAAAAAGTAAATTTTGGAAGTTAGGGTTAGCGAAACAATTATAAGCGAAAGAACCTAAAATTGAGGGCATAAGATTGAAAGGAGGACTATATATATATATATAGAGAGAGAGGTCTGTTTTCAAATATAGAAAAATGAGCTAAACTATTTACAAATATAGAAAAATTTCAAATATAGAAAAATGAGCTAAACTATTTACAAATATAGAAAAATTTCAAATATAGAAAAATGAGCTAAATTATTTACAAATATAGAAAAATTTCACTGTTAGACAGTGAAATTTTTCTATATTTGTAAATAGTTTGATATTTTTTCTGTTTATAGTAATTTTTATATATATATATATACACTGTATGTATATTTTTTTTTTCCAAGTATATGTTTAGATTTGTTTATATAAGTAGATGCAAAATTTTCGTCTATGAATTTTAATGACAAAAACCTACAAAAAAGTTGTTTTGAAACAAACTTCAAACTTCAAGGGGTTAAAATGAAACTTCTCATACTTCATGGGTATAATCGAAACTAACTCCATATAATTCAAGGGTATTTTTAATCATTTAGTCCCCTAGTCTCTACTTTATCTATAAACTCTAAAATAATATCGAACAAGTCCCTAAACTTTTATATATTTATATATATGGGATATTGCATATATGTACAGGGAAAGATTGTTTGAGATGATAAATTATCTGCCCAAGAGTAGTGGAGGCAATAATTGGGGAAATACCAAAAGTATTATGTTATTATTTGAACATTATTATTTAAATGCATCTAACAATAACACTATATATATATTTATTTATTTATTTTAATGAATTTCTTTTCTGTATTATATTATATATGCTTTTGTTGTTTCACGATTTAGTTGAAGGGATATATTTGTGAGTGTTCGAAAAAATCTCTCACTACAGCACGAATAAATAGAAAAGTAATTAAAAGATTAAAAGAAAAGTACAACAAAATTGAAAAACACAAAAATTTACGTGAAAAATTCTAAAATTGGACAAAAATGTCATGACTTACCAGAAATTTGAAATCCACTATGTGGAATTATTTTTTAATCACCTAGAATTAAGAATTCTCGCCCTGATCCTAATTATAATAACGCTTTTTCAAAGCTTATATACCACTAACACAATTTTCTTTGCTCTTAACGAGAGAATACAAAAATAGATCAGTACATGATAATACCCTACTATATATTTTGCTTTGTCGTTTCAGGATTTAGATGAAGGGACATATTTGAGAGTGGCTTTTAAATGCTTAAAATCACTTTCGGTCAAGTTATTGTTTCAAAATTACTCAATAACATGCAAAGTCAATATATTTAAATGTTGATTACACTTTTAACTAGTGCTAATCGATGAGAGTATTTGGTGTACAAGATTGACTTTAATTGTTTATTCGAATTAAAGAGTGAAATCTATATTATTTGGGTAGCCAACCCGAGCTTAGTTTTGTAATATTTAAAAAAAAAACATGAGCTTAGTTTGGGAGTAAATTAACATGCATGTGTTACTGTGTACATCTTCTCTTGAGATCAGAGATTCAAATCTTCATATCCTCACATTTATTGTACTAAAAAATTCTTTATTTTTGTCTGTGAAGGGATTTTTTTTTTTTTTTTTTTAATGCTAACTCTTACAAATAATAAATTAAACGTCGACTTACAAGTGAACTTTCAGATTGTGTCTATTTGACTCCATAAACTTTAAAAAGTGTCTAAACATATGTCTTTGAAATTATAATTTTATGTCCACTCTAAATTTTAAATTGCGTCTAAGTGGTAATTAGTGTTTAAAAATTCTTAATTTACTATACACAAAATGAAAGCTTAAAATTCATTAGACAATAAACGTGAAATATGAGGAAAATGAGTACATATATATCAATTTTTGTTGCCTCGAATCATTACTATTTGATTTTGGCATGCTCATGTTGGTTATGAAAGTAGTTTTCATATTATGGTCACTTCATTGTCTTAAAAGTCATAACAATAATGCAAAATATTACTATCACTTGGGACAATAATGCAAAATATTACTATCACTTGTAACAATAATGCAAAATATTACTATCACTTGTTATTTCATGACAATTATAGGGCCTTAATTTTTGTCACATTAGTATCATATTATCCATTTTATAATCAAAGTTATATTGAATTTGGTTTTGAATGGACTAAATATTTTTTTTTAAAAAGAAAAAACCTTGAATTTTATCCTTTATTTAAAAAATATTTTGATATATTAAAAATGGCAATAATTCCCTTCAACTTTTATAAATGAATAAAAAATAGGTAGAAATCTTTTAGAATTTCAAACAACAAACATGATTTAAAATTACGTAGTGATGACCTAAAATAATGTGGTGATCCAAATTTTCGTTCTAGGTCACTGTCATAGTATTAAATTTTCATCAATATGTCTATATTTCCATCGATATTTCCACATTTCTATTGGTTCGATATCGATATGAGAGGTGAATTGATATTTCCATTATATTATAGAAAAATTCACGAAACACAAAAAATAAGCATCAAATTGCCACTAATATAAATATAATATAAATAATAGACATGTTTACATATTTGAAAATAATAAAATTATTTATTTACTAATTTAATTTAATTTTTATAATTTTTTTTTAATTTTTCCAGAAATATTCATTGAAATTTTCGTAAAATTAAGATCTCGATATTTCCATCGACATCGATATTTTAAACCTTGGTCATTGCATGCAACACACCATTTTGTATCTCAGTTTTCATACAAAGTTATAAAGAATTTCTACTCCAAAAGTATTTTTGAAATATTTATAAAAGTCGTTCGAGGCAATATTGCAGTTTTTAAAAATATATGGGTAATTTTGAAATAAATGACAAAGTTGAACAGTAATTGTTATAATTTATTCTTTTGAATTCTACTCCAAGAGGCTTTCAAACATGCAATCAAGGGTTTGTTGAATCTGAAATAGATAAATGTGTAGAAATGCCATGGAGAAGAACAATAAATTGCTACCTACTTTTAAATAACTATAAAAATAATTTTAGAAATTAAAATTATTATTAAACGGGCCTCCACAATGGGATATTTTCATATATAGCAAAATATTCAACTTATTTACAAATATAGCAAAATAATAAAAAAATTTCTCATATAAAAAATATATTATTTTGCTATATTTAAAAAATATTTTCACAATTTAAAACAATTTCTCGTCCTTTTTTTCTTTTCTTAGGTTTGAAATTATAGAGAAATCGTAAAAATATTTTCACATGGACTCGTCGTTTTATTTATTTAAGAAAAAGGAGACAATTTCAAACGTAACCATAAAGGCTCTAATTTCAAATCATAAAGGCTTTTTGTTTTTAAAATTTATGCTTATTTCATTATTTAATATTTATTTTATTTTATTTTTATTAAAAGAAGCACTTAACTTTATAGTCAAATTCTAAAAACCAAAAACTACTTTTTTTAATAGTTCTCAAAATTTTGGCTTGATTTTTTAAAATATTACTAAAAATTGTAACAAAACATATAAATTCAAAGATAAAAATAATATTTATAAGTTTAATTTTCAAAAAATAAAAATCGAATGATTATCAAATCGGACAAAATATATTTATTTCATCTATATCATAACATCCACATATTTTCATTTGGGTTGGGTCCCATAGTAAGTCTTTGGAAAAAAAAAAAAAAAAAAAAATTCCTTCTGTTTTTTCTTGTTTTAAAAGAATTTCTTTTTGAATGTGAAAGCCCTCAACTACCACATATTCCTAACGACTGCATTATGGCTTTGAAAATTTGCACAGCATATATCTTAATAGTAGGTATATGTGTGTATGTATGTTATATATTATATATATATATCGACCCTACCCGGCAACCTATTAGTCGCGGTGGTTGCTGTGGGACCGATATATATAATATGTGGATGTTATAATATAGATGAAATAAATATATTAGGTCTGGTTTGATAATCATTCGATTTTTAATTTTTGAAAATTAAGCTTATAAACACTATTTTCATCTTTGAATTTCTATGTTTGTTACAATTTTTACTCCATCCCACACAGTGTACTACTATCGGCCTTACTAGGCAACCTGTTAGCCGTGGTGGAATCAATACCATCAATGTCAAAAGTAAATCCTTTCCCTTACCATTTTATATAGCGGAAATTTCTAAAGTTATGTAGTCGAGCTATCTTATCTTGTATTCAACTGGAATCTTCCCATCCTTAGAACCTTCGGCAAATAACCTATGTAACTCCTTCTATATTGTCTATAGTAAATGGAGCTATGCATTCTGTACGAGTATTGTGTGTGTATATATATATTTTAAAAAATTAACTTGTGAATTTGTAATTTAAATTTACAACTACATTAATTTCTATCGAATAACTTTCTAAATTCCTTTTTTTAAACCTTACGTTCCTTTAAAAACAAATTATATTTAATTATATATGTTTAAGACTTAGATAAAACAAATTTTTTAGGGCAAATTTAGGAGTGATTTTGAAAGGGTTAAAATCACTTTTATCATATTCAAAATCGTTCCGAAACACGTATTCAATAACTCGAAATTAATTTAATATTTAATTATACACTTTTAAAATGCAATTCTTATATCATCAAAATTGGTTTTGAATGATTAAAAATATATTTAAGAGTGATTTTATTTATTTTAAAATCACTTTCAAATATGCCCGCCAAATATTTGCATATATGGTCAAAAAGAAAGAGTAGATACCTCTAAAAAAAAGGAGAAAGAACTCCCTACCATTTTTCTATTTTTTTTTTTCTACATTGTCAAAAAGTTCACACAAACAGAAATAATTAACTTAAAACTAACCATTTGACCAAATTAATTAACTAAATCAAAATTAACCAATAAAGTCTTCTTTTACCTCAATTTTTTTAAAATAAAAAATAAAAAAATAAATCTCGTCAAATATAAATGAGATAAATATGAAATTAACTGATTTCTTTTAGTACAAAAGTGTGGCATATAGAGATTTGAACGTACGGCTTAAGAGAAAGGAAATATGACAACTACACTTAACTATATTTATGTTGATTATAAAATAAATATAATTTAAATATAAAGGTCCCGTTTGATAACTATTTAGTTTTTAGTTTTTGATTTTTTTTTGTTTTTAAAAATTAATCCTATAAACATTCCTCCCACCTCTAAATTTCTTGTTTTGTTATCTAATTTTTACCAATATTATAAAAAATCAAGCTAAATTTTGAAAAGTAAAAAAAAAAAAAAAATAGTTTTTAAAAACTTGTTTTTGTTTTTGGAACTTAGCTGAGAATTCAACTCTTGTATTTAAGAAAGATACCAGTCTAAGAAATTGAATAGAAATAGACTTATCCAAAAACCAAAAACAAAAAACGAAATAGTTACTAAACGGGCTCGAAATTAACCTAATTTAACTACCAAAGAAACCTAATTCAGAAAACAAAATCTAACAAATCATGATAGTTAGAATAAATTTTCTAATAGTTGGTAAGTAATTATATTGTTATTGTTATTTTTTCTTGGCAATTTGGTTATATATTCCTAGACATTTCTACTTAGCATGAGTTACATTTAGATGAACACAAAAGTCATATTTTTTAAGTATTTTTCAAAATCTTCATAGTATTTAGTCAAATGAACAAAATATATATATATATATATATATTTTAAGAACACAAAGGGTACTTTAAAAAAGAAAAATTTTCACAGATAGAAAAATGTCAAACTATTTATAAAAAATAGCAAAAAAAACACTAATAGACATTGATAGACTTCTATCAGCATCTATCAATGATAGACTTCTATAATTTCTATCACTGATAAACTCTAATAGACTTCTATCAGCGTCTATCACAACTATCTAAAAATTTTACTATTTTGTGTAAATAGTTTCCCTTATTTTTTTATTTTTAAAAAATCTCCCTTAAAAAACATTCGATTAATATTTTTGTTAAAAACTAAAAAGAACTAACAAAAAGATATTTAACTTAAAAACATTTTATTTTCAAAAGACTAATTTCATATTATTAATTATTATTTTGTTTAACAAAATGAAAACCATCTTTTCAAAATTTTACTGTCTATCAGCGAAAGACCGCGATAGACCATGATAGACTTCTATCGTGGTCTATTGCGGATAGATTGTGAAATTTTTCTATATTTGTAAATAGTTTGATATATATATATATTTTATTTTTTTTTTAGTAATTTTTCTATTATTTATTATTATTATTTTTTTTAACAAAATGAAAAGAAAACCATCTTTTCAAAATGTCTCTTGAAGTTGAAAAGAAAAAGAGCAGAATATTCAATGTATTTTCCTCTTCCATCAATTGAAAGGACTAAAAAGAAATTCTACAAGTAAATGTGAAGGGAAGATTCATATATAACTAAAGTCTATTGATGACATAAAGCTGCCACTGTGCCAATACCATTGTCTCATCCCATGTGAATCTCAAACTATGAAAAGACATAGCCCCAAGAAAATTTGGTGTAACAAAAAAAAAAAAAAAATAAAAACTAAGTAGGTTTAAATCGGGACTATAAATGGATAAAACATCAATTATCATTCAAAGCTATTCTAAAATAACAAAACCTAAAGATTCAATTCTTCATAGTCTTTAAAGTGAAACTAAAAAAAATGTTGGTACAAATCCATCACTTAGATTTAACAGTTTTTTTAGTATAGTATTACTTTGTTAATCAAGGTTCGAAATATCAATGTTGATGAAAATATCGATATTGATGGAAATTTTGAAAAGTTGATGAAAATTGTTTTAATTAGTTAATGAAACTTGATTGTGGCTTAATTAGACTATAAGTAACCATTTTTAATCATAATTTTCTATAAAGTAAGACAATATTTAGATGTCAATTGTAAATATATGTGTAAATGTTGATGCGAGAGCAGAAATTTAAAAAAAAAAATGAAAAAATAATTACAAAATAATATAAAGATTAAGAATATTTTGAAGTGAAATAATGTGAAAATTATAAAAGTTTTGAATGGTAAAAGAAAAAAAATCCATATCAATTCAATTTTGAGGTGAAATGATGTGAAAATTTAATAAAAAAAGTTTGATTGAATGTAAAAATAAATATAGGTTTTTTTTTTTGTGGTTTTTTCATATTCAATTTCTTTATAAAGGAAAGTTTTAGGCCAAAAATAAAGCTAAAATTTGATAAAAGTTGGAAATTAGAAAAGGTAGCACATAAAAAATATTTAATCCTTTGTCGAAAATAACATTGGCAATGTAAAACTATAGAATTTTATGTAATTATAACCATAAAATTGAAAAACTTGAACTAAGCTATTGTAGTTAAATTTGAAAGAAAATGAAATTTTCTCAAATTTTTTTTTGAAAGCTTGAAATTTCATCAAAATGGGGAAATCAGAATATTCTCGAAATTCCAAAATTTCTCAAAATTTTCTCGAAATTTTGTCAAAATTGGAGGAAAACAAAATTCCTTCAATTAAGATTTCGAGACCGAAATCTCGATAAAAATCTTCTACCATGGTTATAGTTCAAATGGCATAAAGCATATAATCCTAACTAAAAGTCAGAAGTTCGAATCTCGAGTTCAACTCAAAATAATAATAATTTTTGAACAAATAAATGATAAAGAGACATCTCAACCTCAGTCAAATGCTTATTTGCCCATGAAAAACACTAAGAAACTACCATGCAAAATACAAAAGAAAAAACAAATAAGGTAATATTTTCCCATGTAAAGGAAGTAGAAGCTTCTGTGAACTTCATTTTCAACTTCAACAAGAAGTTAGAAATCAAACCACCAAAATTTGCTATAAATTTATGCCCATTTCTTCCTCCAAATGCCACAACTCATCCAAGAATCTTAACTGTAGAGCTTCTTCTTTGCTAGTTTCTTCTTCTTCTTATAATGGCCAACTCTGAATTTCTCTGCTCCTCAGCTCTCTCCAAAACCGATTCTGTTCCTCAATCAAAATCCTTTTCCTCTGTTTCGGCCTCCGAGCATTGGGTCAAGGCTGCCAACGCTCTCAGCCACACCCATTTTGAGGAGGTTTATCGCATGTTATCAGAGTTTCAAGAGGCTCAAACTGTTGATATCGAAGGCACCACCCTCACCGTCGCTCAGGTCACCGCCATTGCTCGTCGAAGCGAAGTCAACGTCGTCCTGAATGAAGCTGTAGCACATGATCGTGTGGACAAAAGTGCAAAATGGGTTGCTGAGAAAATCTCTAAGGGAATCGATATATATGGAGTTACCACTGGCTTTGGCGCCACCTCCCACCGGCGTACGACCAAAATGGCCGACCTCCAAACAGAACTCATTAGATTCCTCAATGCTGGAGTCATCGGAAAGGACAATCTTCCATCTAGCTACTCAAAGGCGGCCATGCTTGTTAGAACAAACACATTGATGCAAGGCTACTCGGGCATTCGTTGGGATATTCTTGAAGCCGTGGTGAAGCTCATGAATGAGAATTTGATCCCTAAATTGCCTTTAAGAGGGACAATCACAGCTTCTGGAGATCTTGTTCCACTGTCTTATATTGCTGGTGTTATCACTGGAAGGCATAATTCCAAGGTTACCACCATTGAAGGCGATGAGATCACTGCCATGGAAGCTCTCAAGCGAGCTGGAATTGCAGGCCCATTTGAGCTTCAAGCAAAGGAAGGTTTAGCTCTTGTCAATGGAACCGCTGTTGGGTCGGCCGTTGCCGCTACAGTTTGCTATGACGCCAACATTTTGGCTCTTTTAGCCGTCATTCTCTCTGCTTTGTTCTGTGAAGCCATGCTCGGGAAGCCGGAATTTGCAGACCCGTTGACTCATATGCTTAAGCACCACCCTGGCCAGATAGAATCCGCTGCAGCCATGGAGTTTCTCTTGGACCAAAGCGGTTTTATGAAAGAAGCAAAAATCCGCAATGAAAATGACCCATTGACAAAGCCAAAACAAGATCGCTATGCACTGCGAACCTCTCCACAATGGCTCGGACCCCAAATCGAAGTCATTCGAATGGCAACTCATTCGATAGAAAGGGAAATCAACTCTGTTAATGATAACCCATTAATCGATATCAATCGGGACCAAGCTCTACACGGAGGAAACTTTCAAGGAACCCCAATTGGAGTCTCCATGGATAATCTCCGAATCGCCGTTGCTGCAATTGGAAAGCTAATGTTTGCCCAATTCTCTGAACTCGTCTGTGATCATTACAACAATGGATTACCATCTAATTTGAGCGGTGGACCAAACCATAGCTTGGACTACGGCTTCAAAGGTGCAGAAATCGCCATGGCTGCTTATTGCTCTGAGCTCCAATACCTAGCAAACCCTGTCACAACCCATGTCCAAAGTGCAGAACAACACAATCAAGATGTAAACTCTCTAGGTCTAATCTCAGCAAGAAAATCCGCCGAAGCCATTGAGATTCTCAAGCTCATGTCTGCTACATACATGGTGGCGCTTTGTCAGGCAATCGATTTAAGACAATACGAAGAAAATATGAGGGAAGTAGTGAAAAATGCCCTTCTACAAACCATCAAAAAAACCCTATACGTTGCAGAGTATGGATCTCTTCTCGAATCGCGATTCTGCGAGAAAGACCTATTACAAGTAATCGAGCGCGAGGCGGTCTTCTCCTACATTGACGATCCAACCAACACATCCTACACTCTAATCCCAAAATTACTGGAAGTTTTAGTCGAGAAAGCGCTAAAAGGAGTTACAGCAGGCAAAAGCGAGAATGGAAACGAAACAGGGATTGCCATTTTCAAGCAAATCCCGGGGTTTCTTGAGGAATTAAAGGCGAAATTGGAAAAAGATGTTGAAAATGCAAGAGGGAGATTTGAGAATGGTGATTTCGAAGTGGAAAATAGAATCAAGAAATGCAGCACTTACCCGATTTACCGATTCGTGAGGAGTGAAGTGGGGACTCAATTGTTGAGTGGGGCGAAGAAAGTGAGCCCTGGAGAAGATATTGAGAAAGTGGTGGAAGCCATTGATGAAGGGAAGCTTGGAAATGTTGTGATTCAGTGTTTGAAGAATTAGGGCAATTCTACTGTTTTGCTTTCTTCTTCCTAAGTTTATGTTTACATCACGAAATTGTATTAAAGAAGCATTAGGGTTTCAATTTCATATTTCTAATATTTCATGTTAAATATCCTATTAATAATGTTAATTAGTTTAAACTTTCATGTCTATAGTATTTCTCCAAGTGAATAACAAATAACCCAAATTTCATATAAAAATTGTTGTTTGTCCCAAAATTTGAAAATAATTAAGAATAACAATTTTATAACCCTTTTTTTTTTACTAGAGCACGAGTAAGAGAGAAATGACGAGTGTAAGCATGGAAGTATGAGAACATTGTTGTATTGAACTAATTGGACGAAAGCGCAAACGTACGGGAGGGAGAAGGAAGGAGTGATGCAAACAAAAAGTTATTTCATCGGTAAAATTTTGGTTGTCCTCATCCGTACAAAAATATATGGTAATTAGTATGTATTTCTTCTTTTAAGGTCGGAAGTTCGATCCTTCATCTTGTAATTATTGTACTAAAAGAAGTGACATGCTAAAGTATAGCTAATGAGTTTAATGTTAACTAATTGTAACATATGTTAATTAACCAATAATTTAATGAAAAGTTAGCTTTATGTTAACCAATTTTAACAAACAAAACAAAATCCATGAGTTATAAAGGAAATTTTGAGCTCATATTAATCATAGGTTGAGATTGTAAATTGACTTTTATGAAATCTAGTTTACAATAGTAGAGTGGTCAACTATTAAAATATATCGTAGGATCAAATCTTATTTGAAGAGATTTTATTTAGTTTGTATTAAAGAATTTAGAATGGAGGAAGTGACTTTGACCTTACTCAATTTATAAACGACCTATGTCCTACAAATATTTATATTGCTTTTTAGGTCAAATTATTATAATTTCTTTTGTACTTTTGTATAGGTTTCAGTTATACATCTAGACTTTGAAAAGTTTCATTTCTACCCTTTTGCACTTTACATTTTGTTTAAAAAATTATTGTTGGAGTTCTTTTTTCTCTATTGAAAGAATATAGAAATTGACATAATAACTAATATAAAAAATTGAGGATTATCCTTGACATCATTTACAACATCATTCATCTAAATTAACATGGTAGCTAATGAGTAACAATTGATTATTTATTCTGGCTGAATACGGAGGCTCTGAATGTGGGGTCTTGGGCTACCGAATACCTCCAAGCTTTTCAAACGGTAGTTGTTGGGTCCACTAGTAGTTTGGCTTCGTCGGCATCGCATCCGACTATTCCTTGGTCCCCATCGATTGGTCTTTGGTATAAAGTTAATGTGGATGCTAGCTTTATTGCAAATTCGCACCTTGCTTCAGTTGGGTCATCATTCGGGATGCTAAAGGTCGGGTATTTCTCTTAGCCTCTCGAGTTTGAGGATTATCTCTTATGCTGGAAATGGATAAGGGGATGAGCGGTACAAATTGGTCTTTCTCTAGCCTTGGAAATAAATAGGTTTTCAGTTCTTAATAGTTGAATCATATTGCATTCAGGTTGTTAGAGTGCTTACCTCGATGATTGAGGACATTTCGGAGATGGGCTACTCATTCTCCTCTGTGAAACGGAATTTGAATCTGGTTGAGGCATGCTCATTTTTGTTTTTTCACCGCTCTAGCAATTTTGCAGCTCATCTTCTAGAAAATAACACTTTTGTTGCCCGGGTTGATCAAGTATGGATTGAAGATTGGCCTCCTTTTCTTTCTCATGTTGTTTCTAATGGTCGTTTAGGTCTGTCTAATGTTCATTTGAAATCGTCCTTTTTGCTGTTTGGAATAAAAAAACAGTTGATTAACTAAATAATTTTAACAATATCTTTTAAGACCAAATAAATGGTAATAATGATCTTAATGTTCTATATGATTATAAATAATATCACACAAACCCTTTCTAATCTCTACACATCAACATTAAATTAATTTCTATTATTTAGTTTAATGGAAAAGATATTCTTTTTAAAACATATATAAAGATGATGGGTATATTTTAAAGGGACATTTGCAAATATATCAATGAGGCCCAAAGTATTAGCAGATATAGCACAATGCAAAATAATCTGCATATATAACAAAATTTAAATCTAACTCTCCAAGTCTATTAGTGATAATATCACTGGCCGGAGTCTAACATTAATAGGAGTCTATCAGCGATATAATTTATGACTAATAGATTTTGCTGTATTTATAATTATTTCAAAATTTTGTTATAGACTTAATTATACCCTAAAAAAACTACCATTACAATTACTCTATTTTGAAATGACTAGGCTTGCCGTTTTCGTTGTGATATATTCATTACAATTAATTGGGCATCACTTTTATATTACGTTTGATGTTTACGGATGAGTAAGGAAAATTGTAAAAAAAAAAATAACCCTTGTTTTCATTTTTACATTTTTAGAACTAGAGCATGTTGAAATAGTTTTTCTACGTTTATTTCGGTCAAAATCAACCACTAAGAATTTGATTAAAAAAAACTAATTTATCCAAATCTCGTCCATGATTAATACCGAGATTCTACTAATTTTTTCAAATATTATATAATCTTTCTAAATCTTATATATTTTCAATTTTTCTCCAAATTTAATTATCTTTACCAAATTTTATATCAACTAATTTTCAAATCTTTCGTCCAATTTATGTTCCACAATTATTTGAATTTCTAAATTTCCAAATGGATTTACCAATTATCAAAATAGATTTTCAAGGTGGATCTCACGAAATTTAAGTAAAATTTGGAAAATATATAGAATAATCAGCATTTCATCGAAAAAGTCCAAAACATTTGATTGTATAAAAAGTTAATTTTTTATCTAAAGTTCGATGGTCAATCTCGTCTAGGTATACTAAGAGTGTGTTTTAAATACATTTTCAAGTATTTAATTAAAAAAAGTATTTTAAAAAAAAGTTAAAGTATTTAACAACTGCTCAATATAACTTTTGAAGTATAATTTAAATGGATCTAAGATAAGCTAATTAACGAACTTTTTTTTTAAAAAAAAAAAATTTAATCTGGAAATTTTGGGGGCTAATTTTGACAATTTTCAGTTGAGTAGACGTGGTGTGAATGGTTAATTCGTATTTGTACGGTGAGAACTTTGAAAGAGTAGCTTTTTCTCATGTACAGCCACGTAGGAAATACGTGGCAGGAAATGAGTGCGTGAAAGATTAGAACGGACACTGATATCTAAAACTGACATGTGTACGTAGTGCACAATTATTGACCAATCAGGAAACGCTTACGTCATCAACGGATCCACTTGGTGCTCATTCCGTGAAACATGACATCAAATCACGTTTATTTAAAGAAAAAGAAGGAAAATTATGGTTATTTATTATGATTTTTTATGGTTATTTTGGTTCTCAAATATTGTGTCAAGACGAATGTTTAAATTATCGATAAAAATATCTAGCTCTTAATTTTACGATAATTTTGATAGAAATATAGTTAAAATATTGAATTTGACGAGTATTTTTTAAAAAATTATAAAAACAAAAAAAATTAGAAATAAATTTAAATGAGTATTATTAACTTTTAAATAAGTAAATATGTCTATTATTTATATTAGTGGCGTTTTGATGTTTATTTTTTTGTATTGTGTGAATTTTTCTACGATATAATAGAAATATCGATTCACCGTTCATATTGATATCTAACTCATGAAAACTTAGAAATATCGACATATCGATGAAAATTTAATATTGTGATATCTCCTCATTTCACTTGTATTAAAAATAAATAAACAAAACGTAGAAATATTATTTGGGTTTATGTATTTTAAAGTTTGTACCATTTTAGTTCATGTACTATTAAATGTTCAATTTTAGTTTATGTACTCTTAAAATAATTTAAATTTTAATTCTTGCTATTTGTTTATTGTTAATTTTTTCAAAAACTTCTTGTTATTTATTAATAATCTCTCTCTAAATTTTGAAAATATATTCACGTATTATATTTTCTTTTTGCATGAAAATTATTATTATTTAACTATTTTTTATAAAATATAAATTTTAAATGACTAAATTAAAGATTTATTAAAAATATAGTAACTAAAACTAGACATTTGAAATTATAGTAGCTAAAATTAAACAAACTTTAAAGTACATCCACCAAAATGATTATATAAATTAGAAAAATATGAATCATTTTATTTAGTTTATTTAAATTTTATTTTTTAGAATATTTTGAATGGATATTATAATACAGTAGTTCGAAATCGAGCTTTCAATTTCAAGGAAGAGATTGTATGTCTATTGTTTAATGTTGAGCTAAGCCTTATTTATTTATTTATTTTGGCAATTCTAAAGATTAAAAGTGTTGAAAAACCTTTATGATTCCGACATCTAATCTAATTTTTTTTTTTGTTAGACATTATAACTTAAATCATACTCAATTCAATAAAATCATTACAAATAATCATCATATAATAGAACTTTGTTAACCACATATATTTTATTAGTTTCATAAATTTAGTGTTTGTATTTAAATCAGATGGTTATTTAAGTTAGTACAATAATTATGGGAATGAAAGATCGAACCTTCAACCTCAAAAGAGAAAAATCATGTCAGTTATAGTTGAGTTAAACTCGTTTTGACACGTTGTGTTGTTATTTATCTAATATATTTTTATTAATTTTAATAGTCCATTCAATAATGCATAATTCCAACTAACAATCATTCAACAGACATTTTTTTTTGTTGTTATTATTAAAATATCATTTTGTTTCTATACTTGTTTTATTTTAGTTCATGTATTTTTTATAAATTTTAAATTTATTTTTGGTTTATTATTGATTTTTTTACATTTTTTAATTAATTATTATCATTTTCACTATAAATTTTAGAAACATATTGATATATTGTACTTTCTTACCCAATATAATTATTAGAAAAATTACTATAGGCTGATAGACAGTAAATTTTTTTTTATATATTTGTAAATAGTTTGACTCATTTTTTTATATTTAAAAACAACTCTTATTATTACTATTTAATTAATTTCGATAAAAATTAACTTCGACGAATTGCCAAGATGAGTAATGTTTTAGCGTTCAAATTTTCCACTTTTATTGTAAAATTGCGACGAATTAAATTTAAGATTTATTAAAAAAATATATCCACTAAAATTAAAACTATAAAAATACTAACCGAACAACTCTAAAAATTTAAGACCATATTTATTGCTATATAATTAAATTACTGTAATCGTAAATGATTTTTTATTTATTTATTATAATTTAGAATATTGTTAACTGATTTTATGAACGTTTTTCTTAATGTCCACACTCTCTTTCTCGAAAAAAAAAATTAAAATAATATTTTATTTTATTTTATTCTTTTACCAAGTTAGAAGTTCCAATTTCACACAAAATTTCGTGGTCGAATGATAAATTTTGTGTAGAACCATCTTGGAGACCCATGCTTTGATTTTAATTTTCATGCGTCCAAATTAATTCGTAGCTTCTAGAAATTTGAAAAAGAGATTCACGAGTTCTTTGATTCTGTAACGCAATGTATACATAATCTTTTAATATTTTTAAGAAAAATACACGAAGAACAAATCTTTGTCAAAGTAGTTTTTCTCTTGGTTTGTATTATTTGAAATCTGAGCGAAATAGTTTCGACGGCAAGCGAGGGACAACCTTCTTCTTCCTCTTTGATTTGCATTCCTTCAATTCCGTTCTGCAAATTCATTTTTTCGATTCATTTTTTTTTCTGAAATCCGTGTTGTATGGTAGCAAAAATGGCGCAGAATGAAGATCACATGGAGGATACAGATGGAGACTCGTATCAACAGGTCAAGCAGACGCTGAAGGACCGATCCAAGGTGTGTTTTATTTTGTTTTGTTTTGATTTCATCCTTTTGGAATTTTGTCGATGTTGTTCTCTGATGATTTCCTTTTGTTTTGTGAATGATTTGATTCGCAGAAAATGGCGCAAACGAAAGAGATGTTGTCGAAACAAGCCGTTCAGACGAAAGAGATTCTATCCAAACAGGCGGTTAAGATCGCTAAGCAGGCTGAAGAACACGAAAGATTTATTAACAAGGTTTGCCTCTCACTGAAGTGCCGAATCGAGTCGATAGGACTGGTTTGATGTTGTTGAGTTTCACTTTACCGCCATCGAGAGAATGATTCATGTCTTGTCGTTTCGATTCTGTTGCATTTAGAATCTGAGTTTGCGATGCCTTTTTTTTTCCACTTATTTAGGTTACGCACCTGCTCGGAGTTCTTGGTTTCGGAGGATTCTGCTTTCTCTTAGGAGCGAGTGAGTTAAATGATCTGGATCAATGGATTGTGATGCTTTCACCTCTTGCAATATTGGATTGATTTTTTTTTTGGGGGGGGCTATTTTTCTGATCAGGACCTCAGGACATTCCATATGTATATTGTCTCTTTTATGTCACCTTTGTTCCTCTTCGGTGGATATATTATCGGTTTAAGAAATGGCACTACTACCTCTTGGTAAGCGTTGTTCTTTTGTTGTTTCTTCATTTCCCCTTCTCTTTTTCTTTTCCCTTGAAGTTGTAAACGTGCTTTTTATATAATATGAAATCGTGCTCTAGTTGAGACTTTTGATATTTTTAATCCTATTGTTGCTGGGTTTGGATAAATGGCATTTTCTTGGATATAGTCTAGAAGCTTGGATTCCCAGCAACCATAGAAAGAGATAAATCACTTAGTTGGCTTTCATATATGTGCCTGATTCAGACAGTTATAACTTATAACAGCCATCCGGAAGATATCATGGATGGAAGGAGATGTTTAATAGTTTGGTGCATTGGAAAGTTTAAATGTGATTCAGGTAAACTAATTCCAGGCTTCAGCAGCAGGTTTGGTGGATATAGGAGGAAGTAGGCCTCTGTGGTTGGGTCTGAGAATTGGAGTTGGTCAATTTTTAAATCTTTAGGTTATAGATAAATGTCAATTGGAACTCTTCCTTTGGCTTTTTGCTTGTGATAGGAAGTTTCTTTTGATCACTCCCCTTTTGAGAAGTTTCCAACTTACCTAAAATACATATGCTTGAACAGCTGCTATCATTTTTGTTGTATTTCATCAAGAAGCCTTTCATTCTAAGGAGCTAACATATTTATATTCCTGACTCAGGATTTTTGCTATTATGCAAACACGATTTTCATTGTTGACCTTCTTCTGTATCCAAAAAATGAAAAACTTTTCATGATTTGCTTCTCATTTGCAGAGGTTAGTATTGCACATTTCTGTAACCTGACTGGAAATTTATTTCACTTACCTCCATTTTGACATTCTAACTATTGCTGTAGGGACCATTAGCATGGGCGATCATAGTTTGGCGCTGTAGCTTGGTTTTTAGTTCTTTTGACAAAATAGTTAGTGTTCTTATACATCTAATTCCTGGTGAGTATGTTCTTCTTTTATACTAACATTTCCATCAAAGTCACCTGTAAAGAAAAACTAATTAAAGAGATCCTTTTTGATAACTAAAGAAGTTGCTTATAAAATGAAGTAATTTGCATCAAGGTGCATTGAATATGCACAGATCCAATGAAAATAATTATTTCGTTCTTCAAAGCTCTGTCCAGTCTGTGTCGCCTATCTTTTTGCTCACTATGACATTTGCCCCTGCTTCTGTCAGCTTATGGAAAATTTATTTCTCGATTGATGAAACCAAATGTAATATACGTTTATGATTTAATTTCTTGAACTTCAATTTGTGGCAATCTTTCATTTTGCGAGAGAAATATTTTCAGATTTTTGGAACATAGCTTCACAAGTTATGCAAAAATTGAGCATAAGCCTAGGTATTCGATAGTTGGAAGTTATGTTCCAATGCTGTGAACATAACCATTTAATAGATAACAGAGATTATGCTTTGTTTGTAGTACCATTAACCATTTAAGAATTTGTCCCTTGTTTGATAACAATTCTGTTTTTGGTTGGATTAGGATGCTGTATTTGACCCTTGAACTGTCAACTTAATATTTCTAGTGCCTTATGTTACTACTTTATGATATGCTCGATGTTGCTTTTCCAGGTTTGGTTTTCTTCACCATTCGATGGTGGAACGAGGCCACATTTGAAGCCATGCATCCTGAAGGAACTTCCCGCAGAGCTTCATGGCCCTATGTAGAGGACAAGTCATACTTATGGACATGGCTGTTTCTAGTTCCCTTGGTTGCTTACACTCTCTGGCAGATTCTTTACTTTCTGATTGTCAACGTGTTGCGTCGACAGCGGTTCTTACGAGACCCTGAAGTCATGACTTCCTACAGGTTGTTTTTCCTATGTGACTAATGGTTTATTTGGATTGACTTTCTAAGTGCTTAAGTGTTTACAGGTGCAAAAAAAAAGTTTTTATAAACACTTAGAAAGTCAATCCAAACGGGACCTTAAAATCAATTGCACTGGCAGCAAAAGCGTTTGCATTTCTGTTGACTCATGCTAACACCCTCTTTTTGTGGTTTCTCAGGGAACTGTCTAAAAGGGCACAGAAAACAAACAATGTATGGTGGAAATTAAGTGGTTTGCTTGGAGATCAGAATCGTCTGTTCATGTACATTTTATTCCAGGGAATATTTACAGTGTTGACGATGGCATTGGCTGTTCCAATCTTCTTGTCCTATCGATTGCATGTGGTTTTCCAGCTGCTAAAGGTTTCAGCCGCCGTCTGGAATGGTGGGAGCTTTTTGTTAGAGGTCATGCCAAGGCAGGTGATTCTGAAGGAGAAGAAGAAAACAGAGACACAGCCACTTCAGGACAATCAAAATCGTCCCCCAGTTCCCGCATACGAAACCGCAGCTGACATCAATTCGAGTGAGCCATTGCAGTCTTAGTAGCTGTCACATGGGTTTGACCTTTCTCTCAAACATGTTAGGCTGTTGGCTCTAATTATATATATCGATTTTGATCCACGAGTGTTGTAAGTATTGTATTACAGCTTTCATAATCAACTCTTACTTAAAGGAGAGAGATCAAGTAGATGTTTTTCATTTGTGTTATCCATCTCATAGACATTGGAAATGGCTGTGGAAATAGATAACTTTAAACGTTAAGATTTTTACATTCACTTCATTTGTTTAATCCACACGCTAAGGTTTGTGTATGTCACCTTTTTATTAATGAGAATGAGAATATCGGTACTTCATTTTGTGTTTGGGCCATAGCTTCTTATATTTCCCTTTTCATGATTTGATGATATTCGAGAATTCGACCCTTAAAAAATTAGGGACAATTACACAAAATGCCTTTCAATTATATTCATAAACTTGTAATGTGATCACCTCTAAACTATTTAGTTTCTAATAATTACACTTTTAAACTTCTAATTCGATCGATGCAATTAATTTATTATGACAAAGATTACAACAATTAACAAATTATCAAGTGCTAATTGATTAAATTAAAAGTTTAGAGGAGAAATTGTAACAAACTACAAAAGTTAAGGTGATGATTGATTAAGTTAAAAGTTTGATGATATAATTGTAACAAATTCCATACTTCAAGTATAATTGTGCAAAAAAAATTTCAAATAATGGTTTAAATATTACATTGATTCCTGTACTTTTGATTTGATCCTTATACGTACAAAATATTCGTGTTTTGGTCCTTAAAAATAAAAGGATCAAAATCATTCCTTATTAAAAGTATAAAGACCAATGAACATCATAAATTACAAATACCAAAATCAACTAAATTTATAATACCAAAATCAACCAAATTTGAAAATACAGAAACCAAAATGTTAATTAACATTTTGTAAATGGACTACAGTGGTACTTAAACCACATTATAATTTCTCTAGAAATGATAAGAAATTTAGAAACAGTTAATTAAGCCATGCATATATCGAATTTAGATCACTCCACTGGAATTATCTTGTAATCAGCTATACCAAAAATGTATGTTAAATGGAAACAAATTTTTATTCAGCCAAATACCTGAACATCTTGGCCTAAATCATCTGAATAATAATATGATAATTAATTGCTAGCCTTTTTATTCTTGGTGCCTAAAAGTACTAAGACATGAGCAACAAAATCACAAAATACTGTACTAAAAACCCCAAAAAGGAAAAGAAAAAAAAAATATAATGAAGAGATATTATCGTTCTTGTTCCTATTTCTTCAGAAATAAAAAATGAAAAATTACATCACACTAAATACAAATTGCTTCCACAATCTAACCCAAAAAAGAGGCCTAAAAAACAGCCGTACACCCAAAAACTATAAGGACCTTGGAAAAAAAAAAAACCAAATGAATATAAGAAAGACCCTCGGACTTTCATGTTTGCTTCCATGATCACGCTCAGTGATATGGCTTCTGGACAACGACCCTCTCAGTGTCGATGTAACACGAGAGGCAAAATAAATTCAACCAAGACGACCATTCGAACTCGGTCGCTAGGTCGATGGAATTTAATACAACTATACACATGGAATGGCGACAAACAATGAGTATATGCACAGAGACTTGACGTGCAGTTTGTCGTGCTAGTGCAGACAAGATTTTCACCCTGATGATCATGAACATATAGGGGATTACTCTGCACGTTGAAGCAAAAACCCGAACCCGGAGTTTTCTCGTATCAGCGGTGGAGGATCTATGTCTGTTACATCTACTTGTTTCATTGATTTGGAAATATCATCCACAGAAAATGGGATACTGCATTAACAAGAAAGAGATCATAATAATCGATGTTTTTTAAAGCTCAAGACGCAATAAAGTGTAACAATCTTTTGGGACTTAAGCGCAAGGCAGAAAGAAAGACCCCGACTTTTTTTGTGAGGCACACTACACATAAAAGTACTACATAAAAAAAGAGAAAGTATAGTTAAAGTGAGAATATGAAAGAAAAAAACTCTAAACACAAAGAATTTTGCATTTAGACTCGGTAAATTTTTATGTTTTTCAGTTAATAAGGAAAGGAAAACACTGACTATATTTTGAAAAAAAAGCCCCAAGGCCTAGGGCTTCACCCAAGGCGCGCACCTAATGTGCACCTTATTTTGTGACTTGCGCCTAGGCCTGGATGGGCTTTTTAAAACACTGATAACAATGGAATTTATCAGACCATACAGATGGAATGGGACTAGCAATTTGAATGAAGATTGTACCTAGAGTCATCATCTAACAGGAATGAGCTGATGGCATTGTTGGAGTCTTCAGTCATCAGAATTCGCATACTTGAAATAACCTGCACTACAAAGAAGGGTGTCAGAATAAGGAAATTTTGAGGTACAGCGATCCGAGAAGCAACGGTACTAAATGGAACAGTAATTCAAAAGCTGAGAGAGAACAACGTACTTCCGAAGATACACTATGTGTGCCATATTTGTCATCCCAGTACATTGTACTGATCCTATATAACTGTTGTATGCTAAGCACCTGAGCAGTGTATAAAAATATGAAAAATATGTAACACTAAAGAAAAGGCTGAAATCCATTGCAAAACAAGAGATAGAGAAGCAAAGCACTAACAGGACATAGGTCTTTTGTTATCTCATTCAATGTCTTTTTGGGTTTTTGATGTATAACCTGAGAAGGAAACAGTCCAAATAAAATTAGGCAAAGTCATAGATTATTGAAGAGAATTGAGCTTTATTTAAATATTCTTACAAGGAATCCAACAGCCTGCCTAATGTGCTTTAATTCATCCCAGGCAGACCCTGCATACTGTACAGGAGAAGGTCATTAGAAAGGGCACATAAATGATCTCAATGGAATCGATTTCACTTTGAGATTACTTACTTCCTCAGTTGCGGCAGAACACCACTGTTCTAATTCAGACAAGCCAGCTTTCACATACTCGCCATTGCTGAATGAACAACACTCGCGCCGCAAAAGAAGGCTGCAAAAACAAATGAAATTGGAGCCTTAAAACTTTCCGAAGTGAAAAAAGAAAATTTGACGACTGGCCTGCAAGATGCACAATGCAATTACAAAATGTTGAGCTTGAATACATTACCTGTTAAATAGTTGGACATTAATAAATGAGAATATCTGAGTGAAAACTTTACGGACCAAGAATGGAGGAACCTGTCAAAACCGGGCATAAGATCACGGTTCTACTCACTATAAAGATGATGAATTGTTAGTATATTATGCTAAACTCAGAACTTACATAGTTTGCTTTCATGATCTTCAAATAATTGTTTAAGCTTTTCACAATGCTTTGCCAATGAGCAATTAAAGCTTGCTGAGCCATAGCGTTTGCTTGGGAGCGCCCTTTCACTAAGCTCGCCCGGGATGTCCTAGGAGCCTACAATGAATTGAATGTAGCTGCTTAGTTCTCCCTACTTTAGAAAGAAACTCTCCTCATTGAAGCATAACATCACATTAAATAATAATAATAATAAATGGAGCTGTGCTTGTTAACATAATGTTATGACATTAGTTTCTTTATCTTTCTATAAACAGTTAGAAGGATGATAAGATTTGACAACTACCTGAATGCATAATCCAAGTAAAGGCGAAATCTCTTTCTTTAGGTTGTCCCTTATCATTCCATATATTTTCTCCAAAAACGCTGTAAGCTGCTGCTTAAACAATAGTGCTGGATACTTCGCCTCAACCTGCCGAAAATCGTCCAATCTACCAAGCCCCCGACCATTAAGAAATGATAGTCCAGCACTTTGTGGAGATGCCCTTAATCCCTATAATGTGCAGTGAGGAAAAGAAAGGCAATTAAGAAGAAATAACAATAGAATAGGAAGGCATGAAGGAGTATAGTTAGTGTCATACTTGAGACATCCTTCCAAAAAGAGAAGCTGAAGTAGTTCTCCTCCTTTGAGGAGTCAAGCTAGCAGCTCCACTAGCTTTGAGAGTGTGTTGAAGAAGCAACAATAATGTGGATGTATTAGATAACCAATAAGTTAATACATCATTGTTATCCTGGACCTTCAGTAGAGTTAAAGCCACAAGTGTCAATAATATGTAGATGACATTCATTTATGTCCATCACCAGAAAGGATTACTAATAGAAACTGGCAACTTAATATAGCCAATGTTCCAGAAGCAAACACTTCATCTCACCTCTATGGATGAAGCTATTGTTTGAATGATTCGATCGAATATGCTTGTTCTTTCAACTTCAAACGACCTCCAGTGAAGAAGACATTTATATATGACACAAGCAGCAATTGGTTTGCCTCCAGAAAATCCTAAATCTTGAGATATGCACTTCACTAGCAGATCCTGGTTCTCCTGAACATCATAATGCATCACAGAAAACAAACAAATTACTCTCAAACACAAAGGAGAATCAAGTTTGCATAAACCTCCCAGTTTTTTTTTCCTCCTTTTTAATAATGCTAAGATGCCTTTCTTACCTGCTGTTTCTCATTAAGTGATTTCTGTGGTTTTTCCTCTGATTCAGGCTCACGGACATTTGATAATGCAAGAGTTGTATCCTGATATGCAGAGTGTATAACTTAAGAAATACAATTTCTATATACTGGAATTGTTCTTTAGTTCCCATAAAAATTAATTTTCCTTACCGATGATACTTTGGCCTCTCCATGTGGAATATTTCCATTCTCTGGTGTCCTCTGAAATTTCAACCAAAAAATGGTGGGATTTCTCAGAAATAATATTTTATTTAAAAGACCATAGTATCATATGAATATTACACTATACCTGAATAATCATTGACTTCGGTCTTGCAGATAAAGCTTTTCCTGTTGGCGACATAGTCAAGGCTTGTTGACGAAGTACCTGGTTCTCTGATTCTGAATTTGAAAGCTTCTCTTCAAGCCTGATGCATAGAATAAAGTTTCATTTATTGACTTTAAAGTATGTAACCAGTCTTAGAAAACTTTCAAGCAAGCAAGAAATTTACATTTCTTGAACAATGGACAAGCATGAAAGAAAATGGAAGGAAAAGATAACTGTTAGGGCAAATATTGTCTACCAGGCAAGAGCGGGGACCATTGTGAAAATAAGAAAAGCTGAATCAAAATTACTAAAGATTGGTATAATCTTGAAGGGGGTGATAGGAGAGGATGTACAGAAGATCAAATAAATTCAAGAGAAGAAATCACATAACTGAACTTGACACCACCAGAGAAAGGAATAGGTCAAGCCAGACATATTAAAGTAGCACGATACCTTGTAGAAATTCAATTTTATGTACATAAACAATAGACACAAAGATTTAATCCCTCTTACGAACCTCTGCACCGACTCCTGAAGTTGATCCACCTTCTGGTCTGCATCTTGAAGCCTTTTAGTCAGCTCCACATTTTTGGCTTCAGCATCTGTACAAGCTTTTCTAGCTTCTTCAGCTGACGTTTTTTCTGACAGCAGCGAAGCCTGTAAAGCTTTGGGGTTAGATTATCTCAAGATTTGAAGAAAAAAAAACATAAGAAGCTTTACCGTTCAAAAAGAATTAGCGATCATATAGAACGGTGACAGATACAGAAAAATTTACCAACGACCAACCCCAACCCTCTGATCCCCTCTTATCGCCAATCGATAAATTTGCTAAACCAAGACAATCATTACTTTTTGGCTTCAAATCTATTAGAGTAGCCAATTTCACAACCCAGATTCATTTTAGATTTTCCTCTAGCAATCAAGAATAGTTAAGAGCTCTTTTGTGGAATTGTGGGTGGTCATACTTTGAAGGGAATGAAAAGGTATTTCATGCAGATTCTCCAATATTTCAGTCCTGTTATTCCTGCCTATCCATGCATTATATAGACTTGCATATATAGTGATCAATTGTTCCAACCGAAAAGTACAATTGGCTAACTGGTTGCAACCTACCTTTAAACTCTCCACCTCAGCCATTAAGGAATTGATTTTTTCAGTATCCTCCACGAAAACTGGAGTTTCCTTGACAACTGGAGGTGCTTCTTCAATAGCTTTCTGAGCAGCCTCTCTCTCTTTGATAACTTGAGTATTTGATTCTTCAACTTGTAATTGCATACTGTGTAAAGCATCTTGTAATTTGGCAATTTCTTGGGCTTTCTCCTCTTCCAGATCAGTCTGCAATTCAGTGGGGAAAATCATATATATGAATTGCTGCTGAACAATGTAGAGCATTTTCCTTCCCCAACCCAGATCCACACGTTACAATAAACAAAAGAAAGTAATCAAGAATTACCCTCAGCCGCTTCTCAAGTTGCAAGCGCCATGTAAGTTCTTCTACACGTTTTTCTAATTTGTCTTTTGCTTCTTTGAGTGCACCGGTTTCCCTTGCAGCCTTCATGCATAGAAAATATATATGAGTGCCTTAATTAATTCCTCCCACAAATTTTCTTTCATTCAACAGTTATCCTAAATACAAAACAAACAAAGACAAAATTAAGTGGTGTGTTCGAACCATTTTCAGATTTCTTAGCTCCTTTCGTGCAACTCGTCGCCTCCAACCACACTGCGTGTATAATGCAGCCTTTTGGAGTCTGTTGTAGTAAGAATACGCCATGTGACAACGCAAACGTGCCTGTAAGTCACCCAAAAGGAATCAGAATCCCGCTCAACATCTAGGTACTACAAACTAATTTGATAAACAAAATGTTGCCAAATAAAATATATTCTCAAATAACAAATGCTAGAAGTTTTAAATTTCATATTTTCATATAACCGCTCACAAACAAGAAACGTCACCTGAATGATAATTGCTGCCTTAGTACGCTTTCTGAATCTGAATTCATCACGAGCCTTCATTGACCTTAACCCTGTTTGCAATGTGATAGCAGAAGAGAGCAAATCTAAGTATGCTTTCCTGGCAATATATCGCTTGAAACATTTCTGGATCTTTAAAGCTGCTGCTTCCCGCCGCAACTGCTCAAATAGTTTTCGAGCCAAAACACCTAATTATAATTTGAAACAAAGTTACGTTAGACTTTTAATAGAAGAAAACTAACTTCATAAATCCTAAACCATCAGTTGAGGGAATTAATAAATAATTTTACATTGAGGAAAAAACAACTTTTTCAGATTGGAGAAGGCAACTTCCTTTTGATGTATGAAACAAACAAGTATGCCAATAACCATAATCTTAATGGAACGACTTCTTTATTGAATCAACATTTCAACTAACTATCACTTTGAGCAAGTTATCTCCTCTTTTTGTAATTATAATCTTAACACCCTTACTAGTCAATGGAGGCATTTTTTGTAATTATCACTTGATATGATCTTCTTTTGTATCCCATTTCAACATATCAATGAATCGTTACTGTTTGCTATCCCGGAGGAAGGGAAAGGAGGAAAAAAAGGCTAGATACCCTGCACTTGAAAGGGTTAGAGATTTTTTGACCATCTCCTTCTAGCAAGTCACAACTATCAAATGCAAAGAAAATATGAAGCAAGATTATTTCATAAAATCTTATTGTTAGCATCCCGTCAAGGAGCATCAAATCAACCCCTTCTCACAAACATCTTCAACATTCAAAAACTTCGCCACCAAAGAATAACCGTTCTTCATGGAGAAAGCGAGGTTAATCTGAAAGAGCTTGTCAGAAAAGGACGGCTTCATGAACTAAGGCAAAAGATCAACCAGAGTTTCTCCCAAGAACTTCCCCAAGAAGAGCAATTAACCAACAAGTGATTTAGACTCTCATTTTTCACCCGAGAAAAGAAAACCCAATTATATCCCAACATAAATATCTTAAAACTCCAGACAACCACAATACACATACTTCCAGGAACATGAGCAACAAGAGGTCAAACATTTTATAAAAATGAGAACATGGAATTCCAAGACTGTCATTGATGTAAGCCACTGAAGTTTCTTCTGTCTGTAAGAACTCATAACAATTTAATTTTCTTGCTATGCTAAAGAATATTTTAAAATTCAAAAAGACCAAAAAGAAATGAGCATGTGGTATTTCTGAGACAACCCAAGAAAGTACCTCGACTAAATGATTGCACGTGTATAGCAGCTTTACGTAATGCAACAAACTCCTTGCGTGCAATAAATGTTCTAATTTGCATTTGAATAGTTCTGGCAGCGTTGCTCAGCACCTCTGTTCTCTTTGCATCCAGAGAAGCCATCTGCCCAGCCCTCAGGAAGATTTTTGTCTTACCAATCTGCCCAACCACAATGAACAGATAAATTAGTCTTGGAGATGCTCAGAACCTCCAGAGACTAGAAAGCACTCAGAAGCTTTCAAGTGAAATCTCGAGTCTCAAACAAGTATTATTATCAATGCCAATAGAATTGAGTTACTTGGATATCCAACCCCATGAAGACACATAGAACCTTAGACACTAGACTCAAAGTTTCAGTAAAAGTATGTATGGTTAAACACAATACGAGGATGAGGTTTTCTGTACTGCACATAAACAATCCCTGCTATGCAGTCACCTAACCAAAACTCATCACAGCTGAAATTATCAGCAAGGGGATGGATTAATGAAGCAATGATTTGAATAAGCAAAAGAAATTGCAAGTGTTCATAGTTATTGAAAGATCCTTCGAACCAACTGCTTCAATCTATCAATCCCATTGGATATGAAGAAGTTATTCTCATAAAAGGTATGGGGGTGTTGGAGACATGAGCTTCAAATCCAACCAAAGCAATGGCCAAGGACCTTCATTAAAAAAAATACAAGTTTACAGCAATAATGAAATCACCTGATAACCTTTCAAACCCATTTTATCCAGGATCATCTGACATGCCACCTTGTCATCATAGCTGCACATATGGTAGTAATATAAGACTGTCAGTGCACAAAGAATACTGAAATTTATTTCTCCTCTCTTATTTCAACCCCTAATTTTTCTTTAATTTTGTTAAGAGAGAACTATGTTACATAGGGCGGCAAATTAACTTACTTTCCATCCAAAACTTCTGGTGCAAGAACCCCAAAACGTAGGAGGAACTCATAAAATGTTCTTCTGGTAGGATATCCAGCACAGCTGATCCTAATTGCTTCAAGGACACCCTAAATTGTATAAAATAACCACATAAAATTAACAAAAAGGCTATGATAAACTATTTCTAATTTATTGAAATAACAAGAACAGACAAAGAATAGGTGGCACAACAAAGCCAATGTAACACTGTATACTCACACCACAACGTAATTGTTGGATAACATTTGAGTTCTCAAAAATAGCAGGCTTGAGCACATTGTTTGGCTTTACACATCTGATGTAGTGAGGCTCTGTTGAATTTAAGGTCTCCATTAAAGATTGAAGTTGTAACTGCATAATTAAGAATGTGAGAGCATCACTATTTTGTCAAACTATACAATACCCACAACATAACATGAATTTCAAGTTAGACAAATAAATAAAACTTACTTTAAAACGTGAACCGATGGAAGAAAATTTTGAGGATTTTGCTGTTTCCTCTGGTTGAGGAGGAAATAAAGCTCTCGCAAAGGAGCATTTTGAAGCTGTCAAGAGGGCCTGATGTTCTGCTACCACATAGTCTTTGTTTTTGTCCAAGAAAAGATCTGCCAAATAAGCCACCTGAAGCATTTTTTTTAAATTTTGAGAGGGGATGCATTTAAGCCAGGAGCATAAGAAACTAAGAAACAAGCTTAAATTCACCTCTCCAGCATAGTGAGATATCGTAAAACTAGTACGAGATAGCTTAGGCTTAATGAAGCGCTTGTTGTTCTTGAAAGTCTGGTATAACTTCTGAGCAAATGTTTCGTGTGTGGATTTAGGAAACATGCTGAATGGAGCAAGAGAGAGAGAGAGAGAGATGAGAATGGAAGGAAGAATAAAAAATATTTTGAGGGAGTAGACGAAAAGTTACTACTGATTAAATATTAGCGGGCATACCAGGCCTCATCCAGAAGTGCGATAATTCCTCCTGGTTTCTGTGAATGAAGAACTGTATTTTAATTACTTAAATCTTGTACTTAGCAAATAAAAGAAATTAGTGCTTTATTAAAAATCCCTCGTTCACATCAGAACATGAGTTCGCATAAGAGATCTGACACGCATGATCAGAATATCTGAAAATTCATAAATAACAGTGGGATGGGTGGGGGAAGAAGAGTTCAACACCTTTTCAATCAGATCCAAGACATCCTGGTTATCAACGAACTCAATATAACTCCAATTGATTTCCTCTTTGGTATATTCCTCCTGCTCCATTTTGAAAACATGCTGCATATATACAATCAACCAGAACTTCAATCAAGCTAATGCTGTAAAAAGTGTCTTACAGTGAAGCTTACAGATCCAAGTCAACCAACCTGATTGAAATGTTGCTGCAGTTTTTCATTTGTAAAATTGATGCAGAACTGTTCAAAACTATTAAAACAAAAACATTAATCAATTGCTAGTAAATATATAATATTTGACTCAAGAATTCACATGTGACCATTACCTGTTGAGTTTAAAACTCTCAAATCCATAAATATCTAGAACTCCAATCAATGATTTAGAATTTGGGTCTTGTCCAATTGAATTGTTAATCTTCTCCACGAGCCTACAGGTAAAGGTTTCAAAAAAGAATGAAGAACAGAATCAAGAAGCATTTAATGCCTTTACATGCAGAGTTCTGAAATATCCTTCTAGGTTTATAAATCATCTTTATGGATTGAAAAATAGACAGAGAAGAAGAAACAAGGGTTTGCAAAAAGAAAATGTGTAAGAGGAAGGAAGGACCTAGAGATCCAAACCCAAACTCGGGACTAGAGAGATTACCAATCAAAGAGTCGTGAATAAATCGTTTTAGCCAAGGCGTCCCTACTACCCAAAGCAGCCACAGGATCAAGAGTTCGAGTTATAACCTCTTCTGGCGTTACCATAACACGTTGAATCAGTGCATCTTCCAAACTCTTTGCATCACACCTAAATTAAACATTTAGAAAATGATAGCTTTTGAAGTATTAATAATGACTAAAAGAACTTTCGTAGAAGTTTCAGAAAAGATACTTAAGCAGTTCGGCAGTGGTATTAAGATGGAATCTGGATTTTTCATCCTTAATGACTGAAGAATCAATCTCCTCTCCCTTTGCAAATTCAATATTTCCAAGATGCAAAATTGCAGCTACAACCCTAAAAATTGCCTCCTGAAATGGATTATTCATTATCAAAATTTTGATGAGAACATGAAGCACCACAACACAAAAAATTACTAAAAATTAACCTGCTCCTCCTCGCTGATTCCAACTACATCCATAGCCCTTCTTGTTGCAAGATATTCATGGGCATCGTTCACTCCATCCAACTCAAAACACTTAGATTGATTTAAGTAGTGGAACGATTTAGGGTCTGTTAATTTATACTTCTCCCTTTCCTGGTTTTTGTCAATGCGTTGATTAGAATCGGGTCAATAAGCTACCATCACTAGTAACAAATCAGTCCATTATATGTGAATGATTTAACAATTTTAAAGTTGAGAATTGTATATGTGAATGATTTACAATTTTAAAGTTGAGAAGTGTACCTCAGGAGGAGCTGCGCAGAGAAGGTAAAAGCAATGATAATTTCTTTCAGGATCTGAGATCTGACATACTCGAGACCTTTCAAGCAAATAAGTTCGGACAGCTGCCCCAGATATTCTCCCACTCTTATCAAATTGGATCTCAACAAATTTACCAAAGCGACTGCATTTCAAACCACAATTACCAACTCTTGCATAAACTTTTTGAGCAAGTTAAGTAAGTAGTAAGCATTTTAGAACGTTTTATCCCTTGCATGAGAACATTCATTGATAATGAAGCAGTGAAGATATATTGAGTTTCAAGGCTTGGATAAAACCATAATCATTGATCATAGAACTGTGAGATTAGACAATTATAATTTCATATATCATGGACCTTGCTACAAACCAAATGTGAGATAGAAAAGTGAATGATTTCATAGAGGTCCCAAAATTAATTGGTCAATCGTCTGTGAAGATAATTACTTCTCGTGATATTCCTCTTTATCTTCTCAGCATGACCATATCTTAACTATACATTCAACTCAATAGTATATAATTCAAACATATTCTTCCGCGTAGAACCACTCACCTTGAATTATTGTTCCTAACAGTTTTTGCATTTCCAAATGCTTCAAGAACAGGATTGGACTGGGAGGAAATGAAAAGGAATAATCATCACAGGCTTCAGTTATGGGAGTGCAAGTAGTTCTCTATAATACATAGTAAATATAAACTTTAGCATACTTAAAATTATAATAAAAGATCCTTATCATACTTCTAGGACTTGTTGTTCAACAGTTCGCCCTTCCACTCCAGATCGACCTCCAAGGTATGCAAGATACCGCATGAGCATCTTCGTGGTCTCGGTCTTACCAGCACCACTTTCTCCACTAACTAGAATTGAATTGCTCTTTCCTTCATTAATCATTGCCCTGTAATGGACAGAAGAAGCTAGTAAAGACAAAATGGCAGAGAAAACATATGGTTAACAGCATTCTGCCCCTAAATCAAAATTCTCCTGCCATCCAAACTCTGACGAAACAATCAAATATGTAACTTAAAAAACCATGCTAACTTATACCAAGATATACAGTCTATGAATATGATGATGTTTAGGAAATAAAAGAGAACATAAGATGTGTATGTATTGATAATAGCTATACAAATGAAGGAACGTGCTTGTCAAAATTCATTCTTTTGGTCTTTTTTTCAATCCACCTTAAAGTTGTGTCTAACAATGTGAAATGCCTACATGGCAGCATTAGTCTGCCCACTAAAGTAATTTAAGATTACAACTAGACCAAGAAATCATAGGCTGTTCGACAACTAAAGGATACCAAATTTATTGAATTGTTACTTAAGCTATTTAAAAAATAAATAAATAATGTCTGTCTGTTATCCCACCTCCCTCCCCCTCCAAAGATTACCTGTATGCTACTTCAGCAACTGCAAAGACATGAGGACTTAGTTCTCCAAATCCAGCTCCTTTGTATTGTTCCATCATGTGAGTATCATAAAGATGAGGTAACCTTTGGAATGGATTTATTGCAATAAGTATATTTCCAGTGTATGTCTGCACGGATGTAAGAGGTATGATATGCAATTAATTCAAATATCTGTTTTCTGGAAATATTCTTATTGCATGCACAAGAAGAAAAGATAACAGTTTCCTACATAGATTTCGTTGAGTTCATATCTGGTCGCCAAGTTGCTCAGAACTCCAGGTTCATGCAAGTATGACAGCTTTGTCATGTCATCTACACCTGCAGCAGGTGCTTCTGTATCCTTGGGGAATATCTTTGATATATTAGTAACAACCTGCAATTAATAGTCAAATATCAGTTCAATGCTACGAGCATGCATGACTTTGATGCCTCAAAATCATTTATTATTTTATCCAGGAAATCATCATTTCGAGGAAAAGTAATGGAGAACAAATCAAATGCACATAAGTCAATGGTTCATCTATTCACACTTCAACTTCCTGGTAAGATGCCGCAAATGAGATTAACTATTATTTGTTAATTTAGTATTGAAGCTAAAATTTTCATTTATGGCATATGCATCATCTGAAAAGACACGCTGACATGGATATTAATTCATATGCTGAGTGCCTGACTCACTGTTTTCCCATTGGTAGCCCGGACGTGAACTTCCTCGCCATTGATGCGGAAAACTTCACCATCAATCCAAGCTAGTTTTGGATCTTCAATCCAGACATGAGAACCTACAATGATGTTAACTGGTCCACTCTATTTACAGAGAAGCAGTAAAAGAAGAGTTAGTGTTCCAAGAGTAGTAACATGCAATTCAATAAACATATGCAATTGAATTATATTAGACAATATTAAACATAACTTTTTACTTCATTCTAATATAAATCAACAGAATTATATGGAGCATGAATCTGAAATAAGATGGATTTCACAAAAGGAATACACATAAAAGGATGCCTAATATTTATAAACTGCACTTGATTGCAGAAGATTTTCATTTTCAAGTATGAGTTAGATCTCAGAACTGTGATTATCAAATTTTTTAAATACATTAGGAATAATGGGCAGGAGAATTAGAATATAAATGCATAGAATTTCAATGCCTTCTTGGCAAATCAATGGTTTGGAGCTATACGGAAGACTGAAATACCTAAACAAAAGTTGGGTTCCTATGTAGATTCTTGGTAGGGGTAGCTGAAACACCCCTAACTGATTTCAAACCAAAGCTATCTGCATGCAGTGCCATATTGGTGCAAAGATTTAGAAGATAGCAAGGAGGCTCCTCATCTCCTCAGATTCTAACACGGATTTAGAAGACAACAAGGGGACTTCTCATATCCTCAGACTTTTGGTTGCTTCCTTTGGTTGTTTAATGAAAGTTCTTCACGTTCCATATCGAAATGGGGGCATTTAGGAAATAGAAGAAATCTATTTCTTTTTTGTCAGTATACTCAAAAGTTACGGACGGGGTTATTCTCAGAGTTTGGCATGGTTAGGTGCTTCTACAGAAATTCTAATTTGTGCATTGATTAGCCACCTTACAGCATGTCCATCAAGTCTAAAGTTGCAATCATATGGTCTTCGGTTGTCTATCTCTGTGAGAAATTTGGAGAGGGGAAATCAAGAATTTCTTTTCAATTGAGCGAGAGATTGTTCAGAATTGTGGGATATTTTTCATTTGCCATCGTCTATTTAAAGTACTCTTTTTGTAACTATAGTGCTTCTTTAATGGATACCAACTGAAGTGCTTTTTTGTAGGCTCTCTTGGCTATTTTCTCCTCTTTTCTACTCCTCACTTTTTTTATGCTTCTTATGAATACACACACATGCATTCACACAACATAAGAAATAAGGAGTAATATCTAAGTAAACATTTTCTCTTTTTTGGTAGAAACAATGGCTTTCATTGAGAAAAAATTAAAAATACAAGGACATAAAAAACATCAAGCCTGCAAAAACCCCTCTAAATGTCTAAGTAATCATAAATTTAATGATAGAACAGGGCATACAGATGAGGATCGTAACAATGAATGACAACATCACCAGGAAGAACTCTAATAGCAATTGTAGTTGCATGATAAATGATATTATAGAATTTGAGCACATTCCAACTTAACAAAATTAATAGGTTATACAAGAGAGTATTATACCAACGTCACTCAAGATTCCTGCAGCTGATATGAATCAATGCATGCCCCAAGAACTTAACTCTACAGCAATCACTCAGTACCCCAGACGGGTATTCCATCATTTGACATGAAAAGGCTTAAAAAGGGGGAGAAAACTAAATGCTTGTCACAAGTCAACAAAAACACCAACCACCATTTGATTCACTGACACGATAAATCCTTACTAAATTCAAAAATCTCCTTGCTAGTACTACACCAGTTTTTTACAAGTTTCCCCCTCATAAGCATTTGTGCAATCATACTTGTCCATTGGTAGCAGGAGTTATTAACTTTAAAATGTCGATATTCGAGCACATGCACCTTCTAACAAAAACTAAAGGGTAAAATGCATAGTTCCATGTACTTGTTATCTACCAACAAATGCCTATATAGAGAAAGTCCATTTTTACATAGAATCAAGGGGGAAACTACAGCCCAATGTGAAGTACAATATCGAAATATGCACTGAACCAAAAATTTCTTCGGTCGAATTGGCTAATAAACAGGTTGGGTTTGCTTTCATTCTCCAGTTCAGTTTATTTCCAGAGGTATTCCATATTCCAATTCAGTCTATTTAATTTACTAAGTTGAACACATAACTACAAATATTCCTATCCATACTCTGGAGGAGTAGAAATGAGACCAGCATGAATTGGCAATATAGTTTGAACTCAAGTGGGGGGAGAAAAAAAGGCGTTAAAACCACATTCCATTGAAAATTCTACCCAATAATAGTACAAGTTCAAATTCCAAATTCAACTTAATTCTCGGAACAGCTGAAAATAGCAAGCTATCCATCCCATATACAATGAAATGAAGTCAAGATGGTCACAGAACCGAATAAATCCATCAAATTACAATGTAAACAAAACGAATATCAAGCATTCCATTGAAGTTACCATGGTGATTGTAAACAGAGATCTTCCGCGTTAACTCATCCAATAAAGAAAAGAGTCAAAAGGAACCAAAGAATCGGCGAGCCAGATCGGAGCAAACAAACAAGTACCCACAAAGCTTCAAGAGCTGAAATAGCCAAAAACAAAGCCACCAGAGCTGAAGTTCACAAAAGGGTATCAATAAAAAACCCCCCTCAAAAGATCTTCCTCAGTCGCAAACTCTTCCGAGAGAAACGGAACCCAACTCGGAAGAGTTAGATCGGATTGAAGCCGTTGATGGGTAAGAAATAGGAAGACCAAATATTGACAAAACAAATACAGAAGATTGAATTGGCAACTTGAAGAAGAACAGAAAAGAAAACAAAGCTGCCTCGAAGTTGTTTTTCTTTCTAATTTTTTGTGGGTTACCCCTATTTTCAAAGCTTCTTCTTCTTCTTCCTTTCTCTCTGTAGAAAAGTGAGATGAGATTGTTTATAAACGAAGGCAAAAAAGGTTGAAGCAGCTTCTCTGGGTGTGAAGAGGGTCTCTCTCTCTAAGTTTTCTCTCTCTAAAAGTTAAAAAAAAATTGTTCTTTACGATTTTTGGGGTATAATTTTTGTTGGGTTTGTGAAATGGTGAGAGCTCAGCTGGCGCTGGTTCAACATTCGTGGCCTCCACATACTGTATGTCTCAATTACTCATAATTATGCTCTTAAACCGACATTAGAGAGCTAATCAAGGACCCGACGGTCTTTGCCCATCGCTTTCCTTTTATTTACACCATTTGCCATCGCAGCTTTTTTTTTTATTTTTTAATTTTAGTATCTATACTTTCAAACAAATTTGAAATTTAGTCCCTCAAAATTAATTTTTATCGAAATTGATTAATTAGTAATAATAATTTTCATGTAAGAAAATGCAACATTTGTATATATTTTCAAAATTTTATAGTTAAAATGTTAATAGATGACAAAATATATATATATATTAATAATAAATTAGCAATGAAGACTAAATTTAATATTTATTTAAAATACATGGACTAAAATTGAATAATTGAAAGTATGGAGACTATAATTGAACATATATAAGGACTAAAATGATATTTTCAGTATTTTGATCTTTTATTGTCCTAACATTAGCCGTTTTACCTTTTCAAATTACCAATCAACTTTTTTTAAAAAAAAAAAAAGAAAAATTACTAATCAACTTAATACCTTATTTGCACCATTACTTCTCTAATAAATTTTCAATCGATCAACTACCCATAATTGGTTATTTCTTTATAAATATAGTAATCTTGATGTGAGGACATAAATGTTAGGAATGCAACCAAAATTTAATATTCACGGGTTACATAGAAAATCGCGAATATGTAAATGAGAGGATAATTATTTCTATTTATATGTAATGTTTTTGTGTGAGAAACGAAAAATAAAGTCATCGAGATATACTTTGTTTATAATTTATACTCATAAATGATGATTAAATGTATATGATTCCTTTTGTTGTTGTGAAATTTTTTAATAACTCAGTTCATGTGATACACAATGTTAAATAATCTCATGTGAATAATTGGGATTTGAAATTCTATATAGTATATAGAAATGTGTTGACTTAATTTATAAGTCTTGTGATATTTATTCTTTAATTGTTGCTGTTGTTATTATTATCATTCTATCGCCTAATTTACCCTTGCTTCACTCACGTGGCTTCAATACATGAATTGTGGTAACGTTTTAAATACACAAATTCAAAGTGTGAATAGGTTGGAGGTGAAGGTACTAAGCATATCGTAAGATATGAAATTTTTACCATTTCGTCTTTAGAGATGACAACGGTTTAATGGATATATAATATATTTTAAATGTACTACTTTGCAAATTAGATGATAAAATTGTTAATACGAGTATATGCAATTCTTTCAAAAGTCATATATTGAAAATTTTACTCTTACATGTGTGTATTTTGTTTAACAAATATAGATGTAAAGGATCAACCATCGATCTTTAAAATGATAATTAGTGGCATATCCACTAAATATATGCTCGAATTTACCTACACTTACATTATTGAATTAAAAGAAATCAAATATGTTGCCTATAAAAGAATGGCATCAATCTCTATATTCGAACTTTATAACTTTATATATATATACACATACATTTTCATGTGTTAACTGTCAACTCGAATGTAGCTCAATGAATAAATTATTTAGGGAAAAATACATTTTTGATCCCTAAGTTTTGGGTCTAGTTTCTATTTAGTCCCTAAGTTTCAAAATATTACAATTTTACATTTGAGATTTAAGTTTTGTCTTAATTTGGTCTCTAGGTTTCAATTATTTTACATTTTTAACCTCAATTTTTTATTAACCTTTCGGTCATTGACGTCAACGTCTTTTATTTAATTTAAAATAATTATAAAGTGAAGTTTTAAATCTAATTCCAATAGCAATGAAAAATAGTGAAATTAATTAATTATGGTTATTTTAATTATTTTAAATTAATTAACAAACATTAATGCTAAAAAAAATGAGTATTTAATGAAAAATTGATGTTAAAAGTATAAATCTCAAAACTTAAAGACTAAATTGAAACAAAACTCAAATCTCAAGAGTAAAATTGTAACATTCTAAAACGTAGAGACTAAAAAGGTATTTTTTTTTTCAATTATTTATTATCATCTCAAATATAAATGGTAAATTAATCTCTCACTCTTGCAATATGGTCGAAGGTAAATTAAATTAAATAATTTTGAGATAATAAATTTAAATTAAATTGGGAAAGGGAATATTTGACGTCACTCCAATGTGATGCCTGCTAATTATTGGTTGGCGCCTTGATACTTGGAGCGGTAAGAAGAAGATATGGTTGGTAATAATTTACTCACACACTAATACTTATACGTCACATATTTTTCTCTAAATTTCTTTTTTTTTTTCTTTTTTCTATTACAAAGAAAATATTCTCCTGTCCAATATTCTTTAAGGTAAAAAGTAGGTCAATCTTCATCATCTATTCAACCTCAAATGGACTTTTTTTTTAAAAAAAAAAATGTTGAATAGATTATGATATATATTTTCAAATTCATTAAATTCTACGAAATTATGTTTTTGAAAATTAGTTTTTTTTTAATGTTCTCAATGCATTCCTTCTTTAAATTGAGTTTTTTTTTTTTTTTTTTTTTTTTTTTTTTTTTTTTTTTTTTTTACAAATAACTCTTTTACAAGCGCTTTTATGATTGATGATCTTACCCCTTAACAAATGTATGAAATTTAACATTTTGCTTACGTAAGAGTGCATTATCGCCTTTTTATAACATATCGCGTTAGGGACGACCATTTCTATCCTAGTCCTAACGCGATGGCTATCTCTATGTAATCTCTACTTTTTTTTCATTCAGACACAACAAAGTGTGAGAAACAACCAATTGTACGCATTTTATAGCGTATCGAGTTAGAGATGGTCATGTGTAGCCCTAATGCGATGACTATTTCTATTGCAATCTTATTTTACTCACCCAAAATATATGAGAAAAATGGGAAAAACACAACAAAAATCGAGATAGAGATGGTCATCCCTAACGTGATACGTAGTTATAAAATACGGTAGTGCACTCTAAACAGAATGTTAGATTTCATACATTTGTGAGGGGTGGGTCACTAATCATAAAGGTAAGCATGAATGGGTCGTATGTACCAAAAAAAAAATCCTTTGAATTTAAAATTGTTAAATGTAGAGGTATATTAAAAAAAACATTAATAAATTTAGATTTATTCACGTTATAAATTCAAAATTTTTGTTAAATTAAAATATGTAATAATACAAATTATATGCTTATACAAAATTATGAACATAAATCATGTTCATATAAATAAATTAATAATAGTTTATATTCAACTAAATATTTAGTAGGTAACTATAACTAGTTTTATGGTTTATAAATATATTACGAAACACATTTTGAACAATTATTTAAATTAGAATATAACTTAGGTATCTATCATCAACCTCATGTCCAAAATATAAAGTCTATTTTTTATTTAATTGATTGTATTCAAATTTATGTTTTCATAATATATATATATATATATATATATATATATATATATATATATATATATATATGCCAAACAAGTCCTAAGGTTATCGATTTAATCAACATGACATGAGTTGGAAAAAAAAATTAAGTCAGTTTGATGGATTTTTTTAGTTCTATGACATATGTAAGCGAGAATTTGAACCTTTAATCTCTTCATTAAAAAATATATATTTATTTACTACTATATTGGCAACTCAATTTGAAAATATATATTTATTTACTACTATATTGGCAACTCAATTTGATGGTTGCAAATATAATTTTATTTATATATTGAATAGGTAGCTAGTAGTTTTTCTTTTTTTAAAGAAAATAAAAGAAAAGGTAGTTTGTTTACGTAGTTGAATTTTAAATTATATTAAATATTATCATGCATTATCTAAATTGAATTGGCTTGAGTTGTTTAATATTTCACATTTTCAATTTTGCCAGCAAAGTGTGAAAATTAGTATTAATCCACACAAATAAATTAACAATTTTAAAGTCAATTTTTTTAGCCGTCAGTCTAATAATGTAGGCCATTATATATATATATATATGATTTGAGACATTTATTAGTTGTGTGTACGTAAATATAAGTTTGTGAGTATTAGATATCTAGTTGTGATAATGCAAAATTCAGTTGCATATGAGGGGTCTCAATGACTTTTTTTTTTTTTTTCCTTTTCAAATATATATAGTTGGCGACTAAAAAACGTCAATAACATCATTATGGTTGACAACTAAACAACATCAACAAAAAAAAATATAATGATAGCTAATGCAATGTCAACAAAACATAGTATTGTTGACGGTCCAAAAGCATCAACAAATAATGTATAGTTGATGGCTTAAAACGTCCATATCCTCTTCATCGATGGCCAAAAAGTGTCAACAAAGAGAGTAAAGTTGACAGTTTTGGAGAATAGTTGATGGCTAAAAAATGACAATAATGGCCTAAGATGACGGCCAAAAAGTATAAACGAAAAGGTTATAGTTGACAGGTTTTTCAAAAAGTTGATGGCCAAAAAACGTCAACATTACCTTTGTCGACAACCAAAGAGCGTCAACAAGGACTTATAACTGACCTTTTTTTGTCGTCAACTAAAACTTTTTATTGATGTTTTTTAATAGTTGACACTGACATTTCTGACATTTTTTAAACGTCAACTATAGTGATAGTTGACGTTTTTTTTAACATCAACGAAAGCCAAATTTATAGTAATGTTGGAACCTGATAATGAGCCATTCGTTAGAGTCATGTTACTACATCTTGTGAATTTTAGTAATCAATTTGGATTATTTATTGTCACTTTTAATATTCAAAGAGTTCAAAAGATATCAACAAATTCGAAAAGGGAGCACGACATTGACTATATTGTAACATATAATGTATCCTAATATGAGCAAAAATTCTTTAGATAATATCAATTGGATTGAATTAGTTTGATATTACAAATCTTCATGAGCCAATGTTTCATCCCATAGCTAGCTAGGCTCAACTTGAGATATGTCACGTTCATAAATAGGCATTTTTAATTTTAATTTTAATTTTTCTTTTTCCCTTTTACTTTATATTATTACGTTTCCTTTCATCTTGGTCTTGTCAATTTTGTTGAAGCGTGGTTTATGAGTGGTTAATTATTTGTGGGCTATTGTGACAAGAAATGTGTCTTTGCTTTATTATGTGGTTGGGAGTATATTCCTTGCAAAAAAATTCTTCCCAACAAACATGACTTATTTAATTAATACCAAAGTAATCTATTTATTTCTAAATTTTAAAATCCGTTTTGATTGACTTTTTAAGTGTTTAAATAAGTATTTATAAGATAAGTGAAAAAAAGTGTTTATCAAATCTGTCCAAACCGGTTCTAAATGTATGCAAAATAAAATTGTGAATTTGATAGAAGGCAACATTTTGACTTCCCTCTCAATTGCATAACGAATTAATCTCTCCAACCAAGTCAACATTTTAGAGAAGGAATGACTCATTATTATTTAGGTTGAAATATAATTTTGATTTCTATATTTTGAGATTTGTTCAATTTTAGTTTATGTACTCTCAAATGTCTAATTTTAGTCCCTGTACTTTTAATAAACCTTAAATTTAATCCCTCAAAGTTAATTTTTATCGAAATTGGTTCAATAATAATACTAGTAATTTTCATGTCAGGACATAAAATGTGAATATGTTTGCAAAATTTAGAGTGAAAATGCTAATAAATAATAATTTTTATTTTTGAAAAAATCAATAATAAATAAGCAGGGACAAAATTTAAGATTTCTTTAAAGTATAGAAATTAAAATTAGACATTGAAAATACAATAACCTAAATTGAGCGAATTCCAGAGTGTAGAGACCAAAATGGTATTTAACCTATTATTTATTATGATATAATGAAATTATCTTCATAAAAAGAAATTATAAATTTTAAGCAATTATCTTGTATGAATAATATAAAGCTATTTCTAAAATCATTTGCATCTCTATAGTTCAAAAACGCTTTCACATTTTACAAATAAAAGGAAAAGCCCACTTGAACAGTGCATGATTGTGATTAATAGTTTATACATATATTTTCGATCAAAAAGTTAAATGTTCAAATCATCCTCGTTATTTAACTAAAAAATAAAGGGAAAAAAAGTCAAATATGATCGGACTTTTTCACAAAGTTAGTTTAGAACTATTGTGCTAGAGCAACCTTATATGTCTCTAATTTCTATTTGTTCAATTAGACATTTGTAACAATTATCAAGTAACATATGTTATCAATACTTAAATGGATAATACCTAAACTCACCTATATCATGTTGAATATTAGATTTTTAGGCAAAGTGAGAATCCTTCAATGGTGGTCAACATGTAATACTAATATCGCCCACCATCATGTAAGAAAAGTATTAGATTTTAGGTTAATGATTAATGAAAATTTATCAACTTAACCTCTAATAGTTGTTCAATGACTCAAAATAAAATCTTTGAACATTTCAAAAAATTTAAATATAGGATTTAAAAAATTGTGTAAAAAAAAAAGTTCATGACAAAAGTGGTTTCTTAGTGGCACGATAGCTCTCTGGCAGGGGCTACTTGGAGGAAGGAATAGGAGCTTCAGTTGTTAAAGTCAAGACGACAAAGTGACTTGAAGGCATGCTGGGTGACGGTGGAACAAGAATTAGATGATCTTATGGAGGACTAGAATGCATACGGGAAGCAGCGCTCTTAAAAGGATTAAGTGAAATGAGGAGACCGTAACTCGAAGTAGTTTCATGCTTGGGCTTCTCAGCAGCGAAGACGGAACACTGTCATTGGATTGGTTGATGTTAATGGTCAGTGGAAGACTAGCAGGGTGACAATGGGGGAGGTAGTGCTTAACTATTTTCATTTTCTTTTTTCTTCGCAGAGACTTGAAGCTGCAGTGGAGCGAGTGTTGGAATGTGTTCTGGCCACGATATCAGCAAAGTAGAACCAATCCTTGATATGAGATTTCATACATGCGGAGGTAAAAGTGGCTCTTAAATGAATGACTCTGATGAAAGCCTCAAGCCCTGACGGGGCTAAGGCATTGTTTTACGAAAAACACTGGGATGTAGTAATGGTGGTGGACACACGCTATTCGTTGTGTTCCAGTGAGTCGGAGACAGTAGTTCATCTGTTTTGGAAATGTCAAGTGATGAAGACAATCTGACATCATTTATTCTATGCTAATGTTGCATCGTTTATTTGTGGCAGGAACATGTAGACGCTTTGGACCATTTTGAGTGGATGAGGGAGCTTGTAATGCCAGACGATCTGATAATCTTTATTGTGATGCTGTGGAGTATTTGGGAGTGGTGCAATCGTACGATTTTTTTTAATAACGTCGGATCCATGAAGACATTGTTGGACTTAATACAAGGCTCCATCGTGTCCTATTGGCGGAGTTCAAATGTGGGATTGGATGCAATGGATGAAAGTAGCGGTTCGCGTGTGGACCAGGGACATGGTGTCAATAGTCATGTTGTATGGGCCTGCTTTTCGCAGTGTTGGTTGGCATTATCATGTGATGCTGCTTGGAGGACTTCGTATTATAAAGGGGTATTGATCGGATGCTTCTGAATCATAGGGGTGCTCCTTGCAGCATGTGGAAGGGTTTTGAAAGGATCTTTTGATGTGTTGTCTGCAGAAGTTAGTGTGATTGCAGAAGGGCTTTAGGCTGTGACTCTGTGGGTGCAACTACCGTTGGTGGTGGAGTCAGATTGTGTCATAATTGTGTGGCTGCTGATTAGGAAGAAAAAAATGCTTACTATGATCAAATCGGTGACAGTTGATATTTAGACACATTCGGCGTTCACGATATTCGATGGCAGATGGGCTTGCTTGTTGGGTGGTAGAAGGTTCACATTCTTATTTTTTGGGAGGATAATTTCTCTATTTGGTTGTGTGATTTATTTGAGACTGATATGACCTTGTTGGCTTTGTAATTTTTGAAAACTTTGCTTTCTCAAAGTTTTCAAGTAATGTATTGAGTTTTAAATTCCAATATTTAAATTTGTTTATTCATTTCAAACCTTTCTCATTCAAAATTAATAATTTAATAGCATTTCTTAATGGAGGATAAACATCAATCTTTTTTAAGATGATTGATATCTGTCCACTAAACTATGCTCAAATTAGTTTAAACATGCAATTTCAAAATTATATCAAATGCAACCCCCACAAGTTAAACTCTAAGGGCAAATTAAAAAAAACGTGAAAAAAATAATAATGTGATAAGTATGTTAAAAAAATTAAGAAAAATATCGTGTGAGATTTGCAATTATATCATTTAAAATCCTAAGTTTTCATAATTGCATCAGTTTACACTCTGCTTCAGATTTCATCAGAAAACATTGTGTTTGACTAACAATTGTGTCAATTAAATTCCAAAATTGTCATACGTGAATCAATTAAGACCATTTATTAAAATTACCATTGAAAATCATTAATGCATCAATTTTTGCACGTGTATAGACTTTTTCAAATGTCAAACTAATAAAATAGACGAGTATAAAAAGAATTTCTAACCAAGGCTTAAAGTGATTTGGTTTAAAGGTTCAAATCAATAAAATTATAATTCTCACACAATAGTTTATTCAAACGGAAGGTAATAGAATGTATAAATGATAACATTTACTAAAATTATAATTTAAATTGATACCATTATTAGAGTTTTAATTTATAAAATCCAAAATTTAGGGTATTATTTGATATTTTCTATAAAAAAAATCTTACAAATTACCCTTTTTATTTATCAATGCCAATTATAATATAAAAACATTAAAGTTAAATTATAAATTTGGTATCTATGATTTGAAGAAAGTTAGAATTAGTCCCTATAGTTTATAATTAGAATTTAATGTCTTGATAGTTTATTATTAGAATTTAGTCACTGTAGTTTGATAAAACTCTCACAAATAGTCCCTGTGATAAGGACTATGTATGATGATCTTATCAAACTATTTATGAGGTTTTGTCAAACCATAAAAATTAAGGTCATGATTATTTTTTCGGGGAATAAGTAATCCATCAATGATAATCTAAAAAGTGAACCCCATTTGATTATGTTTGTTGCTCTTTACCAATGTTCCGTAACCATAATGAAATGTCGAGCTCACGGCCAAATACGTAATCAACAAACGCAATCCAATTGTAGAGCTGAAGGTGATCAATCCAATTCATTTGAAAACTATGTGGGACCCACTAGCTTTTTCACGTACTTTTAAATGATTTTCCAATGTTTGCCCTCAGATACTGATCAGGTACTCTTACTATTATAGTAGGAGAATTATAAATCTGTCACAATTTCTATTACCGTTATTCGCAATAGTTATTGATTGACCCTAAATGGTAACGTTAACAATAATAATAACGTCAAGAAGACATTACTAAGTAAACAACCTTAATCGTAATCAAACTACGTAATCCAATTATGTAAACGTGGTCAAAAGCAATCCAATTATGTTTGCAATTGAAACTCATTACTATTGATCCATCAATAGAACCCCATTACAATTACACCAATTTTGATTACAAATTGGTAAACTTGACCTAAATTCTACTTTTAAAGTTGGCCTAGTGGTAAATAAGAGATATGACCTAAATAAAAAGGTAAGAGGTCATGGGTTCAATTCAAGATGACCACCTAATATTCTACGACAATCAAATATTGTAGAGTCAGACGAGAAGTTAGAATGAAAATTCACGAATATTTATAAAAAAAACTAAATTATAGGGACTAAAACTAATTTTTTTTATAGAGATTAAATTTGTAATTAGAACTAAATTATAGGGACTAAAACTAATTTTTTTATAGAGATTAAATTTGTAATTAGAACAAATATTAATTAAGAATTGAATATGCACTATTTTTTTCCCCACTGGAATTAGGAGGGTAAAAGTGGGGCTTATCATTAAAGAAGCCCTATTTCTCTTCCAAGCATTACAGAAGACATCAGCAGCGCCGCCGCCTCCATCTTCACCATTTCTGCCGAAAAAACTTCACTCCAAAGCTCACAAAAATGGCTACCTCTTCCCTGTTAAACCCCGCCATTTCTTTCCCCTCTCGCAAGCCCAACCCCCAACCCAACCCAAAATTCCGCAACCCCATTCTCAGAATCCCTAGAGCATCCTCCACTTCCGATTCGTCTTCCTCTCCTCCGACCAACGGCTCTCCACCATTGTCGACTATCAAGAACCGCCGCTCCGCCGACGAGAACATCAAAGACGAAGCCCGGCGCCACCGTGCGGCCTGCGGAGAAGATCGAAGCAACTTCTCAGCTAAGTATGTGCCCTTTAACGCCGGCGCCGACTCGCCTGAGTGGTACTCTCTCGACGAGATCATTTACCGGAGCCGATCCGGTGGATTGCTCGACGTTCAACACGACATGGAGGCTTTGAAGAAATACGACGGCGCGTACTGGCGCAACCTCTTCGATTCGCGCGTGGGGAAAACCACATGGCCTTATGGCTCCGGCGTGTGGAGTAAAAAGGAATGGGTGTTGCCGGAGATTGACCCCGACGACATCGTCAGCGCCTTCGAAGGTAACTCAAACCTATTTTGGGCTGAGCGTTTTGGCAAACAGTTTCTAGGCATGAATGATTTGTGGGTAAAGCATTGTGGGATTAGCCACACTGGGAGTTTCAAGGATTTGGGCATGACTGTTTTGGTCAGCCAAGTGAATCGGCTAAGGAAATTGAAACGCCCCGTCGTCGGAGTCGGTTGTGCGTCGACCGGCGATACATCGGCTGCATTGTCGGCTTACTGTGCATCTGCTGGTATTCCTTCAATTGTGTTCCTCCCAGCAAACAAGATTTCCATGGCACAGTTGGTTCAACCCATTGCAAATGGAGCCTTTGTGTTGAGTATAGACACTGATTTTGATGGCTGTATGAAGTTAATTAGGGAAGTTACTGCAGAATTGCCCATTTATTTGGCTAATTCCTTGAATAGTTTGAGGCTTGAAGGACAAAAAACAGCTGCCATTGAAATTCTACAGCAATTTGATTGGGGAGTACCTGAATGGGTGATTGTTCCAGGAGGTAATCTTGGTAACATATATGCATTTTACAAAGGTTTCAAGATGTGTCAAGAGCTTGGCCTTGTTGACAAAATTCCTAGGCTTGTTTGTGCTCAAGCAGCCAATGCAAACCCTCTGTATTTACATTACAAGTCTGGTTGGAAAGATTTCAAGGCTGTGAAAGCAAGTTCAACTTTTGCTTCTGCCATTCAGATTGGAGATCCTGTTTCAATAGATAGAGCTGTTTACGCGTTACAGAATTCAAATGGTATTGTCGAGGAAGCGACCGAGGAGGAACTGATGGATGCAATGGCACAAGCTGACTCTACTGGCATGTTCATTTGCCCTCACACAGGGGTTGCATTAACAGCTTTGGTCAAGCTAAGAAACAAAGGAATCATCGGACCGACTGATCGGACGGTGGTGGTGAGTACTGCTCATGGCTTGAAGTTTACACAGTCCAAAATTGATTATCACTCCAAGGAAATCCCAGACATGGCTTGCCAATTTGCTAACCCACCTGTGCAAGTGAAGGCTGATTATGGAAGTGTCATGGATGTACTTAAAGATTATTTACTAAATAAGGCTCCAAAGTCTCAAGTGTAATAACTTGTAGATTATTGCTTTCAACTCCATCTGGCTTTTAGGTTGTGTTGTCCTTTTTTCCTCTGTAATAAAATTTGAGGTCTATTGCCCTTGATTCCAAATCTACATAGCAAATGAACGCTGATTACAAGTTCACAACAGAATACTGTCACTGAATCATGCCTTGTTATATGTTATAACAACTAAAAAGATAAGCAGCTTAATGAAGAAGTAAAACGAATAGTCTGGGCAACAGCTAAAGATCTTTCTAAAAAACTAGGAATAGCCCTTGCCGTCTTGCATTTGTCTGCTTCAAGAATAATCATACAGGGAGATACTCTTGTCATCAGACACACTAGCAAGTCGACCAGACCGCACGCCAGCCCCACCGGGTGGTCGAAAGGCAACCCCCCAGACCTGATCACTATGGTTAGTCATTGTCTGAACAGCAGTCCTCATGTTGAGATCCCAAAGCCTAACAGTTCTGTCGCTTGAACCGGTTGCAACAGCAGCGCCATCAGGGCTTGCATCAACGCTCAATACCCAACTTGAATGGCCGGACATGGCTCCAATCAGAGTTTTTCCCTCTGCATCGTACATGTGCACATGAGCATCATCAGAGGCAGAAAAGAGTAGCCGCGGCTCCACGGGCGAATACACGAGGGATCTCACTGGCATGAAGTGGCCTTCTAAGTGGTGTAGAAACTTTGCACGAGCTACATCAAAGACGGAAATGGTTCCGTCCATTGAACCGCAAGCGAGTCTTCTCCCATCAACGCTCCATGCTACTGAAAGTACAAACTTCTTGCTAGCAGTTTTATCAGTGGGCTTAGGTCCTTCTGGACGAGGAATTGATAGAGTTGCAGCCAGTTTCCATGTGTTTGTGTCCCAGAGCTTAATTGATGCGCTACCTCCACCAGCAACTGCTAACATGGTACCCTGATGCAAAGGTTACTGTTAAGTTTAGACATGACACGAGACACAGATTAAATGAGTTTCGTGAACTTTGTTTTCTGGTCAGATTGAATAAAAATGAAACATTGCTCTCCTTGATTTAGGTGGTTGAATTCATGATGATACAGGATTAAGTTGTTATGTTTGAAGAAACAATAGGTATGCATGCCAAAGTGAGCTTGACTCAATGTTATTGGCATGTGCTCCGTTCCTAGAGATCGAAGGTTCAATCTCCCGTCCCACAATTGTTGGTTGTAGTGCAAAACAACAAGTTTCCATACAGTTAAAACAGCACAAGCTTTCGTACATGACATCCAACAATGTTCAGATAAAAAATTGACAAGGTTACTGAACCACGATTTTGATTATATATCACAAAATAAATTGGGAATTATAACAGCTATTGCCATTTGAGAACCATCAGAATTACAAGGCTATGTGCACAACCTAGGAAGGGAAAGTGTCGGTGTCAAACACAACTACGTCCAAACACGCTCCAGACACGTGCCCGACATGCTTATATATCTGAATTAATTTATTTTTCTAATTTTGGCCACGGCTAAGACACAGTTTGGAAGTGCAAACGTTATTGAAGAACACTATAGACAGTCTATTTATTCGTTGTTATATTCAACATAAATAAATATTAATTAAAACCAGACCTCTAACAATTGTCACAATCACAAATGGCAATTTGTATATGAAAAGAATTGATAACTACATGTTATGATTCATAACTCGGGAGTCAATACAGTCCATTAATTTGCTTACCAACGTGCAATTGGAATCATCAAATTCCATAGACTGCCTTCCAGTAAAATTTCAATTAAAGTGAACCGTTAGATACAAGTGAAATTAATAAACTTATACTGGTGGGAAAACAATGAATAATAAAACAGCTATACTTCACCAAAAACACAGTCATAGACAGACGTTTCCTTCATTCAAGAATCAAGTTAATGAACAAACTTTCTTCATAAGAAAGTTAATGAACAAACTGATATTCAATAGTCTACTAATCAGGCATCTTGCACCAAGAAAGAACCATAACAAAAGAAAAAAACTACTAAGTAGATTCGCATTTCAACCAGAAAGAGATCTGACGCTATGGATTATGATTTTTCTTTTACCAGATATCCATGAGTACCCTAGAGTAAGACAAAGTGACTCGGTTGCTATTGCTACACATTTGGTTGCTAAGGTAAAAATGAGTTCAGGGAGCTTTCTTCCTCGTGGAAATTAAAAGATCTTAGTAACTACAGAATGTTTAGAACACTTAATGACACAAGCAAATGTAAAATCAATTGGAAGATTATTGCAATCAAAGACTTTCATTCTCAGTAATCAGGTTACGTCAATGGCAAAATAGTTTTAAATTCTTGGCGAAATCCTCTTCAAAGAAGTTGAGTACTATTCCATGAACGACAAAACAATCTCAAAATCTTAGCTAAATCATCAAATCAGAGAGCAACAAAATGAAAATGAAAACACGAAGAAATCAAATAAAGAAATTCGCAAGAAGTACCTCGGAATTGAAGCGCATTTGCCAGACCTCAGAAGGAGGCGCTTCGAGAGTGGCGATAGTGGAGTTGGAATCGACCTCAAAGACGCGAACAAAGCTATCGAGGGAAGCGGAGGCAGCAATGAAACCGGAAGGATGAGCAGCAACAGAGACGACGCCGAGGCAGTGGCCAGTGTTGGTGCGCTCCAAGTCGAGCTCATCGGACTTCCAGAGCTTAACAGTCTCGTCGAGGGAGCCGGTGAGGAGGAGAGAAGTGCGATTGTCGGTGGCCGGAACCCAAGTCGCCGCCCATACGGACTCTTCGTGAGCGTTTTCAACCGATTTGAGACCGGCGAGTTTCATTTGGTCAGTGTCGTCTCAGTGAGAGCCCTAGCACGTCAGATCATTACATCTCAATTCTCGAAGTGTTGGAAAGAAGAGGCTAATGAAACGACGTCGCTGGATGAATTTTTTTTTTTTTTTTTTTTTTTAACGAAAAAATATCAATTTATATCCCTACAACTTTGGAGTTATATCAATTTAAACTTTAAATTTTTACGAGTCTATCCACATATAAGTTCCTTTACATTTCGTTTAAATAAACATGATGTGAAACTTCTAATTTTATCAATTAAACTCTTAAATTTTCAAAAACAAATTAATTTAGACCTTGACGTTCTTAAAAAATTGTTCATTCATGCATTGATTCTAATTATCCACTTTATTCATTTTTTCTAAAAAAAATATCCACTTTATTAATCTGACATTTGGAGAAGTCTATAGATGTAAGCATTGATGCATGAATGATTTTCATAGGTAATCGTATTAAATGGTCTAAATTGATTCACTTATGACTATTTAAGATTAATTGTTACATTTATCAGTCACACATATATTTTTTCAAAGGAAAAGGTGAGGTTGGTGTAAATTAATTGTACAATTATGAAAATTTAAGGTTTAAATCAGTAGAATTATTGGTTCATAGTTTTAATTGTTATAACTCTAAAAAAAGTTGAAATATAAATCGATATTTTTACTTATGTTTTCATTTTTTAAATTGTGAATAAATTTCTCAAACGGACATTATTAGGGTTTATTGCTTTTGCTTTTAAATGATCGCTATTTTCACTTTTCAAAAAGCTTTAAGTTAAATAACTATTTTAGAAATTTTAAGGTTTATATTTAATAGATTTTTAGACGTTGAATTTTATGTTTGATAATTGTATGAATTTTAATAATGTCTAACAAGACAATTACTTTATGTACACAAGATTGAAAATTAATAGACTTACTATATACAAAATTACAAATTTAGTGATTTAATAGGTACTTTTTATAGTTTATGGAAAAATAAAATAGTAGTACTATGATATAAACAAGTGACGTAGAAAAATTCACTCAATTCACACAATTCCAACAAATAATGAAAGAGCATTACTTACAAATATTGATCTACAGGTTGGTGTGATTGCTAATTACACTCTTGTATTAAGTTAGACTAGGATTTATCTTAACATAACAATAACTAAGGTTATGAGTCTCTCCTTCTATTTACACTACAGATTTTACCTAGAGTTTTAGTCTTTTAACTTTCTATTGGCATTACTGTGACACTTGAGATTCTTGGGTTCGGAGTTAACCCTTATTTAATTGGACTAGCTTGCTCGATTTATTGATGACTACCCATAGCCCTTGCTTCATTTAAGGCTAATCTACCTTGGCTCTTTCACTTATCGGCGCCAAGTTGGCTTTCATTAGGCTAGCCTTGCTGAGTGGGCTTGAGTCAATCCTTAGGACTCGACCTTGGCTCTGGTCAATTACGGCCAAGACGGTGGTTGCTTTAGGACTTCTCTCCTCAAAACTCCCTTGCATCCTATTCACATTTTGGTTTATCTTTTACTTATAACATAAACAACAATACATTTTATGCCTAAACATTTATTTAATCTACTAATTTTCTATTTGTAAGATGTCAAACTTCCAAATTTCATTATTTTTTAAAAAATATTAACATCAATTTATTTTTCAAACTAAATTTATCCCATCAACATGTTCTTTATTGAATGGAACTTTTTTTTTCTTGTGTAGTCAAATATATGTCTCAACCAATTCAAATATACTCGAGTTGACTCTATTTAATAGACTCATTTGTATCTCTTTAATCCAATATTATGATACACAATAATCAAGAATTACATAAGGAAATCATGTATATTGATATTTATAACAAGACCCAAAGTTATAAATCAGTCAAATGAGTACCCCATACAATGGGAGCTTCAAAAAACACAATTAGAATTTGGAACCTAACCCTATATATAATATATATATATTATATTTTTCTCTCTTTTTTTTTTAAACAAACCCAATTAGTAGTATGAAATCCCCATATTACCTTATAATAATTTGTAACATAACACCCACCCAAAATATACACACAGTTTAAAGCAAACTGAAAAGAAAAAAGAGAGGAAAAAAAAAAAAAAAAAAAAAAAAAAGAGCTCTGAGAGATGAACAAAAAAAACCACAATCAGAGCCCTAATTTCTTCAATTTAAACATTTGGACCGAGCCCGGCCGTTATCTCGTAATTTGGGCCTTGGCCCAATCTTTCTCTCTCTCTAACCGAATTCATCTTCTCCAGCTTCCACTCGTCCCTCAGCCTCGCAATGAAATTTGCAGCTTTTACGTTGACGTCCGGGCTGGGACAGAACACTGGCCCCACTCCGGCCCCGCCGTTCCCTTCCCTGGTCGGCTCCGGCGTCTCCTTAATCGACAACGGATTGACGTTTTCTGGATCCGGAGATCCGCAACGAGAGGTTTCAGAGCTCCGTGACCCGACAGTGTCGCTTCGAACTGCGGATTTCACGTTCATCGTCGTTTTGAACGGCGGAGGCGGAGGCGGCGGCGGTGGTGGAATGGTTGCTGTGGGACTCTGTGCCCGGCTGTTTATGTTTTGATTTTCGACGAAGGAATTACGGACGCTCGTCGGTAGAGGCGGTCGGCGGTTAGCGGTTGAGTTTCGCTGTTGTGATGGTGGTGGCGGTGGTGGTGAAGGTGGAAGCGGGATCTGGACTTTCTTCTTTGTTGAACGGGATGACGATGAGACAGGCGGTGGTGGTGGAGGCGGCGGCGGTGCAGATTCGGAGTGAACTCTCTTGTTCTTGCTTGATTTTTTGAATATGCGGAAGACGGAAGGAGGCGGAGGAGGAGGCGGCGGCGGCGGTCGTTGTTCGGTTGGAGATCGTCGGTCGCCGTCGTAGACATCTTTAGCTTTCTGTTTTTTCTTCCTCTTCCTATATAGTGAAGCCAACGCCATTGCTATCTCTTTCTTAACATTCGTCTTCTTTCGTACACTCTTTCCAAATTTCTCCTCCAATCGAACTCGAACCGGCGACGGAGGGATAACTGTTCGCGGCGGAAGTGGCGGTGGAGGCGGCGGCGATTGCGACTTTGCGAATTCAGCGTTATTCTCCGTACTAACCTCTCGAACTTCTTCCTTTTTCTGGATAGTCTGATACGTCCGTCTCGATTTCCTCTGAGTGACCGGCAACGGCGGCGGCGGTGGAGGCGGGGGATTAGGAGACTTCGTCCTCTGTGGCGCCGACGAGGAATTAGCCACAAATGAATCAACGGGAATAACCTTAATCTCCGCCGGGGATTCTTCTCTTTCATTTCCTCGCGTTCGATACGCGAAGGACCGCGAACGAAGCTTGTTTATCTCAAAATCATCAAAGAATCGGAACTGGTTCCCATCATTTCCATTTTCCCACAGCGATTCCTGCCTCAGATCTGGATAAGAGCTATTCCTCCTCAACCTCGTCGTCACCGGCGTTCTCCCCGCCGGATCGGAAAATCTCCTCTCCGCAAATCCAAACCACTGCTGCGATAACTCCGAGTCCTCGTTCACCTTAACACCAGCCGTATCAACCGTCCTCCGATCAGAAACACGGCTATCACCGTCGGCGGCAGTCGGTACGTCGTCGTTTCGTCTAGCAAAAATGCCGCAGATAATTGCAAACAGAACAAGGAAAACGTTGAAGGAATCCCAGCTTTTCTTCACCAAACTAGGTCTGAAAACTTGAGTAGTGAGCGAAAGAAGCGGACGGATTGCGAAGAACAAGAGAATCAAAGCCAGCGTCGGCAAGAGAATAATCAAAACCGGCAAAGAAATGAAAGGTGGGGATGAAGACCTACGACGGCGCATCGGCGGCGTCGGCGACCAGAATGGTGGTGGGTCGCTATTTGGCTCCATGAACAGCGTAGTTGAGCTGTGATTTTGAAGAAGAAGGTAAAGCGAAAGAGCAAATTATATGTTGCAGAAAATTGGGACTTCCACTCTACTCTTTTATTTATTTATTTATTTTGAAAAACAAATAGGCAATCAATTTAAAATTTAAATTTAATCTCAATTTTCTTAAGCTAATCCATTTGTATAAAAATTTATAATTTGAGTCATTTAAATTTTGCATCCATTTTCTAAATTTCTAAATTGATACACCCCGATATTTTTTTTTTTTTTAAAACAGTTTGTTAAAAATAGAATTAAAAGTAAAATATTTATATATCAATATATATAAATCGGTTAGCAAAGTTTTGGTTAGGTAAGAATGTAGGGAAATGTAGAATACGTAATCCCACTATTTTGGGAAATAATCCATCATAAGGTTTCTAATTGAATATTTTAACGAAAGTAATTAATTTGGGAGTATTTTACGTAAATGATTTTCTTTCTTATTTCTTTTTTTCTCTATCCATTTCTTTTAGGTTATATAATAATAATAATAATAAATTAATATGCATGCGGGTGAATGTGACAGAAATTTCATGTCTCTTTATAAAAACATCTATGATTAATGTTGAATTATCTTAGGGTTACGTGTGAATTTGTGATGATGGATGGTTCTTTTGTTATTATTTTAAACATTATTGCCGTTTTTTTTAATAACAAAAAAAAAATACCTCTAAAAAAACAAAATTTAGGTTAAATTGCAGCTTAATCCTAAATTTGGAGGTTTTTGTTAATTTGGTATATGAAGTTAATTATGTGTTTAATCAATCATTAAACATTTAATTTTGTGTATAATAATTCAATAAAAATTATGAAAATTAATTGGTCTATTAAAGGGGTAAATAGATATAATTATTAGTTTATAGTTTAAATTGATAACAGTCGACAAAATTGTAAGTCTTATATGATGTTTATCAAGACAAAATGTAATGAAGGAGTAAATCGATAGACTTATGAAAATTTAGATTTTAAATTGATATAATTAAAGTTTAGGATTTAAATTGATACAACCTTCGAAGTGTAGGGGTATAGCTTGATATTATTCCTAATAATTAAAAAATAAATAAATAAATGTTAAGGTTAAATTGCAATTTTAATCCTAAACTTTGAGGTTTGTTTTTATTTGATCTATGAACTTTTAATTGTGTATTTAACACATTTGTAAACTTTCAATTTTGTGTCTAAAAATTTTTAAATTTTTAAATTTTCTTAAAATTAATTTATCTATTAGATACAAATTTAAACATTACCTTCAATGAAATTCTAAACTTCATTCTCTTTATAAATTTGTGAATTTTAAAAGATTATAAGTTCAAAAGTTTATACCACAGACGTATACAAACTTCTAAATTTAATAACTAAATTTGTAGTTTAATTTAAATTTTAAAATAATATTAATATTAAACATGACCTTTATCAATTATTATCCTCAAGTTACCTCATATAGTATTAAATGATTCATAAATTCGATATACGAAATGTGACCAATAAAGACTTTTATGAGAATTACATGCGAATGTGATGTGATACTTCTTCAATGATTTTTTAGATTTTTTTATTATCTATTTTTTTTTTTTTAGAAAGTAATAATTTTTTTTTAATCAGGGTATTTAGAGTTATATAACTGTCTTTAATGTAAGATTAGACTAATTAAGATAAACTGTACTCTTAATAATGTTAACGAGTTAGTTTATGAACATATTCATAATGATCACTGAAACTATAGTTTTTTTTAAAGATAATCATTTAAATTATATTATCAATTGACATTAATAAAAAAAAAAATACTAATATCAATATAGTTGAATGGATTAAGATATTATAATATAAAAAAAAAAGTCTTCTACTTATTAATAACCTAACAATAACATCCTAAATAATTTTCTCCCCTATCAATTTCTCATTTATACTGTCTCCAATCCAAAGTGGTGCAAGTATGCTAGATATGTAAAGGATTTAATTAAAATTCTCAATGAAAAAACCCAAATGATAAATAATCATATCCTAGATAGTGCAAAATAAAATTGCCAATATAAAAAATTTGAAATAAAATTAATAGTTTATTTTTGGGAAAATTATCTTTTTAGTCTCTAAGTTTTGAATAATATGTACGTTTGGTCCCTGAGTTTTAAAAATGTACCTTTTCGGTCCTTAAGTTTATAAAAATAGGTCTATTTGGTCTCTAAGTTTTCAAAATATACCCTTTTAGTCATTGAGTTTTTAAAAATAGGTTTAAAAGGTCCTTCAAGTAATTTTTGTGTTTGATTTTTCAAAAATTATTATATAATATTTAAAATTAGAAAAAACAGTTCGAGATGGTTTTTAAAAATTATTCTTTTAATTTAAAATGTTAAATAATTATTTAAAATAATAATAAAATTTTATTTGAGGGACCTCTTAAACATAATTTAAAAAACTTAGGGACTAAAAAGGTACATTTTGAAAACATAGGGACCAAATAGACCTATTCTTATAAACTTGAGGACCAAAAAGGTACATTTTTAAAACTTAAGGACCAAACACATATATTATTCAAAATTTGGGGACTAAAAAGGTAATTTTTCCTATATTTTATTAGACGTTTTTTATAACACAAAAAATCATCTAAATTAAAGATATGCCAACCTCCCGTAGAAGGAGAAAGTTTATTACATTATGCTTACAACTAAAACTCAATCAATCAGAAAAATTAGAAAGTCGAGAAAATGAGAAAGCAAAAAAACAGTGTATTGAAAATTATATGATTTAGGTAATAAAATAATCACCAACTTACCAAAGTTTATGTTATCTCTTTAAACTTTCAATATTACATATAATAGGTCTATGAACTTTAAAAAGTACACTAAACATTCAAAATTTTAAGTAACCATTTCGTTTTTTATTTTTTGTTTTTAAAAATTAAGCTTATTTCCTTTTATCTTCTTACTATGGTTTGTGCCAATGTTAAGTAGAATAATTACACTCTTAGCCAAATTCAAAAAAACAAAAACAAGTGTTTAAAAACTACTTTTGTTTATAACTCGTTTGATAATCATTTAGTTTTTAAAAATAAAGCTTATAAATACCTCTCTCACCCCTAAATCTTTTGTTTTTTTTAATTAGTTTTTACCAATGTTTTAAAAAACGAAACCAAATTTTGAAAATTAAAAAAAGTAGTTTTTAAAAACTTGTTTTTGTTTTTGAAATTTAGTTAAGAATTGAACTCTTGTACTCAAGGAATATACAAACCATCGTAAGAAAATATGAGGAAATAAACTTAATTTTTAAAAACCAAAAATAAAAAATGAAATTGCTACCAAACGGGGCTTTAGTTTTTAAATTTTAATTTGGTTTTTGAAAATATTGGTAAAAGATAAACATCAAAACAAGAGATTTAGAAGTAGAAAAGGTGTTTATGAGCTTAATTTTCAAAAGCCAAAAATCAAAAATAAAATGGTTACCAAACGGGGCTTTAATGTTTGGTGTAACAGATTATATATTTAAGAAATTCACAAATCAATTGCTCAAAAAATTGAATGTTTAATATCCTTTTAGACACAAAAGTAAAATTTGTTATTAAAAAAAATTGAATATATCAATAATTTATTAGACATGAATTTAAAAGTTGTGTGTCTATACTATCCTTTTTAACTTTTAGAAATTTATAAAACACAAAATACATTTTTTTTTTTGGCTAAGATATTAGATTGCCAAAAAAAAAAAAAAGTCATACAAGAGTTAAAAATAGGACAATTGTTACACTCCATCTAAATATAGTAGTTGGTAGCACACTAAAACTCCTATCCACATTTGGTCGCAGACAGTTGTTATTGTTACACTAAAGTGACAAAACCAGTATAACTTCGTGCTTCACTGAGAATTCTGTGAAGATATTCACTCTACATGAGCATATCTCCCAAATATTTCGACTAAAAGAATAAATTAACGATCTCAATGTTGAATATTTATAGTGAAAGAAAATGAGACTTTGATGAACATTTGAAATATTAAAAAATTGGATTTAATTGTGTAGATTAAATTCATTGTTGAAAACTTCAAATTGAATTGAAACTATCAAATTAAGATGATGTTTCATGTACAAATTTAACATGTATGAAAGTTAAATTTGTAGTTTCTTCAATTTGAATGAGTTATATGTGATTTTTGTCAAGTAACAACTAAAATGAGTTAAATTTGACAAATGTTTCAATTTTTGTATTTATTTGATTTTATTTTGTATTTTGGAAAGTTACTAAGTTATCGGCTTATAAATAGCAACTTGTTTATTCATTTGGAGCATCTCACTTCAAATTGAAGAAGTCTCTCCTTTCTTTCTATCTTTCTTTCTTTTCATCTTGTGTTGAGTTGAGAGCAGGTATCCAAGAGTTCTGCCAGATCCGAGTAATTCGAGATTGCAGTTCTACCAGAGTGAGTCGTTGTATCCTGGTGAGACGATCGTTGTAGTTTGCTTGCATCCGATACAGAACGAATAATTGTCTTCAGAACAATGCTTATCAGAAGCGTGCCTTGACTACATTTTTTAGTCTCCAAAGATTTTGAGGTTCTTTCAAGTCGTTGGTTATTATCATATATAAGTCTTGTTACACCATCTTCTGGTTGAATATTATACATTTTGTGTATTATTTTTAGTTGAGTTGTAATCAATTTGCTAGTGTATTCGGTTCATATATACCATTTTCTCCAACAAGACCCAACTCGCCATTGCAAAGAACATAAACATTAAGAATATATGAACACATAATACTAATAACTAATACAATACCACATCTATAACCCATCTCCCATAGTAAGTCAAACTATGAAAAAGTATCACAATATATTTTCTCTAAATCAATGGAGACTAAACTAAAGCGGATTAGAACTTTTTTTTTTTTTTTTTTTTGAAAAAAATTGTAATTTAATAAAAAAATTAAAGACAATTATGAAAAATTTGGGTAAAGTAAAGGGGGGTGGTTTTGATTGATTAGAGCGGATTAAAAGTTTAAATTTTAAAACGGCACAAAGAAAGCAGTGGAAAAAAACACAAAGGGCGTTGTAGGAATTTGAAAAAGAAGGTAAAAAAGGGGGTCCCACTTAAAAAGCCACGTGTAAAATCGAAGAATAGGAATAGGGATACACTATACTGGTATCCAAACAAACGGAAAGAGCGTGGGGAAATGATTGAAAATTGGATCCCAAATCCCAATTCACCCGCTTTTGCCACGACACCAAACACCATAAACCCCACTTTAGGTTTCCATTTTTTTTATTTATTTATTTATTATTATTATTTTCCCTTCAAGAAATAAAAATGAGCCATCTTTCTCTCTAAGAAATTGATTCAATTATCCATTTTCGTTACTTTAGATATTTTCATATCATTTTTTTTTAATATATCTATTGGTTTTATCTATGTAATTTTGAATTTATTTAATTTTAGTTAGTGTATTTTTAAATAAATCTTTAATTATAATTTTATTGTTTTAAATTGGTTCCTAAATTTCAATATTTACACTTTTAACTTCGATTTTTACTAAATACACAATTTTTGTCTTTAGCAGTAATATCTATTAGTTAATTTAAAAGAATTATAATTAATTAAGTTTTACTGTCACTATTAAAATCTAACTTTAAGTTTTCACTTCATTATTAATTGACATTAACACTAGAGACTGAAAGTGTATATTTAGTGAAAATCGAGGTTAGAAGTGTAAATCGTGAAATTCGGAGATTAAATTGAAACAAAACTCAAATGTCAATGACAAAATTGTAACATTTTGAAATCTAGAGACTAAATTGAAGCTAAATTCAAAATTTAGGACACAAAGTGTAACATTTTGAAACCTAGGAACTAGATAAAAATTAGATTTAAAATTAGGGACCAAAAATGTATTTTTTTTTTAAATATTATTATTATTTAATCAATTTCGATAACACAGTCAACGATTTATTAAAAATATATAAATTAAAATTGAATCCACTCCCAAATACGATAAATTGGCATTTTATTTGTATTATTATTATTATTATTATATATATATTTTCTATTGAGAGTGTTGGAAAATTTGTGTGATTCAGGATTCTAAAATCTTGTCGATTGGGTTTAATTCTAATGAATTTGATCTAACTTAAAATTTTAATTCTTGAGTTTTAAGTTTGTTTTATTTTTTCTTTCAAGTAAAAGAATTGTTTTATTTTAGTTTACTCTCAACTATTATTTAGGTTCCTTAAAAGTTTTAAAAAAAGACTTAGTATTTTGACCATTGTCATTATTTTGTGTCCTTTGATTAGTAAATGTTTAATACGACTTAAAGATGAGTGTGTTAATATGTTTAGTATCATGTGAGTTTAGGCCTACCTATCAATCAGAGGTGTTATTCTCCCACTCCACATATTAAAAAAAAAAAAATTGATGACTTCTTTGTCCATTGATGTATAAGGGGCTATCTGGGAGGCTGGAATGTAATCAAGATTATTGAGAATCAGAAGAGCGTTGGAATACTTGAGATATCAAGGGCAGAACGAAAATGGAATCATGAAATGTGTGGTGGGAAAGAGGTTTTGTTGAAAACTGATGGAATGGAATGAATTTAATATTACAAATCGGGCGTAAAACGCTCAATCCAAACATGAGTTTTAGATTACACTACAACCCAAACTCATTCCATTACGGGTCCCCAAACAGTCCCTAAGAGTGTGATAATAAATACTTGTGTTTATATATACATGTCTATGAACTTTTAATGTGTCATAAACTTAACTTTAATTCTGTGTCTAGTAAGTCTTTAAAATATTTGTCATTTTTAAAAATTAATTGTCCTATTGGATATAAATTTTAATTTTAATTTATATCTAACAGGGGTCCTAAACTATCAATCTTGTGTCTAGTAGAATCATGCATTTTTTTTAAAACAATTAAATAGATATATATTTTATTAAACACACAATTTAAAACTCAAGCATTCATTGGACTAAAAAGTAAATGTTTAAGAACTTATTAGATACAAATCTAAAGTTTAAGAACAAAACTTATAATTTAACTTTACTCTGTTTTTGTAATTTTGTAAAAAGTGTTAAATAAACCATTGTAGTAGGCCAAATTGACTTAACTGAAATTTTGCAATATTGTCTTAGTAGTTACTTAACTAATTGAAATTTGGTTGATCTTCAGAGTTTAATTGTTATAATTTACACTTCCACATTTATTTGCAATTCGGTTTAATATATATCCAAATTGAATTTTTCAGATCAGTTGGGTTTGGCTGTCGAACCGAACCGTGATTAATTTTCACTCGGTCTCATACTACACTTAGAAGGAAAAAAAGGTTGCTAAATGGTTAATGATTATTCAATTATAATGAAATACACACATGTTTGTGAAGTTCTATATATTACTTTTTAAAAAAGAGGTAAAATTTATATTAGTATTAATTGATACAATAATTTGAAGTGTAAGGGAAGATGAGTGGAAAAGATGTATGTTAGCATTTTCCCTCAAGTGCAAAGGCAACTTTTCTTAATTAATAATGGTGTAGACAATTGGTTAACATCTAATTGAATGCTTTTTGCCTTCAAATTAGTTTTCAAGTCAAAAAAGCAACTTTATATCACTACAATTTGTTTATTATTATTATTATTATTATTATTATTATAAAAAAAAAGAACCATTATTGATTTTTTAAAAAACTCAAGCTTGCCAGCCAAAACAAGCTTTCTATTAGAGTGGCAAATTTATTTTCTATAAATAAATAGAAGGGCCATTTCATTCCCCACGATTTTCAAATATGGAAAAATAAGTTAAACTATTTATAAATATAGGAAAATTTTACGTCTATCAGCGATCGACCGTGATAGAATTCTATCGCTTGAACAATAGACAACGACAGAATTCTATTGCGGTTTATCGTTGATAGTCAGTGAAATTTGTTTATATTTGTAAATAGTTTGATATTTTTTCTGTTTATAGTAATTTTCCTAAAAAAAATATTCATCGACCGCGATAGAATTTTATCGCTTGAGCGATAGACAACGATAGAATTCTATCACGGTCTATCGTTGATAGACAGTGGAATTTTTCTATATTTGTAAATAGTTTGATATTTTTTTAGTTTATAGTAATTTTCCTAAAAAGAGTATATATATATATATATACATATATATGTATATATAATTGTTAGTCACAATATACTGAAAATATATGTTGTATTTTTTTTTAATTTAATCATTATAGAGGTGAAGATCGAAAATGATAATTGATATTTTATCCATTAAACTATGTTCAACAAGAAATTCAATTCACTAAGACTTAACTATAATTTGATAAAAAAAAAAAAAATTGAAATGTAATTTTATTTTGTTTTCAAGGAATATTTTATTCAACGTTACAATTAAGATACTAGGATGTTCAGTCTAGTTCATCCTTTAAGAAACGGTGCTATTATTAACTGAATCAATTGAGCCTCAAATTAAATTGTAAATCTATTAAGCTATGTTCGAGAGTGATTATAGAATGATTAAAGTCACTTTTTCTTTTGTCAAATCACTTTTCTTTAAAATGGCGATATTAGGTATGGACTAAAATTGATGAATTAGTTGATAGGTAATTTTTGTTGAGTTGATTGAACAAGAATTAGTCTCAAAATGGCAATTTAAGTTTAGTTTTATTAAAATATTGTTAGTTGGCTAATCGTGAAACCATTTTTTTTTTATTAAAATCCTCGATTAAAAAAATGACAACCATTATGTGTCATCAAATACTTAATAATATCTAGTTTTAAATATTTGTAATGATACAAACAATTAGATTGTAGGAGATCTACGTTTTGAATTTTCTTTCGATGTTTATTATACATATTTTTGTTATTCAACATATCAATCATGCATATAAAATTTAACAATAAAAAAATAAAAAAGTTAATAAAAATAGAGATATTCATAATTATTTAGTTAAATGATCTCTCAAATAGAAAATATAATTTTTTGTAATTTAGTCAATATAAAATTTATTTTTGTAACCAAACATACTAATTCAAAATAATTTTTAAACATATGAAATTATTATTAAATGTTTGTATAAAAATCAATTGCACCAAATTCTAATTTTTAAAATAATTACTTTAATCATCACTTTAATTATAGTGGTATGAAAAAACTTTATATTATTACCATTTATGTTCAAACAAATACCCAACAATTAAAAGTAATGGTGGACTCCCTTTAGAAAAACAACCATTTAAATTGCACCCATAGCCCCTGTATTTTTATTTTATACCATAAACTTTTTGATATTTTGTTCATATTGTATAAGTTTCTTGAATATATATACATATATACTATAATCTCTGTTGGTACCAAAATTCATTTGGAAAAGATGCCTAACTTCACGTGACACCAGCAAATTTTTTTGACCTTCACGTGACATCATGAATTATTGGGAAAAAATGATATATATAGGGACTGAATAGACTAGCAAACTAATTACACCTCAACAAAGATACAGTACACTCAATTTATAATATTTAAACTCAAACGTAAGCCAGATGGTGTAATAAGACTTAAATATGAAAATAACCAAAGACTTAAATATGAAAATAACCAAAGACTTGAAAAAAAACCTCAAAACTTTTGGAGATTTAAAACGTAATCGAGACATACTTCTGATAAGCGCTGTCCTGAAGACAAATATTCGCTCTGCACCGGATGCAAACAAACTACATCGATTGTCTCAGCAGGATACAACGACTAATTCCGGTAAAACTACAACCTCGAACTACTCGGATCTGGCAGAATTCTTGGATACTTGCTCTCAACTCAAGACAAAGTGAAAGAAAGAAAGAAAGGAGAGAACTTTTCAAATTGAAGTGGGATAAAGTGAAAGAAAGAAAGAAATGAGAGAACTCTTCAAATTGAAGTGGGATGGTACAGATGAAGAAACAAGTTAGTATTTATAGGTTAGCAACTTAATAAATCTCCAAAATATAAAATGAAATCAAATAAATACAAAAATTGAAACATTTGTCAAATTTAACTCATTTTAGTTGTTACTTGACAAAAATCAAACATAACTCATTCAAATTGAATAAACTACAACTTTAACATGAAACAACATCTTGATTTGATGGTTTCAATTCAATTTGAAGTTTCTAACAATGAATTTAATGTACACAATTGAATTCATTTGTATGTTTCAATATTCAATTGTTTCACTTTCTTTCACTATCTTTCACTATATATATATATATATATATATATATATATATATATATATATATATATAATCCGACATAAATTTGTGTGACGAAAAGAAGAACGTAGTCTACAAATAAAAAAAAAAACTTGCACATCAGTGTGATGCTTACCACACACACTCTAATGCTTAAGTGAAAGAGTGAAAAAATGTGGAAGTTAGGAAGTTTGAGAGTACAATTTAAGTTATCTCTTATAAAACTATAATTATGTATTTATAGAGAAGGTTGACCTAAGTCTTCTCTTGTTCTCTTTCGAAATTTATTAACTAATAACCTAATCAAGTTCTATGTAGAATTATTGGGCTCAGCCGCTCAGGGATATGTGAAAGTTGGGTTCCTTAAAATCAGAGGTGGGGTCGAGGTTGAGGCCGATGAGGAGTTAAGTCCAAATCTCCTTCCTAATCCATTATGATCCTGTTTTGGTCTTAATCCAATTTCATTTTTCCTTATCAATTAGGTTTAATATTTTGGTCCAAAACCATCCATAACGGTTTCTATGCTAATTTTCTTTCACTGTGTTTCATAGAATGCTGCAGAATTTTGTAAATGTGGATAAGATAAAAACCCAAAATTCTGTTAAGCAATTAAGAAAAGATTGTAAAGTAAATAATAATAATAATAATAATAGCTTATTTAAATGGCATATGAAATATTTTAGAAAAAGCCAAAACAAAATCGTCCAATAGTAGAAGGAATTTGGGGCCATTCTCATCAGATACTATTTATTTATATATATATATATAAATAAATAAAAAAGAAAAAGAAAATTAACCATTGTTTTGCAAAAAAAGATATATTTTGAAGGATAGCGGCCAACGCAATCCGTATCTTATCTTACATTATTAGCGATTGAACGTCACGCTCTATCCAGAAAATCTAAACCGTACGTGTTAGCACGTGGATTTTAAGCGCGTGGATTGGATTTGTAGTTTCTAAAGAAAGAGGTGACAGCGTGGAAAAAAGTTGAACCACTGACATGAAGATGATCGGTGTGGGCCCCACAAAAGTTTCCGGACCTATTTTTCTTTATTTAATTAATTTCTATTTTAAAATAAATCATTTGGCTTTCATTTTTTTTTTTACCAAATAATTAAGTTACTTTGCTCATTGATTGAAATCAATTATGTGAGTGAAAGAGAAAATGATAGTTCAATCAAACTAATTTGATAATTTGATATAACAACTAATCAAATAATACAGCTAATTTTCATAGTGTAATGTTATTTAAAAGTATAATTGGTATGAATCTCTTAACTAAAAAAGTATTTAAAATATAAAAAAATCATGTTATTATTTATAATTCCATTCTCAATCAATCTCGAGAATGTGACAAATAGTTAAATTGATTGAAATTAACCTATTTGGACAAAATAAATCGACAAGTGTCTTTTTCAAATTTATATTTTTGTATGAAATTGAAGACATTAACACATGTTGTTGGAACTGATATTACCAATCCAATTAAATTTCACTGTGACATAAACAGTTGCAATTATTTTTTTTAATGTTAAAAATAAAATTGTTAAGTTTTAAAATTCATATTAAATCAATAAAAAGTTTACTTATTAAAAAAATATTTAGACAAATTGCACAAACTACCTAACTTGTTAGTAGAACGGTTGTTATTATTGGACCTTTAAACTTTTAATAATAAAAATTTTAAAAAATTATACTTTTGATCTATGAATTTTGAGTTAATTTGCATTTACGCAAGTGAATTTTTCAAACTCAATTATTTTACCTCCAGCGTAAAGTACATCCATATGCAAATCTCAAGAGTAAAATTATTGAGTTTGAAAATTTAAGAATCGAAATGCAACCTAACCCAAATTTCATAAACATTTCAATATTATAAATTAAACCTCGTCAATCGAAAATATATTTAAGGAATTCATTAAGAATATGATTTTTTTCACTTGTCAAATTTTGAATTTTTACCATTGAAAGTTAGGAGTAGAGTGTTACAAATGAAAAACCAAAAAATCAAACCAATCTAAACCGATCCACTAGCTTGGTTTGGTTTTTTAGTATAAAATTGGACATATTCGTTTTTATTTGGAGAAAATAAAAAATATTGGTTCGAATCGGATTTTGATTATAAAAACCAATCAAAATCGGACCAAACCAAGGGTATGTATACTCTTAAAAATAAACTCTAACAATATTAGATATCTTTTAGTGTTATAATTATTATGGTGCATATATATTTATTGTTTAGAAAAAAAAAAGATCAATTGTTATGGAGTGTGTATGATATTTATTTAAAAAGTACCAATAAAGAAAATAAAAGTGTCCAATTTCAATCTATAAAAAAGGAACTGGACCCAATTTTAATTCAAAATTAGTAAAAATGACCCATTTAAAAAAAATTAAAAATAAAAATTAAATTTTAGAAGAGAAAAAAACACGTCAAAACCGATAATAAATCGAACTAAATAAAAACTAATTTATTAGTTTTATTTTTTATTGGACATCGATTTAGATCTCTTCTTTATAAAACCAATTGGTTTGGTTTGGTTCTTGATTAACCCAAAACCGACCAAATCGAACCGCCTATCACCTTTCCACTTTTCCGAGTAAAAAATTTTAACAACCAAGTTCTGCAAATTGTGCTATAATTTTTATGAGAACCACAATATATTTTCACCAACTCTTAGAAAACTCCCAACCCAACCCATTTGAAATTTGGGCTTCTGTATGGGCTTGTAGAAGAACATTACATTTTTTTTTTTCTTTTCTATTTTGATTATTTTTAACATGTGTGAGGTGAGAATCGAGTTTATAGTTATCAACATTGTTGTCTTATATCTGATATTAATATTACAAAATGAGCATTTTTTCTACCATGGTTAAATTGCACGCCTTTTTACTATAACGGTAAAGATTGAGGATCAAACCTAGTAAATTTAGGAAGATTAGGTAGGTCATGACCTTCCAATTTTTCACTTTCTATGAAATTTATGTCATATGATATGTGTGGTCTATAGCCAATTTTATAAAACATATCTATCATGCTTGATATTAAATGTCAAAATGTCTGGTTTCTAAAGGATATCTAGGTAGAGCTAATTATTATTTGATATAACAAAAGGCGATGTTACTTCTTAAAATATTATGAGAATTTGACCGTGTACTATAATTATCTATATTCACTCTGCTTTTGACCCCGAGAAATTGAGTGCGTGCCAATTAACGTTGAGAATCTCACTTTAGAAAAATGGAGGTACCTTACAATTTTTATTAGATACACCAGTTACTCTTCACATAACTAATTGATTTTACGGCGAGTTTAATGAATTTGGAGTGACGTTGCAATGTTTAAATTTTATAATTAATTTAAATAAAAGTTCAATTAGTAGCCACTTTAGCACAATAATCAATCCACATATGTAATTAAAAAGTCTGTCAACTATTTGTTAGGGTTTAAGTTAGAAGTGGGGGACTGTTTAGACCTATTTTTAAAAATTTAGGAACTAAATACATCTAATATTTAAAACTCGAGGATAATTTTCTCAAAAAAAAAAAAAAAAATCATGTCAATACCATTTTCCCTCCATATCATCATGCTCTTCATTCGACTAAGATTTATTTTGGTTATTCATCGTTTTTACTGATTTATTTTTTTTTAGAATACTTGCAGTAAATTTCTTTATACCTTGTAGATTAAGGGTTTGTTTGGATTGATTTTTTAAGTGTTTATAAACATTTTTTTTTTACATTTATAAACACTTATTTAAACACATAGAAAGTCAATCAAACGCACAATAAATTTTTTGCATAGTGTTTTCTATATAAAGTTAAATAAATTTGGAATTACTGTGTATAAAGTGATACTTTCTTAGTAGGTGTATGAGAATTTGATTTATGAGAAGAAATACATATCAATTGTCGACGAGTTATGTTTGCTTGGAGTTATATTAATTTGTTCTTTTTATTATAATACAAAATTCAACCATAAATGTCTATTTACTATGTAGGGCAATTGAGAACGTTGAATTATATTATTTGTCCCTACCTCATTTCTATATATTAAAATGTTATTTTTAAAATAAAAAAGGGAGAATAATTTCTTGTGGGAAACTGATCCCTACAAAATTAAATTACAATTCCGTAGACAAGGTTGTCATGCTCCAGTTTCATCCCGTGAATATCTCGTATTCTACTACAATGAAACTTAAATATGAAATCCAGTAAAGAAGATGTGGAAAACCCATTAAATTTGGACCAAGAAAAAGATATTTAGAGTGTGTTTGGAATACATTTTCAGGTGTTTAATTTAAAAATTAAGTCATTTTTAAAAAAAATTGAAGTATTTGACAACTACTCAAAATAGATTTTAAAGTGTATTTAAACCATTTTTATCAAAAGAGTTTAAATAAAAATGAGTTTTTTGAAAAAAAATTCTAACGTCTATTCACACATATCTTAAATAGTTGAGCAATGTTTAAATCGATTTTTTATATCTATAGTTTGAAAAGTTAAAATTTTGATATTTTGTTAATACATGTCTTAAACAGTTGAGCTATACTTAAATTCGAATTTTAAAAAGTTTGAAAAGTCAGAATTTTGTAAGAAAACTCAAAGAAAAAGAAAAGTCAAAGATTCAAAAGAAGGAAAGGGGGAAGAAACTTAAACGGTCCCGCATCCTCCAATCCAATCCAACCAAACACAGCCGTATTTTTTTTTTTTTAATAAGTTTAAATCAGCTGTGAGTGTGACAAAAATGGCGAAATTAGGGTTTTGAGTTTGAATGTTGTATGACAATTTGGCATTAATTTTTGTAAATCTATCAATTTCATTCTCAACGACTGCTGAACACTTGATAAATTCATATATAAAGAAGTTTTTGACATTTCTGTGAATTATTTCTCTCTCTTTCTCTCTACCAATCATATCGCAAAAAGCTTCAATTCGAGTATCAATTCTACACGGTTGCAGCCTGGAAGAGATCCGACATCAATGAGGAAGGGAGGCTTCAGCAACAACCTCAACCTCAAGCTCAATCTTCCTCAAGAAGACCAATCCATAGCGACGTTCCTGTAATCTCTCTCTCTGTTTGTTTTGAGTGTGTGTGTGTGTACGTGGAAAGTTCTGATGAATCTGGAATTTGGGTTTCTTTTTCTTGTATAGAACGCAGAGCGGCACGTTTAAGGATGGTGATCTGCTCGTAAACAGAGATGGGGTTCGGATTGTTTCTCAAAGCGAAGTTGAAGCAGTAAGAAATCTTAGTTTTGCACCATAGTGTTACTTTAGAGGACTATAATGTGCTGGAATTTTCAATGTTATGGTTGGGGGCTTTTGGGTTTTAGCTTTCGATTATGGGGTTTCTTGCTACGTACGAAGTCTTTGTTTCTGTTGAGTTGCATAAAGATATTCTGCAGTGAAGTATGGAATTATGAATCCTTATACTATACCTGATATACTGTGTTCACTTCACACTAACCATGGATTGCATTTGTGATTGGGCTTAGAGTTGTTACGAACTACTAGTTAACTAACACCCTTTTTGATATTGATTTCATTTTTAGATTCTGTTTTTGAAAAATTGTGCTTGTTTCCTTGTCATTTCTTTTCTATAGTTTTCGTTTCTCTTTTAAGAAATATTAGATTTTTAGCCAAATTCCAAAAGAAAAAAGAAAAAAAGAAAAACTACCTTTTCTTTTTCTTTTCTTTTTTAACAATTTCAAAACTTGTTGAATTTTGATAACATTTGTAAGGAGTATAAGAAGTAGCTAACAAAATATCGAAACTCATGAGTGGAAATTGTATATATAAGCTTAATTTTTAGAAGTTTACAACTGTATGGTTATCAAATTTGGCCTAATTAATTGAAGTATATCACACATCAGCTTTCTACGCTAAACTTGTTTGTTTTTAGACACACAGGGAACAAAGGGAAAAACTTGTCTTGCGAACTATGTTGTGCCTATTGGGTTACTAACTTGTTTTCTGTCTACTTGTGTGTTCAGCCACCTCCGATTAAGCCTACAGATGATCAGTTGAGTTTAGCGGACATAGACATAATTAAAGTCATTGGAAAAGGAAATGGTGGAACTGTGCAATTAGTTCAGCACAAATGGACTGCTCAGTTTTTTGCATTGAAGGTACTGCACAGCTTAAACATCATTGAAATTGTCTGCCTCTGACTTCTATGATTTATATACTTTATAGTTGAATGATGCTTCAAAAAGGGGTTAGAGCATCTTAATCATCATTATATTGAAGGTCTATGATTTCTGAACGACTATTCTAATATCTCCCTTCATCTGTCTTTGCAGTTTTCTGAAACTAACATATTCAACAGCTCTTTTCTATCAAATCATGTTTTCTAACATGCAGGCAGAGCTCTGTTTCTACGTTATTTAGTTTCAATTTTTTATCCATCCTCTCTAATCTCGCTGGATTGCTTTTTTAAGAAAGATAAAGCATTTATATATTTCATTTCTTAACTTATTTTCTTGCAAACAAAAAGACGGTTAATAAAAAGAAAAAGAAGGTATATTTTTCTTTCACAGTTTGAACCATAAACAGTTAAATCTGCTCTACCATATCAACATTCGTGGAGACTTAGTTGCTTTTTTAAGTCTGTCAGCGAGCGTTAAGACAAACTCTTTCACGTTCCTATTCGTACTCTTCCCATTAGACATTTTAGAATCAACAAAGAAAATAATATCTATCTGCATTAATTAGCAAAAGAAAAAGAAAAAGATCTTTCATACCATATCATATGTCAAATCAGTTCATATACTCTTTCAGGTAATTCAGATGAAAATTGAAGAGTCTCACCGAAAGCAGATTGCACAAGAACTGAAAATCAATCAATCAGCGCAGTGCCCTTATATTGTTGTCTGTTACCAATCTTTCTATGATAATGGATCTATATATATCATCCTAGAGTACATGGATGGAGGATCTTTAGCAGATTTTTTGAAAAAGGTCAAAAAAATTCAAGAACCATATCTTGCTGCCCTTTGTAAGCAGGTAGGTACAAAAAGTCCCTGCTTGGATTTGGAGAATATGGTCGTTTATTTATTTATTTATTTTTCAACTGAAGGAGATAGTTGTAGATTTCCTTTTTAATCCTTTCTCCTTCCATACAGGTGCTGAAGGGGTTGTCGTACCTTCACCATGAAAGACACATCATCCATAGGGACTTAAAGCCTTCAAATTTATTAATAAACCATAGAGGGGAAGTCAAGATTACTGACTTTGGTGTTAGTGCGATTATGGCAAGCACATCTGGAGAGGCTAATACTTTTGTTGGCACGTATAACTATATGTCTGTGAGTATCAATTCTCAATATATTCGGATGAATACTATTCTCCGGTTGTCTGTTTTCCCTTCGTTTTTTCTGGTAAAGGAGTACGTTTTTCTATAACCTATGTGTAAAACTGACTGGTGTCCCTATGCATTGTCATTTATAGCCAGAGAGAATTGTGGGAGAAAGATATGACAATAAAAGTGACATTTGGAGCTTGGGCCTGATATTACTCGAGTGTGCAACCGGAAAATTTCCTTATTCTCCACCAGAGCAAGATGGAGGATGGGTTAATTTTTATGAGCTTATGGAAGCCATTGTTGAAGGCGAACCTCCTTCTGCTCCGGCTGACCAATTTACTCCTGACTTCTGTTCATTCATATCTGCATGGTAAGGATCCAACTTTTCCTATGGTCCCTTTTCCTGAGATTATGTCAATCATTATATTACTTCAAGTAGGAATTCGTATCTGTAAGTAGGTATTTTCTTTTACTTTAGCTTAGTTCAAGTGTTTTACATTATGAGATTGCTTACTCAGAAATTGGTAATCTTTATGAATATCAGTGTGCAAACGGACCCAAAGGATAGACTGTCAGCACGTGAACTTTTGGTATATAATTCTTCCTTCCACTTGATGATAAGCAAGTTGTTAGCACAATAGAGAAGATAAATCTGAAATATTTCTTCACCTTTTGTGTGATTTTCAGGAACATCCTTTCATCAAGATGTATGAAGATACGGATATTGACCTGTCATCTTACTTCAATGATGCTGGATCTCCACTTGCAACTTTCTAAATTTTATCTGGTATGTTATGGAACTACGTTCCTTTTAAAGCTTACTCTTGATATCTTTTTGAATTCTGTTGAGAAATATGTGAGGCGATCACTTCTTTGCCACGGAATCTATCATTTGGTGTAATGAAGTGTAAAACCAACTGTTTATCTCCTTTGATAGTAACTAGTGAGAGATTCTTCTGCTTTCGGCTTTGCCAGTTCACAATGTTAGGTATCTTGAACATCCATTTCTGGTTCCCAACCTCCCCAGGATAGATGTGTATGACTCTGTGCATATTTAATGAGTAAATCAAGGACACCAACTTTCTTTGGAACAAGAGACTTAAGGAAAAGTATACGTGTATGCATATATAGCACGACCGAACCCATGACCTATAGGAAATATAAGAAAACACAGAACAAGAGGCTTAAGAGCCTACATGTAACCTGTTTAAAACTTATATGACAGGTTAATGTCAAAATCTTAAAAAAAATTAAAAGTCAGTAGAAATTGAAATCCATGTATCTGGTTTGGTGATTGGTTTCTGACTATCATTTTAAAATTTTAGATAAAAATATTATGTATGGTCAATGGTTATTCATGGCCAATTTCAATCTCTAAAGGTTAATGAAAGTTAGAAGTTTGGTATTGTCCACGATATCCCACACATGCCCTTCTGTCTCTGTCTCTATCATTCAAGCATTTATCCATTAACTGGTGTTTGTGCTGATACTGCATCATTTTTTTTCCAGTCGATCGGCTCTGGCTCGTACACAGGAATCTCAATTGTTTGCTGCTTGCAAGGATGGACAAGGAATCTGCCGCGATCTCACTTTCTCATGAATGCTGCTTGTTTTACTTCAGTTTGTGTCTTAATGAAAGAGGTTTCAATCAAAACTGGATGATATAGTTCCTTTGCTGGTCACGATTTAGATGGTTCTGATCCTTCTTGTGTATGGTTCAGAACGATAAACGGGATATTATGTTGTGTAAAGAGATTTCAAATCGTGGCCCTTTCTTGTAACATTTTGTAATCCAACTCTACCACTACCCATGTAAAATTTGAAGCATCAAAGGAAAATAAATACATATTATGACAGCAGAAACACTGCATGATTTTATTCTGGCCCCGTTGTTTGTTTGTTTTTCATTGATGAATGAAATCTAAGCGGGTGATTGGAGTAAAGAGTGGTAGTGAAGAATAAGAAGTTATGAAGTCTAGAGAGTTGTGAACTATTGGGTCCCACATTGTAAAGAGTTGAGTTGATAAGATATAAAATTGATGTTTTTTTTAGTAGTGAGACCTACCAACTCCTTGGGACAAACGAGTAGTGGAGTTTACAACTCTCTACTTCCAAAATCCTTGGCCCAAACACAACCTAAAGAGTACAAAATGACCTCCACACACGGGATTACAAAAGATTCTTCTAATTAGATACAAGAAAATTTAACTTATAACCATTGAGGGGCCGCTTATTTTTACATAAAAAAAAGGGCATTGAAAATGGATTATTCAAGCCGTGGAGCTTTATTTTTCATTGAAAATCCTAGAATTCCTCTCATACCAAATCTTCCAAAGAAGGGCTTTGATAATGCAGTCCCACAATAGCCCTTTCATTTCCTTGAAAGGGTGATTAGTGAACAACATTCTAACCCATGCAATAGTGTCCAATTTGTTTTGTATTGTTTATCTTAAGTTAAATTTGTGCACGTAGCTTCTAAAGATTACTCAGATAACTTATAATGTTTAGGATACCACCTGATTAGAGAACTTAAAAAAAAAAATACAAAGGACACAAGTATAGGAATACACTACTATATCAAGAGAAGTTACAATATACCAATAGTCTTTCGAAAGAACTCTCTCCCAAAGTCCCACAATGAAAACTCTCACCAAAATCATTCACACCTTCTAAGGTCAATGACTCTTGTTCTTTATAGTCAAGACACTACTAGGTAATGACCCATAATACCTCTTACTAATATCATGCTAATCTTATCCATATATTCTTAAATAATACTCAAATAAACAAAGCAAGGAGAAACAAAACTTAGAGCATATGAGAAAAAGAAGAAACATAAAGGTTGACTAGTGTTGTTCATGGTCTAACATGGCTTGCCAGATTATGAGCAGTTTGGTTGCATCTTTGATTTGTGAGGAAACCTTCTATCATCCCACTTCGTTGTTTATCTAGCAGGACATCAACGATAGGTTGTAGCACGTTGAAAACTGATTCTTTACTGAAAGCAATTTCTAAAGAATCAAAGAATCCGCCACCCCAAATCGGGTGGAGACTGACCTTAAGCACAACACCACCATTTGAAGTTATAAAACGCTCCGACATCGTCTTCCTGCATGAGAGTTTCTGACAGATGATTGCTGCATCCATATTGCACTCGTAAGAATTGTCCAACGTCCACGGCACCTCAGCTTCATGATGGAGAGCCACCAGTTGTCTGCTGCTAGCCTGTCTTCCTCCTTTGAATTCAGATCCTCCACGCCAGAATCTGACATTAATTTTCCATGGAAGTGATCATTCAAGGAAAGAATAATGCATTTATGGTAAGGAATGCTCAAAGTTCTGGTATGGGGTTCAACAAAATTCGAACTCCTGGTGTGCGCATGTCCCTTGACATGACTATTACAATTTCTCTGTAAATACCTGCAGTTGTGAAAAATGGTCATATGGTAAAAAAACTGGCCAAAGTGAAGTACAGAGCCAAAGCCAGTCTAAGAAAATATTCCCTAGGTTACTACATATCAGAGGAACCGACCGTTGGTCTTTCCATGGATTTGAACAAGTGTATATCATGTATAACATTATCACTTTCGACTCTGAACACCTTCCTGGACTAAAATTTGAGGGCTAAACAGTTATTTTCAGATCCCATTTCCTGCACGTAATCGAACTTTCAGGTGTCTGTCTATATTTCCTCGAAAATAACGATATTAACAATGCGTTGACTGTTTTTTCTTTTGTAATATAGGAAGAATAGATGCTTGTAAAAGAAATCCAGAGATGGCAGCAAATTAGTTATGTAATTTTGACCACCCAAACAACACACTAACAATCTTAAAGGGGCTGGATGAAAATGATAAACTAACGTCCTACTTTTATTTCCTTCATTCAAGTATTGTATTGACTAGGAATGTATATTTTGTTTGGCATTACCTCCTAGTATGGATTCCTTTTACATCTCTCTCTCTGCTTTCAAATTTTATTCCTAGTTGCAAACTCAAAGCGGCTGGATGAAAATGAGAAACTGAAATTTGTTTACCTCAAGCTTTTGTAGTCACCAGGCAAACGCATTCTCTTGGTAACATCAAGCTATGGAAAGTGTGAACCAGTTCCCTACATGAATGGATTGAAGCCCTGCAGCAAGACACATCAGAAGATAACTAAGACTCCGTTTTTATTCCTAGTACATGAAAGTTTCTCCAGAAAACTCACGTAACGAATTGCAACCCCTTAAATTTGAAAATAAAAAGGAAAGAAAGTACAAATATGTCTTGTATCAAGATTAATGTATAACTGCCTTTTTCATTGTCCTCCTGGAAGTGTAAACTTGATATGGATCGTAAATACAACATTATGATCATGAAAAACAAATCCTTTTAAACATAAATTGAGAAATGAAATTTATTTTACCAAAGCAAGCTCTCTTGAAGTCTGCGATTTGTTACTCCTTTCCAATCTTATACTAGAATCCTCCACACCATGATGGAGAGGCTCCATTACTTCTGAATGCATACGATTGTTAAGGATAATAATACATTAGCAAAACCCCAGTAGTTTAAGATCGTTAACTATGATCTCCTAGCACAAGTAATAATATCCGAAGTATTCAATTTATAAGTTGCAACTTCAAAACTTACCTTACGTCCCCAAGCAGAATTTGATGGTCATTTCCTATCTGCATAGCAGTATCTATTATAACATCCGCTGCAGCAGTTTGACAGATTAACTATGCTAAAAGAATTATGTACCATAAGAAATTAGGAAATAAAGTTTACAAACAATTTCCAGACCCTTGTAGAATAAAAGGCTGATTTATTTCAAATATGAACTTATGTACAAGAGGTATCATTCTCTGATCAAAAAGCTACATGAAGGATACTGTGTACCCTAGATATCACTATGACTATACTAACTTGTAGCTTGAACAAGACTATCTTTACAGTCAAAGTCACCAACTAAATACAGGAGCAAAATTCCAAACATCCGAAAGATTTACTTGAAATAACTTGAAGAGGAGCCTCAAAAGAATCTAATAACCTAATTTGGATCGGTAGCCAATAACTATGCAACTACCAGTCACTCTTAACGTAGGATTTCCCTTTAGTTTGTAAAGTATTAATAAACAAGACTTGAAGACTATACAAGGAAGGCAACTTCAAACCATCATATTTAAATCTGAGAGGTCATCCATTGGAATCTCAAGGCCCATGAAGTCTTGATCTTGCAAACCATCCTCATCAATATTTAACCATGAACCCAGATCCTGACCCTGGCCATCAAGATCATCAGGAACGCCTAATACATCCATTCCTGGTAATTGAAGATTAGATAAATCTATGGAGTCAGGGTCATCAAGTCCATCCAAGCCAAATTGATCCTTTTCTTTTGAACCACCAGTTGAAGTACTCGATTTTGGTACAGGAGACAATGTTAATTTTGGTTGCTCTGGCATCTTGCCTAGAAGGCCATTAACAGAAATTGATAATTGGGCAGTTTTGTGCTTAGGCTTTGTCTTAGTTTTCCTTTCCCCTTTAGTATTTGATAATGCTGGCCTACCAATTTTGGTTCCGTTTCTAGATGACACCTCTCTGTTATGTCCTTTACCATCTCTATCCCTTTCACTCCTCTTCCCTTTTGCACTGCTTGAAATACAACTCCCAATTACTGACGGGGCACCTGCATTACCGACATCGTCAAGCAACAGTTCTCTCTTTTTCACTCTGTTTGACCATATTTCTTCTCTTCCGGTTGTTCTCTCAGCTTGGTGATTAGCAGGTGGAAGCACATTGCCAGAGGTAACATCGTGGTTTTCCACATTCTGACTAAAGTGTGAAGGGCTATTCTGTGAACCTGCCAAAGCTGCAGAAGAGAGATGATATTATAGGTGACTTTTGCTAAATCAATTTCGCACCCAATATGTTATTTAAAAAAATCACACACAATATACATGAAAATAATGGAAAAAATATCAAATGAAAAGAAAATCAGAATGACAAAAATAGCAATATTGAGGTTCATGTTGAAGATATCACAGGATTATTCACAGAATTTCGCAAATTTCTACAAGGCAACTTAATACACACCTGAGACTCTGGCATCCAGAGATTGAATGGAGGCATATGATTTCTCCGATTCACCCTCCACAGGATCTGATTGTCTTTCACCATTGGGATTCACAGACCAGGAAGAATATATCTCTCTAAATGAAGGCTCACTGAAGAAGCTCTTTCCTGTATCCTCAAATTTATGACATCGGTTCAATGTTCTTTTAACAAATGCCAAGGCAGCTTGCTTTGCCATTTTGTTATTGGAACTCTTTCCACTAGAGGCATTAGAAACTTTGCAAGCCTGTTCAGCAAGAATTTTGTAACTTATATTTCCATACAGAGAGGATAACAAAATATGCAAGATTTAAGAGCATAATGGGCTTGTGTATCAGTGGAGTTGAAAGAAAGCGCTCATTCTCAACAAATCAAGCAAAAATTAAAAAATGTAAACTGCCAACAAAAATTTAATCATTCATCTCATACTTCTGCTAAAAAATAAAATAAAATAAAACCAGTTAATAGTTCTCATTCTAGGGGGAAAAGAAAACAGAACAAGTATGTAGAATAAAAAAATTTCTTTGTCCATTTCCTATTACGTCTTCATCAATTATCTGAAACCACTGTCCAACTTTAAAAGGTTCACGTATATCATATACGGCTTGCAGCAGTCACAGGGAGTTCATGTGCTTAATTAAGGACAATGGAGTAAAAGTGAAACTCATAGGAAAAGCCAACAAGTTTGCAAAGCTAACATATATAGCTGAGAGGGAAGATTACCATATACTTCTCGTAAGCCATTGCAACAAGTTTATCCATGGCAAGTCTTTCAAACTCTCTGTAGGGATTTAAAAGATGTTTTTAACACCTTGAATATGCTGAAGATTTGATGAAAGTTAAAATGCTACTATGCATTAAATAGTCCAAAGAGAAAACTATACTTTTCTTGAAGCTGCTTCGTGCCCAAGGCAGACTGTAACAGTTTGTGGAGCAAAGAGTTCTTTCTTGAAACCTAATTGCATCAATGAATGAAACCAGCAAATTGCTCAGAAAATGATATATTGTAATTTTACCACAATGAGCTGAGAATTATAATCAAAATGCAGGTACCAAGCCACGACAAGTATATAGATATAAGTGTAGCAAGAATAGTTAAAATGTGCAAGTTTTAACTCAATGAGTAAAGGAATACCAGCTCATTCTTCTTCTCTTCCAACTGACGGATGTTGTTAGTGATCTCTTCCTCCTCTATCTGTAACATTTCAGGCTGAAAAAAGCACAGACCATTATTTCAATTTATTTATAATTACAAGGGATAAAACTGAAAGAATGGAATCATCACAAAGTATATGTAGGAGCGAAAACTTAATACATGGCTTACAATGGAATAAAACGAATATGAGATTTATACCAAGAGCCACATCCATTTATGTCTAGCATTGATACTTCTAAGACATTTGGCAGTTCCATAACATTTATTAAATAAGAAAAACATGTTTTCATATGTTCACTTTAGGCTTAGGATTGCAGGGACCTACAGTATTGGCGAGTCCTTATAATATATATAAGTTTAAAATATGAACAGTGAACTATTTATACGACGTAACATGATTTTAATATTTAAAAGAGAACTCACAAGTCCAATTTTAACACTTGAGTTAGAAAATTTCAGCAAGCAGTTAAATGTTAATTGTTCATTCACATAAAAACCACTTCTGGTATTGAACAAGATACATAAGTAGCCATCAGAGAAATGTCTCTCTCTTTCCTCTATTGAAGAATTAATTCGTTGAATGTAAACATACCACCGAATCTGGGAAAATTCCAATACTTTGAATCTCCAAGAGAAGTTTCTCATTCAACGGCATGTCTTCATACTGAAACTCTGAACAGGCCATTCCAGGCATCAAAGCTTGATTAGAGACCAAGCCATTCAGGGAATTTGAGAAGTTTAACATCATCACAGAGTTTGGAATGCCCTGTCTATCTGTTTCAGGCATGTATTGATCTGATCCTGATCCTCCTCTTATGTTATAATCATTATTAGCAGAATGCCCAGAAAACTGAGAACTGGGAGAAATTTCGTGACTCAATTTGTTTGGTTCAAAATCTTCATCTAACTCAGACATTCCATATCTATCGAACTTGGTGTCCTCACTTTCGTTGTCAGCCATCTCCTCTGGAATTAACGAGGCTAAGAGTCTCTGGTATAAAGGAATTACAGTATGATCTTTTGACTCTTGAATGATATGTTCTAAAGGAACTTCTCCTCTTGCTTCATTTTCAATGTGCTCAAAATTATCGTGACTAATATTGTAAGCGTCCTTGTCTGAAACAACTTTTGGCCCTGATGCAGCACCTTCAAGATCTCGCTGAAAGAGAAACCAAGCAGGAACCTAGAAAAATTAAGATAGTCTTTTTTTTTTTTCTCTATAAGAAAAAAGTTAGGATAGTTTTGACATAAAACTACAGCAGTTATTAAACCATAACTAACTCGGATGGCAATCTACAAAATGATTTGTTCAAAGAAACCAAGCATGAAAAGGTAATTAAAACAATCGGAGCTCAGATGGAATAGAACACTACTGCTGGATGACTAGAAGCAGAGAAAATTTCAAAAGCCTCATATTTTAGAAAGATTACGCAATCCGCTAAAATGAAAGTTCTGATTATTAGTTTCAGCTCAATAACCTGAAATGAAACCAAACCGTGAGTGTGTCTCTCCCTCTATCTTTTACTTAATCAAGGTGCAGAAATATAATATTTTATATTCATAGCGCTGCAAGAGGAAAATAACCATCTTTGCAGTATCTGCTGGATTAAAATAAAGGGGTAGAAATAGAAAAGAAAAGTAATAGTAGATAAAAAAAGTAGGCCATACTTGCTTTCTTAAGTGCACAATATCTGCTTCAGATATAAAACGAAAGAATTGCTCCATCTGTCTCCAAAATGGGCAGAAAAAAGTGCGACCTGTTGCAGCAGTGTGATTAACATATGCAGCATGAAAGATAAAATAGCATTTAACATTCAGTTTCTTATTGAAAAGAAAAAAGGGAAAAGAACACATTTAACATCTGTAGAGAAACATGGTTGCATGCAATCTTAAGAACAAACCAGGATTTGTAACAGCATTAGCAGCAGCCAATAGCTCTTCATGCCCATGATCTGATCCAACTAAGACAAGTCAACCAAACATGATTAGACAAAGGGCGATATGAGGGAGGATTCTCACACTAACAAAGAAGCTGATGTTCAAAGCTGAAGTACAATACCAAGAAAATCTGTCCCCACATTGACTGCTGAATGCTTTTGACGTTTATATGCCTTGCGGTCAGTAAATTTCCTAGTAGGTGGACGACCTGCCTTGCTGAGTGGAATTTGAAAAATAATGAGAATTTTGAAACTAAATGAAATATCGCAATGACATTTCTTAGATAAGCTAGAAACTTTATGTATACAAAATATGTCTAACCTTTCAACTTTATCAAATCCAAGTCTGGCACTTCTAAGTTGTTTTGCAGTTCCTACAGCATCAATCTTCTCAACTGTCACTGGCACGAGAGACCTAGTGGAAGTAAAAGCACGGCCAGTTCTCCCTTGTCTCCGAACCCCATCTCCTATGTCTTCATCAACCAACTTAGTCTTCCTAGTCGGCAGAACTAAAGCAGGTACCTTTTGAACACCTTGTTCAGATTTATCATCTAAATCGTCCGATTTTCGAGTCTTCTCTCTAGATTTGATCTCAGCAGCCCCAGATTCCTCGCTTTCAGATTGGGCAGCTGAGGATAATGGTTCACCTTTTATTTTCACTTGCTGTGGAGAACAACCAGACATGCGTCTACCAAATCCCAAGCCAGTATCATTGCCCACAACATCAGATGTGTTATCCAAAGGATTATCATCATTGCTGGAAACAATAGGAACCAGATTGGTCCTCCTTGCAATGCGGGAGATCTTCTGTGGTCTCTGGCTTGCCCAGTGGGAAACTGGAGGGGATGAGGACCGCATTGTTGTCATGCGCTTCCGATTGCTCACACCAGCAGCAGCAGCAGTAGGCTTATTTGTGCAATTTGACATATCCCAATCATTAGAAGCAACTGCTCTATGAACAACCGGGGAAAATTTTGGAGCAATGCCTGAACCGGACCGCGGAGCACGAACAGATGGATTCACTTTAGCATTTGATGTAGGACTGGTCGAAACAAAGTCGTCGCGGACATTTGACCTACCAATTGACAGATGGAAAATTCATCCGTACATGATCAAAATAGAGGAAACAGAGGTGAAGGACATTTTCAAATCTCAATTTGTAATAATGCTTGGAAAAGTGTTTAAACCAACTAAGATCCAAGAGTTAAACAGAAGGAAAATGCATGTGAAAGGGGGGAAAATGTAGCAAAAGGATTCAAAGGACCATGCAATCAGTGGCTTTGACCATTTTAAAAAATGAAAATATTTTTGTATAGCAAGGAAGAGATATACTTATTAACACCCCGGAGATTCACTCTTTCTTTGTCTGAACCAATAGAATTATCTCTCCTGTCATTGACAAGGGAATTGCTGTCCAAATCAGTCCTGGACATGGATGAACGAATACCCAAGCCATTTTGTTGGGCAACACCATCAGATTTTCCAACAGCAGAAGCTCCATTAGCAACCCCTGGCCTATAAAACCCACATTATAATTATCACTCTCCAAGGGGCAATTCTCGACTATGCAAGCTTCAAGCATAGAACCATAGTATGAAGTAAAATATAAGTGGCAAGGATTTGCATGCATATTCCAGCGTCATCTTCATCAGAAATATCACAGATATTTATCTGAGTATATGACTAAATGTGTCATTAGACCATAACTAATTCAATCTTTACCAAAAATTTAGTCATCAAATTGATACATAAATATATGTCATTACGCCACATGGTCAAATAATGACTATAAGAGGGATGTTTACAAGACTTAAGAAGTCATACCTAAACCCATGGCTATCTTTATTTATTCGTGATCGAGCATCAGAAACAGGTCTTTGCTGTAATTGTTGCTTAACTTCATCATAGCTATCTACTGGTTTCGTTGATTGACTGCTTGAAGAGACATCTGGCTTCATTCCAGATCGCTTTTTCTTCATTTTTGACTTCTCCCAACCATCGACGCCAATTGATAAACTCCTATCTTCACCTGGAAGACCACCACTATTTGCAAGCCTTAGTGCATCTCTTTCCCTATCTGCAGCTCCAGATGGTCTCACAGGAGGATTACCACGAACATCCATCTGTAGATTATGAAACCATGAAGAATTTCACATAAATCTCAGCACAAATGTATGGATAACTACAACATATTAATAACATTGTGAAAAATCTAGTAGTAATCAAGATATATTTAAGTATGACATAAGATTTAAGCAAGAAATATATGGGTAGCAAAGATTTATCAAACATAAAACGGCAAGAAATTTTGGACAACTACAAAAAACCATTGTAATGAGTTAACCGTATAAAACATACATATACAAAACAAAAAAGGGTAAAAACATTGAATAAAAAGCCATAATAGCACATAAATACGTAAGAGATATAAGGTACAAACCCCCCTTGCATCCACCAGAGAAGTTCTTGGCCGTTTATTCGGCAAAGCATTTTTTATTCGTTCTTCAGATTTCTGCATCTCATGTTCAAAAACACCAGTAGTGATTGCATGACTCTGATTTCCAAACTTACCAACTTGCCCCCTAGCTGACCGCTCACCAGATAAAATGAAATTGGACCGCTCATTGTTATAACCTTCTAACCGGGATCTCTTTTTTGGTACACTTGGGAAAAACTTGTTAAATACAGATAAGGCTTCATTGAAAATTTTCAAGCGTTCCCTGAAGAAAATAAAAAACCAAAGGATCTGAGTCATCTGACAAAGAAATTGGACAAATTCTGATCCAAAATACAAAGTTTATGAAGAGTTACCTGGCTTTGATTGAGCACTCACGTAGACTAACCTTCATCCGTTTGATTTCTTCTGGCATCACAGATGATGGCAATCTACCTTTTGAAGAACTAGATGGAGAATCATCGGGTGACATACTAAGAGCAAGTTGTAACTGTCTGCTGAAGTCCCCCTGACGATTAGACTTTTCATCTGTAGCAACCAACTTTCGACCAAAATGCAAGCATTGCAAGAAATTTAAAACATCCCCTTGTGATACAGCAGAAGCACTTCTCGACATATTTGGAAGAGAAGATAAATTTGGATTCTCCAAACTCTCGCGAAAGCTACCAGATCTGTCCAGTGGAACGGCCATGTGGGCTCCACGTTGCCCGCTAGAGTGTAATGGTCTATCGGGGCTACTTGAAGTGAATTCAAACTTGCTAGACATCACCATCAGGTTAAAGTCCATGCATCATCCATGCCATAGCAAGCAAAGTAACACACACCAAGGAGTTTCGGACTCATACTTTGAAACAAAAAGATGGTTTACCTATCCAAGATTGTAAGGAAAAAAAATTAATAAGGAATGAAGACGAGGACAGAACTTCACACCCTAATATTCAGAGAAAAAAAAATTACTAGCATTTCAGTACATAAATACAGGAAAACATACTTGACTAAGAAGCACAGCTCTGGAATCCTTTTGAATGATTATCCCAATTTAAGGAACGCGGACTTTGGATCAGAAACTAAAGATTGTCTCTACTATTTACTCCCTAGTCCCAATCACTCAACTCCTTGCGTCCTCTTAAGGAACGCGGACTTTGGATCAGAAACTAAAGATTGTCTCTACTATTTACTCCCTAGTCCCAATCACTCAACTCCTTGCATCCTCTTAAGGCCAAGAGTTTTAACTAATATAGAATAATAAGATGAACCTACCTCAACAAAATAAAAGACCAATTTTCTGAATTAACTGGAGTAAAATACTTTTAGTCAAGAAGATATTTCATTGAAAAGATATTTACATAAGAAAAGAGATGGGTGAAGATAAAGGCTGTGATTATATAATTGGTTCACTAAGTAGATAAATTGTGCCCAAGTGTCAGAAATATTTTCCTGCTCCAAGACAATCTTGTATTCCCACAATATATGAACCAAGGTACCTGTAGACACCTTTTATATCCTTGCATCTGTGGAACTCACTTCTACAGGCATAACTTGCTATATTACATTGTCTACTAGCTACTGGTTCTTGACAACCTCTCTCGGATCCTATGTTTATGTTCAAACTTTTCCAGCATAATAGTCAATGATTCATACTTAACCAAACCCAAGGATACTGACATTGAAGTGTGAATCCATTTTTCAAAAGTGAAACTATCTGTTAGTAAAAACAAATACAAGAAGAACCTCCAGCATGATCAAGTTGCAAAACATGTAAGACAGAGAACACTTTTATCCCACCACACACTGGCGGTCTTTAGAATCAAAATCCCATCTATATTTCATTCGTGTAAACAAGCACACAATTTCCAGTAAAGTATTGCATCTATGAGGATCTTAAATATTTGTAAGATGAAAAATTATGGAAGAAACTCAACTTTTCTAAAGATACAGTTGCAGAAATTCAATGCGCTCAAGCTACGGCGATTGAACATGTGCAGATACCTCTCCCCTCCAACGACTACAAATAACCTCATAGACACTACTCTTTGAGTTCAATAACATAAGTAAGTAAAAATTTGAACCTCTAACAATACCTTAACTAGTTGTGTTATACTCCGGTTGGCCATAGACACCACTTTTTAGAAATCGTAAAAGTAAAAATGCACTATAGACATGGTTGCAGTTTCGTTAAACTAGTATTGTGTGACTATACCAGCAATACTAAAACAAATCGACCATAATCAAAGGGAAATAGTATTAGACAAAGATTGACTTTAAAAGTTAGCATAATAGTTTAGGGGGAAAAGACAAGGTTACCAACCATTTCAGGCCGCCATAGTAGAGAAATCTAAAAAAGCACGCAGTTGGATCAACTGATGCATTTCAACACATATATGGCTAGCCTAGTGATTAACAACACCCCAATACAGTTCATTAACGTTCCAATCACTTGGAGGGTCCAAGATCCAAAATTCACAAATTGTAATAAAAATGGACTAAAATCTATGTTCAAAGAAAACAAGTAAATAAAAATTTTCAACTATAAAATATCTTTAATTTTAGGAGATTTCTACATTTCATTTCCGGAAAGAACCAAGTTTCATCGTACAGTATTCCACTCCGTATCTGCAACTTTTACATCTTTTCCATGGCATTTCCATTCATAAACTTGACTCCAATAACCAACTGACATACCCATCTAGATTCCGCTAGAAAAGTATTTCCAGCTCGAAGCTCCAAAAAAATAATTACAGAACGTTTCCCTTCTACTTCGTTGACCTTATGTTAATTACACTTTATTTAATAACTACCGAACCAAAAATAAACAGAAAACCGCGCATTTGAAAGAAGGAACCCTAGAAGCTAAATTCCCCAGATACATAAAACACCTCCAATCTAACTTCAAACAACCAGAAATACTAAGAAATATACAACAAAATTACGATAATTCAATTCGATTAGAATTATAAATTAAACTAAAAAAGCGAAATGAATCTACCTCAACTTCCAATCCGAAATTAATCGTCGGTATTCGTGCTCAACTCGAGCTACTACGATCCAGGACATTCAAGGGTTTGGAAAATTCCTACAGAATCGGATAATACTAAAAAAAATTCAAAAAAAAAAAAAAAGAACAATTTTTTTTTTTCATGTACGAGTTGAAGCTCCAGATTGAAGGTTGTTCATGCGAAGCCATGGAGGAGGAAGCTCATTGCTTTGATCGGCAATGAAAATTGTCAGGGCTAAATTACGAGTATGCCCATGCTACTATTTGGCCTATAAATTAAAATTGGTGTTGGGAATCGAGTATTTTGGGAAGATTGTGGTTGGACCGGGTCGAACCGGCTTTTCAAGCTTGGTTGCGGTGATTGTTTGAGAATGCGAACCGGAAGATGGACTTTGAACCGGATGAAAATTAGTACTTTGCAAGAAGAGTACATCACGTTTCTATTTTTGTCCATAATTTTTTATTTTCTTTTGCTTAATTCATATTAAACCAAACATGTTACATTAATTATGAGTTACTTTATATAGTTCACTTTATATATTGGATAGTTGTAATTGTACTTTAATAATTAAGATTAATTTATGCTTGAAATATGTATATATGGAAAATTTTCATAGATAGAAAAAATGTCAAACTATTTACAAAAAAATAGCAAAAAAATTAATAGACATTGATAGACTTCTATCAACATTTATCAGTGATAGACTTCTATCATTTCTATCACCGATAGATCCTTATAGATTTTCTATCAACATCTATCACAACTATCTAAAAATTTTGTTATTTTGTGTAAATAGTTTTCCTTATTTTTCTATTTTTAAAAATTTTCATATATATATATATATATGTTAACTGAGTTGTATAGTTTATAATTTATATGGTTGTGTGATATATATACACACACAGAGAGGTTGGAGGTCGTACAATAGGAGGCTTTCAGTTTGGGAGATTTAGAAATGTAATGTAGGAAACTTACATTACAAATATACGTTTTTTTTTTTTTGTTAAAATATTGTTTTAGTCCCTATGCTTTGAAGTTTGTTCAATTTCTTAATTGTTGTAATTTCAATATATTTTAAATTTAGTATCCACTGCTAATTTATTGTTGGTTTTTGAAGAAAACAAACTTATTGTTATCTATTAGCAATTTTACTATAAATTTTGAAAACGTATTCACATATTATATTTTCTTGCAAGAAAATTATTGTTCTTATTTAACCATTTTCGTTATAAATGAACTTTAAGGGACAAAATTTAAGATTTATTGAAAGTACAAATATTACAATTAAACAACTGAAAGTACAAAGACTAGAATTAGACAATTGGAGATATGCGGATTATAATTGAACAAACTTCAAAGTATAGGGACCAACATGGTATTTTAGCCTTATTATTTTTCATTTTACCTATGAGATTCAATTTGTTAATATCTTTTAATTTATATTCATACACCGTGACACATATATAGTCTTTCATAATTAAAAAAATGTATTAGTTTATCGTCAACAGAAACAAAAATAGAGTTTGTGAGGTAGAAGTTAATAAATATAGTGTTGATAATTTACTACAAAGTTGAATTGGTTTCATTATTCATGGTAAAAATGAGTTCATAAATATTATAGAAAGAAAATACAATAATTTTAATTTAGTTCTCTTGATAGAAGTCAATATTTGGCTAGTTGTAATTGCAAATATGGCTGACTATATATTTTTAAACATTTACTGTCTTTTTTTTTTCTATTAAAATATGAGTTTGGTATTTGTCCTTCAATTTCTGTCTTTTTCTACTTTGTAATCTCTATTTCATTTTAGTCTTTCAACCTTTGTCACTCTTCTATTTAGACATTTGACATTTAAGTTGCATATGTACCATATACATAAATATAGGAAGAACTTTTTAAACTCATAACATATACTGGAGTCACTGATGGTTAATTGCTGGCCCCTATATTGTCACGAAGATAAAATGTAATGAATATGAGTTGACCATTACATCATTATTCTAATTATTGAAATATCTTGAATCTGTTATCTAACGCTCCAGACGACCAAATACGGGGTCAGAGTCTAGGGGCGACACACTCCGTGGAGGTTCGGGGGCAACACCCCCAAAATCTAAGTTGTATTTGTAGTCATGTTATTTACAATTTTAGCCCTAGAGTTTAAAGGAGTGCACTATATAAACTCTCTAACCCTAGATGTGCCTCTCTTATTTGTAAGGGGTGTTTGGCCCCCAAGTTGGGTTTGGGTTGGGTGGATAAAAAAACTCACCCACCGTTTGGTTCACCAATAATTAAAAAGGTTTATTATCTCGTTGTTCGCATTAACTCACATTTCTCACCTTGTTATTCGTGTCAACTCTCCCAATTATTCCTCACCTATAATAATTACCAACTCAACTCAACTCTGCACCCCAAACGCCCCTTAATATGATATTTTATCTCTAATAATAAACTATTCTCTCTCTCGTTAACACTTTATTAATGAACCATGTAAATCTTTGTGTCGATTCTCTACTCTTTACGCTTTTTGTTTTCATTATTAATCGATTCCATAACATTATCGTAATACCATTTAATCTCTTTATAGTATATTTTCTTTAACATTCACAGACAACAAACCATAAGAAGGTGGTTGAAAAAGAAAACTTATAAGAGGAAAATGATGTATACATTAGGAACAAAATGATATATTCAACTTGTCACAAACAAAAGTGAACTTGTTTCCCAAAACAGAAGGGATATTGTGAACAACTTTGTGAAAAAAATGACATACAAGTATAGCTTTATGGATTGTCAATGCAGCAATACAATTTCTCAAATACAAAGGAGAGAAGAAGGAGGCAAAAAATGGGGCCCAGAAACTGCCACAAGAGAAGGCTAGTTTTTATCAGCCAACCTGGGCAGTCAAGACCTCAGAAAACTCATAATCTCAGACACTCCTAGGCAGCCATTTGGAGGGGAGGATCTTGAGTTTCTAAGCCAAAACTCTGTACATGAACTCTGCAAAACAATTTGGAACTTAGAAATTCCTTTGCTCACTGAAAAGTATGCAGGTGTTTTAAGTTTAAGCCATCATCTTCTTCAGACAGGTCTCTTTGACATTTTTACTGTGACAAAGCATCCCCTGATGATGCCAATATGGCATCTCTGTCATCTGGTGAGTAGGTGGTAGAGTAGTTATTCAATGCCGAGTCACCTATACAAGATGTTCGTGTTGGTAAGAAGCTCATCACAAAACAACGTCAAAGTCCGAGTTGAAATTGACAAGTATAATTTGCCTCAAATCTCTTACTTTTTGTAGAGTCAACGGACGAAGTTCGAATTGGGGTGGTGCTTGACGTCAAATCTGAAATGTGAGGAATTGGACAGACAAGAATGTTAGAAAGGTCATGGCATGTTTGGTCAACTCAAACCATCATTACAGAAAACATCAAATTATACAGATAAGTATGTGCATACTTATATTTTCATATAAGAGTTTGTCAGTATTCAATAGATTGAAGAATCAAGTGGTTAATAATGGGAGAAGAGGGCAAAACTAATTATTGATATATGGGGAATGTTTTTTAACCATACTCGAGTTACGTCATAAAACTATGAGCTTTGTAGAAAGTGGGGAAGAGAATATCTCTGCTTAGAAAGTAACCACGGTAAAAGGTTATATGCGTCATTGAAATCTGCCGCTTACAAATATGCTTGGGATATTTTCTAAAGATCCATTCGAGGAACATGGAGAGTAATCGAAGTAATGTTGCTAATTACTTCAACTAAGTTAGATTGAACTTTGAGGAATCAAGGCAGTCAACTCATATTATGAGATAACTTGATAAGAAAAAATATTTTTCAAAAGGTACATTACTTTCACAATTTTGCACACTGCACACTGCACACTGCAGTAAGTATGCAAGTTCCAATTTTGGTGAGAATAAAAATATTTAAGCTCTAGCCTGTTCAAAGAGAAATGATGACATATATATTATATCTCAGAGAGGTTACGATGCAGAAATAACTATAAAAGTAATGTAGCCGGTTGGAAAGATTAGGCCAAGTTCATGGCCAAACAGGGGAAATGCTAGCAACATAAGTTCCTTTATCACATAGAACAGATTGTTACACGTGTTATATGAGGGGGTGGGGAAGGGAGATGATTCACTCGAGAATGAAATTGGGAAAGATATAGATCTCTTACCAAATGAATGATGCAGCCCTTTGACAGCTTCAAAATTTTTGTATGTATAACCAACAAAACTGAGATCTTTGGGAGTCAACAGCATCTAATAAAAAGTCAGTGGAGACGATAAGATACCAAATACTTTTTAAGCTTTTATCAAAAGTTCAAACCAACTAAGTAACATAAACAACAGTAATTGAAAATGAGAAGAGTAAACACTAGATAGGTTTATAAATGTTTCATTCAAGCAATGGGGCAAAATATCATAGATTTTAAGAATTATCAAAATGGCTGATGGACACTATTATGACATAATGGAAGTTGCTCTTCATGTACGAAGATGTATTTTCTTTAGTTAATTGTATCAATTAATGCTCAAGAAAATTAATTATGTACCTTCCTAATTGGTCCAGATCCGGATCTAGTTGGCGGTGGATCAACCTATGACAGAGCAGCACCCTTGTCAGGATATAGAAAACTTGGTGAGGAGAAGATAGTTATTGCCAACAATCCAAGTACATAATTGCTCTATTTTGTTCCTTTTTATTTTATTTTATTTGTGTGTGTAAGAATTTCCTGTTGTGTATAGTATAAGCCAAAGCACATTATTTACAGAAACTGCATGAAATTTCTTGAATGAAAAAGTTGTCAATTATGAGTGGAATGGAACTTGATTATTATGGTAAGTTACGAGTGACTTCACTTGTAAGTTGTAAGTTGTATCTCTTGTAACATATAATATGTTCACTTTCTTTAATAAGAAAGAGTCCCATGAAGTGAGATTTAAACAAATACAAAAGATTATCTTGACCTCACCTCATCAAATTGCATAAAATTCTGCGTATCGAGTTCCCCATTGACCTCGGGCTTAAATGCCGCATCTACGTCATAGAGTTTGTCCCACTCGATATCTTTGAACCAAGGATGAGCCTAATAGGTTTGTTTGTCAATATATAGAACATTAAGAATAAAAACATCAGTAGATATCTAATTTGAGGAAAACTGCTATATACTGACCTTGATTTGGTCTGCACCCCCAGAACCGAGCCTATTCTCGGCATCACAAAGCAGCCTACTGATCATGTCTTTTGCTTCAGGTGATAATCTTATCTCATCAGGAAACTTTAAGTGATTTTTCCAATGCACAATCTGATATTTACCGAATTCAACGGCAAGCTGTTAGAATACCTCCTAACAAGAACACTCTAATATGGAAATATATGGATATATGTTGTAATATTATAAGAAAAGTAACAAAGTAACAAGATAATCTAGCCTTTCGAGAGGGTTAAGTCTCTCCTAAATTCCCTAAAGGAAATCCCACAAAATTCTTCACATCTTACTCCCAACCCACTCCCTCTATTTATAACCAAACGCGTTAACAAGCTTACTAGCGATTTACTAATATGCCCCTTACTAATAACCATACTAATAATCCTAATATAACCATAACTAGGGGTCTTACACAAGCATTAATTTAATCTGAACCACGAGATAAAAGGAAAATGACATATAAAGAATAGACAAGTTAGCATAATGGATATAAACTATACTCATTAAAAAAGAATGTTATCAAAGGAACACTCATAAAGTTCCTTTGACAGATGAACTCCTTTATGACAGTATTCAATGCAAATTATCTGATCGAAATATGAGGCTGCTTGTTCACTTCACTTGCTACTTGATTTCAAATACATGTACTAATAGGAATCCATTTTTATTGAATCCCTCACTGGTTTAATTAAATATTGCTATCGTCAGCGGTAGAACAAAATATGGAATGAGCTTATAAGTGCTCCAATAGAACTCAAAATAAATAGCTCCAATGGTCACATTATTCAAAGAAGAAAGCAAAAAGAAAAACAGATGTCCCATTCATAAACAAGTTCACAAGTGTAGTTTTAGATTTAACCTTTCGGCATGTTGTTACTGGATCATCAGAATAAAATGGTGGATAACCAACAAGCATTTCATACATTATTGCACCAAGAGACCACCTGCAACCAGGATATGTATAAGAATTTGTTCTCACGACGGCATTGAAGCAATTGCGATTGTTCGCGAGAAAAAATGGAAGATACACAGTAAGGTATAGGTATAGGGACCAATAAAGCAAACAAACCTTATTGAATGACAAGATTATAAATGATGTAATTTGAATGCAAAGAATTTGGTTAACTTAATTGATGGACATAAATTTCTAACATTCTAATGATGTTCGGCACAAGGAAGAGAAAGTAATTTTTTTTTTAACAATATGTGGGAAGGAAGATCGAACTTTACCTTGAGGTTGATAGTATAAGTTCATGTGAGTTGAACTATGCTCATGTTGGTAGGAAGAGAAAGTAATTAACTCTTTTTCGTGCATCTTTATGTTTTCATCTCTTTATTTTTCTTGGATATAGCAGGAAATTCGATGTAATGACTACTGTTGGAGAATTTCATTGGAAAATGCCATTGCAGTCAAATTGGATTAACTTACCAGTCACATTCCACACCGTAGCCTTTCTTTAGCAACACTTCTGGAGCTATGTAATCTGGAGTGCCAACCGTGGAAAATGCCTAGCATTAATAGACAACAATATAGAACTATAAGATGATAACAAAGCGCCATGAAATATAATCTGTGAAGATGAATGTTAATTTTTATTGGTTAAATTTGGCTATTTACAAGAAATGAGCCAACGAATTGTAACCATTTAGGCCATAAAACTAGTTTTTTGGTTAAATTTGAAAATATACATTGGTACTAAGGTGCTGAGAATTAAAATAAATAATTAATAAAACAGAAGGAGTATTAGTTTATTAGAACTAAAAGAGTGGCCTGCAAGGACCCTACCACTTGGATTCTCCATTCTCTAAAGCTGGAGATTGTTAATTGAAAAGTTAGCTTATGTTACTGAAAAGCATGTAAAAGAACACTAAATATCTATGGAACATGAAGAGAGTTTTTCTTGTACCAGTTTCCTTCTGTTGATCTGCCAATGCTGAAGTTGTTCGAGGGGGCTCTTCCAGCGCCTCCCACTTTTTTTACCTGGAACGCTGTCATCCACATCGACCGTGTCGTGCAAGTTTTCATCATCAAGGACTTCATTTTCATTTATAGCAGACAAATTTGTGCAGTCGAGAGGCTTGCAAAGACCAAAATCAGAGAGTTTCATATGACCCCTTTTGTCCAGTAGAAGGTTATCAGGTTTTATGTCTCTGAAAAATTAGACGAACTATGCATAAAGCACATTATAAAGTTGTGTGAAAACAGATAACCCCACACACGTGTGTATGTAAATATGTGCGTATATGCGGAAACGCATAATGAACTTGAAGATATTATAGATGCAATCTAGTTTGTCAGTGAATTTGCACCAACATAATGAACCAACCTGTGGATGTAGTTGTGTTTATGAATTGACTCTATAGCCAAAACACTTTGGGCGACGTAAAATCTCGCTACGGTTTCCGTCAAAGTTTCCTCCCTTATGAGTAAGGTCATCATGTCACCTCCTGGAAGATACTCCATGATCAGATACAAGTATTCAGCATCTTGGAAGGAATAATAGAGTTTCACAATGCAGTGACTCGCAACTTCTGCAAGTAAATTCCTTTCAGCTCTGACATGTTCAACCTATGTTGTAAATAACTGATAAGTGAGAGCAGGTAAACCGAACGTTCTCATAGTGCAAAAGCTATAGAATTGCATAACTGAATCGATTCAACAACATTGCTCTTGGAAAAGCATGTAACTAAGCATGATCTTTTCCACAATGGTTCCGATAACCATTCTGAAATTGAACAACTTTTCAAAATCAAGTGAAAGGGTTTGTCCTTTCCAGTAGCATGCTCACCACAAAAAGTATTACAAAAGAAATTATTAGGATAATAATGATTATGATGGAAGTTGGAAGTAACTTATTTTATTATAGTATACTTTCTGCAGATTCTCCTCGCCAATATGAGTGCTTATCAAATGCAAGCCAATGCCTGGTTGCATTATTTTTAAGCATTCCAAAAGAAAAGGGATTATGGGCCAGAATTGTGGTTCAGTATAAATAAGAAGGAAAATGAAGTCTACATCGACAGTAACTGATGTAAACTCAAATGAGATTCAAAGAATAATTTTATTCAATGCTTTGCAAAGGAGAACAACCAGCCTTTAAATAGGAATAACCGGCTGGACAAACTGATAACTAACCCCCAACTAACAAAGAAAACCAAGATCCCTAAAGAAATAAAACTAATGAGTCTTTCATACAAAAGATCAACAAGAATGTTCAAGAATAAAACATCCTAACCCAAGAAAGACACAAAACAGTCAAGAATCAAATGAGTTACATCAGGAACAGAACTAAAGGACACAAATCTTACTGAAAAAAACAGAAGCAAGAAATGATTCCAGTTCATCCCTCTTCAAAGATGGAAAGGTCTTGGGAAATTGATGAAACCCCACAGGCCATATCTAATGGTAGAAGATTGTCGGTATCTGAGTCGATCATTCCGAATATCTATTTTAAGTTTTCTCTTTAACAAAGGAAACTGGTATGTTTACCCAATAAGGAGAGTAACAAAGCAGGAAGAAAAATCAATGTCTGCTTTGTTGAACTTTCTTCTCATCTAAACAATTCTCTTACAACATTCATTGTGAGAGAAGCATTCATACAAACATGGTATGACAAAAATTTAATAGAGATATTTCATAGAAGTTGAAATTACCACATACAAGTCAGATCTTACCTGTCCTCTGCTCAGCATTTCTGATTTCTTCAGCTTCTTCATGGCATATATGTTGCCTGTTTTCTTCTCCCGACAAAGTCTGACCTGTAAAATAATACTGAATATACATTAAACTATGTTAACTCCCAGAAGGAAAGTAAAACTAAAGTGGAAATATTTGGAAAACATAACATGTTTGGCTAAAAAAATCATGTTCATAGCAAACAACTTGTGGACATATTTTATTTGTGTAGACTTAATCCAATTATATAAATCATTTTAGTTCTCAAGAGATATTAACAAAAAAGTAGCGTAATAAAATTGTACAGAGAGAGCATTTGGAATATTTACAAGAAATTGTTCTAATGATATGCCACAAAATTAATAATTTCTATTTCCAACCTCCCCAAAAGCACCTCGGCCAATAATTGTCAAAAGGTTGAAATCATCAACACAAATTTTATGCCTTTTCAGCCGTATATATTGAGTCTCCGTGCGCTCCAAATCCTTCCATAGATTAATTTGTTCTTCTTCTGAGACATCTGAAGATGCCAACTTCTTTTCAAGCACGGAGCGCCTACAAATATTATAATAAGTTAAGAGAAGCATGCCTCATTTATTACAGAATCCATAATTTAGTACCCAATGTAATCAACAAACTACATGGATGCAAGTACAAATGCCAAAATCGTTTTCAGTGGAACATTATATCGAGCAGGCAACAGGAAAATGAAAGCCGAACAAAATATCATACATTTTACTGAGTTTCTGCCCCAAAGGTGGGAAACATGTTAGATTCAAACTTTTCAAGAACAAAGATTGTGTGGTTAGATAGCAGCCTCTGGCCTTGGACTTCAACTTGAGAGGTCAAAAACAATGTGAACAGGTAAAAGTCGAAACACTCACAAGTGATTAAGGGCCCGTTTGGATTGACTTTCTAAGTGTCTATAACATTTTTTTTTTGCACTTATAAACACTTAGAAAGTCAATCCAAACGGACCCTAAGAGAAGAGACAAGACAACCTATATGCTAAAATTCTAGACCCATGTTTATTAGGTAGAAATTTGTAGATTATAGTCTGAAACTATAATATTTGATGGTTCAAACATTTCATGCCCACTCAGTTGAGTTTAAGGGTCTCTGCCACCAAGCAAACACTTCTCAATTGCATAAATGAATAGGAAGCGAGAAAAAAATGCAAACAATTCTAGACATCAATTAGGCCCCGTTTGGTAACTATTTGGTTTTGTAGTTTTTGGTTTTTGAAAATTAAGCATATAAACACCCCTTCTACCTCTAAATCTTGATTTGTTATCTACTTTCTACCAATGTTTTAAAAAACGAAGCCAAGTTTTGGAAACTAAAAAAATATTTTTGTTTTTGAAATTTAGCTAAGAATTCAACTCTTTTACTTAAGAAAGATGAAAACCAAGCCAAGAAATTAAGATAATTTTCAAAAACCAAATACTAAATGGATGCCAAACGAGGGCCTTAGCAAACCGAAATTCTATAATCGAGCGATCAATTCATCAGCTTATTCTAGCATCTTGCATCTACCAGCATTCATTCTTTGAAGGACTAAGGGAGGAGGAAAACCACTCTTTCACGTACCACAAATTGCATAAACACATAGTGTGTCCTCTTGCTAATTCCACAACACCTGAAGAACATACTAAGATGTATTTCCTGTTACTTAAAAATTTAAAATGGCATGCACTTTGGATTGTAAAAGGATCACATAATATTTCACCTTTCATTAAGACAAATGAAAGAATGCAACTGGACAATACAAAAAAAAAAAAAAAAGGATCTTATACGCCCTGAAAAGTAATTAAGTCAAAATCTAAAAACTTCGCCTTCCTAACTAACACATAATTTATATAGAAAGCTAGTTTATAAGGAATTAATTTAGTCGTCACATAACGGCAATGACGACGACAACGATGATGAATCAAAACGAGAAGCAACTATCCAGAACCCATCTCCCAAAATGCATCAAATGTGAGAAAAACATGAAAAAAAAAATCGTATTAGAATCAACAGTCATAATTAAAATATCATGTCATGGAAAATGAATATTAACTCATAAAACCACTGCATGTGTTAAGAGTAAACCTCAAATCCAAGGTCTTCTAAGGATATATTTAGGAGTGATTCTAAAATGGTTAAAATTACTTTTGTCATTCTCAAAATCACTCTTAAAAATATGTTTTTAATCATTCAAAACCAATTTGTATGAAACTAAAATTGTATTTAAAGGTGTAAGATGACATATTAAATTAATTTTGAGTGATTAAAGAGACGTTTCGGAATGATTTTAAACACGACAAAAGTGATTTTAACGATTTCGAAATCACTCTCAAACATTCACTAATACAAATAAATAAACCACTAAGAAGGCGATCATGGAAGAATCATATTCAAACCTCTCTTTGCGTTCTTGAATGTGCTTTTTTTGAGCCTTGTAATGATTCTCAATGTATTGTTTGGCTGCAGCGACCTTCTCCAAAGTCAAGCTCGAACCCACAAATCCAATTTCTTCCTCCTCCACGGCGGTGGGTCCCACTTCATCTTCTTCCTCGGCTTCAACCTCCTGATGATTCTCCATATATGCCCTTTTTTTCTGTTGGGTTTTTTTTTTTTTTTTTCAGTTTCTCCTGATGATTTTCCTCCAAAAACCAGAAAATTTCTCTGTGTATGTTGTCAGAAATTCCGTTTTGTGATGTGGGTAGGAGGTAAAAATTGTTGATTATTGTTAGAGAAAGGAAGCAGAGGAGAATGAATGGGACCTCAAAAAATTAACAAAGCTGACGACTTTTTTGTTCGTTTGAAATCCAAATTGTTGACCGACACCTGGGAAATGGTGATTCGTTCCTTCCATTGCTACCCCTGCTTTTGCAATGGCCTTCCACGTGGCGCTGTCTCACGCGGCCCGGCATTATCGCTCTCTCTCTCTCTCTGTTTCAACGAGATGTATCATTCAATGACATTGCAACCAAAATTCGAGACAGATGACAGACAAAGGGTTGTATTGTACCAGAATTTATGTCCATTCTTTTACTATGTTCTTATTTATTGTTATTTAATAATTTTGGGTTATTATAAGCTGAAATAAGGAAAACCTTTTAAGGAAATGTTCAAAAATAACACTCCCAAGTTTTCATTTTTCAAAACTAGCACGTTTTTTTTTAAAATTTTATTAAATTAATTTTTGTTTAGTCTAGAATTTGGGTTAATTAGGAAATGTGGGTAGTTTTAAGAAAAAATTGGTAAAAAAGAGTGGTTTTAAAATTATTTAGGAAAATAAGGTAGTTTTTTTATCTTTTAGTGAAAATTTTGCTTGAAAGTTGGAATGGGACCCACATGATGAAGAAAATGTCATTATTTTGATTTCTTTTATTTTTTTACAAATTAATTTATTTTATTTTTGTTTAAGGAAATATAATATCACTTTTTTTTATCATTGTTATTTTATTATATCATATAATTTTCTTTCATTTTTTTAGCAATATTAAATTTAATTTAAAAAATATTACATATTTAATCATTTTATTTGTAAAATAATAAATTATTAAATATAAATGAATATAATACCACCATTTTTTTTAATCTTACATCATATTGTAGTTTTATTTTAAAGCACGAAAAATTGTAATAGATAGCAAAATCAAGGGAAAAAATCTAAACATATAGCACTTCTTTAAAATGTTTGCAAATATGGCAAATGTTGACAAGTCAACTTTTGAATTTTTTTTAAACTTTTAAATTCGTCCTTGTTCTTATGTTAGGGAGCACATGTTTCCATCTTCTTCTTCTTTTTTCTTTTCTTTTTTTCTTTTTCTGGTTGTTGCAGTCTTCGATTTCATTATACTCGTTCATATTATACCATTCTTTTTTTTCTTCTCTTCATCTTCAACTTTTCCTACTTGAATCATGAAAGTTCAAGCTAATTCTTAATTAATTTTTTCAAAATTACAAGTTTTCCCTTCTTCTTCTTCTTCCTCCTCATTCACGCAAATATTAGAATTGTCAAAACCCAAAAGATCAACATGATATATTGATTGAGATTAATTTTAATTTGATCCTTCATTATGAACATATAATCATTATTGATTATTTATAATCAATTAGTTATTTATTATGATTAATTTTTATTACTTCATTCATTATTAATATATCATATTTATATAAAAAAATTTAGTATTCTTTATTAACATATCATATTTTTATTTGTTTGTTTCACTTTTTATATAATCTATTGTTTATTAAAATATATTTTCTTATATTATTTAATTAATATTAAAATTACTTGTGTTGAACTTAATTAATTATAAGAATGATTAAACAATATATTATAATTAATATGATGTTCATTAAATACATTAATTGGTTAATTTCAATTATTACTCAATTTTTAAATATTTATAATTAAGGTTATTATTGATTTTTAACTAATTATTTTTTATCAATGTATTGAATGATGACTATTATTTAATTAATTAATCTATTACAATTATATAAGATTGTCATGCTTAATTTTATAAATCTTTAAACCAAACGATCCCTAACAGTTATGTTATCTAAAGGACTAAAATTGAGCATTATTGAAATCTCAAAAACAAAAGTATTAGATTTTGAAACATATGAACCAAATAGAAACTAAATCCAAATCTAAGAAACCAAAAGGTATTTTTTCGAAAAATATAACTATCCACTAATTTTACTTAGAAGGATTAGTAATATATTAGAAAAAATTAGAACTTTTGATATTTCCACGTAGCAAGGTTTTAGAATTTTACTTATCTATGTAATAAATTTATTTTACTATATCATATTGTAGTTTTCTTTTTAAATATTACCTAGTTCACAAATTTAGTAAAATAAAACTACAATATGACGTAAAAAAAATTGTGGTATTATCTTTATCCATAGATAATAGTTTATTATTTTACCAATAAAATGATTAAATATGTAATATTTTTTTAATTAAATTCAATAAGATAATAATTATAGAAAAAAATGGTATTATGTTTCCTTAAAATGCTAAAGAAGATGAATTTGTAAAAAAAAAAAAAAAAAAAAAAAAAAATCACAATAATTATCATTTCCTTCATCGTGTGGGTCTCATTTCAACTTTCAAGAAGAGTTCTTACTAAAAGACAAAAAAACTACCATACTTTCCTAAATAATTTTAAAACCACCCTTTTTCACCAATTTTTTCTTAAAACCACCCTCATTTTCTAATTGACCCCTAGAATTTCGGTGTGTAATCTGACGAGATGTACTAAGAAGTCCCAAAACCATCGATAAGTTATAAAAAGTTGATTTTTTTAACTAAATCTCGGTGTGACCAAAAAAAACTAGTTTAATGGGTTTTTTTAAAAGTGTGTTAGTTTTGAAAATTGAAAACTTGAGAGTGTTATTTCTGAATTTCTCAAGTTTCTAGTAATTTTATAGCACATATTATTCTCGTCCATTATTTAACACGTCGTCAAATGATTTATTATTTATTTATTTCTTGAACCACAATTAATTATTAAATGTTACTTTTGTGGCAAGTAGTGAATGAAGATAGTATGGAAAAAATTTCATACGTAGTATTAGAAATTTTCTCGTTGAAATACCATTTTGAGAAAAATTTTGTATACTACATAAGTATCATAGTTATTTTGTTCACATTATAAACTTGTTGTCATAAATATCAGTAGACCTCACATTAAAATTAATGGCTCATACCCTATTTTTAAAAGAATGTTAACGTGACACGCAATAAATGGAGTATAGAAAATTTCGAAAATTTTCCATAATTTTAGTTTGTATACTTTAAAGTTTGTCCAATTTTAGCCTATGTTCTTTCAAGAAATCTTAAACTTAGTTCCTACGACTTGTTTATGATTGATTTTTTCAAAAAAAAAAAGTTATTTATTAGGATTTTCACTCTAAAATTTGAAAACATATTTACATATTATATTTTCTTGCATGATTTTTTTTTTTTTAGTATAACCACTACAAACTGGGGATCAACCTTCGACCTCTCGAAAGGAAGATCATGTCAATTACCATTGAGCTAAGCTCACTTTGGCCTTACATGAAATTATTATTATTATTATTTAGCTAATTTTGATTAATCAAAATTTTGAGAGACTAAATTTGAAGATGTGTTGAAAATATATGGACTAAAACTGAATATTTGAAAGTATAAGAGACCAAAATAGAACAATCTAAAGTATAGGGACCAAGATGTTATTTTAACCATAACTTTTTTCTCTTAGTTCGACTTTTAGATGGTCAACGTTTTTTTCGTAGGTTAATTTTTCTTAGTCCTTTAAATTTAGGTCTTATACTTTCAAATTTTTAACAATTTAGTCTCCGGCATAAAAAATCTCCTCAAAGTTATTTATCAATTTTATTAAGTTACGACTTAATTTCTATAGCTTATAAATAAATTCAATCTATAATTAGTTTATCAATCAACATGCATAAAAGTTTTCATAAAATCTTTGTAATATTTTTCATGATAAAGACAAAATCGTTACAATGAACTACTTTATCACAAATTTTAAAGTATAGATACTAAATTATGAGAAATTAACATCGAGAACTAAGTTATTACTTCATCATACATGACAATTCAATTATCAAAATATGCTTTTAATACCGATGTTTAATTATACTATATTTTTCATGAATGTTACATTACTTAACAATAAACTTATTCAAGAGTTGTCAAATTAAGCTTAACTCAATGGTAATTGATATGACTTTCTTCCTTCGAGGTCGAAGGTTCAATCCTCCACTCCTGCAATTGTTGTAATTAAAAAAACTTATTTGAGTGTTCAATTTTAATCATTTGGAGGTTCACATTCTACAATTATTTTGAGTTTAAGGGTCCAATTTTAACATTTGTATAAGTTTGAGGGCTCAAGTTTACCAACTACCACCATATTTTAGGGGTGATTTTTGCAATTTATCTTAAATACAACGTTTGATTTTTATATTTTAAAAATTACTTTGTTTGATTGCCACAAAGGGAAAACATTATAATGAGTGAATCATGAATTTCCATCAAATGGCAAACTAAAATAAATTAAAATTAAAATCTAAAAAAAAAAGGATTAAGAGTAAAATATAGAAAAAAAAAGGATTAAGAGTAAAATATAGAGGTTATAGCTTGCTGTCACAAATGCCTACCAATTAAAGGCCATAAGTACCTTGAATTTCACCCACATATGTCCTATTTTTCACTTCAATACTTTCTATTAAGAGGTAAATTTTTTTAATTATTTTAAAAAGTTGTACCAATTTTAAATTTTAGTTAGATTACACATTTGATTCTCACGATTTGGACAAATTTTCATTTTAGTTTTTACGGTTTTATAAATTTCAATTTAATTCTAATAAAGAGAGTGTTAGATAATATAATATTAAATGTGTATTCACCCATCAGCTTAAACTTTTAGGTCAATCGACGATTTAACTTTCTATTAGAACATGTGGTCCAGAAAGATATTGTGTTTAAAACCCTACAATATTATTTATTTTCCTTCACCCATCAGCTTAAGCTTTTAGGTCAATCCACGATTTAACCATAAACTCTAACTCAATCCAACCTATATAATTACAAAGAAAACTCTTATATGAAAAGAAAAAAAATTGTAATGTATGTGGACTATTTGTTAAGTTTGATTATGCCATGGAATAAAAATCAAACATATCATAAATTCGTACTCTTTAAACTTAAAAGTTCGTGAGTTTGATCAAGTATGCTGCCAAATTTGTTGTGTGTAGACTCTTACATTGTTGAATTTCATACTTATTTTCAAACCACTACCATACTTTAGATATTTATGTTTGAAGTCTAAATTTATACCACATAAAACATAAGAATGTAACAACTCAATGAATGAACTTCTTAGAATAGAATGTAACAACTCAATGAGTGAACATCTTAGAATAGGTTAGACTTTGACTCTGTTTAAGTGATTTAGCTCATCGATGGCCAGTACGGGTCCCTCAACAATAACAACACTTGGATAACTAATATTTGTCCTCTAAAAAGAAATTTCTACAAAGAAATCTATAGTCAATCGTTTTCTCGCACGTTTTTAAATTTCTAAACGCAGTTGCGCTCTCACAAACTAGATCTTCCATTATAACTTAAATAGGAGAATTTATCTAGTGTAGCACATAAGATATTTTCTCGATATTAAACAAAGTATCATGTTTATATTTCTTAACTCAAAAGTATACAAAAAAAAAACTATATATATAATCAACCATGTTAAAGGTGAAAATGACTATTAGAGAAGGACTATAGGGAGTTGGAAACCCAATGAGCCAAGTTCGGACCGAAGACAAGGTTGAGCCCACCCATTGAGGTTAGCACAAGAGATAGGAGCCCGCTCCATAAAGGGTCGACGATATGGCCTTTGGCAAAAATAGCTTAGGCCTAAATCAATACTCTAGATGACTAACTCCCAAAAACTATTTTGGTTGAGGCCTCACGGCCGACCCCCTAGGAATCGGCCAAGGCCATTTTGGCCATTGCCCTATAATTGGTCGCCTCGGAGTCAACCCATGCCAATGTAATCCAAGCAAGCAACTACTTAAGGAGATCAACTAAGGCTTGAATAGTTGAGTCTATATGGGATGATCAAGAAGTATAAGCACCAACGAATCGTAACCATTTAGGCCATAAAACTACTTTGACGAGTTTTTAAAAAATGTGCTAGTTTTGAAAATTGAAAACTTGAGAGTGTTATTTGTGACAATTTCTCAAGTTTCTAGTAATTTTATAGCACATATTATGCTCGTCTATTTTCCAACATGTCATTAAGTGATTTATTGTTTGTTTATTTATTTCTCGAACACCACATAATTCTTAAATGTTACTTTTATGGCAAGTAATGAATGAAGATAGTACTAAAAAAATGTCATACTACCGTAGTATTAAAAAATTTCTTGTTGAAATACCATTTTGAGAAAAAAATTTGAATACTACAGAAATATCATAGTTCCTTTGTTCACACTATAAATTTATTTTCATAAATATTAGTAGACCTCATATTAAAGTTAGTAGGTCATACCCTATTTTTCAAAGAATGCTGACGTGACACAAAATAAATGAAGGAAGAATATAGAAAATTTTGAATTTTTTTTCATAATTTTGGTCTATATATTTTAAAGTTTGTTCAATTTTGGTCTACGTGCTTTCAAGAAATCTTAAATTTAGTACTTACGGCTTGTTTATGATTTATTTTTTCAAAAACTTTTTGTTAGTTATTAGCATTTTCACTTTAAAATTTGAAAACATATTCACATATTATATTTTCTTGCATTAATTTTTTTGTAGTATTACCACTACAAATTGGAGATCAACCTTTGACTTCTAGAGAGGAAGGTCATGTTAATTACTGTTGAGTTAAATTCATTTTAGCCTTACATGAAAATTATTGTTATTATTGTTGTTATTATTTAGCTAATTTGATTTTGAAAAAAACTTTGAGAGACTAAATTTAAAGATGTGTTGAAAGTATATGAATTAAAACTGAATCTTTGAAGGTACGAGACCAAAATAGAACCATCCAAAATATAGGAACCAAAATGTTATTTTAACCATAACTTTTTCTCCTAGTTTGACTTTTAGATGGTCAACATTTATTTTCTTAGGTTAACTTTTTTTGTCCTTTAAATTTAGGTTATACTTTCAATTTTTAAACAATTCAGTCTCCAGTGTGAAAAATCTCATCAAGGTAATTATTAATTTTTGTTACGATATGACCTAATTTCTATAGCTTATAAATAAATTCAATCTATAATTAGTTTATCAATCAACATGCATAAAAAATTTCATTGAATCTTTGTAATATTATTTTTGATAAGGACAAGATCGTTACAATGAACTACATTATCACAAATTTAAAAATATAGAGACTAAATTATGAGAAATTAACATCGAGACCTAAGTTATTACTTCCATCATCCATGAGAATTCAATTATCAAAATACGCTTTTAATCGTTTTTCCTTTTTTTTTTCAATAGAAGTGAATACATTTTGTCATCGGAAACTTTGATAGTATATATATATATATATATATCACAAAATTTGTAGTATTTTAGGCATAGTTTTTTAATGACAAGAGTTTACAATTGTCTCCTTTTTTTTCGCTCTTCCCTTAGCATCTTACTTGTAGTTTATAAATTTCAGAGATGGTTGTTATATATATATTGGAATTGTGCACTTTTTTTAAGGAAAAAGTATAAGTGATAGAAGTCTATCACTGATAGACAGTAAAATCTTTCTATATTTGTAAATAGTTTGATGTTTAATCTATTTATAATAATTTTTATATATAGGAGAACTTTTTTTAAAAAATAAAAAAATAAGGGAAACTATTTACACAAAATATCAAAATTTTTAGATAATTGGGATAGACATTGCTGATAGATGTCTATCAATGTTTATTAGTGTTTTTTTTACTATTTTCTCTATAAATGGTTTGTAAAAATTTTCTTATATAATATTTGTTTCACTACATGATCTAAAAAAGAATTAAAAAAAATGAATATATGTTTTTGTTGTAATGAATCATGATGGGGCGTTTTTTTTTCCAATTTAGTTTTGTTGCTTAATATTCTAGATTTTTTTTTATTTCATCATGTTTTTATTATCGCTGTTTAATTATACTATTCTTTTTCATAAATCTTACATTATTTAACAATAAACTTTTTTTAGGGTTGTCGAAGTCAGCTTAACTAAGTGGTAATTGGTATGACTTTCTTCCCTCGAGGTCGGAGGTTCAATCTCCCACCCTTGCAATTGCGGTCACAAATGCCTACCAATTAAAGGCCATAAGGTCCTTGAATTTTACCCACATGTGTCCTATTTTTTACTTCATTACTCTCGATTAAGAGGTAAAAAAATTCAAAATATTTTAAAATGTTGTAGCAATTTTAAATAATTTTAAATTTTAGTTAGATTATAAATTTAATTCTCATGATTTGGACAAATTTTTTGTTTTAATTTTTACGGTTTTATTTAATTTTCATAGTGGAAGTGTTAGATGATATAATATTAAATTTACCTTCACCCATCAGCTTAAACTTTTAGATCAATCGACGATTTAACATGTTATTAGAGCATGTGGTCCAAAGAGATCTTGTGTTCAAATCCCTGATTTAACTTTAAACTAATACAATTACGCACAAAGAAAATTCTTATATGAAAAGAAAAAAAAATTGTAATGCATGTAGACTATTTGTTAAATTTGATTATGCCATAGAATAAAAATTAAACATATCATAAATTCTTACCTTTTAAACTTAAAAGTTCATGAGTTTGATCAAATATGCTACCAAATTTGTTGCGTTTAGACTCTTACATTGTTGGATTTCATACTTATTTTCAAACCACCACCATACTCTAGATATTTATGTTTGAAGTCTAAATTTGTACCACATAAAACGTAAGAATGTAACAAGTCAATGAGTGAACTTCTTATAATAGGTTAGACAGTGAACTTCTTAGTATAGGTTAGACTTTGACTTTGTTTAAGTGATTTAGCTCATCGATGGCAAGTACGGGTCCCTCAACAATGACAACACTTGGATAACTAATATTCGTTCTCTAAAAAGAAATTTCTACAAAGAAATCTATAGTCAATCGCTTTCTCGCACGTTTTTAGATTTCTAAGCGTAGTTGCGCTCATGCTCACAAACTAGATATTCCATTACAGCTTAAATAGGAGAATTTATCTAGTGTAGCGCATAAGATATTTTCTCGATATTAAGCAAAATATCATGTTTATATTTCTTAACTCAAAAGTATACAAAAAAAAAATTATATATATAATCAACCATGTTAAAGGTGTGATTATTAGACCAAGTCGAAAGACTATAGGGAGTTGGAGACCTAATGAGCCAAGCTCGGATCAAAGTCAAGGATGAGCCCACCTGTTGAGGTTAGTACAAGAGATAGAGCCCGCTCCATAAGGGGTCAACGGTATGGCCTTTGGCAAAAAATGGCTTAAGCCTAAATCAATACTCTAGATGACTAACTTCCAAAAACCATTTTGGTTGAGGCCTCACGGCGGACCCCCTAGGAATCGGCCAAGACCATAGCCCTATAATTGATCGCCTCAGAGTCAACTCATGCCAATGTAATCCAAGCAAGCAACTATTTAAGGAGATCAATTAAGGCTTAAATACTTGAATCCATATGGGATGATCAAGAGGTATATGCACCAACTACTAGTAACCATTTAGGATAACAAAAATGTGACCATTTAGAACGTAATCGCATGACCGTTTCATTTAATCCGTAATAGTCCAAAAATCACAACAAAATCCTTAGAGAGAACGTTAATAAGTCTCGTCTTCAATTACGAAACAAGATTTCTTTTTATTAAACGAACCAAATTGAAGTCGAAAATTATAAAATGCAATCTTCCATTAAAAAGATGCAAAAGAAACATTGCTTGATTACATCCCTTTCCTTCTTCCAAGATGTAACACTACCACTAACCACTAAAATCCCTTAAAACTACCAAATCTTCTTCTTCTTCTTTTTTCCTCGAAATTACAAGTATACTTCCCAAGTCACCTTATTCTAAAAACATGACTATACTCTATACCCAAATCTATATCCCAAAAAACAATATTAAATAAACAAAAAAATATAAATACATATATTAATATAAATAAAATTCTTCTTCAAATTTCCATCTCCCCTAAAGAAACCCAGTTCCAGCAAGTCCATGGTGAAGAAGATTATGAGCAATATGATCCCTAGCTTGAATTGCATTCACAGATCTCAACCCATTACTCTCCGGCACCATTTCATCATCATAAAGCTCAAATTTAAGCTCTGGATCGAACTTTTCCTTCCTCATTTCACATATATTATGAAGAACACAGCAAGCTCCGAGCACCACCGGCAGCTCCTGCAGTTTCACCTCTGTCCTTTTTTGCAGACACGACCACCGCCCTTTCAGCCGTCCAAACGCCGTCTTCGCCGCTGCTTGAATTTCCCCCACTTTCTCGTTGAAAGCGTGCTGTGTCCATGTCAAATTTTGTACTGTATAAGGAACTAAAAGCCAATCCATTAATGGGTACCCTGAATTTCCGACGATGAAGACGTCGTTCAATAGACCCATGTTTGCTCTTTCGAAAAGGACTGATTTCTCAAGAACTTGATCGTCCGGCATCGATCCTGGCCACCCAATACAGACGTCGGTGAATACGCCGGCGGGATCGACGACGCCTTGAACGGTGATGGAATATGAAGTTTTTTGGTTGCGTTCTGTATGGCGTTTGTTGAAATAAGCAGCGACGTTGTTTTTTGGTGCGATTATTGGGATATGGGTTGTGTAAATTGAGCCACCCACTTTGGGAATTCCTGAAATTGACTCGAATTCTTGCTTGATTTTGGTTAATTTTGATTCATCTGGCCATTGAAGGAATTTCGGCATTAGAACTTTGCGAATTGCTGAACAAACCTCGAGGACTAATTTATGGCAAGTGGAAATTCCTAGCCCGAATCGTTTTGAAACTAATCGGAGTGGCTCTCCGGTGGCTAACCGCCATATACAGACGGCGACGCGCTGCCGGACTGGAATCGCAACACGAAGCATTGTGTCTTTTTTCATCACCGTCGAATCCAATTCTTTACAGATCATATCGAATGTTGATTTACTCATACGGAATGCTCGTCGGAATTCCTCATCGGGAAAATCTGGGTGGTTGCATTGATCCCACCAATCCTTGGATCGGTCCTTCACCCATAGCCGTCGATGTTGAGCTCCTCCGGCGGCATTTTTCGCCGGATAACCATTTTCCGTCGTAGCACGGCGGGGTTTTTTCGAAGATTGAGTGGGATTTTGATCGGAGAGATGGAATTCGCTTCTGGGTTCAGATTTTTCGGAATCCATAATCCAATTTTCTTGAGTTTCTTCTTGGGTTTCGAACCAACAGGGGAGCTTTAGTAAATCATTACCGCCATTGACAGAAGCATTTTCATCATGAAAAGAAATGTTGTTGAATTGACTTTGATCAACGCCATTTTCATCTTGTCTACGCCGTTTTCTGGGGCTTTGATTCACACTGAAAGTGTTGTTATGATCCATATCAGAGAACAAATTGAAGATGGGTAATAATTCTTCTTGATTAAGAAATGGGAACGAGGTGATTTCCATGAAATGGAAGATGAAACGATTAGGAATTTTGTGAAGTGGGTATGAATGGAAGAAAAGATTAAGAGAGGATTTGGAATTTGATGAATGTAAATGTGAAAAGAGAAGATGGAAGTGAGAATGAGAAATGAGGGAAAATGATGATATTTATATGAACAAAGAAAGAGATTGAAAATACCTCTTTGAAGAAACGTGTGGGTAAGTGGGAACGCGTAGAGGATTGTTTGACGGTGACTTGAAATTGGAGATTGGACCCATCTCTTTTTCTTTTCTTTTTTTCTTTTTTTTTTCTTTTGGATAAAATTAAATGGGTGAAAGATGCTTTTTCCGATCTCCAGGTTTTCGGTTTAGTTTCTACTTGATATTTAGGTTTCGAAATGTTACACTTTTCGTCAATTTGATATCAATTTAGTCTTAGTGAAGTTAGTGAATAGAATTGTAAGATGGAGTTTCTTGATAGTTGTGAAAAGTAGATTAAGAAAGTAAGATAGAGTTGCGTAAATTTGAAAAGTAGAGATAAAAAACAATATGAAGTTCATTGGTAAATGTGAAAAATATTAAAAAAAAAAATTGAAAGATTGAGTTACTCATAAATGTGCAAGTTCAATAGTGTGATACTATTGAAGCTGAGTTGTTTATACCAACTTAAGAAGTTGGTATGTCAAATTGTCCCTAAGTTTCAGAATGTTATAATAGCACGCGGTCTGAACGAGACTACTTAGATTCTCCCATTAACTAAAACGTGTGTCGTGCTTGAACCTAATTGGTATCTTCGGTGGTGTTGCTCAAGATGGTCTATTGTTATTGTTGGCTACCTATTCCTATCCCCTTCTTGCTCGATCATCTCTCTACGCTCTTTCAAATTCCTATTTTCAACCTTCTAGAAACCCAAAACCAGAAGTTCAAGAGCCTTAAAAGCGATCTTAGATCACTCACCTGGCTATCCCACTTTCTTCTATTAAAAAAGACCAGCTACCCCATCCTTGAAATTTGAGATTTATTTCAATCTAGTTTTTATGTTTCAAGATTTACGATTTTGACCTTACTTTTTCGCTAAACACTCACCTTCCATCTTTAGCGTTATTGTCTATTAATTAATTTAAAAGAATTATAATTAATTAAGTTTCACTATTTTTCATTAATATTGAAATTAAATTCAAAATTTTACTTGACAATTATTTTAAATTAATTAATAGACATTAACGTCAAATACTAATTATTTAATAAAAAAAAATTTAAAAGTGTAAATCTTGAAATCTATGAACCAAATTAAAACAAAACTCAAATCAAAAGGATAAAATTATAATATTTTGAAATTTAAAAACTAAATTAAAATTAAATTTAAAATTTAATGACTAAATATATAGCATTTGCAAACTTATTACTAAATTAAAAATAGAATCGAATCTTATAAATTAAAAATGTTTTTTTTTTCCTCGTTTAAAAGAAAAAAATAAAGTTTTTGGGTAAGGGATATAATCTACGCGGTCAGGAATTAGGGGTTAAGTCATCGAGCGAGTGGAGGAAGATGGAGCCGAAGGTTCCAGTTTTGAGTTTTTATTAATTTTGGTTAAACAGGAAACACGTTCACGCGGACCAGCAGGCGCGTTGGGCTGGACATAGCCTTACGATCTACGAAGTTTCTTCTTTCTTTTATCTATATTTTATTATTTTCAATTTTTCTATCAATTACTTTTTCTTTTATTTTTTGTTTGGGTCCATTTTCATTTACAATAATTTCTTGTAATGATTGCTAACTTTAAAATATGAAACTAGAGCTTTTTTCTTTTTATTATTATTATTTTTTTAAGAAATAGATATCTAATGTGTTTATTTAAACTAGAGATTTTCACTTTTCGAATCGGAGCCTTATGGAACTCGCTCTAAACGAAGTAGGAATTATCCGTTTAGATGAAAAATGAGGAGGGAGTGGGAGAAAAAATTTTCTCGAAAGCTAAATATGGACGGGCGTCTCCTCTCCCGCCCTGTTCCTCGTCTCCACCTTGTTATACTTTTTTTTTTCATATATTTATTATAGTAATTTAATGTAATGTTATTTATTTTTATTTTATAAATATTGTATTTATTTTTCAAGATTTATTGTTTAATGGTCAAAATAATGAATATGTTTGAATTTTAATAAGTTTGGATTATATATATGAATAATTCGATAGATAATTATTTTCTTCAACTTAAAAATTTTGAGTAATTTTTCTTTAAATTCTAATTGTTCATGTAGAACTAACCATATAATCAAATGGGGAAAGATTCTCTGCGAGGAACCCGATCCCTGCGAATTCCCAGCAGGGAATCCGTGCGCCAAATCCAAGTGGAGAATTTGGCGGGGACGAAGAATAAAATGAGGAACAGGGAGCGGAGAAGTCACTCTCGCCCCGTGGACACCTCTAATTTAAACAATAAGGGTGTTTTTTTTGTCTAATTGAAACTTCAAACCTCTTATTTTTACGAATAAGAATATAGTTCGATTGGTATAAATAATAAAGTATGTAACCTCAACTAGGAGGTCAAGCGTAGCGATATCCATAGGTGGAGGAGACTTCGACGCCCCTATTTCAATCTTCATCCCTACAAAATTACTTGTTTAGTTTTGAGGGATTCAAGTTAATTGCATAAAAATTTCCTCATGTTATTTTTTTAGTTTTTTTTTTTAAAGAAAATTGTCATTTATTATCAACTAAATAAGTATGAGGTTGATTAAACACATCACGTTACGTTATTAGTAACCATACAAATATAACAAAAAAAAGATGTCTCAATTGTAATAATAATTAGTAATCTACACCTTAATCCAAGTTGATAATAAGTATCAAGTAGGAGTGCAGCAAAAAAGTAAAAAAAATTAAAAAATCAGACAAAGCAAATTGATCTACTAGTTTGATTTGGTTTTTTAATATAAAATTAGACATCTTTGTTAGTGTTTAGAGAAAATTAAAAAAAAAAAGTTCGAATTGGGTTTTTATCCAAATTTTTTTTTATTAAAATTGAACCAAAACCGATGGTCTATATATATATATATATATATATATATACCTTTAAAAATAAACTCTAGCCTTATATAACTTTTAGTAGTGTAATTATTATGGTGCATGTATATATGTTGTTTAGAAAAATATATCAATTAATATGGACACATTGTATATTTGTCATTTAGAAAAAAATAAAAAAGTCCAATTTTAAAATTAAAAAAAAAGCGAAAAAAACTATATAAAATACGAGAAAGGCTTAAAATAATAAACCAAACCAAATAAAAACCAATCAATTAATTTTGTTCTTATTGGACATCAATTTTGATTTATTCTTTATAAAACTAATCAGTTTGATTTAATTTCAATTGACTCCAAAACCAATAAAATCGAACTGACTTTCACCCATGTATCGAGCACATCTTCTTTGTTAGAAGAAAGTGATGGAAAAAATAATAAATTATAGTAATAAATGAATAAATAAATAAATAATGTATGAAGCGCACCTTGAGCATGTGCGTGTGCAGTTGGTTGACTCGCAATTCAACTTACTTTTTTTAGAGGAGACTCGCTATTCAACTTAACCAACCTTTTGTAGCAACCAATATTATATTTATATATTATTATAACCAATAATAATAATAAAATAGAACTGATTGATGCGAACAAAGTAGTTTATTTTAATTACAAATCTTTTGAATGGAAAAATACATCTTTGTCCCTATATATTGAGTCTAAGTATTATTTGGATTGACTAATGATTTCTTTTTTCTTTTCAAAAAGTCATTTTTATTTAAACATTTTTTTATTAAAAAATATATAAAATAAAAGAAAAATTTTTAAAAATAGAGAAATAAAGGAAACTATTTACACAAAATAGTAAAATTTTTAGATAGTCGTGATAAATGCGGATAGAAATGACAGAAGTTTATCACTCATAAATGCTGATAGAAGTCTATCAATGTCTATCAGTTTTTTTTTTGTTGCTATTTTCTATAAATAGTTTGACATTTTTTTAATCATTTCCCAAAATAAAAACACTATGTTTGGTTATATTTTCTAATAAGCGTGTTTTTATATAAAAGTTATTGAAATTCATATTTAGTCAAGGTCGTTCTTTTAATATCGAATTACTATAAATGATGACTAATAAACACTATGAACTAATAATTTTGAATTTGTAAATAAAAACACTTTCACCGCTCGAGTTGGTCACTGGAGTTAGTATTGTTAGAGTTGGTCGTTGGAGTTTAGGGGAAAAAATCGAAGGTGCATGCCAATCGTACCTTAGCTTGCAATTGAACTTGAAATATTTTTTAAAATACACTTATTTCCTTTTTTTTGGTTAATATTTAACCAAATATTTATTAAATAAAAATTTGACTGGAATTAATCAAAGGGTTGATAGTTGGTAAGACCTGTTTAAACTTTCAACTCCACGAGGACTATATATCTATTAATAAAATATGTAAAATAATTTTCTTTTGGTTTACCTATTACATTTTATTATTATTTTCATATCTACTACGACCACCGTTTTATTTTACTTTACAGATTTAATTTTGACATCGTTATGTTTTAATTTTTAATTTTAGGTCAATTTTAGTTTAAACTTTAAATAAGTAAATTTTCGTAATTATTGTTAATGCTATAGTTTGGACAAATAAATAATAATAGGATTCACGTGACAACAACGATACATTAATGTGACAGGCAAAATAAAGAGAAATTTGCATACTGGTGTGATACTTTGCCACGCATGCTTCAATACTTAAGTTAGAGAGTAAAAGAGTGTGGAAGCTTTAGGATTTACGAGTGTGATTTGACTTTCTTTCTTTAGAGTAATAATAATAATGTATTTATAGGAGTAGATGACATTAGGATAATCTTTCAGCTTTTCGACCATCGGGTTGGGGCATGTCCCATTGGAAATTTTTCTAGGCTCGGTATCGGCCTTGGTCAAGACCAAACACCTTTTCATTTTAGTCATAGGAATGATGTTTCGGGTCGGGACATGTGCAGGACACACCCCATCAGCTATTTTGCTAGATTGACTAAAGCCGAGCACATTGATTTGGGTTTTGGCCCAAGTCAACTTGGTCCCCTAGGCCCATTTTGGTCCTGAAGTGTTATTGTCTAACTGAATTTTGTTATTTTATTGGTCCGGTTGGTTCTATTTCTATTTTATGTCAATTATGTCATTTGGTCCAAAATCACTTATAACAATTATTATTATTTTTCATTTAATATACATTCATTTAAAACTCGTCTCCATTGATATATATGTTGTTTAAGTACATGTCTTACTAATAACAATCCACAAACAAATAATGACATGTTTGATTTTAACTCTTACATTTTTTAAATATTTTTTTTTAATTCTTGGACTTTTAAACGATGTATCAGGAAGTTTTTAGTTATTGAAAAACAAAAATTTTTAATTTAGAGACTTATTAAATATTTTAAAATTTATGATTTTTTTTTATATAAAATAAAAAATTTAGACTTCCTTTTTGATAATCCTTTATGATTTTCACTTTTATTAGAGTTTTTTTTTCACCATTTAACGTAAAATTGCACGTGCTGAGAGGGAAACCCAACGTGAAGCACGCAATTACGGCCGCAATTGGCATGCTTTAATTGTCGCTTATGCAAGCACGGGGAGTCATAAAGGAATCATGCTTACGTCACAAATACATGTCGAGATTTTATTTTATTTTGTTTTTTATGCTTAAATTAAAATTGCATCGGTTGGGAGTTGACCGTTGACAAACAAGAATTGGTAGTCAAATGGCGCAGGCGATTATTCTTTTATAAGTTTGTAATTTTTTTAATAAAAATTATTATTATTATTATTATTATTATTATTATTATTATTTTATCGATCAGATTTCAAGTGGCGAATTAGTGAAATTGTTTATTATTATTATTATTATTATTTGCATTGTCATCCACTAATGCCAAGGTTGGATGAGATTTAAAAATAATAATAATAAATATAAATATAAAAACATGGGTTGAATTTGCAAGGTATTTGAAACTTGATTCTTTGGATTGTCTATTTTTAAATTGAATGTGATTTATTTATTTAATAAAAGCGTGTGAAATTTATTAAAAGGTGTAATTTGGCTATGACCGTCGAAATTTATTTTAAAACATGAAGTCATAGAAAATGTTTGCTTAGATTGTTTTATTAAATAAATAAATAAAATATTGTTACAAATTTAGTAAGAAAAAGAACTATTTTTTCAAAAATAGTTTACCAAATATATGAGATAAAAAAAAGGGAAAGAAAAAAGGGTTAGTGTCTCACGGTTTACAACTGTCATTATATCTCCATTTTCGATGACGGTTAAGAATTGTCATCTTATGTGAAATTTACGTAAGATTACGAAAACAGACATCGTATAGTCAATCTGTCATCGTTTATAAAATGTCAACTAACATCTAAAGTCAAAATTGTTGTAGTGTTATTGTACCTCATTCTCGTCTTCAATAGAGTCGTCTTTTTTGTAGGAGAGTATGCCAATATGACAGCAATGAGGGTGCGGAGCTTTTCATCTTATATTTGTTGGAATTCCTTATTTGGGAGCATACGTCTCAACATTTTTGTGCAACAAAACTATTTATCCAAAGATTAGTAGTAGATGGTCTCGTAGAACTTATGGAGAAAGATAACCAAGTGTGTAAGCACAACAATGAACTATGACAAGAATTCAATTTTATTTTGGTTTTGTTTATAATTATATTCTTTTTTGAAAAAAAAAATCAAGTTTTTAGTTGAACAATGAAGGATATAATTTGTACTTCTAACATTTAATTTAATATAGAGAGGTAAATGATGTTAGTGATTAACTAAACTATATTTTTGTCAGCTTTTAAAAGTAACTTTTGATATATTAGTTAATTAATTAAATTTTGTATGAATATATTCCTTAATCTTTTTTCAAGTTTGAAATAAAAGATTCTGTAACCAAAGAAAAACAGCCACGTAAGTATCACGTGGAAAGGCATAACTGAAAATTTCCAAACAATTCATTTGTAAAGAGGTTAAAGCGGAAGTTTCAGTTGTAAAGCTCTAAGAAAAGGTAGTATATATATATAAATAATATTTTAAAATTTCTATAAACATAATGGGACCCACATGTTAAAAGATAAGATATTTATTTATTTTCTCACCATTGACTAGATATTATGCAGTCTCAAATTTTCTTTTGTTGTTCGAAACGGCGTGAGACTTATGTTGAGAGAATTTATAGTTAGTTTTTCGTTAAAATTTTTTACTTAAGTTGTGTTATGTGTTTGGTTTTTTATTGTCATTGTGGTTTAGTTTTTTCTATTGTGGTTTGTTTGTGTCTCGATTTCAAATGTGAGATAGGCTATAAAAATGAGCACAACTTAATATGTACTTTTATCACACAGCTAATTAAAGTATATATTTTTATATCGGAGTTTGAATCTTCCCTTTCATATTTGAATCCAAAGAAACATATAAAAAATGTGTCTTTGCAAAAAAAAAAAAAATTATATAGTTCTTTCTCTCATTTATGCATTATTCTTAAATTTAGATTTTATGTCACTTTATTTATACTTTCTAGATTATGCATTTTGATTTATGGTATTTTAAAAAGAGTATTAAAATATTTGAACATTTGAAAATAAAATTTTTTGGCCAACTTTAAAATGGTCAGTTTAATTATCGAATATTAAAAATATAAATATTAAAGACAAAATATGTAATATTTTGAAACCTAAGTATCAAATAAAAAATAGACCCCAAAATTTAGAGATAAAAAAATATTATTTTTCCTAAAATAAAATGCCTATAATCTTTATAGGAAGACAATTTTATTCTTTAAAGATAAAAATATCATCATCTAAATGTTTTAATTTTTTTTAAAATAATTTTTTTAAAAAATTAAATATTTGAAAAGTGAAAAAAAACTAACAGTGTATTATTGGGTTAGTTAGTTTTAAAGTTGTTGATAAACTATTTTAATTATTTTAATTAATGAACTTATAAATCAGACTTGAAGTTATATATTATTTTTTAAATGAGACAACTCTCCCCAATAATTAAAGTGATATTATTTCATCTATGTCATACTATGACGTTTATATCAAAATGACCGTTTTAATTGAGTTGAAACGTAATTGATTGGCAAATATTCATATTTTAAATGGACCTTTTTTACCATAATGTTTATGGGTTAGATAAGTTCAACTATTTACAACGTGTAATATATTGTGCAAATTCAATCCCTAATTAATATTTAGAAAAAATATCAATTTATACACTTAAATTTTTAAATATTGTATCAATTTAAAATTTTTAACGATGGTAATAATTTGGAAAAAAAAACTCGTATCAAATTTATAATTTTATCAATTAAATTCCTAAACTTTTATAAATGAATCTATTTAGATTCTTAGACAATTTTCTTCGAAAACCATCCATGAATTTACTTAATCGTCAATTTTATAAAAACCAACATTTGAAGAAGTCTACACATGTTTGAAAATTAATACATGGATGCTTTCAAAGGTAATAGTAATTAATGGTCTAAATTGATTGGGTAAAGAAAATTCAGGAGTTTAATTTACTCAAATTATAAGTTCCACATTATATTTGTCGGGTGAAACCTAAAGGAGGTGTAAGTTTATACGCTTACAAAAGTTCAGAGTTCAAATTGATACAATTATTAGTCAAGGTTTTAATTGATACAATCTAAAAGTGTATGGATATAAATTGATATTTCTGATAGTATTTAATATTATAATGTCACATCATAGCTTTTATTTAGTTTAATAAATACTTTATGACAAAAAAAATATCCCACATTTGATCATGCATATTAACTGCTGAATAATGATAAGATTTAGTCAAATCTTAGAGACCAAACTACATTTGGCCTTTTGATTTTATTAAAGGAAGAGAATAGTTATTAAAATATGAAAAGATAAAATAATTTTTTTTTTTTTTAAAAAAAACCCATTTAAAACGTGGTGACGAATAAAACTGAAAAAAAAAAAATTCAAATTATGCTACACGTGCAAAATGTTTCGCATTTATATCACTCGTTTTATTGTCCTTCAACTGGCATTCCTTTATAATGATAGTTATTTGATTTGATTCTGAAATTTCAGTATCGTTTTACCTTTTTTATAAAGGGAAAAAGAAAAACAGTAATTTTATTTGCTTTTTCATTCTTTAATGCCTTCAAGTTTAATCTCAACGGTCAATTTATTTTGTCTTTTTGCATATTATAAAGGCTCGCATAATACTATTAAAAAAAAAAAAAAAAGCTTGCATATATCACGTTTGGGTTTAGGCAGTAATTTTTATCACACGTTTTTATTTTCTTCTATACAAGTAAAATTTTTGGGGAAAATATTTTGTTTTGAAGAAGAAAATATCAACTAAATAGTAGATCCAAAACCGATGTAACAAAAATAAAGGAATAATAGTGTTAAAGGAAATTAACATTATTCTAAATTATTGATTTTTTAGTATTTTTTCTTTTGTTTAGTCAATTGATGTTTATTTATTCTATAATTCTTTGTATTTTAATTAAGTTATTATTCAAGGATATATACAATCTGCACATGGTATCAGAGCCATAAGTCTTAGGGTTTTACATTTTTCGATCCCTGCCTCCATTGACGGTCAATCGATGGAGGTAGATCCATGAAATTCTGTTGACGTTACACAACTTCCGACATGTTCATTCTGTTGCCGTTACACAGCTTCTGACATGTTCATCCATTTTTGTCACTCTCTCTGTTATGTTTTTAAGATCTGTGTTTGTGAATCTCTGTCCTAATTTTTTTTACACTGTGTCTGTTCATATGCATTTGTAGGTCCCTGTTCCGTTTTCAAATCGACGGTTCGTGGGTTCTGTTTCAGATCTCTATGTAGATCTCTGTTTCTAGTCCAGAAATTCTTCGTGGGCCTTTGTTTCGGGTCCAAAAGTGCTTTGTGGGTATTTGTCTCCAATCCATAAGTTCTTTGTGGACTTCTGTTTCCGGCTCAGAAGTCTTTCATGGTCTATGTTTCCAACCCAGATATGTCGTGATTTGGTTCGAAAGTTTTCTTCAGTTTCCATCATCAGTTTCTCTCAGCGCTTCACAAACTCAAGTCTGAGTTTGAGGGAGGGTGTTAAAGAAAATTCTTGCTTAATTATATTTTCTTTTTTTGTATTTTCCTTTTATGTTATTTTCCTTTGTTGGGTCAATTGGTGTTTATTTATTCTGCAATCTTTTGTATTCTAATTAAGTTATTATTTAAAGATATATACAATCTTCACAATTCTGGCAACAAAAAAAATACATTTAAGAAAAAATACTAGGAAACTAATAATCGAAAATAATTATAATTTCTTTTAACAAAGAGGAAGAGGAAAGAGATTGACACAAATGTTTTATAGTGGTTCGACTGAAGGCTACATTCACTATGCAAATCAGAGTAGAAATCTTTATTAGCAGCAACAATACAAATAGATTAGTAAAGAGATGAACATAAAAATGAGCGCACAGAACCCTCAAAAGCAAACAACCCTCATTTTTCTCTTTACGTGCCAAATGCCTCTCCCAAAGCTCTCTATTCATAGAGCTATTACAATAGGTTTTCACGTAACCGTAATGGGCCAAATAGACAAAAGCCCATGGAACTTAACCAAGGTAAATAATACCACGGTTAAAAAAACCTATTGTAAATGAGAAGCATAATTCCAAAACGTTTGGTCTCAAGGTTTCAAAATGTTGCATTTTACTTATGAATTTTGAGTTTAGTTTATATTTGGTTCATAAGATTTTGTTGTAGGTGATTTTGGAACGCAGTGCATAATTGATATAAAATGGGAAAAACGACAAGACCAAGAAAATAACAACATTCGGGTCAAAAGTAGCAATATAGAACCAAAACGGGCCTAGATGGGAGGGTTGCCAATGTCCTTGACCTCGGATTCGACTTCAAACAAGCCTAACAAAATGCCTAACGGAGCATGTCCCAACCCAAAAACATCATCCTAGGGCTAAAATGAGCCTAGAAGATGTGCTCGGTCTCGGCCTTTGGCCAAGGCCAAGGTGTAGCAAAATGGCCAATGAGGCATGTCTCGACCTAGGGAGATAAGAGTTATCCTAATGTAGCTTCAAAACTCTTTTGATGATAACCCAAATCATCTCTTCCTATAAATACATTATTTTTTAGTACCTATAAATACATCATTATAGCTCTAGGCGAGAGAAGTCAATTCTCACTCTCAAATCCTCAAACTTCCACACTCTCTCACTCTGACATAAGCATCAAAACATGTGTGGTGGAAAACACTCGAAAGTGCTTTATTTGCTTCTAATTTAGGATCTTTCATTGCTAATTTGTGTGGTTTAACGTGTTATATCAAGTAAATTTTAGGAACCGAGCTGCAGGAACAAGTTGTGAAGAATTAGATAGAAAATGGTGCAAAAAACCACAAGGATGAACTTTACGGCCATTGGTGCAAAAAAGAGAGGGAAAGAGATAAAAAAAATCAAGAGAAGAGGGAGTTGCAATGCTCCTTATGACGCTACGCGACGTTGAAAACCCGATTACTCAAAACAGCACAGTGTCGCAATGGTACAACTATTAATCTCACGCGCACTTTGATTAATCTCCAGGACAACCTGCCTAATCCTACAACATTTGGGTGTCAAAGAACTCCGTATGACATTAAATTCTAGGTAGGTGGTCACCATGAACCCCTTAGCCCTTTGGCCTTTTTTTTATGTTCCCATTATCACTAGATCAACCCATGATGGTTGACTGAGTAATGGTCGTTCGAATTGAGATTATTATAATTGCATTTTGAAATTCTTGTTGTAATTTCTTTTAATCAACTAGTCATTGTTTTGCTTGAGAGTGAGAAAGTTAGCTGGATTTGGGAATTCGAATTGTGAATGGACTATTCATACGAGTGATAGGACGTTAACAAGAATTGTAAGTAAGGGTCTTAATGTTGTGCCTAATTAATTAATTGCATGCAGATGATGCAGATGAGTTAATGATTGGGTATTAGAATGAATTGAGCTTAAGAGAGGACATCCTAACATTAGACTTTTAGGTTGATGTAATTATAGTTGACCTGATACTTTTAATCAATTAAATGGTTGTGTGGAGTTGCAATTGAATCAAGGGCTGCCAAGAAAAATAGCAAATTTTAAATTTTCATTTAAAAAAATAGCAAAAAATTTTCAAAATCATAAAAATGTTTTGCATAAAAGAGAAATTGAGGGAGAGAGAGCGATGATAAAAAAAAAGTCGGGCATTTCATGTGCATCACATGTGTTGGGTTTTATGCCCTAAAACTCGTAGATAGTAAATGTTGTATTTTGACCGCCATTAATAAATGGTTATTCATTATTATTCAATAAATGTTATTGATTATTTTATCTTTGTTTTAATAACCCTAAAATCCAATAAACTAACATCCTAGGCTATTTTATGAGTCTTGAACAATATGTAGAGACATATAGAGATCAATGTTCAAGTTACAGCCTAAAAGGTATATAGTATAAGGATAGGGCTGGGTACCTTATCCTGGTAACACTATGGATACGGCCCACTTTGTATTTGATACAAACGCAATGATCCAACGCGTTCGTGTAGGAGACGTGCGAGTGGGGGTATCCTATGCAATGAGTTTGCATAAGACTGGACCACGAAATAGTAACCACTAGATATAACTCCGTTGACTGGTTAGGTTTCTATTTCAATAGGTTGACCTAGGCAACTTAGTCTTAATCTTGAGTATATTATGAACTCCTGTTCACGAGGGATTGTCCTTTGATTTGTATGGGTGAGAGTGGCCCGTTTGCCGACTCGATATGCCTACCATTTTGGGGACAAGACTGAGTGGGGAGCTGGGAACATAATTATACAAGATGGATTTCACTCATTCCCGACTTTAGGGTAAGTAGATAAGTGTTCCCTTAAGTGGTGTCTCCGGGACTTGAACAAAGGGCCCTACCCTCTCACTGGCCCGAGAGGGGTTTCTGTTTGATGGTTGGACCATAAACAGGTTGTTCATTAGAGGAGCACTGGTACTTAAGGATTTAGAAGTAACCCAGGGGTATAACGGTAATTTGACCCAGCTGGTGTTATGAACACTTGTGAAGGACTAACTTGCTGTTATTGGTCTATATCCGTGGACACAGAAATATATCTACAGTGAGAAGAGTGCAGCTGTGGGTCTTTAGTGGAGTGCACCCACAGTTAACGAATATTGATTAACGTGGTTAATGAGTTTAGCCCGTTAATCTCATATCGTTGGAGCTTCTGATCTGTAGGTCCATTAGGTTCCCTTCCTAACTCGTAAAGAATATTGAGGAAATTTATTCTTGGATGAAATTTGAAAAGTTCAAATTTACTAAGGGAAAAGTATAATGTATATGATACATTATAATATAAAGTTTATTTTACAAATTAAACTTTATAATATAAATATAATTTTGGATATGATTCAAAGTTAATTTGTAAGAGAATTAAATATTTGAAATTGTTCAAATATTATTTTAATATGAATTAGATTTATATTAAAACTATAGGTTAAAATTAATGCGCATTAGATGTACATTAAAACTATAGGTTATGAGAGAAATGTATTTGAATTTGATTCAAATGCAAGTTAAAATTAAATATTTGATATTTAATTTGGTAATTAATTAATTGGAGAATTAATTAGTTATTTAATTTAATCTAATTTAATTAAATTTGATTTAATTAAATTAATTGAATTAAAACTATAGGTTATGTGAGAGATGTTCATTTAAATATGATTTAAATTAATTGATTAATTAAATTAGATTTAATTAATTAATTATTAATTATTAATTTAATTAATTTAATTAATTATTAATTATTAATTTAATTAATTATTAATTTAATATTAATTAAATTAGTTGTAACTCCCACGTAGGGGGAGTTACTTAATACGTGGGTCCCACCCACGTTTCCCTTTTTTGAAAAATTCTTTTCGTAGCGTTCTCTCCACAAAAAATCCTCTCAGAAGAGTTCTGTATTTTTTTCCGTTTGCCAAAAGGTTCCCACAAACCTTTCCTCAAGATTTAGAGAAAATGAAGGTCTCCAAGTGGTGGTGACACGTAAGTTTTTCTTCTCTAATTTTTTTTTGCTTAACCTAGATTTTTTAAGGTTTTTTTTGCCAATGTAAAAGTATTTCAAAATTATTAAAATTAATTTTGAGATACGGTTCTGATACGTTTCCGCTGCGTTTTGGATTTTAATCCGAGCACATCACATGTATAATGACTTATGAGTTTTGAGTAGACAATTGATAGTAGGGGGAATTGGACCACAAATCTCGTAGTTACTAACACACTTATATGCTAGCTCGATTTGACTTGTGACTTATGAGTTGGTTTTTGAAAAGCAAGCATTATTGAAAACTCTCGGGGGTAAAGGTAAGAATGTAGTATTTTGAAATATATAGACCGAACGAAAACTGAACTAAAAAATGAAAGATACTTGTGGAACATTTTGAAATCTAGGGACCAAATAGAAACTATACTCAAAACTAATAAAGACTAAATCCTAACATTCTCCAAACTATAAAAATTATATTTGCAATTTAACCTTAAAATTCCATTAAAATTTATCATAATTGTATGCCACACACCACACAAAATAGTTTTCCATATTTGCATATTGGAAATATATTAGTCATATTTACATAAGTGGCCAGAAAAGTGTGGCTTTCGTTGTTGCTTGAACGCACAAAAAAATAAACTGATTTGGGCCTTTGAAGGCTCAGTTAATCGAGAAGATAAAGTAGACGGCCAAGCAGCTCTGGCATGGCGTCCCTTCTCAGCCCATCAACGCCGCCATCCGCCATTCATCTCAGACCAAAGGTTTTCCTTTCTTCTACAGTTTCTCCGGTTGTATTGAATCTAAAATTTTCAACTACGTTTCTGTCGTCTATTTCCCGTCCAATCAATTCGACTGTTTTTATGTAACTTACAGCGTAATAATCGAACTGTAGATTATTGAGTATTTGTAGATCGTAATGAAAATGATTGTGAATTTGGTAGTTGAAGTTTTTCTAGAGTTAGGATGTGCACCGTTCGGGAGGAAATTTGTGAAAACAATTACAATTTCTTCTTTTTTAGAGTTGATATTTATATACCAAGAAAATGGGAATAGAGTATTTCCCCCCCTTTTTTGGCTAATGGTTTCCATTATTGTCTTGTGATAAGTGATATCATCTTGTTTGCAACGTTAAATGAGTGTTGGCCCTTTTTCTTCTTCTGAAGAACAGGTGAATCTTCTCAATTTCAGTTTTATATCTACAAACCCTTCATTAAAAAATTATGGGAAAATGGGAAGGACTGGTTGTTATCATGGAATTTGCTTTACAACAAGAGCCAAGGGGGGTATTGAACAAGATGTGCTTGAGAAAGATAGAGAGCCAATTGAAATTGATGTTGAGAATGGTAAGCTTTAATGTTCTAAATATTTTCCTATATATTGGATCATTACACACAACTTAATCTCTCTTGTGGAATAAATTTGACTGCAGTTTTGTTTTGTAATTTAACATGGTTTTAGAGCACGGGGTCCTGTGTTCAAACCCCTATAATGTCATTTCTTCTAATATTGATTTCCACTAGTTGGATCTTCTACAAATTATCCAGCCCACAAGTGAGGAGTAGTGTGTTAAAGTGTTGATATAATTAAAGTTATAATAACTCATCAGCTTAAACTTTTGAGTCAATCAATGATTTAACAAAACCTTTTACATATCTAGTTTTCCTTATCTTTGTGTTAATCCTAACTGGGAATTGCGAGTAATTTTTTCGCGGGGGGTCTTCGAAGGAAAAAGAGGTATGAACAAATGTGCCTAAGATGATAATAGTCGTCACTTTTCTTTTTCTTTTGTTTGGAAATGTTTACTGAGTTCCAATGAACTTCAGATTATGGAGCAGTTGGCGTTCACCACGTCGGAGTACTTTGTGAGAATCTCGAGAGGTCACTTCACTTTTATCTAAATATTCTAGGTAAGTCAATTCTCTGTAGATCACTATATGCATGTTGAATACTCATAGGAGATATAAATTTAAAGGATGAATTTCAACTGGAAAATAGGTCTTAAAATAAACGAAGCAAGGCCACACGACAAGCTTCCTTATAGAGGTGCTTGGTTGTGGGTGGGTGCTGAGATGATTCACTTAATGGAACTTCCAAACCCTGATCCTTTATCTGGACGACCTGAACATGGAGGCCGCGATCGACATACTTGTATTGGAATTAGGGACGTATCGAAGTTGAAAGTGATCCTTGATAAAGCTGGTAAAAATCTTCCCTTAACAAAGCTGAATAGTTTGTAACTTTTCACGTTACCAGACATAATGGTAGAATTTCATTTATTATGTCGTAGCAAGTACTAAGAAAGTGGTATTCATTTTTTGTGGGTTTCTCTTTTTTGTATGCTCGTGTATTCTTTCATTTTTTCTGTATGAAAGTTTGGTTTTGACATAAGAAAAGCTATACATATATCTATGGTTTCATATTTTATTGCTGGATCCTGCAGGTATTCCCTATACGCTTAGCAAGTCAGGAAGGCCAGCAATCTTTACAAGAGATCCAGATGCAAATGCTTTAGAATTTACTCAAGTGGATGGCTGATTCAGTTCTTATCAAATAGACACTTTTTATGATCTATGAGCTTCCATTGCTTTAAGAAGCACCTCATGGTCTTCAGATCGCTGAAAAGGTCAGTTGCAATATACTATGGTTTTGGATGAACAAACAACATTATATCATCTTATTGCAAAGAAACTAGAATATGCATATGTATGCATGTCATGTACAAATAAGCCAGCAATATGCTATAGCCTATAAATGTATAAATCGAGCATCTTCTCTTCTGAAAAGATCATATCTGTATTTTCTCTGTTTTCTGTAAGCCATAATATTAGTGGTGGCTTAGAGTTTTACTGGTCTAATCTTTGAGGCTTCCCTTGAAGGAATAAGCTTTCGGTAATTGTTTTTAACCTTCAAAAGGTAGTTAAGAAACAGAAGGCTAATTAGTTAGTGCCTAATTGAATGGCAGAAGTAAAACTACTTCCCTAACATGGCTTCTCTTATTGAAAAGGAAGTTGAGATTGATTTTGTTAAAGAATTCAGTTTGAAGTAGAAAGTATCATGAAGCACTGAAACGTTATAGAATCAGGTGATAATTGTTCAGTTTTCAAATTCAACAAACTTAGAAATATCGAGTTTTCGAGGACTGAAAAGGGAATAATGTGTTACTGAAACAGAAGTGATGATACAGTTGACAATCTCCATGCAAACATGTAGGAAAAGGAAAGAAGGAGCTGATTGAGAGAGAGATTAAACTTAGTATTTAGATATCCAGGTAAAGACTGGTGACAGAGAGAGAGAAAGCACACAGAATATCTAGCATAAGCGGCCATGCAAGAAAAGAACTATGTGTGCTCACTCTCTTCTGTCACCTTCCTCGACACTTTAGACTCAGATTACCTTCCGTTGAGCAAAATTTCCTTCAACCATTAAGTTCCACTGGAAAACGAGGATAAGTCGTAACAGAAATAGAAATTTGGATGGTTGATCTGATTTGATATAAGGCAGTACTAATTACTGAGATTTATAAGAAGGTTACTTCTGATTCCTATTAAAAAAAACGTAATAAACTTCTGCTTTAAACTCTTATTGGTCACCCTATCCTAAAGCTCTGATTGGAAGTACTGACACCACTTGGTTGGGGAATGGGAATTATTAGACGTCAAGGAACTGGATTATTCTTAGCCAATTGGAGCCGATTTAAAATCTTTCTTTGTTAAGTGATCGCATGTGCAATAAAATTGTTGGTCCTCTACAGAGTGATAATTTGTTAACATTTTCTAATCCTGTACAGACGCTAATAACTTTTCTTCTGTTAAGAAAGAAAGAAAAAGGTAAAACTCTGTCTAATCCAGGCCTTATACCCTCTTCCTATCGCAGAGTATTATTTGATTTCACAGTATTTGTTGGCACGGGAAACTTGCACGCATTTGTGATCGTCGCGAGCCCTTCGTGGGCTGTCTGTCGGCCTGCTTCTCCGATTTAGTATGATATCATCTTTCGAGCTGACCTGCGTGAGAGTACTTGCACTGATGTGGTGCCAAGCCAATCACATTCTGATGCCTAAATCAATATAGGGAGTGTATAGTTCAACTAAGCATAGAGAGTAAGGTTAAAATTCTCTTTTGGAGTTCACTTACTTCTCCCCGTAAGGAGTTGTTGAATAGGGGTATTTATAATGCTCTCCCTCTGACACTTGCCTGTGGTTATGTGTAACGCCGGTGATGTCAGGCTGGTTGCAGGGTATCAGGGTCGGTTAGATTATTTTTCGATTAGTATATTTCTCCCAGCTCGACTGGTCGGCCTCGAACTCAATTTTCTGACTTTTTCCTTTTGGGACGTGTGTTTCCCCATAACGCCTCCTAGTTTCCCTTGGACTTGGCCTCGCCCACGAGCTTTGGGTCTTGCTTAGGACAACTCTCAACAGTATTCATAGTGTAAACTCAATTTATTATCAAAAGGTCGTTGGATATTAATATATTATGTAATCTTTATTTTGTAGTTTTAAATATACTGAAAATTTCAAGAAATAGATTATAGAGACCCAATCGTCAGAAGGGTATTGGTAAAGGAATTTCTAGAATATCAAGAATCGATGTATTTTTGACTTAATGTTGTCGTAGAAGTAAACAAAGAATTTGGGGAGTTTTGTATAGTCAATATATTGATTGTCCCATTGAATGATGTGCTTTGCCACTAAGGGATTATTGATTTCGCTTATAGCCATCTCTTTGGACGATGTAAAGTAGACAAATAGAGGAAGAGTGGTGATGAAAAAAGATTATGGTTAATGTATTATATGCGACCAATTTGGTGTCGACACATAGCAAGCAAGAAACTATAATTTAAAAGAAACCATAATTTAAAGTTGTCTAACTTTGACAGAAAGAGGAGACAGCATTTATGCTTTATGATATAAAGCAGGTAAATTGTGCCAATTACCATTTCCTATTCTCATAGAAAATAGAGATTATCTTTCTGTTTGCCTTCTGATTTCTGAAGTATACACTCCCTATCTTCACCACACACCTAAAAGGAAAGATATGTATGCTATTTTTTTTATTAGAAAAAAGAAAAAAAAATCTGAAGAAAAATAGAGATTATCTTTCTGTTTGCCTTCTGATTTCTGAAGTATACACTCCCTATCTTCACCACACACCTAAAAGGAAAGATATGCATGCTATTTTTTTTATTAGAAAAAAGAAAAAAAAATCTGAAGAAAAGTTGTTGGATGGAATATTTGGGAGCACATTGGAGAAATCATTATTACTCATTTTATTAACTGTCTTTGAGGTGATTGCTTCCTATAGGAATCTGGTGAGTTATAATAGCTGTTTTTTAAACAGAAATTCCTAGTAAGTAGTGACATGTTACAACCCTTGATTGGTAGAGTTGAATTTTGAGTGCTTGTGCTTGTGCCTTGGTCAAGGATTTGCCTGCATAATTGCTGAGCTGAGCTCATAAAAGAATCTATTAAACCCCACCGAACGTGGAAGAAAACACCAAATCAATATGAAATTGTTAGGGATATTTGGCCCACCAACTTGAGTTAAGTTGAGTCGATTAAAATAACCAAACCAGTGTTTTGCCCACCAACTTCACAAGTTGGTTTTAAATGACTCAATTCTACCAACTTCAATAGTGTTGCACATTTATCGAGAAACTCCATCTTCTCCACTTTCTCCCTTCAATATTTTCAATGACTCCACCCACCAGCCACCTCATGTGGCCACATCCAACGATCAACTCCAACGCCCAACTCCAACAACAACCATCGTCTAGCGACTACTAAGTGATAATTTGTTAGCATTTTTTAATCCTTTACAGATACTAGAAAATCATACTTTTTTTAGAGTACAAAAATTGTACCAAATACTCCTGACTTAATAACTCATTGCTGCACTTGAAATACAGTCTTCATAACACTAGACTAAACAACTTTGCACCTCAAACATAGACTTTCTAACTCCACATACATATTAAGTTTAGAGACATATTAACTCAAGATTTCAGAACTCAAATCAGCACCCTAAACAACTTCTTCATGAAAAAGTCTTGGGAGCTGTTTTATGAGCTTTACTCTTACTTGGCTAGGTAGTTTGGTTGAACTCCTACCCTTTGAAGAGCCTAGAAACTATGAAGAGGCTCGATCGATGAGCTCATATGCTCCGTTGGGTTTCTCGAACAAGTTTTTGCTTTTTAATAGCAATGAAATAATCTAATTGGATTGTTGCGAATGAAAGGAATGAGATGCTTTGGAAGAAGCAATATGCTACCATGTTGTGTTGACTAGGTGACGAGCTCACTTGGATTCTTTTCTTTTTTAGCTTGGCTGGTTATATTAGCTCAGATGCTCAAAATACTACTTTATGAGTTCTATGTTCTTGAAGGAGTGTCGAAACTCACAATTCTACTAAGTTGTTTGTTGAGCTTATCGAAGGATAAATTTTAAATTAAAAGGCATTAATATGGATGTAAATGTAAAGTTCAAGTTATTTATAATCATATGGAATCATTTTCTCAAGGGATGCAATAGCAACACATCTTTGCATGTTCCTTTTATATATATATATATATATTTATTAAATGAAAGTAATGGATGGTAAAAAGAGAGGTGAAATTCACATAATTTCAAATGTGAGGTGTAATGATTAAAAATTAAACAGGGAAAGTTTATTGGTTTTTTTTTTCAAATTTTATTTATTGAAAATAAAAGTTTTGGACGATAAAAGAAATAAAATTCATATCAATTAAAAAGTTTAAATGGTTACAAACTTAAGGTATTGTTGTTTTTTTTCTTGTTTTTTTTTTTTTTTTTTAAATTCAATGTTGGAAATGAATATTTTGGATTGAAGATAAGGCTGAAAATTTAGAAAAGCTAGGAACCGAAAAAGGTTGGACATTTGAAAAGCTAGAAATTGGAAAAAATGACAGCTAGAGAATAATACATGTTGACGACTTATTCGGGATATTTGGCCGATATATCTATAATATTTCAGCAACTTATCTACGATATTTTGACGGTATCTTTACATTTTTGTAAAGACATCGGTGATATTTTCACAAGACGATATTGGAGATATTTTGTAGATTTTTTTTAGAGAAAAAATGTTCCCTCCTTATATCTATAATGGTTCCATAATTTTGGTGATATTGCGATGATATATTGCAAATAATATTGCAATTTTTTCATGAGATAACTATACAGATGGGCCTAAATTAGACCCAATATTACAGAACTAGCTAATAATTTTCAATTTTACAAATATGTATGTCAAATTCTATATGGGTTCAATTTTATTGTACAATTACAACAATTTAAATTTTTCCAGCAGTTTCAATCTTTTTACAATCCATAGGCTAAAGTAGATGGTTTGTTAAGGTATGGGACCATCTTCAACCCATAAAATAATAATTATTTTTGATACTTAGATGGGTCTAGTTTGTATTGATTGTTAGTTTCAATATGTTACACATTTAGTCATTAAATTTTGAGTTTGGTTTCAATTTAGTCTCTAAGTTTCAAAATGTAATAATTTTACTCTAGGTTTCAAGATTTACGCTTTTATTTTTGATTTTTCACTAAATCCTCACTTTTCGTCTTAGTGTTAATGTCTATTAAAGAAGTATAATTGATTAAGTTTCACTATTTTTTATCACTATTAAAATTTAATTTAATTTTCACTTCATAATTATTTTAAATTAATTAATAGACATTAACACCTACGACTAGTTTGAATTAGATTAACAAATTTTAAAATAATTAGTATTTCTTTTTTTAAAATCCTACATTTTTTGGTTTAGGTATTAAATTTTGATAAATATAAAATTTTGATTACTAAATAATTTTTTTTTTAAAAAAAGAATAAGTATCATACAATTATTATAAAAGAACATTATGGTAATCATTCAAATTTCATTCTCATTATAGACTACTCTGCAGTTTCCTTTTTGCAAATAGTCGAACAGACGAGACATGATCACCAAGCATACTTTTGAGTTCAGAAATCAGCCTGGCCTTTTCTTCTGGTTCATTTTGAAATTTAGGGACCAAATGAAAACTAGACTCAAAATTTAGGGACCAAAAAGATATTTTACTAAAATAAAAACTGCTATGTGGCAATTTTTTACTAGACAGCTTTGTATAACCCAAAAAAACAGAAATCAAATGGTTACCAAACAGGACCTAAATTGTATGTATATATATTGGTTACCAAACAGGACCTAAATTGTATGTATATATATTTATATATAATCTCATACACTTTGCTATTTGACAATCATATCAATTCCAAAGTTACAGGGAAAAGTAAACAAGCAGACCATCAATGAGTTTATGATTATGATTCAACTCATTCCCATTACACGTTAGTAAACACCATCTAAGGTTATTTAATTACCATTTCAATCTATTCCCTTTACAACGTAATCCAATTACAATTGCACCCTAAATCCCAAATGGGTAGGTGAATGCACACATGAAATGAATAAGAAGCTTCAAGTTAATCAAACAGTTGGAAGATATTCAATTTGAACAAAATCGTTCAGGTAAAAATGAGTCGTCACTTGAACAAATCTTTACACTAAGGGGTTGTTTTTGGATGTTGAATTAGGTTCTAAATTTTAGAGTTAAGAAGTCTATGTTTGTGGAGTTAGGAAGTCTATGTTCGGAGTGCATAATTGAGTTATTAAGTCAAGGATGTATGGTGTAGTTTTTTGTAATCTAAAAAAAGTATGATTTTTCCGTGGTTATTTTTGTTTGGTTTACTTTTGTTTTAACTCTTCAATTGCACACATATTTTTCCAAATTTGTAACACTCCATTGAGATGTCAACTTAAAACCATCACATATATTATACTTGAGGTAGACGAAATACCCTTGTTTCATACAAATAATAAAATTACAATATACTTTCACATCAGTAGAAAGTATAAGTGTAATATGCACAAAAAAAAAAGGTCATCAAGGGGTTTAGGGCTTCTTATGACATCTTATGTTAAATTTTAAGTTAGAGTTTATTATGCATGTATGTTGGTATTGGAAATCTGATCAATAGTGGAGGATTATGGGTATATAAAGGAGGACAACTATTACCAATGAGACCTTTTGGGTGAACCAAAAGTAAAATCATGAAGGTTTATGCCCGAAGTGGACAATATCATATCATCGTAGAGAAATCTGGAGGCCTATTGTCTCTAACAAGTGATATCAAAGCAGCGTCAGACCCTGACTTAACCGTGTCAATAGAGTCCTTGAGTGCCGAACAAAGAAGTGGAGAGCCTTATAATATGTAGTCATGGTGGTATCTATCCGTGGTTGAATTTTTTAATGTTTTTTAAAAAAATTATTTGCATTTAAACACTTTTTTATAAAAACTATTTAAAACAAAAATACAAATGTATTTGGTTATATTTTCTCAATTTTTTTGTAATCAAGTTTGTTTGGTTTGACTATATGCTCAAATTGTTTCCATTAATGTTAAATTACTATATAAGACAACTATTAAATATAATGAACTTATAGTTTCAATTTTGTTTTTCTCATTTTTTTTCCCCGTATATGATTGCTGAGTTGGTTGTAAGAGTTAGTCGTTGGAGAGTTAGTTGTAAGAGTTAGTCGTTGGAGATGATTGATGAAGTTGATGGTCATAGTTGGTCATCGAGAGGTGGTAGTCACCCGAAGTTAGACACAAGAGGTGGTTGTTGGAGGTTTTTGCTGGAGGTAATAACTAGAAGTGGTTGTCAAAATTTGGCAACTAGAGGTAGCTGTCAAAGCATGTCGCCAAAATGAGGTGACAATAGTCGCCACCAACGGTTGTCGAAGTTGATCATCAGAGCCTGTCGACGGAGTTAGTTGTCGGCAGTGGTTGGGTGGAGTTATTGAAAACATGAGAGAGAGAAGGAAAGATAAAGTTCCTGTTAAATGTACAAACTTTATTAGTGAACACTATTGAAATAACACTGACTTGTGAAGTTGATGGCTAAACACGAGTTGCTCAACTCAACCTAAGTCAATGGCCCAAACACCCCCCTAAAGACCCAAAAATATTTATCTAATTGTTAAATTTTATTTATTTATTTATTTTAAATACTTTTGTAAATTTAAAAGATGCAACTTCTTATTTTTCATTTAAATATCTAAAAAAGAATATTCACAACTTAAATAAAAATGAAAATGAAAATAAGAGAAAAATTGAAAAGGAGAAAGTGAAAAAAAAAAAAAAAAAAAACAAGCAAAAGAAGGAAAAAAACAAAAAATTCAGAAACAAAATATGGAATATGGAAAATGGAAAAACGAGAAACATGAAATTAGAAAAACAGAATTTCTAAATGGAAAAAGGAGAGAAGAACTTTAAAAAAAATCCCTTTTGACTTGGTCATAACCAAAAAAATCTTGGAGTGTATTTCTAACCAAATCTTGAACCAAATATACTTTTTAAATTAGTATTATTCGATTTCTTACAAAAATAAAAACAAACATCACATATCTTAATCGATACTTCTCAAAGAATAAAGAGAAACTTCAAGTTAAGATATTCAATTCAAACAAAATCCTTCAGTTAAAAATGAGTCACTTGAACAAATCCAAGTTTAAATTATCCTCTCTATTCAATGGAGAAGAACATGGGAATGGATATCTGATCATACCAATGAACAAGCAATAAGCACATGATGGACCATACAAATGTAGAAAAATGTATGCAATTCCATAATACAAACTGGCTGCACCTGCAAATCCTGCAAGGAATGGGCCAAAAAAAAAAAGTAAAAGGAAACAAAAACAGAGTGAAAAATCTGCATAACATTTTACATTATCCGGCAAAGTTTTGTCTCTCATAATCCTGACGTTTAGTGCTTAGTGCTTTGCTGTTGACACAGAAGAACAAAACAAAGGAAAAATGCATCATCAAACCCTACCCACCATTAAAAAATGACCAATTTTTTTTTTCTGGTTCACAGTTCAAACCAAAACAGTAACAAATCCCCAACTATAGCAGTACAAGGCCAAGTTCACTTGGTTTCAATGCGTGTCGAATCCGATAATTATACAGGTAATAGTGAAGTTGCCCATCACCTGGACCAAATTTTAGTTCCTTCAGGAAGGATTCATTCTCCATGACATCCAATGCATTGAAGACATCAAAATCTCTCTGTTTTGCAACAATAAGAGCATCATTCATCAACTGTAACAATGGAGTTTTGGTGGAGACATTGTAATATGAATAAGCTGCCTTCAAGGTTGAGTATGTTTGGTTTCCAAGAATGGATGAAGGAAGAGTGTAGAAGCTGCAGAAGTCAGTGATCTCATGGGTGTATGGACTCTCGACTAAGAAACTGTCGACGACGCTCTCCTTGGGAAGAAGCCAATGCTCTACGTCGGTTTCATCAAAATCTGGTGCAACAACAAACTGGCTCAAGTAGTTTCTAAGCAACCTAGTAACAGCAGGGACATCACGAAGCTCCATTTTTCGAAATCCGGTGGTAGCTGGTGAATCTGGTAACTTGTAAAGTTTAATAGTCCTACTCATTGTCATCCTTGCCCCAAGCCTTGAAAACCCAACATCAATGAGTTTCTTTGGGTTTAAAGATCTGTGCCAGTATTGGCAAGTTGTTATTGGGGTTGGAAGAACAACTCCAGCTGTATAAGCTGCTTGAAATATATTTTCCAGGTGAACCCTCCTTGTGACCTCTTTAATCATAACAGGTGCAAGTCTCTTAGATCTAAGCTTCTTATGAACACACAAGAAATTGATCTCTGCCATCTTCACAACATCATCGCGAACCCGGATTCTGGCAGGAACACCACTGATGAAAGCAACCAGCTTCTTAGAAGCTTTAGCACGAACACCAATATGCCAGCTTGAGAAGTACCCTGGAGGTCTCAAAGCCCATCCAAGAAATTCCTTGGAATAGTTAAATCTGAACAAGTTTTCATCATCTTCAACATAATTATTCTTCAAGAGATTGTAAACCTCAACACAAGTCTCTTCAGAGTCCATATCACAAGTTGTCCATTCATAGGAACTAGGAAGATTATAAGGCTCTTGTTTGACTTCAGATAATGGGGTTGGTAGTTCAATTGGCCCATCAGGTAAACTAGAATCCCCAACGTCTTTGAATTGTCCAACAGGTTGAGTTTCCCAGAACTTGTGCCTTTTGCCAATGGACACAGAATCTTGAATCCTCCTAACCATGTTCTCCAATGAGCTATCATCCTTGGTAATTTGACCTGCTTCATTTTCCTGATCGGGGTTTTCCTTAGGAGATCCTGGAGAATTATTATTATCCTCCATCTCAACAAAATATTTCGACTCTAACAATCAATCAAAATCCTTCCACTTGATCCGAATTACCTGACAAACCACAATCTTCAAAATCCTTCTAAACAAAACCCGATGGGGGCATGGAAACATCATGTGTATATTTCAAAGCCAGAAAAAAAGAAAAAACAACAGCATGCTGGATGAAAAAACACGAACTCAATAAACAATCAACAGATCCTAAAAAAATGCTACAAAATCCATAAAGCATAAAACAATCAATTTCCTTAAAAACCCAATGCTATTTTTCACATCTCGAGGTGAGCATCATTCGCATGGTCAACGAAATGAAAAGAAACAAACTCAAAAGAAAGAAAATAATGAATTGGAAGGAGGAGGAAGAAGGAAGCACCTGAAGGAGAGAATGGAGTTTGGGGAAGAAACTTGCGGGAAGAGAGAATCAGATCCTGAAGGCAGAAGTGGAATTTGGTTATGCGCTTGGCAATTGGGCAAGTGGGGATGGGAGTGCGATGGAAATGGTTATTAGGGTTCTTTATTGAATTCAAAGTCCATTTCTTTTTTCTGCATCAAATTCTTCATTGGAGATGACGATGGGCTTTCGTGAATTGCGAGGAGGGCTTTTGTACGTTTCTGGTTTGGGCCTCAACTTTTCCCCCATTAACCTCTCAAACAGGTTTAGGGTTTTTGGCCATGGAGGCTTTTTAGGAAAATTAGAAAAATAACTCAGAAAATTGTCAAAAATAGCATGTTTAAGTTTTTATCTTACAAAACTAACTTCTTTTTAAAAAGTCGTTCAAAGAGTTAAAATTAAAATTTTCTAACTTATGTACCGAGAAAGCCTAAAATAACCGATAAAATAGAAAAAAATAATTTTTTAACTAAATTTCGGTGGTCGATCTTGCCCGAGATGGATTGAAAGAAATTGTTGGAACAAATTTTAAAAAAAGATGTTAGTTTTGTAAAATAAAAACTTCAATGTGCTATTTCTGGCAATTTTCTAAACAACCTTCAAAAGTTTTTATCTTTCCCAACTAGCATTCTTTTTGACAATTTGTTACATTGGTTTTTTTTTTTTTGTCCTTCGGGCCTATATCGACTTGAGATTCGAATAAAAATTTGACTTATCCTCATTATTGTTTGAACTTTATCAATGGAATCTAGGACGAAGATCGGAATATCTAATCCTCTTCAAATTTAAAGAAATTTTAGGGTTTTGAATGATTGCTTTTAATTTTTATGATGAATCAAATCTTCGTTAGTTAAGAGAGATTTCCAAAAAAATTACCAAAGATTACATGATTTGGGAAAAACAATTGAATCAAATTCTACAAAACATTACTTGATTTGGGAAAAATAACACATAAAATCCTGGTCCTGTCTTGGCCGAGATTCAAGCAAAAAAATTTGATAGTTTGGATGTAAGTTAAATTTTTATTCGAGAAAAACTATTTCAGCCAGTTATCCAATAGGGTGCTAAGATGAAAACATTTGAGGGTTATTTTTGACAAATTTTCAAGCTTTTAGCTAGGTCCACTTCTTATATAGGAAGAGTTTTACTTGTACTTAGCATATATTTACTACCATCATAAGTGTTGAGGTTGTGAGTTTGGAATAGGAGGGAAAATTTAGCTATTATTGTATTTTTTTATTTACTCTTTAGATTTTTAGCATTTTTTTGTTATCTGTATTTTTTTAGTATGCTACACGTAGTCACGTTTATGCACATACACTTCCTCATATCTTACTTTTAGATGTTTATCTATGTCATGTATTTATATGTATATATGTGGTCGAATTCACCTCTATGGTAAGTTTTCGATCTTTGGGTTTGTGGAAAAAGCTAGCAGTTTGTCTTTTATCTACCCTTTGGATTGTTGTGTTGTTAGTTTGCTATACTTCTCCACATTTAAGGCACATATATGTCCCATAAGGTTATGGTATTAAAAATTAAAAAAATAATCTTTATTGACATTAGTATCATTTTACCTTTTTCTATGCATATATATACAACTAGAACTACTTTTTTTAATTTGTTATAATAATCAGCGACCCCAAGATTTGAATAAAAAATTGTCTTCTCCTCGCACGTCCAAACTATTGATTAAAATCACTTTTTTTTTTAAATTTGTTTATCTATGTCTTATTCAAATTATGATTAATCACATCTTCTTTAGTTGGCTGACTTGAAATATTTTCAAAAGATTACATAATTTGAGAAAAATTTATAATATTTATGATGAATCAAATTATACAAAAGATTATGTAATTTGGGGAAAAGTACGTACAATCTTGTTGCCAAGATTCAAATTTGGGGTCGATCTCGGTAAAAAAAAAAAAACTATTTCAATAAGTTAAAAGATGAAAACATTTAAGGGTTATTATTATTATTATTATTTTTTTACAGTTTTCCAAACTTGTAGCTAGGTTCACTTCTTATATAGGAGGCATGCAGCCGTTTCGGAACAATTAAAGGTGGGTGTTACATTAAGATTTAATGCTTGCATGCAAAATCATCATTATTTGATATTGAAATTGTCACTTTTAATAGGGTATGGACCTTTTACACATCATTATATTTTACTTGTGTATATTCATAAGCGCCCATATTTATTTGTGGATGCACTTGAGCAATTTTCTACTTGTGTATTTTTATGTTATTAATATTTTTGTTTACATATGGCCAAATCGATTGTTTTATATTTGTGTAGATTTATTTTATTATGATTTAGGTTGATGAAGAAAAAAACTCACAAAAAATAAAATCTTTTATGAGAGTATTTTTGTCACAAAATATTACACATTTAGTTCTTAAAGTTTGAGTTGGGTTTCAGTCTAGTCTCTTGGTTTCAAAATATTACAATTTTACTCTTGAAATTTGAGTTTTGTTTTAATTTGGTCCTTAAGTTTTAAGATTTACACTATTAACCTCAATTTTTCACTAAATACTCAATTTTCGTCTTTAGTACTAATATCTATTAATTAATTTAAAAGAATTAAAAATGATAATAAATTAAGTTTCACTATTTTTATCACTATTAAAATTAAACTTAAAAATTCACTTCATTATTTTAAATTAATCGATAGTCATTAAAATTAACGGCTAAAAGTGAATATTTAATAAAAAAAAATCAAGATTAAAAGTATAAATCTTGAAATCGATCGCTCAAATCTCAGTGGCAAAATTGTAACATTCTAAAACTTAGGGTATAAATTGAAACCAAATTGTAGGGGTGATCATCGGTTGGGTGGTGTCGGTATTAAGCTCAAATCGACGCCGATCAGCGACAGGTCAATTCTAATCGATCAATAGTTGGCAATTTTTTAAAAGCTTACAGAAATGACCATCCGATGATCGAACGGACGGCCGGGATGTAAGTTGGTGTTGGATTTTAATGGAAGATTTTTCATTGAGAGATCAAATTCACTTACTAATGAAATGAAACTAAACCCAAAACCAAAAAACAAAAAAGAAAAACATTTTTTTTCGAAACAGAACGTCATGTCGTTCGTAATTTGCCGATTGCTATTCGTCGTTCATCAGAAAACGACGGTATCTCTCTACCAACTGCATTAATCTGGCTTCACGATTCAGGCGGTTGCTTCACTAAGTTTCTCCGGCGAGCCGACGAAGGCCGTCATCTGATTTTCCGACGCCATTTTCTGCAGGCACGCTGCCGCAACTGAGTTGACAGCTTCGCCATTATCGTTTTAAGCAAATATTGAGAGACTGGAAATTGAGCTGTAGCAAGCGATTATCAAATGTTGGCGGACGCGACGAATTGGGACGAAGCTGCCTACAGAGAGAGTATATACAAAGAGAGAGAGATTCAAACTCGGACTGTGTTCAGAACTGCATGGGCGCCCTCTTTAAATGGTTGCCCTGAGAACATCGTGGCTGCATCTAGTGATGGATCCATTGCCTCTTACTCTATCGCTTCTTGCATCTCTAAGCTGGTAATCTTCTTGATTTTTGATCTCGATAGTCATTTTGTAGTTTGATTTTCTTATGAAATCAGTACTTGAAGGGCATGGAATGGTTAAACTTAAGGATGTTCTTCGAGGGTTTCTTTGGTTTGACTACTAAAGGGCCAAGTACCTTGTTTACAACCATTGTCTTTGTTAACCTATCCATTTTGGACTCATTGACATGAATCCTCAGAACTTTTTACTCTTGCCAAAATTTATATTCAAACTGCAAGCAAGCTCAAATATCTTTATGAGATAAAAAAGATAACCTACACAGTCATGTCAAAAATAGAAAATAATAACGTATCATCAGCAAATTGTTAGTGATTCAGACAAGCAGATGAAATTCTAACTGTATCAGACACAAGCTGGAACGATTTTACCTCTAGGTCTCCCATTTATGATAATCGAGCATTAAAACTTAGTTTTGAAAGACATGCATTATTTTACGCTCAGATTTAGTCCTTTCATTTCAAAGCTTTATCATGAGTTGCAAAATAGTTTATTTTGTTACTGAAGCAAAAAAGTTTATTTTGTGTATTCGGTGTTCAGTACTTGTGCCCCTGAAGAGTTCCTCTTTCTTCTTCATTAGTAGTTTTAGACTAGGTATGTTGTGCGTCTTATGAACTATTATCCTGATTATATCATTTTTCATGCCTGTTTCAGCATTTTGGTTATGGAAATACTAAAAGGCAAGTCCATTTTTATCTCTTGTATCAACTTATTTCTAAATTTCAGGCTGCAAACTTGTACTAATGGCTCACTATGTGTCTTACTTTAGTTTGCTAGCAGCAGAGCCTCATTGCTTCCTTCAAGGGCACGATGGGCCCACATATGATGTCAAATTCTACGATAATGGCGACAATACTCTATTACTAAGGTTCCTTTCTCTCCCAATACTATAACAGTTCAACTGACTTTCTTTTCTCATTTCTTGGAAATTTCATTCTATTTCGGTTATTGTAGTTATATTTGTCATCCCAGCCCAATTATCTCAACGCTGATTCTAAAGTTAATTTGAATATATATGTATGTATGTATGAATATATATACTTATTGATTAGGTGAAATTATAGTTAGGGGCAGAATCAGTTCCATGTTACTTTTTAGAAAATTCAACCAGTTGAAGCTTAATTCAGTAGAGACTGAATGGTGGTGTGCTGTACTGTTTAACTTAATTTAAGTTTCAAAATTCAAGAACAAGCCAAGTGGTTCTTTTATTGTGAACCATCATGGCTATTTCTTTGGATGGTGAGATGAATGTATAAACATAGTTGTCGGATATTCATAATATTAACTCCCAAAGGCTGAAAGCATAGATTTCTAACATTAGTTGACATGTACTTGTTTAAGCTTCAACAACTGCCTGAATGTTTTTGATTTTTTATTGAATTTAGTCATTGAAGAATAAAGATATGCCTACAGCCTGTAAAATTGAGTTAAACGGCAAGATTGAATGGGTGAAAAACGTGGGCATTGTTCTTGATTGAAATATCTGATTAATTGTGCACAACATTTTAGCTGTGGGGATGATGGTCACATTCGAGGATGGAAGTGGAGAGAATGTACAGATATAGAGGTGCCCATTTATTTGCAAGGTAATAGTCCATAGATGTGTTATCTGTAGCAGCAGTAGCATAGGTTTCGTGACCCCCAGCAGGTGCAGCCTTTTCATTTGTTTTAGTTTTCTTTGACTCTGAAAATTCTATTTTTTTGTTCTGTTCTCATTCATTTAAGGTTTTGACTAGGTGTATCATTTTAGTTTTCAACTGTCATAATTACTTCATTCCTTTCTTTTTATTCCAGGTAGTCATATTGAGCCTGTAATGGACCTGATGAATCCTCAATACAAGTAGGCTATTAACAAATATTTTGTATTATTTTACTTATTTTTCCTTGGCATCCTTATTCAGCCTGTAATTGACCTGGTGGATTCTGAAAATTATCAGGTTGTCAAAAAAAATCTACCATGGCCAATTAGATTTTGGTTTATATTCTCTTTTGGTATATGTATTTTTAGCCTTTATCCATTTTGGTCCCTATAAGTTTAAAACGGCCATTTTAGTATTAGTAGTTTCAGTTTTTATTCATGTTTGTCCTTGTACTTAGGAAAAGTGGTCACTTTTTTAAAGTAAAAAATCAAAATGGACATTTCGAATTTACATAGACTTAAATGAACAAAAGTTGAATTTACAGAAAATTTTTGAAAGCAGAGAGACCAAAATGGCCAAAAGCTAAAAGTACAAGTTCCTAACTTAATATATAAACCTATAATTTAATATCTTGTGATTAATATTATACAAAAAGGAAAACCACTGGTTTGCCTTGGTTTTATGCGTCCTACTACTTTCTTTTAATATATAAGAAACGGACCCTAATACATGTGGAACATTAATCTTAACTTAACTTTCAAGTATTGTCTTTTTGACATCATAATTAGACGTTTATGTACTCATCTATCATCTATTGATACAGCAGCTGGTCTTGGAAAATGGCCAACATATAATGCAAGGATGCTTTTATTATTTTCCTCAGATTTGTCCGACGCAACTTTATATTGTTTTAATTTCAGATTTATAAAATTAAGCTGAAGATAATGTAGATATGGATTTGTTACCTTTAGTGCATGCCATCTCTTTAATGCTCTCTTATATTTTTATGTACCTTATTGCTGTCTTCTAGAGGTCCTTGGGGTGCTCTTTCTCCAATCCCCGAAAATAACGCAATTGCTACTGATCCCCAGGTTAATAAATCTGTAATTTCCCCCTCTTATTCTATTACTAGTAAGCATGACATTCGTTGCATATTATTTTTGAAGTTGCAAATAATTAATGTACTCTTAATGATTATCCTTATATTGATGTACTCCTAATAATTTAATTAAAATACCACTCAAGGATGTTAAGACGTATTATTTAAAGAATACAAATTAGCTATGACTAAAGAAAAAAATTTAACGAAATCTAAACTTTTATTTAGAAGTAACCATTTTTTGAAATGAAATATTAATAACTAATTATTAAAGTTGAGAGTAAAATAGGTATATATATTAAAAAAAGGAAGGAAAAATAGATATGTAAAGATTCTTCCCTGATAACCCCTTTTACCTACCGTAAAATTTAGATTATGATAACTTCCTATCAGAAAAAAAAAAAATAAATAAGAAAGAAAGAAAGAAGAAGAAGAACAGAGGAGGTGATATCTTATTTTATTTTACAGAGTGGATCCATTTTTTCTGCTGCTGGAGATTCTTGTGCGTACTGTTGGGATTTGGTACGTGTATATTAAGTTGGATGATGTAATTAACCATAAACTTTCCATTCATATTCTTTTACAGCCAAGAATTAACTTCCTCCTAACGCTTGCTTATGGCTTTGTGTATTAAAATTTTCAGGAGAGCGGTAAAATTAAGATTGTGTTTAAGGGGCACTCTGACTACTTGCACTGTATTGTTGCCCGAAAGACTGTCAATCAAGTTCGTCTTTCCTTCTTTTGCTTGGTTGTATAATAGATTCTGATCTTCATTTTTACATTAACCCTCTTTTTATTTTGTATAGACTAGTGTAGTTTGTTCTTTCGTCTTCAGTGTGGTCAATTAACTAGTAATAAATAGGAAAAAAAAAGTTATTTTAAGGAAGTATACTGGCACAAATAAAAGGGCATTAGGAGTGTAGATGCATAAGATAATTGGGATGAAGGTCTTGAAGTTGCAGGACAGTTATGTAAACAAGAAAAGGAACAAATCAGCATCAAAGAGGTCCCGGTGAAAAGTGCAATTTTCATGAGAGTTCCTACTCTCCCCGGAAAGTGACTTCTCTGACTCAAATCCTTCTAGTTTCTCCATTGGCTACTTCTCTTCTTTATCCTTAACGTTATCCCCACCCAACACTGTCCTTCACAACCTCCCAAGTCTAAGTAATCCGACTCACTAAATGTTTGCTGGAAGATTTGTCCTCTAACTAACTTCCCCACATAACATCTCCCCGTTCATTTCATTTATTGCCTCCAGGCTTGATTTCCTGTTCATATAAGTTAATGAATCAGGGGTCTATTGCTGTGTCTGCTACTTTTCTCTTTGAATAATAGAATTGGATGTAAGTAGTAGAGTGCCATTTTCCTATACAACGGAAAGCATGAAATTCTTGAGATCTATTTCAAAAAGAATTTCTTCATACTTCATGCTTCATAGTTCAATTAAATGCTACTTCTGAAAGTAAAGATACTTTATTGTTATTGTTGGTCCACTTCTACACAAAATTAATTATTATGTCTCTACTTGGTAAAGTTTTTCTTTCAGTTCTATGTTTGAACTGTACTTTTCATGTATTTCCACCTTATTGTTTTCATTTCATACCTTGTATTCCAGATTATAACTGGTTCAGAAGATGGTACAGCACGAATATGGGGTAGGGAAATTATTTATTTATTTATTTATAATATTAATATATATGTTTTGATCTTAAGGAGAAGGCCTAATCATTTTCTTCCTGCACTTGTATTATGTGTATTGAAAAATTCCCTTTTAATAACCATAAATTTGTTGAGCAAGAATATAATTTAGCATAGCGATTAGAACTTCTCAAAAAGAACACGGGTCTAAATTCTCTTTGATTATATGTCATCAATCAATTTGTAATCTCTACTTAAAAGGCCAAAGGGCTAAGGAGTCATGGGTTCAATCTATGGTGGCAACCTACCTAGGATTTAATATCCTACATGTTTCGTTGACACCCAAATGTTGTAGGGTCAGGCGGGTTGTCCCGTGAGATTAGTTGAGGTGCGCGTAAGCTAGCTCGTACACTCACTGATATCAAAAAAATAAAAAAGTTGTAATCTCTACTTTATTACCCAGAAAATTTAGGTTGGGGGATTTTTTGGCATAAATATGTAAACTATAAGAGCAAAAATTTGTATCTTACATGTGTTTATACTATCAAACCAAATCAGATTGCAAGAGTGGAAAGTGCATTCAACTAATTGACCCAGCTAAGGATAAGAAGCTGAAAGGGCACTTCTCATGTGTTAGATGCATTGCTCTTGATGCAAGTGAAAGCTGGTTGGTAAGTATTTACTCGATGATAAGGAAAGTCTCCCGTTTTTCTTTGTATTATCTAATGTTTATAATGTGTTAACCTACAGATTTGGAAATGGGTTTTCTGCCCAGCTGTTGTCTTATTTTGTTGTATTCTTCATCATTCTTTATGGATTATTTTTTCCCCCTTCCTGAAGGAAAATATTTTGATAATTGCTTTATATGACTCCATCATTCCTCGGCTTCTAAGTGGTTATCCCTTCATACTAAATTATTTTGCAATTATAGTCTTTTGATGATTATTAATGATTGGAAGGCTCTCTTTGTATAGTTTCTAGAGGGGTTCCCTCTACCCCGGCCCTTAGGTTGTATCTTTTCTTTTGTGGAATATACTCCTTTGATGTTTCTTATCAATATATAAATATATACATACTTTGTTGTTTGATCCTCCACTGGATTCCGAAAATTCTACTCATTCAGGTTCCCTTTAAAAGAAACATCCTAATTATACAGACCAATATCCCATCAAACAAGACCATCTACCTGCTTGGCGCTTTGACCTCATTTGCCATGTTGATCCTCGCTAGAGCTTTACTTCTCTATGCTACTCTTGAAACCAGAGACCATCTTGAGCAAATTCAGCACCAACAACAAGTTGAAATGTTTTTTCTCTTTAGCAACGCCGTATCAGCAAATTGCAAGTGGCTTATAATTATTTTACCCTTTCTCGAGCTATCTGCTAACCTCATCAGTTGCAAATAACAAATAGGAAAGGAAGAATAATTGACCTGATCTTAGCTCTAGTTTCTTAACCTCCCGTTGCTATTCCATGCGAGAAAAAGAAAAAGAACAATGAAAAAAGAAAATTCTATTTGAAATACAGCCATAAAAACACTCCACCCACTTTTTCCGAATGGCATTTTTCTTCTAGATGGCTTGCAGTAGATTTCAACTTGCAAGTCACATGCCTTTTTGTAAATCAATCTTCAACTGCCATGCCTTAGAAATTCTCCATTCATCAAGACTCCCAAGCTCATTTACTTAGACTGTAATAATACTTTACGCAAGGACTTTGGATATGATCGTGTACACACTAGTTACCACCAAGCTCGGTCAAAACTTCCTTTTTACAGGACTTCAACCATTTGGCAATCAAACAAATGAAGTTTTTGAAAAAAAAGAGCTTGGTTCACGTTCACCTTGAGGATGTCACTTGTAATAATGTCCCAACATTTTTTATTTCAGTTCTATGCAAAATAAACGAAGTTGTAGATGTGACTAACTTTTTGCTGAGAATATATCTCTTGCTGCATTGATTGGTACAATGGAGTGACATTCATGTGCTGTTTTTTTATGCTAGGCCTGTGCTGATGGTCGGAGTTTATCAGTTTGGAACCTTCCGTCTTCTGAATTCATTTCAAAAACTTTGACCCGTTCTTCAATGCAGGATATGGTCTTTTGTGATAATCAAGTGAGTGATTCTCCTCGAACCGATCATACTTCCAAATTTTAATTTATTGACACTAGCCTGCAATTTGGTATCATTCAGAAATATGTCATCACGTTTTCATCTTTCATTAGATGATTAGACAAGAAATATGTATAGGTTTCCAAATGTCTTGTACATGATTTAGTGAAACAGAAAAGTCATTTTGCTTGCGTAATTATTGTTAGACTTACAAGTTAAGAAGCATACCTATTATGGCGATGAATCAATCAAATACTGTCATCTTTAATATCTTGTACACACATATTATCTTGTGCGTAATTATTATTAGACTTACAAGTTAATAAGCATACAGATTTTTCTGTCACCATTATATCTTCATTGTTGTTTCTCCATGCCCAGATATTAGGTGTTGGAGCAGAGCCATTCCTAACTCGATTCGACGTAAATGGATCGGTGCTTTCGCAAATACAATGTGCCCCTCAGTCAGCTTTTTCTGTCGCATTGCATCCATCTGGCGTATGTTTTACTTAATTCCTTTTGTCCTTTGGTTTCCTTTCAGTCTTCTCTTTGGAAGTTCTTCATTTCTCTCAATTTCTGGGAACCAATTATTTTACCCCGACCCTGAAACCAACTCCAACGGAGCAACTAGTGTTGCCATTACCTCTTTATATGCGGACCTTGGTGTTAAATTTAGTTCTTAGGTGTTATCTCATTTCACAGTATGATACCATGGAATAACAAATTCAATAATTAGCTTTTGGGTTCAGTGGTGATTTAACACAATATTTGTATTTGAACATCTATAATGTCATTTTCTCTCCAATTAATATTAATTTTCATTTGTTGGGCATTCTACAAAACTTTGAAGCCCACAAGTGAGGGAGAGAGTTGAAGTATACCGTAATCCATCAGCTTAAGCTTTTAAGTTCGGTGGTGATATAACTAATATTTATTCAACTATGTCTTATTCATATCTTCCTTGGGCCTTCATCCAATCTTTAAATAGAACTCCTGAGGGGATAACTTGAATTCAAAGAACTAGGCTATCCTACAACTACAACTAATCTCATAAACGGTATTGTGATTCCCTCATTGTTGGATGGTTTATTTGTCTGTTCAGGTCGCAGCAGTTGGAGGCTATGGCGGTCTCGTGGATGTTATCTCGCAGTTTGGAAGCCATTTATGCACATTTTGCTGTCAATACAGATAAAAGAGAAATAATCGGATGTGATTGGAAATTGGAAGGTGCTGTATTTTGCTTCACGATTTACCTGTCAAGGAGTTGCAGTCCAGAAACTTTTTTCTTGTGATATGCAGATTGCAGATAATTAATCTCTCTTAGGTCTTTTTTTCAGTACAGTAGTTTGTCAGTATTGATATTTCTATAATTTACAAAAATATATATAATATATGAACACTTTCATTTGTAACAGAATCATGGCAGTTATGAAGGACATCAATTGACCAGGTTTAAGTTTATCCTGATTTTTATTTTTTATTTTTGAAAATCTAGTTTATCCTGATGTTAGGGTATTATTAAATTTTGACCTTAACAAGAACAGTGATTTTCTTTATATATTAGCAAATGGGTCATGTGGTAACTGGCATAGATATCTTGAGATTTAAATAGAGAAGTGATGACACCAAAGAAAGCTTTGATATCAGAATGAATGAAAATCCTAGTGAGTTAGAATTAGGAATCCTTAATTTGCTTATATTAAAACCTCCAAATCATCAAATTAGGGGTTATTCCTAATTTTAATTTATTAGGGTTTCATATCATTTCGTATAAGAGCTTTCTTTAGTATCATATAATTAATAATTTGATATCTTTGGTGGTTCATATCGAAAAGTCTCACAAATTATGTGACTATTTTGTAAACTTGATGTCGGTGAATGGTGAGTAAGAAATAAGAAATACGAAATATAATACTTGGTCACCATGAGACCGTGAGAATTGCCTCTAGCTAGTTTAAAGTTCTCAAGTATAAATAAGTTGTGGCTTAAGTTAAGAGGTTTGAATCGCTTCTTCTGCATGTTGAACTAAAAGAAATTGTCATGAACGTTTGATTCTATTCCTAACTCATTTTAACAATATAGATTGAAATTTAATTTCATTCCAATCAATTTCAAATAAAAAAAAAAATCGAAAGATTCTGATTGAGTTCATTCTTAACCTTAGAATTATGTTTATATTTATTTTTTAAGCAAGGTCTTAAAGTTTGATTAGTCATCTTAATTATCAAATATATAAAATCCAGAATAATTTTAAAACAAATGGAACTAACTTGGTGTAGTAAAATTTTAACGCCATCTTTTAATTATTTTTTTTTCCAATTTTTAAATATGCCTTTATTGTATTTTAAAATATCCTTTTTCTTAAAGATAAAAAATACTTTATTCTAAAATAAGAAAACCAACAGATTTTAAATTCCAACGAAATTTAAACGACATAACCATTTGCATTGAGAGTCAAAGCTTCTAAAGAGAGTTGGGGAGAAATTAGAGAGAGAATATTAAAGATCTTTTTATTAGGGTTTTCAACCATCTAACATTCAATAGAGAAGTCCAATGAGTTTTTACTTATGAAATAAACTTAAATTAAATAACATAATGTAAAATGAAATTAAACATTATATATTAAAGGGTGTTTTCAAATATAGTAAAATAAACCAATTTATTTATAAATATAGCAACATGTTACTGTCACTCATAAACTACTATAATTTATTACTGTCTATTAGTTATATACATTTATCAATATCTATCTAAAATATTTCTAACAATTTTGTCATTTAAAACAATTACCCTAATATGTAAACACTTTCACAGAAAGTATAAGAGTTGAATTATAGGTTTAGTTGATAAACTTTGATCTTTAAGCTTTCAAAAGGGTAAGTTTATGAACTTTTAACTACTAGTAAGTATCAAACAAATTCAAAGTTTTAAAAATTAATTGGTCTATGAAATATAAATATAAAATTTAACCCTAATGGTACCTTTAGCTTTTAATGTTGTATTTAGTAAATCCATGAATTTAAAAAAAAAAAACATTGAAAGGTTAAGAATTAAATTATAATTTTAAAATTAGACGAAATGGACACATTAAATTTTCATAACTAAAATTGTAATTACACAAAAATTGAAAAAATTTGTGTTTTTAGTCCCTAAGTTTTTAGTTGCATTTGTTTCCATTATTTCAAAATGTACCTTTTTAGTCATTGAAATTTTTAGAATGTGTTAAAAATGTCGCTAAGCATTATTTTATTTAGAAAAAAACTTTTTTGATTTCTAGGTTTTGGGTTTAGTTTCTATTTGGTTACTATATTTTAAAATATTACACTTTTAGTCACTAAGTTGTAAGTTTGATTTCAATTTAATCTCTAGTTTTCAAAATTTTAGTTTACTCTCGAGATTTGAGATTTGTTTCAATTTAGTTCTTAGGTTTCAGGATTTACATTTTTATCTTCAAATTTTTACTAACATACTCACTTTAGTCTTTTGGTTGCAGTGTCTATTAATAATTATTTTTAAACAATTGTGAAATGAAATTTTAAAATAAAAATTTTATTAGTGATGAAAAGATAGTAACACTTATTTAATTATAATTCTTTTAAATTAATCAATAAATAATAATACTAAAGACTGAAAAAGATTATTTAGTAAAAATTTGAGGTTAAAAATGTAAACCTTAAAACCTAAGGACTAAATTAAAACAAAAGTCTAATCTCAAAGATAAAATTATAACGTTTTGAAGCCCATAGACTAAATTGAATTCAAGCTAAAAAAAAAAAAAAAAAAAAGATTAAAAGTGTAACATTTTGAAATTTAGGGACTAAAATAAAATTTTGTTATTTTGTTATTATTTTAAATCGGGACAATTGAAAATATAGCTATCAAATTCAAAGTATTAGCATATATAGCAACATTTTTTAAAAAATTACAAATATAGTAAAGTTTATCAATGATAGACTTCTATCACTAATAGATTTTTATGTTCTAGGTGGTCTATCACTTATAGATCATAAGAGTCTATCAACGATAAAAATCTATTACTGTAAATTTTGTTATATTTACAATTTTTTAAAAATATTGCTATACACTTGATTATTATTTCTAAAATTGCTACTCATTACAATTACTCTTTAAATATTGACATGATATTTTAAATTTTAAACAATATATATCTCTTCTCTCTCCACCCTTTTATTCTCTCAATTCTAAAACTATTATTTTAATTTAAAATATCGATGTGGTCAACTTTTAAAATGGTAAAGAAAAAATTAGGGGTCTTTTCACAAATAGGAAAAAAATAAAACTAATTACACATATAAAAAAAAAAGTGGAAAATACAAAAGTATGGGGTACACTTTTTTCTATATGTATAATTACTTTTGTTTTCTTTTTATACACGACAATTTCCCAAAAAATTACTCAAAATTTTCTTAATCTATTTTTAAATATTCGAGACTAAAAGTTACCATTTAAGCTTTGTTTAAAATAATAATAGTAACAATAATAAAAATCAGAGAAGACAAAAGTGCATAAAATTTGGGATACGGACAATGGTCAACTATGAACTTTCGGCCTTCTCTCAGCGATGTGTTGGCCTTTAATTGGACAATCTGCTTGAATTTGTCAACTAATCGCTACCTTCATCCGTAAGCTCAACTCTCCAACCCCCCGCCCTCGAGGGTTCCATTTCATTTTCCGATCCCTTTTCAGAAAAATCTCATAAAGCCCTTTCGATTCCACCTCCATTGTACTTTCATGAGCTGAATTTTTGAACGAACAGACCAAATCCAGTATCCTGAGTCATACAATGGAGGATTTCAAATCCAAATCATACCCAGATGGTAGAATGCAGATTGTAAGCTACCATGGAAACGAATCAAGAACACCCAATGGTTCTGGCGTAATGGGTATGCAAGATTTTCGTTGTTACAGTACTTCCTATGCTTCTTCTGCAAACCCAAATCAAACCCAGATGGGTAATGATTTGAAGCTCAAGAAAGGGAAATCGACGAACGGATTTTCATCCAAGAGCTGGAGTTTCAACGATCCAGAGATGCAGAGAAAGAGGAGAGTTGCTAGTTACAAGGTTTATACTGTTGAAGGCAAAGTCAAAGGGTCTCTAAGAAAAAGCTTCCGATGGCTCAAAGAAAGATGCTCTCGAGTTGTCTTTGGATGGTAGTGAAGCCAACGCCTTAAATTGGTATCAGATTTTTCCTTCACTCTCTGTTGTTTGATTAGCTTGTAGTTCTGAAATCCAAGAATCTGTTTCTTGATGTTATGAATGATTTATGAATCTGTCTGAATGTGTAACCACTGTTGGAAGTATAGAATTCTTTCTTTACCCTTTTTATTCCAATGAATTGGGGATAATGATTTTATGAGCAGATTTGGATTGATTGTGTTCCACTCAATTTAGTGCTACTCCATTCTTAGAAACCAAGCCATTGTTGTCTTCTGTTTTGTCTCAACTTGAGGATTTCTGGTTTTCTAGTTTAAGAATTTGAATCTTGATGTTAAATCACGATTGACCCAAAAACTTAAGCTGATGAGTGAATAAATTTAATATTATATTAACACTATAACACTCCCCTCACTTGTGGGCTTAAACCAATATTAGTTGAGAAGAAAATAACATTGTAGGAATTTGAACATGCCTCTTGTTTTAATACCATGTTAAATCATAGATTGACCCAAAACCTTAAACTCATAGATGAAGATAAATTTAATATTATGTTAATACTCTTAACACTTGAATCTACCATGATGGGTCTGATAAGAATCGTCTTGAGTTGTAGTTTTTAATTATATGAAACAACTTGTAATTGTAAAGACATGTTTCTCCTTTGCTTTTTAGTTGTGATTCTGTTTCCTTATACCTGGAAACTAAGAAGCACGGACACTTTAGTTTGGCTAGCGTGTCCGTGTCCGACACGTGTCGGACACTCCGACACGTCAACACTTGTTCAACACGTATCAGACACTTGTTAGTGCAACAAATGTGTTAGACACACATTGAACACTTGTTGAGTAGACTAAAAAGACACGTAGATGACAATAATAATAACTTTTGAGTGTAAAATACATCAAAGGCTAGTCTTTTAAGCATATAACTGTATCAACCGATATACTTTCAATTTTATTTTGGTATGTAAATGATATATATTTTAAAAAATGTATATTTTAATAAACGTGTCATTGTCGTGTCGTATCCTAGATATTTAAAATATGGCGTGTCGCCGTGTCCGTGTCGTGTCGTATTTGTGTCTCGTATCCATATCTGTGCTTCTTAGTCTAGAAATAGTGCTTCATCCTCTTTAAGACTTTCAAGCATTAGTTATACATTTGCTTTCAATTCCACAAAGGCTCTTTCAGCTCTCTAAATGAAACCTGTTTGTTGAATGTTGGTTGAGGATCCACATGGGATGTCGCAATCTTAATAAGATATATGAGCTACTCTTCTTATTGCTAATTAGTTTTCAAATGGAACTCCATGTTATCTAATATGGTATTAGAGTCCATAAAACCCAAACGAACATTCAATCTAGACAAAAGATATTGGGATCCGATCTAAGAATGGTGAATCCAAAGAGGCACCGTGTTGAGGAGCTGAATCACAAACTTATTTGTGATCTCTCTCTGTCCTTTAGATTCTACCTCTCTCCCTTTAATGAGTAGGTCGATACTTCAAAGATACGGGATATTTCAGTCAATTTTCAAGCACCTCGACTAATCTAACATCATAGTAGCTTGGTCCACAATATTAGCTGATATTTAATATCTTGGTGGATAGTGATCTTTATGAGCTTGAAGCTTTTGTTCTGTTGGCTTCATCATTTTGGTTTGTTTTTGGGTTGATGCATAAAGAATTTTATTTTTAATTGAATTAGGAATCTACCATTAGTTTTTTAGAATACATCTATGAGATTACTAAGAACTCAAGACTCTTTTTGTGATTAATTTTGCTTCCTTTTTTGGATTTGCTCCTGCCATAATGTTCTGCATCAATATTTTCTTGGTGTTTATAAGTGTTATCTTATAGGTATCTTTTGTCTGTTCTTCTCTTTTCTTTACCTGAATGGCAAAAAGAATATGGCAATTCAGTCACTTGGGGATGAGAATAATGTAAGATTTCCATTTTTTTAAGGCAAAATAATGTAAGATTTATTCTGACATACTTGTCCTGTTTTCTTGATTTGGTTTTCTTTACTGTAACATAATCATTTTCTGTTATTTGATTGACCAACAAGATGCATTTAGTGGTTGGTTTATAATAAAAATTTGAAAATAATGGATTCACTGAAAAACAGTCATATCTTCGAATATGTCTCAGTCTCATGGTAGATTTAGAAACTAGATATTTTTTTTTTTTTTTTTTTTTTTTGGATAATATGTGGGGCGAAGAAATCAAATTTTTAAATTTGAAGTTGATAGTACAAGTATTATGTTAGTTGAACTATGTTTATTTGACAACTAAATCCTAATTTATATAGACAATCAAAATGTATTTGATTTACTAGTTATAAACCATAAAAATAATTGTTGCTACCAATTGCATTTGATATTAATATTATATTGAATCTTAATTATTACTAATCGATTTGTGAATTTATTTTATGTTATAAATTTTGTATTAATTATTATTTCATAATATAATATAATTTATACCATATTATATTATACAATTTTTTTTATAGTTTATAATATAAAATAGGAAAAATGGACTAAATTGAAATCAAACTCAAAATTAAGACTAAATGTGTAACATTTTTTAAATTTATAGACCAAATGAAAACTAAATCTAAAATTTGGGGCAAAAGGGTAGTTTTCCATATAAAATATTATATGTATAAAAATAAAATTTCCAAAGGTAGCGTTTCATTTTAAAACTTCAAAGCTTTGAAGCTTCTCTTTTACGATATCATACAACACGCTTTCTTTTTTTCTTTCCTTCTATTTCTTTTTCTTTTTTTTTACCTTGTCCAATGAAATCGTGTGTTTTGGATTTGTTGTCGGCCAAATCTTTTAAAAGTAATTTTAGAATATATACATCATTCAAATGTCACGTTTCTTCAAATTAAAATTACATATTGTCAATGCCAAAGTAAAAAAAAAAAAAAAAAAAAAAAAAAAAAAAAGACACACTTCCCATAGTAGCAATGTAAAATGTAAAACAAGAAGAATATGGGCAATGGTACTTTCCACAGCGCCTCTAATGCCTAAGTCAGTAAGACGTTTTTTTGTTGTAGCAAGAGTTTTAAAGATGAGGATGAACTTTACATCTTCTAAAGTCATAAGGATGTAATTATAGTGAAATTCTAACCTATGGCATTCCTATGAGGGTTCTTAAGTCATATTAGGTTAATTCTCTGGCCAAATAGGTTAGGCCTTACATTTAGTATGTCTCATTCATCAAATGGGAAGTCTTGGACTCATCATTGGCCGAGGCCAAAGTTGAGCAAATGAGTTCGGGTTTTGTCCTGAACTCTCCTCTTCCCATGCTTAATTGAGCCATAAGGTGTGATTTTTTTTACTTGAGTTTTGTCATTTTCTTGATTAGATGGTTTGTGAATTCCATAAATTTGAGTGTCTTTTAGTCTAAATCTACCCTTTGACACATAAATATGTTGTTGTGTAACATTATTTTCAATAATATTATGCTAGTTCAAATTTTGGAAATGATGGGATTAAAACAGTTTTTCAATACAAAATAAAAGGTTATTGAAAGCATTTAAATAAATCAAAATTATATAATTTCCTTTCAACTTTATTCTTTTTTACAAGAAGAATTTGATGTAACGAACCAAATAACACTATAACCTCGAACCAAATCAAATCAAATTAATCTTTGGCTCTCAATTATCCCCTCTACCAAAAAAACAAGTTAAAGAAGAAGAAAAAAACAACGAAGGAACAAAAAAATTGGGTTAACCACTTCCACCTATTTGTTGGGCCGAGCTAACAAAACCATTTTGGGCTTAATTAGCTGTAGCGATTGGAGTTCTTGGGCTGGGGTGGCCCATATAAGCCAGCCTTGGTGAGAGCCTAATTTTTGGGCTTGGACGTGGAGAAGGAATGGGCCCATAATTAACCAACGGCCCAGGGCCCACTCGAGGCGATAAGTTGACATGTTCCAGTGCTCTCGTTTGTAGCTCTGCTGGGTAGTCCCGGACGCACCCGATTCTAGGCCCAGCTCCTGTCGACCATTTGCACGACAACCGTTGCGACATGTTGAATTGTCTCGCCGTCGCCGATTCGTCCGATTTCCGGCCGTCGTCTTTCTTTTGAGCTACTGGCGGCACTGTCACTGTCATCTTTTTCTCTTCTGAATCAATGGGAACCGTTGATTTGGCTTCTTCCAACGGTGTAGATTTGAAGGAACCCTCGCGTGATTTTGGTTTCTGTTCCTCATCGACGGCCTTGTATTGACTGTCATCGTCAATAGCACACATCTGGGGAGAATAACAAAAAATCAAATATTAGTTTAATTTAATTTTTTTTCACTATTTCAAATGGGGTAATTAAAATGGTTCATTATTTGATTAAAAGGGAATAAGAAATTTACCTTCACATTGGTGAGATCTACATGGTTTTCTTTAAGGAAACTGAGGAATTCATTGAAATTGGCTTCTGTTGGGTGATAATGACCACTGTATGGCCAAATTGCCTATAAAAAAAAAAGTCAAGTATCAATATTATCCCATTTTAATTTAGTATGATGCAAATAAATATCAATATTATCTCATTTTGATAACAATTTGGGAAAATTAAGTCTATTTTCTTTCAATTATTTATAATAATTTTCGTCTTTCTTATGTTTTTTAAAACTACTCTTTTTTTTAGTTTTAAAAAATTGGCTTGGTTTTTTAAAATATTGGTAGAAAGTAGATAACAAAGTAAGAAATTTAGAGATGAAATTAGTGTTTATATACTTAATTTTAAAAAACTAAAAATCCAAAACCAAATAGTTACCAAACGAGACTGTAGTTTTCAAAAACTTGTTTTTCTTTTTAGAAATTGGCTAGGAACTTAAATGCTTACGTACAAAACATGAAAACCATGAATAAAAAATTGAGAGAAAATAAGTCCAATTTTAAAAAATAAAATAAAAAACAACTTTAAATTTTTAGCTCGTATCTATGAACTTTAAATATATTTAATAGATTAAATATAAAATTAAAAATATAGAAATCTTTGGTAAAGGGTTGGTTTGAGATTTGGTACCTGAATGGCACCATCATGGGCCACCAATCTGCCGGCGGCGGTGGTAGCGGCGCCGGAGAGGAAACTTGAATGTTGAAATTGGCCTTTCTTTTTTTGGCCAACGTATAAAGATCTTGTAGTGCTCAAAACAAATATCCATTTGGAACCTTCTTTGGTTTCCACTATACTTCCACTCTGCTTGTAAACCAGCTTCCCATTTTCCACTATTACTTCATAAGCTTCTCTTTCTTTCTAAAAAAAAATTAAAAAATTTAAAATTAAAACTTTTTGTAAAAATTGAATTCTTGAAAACCCAAAAAACAGTAATAATAATAATAATAATAATAATAAATAAATAATAATTGAGTTTTTGAGGACTCACTGGACCCAAATATTTGATGCATTGCTTCTGAAGAGTTGGCCTTGGACATTTCTCTAGGCTTATTTCTTTGCCATCTCCAATATCCAACCTACATTTTTGGCAAATCAAGGATGGTTAAGATATGGGTTTGGATTGAAATTGTGTTTGATTATCGGAAAAAATCTAAATTAATGGTGTGTTTGAAATACATTTTCAAATGTTTAATTTAAAAAATAGGTCATTTTGTAAAAAATTGAAGTATTTGATAATCACTCAAAATAACTTTTAAAGTATATTTTAAACGATTTTTGTGACTTACCAGTAAAAGAATGGTTGATTGCTCTCACTCACAAACCAAACATCGTAGTACAAGTGCAAATTGTGGCCATAACGATGACGTGGATCAATCTGTAACGTAACAAAAATTAAGCAAAAATGTAAGAAAACAATTGCGTACCTCAAAATATTGACAAAAGATTATACAATATGAACATGGAAAATTTTTACAGATAGAAAAAATGTCAAACTATTTATAAAAAATAGCAAAAACAAATATTGATAGACGTTGATAGGCTTCTATAACTTCTATCGCTGATAGACCGACTTCTATCAGCATCTATTACAACCATGTAAATAATTTATTGAAGAACTTACAGCTTCAAGCCAGTGCTGAAGAGCCAATTTTTGAGCTTTTTCATCCTTGCTCAAACCCTTCCCCACCTAAAACCAAAAAACAAAACAGCATAAAAATCATAAGCCTTCAAAAGATTGAATATCACAAAAAATAAATAAATAAATTGAAAAATTGAAAAAATTGAAGAAAAAAAAATTACCTTAGCCGCTCTTGTTCTGGCCCTGGCCCACCGCGACACGGCGGTTTCCGGCTTCTCGATGTTAAAAAACGAAACAGAGCTCCGTTTCAAATTCGCAAAATCAATGGCCTTCCACCACAATTCTTCAACCACCACAGCACAATCCGCAAGGTTCCTTCTCGTTCTATAACTTTTGTAAACCTTCTGCAGCTTCACCGCCGCCGCATCCAGCTCGCTCACCGGCCTAGGAGAGAACATAATCGCCGGCTCCGGCAAGGAAACCACCGGAGTCGCCGTTTTTAAACTCTTCGGTCCGGAAACAGAGAAACTGAAACCCGCATCTTCAACAAGCGACTTAAACGACAGATTCGTTTCAAGAATCACTTTCTCTGGTTTATTCCCTTTCAAACTATTGGGTTTGCTTCTAGTTGCTCTGTTTTTTATGGGTTCTTGCTCTGTAATTTTGAAGCTGTTTGATTTCAAAAACAGAGCTTTATCTCTAGCAGAGAAACTGTGATTTTTGCACATGATGAACAAGCCTTGGTCTATAATTTCCTTCCAGGCAGAAAAGAGGAGTGAGAGGGATAAACCCATGAATAAAAACCCAGAAACTAAATTAAGCAAAATCAAAATGGATTTAGGTTAGGTTGGATTTGGAGTTTATGATGAGAGAGATTTGTTGTGAAGAAATCTGTTTTTTATAGTGAATGAAAAAAACAGAGAGATGAGTTTTAAGAAGGTAAAATGAAAATCAAAGGCACGAGTTTGTGTGTTTGTTTTGAATGATTCAAAGAAGTTTGAATTGGGGAATGTGAACAATGGGTTGGGATTAGTTTGATTTTGGGGATTTGAATTGTGATTTTAGGGTTTTTATAAAGTTGAAGATTGAGAGTGAAGAAGAAGGAGAAGAGAAGCGTGGTCAAACAAAGTATGCCTAAAAAACTGAAACCAAGCTTCCATGAAAAAACATACATTATTATACAATACTGTCCTTTATGAAACCTCTGTCATTTTCCTTTTTCTTTTTTCTTCTCTTAAAAAAGATGAATTTAAAGGGATGATTTGATAGATTGGTCTTAAAAATTGGGTTAAAATGTTAATTGACTTTGCGTGTGTTGTTTTTTTTTTAATAAGGTTGTTTTCAAATTTGTTTTTAAATATTTTCTATTATTCATTTCTCCCTTGACTTTTGTACTATCTCTCTCTTTAAATCTCTCCCGACAACACTTTGTTTCTTGTATTTTGCCTCAAATGACGACAATGGCAACAACGAGCTAAGTTGTTTCTTCTTCTTCTAATAACATGTAATCGTCAATGGCAATGAACATGGTTTTTTCGTATACCAAGACGAACAAAGTGTAGAGGGTAAGATCAAAAAAGTAAGCAAGAACAAGGAGAAGAGCTAGAAAGTGAGCAAGAGCGAGATAGTGAACTAAAACTAGAATGAGTATGAGAAAAGAAATAAAGAATAATTTAAATTCCTTGGTGACGCCAACAAAAAGAAAAAGTTAGAATGCTTTGTTTTGAAAAGTCTGATCATATTTAATTATGGGTAATTGTAATGAGTAGCAATTTTAAGAACAATAACCAAGTGTACAACAACATTTTGATAAAATTGAAAATATAGCAAAGTCAAATTGTTTTACTTATGGTCTATTAAACCACCTAGACCATAAAAAGTCTATCAGAGATAGAATTCTATCACTGATAGACTTTGCTATATTTACAATTTTTTAAAAATATTGCTAGCTAATACTTTGAATCTGATTGCTATATTTGTCATTGTTCCTTTAATTTTTTTAAAAAAAAAAAAGTTTAAATCATATGTAGAAAAGTCTCAATTTAAATCCTATGGGTGGTTGTATCACGCTATGTTCAAAATATTGATAAAATGACAATGTTGATGGATTTTTGATAAAATAGTAAAACAAAATCAAATTGATAAGTAAATATCTTACCTTTTATTAATGAGTCAAAATGCTTATTATTTTATATTATATTTATGTTATTGATATTTTGTTAGTTTTTTTCTATGTTTCATCGATATATTCTTTTTTTTTTTTTACTACATAATAGAAATGTCAATTTACCTCTCAAGCTAATGTCAAGTCCATGAACATGTAAAAATATCAATGGAAATATTAACATGTGAACGAGAATTTAATACCCACTCAAACTTTTTTTAATAAAGAATACGCACTTAAACATCAAATTTGTAATTATAACAATTTTTAAAAGTGATTTAATTTAAGTTCTACGACCATTTAGAAATTTATTTCTAAAATCATTAATTCATAACTTTTACTCATCTACTCAAATTTAAATGTCATCATAAACATAAATTAGAGATAAATGTTGGAATAAATAGATAGACAATACCACTTTTCATTAATATGAGTTGTATGTGACAAATAAAGTGTTTAACTATATTAAATTTTAAGATTTAAATTGCTAAAATTATTGAAAATTTTAGACATTGACAAACTTCTATCCGCATCTATTAGTGATAGACTTCTATCATTTCTATCACTCATAGATCTTGATAAACTTCTATCAGCGTCTATTACAACTATTTAAAAAATTTGTTATTTTCAGTCAATAGTTTCTCTTATTTTTTTTTATTTTAAAAAATTCTCCTAAAATTATTCCATTGTAATTTTAATTGATTCAAATAAAAATTTAGATATCTGCCTGTCCTTAAAAGAAAATCAAAATATAGAGGATGAATTTGATTTTATTTTCTATTTATGAAGTTTATTTCACGGGTCAAACTACTCGTGGCCGTGGGTCAGGGAAGTCACTTTTCCTTTGCTGTGGAAAATTGGAAAATCTATTTCTTTGACTATTATTTGTCAAATTTTTACCGTGCCTCTTCAGGGAGTACTTCTACTTGACCTTTATTTATTATTTTCTTTTCCAATTACTTTAATGTAGTTTTTAATCAAATCATTATTTTTTTTAGTACAACAATGATAGGAATTAGAAGTGTACAGCGGTCTTCGACCAAATCGTTACCGAACCGATTATGATCGGTTTAGTAAATGTTCAAATCAACCTCGACTGTCAAGGAGTGCAAACCGATTGACTAGTTGGTTTTCGTCGATTTTATTTTTTGAATTTTTTTAAAAAAACTTTTGTCAGTTTGGATTTTTCCCAAACCGACACCGGCCGAGTCCTTCTTCTTCCTCGACCGATTATCTTCGATTCGGTCAGTCGAATCGATTTTTCGGTATATCATGCTCACTCTTAGTAGGAATGGAAGATCGAATCTTCGATCTCAAAAGAGGAAACTACATAACAATTACTGTTGAGTCAAACTCATTATAAATGATACTATAAATGCTTAATAGGTTTTTGAGCCATTTAAATTTAAAAAATATATTAAATATTTTAAAATCTAGTAATAAATTTTAGTGCACAAACTTTAAAGTTTTGGTTTAGATAGTTCTTGAACTTTAAAAAATGTTTAATTTATTTCTAAATTTTCACTTTTGTGCGTAAAAAATCTCTAACCTTTAAATAATTTCTTGAATTTTCAACTCTATACCTAATAAATCCTTGACATGTTCAAAATCTTTTAAAATTAATTAATATAATAGACTGAAAATTGATTACTTATGTCTGATAAGATCTTAAACTTTCAAGTTCTTATCTAATAGGTCTGTTAATTTTTAAACACATAGAATATGTCGATAATCTATCAGGCATAAAATTGAATCTTCATGAACATATTAGACAATTTAAATACACGTCCTACAACTTTTTTAGAGTTGAAGGACTAAATACATACAAATTTACAAAATAAATTCATAATTTAACCATATATTATATATTTTTAAATTAATTTGATATATAATTATTTGTATGGATTAAAAATTATTGATAGAATACATGGTTTTTATTAATGTAAATATATAATTGAATCAACACATGCAAATACTATAGAAAATTAGTAAAAGTACTTTTGGTGGAGTTAGAATTTGGTTGTAACTATTCAATGCTACACATTGAAGTAGATGAGTTATTGGTATCTTGGACCACAAAGAAGTAGGATAAAGACCTACTTGTGTTGAAAGAATTGTTCAAACCTTTACCTTGAAAAAAGGTCTTTTCTTATACAACTTGTTCTTATCTTAAATTACAAAAAAAATTGACTCAGGTAAGTTAAGGGTATGTTTGGAATACATTTTTAAGTGTTTAATTTAAAAAATAAGTTATTTTAGAAAAAATTGGAGTGTTCGGCAACCACTCAAAATAATTTTTGAAGTATATTTTAAACAGTTTTCGTCAAAAGAGTTTAAATAAAAAAAAAAAATGTTTTTTGAAAAACATTTTTTTATCTAATCAATCCAAACAGGTACTAAGTATCCTCTCGTTAATTATCTTGATTACATCGTCCAAATCCAATATCAAGACAACTAAAAATATTGTTGGATAGTTAAGACATTCATTATTATTATTATTATTTTTAGTTTAACATCTCAGAGTGAGAATTTGAATCTCAAACTTCTTTGATCAATATTATAGGGTAAAATATATTTTTGTCCCTAAGTAATAGGTTTAGTTTTTATGTGGTCCATATATTTGAAAATGTTACACTTTTAATCCTTAAGTTTTGAGTACGATTTTGATCTTGTCTCTAGGTTTCAAAATGCTACCATTTTACCTTTGACATTTACGTTAATTTGTTTCGATTTGGTCTTTGAGTTTCAAAATTTACAATTTTAATTTTGATTTTTCAATAATTACACACTTTGGTTTTTAGAGTTAATGTTTATTAATTAATTTAAAGTATTAATTAGTTTTTAGTATTAAATTTTTATTTAATAATTGTTTTTAGATTAATTAATAAACATTAATACTAAAAACTGAGTGTGTGTATTTAATGAAAATTGAGGTTAAAGAGTAAAATTGTAACATTTTGAAACCCATGACCTAAAATGAAATGAAACCGATTAAAAGTATAACATTTTAAAATTTAAGAACAAAATAAAAATTAGATCAAAATTTAGGGATTAAAAAAATATTTTTTTTCCTCTATAATGTATAATTAAATTGGTGCAACTATATTAACGTTGGCCAATGCATTTATTATTTTGTTAGATCTTGTGTGATTATATATTTAAATTTCTACCCTTTACGATTTTTTTACTTCAAATATAAAATAAAATTTTGACAACATTTTCTTCTCTTGCCATTTACTTTATTTTATTTGTTTGTGATGAACTTTTCTTTTACGGGTCAAACTCGTGAATGGAAATCTCTGGGCATTAGGAATTCTAATCAACCACTAATTGCCACCCAAGTTCTTCAGTCAATTTATATTTGGTTATTATAATGAAAAAGAAAATCTAGTATTGCCATAAAATATATCTATTTTATTCTTTATTTGGCACGTTATTAAATTATTTATTAATTTATTATTTATTAGATAAAATATATTTTTAATTTTTAAGTTTTGGACCTAGTTTCTATTTGGTTCCTATATTTCATATGTTACACATTTAGTCATTAAATTTTTATTTTGGTTTCAATTTAGTCCTTAAGTTTCAAAATGTTACAATTTGCTTCCTAAGTTTCGAGATTTTACATTTTTAAGCTCAATCTTTTATTGAATACTCACTTTCAATCATTGGTGTCGATGTCTATTAATTAATTTAAAATATTATAAAGTAAAATTTTAAATTTAATTTTAAAAGTGATGAAAAAGAGTGAAACTTAATTAATTATAATTCTCTTAATTCTTTTAAATTTATTAAGATACTTTAACACTGAAGATGGAAAATGAGTATTTATTGAAAATTTGAGGTTAAAAATGTAAAATCTTGAAACTTAGGGACCAAATTGAAACAAAAATCAAATCTCAAAGGTAAAATTGTAACATTTTGAAACTTAGGGACTAAATTGAAACCAAAATCAAAACTTAAGGACTAAATGTGTAACATTTTGAAACCTAGGGACCAAATAAAAACTAGACCTAAAACCTAGGGACCAAAAATGTATTTTACCCTTATTCATTTATTTGTGCATTTAGTTATGGGAAATTTTCACATGTAGAAAAAATGTCAAACTATTTACCGAAAATAGCAAAAAAATATTGATAGACAATGATAGCTCCTATCAGAGTTTATCACAACTATCTAAAAGTTTTTCTATTTTTATACTTTTAAAAATTTTGAATTTATTATTCATTTATTATTATGGAAACTCCACATAATTTTTAAAACTATTTTTGTGACAATGTACTATAAATTATCTCAATTAATTACTAAAAACATTAATTAATTAATTGTTTTTAAAGGAAGGTAGGGAGAGAAAATTGACCGTGGATGAGTCGATATTTTGCGGAAACAAAATTTTCAAAGTTTTTGTTTTTTTAATCTAAAATTTTCAATAGTTCATATTGGACACGCATGTGCTAATTAATCAAATAATAGCCACGGTTAGTGTTTTATTATTATTATCATTATTTTGAAGAGGCAAATGTTAGTTAATTACTTTAACGAAAATTCTCAGAACTTATAATTAATTATTAATGGTTAATTAAAAAAAAAAAAAGTTAAAATACCATTTTTATCTCTATACTTTATTTTCATTCTATTTTAGTACGTAAACTTTCAATTATCTAAATTTACTCTATATACTCAATAAATCTTAAATTTAGTCACTCACAAAATTTATTATATTTCCAAAATTTATATATAAGGTATTATGGATAATTCGAGACTAGTAAAAGATTAAGATAAAAATAAATAAGAGAGTTATCTAATCCTAAAGACGAACCTAAGACTGACAGGAAGTGGGTCCAAGAGAGTTCCTAACAAATAGAGAAAAAAGGCAATTGGGCCAAGACCCAATTAGCGTGCCTAGACCTAGGAGGCCGAGGCAGATGCCAATGAGTCCATTGAGAGTGGTCAATCCAAATTGGCCGGAACATCCCTAATGGCCCAAATCCAGCTCTTGAATGTCAGGTTTCTAAAAATGCAAGGGAATAAATTTAAGATTTATTAAAAATAGGGTTGTTTTCAAATATAGAAAAATGAGTCAAACTATTTACAAATATAGAAAAATATTATTGTCTATCAGCAATAGACCACGATAGAATTCTATCGCTTAAGCGATAGATAGCAATAGAAGTCTATCGCGGTCTATCACTGATAGATGGTGAAATTTTTCTATATCTGTAAATAGTTCGATATTTTTTCCATTTATAATAATTTTTCTTAAAAAAATATTGTAATAAAATTAGACATTTAAAAGTACTAATTATTGTGAAATAAATCATAAAGTACGGTGACAAAAATGATATTTTAAACTTAAAAGGATAATTCTTGAAAAAAAAAAATCCAACAAACCAGAAAAATGACACAAACATTAGAAATTAGGTGGAGACATTATTACATAAATTGTATTATGACTGAATGAGACATCATACGTACTTGTGAGTACCAACCAAATTTAATGTCAAGCGCATTAATTTAATTGTTCTATTGCTCCTACTTGTATAGTTTTTCCTATTTTCTATTCTCGCAATAAATATTAATAAATACTAAATTAAAGTTTACTTACGCAATATTAAATTTTCGTCCGACATGTCACACGTGCATATTCTTATATTTTTATAGATTTGATATAGATTTGGCATTGACATAAGTGATGAATTGATATTCAAAAAAATTAGAAAATATCCATCAATCAACATCGGTACATTCATTAATTTCTATTTTACGAATAATCCATTAGGATAAGGGTAAATAAAATTTATTGTTCAGTTCCTATTAATTGTCACATAAAATCAAATTGAGTATTTAAGATAAATTGAAAATGAGTGTCGTAAAATCAATGATAAAAATATTTATCGACATGTTGATATGTAAATTGAAAGGTTTAACATTAATATTAAATATCTATTGATATTTATACTTTTTATATATACTCATAAAATATGAAAAATGTCAATATGTTTAGTTTAATATGAATAGAAATACTAATAACAGTTTCCATGTCTTAGTTTCAGAATAATTGTTTGATAAGAAACCTATAGAGTTGTATTTCATATTTTCAAATATGTGTTTATTAGCCAATTAAGAAATTGGTAATTAATTTAAACAACTATTTTAAATTAAATTTGTTTGATACTATGTTTATAAACAATTATCCACTAAATATTAGATTTGATTATAAACTATTATTAATTAATTTATAAACATGTTTTATGTTAGTTTTTTATATTATATAATTATAATACATTACATACTACTTATTTTAATTAAAAAACTGAATTGAACCTATAACTTTTTATTTATTTAATACAATCATACGTTTTAAAATTTAGAATTAAATTTTTTTATATACTGAAAATATGATCTTTTTTTTTCTAGAATTTGCACTATTTTGACCACAAATTCCATAAACAGTTTTAAAAAACAAAATCATGGTATGCCGAGTATATATTTGATAAATTCAGTAAATCTGAAAATATAAAAACATAATCTAAATTGTCAACCAACTTAGTTATTAATTTAAATAAAAAATTTATAGAATTCTTAACTATAAAAATATTCATTGATATCGATATATTGATAAATTCATCAATATATATATATCTATAAAATTAAAATCTCAATATCGATACCAATAAAATCACGCGTAAAATTGACTTCCTATATAAATCAAGTTGTGAAGGTTTCATATCCCTTTAAAATAGAATATATTTTATTTTCTTAATATAATACTTTTTTTTTTTTTTTTTAAACGAAGGCAAACCGACATATTTCGTTCAACTCAAGGCTCAAGCCCACTTAATTTGATTGATTTAATTTAATCAATTTTTTTTAATTCTCTCTTTCACCCCTATTTAGGTTATAGTTTTATTTCTTGAACCCTAATTTATTTTTTCTTTTAAAACAAGCTAAATTTATATTATTTCCTAAATTATAAATCATTTCACATCTTTATTGTTGTACTTCCGAAAATATAATTTTAAATTTGTAGCTTTCACCAGATTTGACCCTTGATATTCTTTTAAAAATGTTATATTTTTATTTTTTTTATAATATATTACATCGTGTTTTGAATAGTTTATAATACATTTCTTTTATGATAAAGAATAAATATAAAATTTAATGAAAGTTGGACAAAATACAACTCATTTGATGATGACTTGTTTGTTATCTTTTTATTTGTTTATAATTATATCAATGATTGAAATTATGACCAATGTTTTAGACTTTTTGATAAAAGCTATATATGTGCGCATAATACATATTTTAAAAGTACTAAAAAAAATTATATGTGAATAAAGTACGTGGAAAATTTGAAGCATTAATGCTTATCGTATTTTATAAGATTAATTTTTCGCTTAATAGAAGAATATGATAAAAATGATACACCAAAATTTCAAAATAAAAAAAAAAAATTAAGAAGGATAAAAGTGAATAAAGTTCAACCCATGTTATTTATTAAATATGAAACCTCAATTAATGTATATCAACTTAAATTGAGAACAAAAATAATTTAATTGATAAAGATATATATTATTGACCAAAATATTAGAGATTTAAATATTTTTATTTCATATATTGTTTATAAGTTAAATTATTACATGCTATAATTTATTAAATAATTATTGAAAAACAAAATTTAAGGACAAAATTATTATTTCTATTAAGACTTCATCAAGGACGAGTGGTTTTTCAACAAAGATTTATTAAACATGATTTTACCTTTTTACCTTTATAGTAATAAATAATTAAAGGTTAAATTATAAAAAAAAATGTCATTAAATTTCGTACTTTGTGACAAAAATACTACTAAACTTTTAAAAGTTTCAAAAATACCTTTAAATTTTCAAAATGAGATTAAAAAAATACTCTTTACCACTAGTTTTGGATAGAAACCATTAAAGTTTTGTTTCAAAAACACTCCAGAACTTTCAAAAGTTTAAAAAATACCCTCATCGACAGTATATGAACATAAATTGTTAATACCTCGTTGAAAAAATAACTCTAATGTTTTTGTTTAAAAAAAGAGTACAAAAATGCCCCTACCATAAATATGGTGATACATTTTTTAAAGTTTTTTTAGTTAAAAAAGAACCAATTTGTAAACAAATTATATATTTATCCATAATTTTTTTTTTCATATAGATACTCTTATTGTTCTCATATTTTTCCAATTATTACACCAATTGTCTCAACAACAAGAAAAAAGAAAACAACAAAATTTTAATTTAAAACATAAAATCCTACAAATTCCCACAAAATTCCAAAATTAAAATATCCCCTTAAAACATACTAAAACGATAAATAGTCAAATAAAAAAATGTATTTAGCTATTAACATATATACACGCAACTACTGACGTACTACTCTGTTGAAACATTTTAAATCCTAAAATCTTATGGTGCTTTCATTATTCTATTTATTCTTATTATAGTCTATATATAGTGTGCAATTTATGTATTTTTCAGATAAAAAAATGATTGTTTCCAAATATAGAAAAGTGAGTCAAACTATTTACAAATATAGAAAAATTTTACTGTCTATCACGATCCATCACTAATAGACAGTTAAATTTTTCTATATGTGTAAATAGTTTGATATTTTTTCTGTTTATAGTAATTTTTCATAAAAAATGTCAAATTGTTAAAAAAAAAGACAGTAAAAGGGTATTGAATAAGAGAAGAGAGGAAAAAAGGGGAAAAAAAAAAAAGAAGTAAGACAACTTTAACAGTTCTTGTTCATATAACAATATAAATATTTTATTATTATTTTTTAAATTTATAGATATTTTTTATACAAAATACTAACCGTTTCCAATTAAAACTAATCGTAACAATATTTTTGAACTCATATTAAAAGATTAAGGTCTTTTTTGAATTTTTTTAAAAATTTAAAGATATTTTTTTTACCTAAGCTACAAAATTTAAGGATATTTAGTATAATTTAATTAAATTTAAATTGACAAAATGATGTTAGAGGTCGACTAATGTGTAATAGTTCAAAAGCCGTCAAGTTGAGGTAGTTATTATATTATTGTCGCGTAAATCAGAAAGAAACCCCGCGTGGCGCGATTTCCATTGTCGTATTTACTCTTTTTCCATCCAAACAGCTGTCGGTTTTCTCACCTTTGACTTTTCATTCAACCGTTACTCTTTGAAAACGACATGTCGTACGATTTCACATCCCATCAATTGTCCCAATAGCTGACTGGAAAAGGAAATTAAAAAAAAAAAAATCTCAACTCTAATTTTCTTTCCCAAAAAATAATAGTGAAAATAATAAATAGTGAATGAATAATAGAATAATATACTTTTAATTCTTTTACAAATTGCATACACAGGACAATGCAATTTAAACGTTATTTCTTTTTTAAAATAAAAAATTATTCGTATTAATAAAACTTATCGCTGTTCATTTGATAATATCATAATTAATTAATGTATTTGAATAAATTTTATACCGGTTTGAAAACTATAATATAACGATTTCAAAATTAAATTCTGACAAAATGTATAAATTGATTAGTTTATAAATGTTTTGAGTTATTTATTGATAATTTTAGTAGTTTTCGAATATAATTGATTTAATTAGAAAAGTTTAGGAGTATATATTAATTTTATTCGTTAATATAATACAGTGGATGAAAAAATACTAATTGTCATTTTAAAGATCAACGATTTATGATTAGTTTGGGATTGCAATAGCTTTTAAAATAATTACCGGCAACTTTGCTTTTTGAAAATAAGTTGCCAAAGGAAGTAAAATTGTGTGTAGTAAATTTTAATTTTAAATTAGAAAAAAAACAGTTACGATATTAGATAAATTAATAGTAAATTGGTGTAATTAAATTATATGAACTAAAATAGACTAATTATTTTCACACTAATAATTAATTTATAGTTTATTATAATAAATTTTTAAAATTTTGTATGAAGTTTAATTTTTTTCAATCGAAATTATTTGATAAAAATTTGAGAAAGATGATTGTTTCTAAAAGAACTAACTTTGTGAGAATTCTAAAATTCAATTTGATGCTTAACTAATGATTTAGTCTCTAAATTTAGATTTATAAAAATTTACTCATTGAAATTTTAATTTTTAAATTTTAGCAGGTAGCAATAATTTAATCTTTATATTTTCAAATTTGTAATAAGTTAGTCTCTGTCGTGAAAATTCTCATTAGAATTAATTGTCATTTTTTATTAGGTAGCAACTTGATATCAATAGTATTTTCATGATATAGATTTGACCCTTAACCAACTTAGATGTGTAGAAAAATTCATTAAATTTTAATAATATTTTCACGATAGAGACTGAATTAGTAAATCATAACACATTATAAAGTACAAGGACTCAATTAGTACTTATTAAAGTCTAGAGATTAAATAGTTAAAAATTAATGTTCAAGGACTAGCATGTTACTTCCATGAAAGTTTGGGGACTAAAGTGATTATTTCGCCACTGTACAATTGCAACTTTGACATCCTCTATTAATAGCGATAACACATATATATTTTTTATTCTCAATCTTGGTCATATTTCTTTACATGTCTAACTAATCTAATTTATTGTCAAAAATAAAGTTTAAATAATAAAAAATATCCTTAAACTTTATATTTTGTTTTTTTTTTTTTTAAGAAAAAGACATATATTTTTGCTTTTAGGAGTTGCTATATAGTAAATATTATATTATATTTAGCCTCACATTAGCCTTTCAAAATTATCCTTAAAATACAAATCTTTTAGAATTTTAGATAAAAAATCGATGTGGCGGTTATTTGGAATGACTTGGGGTAATTAAGACGATTACTTGGATTAAGTATGAATGAATGGCATTCAAACACATCGACATTTTCGTTTCCAACATTCTAATGATTTTTCTATTCTAAGAAGGTAGTTTTGAAACGTTTATAAACGGTTGAGAGTAATCTTGCATCTTTTGAAAGTATAAGAGTATTTTTAAAATAACAAACAAAATACAAGAGTGTTATTTTTTTAGGTTAAAATACTAATTTAGTCCATGTACTTGAGATTTTCTTTAGACATTTGCTTTAAGAGTTGTTTAATTCTAGTTTTATGTATTTTCAAACATTAAATTTTAGTCCATGTAATTTGAATAAATTTTAAGTTTAGTCTTCACTACTAGCTTATTATTATTTTTTTTTTAAAAAAAGAATTGTACTATCTGTTAGCATTTTCACATATTGTATTTCATTACATTAAAATTATTATTATTATTATTATTTTTTTTTAAAAAAAGTGTACTATGCCAACACTAATTCAAACATATTCATTATTTTGACCATTAAACAATAAATCTTAAAAATTAAATATAATATTTATAAGATAAAAATAAATAACTTAACATTAAATTATTAGAATAAATATAAGAAAAAAAAATCTAACGGGACGGGGAGAGGAATCCATTCTCCATCCCTATTTCCGTCCCTATTTAACTTTGAGAGATTTTTCCCCACTACCTCCTCCATTTCTCGGGCATCTCTATTTCCAACCATTATCTCTCAATCTCTTGACTTTTAAATAAGCAACCTTTCTTCTTTCTTCTTTCTTTTTTTTTTTTTTTAAAAAAAATGGTAAGTCTTTTTGGTCAATTTTTGGAATATTATTTTTTTAATTTTTAATTTTTTGGAACATGATTTTTAAATGGGTAGTTGGGTTGAGTCATGTGTGCTTGCGTGGTTAAAATTCCAGGTTATTTCCAAATTCCCTGCCGTTGACCAATCAAAATTCCCTTTTCCAAATTTTCTATTTTTTTAAAATCTTTTTATTATTTATTATTTATTTAATTTTCATTGTCATATACTCATAAACTCATACTTACAAGGTAACACTACACCCATTCACGCGTTACTTTAAATTGAGTAATCTTTGACATATAGTCTCATAAATTTTAAATTCCTAAAGAACATATTATATTTCAATAAATTTATAGTTTGTTATTAGCAAATAGATTATACACATTAAAATTAGTTTCAAACATTATTGAGGATGTTTAGGACACGTGCTCAACATCTTCATATGGAATATTTTTTAAACACGGAGTTTGAAAAATCTATGTCCAATTTTTATATATATATATATATATATCTTAGTGTTGAAATTTTTAAATTTGTTTAACATTCCTACGAAGCAACACGTTAGTCGACATTTTTAGTCAAATCAACCCAAACCAAATCTTTCATCAAAAGAATAAAAATGAAAACCATTTTGAGAAAGTTGATGGTATTTTTACTTCTCAAAGAAGTTTTTAATTATTCTTTGATAGTCTTGTTTTTAATTAATTACAACACACTACTATTGATTTGAAATTTATTTTGATTCATGGATTTTGAAATTAATATACTTTTGATTGTGTTGAGCTATCTTGGATTATTAGTGATGACTTAGATTTAACTTTTTAATTTTTGGTTTGTTGCTCAAGTAAGATTAGTAGGAAAAGATTTCTGAAATTTTAGTCTTATTGTATTTAGATAACATGAGATTCATTTTAAAATCGATGAGAAATGACCTTCTGCTTATGTCAGCGTCGTGTGAATTACCAACTTGACCCTAGATGAGTGCGAGGGCCTGCCGCTCGAAGTCATTCTTGCTCTCGTTCGTTGATTTTTACTCTCGTTCCTCATCACAGTCCCCAATTCTTGTTCGCGCTCGTTGATTCTCGCTCTCACTCCTCATAATGCTCCCCGATTCTCGCTCGCGCTCGTTGATTCTCGCTCTCACTCCTCATAGTGCTCCCCGATTCTTGCTCGCGCTCGTTGATTCTCGCTCTCGCTCCTCATAGCGCTCTCTGATTCTCTCCCTCGCTCCTCATTGCAACGAAAGAAGAAGACAAATGCAGAACCAACCAAAAGTGAAGACGAAGATGAACGCAAACTAAGACAAAGACAAACACATGCAGAAGCGAAGATGAAGACGTACGCACACGAAGACGAGCCAACCAAGACTGGAAGAAGAAGAATGAAGAAATAACACATAAAGAAAAGAGGAAGAAGAAGAAACACAAAAGGAAGGAAAAATGAAAAATAAGAAACACAAAAAAATGAAAAGAAAAAAAAAAAGTTGTAAAAGGAAGAAGGAAAAAGGAAGATAGGTTAAAGTAGTAATTTTACAGGGTTATGGCATCACCAAGGCCAAATTTCATTAGTTTTTAATTTTGTGATTACTTTTCATTCGAGCCCCTAAAAATGACCTTCTATATAAGTATTTCAATTTTTTTGTTGGACCCACTATGATTAATGTAGTTAGTTGATAGATAATTAAATTTTGATATTGATAAATCGCACAATAAATGTAGTTATCCTACCACACACACACTAATATCTGGCTAAAGTCAAATGCCTTATTACATAAGTAAGACTTTAGTACCCTATAGATTGTGACAAGAACTAGGGTCATATTTGACTAATGCTAACTCTGTCACAAAATCGTCTTATTTACGTTTATATACTTTTGTCTAGTAAAATCTTACTAATTTAATTTACAATAATTTCAATAGTTACAATTTTCATGAATTAATAGACACAAGTAATTTGGCTCATATACTTTTAAAAGACGGAAATTGAAAAGTCACATATATTCCGCGTGAATGCTTGCGAGATATATTACACCTCAAACTACAAGAAACTTCAATTCTTTCATTATTTTAATTATAAGAATGCTTTAAAATCTTACATAAATATATATTTTTCCAAACACGTTGAATAAGCATTAATGTTAGTAAAACATATTTTAGAATCGGAGTGTCGAACAAATTGATTGTTTGCATCATAGAATGACCACTGCCTTAAAAGCAAATCACGAGACGACTTGGGTACTAAATTGTTTCTTGTTGATTGTTCCCAATGTTAACACAATACCCTTTCTTAAGAACCCAAAAAGAAAACATTTTCAAACAAAAATTAAATAAAGAAAAATATTTTTAGATTTGGGTAATTAAATACTTGTAAATTTTTTAACGTGGAAAAAAACAAAAAACTAATTATATGACAAGTCATTCCAAACAAAAGAGTCTAAATGAACTTTTAAAATCACAAGATCGTAATCGAAATTAAGATTAAAATATAAAAATGAAAATGATGTTTTATTATTAAGAAAATCCAATTATTGACTTTTAAGTATATATAATATTAAAAATATTTCCCTTGTTGATCAAGAGTCTCCTACACATGTTTTGAATTCTCCATTCAAAGTCTAGGAGTTCTTTTTAGATGGCTAATATTGGAACAAAATTTGAGTAGGTTTCCAATTTTGAAGTTTTTTTTTTTTTTTTTTTTTCCTCAAACCATTTTTCGGGTTGGCCAATGTGGAGCCTAATTTCCACAAATGTCAAAATATTCCATATTCTTTCTTCTTTTTAATTTTCCAACTTCCAATTATTTTAATGTTTTGGTTTTATAATATATCAAAATAATTTTTAAATTTAAGGTTGTTTCCTCATATAAAAAAATGAACAAAACTATTTAAAAATATAGAAAGATTTCACTGTCTATCAGGAATAAAGCGATAGAATTTTATCGTTCGAATGATAGAAATCTATCGCGACCTATCGCTGATAGATAATGAAATTTTTCTATATTTATAAATAGTTTGGTATTTTTTCTATTTATAGTAATAGATTTTTTTAAAAATAACAAAATAGGGAAACTATTTACACAAAATTGCATAATTTTTAGATAGTTGTGATAGACACTATCAGGGTTTATCAGTGATAAAAATGATAGAAGTCTATCACGGATAGATGTTGATAGAAGTCTATTAATGTCTATCTATGTTTTTTTTGCTATTTTTTGTAAATATTTTTACGTTATTTTCTATCGGTGAAAATTTTCCTTATAATAATTTCTTTGTATTGGTTTTTATAATATATATCAAAATTATTTTAATTTTATTAACTTTTTTCTTTTTCTTTTGAAAGTCAATCTAGGGCCGGAATTTGTTTTGGATTGGGCATAAAGATTATGTATGTATGTTGAAAAGTTTAAATAAATAAATATTGTATAATCCCCATCTTTGAAAATTTTCAACTTAGTTGGCCATTTGGCTTTGGCTGCCAAGCAAACCCATGATATTATCATAAAGCTATTGCATTACTTTTGGAATAATCAATCATTTTTATAATATGGGAATATTAGATATTAATCTTTTTTTTTTTTAAAAAATAAAGCTACAAATCTAAGGTTATGGATATTTTCATTTGTTTAACATATGGTTTGTCAAATGGACTATTTCATTTGTGGCTATTCGAACAAGATGATTGTTCAAAAACATGTTTTATGGTTGGACCATGTTTATATTAATAAATATCTATGACTCGATATATATAATAACATGTTTTTGTATATTAAAAATATCTTGATTTGAATTCTTATAACATGTTCGTGTTATATGCAACGTGTTAGCTTAATTTTAGGAGCTCTGTCAACCCTTTTTCTTAGTTACAAATTCAGTTTGTTATAAACTATATATTTTTTTAAAGGAATAATAATAATAATAATAATAATAATAATTTAAGAGTTTTATTTTTAATTTTTTTTAAAAAAAAATCTTGAAATTTCAAATGTTTATTTAGTCCTTCAACTTTAAAGAAAAAACAGATGGAGAACACACATGTTATATTATATGCATGTATTCAAACAGTATAAATTGGAATTGAGTATTGGAAAGCAAAATATCAAGTGGGAAAAATGTATTGCAATTATCACATACCAAAATAGTCGTAGAAACTAATGCCTTGTTTGATAATTTTTTTTTTTTTTAAATGATGCTAATTGTGAAAGATGAAAATACCATTTCTCTTAATATATTCCTTCCAACGACAAATTCATTATGGGCTTGTTTAAGATAGCCCAATAGCTGCAGGTAGCATCATGGGCCTGATAACGGGTTATTGGGCCTAAGGCCGGTTCGACCCATTTGTGACCCGAATGTAAAATGGTAGAGAACCCGGAGCCCTAGCCAGTGGGAAGTGGAGGCGCCAGTTTTGTTCACTAATCCGTCGTCATTTCAGTTTGGGCGAATTTCCAAGAGTTTTGCAGGGTTTTACGAGCTCGAAAATGGTGGTTCGAATTCGATTGTCCAGGTTTGGTTGTAAGAACAAGCCGTTTTACAGGGTGATGGCTGCTGATAGCCGATATCCTCGAGACGGCAAACATCTCGAGGTTCTAGGTTACTATAATCCCCTGCCAGGTTAATTGATTGATGACTTCTGCTACTCGTGTATTGGAATTTAGATTCTTGATTTGAATATTTCATTTCTGTTATTGATTTGAGTAATTTTTGTTTGCAGGTCAAGATGGTGGTAAACGAATGGGTCTGAATTTTGAAAGAGTGAAGTAAGTGATTGCTTTTGATTTATTTACACTACTTCATTCTAAGATATGCTTGGTTCTTGAATTTAAACGCTGGGTTGCAATTGTTAGTGCTAGTTTACTTGTTAATCAGAATAGAGTACTCTTTCGTCATTGCTTCTTCAATCGACTTTTACTTGAATTTTTTTCCGAATTCTCGATCTTTCTCCACATTGCTTTGAGTGTTATTAAGAGAATGGCCAACTGACAATTTAAGCTTTTAATTAGAATCAGTTAACAAAACAAGCTAGCTGAAACTTGTAAGGTCTAGTAGTGAAGCTACGTGCCCTTGAAACAAAAGGTCCTAATTCCAAATTCATGCTATATTAGTTTCTATACCATTTCATGCTAAAAGTTCACATCTTGCACCTTACGAATCAAAGAGTTAAAGTCATTTTTGTAATTATTCTTTAGGCGACAATTTACATAGTTGGCTACCCCCTTTCTTCAGGGGAGTTTTTTTTTTTTTGCTTGGTTTTTTGTATACCCTTGTTTAAGTGTATGTTGTCTTAATAACCTTAGCTTTTGAATTCAGTGGTGATTTAATAGGTTAGGAGTTTGAGGGGAGACTACATTTTCTAGTGATGAAGGTATTAATGAAAGAGTGAAAAAGGGGATATGGTTATCAAGTTGATGGAGACGATGAGGAAATGCTTACTTTTTAGAGCATCTAGTCATTTTATGAAGTAATTATGCTGCCCCTTAGGAATGTAGAATCTGGTGTTTGCTATCTTTTGCATTTCTAATTCAAGTTATGATTATTGATTAGTAAACAGCTCAGAGGATAAAACGTTTAAGATGAAATGTTATCTAAGAAGATCATTCTTATTGTACGGTCTTGACTCTTGTGCAACGCATATAAGTAAACCATAAGGTATATAAGTTTTTAGCAGTTAGAGTTTGGTCTCTGGTTTCTTTGTGGCTTAGAGCCCATCAGTTTACTATTCCTCCAATTCCTCGATTGCTATAAACACTTTCGTCGACCTTCTTTTTTTTTTTTTTGGGTAACACCTCTCTTCATTTTAAGGTCCTGTATTTCAAAAAGAGTTGCTATAAGCTGAGATTGGATAATTTAGACTATTTTACTGCATAAGCTTTGCTGTTTTACTGTGGTAGTATTCATTTCAAACTCATAGGTACCACAACCTCGTCTTTCATACTAATCATTCACTCATCACTCCCTCCCATCCTTCTAGGTATTGGCTTTCAGTTGGTGCTCAGCCTTCAGACCCCGTGCAGCGTATTCTTTTTAGAGCAGGGGTTCTCCCACCACCCCCAATGGTTGCAATGGCACGTAAAGGCGGACCACGTGATACTCGTCCTGTCGATCCTCTGAGTGGACGCTTCATTACTCCAGAGAAGCCAACTGATGGTTCCAATGGCAAAGATGGCAATGCTGATTCATAATCTTCTTTTAGAAAACTCTCTGGAATCTTTCAAATGAGATTTCCAACTCGTCCTGTTGTTCAGGTAAAAGAGTTCAATAAATCGGTCAATTTACTTTTGATTACAAGATGAGTGGTTTTTTATGGGGAATTAGGAAAGGCCAAGTAGTTTCAGTTTATTCTGGAATATTAAGATGGAGTATGTAGATATTATGGATGTCCAATCCCCCAGTACCAAGTATAGGGCCGATGCTCTTATTGTCTAATTTAAGCATGATTACATCTCTGTTTTATTCTTACTTTTCTTATGTCAATTAAAATGAGAGAACATTTTCATTTTGCTTTCTAGTAGCCAGCTTTTGATAATAACATCTTTTAACGAATTTATTCATTTGGTATATCTCCATGTGCACTGATTTGCTGAGTTGAGTTATCATTCATCTTATAATCTTTTTGCGAATTTATTACTCCCTTAGATGCATGGAAGAAAAGATTTCACTTTGTGTAAATGAAATTTAATTTCCTTTTGCAGTCTGTTTGTTGACGATTTCGTTTTTCAATTCCTTGTTTTAGAAATTTTTGCTTTTTTTTTTTCTCAGTTTTCTTTATTGTGGTTTTAAACATTTCTTACCGAGACATTGACTTTTTGCCAAGTCAAGTTTCAAAATAATTAAAAAAATAAATTAATTAAAAACATGGGTAGAATGTGATTTATTTATTTATTTATTATTATTATTTAACTTATAGGTTAGAACTTGAAAGTCTGTTTCTAAGCTTAATTTTTAAAACCAAAAATTAGATTAGCTTAATTTTTAAAACCAAAAATTAAAAATCTAATGGATTAACTTAAAAAATAAATATTTTTCTAAAATTTATTTTCATAAACACGTTTGATAAGAAGTGTTTAAAATAAAGACACTAATGACTTTTAAAATCCATTTTGAGTGGTTGCTAAATACTTGTATTTCTTTTAAAATGACTTATTTTTTAAATTAAACACTTGAAAAAGTATTTCAAACATACCTTTAATATGTTGGAGTTAATAAATTTGTATTTGTGGTGTAGAGTTGTAAGATGAAATTTCTTGATAGTTGTAAAAAATAGATTAAGAGGAAAAACTTAAAGTTATTCGATAAATGTGAAAAGTAGAGATAGAGGGAACGATAAAATTTCTCGATAAATGTAAAAAATAGAAAAAAAAATGGTAAGATAGAATTACTAGATAAATATGCAAACTTTAATTGTGTTTACTATTAAGGTTGAGTTGTTTACACAACTTAAAAAGTTGGTAAATCAAACGGTTCCTTAATTTACCTTTCATTTTATGTAACTCTTATTTTAAAATAATTTATTTTCTATATTCTCAAGTTTGGCAATGTCATTTCTTTTCCCAAAGAAAAAAAAGAGAGGCAAAATTAGTTAACAAAAGGATAAATCGACTCAACTATTTAATTAATTATTTCTAAATTCGGACATAATTCAACCATCAGAACACCTCTTCTTCCTTGAGATAATGTATTTATTAAATTTTTTCCACTTCACGTGTAATGTAATATTATAAAAGAAAACCCAATTATTTATTTAATAGTTTATTAAATATTGGCCTCTAACTTTGTATGCTTTATCAATAAATCAACACAATAAACATCAATTAATTGCTATGTATAAAAATAAGATTTAAAATTTCTATGCTTCTGTGAAAGCGAGTATAGCTTATCTGGTATTTATTTAAATCTCGCACTCCTACCGTATTTAAAGAAACAAATATCCATATTTCTTGGTTATTTTGCGTGTAACCTTTCAAATCTTCACTCTACTTCTCCATTCGACTAAAAAAATAAAAAAGATTGAATTACCAAGTGAAGTTCTGTCTAGGTCTCTCAACTTATAAAATTGCATACTCAACTTTTAAATTTTAAATTTTACATCATATTGATATTTTTTAAAAATTGAATTGATTTAGTAGATATAAATATAGAGTTAATGACTTCAACTTTGAATTTTGTGTATAACAAATCTGTAAATTTTTAAATAGGTGACTAAATTTGCACTTTTAAAAGTTTAGAGACTAAATAGACACAAAATTTGTAATTAGAAAAAAAATACGGAAAATTATCATAAATTACCATTTTTTTAAGTTTCACCTTTCACAACCAGCACACTAAATCTTGGTGATCAATCTCGATTGAAAAAACTCAAAACAATCATTATGATGAAAAATATTATTTTTTTAATCTAAATTTTGGTGGTGCATCTCGGCCAGGATGGATCGAAAAAAACTAATTTAACAAGTTTACAAAAAGGGTACTGTTTTTAAAAAATGGAAACTTTAGGGGCTAATTCTATCAATTTTCCAAAAAACATCTTTACTATGTGAGATTTTTTTAAGGGATAGTTGCAAATATAGCAATCAGATTAAAAGTATTAGCATATATAGCAACATTTTGAAAAAATTACAAATATAGCAAAGTTGATCAATGATATCTATTGCTGATAGACTTTAATAGCCTAGGTAGTCTATTAGTCTATCAGCGATAGGAGTTTACTACTGATAGACTTTACTATATTTATAATTTTTTAAAAATATTGTTATACACTTCATTATTATTCCTAAAATTACTATAATTGTGTTTTAATCTAAAAAAAAGGAAAAATAAAGGTGGGATTGTCTTAAATGGGCCTTAAATGCCTGTTTGAACCCGGTCGGGCCCATTATATTTCAGATGGGGTCAACGACTTCAACTCCATCGTTTGTTTCGTATTTCCATTCCCCCCGCCAGTTTCGAGAGGGAAAGATGGAAAGAAAGAAACCTCACTTCAATCACTTGCTTCTGCTGAAATTCCACCTTGCTCATCTTCTTCCTTCTTCTCACTCTGCTACTCCCGCAACCATCAAACCCTAGCATTTTAGTTGCCGAGCTTCATTTTCTTAAAGCCGTTCTCCACATTTTCTTCACTTCTTTTCCTCGGCCGGATATGGCTAGATTTCTTCGGAATGCGTCTCACTTGAACTTCTCCTTTATTAAACACAAGGTTTTTTTCTCTTCCTATCGCTACTATCTTCATTTCCGCTTTGCTTAACTTCGAGCGTCATTGAAATGTGGTAGATTATGAGTTTCGTATTTTGTGGTTACGAAGATTTAATAGTTCGATATATATATTTTAAAATTTCTTGCGAGGATGTTTGTGTTGATGTTTATTACACGTGCAGGGATATAGGAGTTTAATGCCGGGAGTATCTAATCAAACTAGCGGATTTTCTTCGAAAGGTTTTGAATCCTGCTTTTGAATTTTCGCTTTATTTTTATGCTATTGTAAATTGAATTTGATACTAAGTCTGACGGTGAATTCCAATCGTTTTTTTCTGTCAAAGATTCTGACTTCTGCTTCAAAATTCATGGTTAATTCCATTTTTTTTATCTGTTAACGATTTCCTTCTTCAGGAGTTTTAATGGCAGTCTATGTAACTATCTTATTTTGTACATTTTGGATTAGAAGGTAGAAGAAAGTTGAAGTCGGATGGTAGTGGGATTGAAGAGAAGGTGTCGGAGAAAGAGGCTGCTCTTCGACAAGCCCTTGATCAGATCTCATCATCCTTTGGAAAGGGCTCTATCATGTGGCTTGGTCAGTCTGTCTGTTCTAATCACGTCCCTGTGGTATCCACAGGTTCCTTTGCCCTGGATATAGCACTTGGAACTGGAGGACTTCCAAAGGTATTTTTCTGATTTGTATTTCAAATCTTGAATTCATTCGCGCCATCTTTATTCCCCCCCTCGCTGACATTGTTTCGCTGATTTAATTTTCAATTAAACTTAGTATATCTTAATTTTGAAAAACTAAAAAGGTTTTTTATTCCATGATATCTAACTCTAAGATTTTAAACTGTAGGTAGGTAAGGTGGTCGTGTACCTAAAATTCTTGAAAAAACTTGGGTGCAGCTTCCTGCTAGACTCAATTAAAAATTGATACATGGTAATTTTTTTTTTTCAAAAAAGATTATTAAAAGTTTCTTTTTTTCTCGTGGGTAGAGGAAAGGAAGCATAGGATTAGGTGCAACTAGGTCATTCTTAGAAGATATTTTGCTAGGAAAGTGATCCTTGTCCTCTCATTTTTTTAACTTGACTTTACTCCTTTCTTTCCCACTATAAAATACCCATTATTAATGCCTTTGAACGTTGACATTTGACAACATGACGTCCTCGGAGATCAGTCTCACCAAGCCCCATGGAGATTTATTCCCCATATATCAAGCTCTCGGTTTATATGGTCTGGAAGGGTAGAAGTAGAAGTAAAACGTAGGAAACCTCACCTGAATACGTTTAAATTTAGTTTAGTTGAAACAAGAAGTCAACTTTGTTTATGTGTTTTGGTTTTGGCCTATATTAATAGTCTTACGAGAAATGACAAATATAACTAACCAGTTATTTTTTTTATATTATTTAAGGTGTGAAAATCTCATGTGTAGTTTGACCTTGAGATCTCTTTCAGGGACGCATTGTGGAAATATTTGGTCCAGAGGATTCCGGGAAGACAACACTTGCACTGCATGTAGTTGCTGAAGCACAGAAGGAAGGAGGTTTTCTTCATGCACAGCCTAAGGACTTTTTCATTCCATCTAACCATATATCATTTGCCTATAACATATACTACTAAATGGCACCAAAGATGCATCCTCAACTCTGTTGGATGTATTTTGCCCCCGAAGCATATGTTACAATTTCTGATCCAATCGCTTCACGATTAAAGGATAGAACAAGACCATGAGTGCTATGCTGACATATATGGATTTTCTTGTGTACTACGTATTTGCTTTTCTTTATTCTCTAACAGTTTCCCCCCCTAATTGTAGGTTATTGTGCTTTCATTGATGCGGAGCATGCTCTTGATCCAGCACTGGCTAAGGCTATTGGGGTAGACACTGATAAGCTGCTTCTTTCACAACCAGATTCTGGCGAACAGGCTCTAGGCCTTGTTGACACCCTAATCGAAGTGGCTCTGTTGACGTAGTTATCGTTGACAGTGTATGTTATGTTTTTTATGTGGTTTGAACTTTTTATGGGTATCCTAAGGGTATCGATATATAGAGTTTGATATTATTTCTTTACCCTAGTTAGGGAGGAGGAGGATATAATTTCTTTGCTTGCAGTAGTAGAAAACTTTTGAGTTTGTGTTCTTAAAAAAACATATTCATGGTGTGGTGTCTACTTTCATCCTCATAAATAGTTTCTAATAAATGCTATTAGCGCCACAATTGATCTTGATTTCTTTCCTAGTAGTTTTATTTTAGTCTGTATTAGGCACAGAGCTTTTGTTTGTGAAGACCAAAACATAATTGTAATGCACATCAGTGGGAAGAATTTATCTGACCAATTCTTATCCACGTTCTAATTTCTTTTCTTGCAACGATATTTGCATTATGATAGGTAGCTGCACTTGTGCCGAAGGATGAACTTGATGGTGCTGTGGGTGACGCTCATATGGCAATGCAGGCTAGATTGTTGGGACAGACACTTAGAAAACTGACTCGCTCTTTATCATCATCACAAACACTTTTGGTATTCATTAATCAGGTAAGTTTCGTCATACCACTAATCTTAATGGTTTGAATTGAAGATACAATTGATTGTTTTTATTGCTTCGATGAAAATAGGCGGTTGTGCAGTTTTTTTCCTTTTAATATTTAGGTTGTTCAATAGTACCTAATAATCCTAGTATTAGTTGATTACCTTATTAAAAAGTCAATTAACTTTTATGTTTTTCAGAGTCATCATGCTTTTATTCGTTGCTTAAGGGTCTTTTCTTATTTACTATTATTATTCAAATTTATGTCTCATCGCCTATCCCAACACTCCTTTCTGAGGTTCATTGCCCAACTGTATATCACGTGTGAAGTATGCATTCGGTGTATATTGTTATTGATAGAGGATAATAGTATATCAATCTAAATTAATCAACACAATTAAGGAAATAAATATTATCCAACAATCTCATATCAAATTCGAGTTCCAAATTATGTGAAATAAATAATTTGTAACTCGCTAGCTTAAAAGAATAGATAATCTAACCTAAGCTTTCAAGCAACAAGAACGATAATAAATCAAGTTTAAGAGAAGAGAGATGACACCCAATTTATACTGGTTCATCCAGTGTGGGTTATGTCTAATTCTCTGGATACAGGTTCTACTAAAATAGTCAGGAGAAGAGTACAAGAGTTTACAATGCTCGAGTAATTTCTCTCAAACTTTTCTGTCAAGAAAATTGTTCACGAATCACTCTTACATAACTCTTACATAACTCACTCTCAAATGAAAGAAAAATGCTCACAGTGAATAACCAAAGAAAAATTATTCTGACGGCAAATTTTCTTCTTCGGCAAATGAAGCTCTCAGCACTCACTTCTTTTTGGCAAAATGAAACTCTCGGTGATGCATCTGAATTTTCCCCTCCAATCTTTGCTTTTAAAGAAAAAATTCCACCGCCCAATTTCTTTCTTTTCAATAAACACCTCCGAATTAACCAATGGGATGCTTTCTTCTTCATAATTACTCACCTTCATATGAACCGATCATAAAACTTGCTTAATGAAAACATTGGGCCTTAATCTTTTGGGCTTCAACTTTCTTAACAGTTATTGACTTCTTGTTTGCGATCGAAGTATTCTTTTTCCTGCCCTTTTACTTCCATGGGATAAAAGATATTTGTTAGAGAAATAATACATTATTTTTTGAAGATCATCAGGTGAGGTCAAAACTTTCAACTTTTGGAGGATTTGGTGGCCCGACTGAAGTTACTTGTGGGGGAAATGCATTGAAGTTCTATGCTTCAGTGCGCCTAAATGTGAAAAGTATAGGACTTATCAAGAAGCTTGATGAGGTATAAATTCGATTTATATTTTACTTATTTAAAAAATATTTCAATCGTGACTTCACAATTCACTCAATGGGACACTTTCACGAGTGTTTTTCATTCAATTACATTCCATGAGGTTTTCTTCGCATGAACTATGTATTAAAGTATTATTTGTGTAACATTCTAAGATGATTATGTTTAGTTTACTGGTCTTCTAATAAATTATAAGGGTGTGTTTGGTCATTGGTGGTGCTTTTCAAAGAAGTACTTTATTAAGAGAATGTGATTTATTCACCTGTGGTTTTATTATCTCAACAGTTTTTATGAAACGCATAAATCAACCTACTAAAAAGCTGCCAAAGTTGTTATTCTTGCTTTACGTTTCTTTCAAGGAGTATTAGCTTTCGCACATCCATTGAGTAGCCTATTTTCTTAGTTTATGTTTGAGTAACCTTAGTTCGTTTATTTATTTATATTTTTAGTGAGAGTGAGCAAGGGGTATGAAAAAAAAAAATAGAGACTTATTGAGAGACTGTAATAGAAGGATAGACTTAGTGAGAGACTGTGATAGAGAGACTTGGTCAGCATGTGTGATATATATGATATGTACATAGGGGGAGTGAGAAATTCGTTGAACTTGTGTTACCTAAGAGGGAAATGAAAGGAGAGAGTTTGTGCAATTGATAGGGAGCTTACTTGAGGTATGTTTGGAATGACATTTCAAGAGCTTAAAAACATCTTTTTAGCACTCAGAATGTCATTCCATATAGGCCTTTCGTGAATATAAGAATACCAAAGATTGCCACGATGCAGTAGCCATGCTATCCCAAGACGTGATGACATTCACACGCTTTTTGACATGTTGGTATGGCCAAAAGAAATGCAAACAGTTGATTCTATATTGTGCATTTAATTATGAGGCAAAAAGGATATTGTACTGTTTGATTTCCTTAGGGGTGTTTGGGGTAAGGAGTGGAATAGTGAGGAGTAAGGAGTTATGAAGTCTAGAGAATTGTGAACTCTTGGGGCCCACAGTGTAAGGAGTTGATAAGATATAAAATTGATGTTTTTTAGTAGTGGGACCCATCAACTCCTTGGGCCAAACAGGGATTGAAATTCACAACTCCCTACTTCCCCACTCCTACTTCCAAACTCCTTGGGCCAAACAAACCTTAGTGTTTTGATGCAAGTTTTAAGCATTTCATTTTTCAGTCCTTGGTTGAAATTGTTCTCCATTTGTGGCCTCGATGTCCTTCTGATCCTGCTTTCTCTTGCAGACGGTAGGTAGTCAAGTTCTTGTGAAGATTGTGAAGAATAAGCTGGCTCCTCCATTTAGAACAGCTCAATTTGAGCTGGAATTTGGCAAGGGTATTTGTCGGGAAACAGAGATTATTGATTTGGGATTGAAACACAAATTGATCTCAAAGGCTGGTTTGCATTACAGTTTCAATGGTCAAAGTTTCCATGGAAAAGATATGTTATAAAGGTTTCTAAATGAGCATGAAAGTGCTAGGGAAGAATTTATTGTGAAGCTCAGGGAGAAGCTACTCAAGCCGGAGAAAAGTGAGGGAGTTCATGCCGAAGATTCCGAGATTGTGTCACCTGATTTTGCTAATGAAGAGCCTGTTTGATATAACTTTCAAAATGCTTAGAAGTTATTTTTAAGTGAAAAAAAGTATTTTTAAGCACTTAAGAAGTCATCAGGTTTGAAGAATCCATTTTGGCAGCTGCATTGCAATAGCATGTAAAATCGATCTCCTTGGAGTTGTTTCCTGAGTTACAAAGCTAATTTGCAAAGGCTTTTAAACGTTGATATTGATCGTGCTTGGCACTTATTAGTGGTGGTGATCAGAGGTCCAATGTTTAACATCAGAGGCTTTATTTGGAGCTTAAGAAACAGATTGTCCTATTACATGATAATCACTTGATGCAATTATGTAAGAAAACTAATCTCCCATGCTTTTTTTGCTATTTGCTAACAAGGCCGCCCGTTTTGTACAGTAAAAGGTGACGTCTTGGCCTCTTGGGACGCAGCTGGGATATTTGATATTTCAAGGGTGCAGATTAGTTTCAAAGGTAATGCTAATTCGAGTTTTCTCTGATTTTTAATTCTACTTAATTAGATTTAGCGTTATAGTTATTAGATAATTTTTTGCACTAAATTATATACTTAGTTGGCTTGGGAAACTCGTATACGGGTCTTGGGCGCTCCCTCAGTCCATTCCTTGGTTCAGACAAATTTTTGGCATATATCTGCATAAAAATACTCACACCAGTTTGGTGCCGAGTTGAGTACACGCGATGCCTAAGTTAGTACATAGAGTATTTAGCTCAACTAGGCACATAAAGAGTTTAGAGTTTCTCGGTTGGAGTTACTTATTTTCCTCCACAAGGTTGTCAAAATCGTGCTATTTATAACACCCTTCCTTTGACACCCCCTTTGGATTATGTGTAACGCCAATGGTGTCAAGGTAGATGTGGCCCTCAAGGTTACAGAGGTGCCAATGCTGAGCTTGGCTTAATTATTTCCTCTTTGGTGAAATTTTGCTAGCTCGACTGGTTGACTCAGAAGCTGAGGGGCTGCCTTTCTCTTTTGGAATTTGTGAAACCTTATGCAACATTCTTTATTGTGAGTGGGTTTAGATTGACTTTCAAGTGCTTACCATTGTTTTCTTTTTTCTTTTTATTTCATGTATAGATTTGTCAATACAACTCATTTTGTGTTTGGAAAAAAACAATTGATTTGAGTTATACTGCCAAATCTATGCATACATTAAACAACCCATGTTGCATTAAAACAATAAGTGATTTTTGCCAAGTGATGATAGCTTAACTGTTTAGGGGCATATTTGGGAATGATTTGAAAATGGCTAAAATTACTTTTGTCGTTTTCAAAATTATCGTGAAACATGTTTTTAATTTTTCAAAACTAATTTTGATGATATAAAAATTGCATAAAAGTGTAAAATTGAAAACTAAATTAATTTTGAGTGATTAGAAATGTGTTTTTGAGTAATTTTAAAAATAACAAAAGTGATTTTGATGATTTTAAAATCACTCCCAAACATGTACTAAAATATATCTACAACCAAAAACTTAAAATCATAATGTTTTGAATCTCCTATCTCCCTTGTGTAGTGTGAGAGCGGATAATGGGCTCTAAACTTGTCCATGTTAGGAATAGTAGGCCTGCAAGCACCCAATCTATTCTAAAGCTCCCAACAGATATAGGTGAACCCATATGGTCAATAAACCAAACAATTTCATTCAAGTTGTGAACACACACAGAATAACTAATAAACTAATCCCACTTCCATTAACCCAAAGCTCTGACCAACAATCTTCTTTGCTGCCTCAGTCAATTCAAAAACCCAAAACCTGCAACTTGGTACAACTGACCACATCAAGCTTTCTTTAAACCCAATTGAGCTTAGAATAATATAATCGGAATCCATCCACACCAAGACAAAGTACCAACTGCCAAGATGAGCATAGGCCAGCGATAATTGGTATGTGCTATTTTTCTTGAAGTTAGAGGTTCAAATTCTATGATCTAGAATTGGTTCTTAGGTTAGAACTTATATTACTCGAAATTGATTTGATATTGATACGTCTATTATCTATATCATATTATTCAAATGTTAAATCTGGTGAGTCAAACACTCCTTTACTAATTTTAATTTCTTTGTTATTGATTTATTATTTTTAGTTAAATTCTAGATTATAGATCTAATAGGTCTATAAACTCTTAAAATGTCAAATAGTTTCATGAACTTTCAATTTTGTCTTAATAGATTCCGAGCATATTTAACATTTTGTAGAACTAGAACATTAAAGACATTGAACTTTTAATTTTGTGTCTAACAAGTTTTTGAAATTTAAAAAAGGTCAAACGTTATTGAACACGAAATTAAAAGTTCAAAAATTTTTTAGATACAAAATAGAAAGTTTAGGTACAATAGAAATAAGAGGAATGGAACCACATCTCTTGGTTGTTAACATATTTATATGTCAGTTGAGTTATGCTCGGATAAATAAGACATTTTTCAATTATAGGAATTTGTTAGACACTTTTAAAAGTTTAAGGATAATAATTAAACTTATATTTCAATCCTTATCTATTTGTTTTTGTATAAAGTTGGGGGGTAACGATTGTGTTCCATTATCAAATGGTTCATATCAAATACAACTAGGTAGGTTCATTGGAAGGTTCTCTCTGCTTTAAATCTGATATGAACAATGATATCATCGTATAAATTTTTTTTTTTTAATTTTATATTTTTTGAGTAATCATTTGTAATTGTTAATGAAAAATTGACAGTCAATACCGTCGTCTCCAAGCCTTTTCCGACTCCCCCATAAGAAGCTCATAATTAATTATAAGATTATAGTGGTATTTGTAATTTTAAATATTCAACTTTAATTTTTGCAGGTAGTTTATTGTTTTTTTCCCCAAAAAAATGTTGTGTCTATTAGTATTCCCTTTACAAAATTTTAAAATATATTCACATAGCATCTCTTCTTGCATGAAAATTATTATTATTATTACCATTTAATCATTTTTACTCAACATTTATTAAAAGTATAATGACGAAAATAGAAAATAGAAAATAGAATGCAAATAAAAAGTGATATTTAACCCAAAAAAGATATTGTTTGGTGGTGTTGTCCATAGAATTTGTGGAAAGGTAAAAAAGGGAAACAGTTAAAAGATTCAGTCTTGCATTGGTTGGTGGATCTTGAAAGAGGAATATTGACGAGGATATATACTTATTAGTCTCCCTCAAAAGTTAGTCAATTTGGGCGACGGCTTCTTTTACAAACTCAACTGTCTTGTAGAATCCACAATCTTTAGAAAAATGGAAGAAAAAAAAAAATAACGTAGCTTTCTAAAGACTTAAGGAACGTTTGACGTTCGGGTTTGAAATCTTAAGCCTGAAATTGTTAAGCTTGTAGTTAGGTTGGGAGGTTTGGATAGCCTAAGTTTAAGAAAACTGTATCAATAGTTAGATTATATATTAGGTTAAATTTGTCATCTTTATTATTTTAATATAGTTAAGTCTAAAATAAATTAAAAAATTTATTTATTTATTTTTTTTAAATTTTGAAGTAGTGATTTTGACTAAAATTATAATTTAATTTAATCTATTATTTTAATAATTTGATATTTTAATTTTACTAGGTTTTGAAATAAAATTTCATAGACTTTTGTCACTTTTAACTATATGAAAATGATTGATTTTTTTTACTATAATACGCTCAAAATTAAAATAAACTAGTATTTTAATATTAAATTCAATTATTGAAAAACTATAATTTTTTTTATCAAATTAGATTTGATGAATAAAAGATAATAAATTCTGAGTTTTAATTTTTATTTTGCCACTGAGTTGTTTCTAACATTTTAAACTTTTACGTTTAAAAAATAATTATAAGTCTTTGAGCTAGTTAAATTGACCAACGAAAAAAAATATTATTAAATTAAATTAGGATTTTCTACCCCTATAACCTAAATAAATACCCCTAATGGTTTGTTTGGAATGACTTAGAAAAAAAATGTTTTTAAAAAATTCATTTTTATTTAAATACGGTTGATAAAAATACCTTAAAATAAAAACACACATATATTTGACAACTCTTGCTTAAAACTATTTTTATACACGTTTGTTTAGTTTGTTAAATATTAAGAGTGTTTTTATTAATGTTTTTCAAGGATGGTCGATGACGGTCGTCGGAGGTGGTAATTGGAGTTGGTGGCTGGAAATTTGCCGGTGGGGGGGAGGGGTCGAGGGAGGTTGGCCAGCGGCGGACACCGGAGATTAGTGGTGGGAGGGGGGTTGGTTGACGGCAGTCACCGGAGGTGGTCGTTGGAGGTTGGTCGGCGGTGGTCACTAGAGGTTGATCGGAGGCGGCCACCGGAGGTTGGTCGAAGGCAGTCGTCGGAGTTGGCCTACAGCGGTCGCCAGAGGTGTTGTTTGGCTTCCTAAATCCTTACCGCAAAAAAAGATTGGCTTAGGATGCCTAACCCATCCAACCCTTGAAACAAACACCTCCTAAGGGGATGTTTGGGGGCCAAAATTGGAATGAGTTTAGATTGTAATGTAATACAACATCCATATTTAGATTGAGCGTTTTGGGCCTGATTTGTAATATTAAACTCATATCGTTCTGAAAGTTTTTAACAAAACCCTCTTTCTCATCGTTTTCACGTTATATGATCTCATTTCTGTTCTGCCTTTGATACCTCACGTTTGAACACTCCCTAATTCTCAGTAATCCTGATTGAGGTTGGAATGTAATCAGGATTACTGGGAATCAGAAGAGTGTTAAAATGCGTGAAGTATCAAGGATGGAACGGAAATGGGATCGTGGAATGTGAAAACGGTGGGGAAGAGTGTTTGGTTAAAAATTGTTGGAGCGAAATGAGTTTAATATTACAAATCGAGCCCAAAACGCTCAATCCAAACATGGGTTTTGGATTACATTACAATCCAAATCCATTCCATTATGGGCCCCTAAATAACCCTTAAATGTCCTAAGAACTACACACTTTAATTCGGCGTATCGAACACTTGGATATTCCGATATTAATTGGACACTCATTGGATACTTGTGATTACAATAAAATATAGGAAAAGTACCTTTCTGATCATTAGCTTTTGGGTTTAGTTTTTATTTGGTCCCTAGATTTCCAAATGTTACTTTTTTAGTTTTGAGTTTGAGTTCTATTTAGTCCTTAGATTTTAAAATATTATGATTTCACCCTTGGGATTTGAGTTTTATTTCAATTTGGTCCTTAGATTTTAAGATTCTACACTATAAACTTTGATTTTTCACTAAATACTCGCTTTCCGTCTTTAGAAGTAGTGTCTCTTAGTTAAATTAAAAAAAGAATAATAGTTAATTAAGTTTTAATATTTTTCACCACCATTAAAATTAAATATAAAATTTCATATCATAATTATTTTAAATTAATTAATATACATTAACGTCAAAAATTTAAAGTGAATATTTAGTAAAAAAATTAAGGTTAAAAGTGTAAATCTTGAAATCTAAAGAGAAAATCGAAATAAAACTCAAATCTCAATGGTAAAATTGTAACATTTTGAAACCTAGGGATCAAATAAAAACTAGACCCAAAACTTAGGGATAAAAATTGTATTTTTGCTTAAAGTATATGTTTTAGACCAATATTGGTCTAACATTTGTTAAACACGTATTGCACAATTATTAAGCTATACAAACACATAATAATATCAAATAAAAGAAATAAATTTGGAGAACGAAACACATCAAACTCATTCTTTTATCATATAAATGCACAAACTTATTGACTTGAATTTTCTTTCGATATAATAATGATTCATATTTTAAACCAATTTTTTTTTAATGATGTGTCATCGTGTTGGTGTCGTATTGTCTCTGTGTCTTGTGTTTGTATCCATAGTTCTTAATAAATATGTAATTCATTAATCTACACTGATTAAAAGTACGTCGAAACATTAACATCTTCCTAAATATAAGAGAACTCTCAAATGGATACATGACTATTTGATAAAAACTCTTGATTGTCTTTTAAAAGTACTTTATTAAAAAGTTGAGAAAATCCAAAGAACAACAAAACTTGTGTTTGTAGGATGCTTTTTGGGCTTATAGGAGTCAAAAACACAATATTAATACCATTGAGAAGATAAAATACAACAAAGAATTTATTATCTTAGACATCATTTAAATGGTAATAATAATAATAATAATAATAATAATAATTGATATAAAGAACAAAACTTGGCAGCCTACCTAAGTAAGGAGACAAAAAATAAAAAGTACATAAAAACAAAAAGAACTATATAATTACTAATCTATATCTCATTAAAATAAAAAATAATGATAATACAAAAAAAAAATAGTGGTGGCGATCAAATGGGCAGTTGACCAATTATTTTTCTTCTTTTAGGACATCCAGGTGGCAGATGGTGATTGGTCCAGTTGTCATCTAGCCAGGTCAGATACAACCCTTTCCACTGCTTCTTGGAAGGCAGACTTGTCCCATTCATTCTCCTAATTCATTAAGGAAAAAAAAAGGAAAAAAGTAAGAAAAGTTGAACAATTTTAAACTAAAGTTTTTCATTTTTCTACTTCATTTCTTTACCTGCTCTTTTACACCCAATTTCCTTCCCATTTCCTAATGAAATATTTGATCTTTCAAAATAACAAATGATTACATAAGTTAATTTCACTTTCCTACCCAGTTTCTCGAGAAATCTAACTACTTAAAAACACGTTTTTAAACACTTAAAAAGTCATTATTCGAACATTCTAGACGTATGTAGAAAGACTTTCTTCTAAATGCTTAAAAACACGTTTTTAAACACTTAAAAAGTCATTCGAAACAAATTTACTTTTTATTCATTAAGGAGTTTGGGTTAATTGTGATTGTATTGTGATTCTGTTCATTTGGGATTTCATCAAGTTCTTTTTCTTCATATTTTAGTTTGCAGAAACTAAGCATTAATTAATTTCTAATTACCTCAATGATTAATCTCAAAGTTAGGTGGTTAATAGAACTTGAAGAAGGTGTTAACTGGGTGTTGCCTTCCATGGATACAACTCTCACATTGTTAAGCTGCTTCAAGAACTCAAGAACTCCAATTACTATGTTTGTTAATGGAGATTCTCCTCTAGTTGCTATATGCAAATCTATAATTTGGCCTTCTGATATGGATTCTGAAACTTGTGAAATTCCAACTCTGAATCTTTCTTCTTGGGGAAAAATGTTTGCTTCTTCTTTTTCTTCTTCTTTAGTACTTTGCAAAAGCTGTGCTTCCAGTTGTTGGTTCCTTCTAGTAAGCTCAGCCACTTGAGCTTTCAAAGAACTCATATACTCCCTTGTAGTTGTTAGCACTGATCCTTTGTCTTTCTGCATTAATCAAATGTAAGGACTTGTTAGAATCATGCGGGTTGTCCTGTAAGATTAGTCGAGATGCGTGTAAGCTAGTTCAGCACTAACGGATATTAAAAAAATGCGGGTTGTCCTGTAAGATTAGTCGAGATGCATGTAAGCTAGTTCAGCACTAACGGATATTAAAAAAAAGAAGTAAGGACTTGTTTGGAATGACGACTTTCTTAATCATTTAAAAAGTTATTTCAAACAGGGTGAAAAGATCGAACCTTGGTTCCGGGAGGGAGTAGAGATTTCAAGGCTTGGAAGCTATCATTGAGCTTCTCCCTCCGCCGCCGCTCTGATATCACATGGTGTAGTTGCGAGCTCGTCGGTCGACTTGTTGTTGGCATGCGCTCTCGAAGCCTCATGAAGTTCAAGTTTCTCATGAAAGCAAGTGATCTCTTGAGCAAGCTTTGTCTTGTGCTCGAGTTTCGATTCAACCGCGTCGTCGGGGTTAAAATTCTAGCATATTTCTTGAAAGCACTGGCTTTTACATTCAAATTGTAGCTTGGAAGAAGCTCCTTTAGAGGCTGATGAACAGAGGAGGAAGATGAAGAAAGAACTGCTAGAATGGTTCTTGTCATGGCCTCATCTAAGGCTTCTGGTGTGGGGAATTGAAGGTTTCTTGCTTGAGCAAAAATGGAGTCCATGGAGGAAGGTTGGAGCTGGCTTTGAAGAATGGGAATGTCAGCTGTTGTGAAGGGTGATTCTGTGATATTAGGAGTGGTTTGACTTACATTAAGAAGAAGAGAAGAGCATTCTGCAGGGCTGTCCATTGACAGTGATCTCAAGGAAGAAGATGAAGATGAAAGTGGGTTCGGATTCGGGATCGGGATCGGGATCGTGCTCGGACTCGGACTCGGACTCGGGATCAGTTTTAGGTTTGTGGATGGCTGAGGAAGCTCCATTATTGGAACCTTGGGAGCAACAACATCACCAGGTACCAAATTGCTTATTATCATCTGAATGCCAACCTGAAATCCTTCAAAAACTATTCAATTAATCAAACTTCAAAACTTTTTTGAATATATGGTACAGTTTGTGATTTTTTACCTGAGAAACATTAGAGAAACCAAGCTCAATTTCACCATTGATGCTCCCCAAGAAGATTGAAGTCTGTAATATAATGAAAGCCAACACAAAACCCAAAAATTTTAACTTCCAACTGAAATTTTTAACTTCTAAAAGTAGTCAATCCAAACCATTCCCCATATAATGTAACCAACCTGAATCCCTGCTGCCTGAACAAACAAAACCAGAAAAGAAGAATGAATATACAAACAAGACATAAAATATAACATATGATTGAATTTGAAGTGAAACAAAAATGAAATTACTTGAAATCGTTAATGAAACGTACAAGATAAAACTGTCTTTGTACATCAGAAGAAGCATAAGTTTGAAGCTGGGAGTTCTCCAACTTCAGACAAGGATCATTGTGTTTGTGGGCAAGTCCTGGAACAAGCCTACAAATATATAATAATAACACAAAAACAAAACCACTTATAAGATGAAGACCAAACCATTTCGTTCGATAATCATTTGTTTTTTAGTCTAAGCTTAGTTTTAAAAAGCCAAAAACCGAATGGTTATCAAAACGGAAACGTTAACCCTTTTTGTATATAGTATTAATAATTACCCATCATCAACACTGAATTCCAGTAGCTTATATTCTTCAAAAAGCAACTGAGCTAAACTCCCAGCAGCAGCAGAAGAAGAAGAAGATGGCTGTTCTTCAATCTCCTTCAAGAACCCATCCAAAAACCTCAAACAACTGCAATATTAGTCCAAAACATCAGTACAAAACAACCCAAAAAATAGAAAAAAAAAGCAAGAAAATAAGAGAGGAGAAAGAGGAGAGAGACTTGAATGGTTGAGGGAAATAAGACCAGAGGCAAATGTAAGTGCAGCCAAAAGATTGCATTACATCTTGAAGAAAGCAATGGAGATGGGGTTGATGGAGTTGGAAGACAATATCCATAAAAGAAAGGGTGTTTTTGTGGAAAGAACTGATCAAAACATTGCCCAAGAATCTACTTGATGATGATGTTCTTCAAACATTTTTCCAAATGCAGTAATAAGAAAGGAATTGCTGTGATGAAACTTTGTGGAAGTTTTGAAGTGATAGAGGAGGGAGAATGTTAGAAGCTTTGGAAGCCATATATAATGGGAAGGGAGAATTGGTTTTATATGAAAAATTTTGAAACAGAGAAAACAGAGAGAGAGTAGAAATTAAATTAAATTGAAGATTTGGGTTTTGGGTTTTGGTTTTTGAAGGAGTTGATTGAAAAGTAGGAAAATTTGAGGGAGAAATGGAAATAGTGACTTTTTCAAGGATGGAATGCTAAGAGATAATATATGAGAGAGAGAGAGAGAGAGAGAGAGAGAGAGAGAGAGAGAGAGAGAGAGATTATTTCAAGCTTGGAAAAGTAATGGGTCAAAGTCCACCCTTTGAAGAGTTTTTGAAAATAATGCAAACAAAGCAAATTTTGTCCTTTTCAATTTCTTTCTTTTTCTTTTTTCTTTTTTTTTTTGAAAAAAATACTTTTCTCGTTCTAGATTTTCGATCTAGTTTCTATTTGGTTTGTAGATTTCAAAGTGTTATATTTTTAGTTCTTAAGTTTTGAGTTTGATTTCAATTGAGTCTCTAGATTTCAAGATATTATAATTTTACCTTTGAGATTTGAGTTTTGTTTCAATTTGGTTCCTATGTTTCAAGATTTATATTTTTAATCTTTAATATTAATGTTAATGTCTCTTAATTATTTAAAAATAATTATAATAATTATAATTAATTAAGTCTCTTTTTTTTATCACTTTTAAAATTAATTTTAAAATTGAGTTGTTTTCAATTTCTTTCTTTTTTTTTTTTGGAAAGAATATTTTTTTCGTTCTAGTTTTTCGATCTAGTTTCGGTTTGGTTCATAGATTTCAAAATGTACATTTTTAGTTCTTTAAGTTTTGTGTTTGATTTCAATTGAGTCTCTAGATTCCAAAATGTTATAATTCTATCTTTGAGATTTGAGTTTTGTTTCAAGTTGGTCTCTAAGTTTCAAGATTTATACTTTTAATCTGGAATTTGTACTAAAATATTCATTTTTAATCTTTAATATTAATGTCTATTAATTAATTATAAATAATTAAAAGAAGGGAAATTTTTAAAAACAAAAAAATAAGGGAAACTATTTACACAAAATAGCAAAATTTTTAGATAGTTGTAATAGACGCGGATAGAAGTCTATTAAGGTTTATCAGTGATAGAAATGATAGAAGTCTATCAATATCTATCAGTATTTTTTTGTTATTTTTTTGTAAATAGTTTGACATTTTGTTTATATGTGAAAATTACCCTTAAAAGAATTATAATTAATCAAGTTTCTTTTTGTTTTCTTCAATTTTAAAATTGCGTTGTTTTCAATGTCTTTCTTCTCCTTTTTGAAAAAGAAAAATACTTTTCTCGTCCTAAGTTTTTATCTAGTTTCTATATGGTTCGTAGATTACAAAATGTCACATTTTTAGTTCTTAAGTTTTGAGTTTGATTTTAATTGGGTCCCTAGGTTTCAAAATGTTATAATTCTGCCTTTGAGATTTGAGTTTTGTTTCAATTTGCTCCCTAGGTATCAAAATTTATAAATATAGATTTTTCACTAAATATTCACTTCTAATCTTTAAGGTTAATGTCTAATAATTAATTAAAAGAATTATAATTAATTTTCTTTAGTTCTTCATCACTTTTTAAATTAATTTTAAAATTTTACTTCATGATTATTTTAAATTCATTAATGGGTATTAATGCTAAAGACTATCGTTAGTAAGAAAAAATCCAAGTTAAAAGTGCAAATCCTAAAACTTATAGACCAAATTGAAACAAAACTCAAATTTCAAGGGTAAAATTGTATAATTTGAAACCTAGGGATTAAATTGAAATCAAACTCATGTCTTAGAAACTAAAAATGTAATATTTTGAAGATCAAATAGAAACTAGACCCACAATCTAGGAGGACCAAAAAGGTAATTTTTTCCTATTTTTTTTGAATAAAAATATCAATTTATACTCTTATTAGGGTTATCGATTAAAACTCTGAATTTTTACAAGTGTATCAATTTATAACTTCTTTCAAATTTCGTTTGAAAAATATTGTGAGAGACTTATAATTATATCGAGCAAACTCCAAAACTATTATGAGTGAATCAATTTAGCCTTTTGTTAAGATTATCTTTGAAAATACTTCAATATGCATGTGTGCAAATTTCCTCAAATATCAAACTAATAAAAAAATTAGAATTTATGCATGGATGTTATTCATGAAATCAAAACTAATAGTCTAAATTGATTCGTTTATGAAAACTTAGAAGTGTCAAATAAATCTATAAATTTTAAAAATGTTTAATAAGTCTCTCAACACTTTCAGTTCAACGTCCTAGTAAAAAAAAAATTGAAACTTTAAAGACCAATTTGATATTTTTTAAAATTCAAAGCCCCATCTATTATTTGATTTTTTTTTTTGGGGAAAAAGTAAAAGCTTTATTCTAAAATAAAAGAAAAAGAACTCTTTTTTTGGAAAAAAACGAAAATCAATTTAGTTGCAATGGAACTAATTTATTGCATTTTAATTTTTTTTATTTTTATTTTGGTGAGCACACTCGCATTTGTAAGTTTCGTACATTAGTAATTATTAGTAAAGGGTTAATTTTTTTTTTAAATTATGTTTAAATCTTAGTTGGGTCTCTAAACTTTAAATAATATTCTATTTTAGTTTTTAAATTTTTAAAAAATATTATTTTATTTTGGTCCCTAAATTTTGAAAAAGGTTAGTTTTTATTTCTAAAATAAAAACAATTAATTGCTTCATACTCTTCTCATCCACATTCATGAATTTTCTTTCTATATTTTTTAAAATTAATTTTAACGTAATTATAATCTATTAAAAAATACTTTTGACGAGCATGTTAGAAATGTGAATCTTCCAAATATTGTTCAAACTCTAAAAAAAAATACACACAATCGGTTAAACTATTAATTAATATTTTTCTTCATTTTGTATTTTTTGAATGATAATTTGGACATACTCAGTGCCAAATTGCGAATGCATAAACCTATTAACATTTTCCTTATTACAAATATAGAAATATATATTTTAAATGTTAAATGCTATAATTTTAAAAAAAATTTAATTTTGGACTGTTTTCAAATATGAAAAAATGAACTAAGTTATTTATAAATATAGATTAATTTTACACGTTGTAAATAGTTTGATATTTTTTCTATATTTGTAAATAGTTTGATATTTTTTTTTTCTGTTAATAGTAATTTTCCTTTATTTTTTCTAAAAAAAACTAAAAATAGTTTTTTTTAGAAAATACAAAAGCATGGAATTCACTTTTTTCTATATGTATAATTACTTTTTTTTTCTATACCCAACAATTTCTCTTTTTTTTATTATGTTTATTTAAATTATAGTAATAATTAAAAATATTTTATCCAACTCAATAAAAAGTTAAGTTACTTCAATATTTAAAAAAAAAAACACATATACAAGTGTTTTTTAACACATTAAAAATAACTATTGTAAAAAGTTGTTTAAAAAAAGTCTTAATTTTCAAGAACTAAAAATAAAAAATAAAGGTACAAATTGGTTTATGGTTTTTAGGTTTTAAAAATATAAACACTATCTCTTCCACCTCTAAATTTTTTGTTTGGTTAATTATTTTCTATAAATATTTTTAAAAACTAAGTTAAATTTTAAAATTTTAAAAACTAAAAAAAAATTAATCTTTATTTTTTTTTAAAAGACGAAAAAAATGTATAAAAAATTGAGAAGAAATAAACTTAATTTTCAAAAACCAAATGGTTACTAAATGAGACCTAGAAAATAGTTGTAAAAAAAGTTTTTTATTTTTAGAATTTGACAAAAAATTCAAATGTTTTTTAACAAAGACAAAAACTATTAAAAAATTAGTATAGAAAAATAAATAAACATAATTTAAAAAAAAATGAAATTATTACTAAACGAAACCTAAACTTTTGTCGATATATCATTTTCATCTCTAAATTTTAACCTACAATTTTATTGAATTAATGTAAGCAAAATCTTACAACATTTATTCCATTGTTTTGAAAAAAACATTTGACAAAAATAAAGTACTCTTTATTCAAAAAAGGTAAAAAAAAAAAAAAAAAAAAAAAAATTAGGGGATTATTTCACATTTTGGAAAAAAACAAAATTAAAGCATTTAAACCTTTTAATAAATTACTTAAATGGTTTAAATTAGAATCATGTTTAAAATGTTTAAAATGTCGAAGTTGATCAAGATATTAAAATCTCAATTTTACGAAATTGTTGATGAAAAGTCGACAAAATAATCAATATATCAATAAATATTTTTAATACAGTATATAAATAAAAAAAATTAAAAATTACATCTAAATTAGTTAATAAACATTATACTCTCTTTAAACAAGTTAAAATGAATATTTTCATATTTATATTCACATTAGTAATATTTTGATGTTTTATGATTTTTTTAACAATGTAATGAAAATATTGATTTCGAGATGTTGAACTATAAAAATATAAAAATTTCTGATACGTCTGATGAAAATTTAAAACCCTGATTAGAACCATACTAAATTGCTTTTGTATTAGGAATTCAATAAACAACCCATTACAAAAGTTACAAAAAGAATAATGAACCAAGATTTATTAGAAATAAGGGTTACATTGCATAATATGTCTATATACAAAATATAAATAGAATAGAATTAATCTTTTCTTTTTATTTTAAAAAAGAATAGAATTAATTTCTGAAGAAAAGGTTAGGTGTCTTTTTTAATATTCATTGTATTTGTGTTTTGCATTGAAAGACAAATTTTGTTACTTTCAAAATCTCAATTTCTTAACCATTTGTATATATTGCAAAATTGTGTATTGATAATTAATTATTTGTTATTTTGAATTTCAGTGTAAATAATAAATAATAGGGCAAATAGATATCCCTAAACTTTTGGGATTGAATTAATTTAAACCCCAAATTATTAATTGTATCAATTTAAACCTTGAATTTTCATAAGTGTGTCAATTTAAACCCTAAACTAATAATTGCATCAATTTAAACTCTGAACTTTTATAAGTGTGTCAATTTAAACCTTCCATTATGTTCTATTTGGATACACTTATAAAAATTTGGGGTTTAAATTGATATACTTATAAAATTAAGTTCATGGTTTAAATGGAGACATTTATGAAAGTTCGGGGTCTAAATTAATACAATTATTAGTTTGGGTCTAAATTGATACAATTCTCAAAGTTCAGAGTTTAAATTGACACAATTAATGGTTTGTGGTTTAAATTGATACAACCCCCAAAGTTTAGGGGTATAAATTAATATTTGCCCTAAATAATATTTGATAAATAAAGTTTTTAATTTTTCAGTTCAACTATATTGACGATAAGTAAAGTGATTATCTAATGACCCAATTAAACTAAATAAAAATATTGGTAAAATGTATTGTAATAATTATTTGGCAATAACTTTTCATTTTTCTAGACAATTATTTTTGGGGAAATTATTATAAACAGAAGAAAAAGTATCAAATTATTTACAAATATAGAAAAATTTCACTGTCTATCGCCCATAGATAGTAAAATTTTTCTATATTTGTAAATAGTTCGGTTCATTTTTCTCTATTTGAAGACAACTCTATTTTTTTTTTTTAATACAAATAAGAGGAGTGGAAGATTCAAAGGAGTATTGACCGGTAACACACTTACTTACCAATTAAGCTATACGTGTTTTGACGAAGTTTAGTTCACACAATCTAAAAATATAATTAGTCATTTATTTAATATTTCAATATATACTATTTCCTAAATTGTTATTTCCCTTAATAAGTGGTGGAATTAATTAAGTAAAAAACTAACTGTTATGACTACTATCATTAACTAAGTTTTCTTTATTATCATTATTTTTGGAAGATTTATGGTTACTATGAACGAACACACACACACACATATTCTTTTGACAAAATTATTTTCATTGATGCTAATTTAATTTCTCTAATAGTATTGTTTTTAGATGAAAGTTAACATTTATCGTTGAGTTTTACCCATTAAAATTGGCACATAAAATTAATTAGGTAAAACTATTTTTCTTTCCAAAAGCAATTTTATCAAATTGCTAATTATATGATAATTAAACTTCATATCTTGTTTTGGCCTACAAAATCATCTATTATAAAGCCAACCTTCTTCGAACCATTTCCACAAAGAAGTTAATCTTTTATTTACAATTTTCGAGTGATAATGATGGAGAAAACACCCAGAATTTATCTTCTCTTTTTATTTCTCTTATTCATAGTCACAATGTCATATTGTCGTGGTACGTATTTAAGAATATTACTTTTCTTATATGTGTGTGTATGTAGTATTTATAATGATGTTTTGTTTGTGTTTGTATAGTGTTGCTTCGTGTTGGCCTACAATTTGACGTTGGCGGCCCACAAATGATTATTCCACCTCCTCCACCACACGTTCGTCTACAATCTGGTGTTGGCGGCCCTCATATGGTCATTCCACCTCCTCCACCACACGTTCCTCTACAATTTGATGTTGGCGGCCCTCAAATGATCATACCACCTCCTCCGCCACATGTACGTCCTCAATCAGATGCCGACGGTCCTCAAATGGTCATCCCACCTTCTTCGCTGTACGTTAGTCCACAGTCTAATGTCGGCAGCCCTGAAATGGTCATCCCACCTCCCCCATCGCATGTTCATCTACAGTTGGACGTTGGTGGCCCTCAAATGGTTATTCCACCTCCTCCATCGCACGTTCGTCCATAATCCGATATCGGTGGTCCCCAAATAGTCATCCCACCACCTCCGCCACATGTTCGTCTACAATCAGACGTTGGTGGCCCTCAAATGGTCATCTCACCTCTTCCACCACACGTTCGTCCACAATTGGATGTTGGCGGCCCTCAAATGGTCATCCCACTGCCACCGCCTCACGTTCATCCTCAATCCGATGTCGGCGGCCCTCAGATGGTCATTCCACTACCTCCACTGCACGTTCACCCACAATCTAACATTGGTGGCCCTCAAATGGTCATACCACCACCTCTGTCGCATGTTCGTCCACAGTCAGATCTCGGCGGCCCTCAAATAATCATCCCACCGCCACCTCCTCACGTTCGTCCTCAATCCGATGTCGGCGGCCCTCAGATGGTCATTCCACCACCTCCACCGCATGTTCATCCACAATCTGACATTGGTGGCCCTCAAATAGTCATCCCACCATCTCCTCTCCATATTCATCCTGAATCAGACGTCGATGGTCCTCAAATGGTAATCCCACCGCCTCCTCTACATGTCCATCATCAATTGGACATTGGTGGCCCTCAAATGGTCAATCCACCACCTCTTCTACATGTTCGCCTTCAATCGGACGTCGGCGGCCCCCAAATGGTCATTTTACCACCTCCTCCTCCGCACGTCCTACCCACACACTAATGTCTAGCGACATTGTAACAATAATCTCCTACCTCCTCTAAAGCAACTTAAACTGCATTTACTTCGATCACAACCCTCTAGTTATGGTTCATTTCTCGTCACCCTTTCTTAGAATATTGAGCAGAAAAAGTTAAATAATAATAGTTCGCAGGTTTTTTAAAATTTTCATTTTATTTAAGAAATAATTTCTCTTTGATAATAACTAATATTTGTTTTTTTTTTTAAATACTACTATTTGTTGTTTTGTATTTTCCTACCAACACAATTTCAAAATTATATTTTTTAAATGGCTAAAAAATAGAATGTTATTATTAAACTACATAAATATTAAAATTTTGACATACAAATAACAGATATTCATCGACATATCTATAAAATTAAAATATTGATACCGATATCGATATTAATATTTTAATTTTTGGTCCAAATTTAGTCTTTAATATTTTAATAAACCTTAAATTTAGTCATTTATAGTTAATTTTTATTAAAATTGATTAAATAATAAAATCAAAATGATATAGAAAAGTTTAGCAATGGTTTTCCTTTTTAAAAAAATAACAATAAATAGTAATGGTTTTCCTTTTAAAAAAGATAACTAGAAACTAACCATTAAAAAAAATCAGCAATAAATACTACTTTTTAGAGTTATTAAAAATATAAAAACTAAAATTAAATATTTAAAAATGTAAAGACTAAAACAAAATTTCATTTAATGACTAACTAGTATTTTAATTTTTAACCCATTTTCTTTCCTGTTTAATTATTAGTCACAAAGAAAAGTAATAGTTATGTTCATTGACTTGTCATAATTAATTCTTTTTATGACATACTTTAAATTTGGATCATTTAATTTTCTCAAAACTAATAACAAAAGGAAAATTCAGCCAGTCAACAGCTCAAATGAAAGAGAGATTATTCTTTCCTAATTATTGGCCTTATATTCTCACACTCTTGATTATGAAATCTTAATTTGGAGAAGACAAATTTGGCAGCTAAGGATGAAGTTGTTCAATATTACTATATAGTGACTATTGATGATTTATATTCTAATATTATTAAATGTGTGAGAAATATTATAAAAATATATATATTTTCAAAGTGAACATGTGAATGCGGAGATTAAAACCTCTGACATACAACAATGATATGAGGATGGAGATCGAACCTCTGACCTATAAAGAGGAAAGTCATGTTAATTTACCGTTGAACTAAACTCACTTTGGTATAGTATTTTATCTATTTGAGTCCTACTCAATTAGGTTAAATTGTGCATTTAATGGTTGTGAGAGGAATAAATATAATGTAAGAAATGACTTATTTTATGCATATATTAATTTAATTATAGATTAGTTGAAAAAAATTTAACATTTTGATGGAAAATAAAAAGGAAAATTAATATAAACAGAAAAAATATCAAACTATTTACAAATATAGAAAAAAAATTACTATTTATCGACAACAGACCGCAATAGAAAATTTTCTATATTTGTAAATAATTTGACTCATTTTTTTTTTTTTTGTAAAATAGAAGAAAAAAGCTGAGACAACTACGGTAAGAGAGAGAAAAAAATAAATATTTTTTTATTATTTTATTTTAATCAATTAAAAAAATAAAATAAAATAATTAAACAATTGTGTCACATCTTCCGTTAACTATAATATTGAAAATTTTAGGAAATAGAATGGTATCAATCAAATTCACACCAAAAGTGTAGTTTTTCCTATATTTTAAAAATAATAATGTATATGTTCGAATATAAATCACTATCACAAGGTTATTTTAGCTTTTAGGGATGACAACGGGATGAGGTATGATTGGAGATGCAAACTCTATCCCCGTTTCTTAGAGAATTTTCATCCCGTTCTTGCTTCTATTTCCCATTTTGGGGAGCTGCATCATGTCGAAGAATTCCCGTACGAAAGTTGGCTCCCCCCATAAAAAAGTCCAAGCTTTTTAAAATTATTTTTATTTTAAATTTAATACAAAAAGTTATTTTATCATGAAATTAAATTTTAAAAAAATAAAAAAATAACACACAATTTTTTTTTATATACGTAATGTTATTAATAATATTAAAAAAATAGGGCAAATATCAACTTATACCCCTAAACTTTGGGGGTTGTATCAATTTAAACTATGAACTTTCATAAGTATATCAATTTACACATTTCTTCAGGTTTAGTTTGAAAATATCATGCAAAACATTTAATTTTTTAAAATTAAACCTATAGATTGTTATAAGTGAATCGATTTAGAATCTTTATTAGGATTATAGGTATGTAGACGTCTACAAATGTCGATTTAACAAAATTGACGATTATAATTTGAATAGACGATTTTCAAATAAATCTTAATTGAGAGTCTAAATTGATTCACTTATGTAAGTTTAGAAGTTTAATTGATAAAATTACAAGTATCACACGATATTTATCTAAATAAAATATAATTGAGGATTTAAATCGATACACTTATGCAAATTTAGAGTATAAATTGATATAGCTTCCTTCAACGGTTTTCACCAATTGATGAAGCTTTAAATAAAATCAAACAAAATTGTTCTATTTTTTCCCCCAAAATAGCACAATAATACTTCCAATTTTTTCCTTTCAAAATAATAATAACAACAATTTTTTCTATTATATCCTCTTGATAATTTCATTGGCACGGTCTATATCCCTAAAGGTTGAAGGTTCCTTCTCCATCTCTATAATGTACAATAAAAATGCTAAATTATAGATTAAAATACCATTTTGGGACTCATACTTTCAAATTTGTTCAATTTTAATCCTTATATTTTTAATTATTCAATTTTAGTTTATCTATTTTTAATAAATCTTAAATTTAGTCCCTACAACTAGTTTATTGTAGATTTGTTCATCACTTTTTATTTTTTTATTAGCGTTTTTACTATAAATTTTGAAAAAAATATTCACATATTGTGTTTCTTTGCATGACAATTATTTTGAATATTTAATCAATTTCGATAAAAAAATTAACTTTGATGGACTAAATTTAAGATTTACTGAAAATATAAGGACTAAAATTCGACATTTGAAAGTATAAGGACTAAAATTCGACAAATTTCAAAGTACGAGGACCAAAATGACATTTTAATCTAAATTATACCAAAATTTTATTTTTTATCTTTGAACATTGAGGTTTGTTCTAAAAAATACTCTGAAATAAATTACAATGATCTTAATCTTTTATATAGTTACAAAAAATATTGCGTGCACCTTCTAATTCTTACACATCAGTGGTCACGTCAATTTTTATTATTTATTTTAACGTATTGATATTTTTTTTGAACAACTTCAAAATTCAAAATTAAAAAATGAAACTTTTCAATATCTAAGGGTATAACTCAAACATACCCCAAAAATTAAGGTTATTTTAGGTAATTTAATCGAAAAATATTGAGAAATTATTATAAACATAAAGAATATCAAACTCTCACAAATATAGAAAATTTTTACTATCTATCAGTGATAGACTACGAGTGATAGAAGTCTATCACGGTTTATTGATGAGGCCTGAGAATAGTGAAATTTTTCTACACTTGTAAATAGTTTGATATTTTTCTCTATTTATAATAATTCTGCTAGTAAAAATGTAACATTTTAAAATGAAACACCCAAATAAAAATTAAATTCAAAATTTAGGACTTTTAACTCATGGGAGATGTTTATTATTATTATTATTATTATTTTACCCAATAAAAAAAACAAAAAAACAAAAAAGAAAGAAAAAAAAAAAAAAAAAAAAAGAGTCCTAATCCTCTCTCTCTCTCTGTCTCCAATTGTGTGGCGTTGTCAGTGGAACCAAAGAAGATAGCTTCGACGGGAAAGACAGAGTAAGTTTCACTTTCATCTTGGAATCCTCAGTGTAGAAATGGAAGCACTGATCTGTAATTTTATTCCGGCGACAATTTCCGGAATCCGTAAATCTTCTCCTCTGATCGCATCTCCTTTCCCGCAGGTTCGATTCATAGGCTGTCGGAGCTTCGGAAGAATCCTAAAGATGGCCCACTCTGATGCACAAACTCCCGGTAACGAAACACTTTTACTTTCTCATGATGTGGTAGCAAAGACACCAGTGCATTTTTAAACCCCATCGATTCGCTTCTTTACTATATTCAAGTCTGTTTAGAATTTATCTTCATTTTATTATTGACATGGAGGGGACGGGAATAAAGTGATGAATTGAAGCTTTTTGATAATCATAACCTAAGAAGCACGGATACTGATACAACCTACGGACACAACAATACATCATTTTTTGAAAATTTAGGACATGGGCATGATAAAGACATATTAAAACATAGGCACGAACGAAATTCAAAGTGAATGTGTTTATGCTTTTATATGCTTAAAAAATTAGTTTTATGTATTTTGCTATTGAATTTTATTATTTTTGTCATACATGTGTCTATTTAGTATACATAACAAGTATTTGATGCATGTCTAACAAATGTTGGTTCTATTTTAACTTTATACAACTAGTGTCTAACACGTCTATTACACTAACGAGTGTCAGATACATGTCCAACAAATGTCGGAGTGTCCAAGTATCCGACACATGTTGGACATAGACATGCTAGCCAAACTAAGTATTTGTGCTTCTTAGATCATAACTAACCAATTGAGCATGAACCTTGATGCCACTTTGGTATTTGTGATGTATTTGTGATCAACCTTTATCGATGCCAATTGCAGATGGCATGTTAAACAAATATTGACAACTAACTAATGATGAAAACCAGGCTTAAGCAATTGTTACAATTTGTATTACAAGAATGTTGACCCATAACTTCTAATTATACATATATAATATACTACTAACATGGGAATTGGACTTCTCAGTGGTTCAGCATCAGAGAGTTATAGTACACAACAAAAATGGTGAAAAACTTGTGGGCATACTTCATGACACAGGATCAGCGGAGGTTGTTATTTTGTGCCATGGTTTTCGTTCGAACAAGGTTGGCTTAAGGACTTATGATACATTTTTCTAAATTCGGCTAATTTTGGAACCATGCTATCAAATTTTTTTTTGCTCTTCCATTTAAAATTTGAATTCTTTGAAGTTCGTATATGCATAGTATATCTAGACTTGTAAGACTGCTTTTATGAAAATAATGCGTGTTTCCAATGCAAGTCATTTTTTATTTTTCAACCATCAAACTATTGATCTGGTGATTACAGCTCGGTGATCCAACTTTCTTATGTCGCTTCACCTTGATAAAGCAATAAAAGCTTATGGTTTCTATTTCAGGAAAATGATTTAAGTGTAAACCTTGCTAAGACATTAGAAAATGAAGGAATCAGTGCCTTTCGTTTTGACTTTTCTGGAAATGGGTAAGCCAGGTGTATTTTTAGTGTAATATTTTCCTGTTTTCCCACGTACTGTCTAGAATAGCATTAGATTTAATTTAATACCTCATTGTTGCTGAGGATTTTTGTAATTATCAGATAAGTCTTGTTCTTTTAGATTGAAGCCTTTCTTGCTTAGCTAGTATATGCTTTATCAAATAGTATGGGGTTCCATCTCAAAACCAATTGGCAATGAGAGGAGTAGCCCATCTATCTTATTAAGAGAGTGAGGTCCCATAATTTTTCCAATGTGGGATCCTCAACACGCCCCCTCAAGATGGTGCCTCTTTTGGGTTCACCATTCTTGATCGGATCCCAATTTCATTTTATTGGACCGAACACCCGTTTGGGCTTTATGGGCTTTGATACCATATCAAATAGTATGGGGTTCCATCTCAAAACCAATTGGCAATGAGTGGAGTATCCCATCTATCTTATTAAAAGTCTGAGGTCCCTTAATTTTTCCAATGTGGGATCCTCAACATGCTTGAACTTCTTTCATTGGGCCCCTTTTTTTATGTCCTACCTTAAAAACTCAGTTTCTCCTTAAGAAAATACATATTGTCAGTTATCCATGATTTTTCCTGCAATAGTTTTATCATTTTGAATGTTTCTTGACCGCCTAAATAAAACGGGGTAGGAGTATAGAATAACTATAAGGAAAAGAGCTTAGCACGTATTATTTTTGGTAAGGTACTTCAAAGCACTTTATTGTGTTGACAGCTGAACATTTTTTAACTTTGTTTCATCAATCAAGGTTATAACTTGCCACATCTATCACCCTTTTATAAACTATCACTTTATTTTGTCCCAATGTCCATTTATTATGCTAATTATATGTCATATTGTCATTTAGCTAATAGCATTAACAACAGAAATTACCTAAAATCATAATTCAAAATTCAGTAACACAATCAAATCTTTTTAATGTTTATAGATTTAGACACAACCATCAAAGTTTAGGGACTAAATTTGTAATATAACCTAAAAAATTTTGATTTGAATTTTTTTTACTAGAGGGGGAAGATAATATAGAAGATAGAATAAAGCATAAATGTTCAAAGATGACCTTGAGGCCAAGTTGTCATGTTCTATGCATTCTTTAGGTGCCCTTTACGGTAGTCATTGTTGGTATTCATTATTTTAGCACCTTAGCATGGTCTATGGTAGATTAGCAAAAGGGAATCTATCGTTAACTGAAAATTTCCAAAATGGGAAGTTGAGATGAGACCCTTTGAATTATTTCTACTATGGTAATCATATGAGGATTATGGTTTGAGAGGAATAATGCAGATGCACAATTCAATGAGAAGAAAACAATGTGGAAAGAGGCGTTTGATATGGCTAAACGTTGTTCTTCCTTGTGTTCTTATTTAGGTCCTGTAATTATACTCTAGTAGAATCAGATTGGGATGGTTTTCTGTAAGCTCTTAAATCTTAATGGGAGTTTTGTATTTTACTGTACGTATTTGTTACATCAATTGAAATGTTGTTTGTTTGAAGAAAAATGTATTGGCTGTGAATGGCAGTCTTGTGTACGTCTTACATGAAACCTCTTCCCAAGCTGTAAAGGGCTTAAGCTCCTTGTTGGAGTTTTGTTTTTTACCGTATATATTTGCTACATGAATCAAAATGTTGCTTGTTTCAAAATAATCTATTGGGTGTGAATGGAGTTTTGTGAACTTTTACATCAGACCTTTCTCTCAAGCTGCTTTACTTGAGCCCAATTTCCTTTGGCATAGAAATTAGGAATTTAAGGCTTCGTAACAGAACTTTGTTAACCAAATGGTTGTGGTGGTTCCACCTTGAGCCCAATTCCCTTTGGCATCTCCATCCTTTTGAGTGGTTGACGAAAGGGGTTAAAGGCACCTACCAAAATTTGTGGAAGGATATTTCTAAGGAGCTCCATTCTTTGTTCACCTAGTCTATTGTGTGGTGGGAGAAGGGAATGATACGTACTTTTGGGAAGATCAGTGGATGGGAATAGACCCGTTTGCTCTTTATTTTCCATATTTACCATTTGTCTTCCCTTAAAAAATTGCCTGGTGTCTGGTTTCTTGGTTTGGTATGAGAGCTTTTGTTCATTTTCTTTCGGGTTTAGTTGTTCTCTCTTCGATAGGGAAGCAATTCATACGTTTTCTTTTTTGTCTTTGCTTGAGGGCTACTCTTTTAGGCATGGGAGAAGCGATTTGAGAGTCTAGTGTCCCAATCCTTTGGAGGAATTCTCATGCAATTCTTTTTTTTGTTGTTTGTTTGATCGTTCTCCCTTAGGTGAGTCGCACTTTTCAGTGCTTTGGAGGATTAAGATTCCAAGGAAAGTGAAGTTTTTTACCTTGCAAGTTTTACACGGTCATGCTAACACGATGGATCGGCTTGGGAGAAAGTTACCCTCATTTGTTGGTGTATTTTGTTGTATTCTTTATTGGAAGGCGGAGGCATACTTCGATTATATTCTTTAGGTATTATTTTGCATAGTTGGAGTTTGCGAGAGCTGTGTGGGATTATTTCTTTAAGACGTTTGGGTTCTTGCATGCTTGACATAGGGTTACTAGTGATATGATTGGGGTGTTCGTCCTTCACTTGTCTTTTCAGGAGAAGAGACGCTTTTTATGGATGGTTGAAGTGTGTGTTGTTCCTTGGGTTTTGTGGGGGGAACTGAATAACAGGATGTTTAGGCGGTTAGAGACAGACTCTTTTGAGGTTTGGTCCCTTGTTTGATACCATGTTTCAAAGATTTTTTGTAACTATTCTATAGGTTCTATTTTGTATAGCTGGAGTCCTTTCTTTTAGAGGGATTCCTCTCTCTTTTGTGGGCTTAGTTTTTGTATGCCCTTGTATTCTTACATTTTTATCTCAACTCCTTTACTTGTGAATATTGTCTTACAGGGAAAGCGAAGGTTCATTTAAATATGGTAACTATTATGGTGAGGCTGATGACTTGCATGCCATAATCCAATATTGGCGTGCAGCAGGCCGTATCATAAGTGCAATTCTTGGGCATAGTAAAGGTTGGCAGTTCCTTCTATGTGCTCAGCGCCAAATAAGCTGTAGATAATATTTAAAGCCGAAATCATATTTACTGTATACTGTTAAAGAGCATCCGCCTCAATTTCCTTGAGAAGAAGGGAGCCAGATTGGGATTAATTAATTACATTTTTCTCATATGCTAGGAATTGATGATAGGTCTATAATTCATCTATCTGGTGGAGTGTGTTTTTATAATAATTTGAATCCAGACCCTTCGAACATAATAGAGGGAAAGACTATGAAGGCATTGCCAGAGTATTGGGATTAGGTTTTATTTGCTTTTTAAATTTCCATTCCATTAGGGGATGCTCATGATGCAAACAAAGTAGCAGCACATGGGTTAGTATTGTTTGACAATGTCAATGGGATTATGATCGAGGAATTCCTCCTCAATCCGCCTTGTCAGGAGAATGGTTGCTTTTAATGGCTTGTTGGGGTGTGTGCGACGTTTGCATTACTAAATCAAGAATCCTTACATGCTTTGATGACTCCGTTTCGTTCAAGTATGTTTAACAAAGTATGGAATACCCAAATCAATTAATCGTCTGTTACTAAATTAACAGGGTATGTAATTTTTTTTTGAATAAATGCTTTAGTTATGAATAAATTAAATGCAGGGGGTGATGTGGTGCTTTTATATGCTTCCAAGTATCACGATATCGGTTTCGTTATCAATGTTTCGGGACGTTATGATCTGAAAAAAGGTATAAAAGAACGCTTGGGGGATGAATTTATGGAAAGAATTGAAAAGGAAGGATACATTGATGTCAAGAATAAGAAAGGTATCTATATTGCAATTATTTTTTAAATTTTCTGTGTTGAGTTATTCTCCAGTCATATATTTTCTGCAGTTCAACTTAATTCTCTTAAAATTTTAATTACGTATATCCATATCTATAACAACACTTTCCTTCAATGTTTAAATCAATATTTGGTTAACATTGTATTTTTTTTCAGGAGAAGTACAATACCAAGTGACATGGGAGAGCTTGAAGGATCGCCTAAACACTGATATGCATGAAGCTTGTCTTCTTATTGACAAAGAATGCAGGTAAGAGAGAGTCAAATCAATTTTCTTTACACCTACTCCCCTCATATTTTCTTTATTGCTAGGGATAATTAGTATGGTATTAGTAAGGGCATAAGGATAATTAGTAGGGAGTTGGTTAGGGAATTTGGTTATAAATAGAGTGAGGAGGATTGAGGGAAGGTAGGCAAATTGTCGAGGGATTTAGGGTAAGTTATGATACTTCCTAACAAGAATTAAGAACTGAAATATATTGAAATATAAAGTATCAAGAACTACGAGATAAACCAAGCTTAAGGCACCTGGAACCGCCCTCTTGAGTATGCTAACCCAAGCCCTAAATCACTCAACAATTGCCTACTTTCCCTCGATCTCCCTCTCTCTATTTATAAACAAATTCCCTAACTAACTCCCTACTAATTACCCTTATGCCCTTACTAATACCATACTAATATCCCTAACTAGGGTCCAAGCAGAAGTAGTATGACTTGTTAGCTCACTGGCCTAAATACAATTGGCAGGGGATTCTTTTTTCCCTCTGGTTTTGTTATATAAATGTTCACTATTCCTCTGTTCTACAAGATAAATTGACTAATAGAAAAGGTTCAAAAATATAATTAGTATTGGATTTCTTTTGTGTAATGATTTTAGAAAGTTTGCATATCTTGTTGAGATGAGGCAAAAATATCTTGACTCTATTGAATCTGTTGATTTTTCCCCCTCTTTTCCCAACTATCTGGTTGATGAGAAAATTCTCAACTAATGAATGATGATATTTGATAGGGTGTTCACAATCCATGGATCTGCTGATGAAATAATCCCTGTCGAAGACGCATTTGAGTTCGATAAAATCATACCGAATCATAAATTACATATCGTAGAAGGTGCTAATCATTGTTACACCTCACATCAAACAGAGTTAGCCTCAATTGTCTTGAATCTCATTAAAACAAGCCTTCTTCCCCATTGATGGTGCTTGAGTAAGTTCTTTCAGTCTGCATACAGATTTCTGATGGATCTTTTATTAGATATGTCCATGAATAATTAAGTTCAACTGAGTTCTACCTTTGGCTTTTGATTGGCCAAAGTTTATGTCCCCCCCCCCCCCCCCCCCCCCCCCCTTTTTTTTTTGGAGGGGGTTGAGTTTTATTGGCTATATGGACTAGTGGATTGAAAACATTGCATTTTAGAGAGAGTTTTCTAGAAAAAGGGTCCTTCATGGAATCATTCTTGAAGGTTGATTCTTGAAGGTTGCTTTTTATTATTAAACTGTATTTCATATTCCTTTTACTTTGAATGGCAATTTCTGTGTATCTAAATTTCAATTTGAGAATAAAATGCTCTTTTGAGTAAAGTGAAATTCTTCTTGGTAAGATATGTTTTTTTGTTCAATAAAATAATCGCTTCTAGCAATGAAATAGTTTCTTTGTGCAACAAAGTTAATGAAAAATGATTCCAAATTAAGTCTTTGAATTCTTAATTTATTAGCCCAAAACGAATTTGAACTTTTTTGTTTTCTGCTCATGGTAAAGTTATCCTACCCTACCATGGATAATTGTTTACATAAATTTCCAACTTTTATTAAATAGATAGGTAGATGAATGAGTTGTTTTCAAATATAGAAAAATGAGTCGAACTATTTACAAATATAGAATTCTATCGCTCGTTCAAGTAATAGAATTTTATCGCGATCTATCACTGATAGATAGCTATTTTTTTCTATTTTTTCTATTTATAGTAATTTTTCTAGAGGAATAGTTCAGTTTTTGGGTAATTTTGGCATTAGTCCAGTAAAATTTCAGCTTTTATTAAATAGATAGATGAATAATATATTTTTTTTTTGGGTAAGTTTAGGTTAAATTGCAAATTTGATTCCTATAGTTTGAAAAAAAATAGAATTTAATCCCTATAATTTAATAAAATCTTCATAAGTCTCAAATTATATGAATGGATTGAATTTTAATCCTCTAAAATTTCCTGTAATATATAAAAAAAATATATGTTGAGAGTGGGATTTGAACCCACGCCCTTTCGGACCAGAACCTTAATCTGGCGCCTTAGACCAACTCGGCCATCTCAATTTACTAAAAAATGTGGAAAAATCTAAATAAGAAAGCCACCAAATATTAATATAAATCAAATTACTACTCTTTATCTTATTTCATTAATATAGTATATTAAAGATAGTCTTAAAAGAAAATAAACATACAAATAATTATAGATTGAAAATTATATATATCATATTTTATTCGATATATCAATAATAGACTTAACAACAAATTATTGTTATATTCATTAATAATAGATCGATATAAATTCACTAATCCGTTCTAAAAAAAAATTAAACTATGATCATTGATTTTTAAGCCCCTACTCAGCATAAAACTTTTTTGTGATCTTTCATTGATTTTTTTTTTCTTTCAATTTTTAAGTTTCACTTTAGTATCGGTCAATTTGTTTTTTTGAATTTTCTTCAGTCTTTTGTTAATTCTTAAAGAAAAATATTTAGATGCATTCAAGATGCACCTATCTTTATATAGCCAACTCAAGTGAGACCGATCACAAATTACCATGGGACAAATTTTTCTTTTTTAGATATTTTTTTAATATTTTTTTCCTCGTAAAATGCAGGGACACCCCAGTACTTGTCAATTGTCATAGTTATCTTTTTCACTTGTCAATTGTCATAGTTATCTTTTTCTTTAAAAAAGACATTATTTTTATAAGTATCTTTTTTCAGGTTTTTTGTGCTTTCAATATTTGCTTGTTTACTATTTAAATTCTATATATTCTCCTTGCATTGAAAACTACGTTGTCGGCTATTACCAACAAAAGCATAGCTCGATTAATATAAAGCGTATGAACTACAGACTAAGATATTAGAGGTTTAAATCTCCCACCTTATATATTATTGAACTAAAAATAAATTTTTTTAGCTACTCTTCTTTCTTATTCTTTTTATTTTTAGTTAAATTACAAATTCAATCCCTACCCTTCGAAAAAATGTGGTTCTCAAAGTTAGAATTAATCCTTTGATAATGTCTCATAAATAATTCATATAGTTTGATAAAACTCTCGTAAATAATTTTTATTGTCGAGACTATTTATGAAGGTTTTATCAATTCATAAGGACTAAAATGTAATTATAAACTATAGACACTAAATTTTAACTTTCTCTCAATGATAAGAACTAAATTTGTAATTTAACCTTTTTATTGACTTAATTTATTTCTAATTTTAAATAATTTAAAAAGAAAAAAAAAGTAGGTCAACAAAATCATTTTTAACCCAATTTTGTTTTTTAGGATATTATCCATCTTTCAATTTCTTAAATTCTACCTGGGGTATTATTTTGAGTTATTTTCAAGTATATATAAAAAAAATTAGCCAAACTATTTATAAATATAGGGAAAAAAAATTACTGTCTACCAGCGATAGACCGCGATAGAATTCTATCGATTAAGCGATAGGCAGCGATTAAAAGAACATAGAATTTTATCACGGTCTATCGCTGATAGATAGTAAAATTTTTCTATATTTATAAATAGTTTGATATTGTTTATAGTAATTTTTCAATTATTTTTTTAATCATATTCCAATTATCAAATGGCCCATATATACCCCCACTTAAACAACCAAATTTGGCTTCTTTTTTTTTCTTTTTTTTAATTTTAATTTTTTGTCAAATCCAAGTGTATCCAAATTTGTCCAATTCACAAAAGGCAAGGGAAGAATCAATTGATAAGGAGTATAAAAACAAGCCCATTCTTTCCATTTGAGACAATTACAAGATGGAAATGGCTATCTCTTCACAAGCTACTTCAGGTATTTAAATAAATAAATACCATCCTCTTCAAAATCTACTATTCATACACTTACCCAAATTTCTTCTTAAATTTTCGAGTTCTTTTAACTCTATTATTTAGGCTCGTTTCGAATAATTTTTAACTATATATATATATTTTAAGCACTTGAAAAGTCATTTCAAATAGATCATTTATCGTCTTCTTTAAATCCTGTTTCTTTTGCTCGTATATATCAGCTCTAGCTTGGATTTGTGTATCACTTTAAACCTTGGCTCTTCTTTTTTCTCCTTTCAATACTTTTTTCGTTAAATTATTTATAAGTTCGTCCTTGATATTTTTTTCGATTTTATATCTAATTGATTCGTTAAATTTTTTAAATTTGCATAAACAAACCACCAAAGTGCCTCAAGCAAAGAAAGTGATTGTGAATGAAAAGTCTGGTGGAAAGCTTGTGGGAATACTACATGAAGCTGGATCTCTTCAAATTGTTATCATATGTCATGGATATATGTCATCAAAGGTCTGCCTCTTGTGCATTTCATGTCAGAAGTGCTTTTTCATATTTTGTTTCAAATCAAAATTATTTCTATTAATATGAAAATCATTTTACTTCATAAAAAAAGTACTTAAAAACAAGTAAAATTATTATAAATATAAAAAAAATATCAAACTATTTACAAATACAGAAAACTTTCACTGTCTATCAACGGTAGATTGTGATAGAATTTAAAAACAGTTTGACTCATTTTTCTATATTTGTGAATAATTTAACTAATTTTTCAATATTTGAAAACAACCCTAAAAACAAATGATTTTAACGTTTAGTTATACTTCTTAAAAAGGTAATGTCTTCCTAACCCTATCAATATTTTACTAACATTTTTTTATATATATAACACTTCTAAAAAGTGTTCTCGAACACGATGAGTTTAGATAACACTCCCAAACATAACTTTACTCGGACGATGTCGTTAATCGTCTATTATTTTTGTTTTAAGGATGATGACGTTGTGTTGAACCTTGCTGCATCATTTGATAGAGAAGGAATCAGTTCCTTTCGTTTTGACTTTTCCGGCAATGGGTATGGCTTTGTGTTACTTCTTGGCTTTGTGTTACAACTTTTACTTGGAGGTTGTGTTTTTTAATGTCAAACAAAAGAAAAATACTTGGGTACGGGCTGTGTTGCACCTATTTTTTGTGCAGCTCATTAGTTGTCCAATTAAAATTTGTCATGAGGTAAGTAATTTTGTATTTTTTTTAACAAAAAGAATTTGAATTGTTATTTTTCTGGTAATAAATGAGGGCTGCACGAGGATAGATGAAACCTAAGTTGCACGGTTGCACCTAATCTTTTCTCAAAAGAAAATATTCTACGTATGGTAAGTTTTTTGGACCTTCAAAAGACTTATATGGAATCAAGAGAGATGATAAAGAAAAAAATAGTTGCACAAATCAAACTATATACTATGTGGAACTACTAACTTTCTTAAATGGAAAGTCTTCTAATTGTCTTCTCAATGATCATAGGCACCAACTCTTACTTCATGAGATATGTTGTTCTTTTTTGTTATTGAACTTCTTTCGAATTAGTCCTTGTTCGTTTTTTATTAGGATAGCAAACTGCTACATATTTCTACAATAGTATGATATATATTGTCCCGTTTGTAAAATGTCTCATACTACTAAGATAACTATGGATTTCTCCCTTTTCTAATCAATGTAGGATTTTGTTTGCACCTAACAATTCTTGTTTGGTTCTCACTCGTGTGATTACTTATTTAATCAACAATTTAGAACTTTGTTTGCATCTAACAGTTCTTGTCTGGTTCTTGCTCGTGTGATTATTTACTTATAAACCATCAATGTAGGACTTTGTTTGCAATTGCACCTTACAGTTGTTGTCTAATTCTCACTCGTGTTATTACTTACTTAATCATCAATGAAGGACTTTGTTTGCACCTAACTGTTCTTGGTTTTGGTTCTCACTCGTGTAATTACTTAATCATTAGGGAAAGTGATGGTTCGTTTCAACTAGGTAATTACGAGAGTGAGGCTGATGATCTACATGCTATTGTACAATACTTCAATGGAGCAAGTCGTTCAGTTTGCACAATCATTGGGCATAGCAAAGGTCCCCCTTAGCCCCTCAAAAGAAAAAATGTTAAAATACCATTTTGGTCCATATACTTTAATATTTGTTCAATTTTAGTCCATGTACATTCAAATGTCTAATTTTAGTCCCTATACTTTCACTCAATCTTAAATTTAGTCCATCAAATCAAAGTTACTTTTTATTGAAATTGACTAACGAATAATAATAATTTTCATGCAAGGAAATACAATATGCGGATATATTTTCAAAATTTATAGTAAAAATGCTAATAATAACAAATAGTTTTTAAAAAAAATAAAAAAGCAGTAAGATTTATTGAAAGTACGTAGACTAAGATTGGACATTTGAAAGTACAGAAATAAAATTGAACAAACTTCAAAGTATAAAGACCAAAATGATATTTTAACCGAAGAAAAATTATCAAAGGAACTTCTTTTCCAATAACTTAGTTTTTTTTTTTTTTTGTATTTGAATATATTTCATATTATTTTGTAATTTTTAGGAGGTGATGTGGTTTTGGTGTATGCTTCAAAGTATAAGGATGTGGATATGGTTGTCAATGTTTGTGGACGTTATGATATGACAAAAGGCATAGAAAAAAGCTTAGGAGAAAACTATGAGGAAGGGATGGACAAGCAAGGATTTGTTGATATTAAGGATCCAACAGGTACTTGTCTTTGTTTTGTTAATACCTTAAATCCTCCGCTACTTCGATTAGCAGCACAAAAATACGTCTAAACAATGAGGTTGATTTCAAGTATACTCGAACTCTGAAAAGTTTCGTTTTAACCTTGAAATTTGACCTTTGAAGTGTTTTTACCGTTAAATTCATGGATGGAAAAGTCTGTATCTACTATGTGTTGCTTAAGCGAACAAATCTAAACACATATGAGAATTAAATTTGGAAATTAGGGTTAGCAAAATAATAATAAACGAAATAACAAAAAAAAAATTGAGGGCATTTGGGTTGAAAGGAAGATGAAAACAAGAGTTCCCAGAGAGGTTGTTTGAGAGGCTGGAATGTAATTAGAATTACTGAAAATCAGAGGAGTGTTGAGAAATGCGTGAGTTATCGAGGGCAGAGCGAAAATGAGATCGTGAAATGTGAAAACAGTGAGAAAGAATGTTTGATTAAAAACTGTCGAAACAAAATGAGTTAAATACTACAAATTGGGCCTAAGACACTGAATCCAAACATGAGTTTTGGATTACATTACAGTCCAAACTTATTCCATTACAAGCTCCCAAACAACCCCTATGTGTCTTAATTTTTTTTCATGTATGTGTTTAGATTTGTTCACATATGTAGACAAACATTTTTTCCATCTATAAATTTACTAGCAAAAGCTTACAATGAATGTTTTGAAGCAAACTTCAAACTTTAAAAATTAAAATAAAACTTTTAAAAGTTCGAGAACATAATTGAAACCAATCCGTAGGAGTAATTTTTATAATTTGACCTTTAAATGGTAATGTCTCTTGTAAATTTAGAAGATATTTGTTTTTTTTAGGTACATTCAATTATAGAGTGACACAAGAGAGTTTGATGGAGCGTTTAAATACCAACATGCACCAAGTTTGTATCCACATCGTCCACGAATGCAGGCAAGAGAACACATGTTTAATACAAAATTGAAAATTTAATGACCTATTACACACATTTTAAAGTACAATGACCGAAGTGACAAAAACATAAAAGTTCAAAGGCTAAACTTGTAATTTACCTGAGGTGAATTTTAAATTCTTTGTAGCCTTTTGCTACACAATCAAGTTTATTTCAACTAAAAATCTAGATAATATTTCTTATGTTTATGTGGAATAAATCCCAACTTTATGACCATTATTTGACTAGAAACACAACTAGAGAGACATATAGCAATGTATATGGTATTATAATCAAAGTTCATCAGTAAACTGTGAAATATAACAGATGATTAATGTCATCAAATCCATATTTGTTTTTCCTTTGCAAGCCATCTCAATTCTCTCATATAGAAATGTATTGGTTCTCATGGTTTAAGGAGAAAAATAGCTTCACTAATGAATGAATGATAATATTTGTACAGGGTGTTGACAGTCCATGGAACTGAAGATGAAATAATCTCAGTCGACGACGCGAAAGAGTTCGATAAGGTTATCTTTAACCACAAATTATACATTTTAGAAGGAGCAGATCACAACTTCACAGGACAATTACATCAAATAAAGTTAGCCACAGTAGTTTTGGACTTCATCAAGACATCCCTTCAGCAGGACAAAGAGATAGATAAGGTAAACTATGCTATGCCATTGACTTGTAAAAGCTCATCAGTCTCTCATCTTCTGCAGACAGGTGAAGTGATAAATCATATTCAAGATTTTCCACATCCACCTGAAGGGTGAGATCTGCATGCTTTGGGCTTAATGATGCTACTAGTTAAATGCACCACCTTACTTGAACAGGATCTTTTATATAAATTATACAACTGTCTTTGAGTTCTAAAAAATTTCTGAAATAAATGCCATGACTATTACTTTGGTGTGAACTATATTGCAACAAGCAAATGTTCTTTTTTAGTCCATGATTTTTGTTCTTGGGTCCACTTCTAATATCCTATGATAGACAGTAATTATTAAAACCCTCTCCCATTGTTGAGATTCCATATTGAAAAAATCAAGGAACCTCACAATCTTAATAAGATAGATGGGCTACTTCTCTCATTGCCAATTTGCTTTCAGATGGAACCCTAGTTATCTAATATGGTATTAGAGCCCATAAGACCCAAGTGGGCATTTGACCTGATTAAAAAAAAAAAAATTGGAATCTAATCCAAGAATAATGAACCCAAAAGAGGCATCATCTTAAGGGACATGTTGAGGATCCCACATCGGAAAAATCAAGGGATGTCACAATCTTAATAAGATAGATAGGTTACTCTCATTACTAATAGGCATGAGTGTAATAATAAATCCAATACTGACTTCATTATGGGTTCAATGCTATAACTATAAGTATTATATATGTAAGGTCTAACAAATGTAAGTTTCTTCTACGGTTGGTTTTTACTTGCATTATAATGATAGCTGAAGGGTTAAGCAGGTCGGATTAGTTAATTCAACTTGATCATAAGATGATACTGATGAAATCAACAAATCAAACTGGTAGAGTTACTATTATTTAATTTGAAAATGAAGAAAATACAACCAAGAAATGCATGTTAACTGAAGCAATTAAATCAACTTTTTGTTTGGATTTCTTGGTTTTGAATTTGATCAAGAAATCTTGAAAAAAGGCAGTCCTCATCCCATCCTATCTTTAAGCGAATTTGAAGTTTTGAACAAACTGATGCATGTTGACCCAAAACAATTAAACCGAACGTAATATTGTTTTAAATTTATCTTTCCACCGAATAGCTATTTCTATTTATATGGAGGAGCTAAACATGAAAATAAGTTTATCTAAGTTGGCTAGGGAAAAAAAACATGATATTGATGTGGCAAAAGCAGTCGCACATGCTTATCTCCTGTGATATTAAAGATGATCTTAACAATATCTGGATCTACTAATAATGTTAGGATGTAATTGTACCTTTGTCTTGAAATATAGTTGGTTTGCTACCAAATGAAAGGAAATTTGTACTTCCCTGCTGCAAACCATAAGTCACCTTCCTCTCAATGTTGTCGGATTTCAAAGCAATCTAAGGCATTGCTGCCAAAGAGATCCAAGGTCATGTTGATATTTGGACACATGACAACACTTCGGTGTTTCTATCAGAAAAGAAACGTCAACCTTTCAAGAGCCATTTCCCACTTCTCCTTTCTTCCTGAATTCAGAAGTAACACAAATCAGAGAGAGAGAGAGAGAGAGAGAGAGAGAGAGAGCATGGTGCTCTTCAATCTAGGTAGCATAAATCACCACATTACTAAAGTTAAAGAAGTCGCTGTCGTTACCTGTTCAACCTTCAGCAGCTCAATTTTTTCCTCCAAATCTAAAATATGGTGCTTTAGTGCCTAGCAAAGGAAAGGTAGTACATGTAAGGCAACAGTTTAGATATTCCTAGAGAACATGCAAGTTCAGTATTAAATTATAAAGATTACCTCACGTCTTTGTAGTTCAATTGATCGAGCCAATGCCTGTCTTCTTGTCAACATGTTTTTAGGCCTCAGTGCATCTGGACGAGTATAATTTTTCCCACGATAAACAATAATTTCGTAGCCTTTAGTAGTTTTATCCAAAGAAATCACCACCCCGTCGCTCTCTGCTTCCAGCGAGATTGCTATGTGTTTGACTTGTTGTAGAGTTTTTCCTCTCACAATTATCTTTACTACCTCTCTGAACTTCCAGTGCAAGTGCATGTTCTCAATGGTGCCATCATAAACACCTCGCCTCCCTGAAAGAATGATTAATGGGTCACATTGGAAATTCTTTCCACAAGGAAAAGTTGATATTTTGATATTTCGAATAAGGATCCATTTTTTTTTTTTTTTACCTAAGAGCAGATATGGTTTCATACTGAGACCAATCTTACGAAATAAAAGTCTTTCCTCATCTGTTATCGTTTCCAAATCAGTGGGAAGATCTGCTGGTTCTTTCTTCCCCTGCAATTTTGCTATAATCTTCTCGGCGTTTGTGACCTTCCCTTTTGCCTGTATGCACCATTGATCCACAGTTAAAGATACATTTCAAGCCACAAATTTTAGTATCACAATCCTTTCACCTCTAGATGTCATTTAGTGCATTATGTTGCTTACAAGAGCTAGTTTCTTCTTGAGGTATTCGATTAGAGAATCAAGTTTTGCTAAAGCTGAATCTTCTCTCATATTCTCAATATCTTGACCACTTTGTTGGCTTCCCCAGCGAGAGGTTGCTGCAATGGTTTCTGCAAGTGTTCCAGCAACCAATGGAGCATTTGAAGCTTTCACTTTTGACTCAACTGAAGTTGAAGCCACCTGTCGTACCTGCTCTTCGACATCTTGCTGGCGATCTGCTAGTTTCCGCCTTTCTTTCAATGCTTCTGTGATAGTGGGTGGCAAGTAATCGTTGCCCCTATAAAAAACAATATATTCCTTGTTTCTAGAGAGTAGCGTTCCTCCTGTCAATATCTGCATGCATGAATTATAAACTTTAATGGAAAAAAAGAAATAACAGTCTACATAATGATTATATACTGAGGCAAAATACAGCTATTCAAACTTTTTAGTTCCCAAGTTCAGAGACCTGTTTAGTAGCAAGGTTTCAAAATGAATCCGACGAGTGTTAGTATATAACTAGAAAGCCATGAACAAAACAGAAGTTCTTAGAGCAAGTAGATCTCATCTATTGACAAAATAAACACGCAAAGATCATATTAAGCTTTCCAAAATTTGCACAAAAACAAGTTTGACTTCTCCAGAACAGGGAAGGCAAATGTAAATGATGCATCTCTGACAACTATATATCCATTTAGTACAGATGACTACAGTTCATCAAAGTAAACCTTAATGATTATAGAATGCCCAAAGCACCTAAAAATTATGAGATTTTAACAATAACTCATCTGGATAAACATTCCAAAATCTTAAAAAAAGAAAAAAGAATTGAGCTACAAACATGTGCAAGTACACTTATTTTCCCTCAACATAATATTTGCATTTAGTCTTCATAAGGTTTCAAATTCAACAAGCATCGATTATTATGCCTCACCCTGAGTTCTTCTGCCATCCTCTCGTTACGTGTATTTTCTACACCTCGTTTTATAGCAATCTTTGCAATTGCACATTTTTCCCATAGCTTCACCATAGCATTGGCCAAACCTTGTAGTTGTCTATTCCTTCCTGTGAGAATCAAATAAAAGATTTTAACAAGGACAATATTACCAATGTGCACTAGCATACAATAATATGAATGTACCTAAAGCAAAATGTGGAGGCATTTTCCTTGCAAGTCTACGAAATATCGTCACCTCCTTGTTCCTGAGACAATGCCTTACCCCATAAGGCAGAATTCTAGTTGGAGGTTTGTATCCCGGAACTATACCAGGAAGCAGGTCTGCATCAACAGGCACTGGCTCACAACCTGACCAATCTTTAAAACGCGGACCTATCTCATCTAACAAATGGTTCAGATCACTCAATTCCATAAGTTCCTTTTTAGATAACGTCTTGGTATGCTTCGAAGCACCAGAAACAACCGCACTCGTAGTTCCAACTGTGTTATGTAACTTCTCATCGCGTGTAGCATCATCATATTCTACATTATTTGAACCATCCACAGTATAACTTTTAGCTTGATTTTGTTTTGCATAAGATTGAACACAAGGCAGGTGATATGTCATTCCCCTATACAATACTATCATACTACCCGACCTCCATATGACCAATCCGCCTGTTTTACTCTGATACAAAAAAAGACATTCCCATGTGAGGCACCCACATAATTAGGCCCGGTTGGGAACCATTTAGTTTTTTGTTTTTAGTTTTTGAAAATTAAGCCTATAAGCACCTCCAACTTTCTTGCTTTGTTATTTACTTTCTACTAATGTTTTCAAAAAATCAAGTTAAGTTTTAAAAACTAAAAAAAAAACTTTTTTTTTTTAAATTTAGCTAAGAATTCAACTCTTCTACCTAAGAAAAATGGAAACTATTGTAAGAAATGAAGAGAAAATAGGCTTAATTTTTAAAAACAAAAATTGAAATAGTTACCAAACAGACCGTAGTGATTCAAATCTAAGTATCGATGAGCTATAGAATTAGAACAAAAATGATTTGATTTCTAAAAATAGGATAAAAAATCTGACCTCTAATGTCTCGTGTGCCCTCTTCATGTTGACAGTAAGAGGCCCTTCAAATTTCAACTTGACAACTTCATCTACTTTCCACTTCTCATGTATTGTATCCAACAGTTCTTGAGTTATACCTGCAACCCCCACTTCGATTCTCTCCACCATTCTCAAAGAAATATTCCTGAGCCTCTGCAATTCGTGCTGAGGAAGCATTTGCTCAGCCAATAATGTTTTACTCCTTCTATGAGCTGCTTCTTCAGAATCCTTTCGCGGCTCTCTCTTCCATGGCAAATCAACTGGACCATTGTTATCATTATCAGAACTGACCGAACGTATAAATTTTTTGCTCAATGGTGAACGTTTTCCAGTGACCGGCAGAACTACAGAATCAATTTCCGCCTCATCTTCCGAAGTTTCGTCTGAAATTTCATCAATATTTCCAATTTCTCCACCAGAACAAGAACCATCGTCAAAACTTTTCGTACTTGCGTCGCGATTACTTGTATCATCGATAGAGATCTTGGATATCTCATTAATCACTTCACCTTTTGGCGTATTAGGTTTGAAATCGAATTGCGAATTTCTGGATTGGCTGCCGTGAGCCCAAGGGGCTGAAATTGGGCGAGTTATAGGAACCGCTTGAGTTACATCAGTTGTTAACTCACGAATTGAAGAAGAAGTTTCATAGGCAACTTGTTCTTCCTCTTCCTCTTCCTCCTTGTCCTCCTTATGCTCTCTCTCTTGTTCTTGCTGCTGCCAGGGGAACTTATCTCTTGAGGAGGTCGGTTTTGTGGACCATTTATGGCGAATTTGCTCGAGGAAGCTAGGCCTGGGCTTCCGCTTCTTCTTTACTTCAAAATCCACTTGGATTCGACGAGGTGGTTGGGTTTCAACTTGAATTGCGTTGTTAGAACAATGAATTTTGAATCGAAGGGGTGTGAAAACGATTGAAGATGGGATTTCAGAATGGCGAAGAAGAAAGCAGAAGGATGGTGATGAAGAATGCAAAAAAGAAGGGGATAAAAATGGCGAGAGCGCCATGGCGACGGGAAGCTGAAGCTGAATTCGTTACATTCCACCGAAATTATCAACTGAAAAAATGGCTTTTTTTTTCCGTTAAATTATAGAAAGGTTAAGAATAAATTTACCAGTGTTTTCAAATATAAAAAAAAATAGTTAAAACTATTTATAAATATAAAAAAATTTCACTTCCTCCATTAACTTCTATTGCAGATAAATATAAAAAAAATTATATAGTTTGATATTTTTTCATTTATAGTAGTTTCTTCAAATTTTTTCTTTAGTCGGTTGAGTTTTTAGACTTTATAGAAACTTTTTATCTATGTAGATTGATAAATTGATACGAATTAATATTTTTAGGCTAATAATTACGTCTAATTTTGCTACAAGCTCCTTCATTTATTATAGGACAAGAAAATAATAATAATTTGACTTTTTTTAAAAAAAAAGTCAAAATTTCTTACCAAGAGCATTTAATATTTTTTTATTTTTTTATACACTATAAAGACTAAAAGCATGTTTGGATTGATTTTAAAAATCAATCTAAACGGGCCTTGAGTTGTTAGGTTACATAACCAAAATGAGTATAACTTAATTGGCATAGTGCTTATGCTATCAATTTGGAGGTTGGAGGTTCGATTACTCCACCCCACACATTGAATCTAAAACCTTTGAAAAAAAAAATTTGTTAGGTTACATAATAGAAATTGACATTCTAAATTGTAAGTACGAAGACTAACCGACTGTCAATTAAAGTTAGACCAAATTATTTATTTTTATGAAAATTTAGAGACGAAGAGTGCTTTTTAACTATTATAGAATATAACTTCAACTTTGTATTTTGTTTTTAAAATATTTTTGAAAAAAATCACAAATATTTTTTAATGCTAGTATTTGAACAAAAACCATGAGTTGTAATTGTTTTGTTTTATAAGAGATGAAAAAATATTTAAATTTCAATTTTTTAAGAAAAAGTGGGGGAAAAAAGCTCTTGGTATAGTTTTAACTTTTTTAAAAGAAATTAAAAGGACAACATAAAGAAAAAAAATTATTAAGAAATGCACCACTTAAAACTCAAACCAAAACCAAGCACATGCATATTGCCAATTTGCTAATGAACACACTTGTTCATAATTTGGGTCCTTTGAAGAGACAAACCTATCTATTTTAATTGCCTAAAAATTTTAATTTTGAAACTACCATATTTCTTTAATTAATAAGTTTGAAATTTATTTTCTAAGCTTTTAATTATTAAATATTAAAAATCAATAAAATAGTTAGAGTTTGCAATAAATTCTTTTTTTTTTTTTTTTTTTTTTTTGCATCCTTGTTTGTTTTATGTTTCTTAGTTTAAAAAAAATCAAAATATTTCGATCATTAAAAGATAGATTTTACGTTTTATGGGTATTGGGTGTTATGACACACAAAAAGTGGGTCTGTCCAGAGGCAAATTTACAGAGGAGCAAGGGAGGCACGTGCCCTTGTCGACTTCATACTTTATATAATATGTATATACTTTGGCTGCTTAAAGTAACATGATGTATGTTTGGTTCATTGGCAACCACCTAAATCCAGGTCCCTTCTATAGAACGTATCATTGGCGTTTCGATTTTAGAAGTTAACTTTCTATTAAATTTTAATTTTCTCATTTTGCAACACATATTTATGTTAGTATTCTATTTTAATTTACATGAAAAGAAAAAAAAAAAAAAAAAAAAAAAAAAAAAAAAAAAAACTTGATTCTATTTAAACATACATTAAACCCGTTTGGTATTTTAATTTTCTGATTTTACAGAACATCTTTATATTATTATTCTATTTAAATTTACATGACAAAAAAAAAAAAACTTAATTCTATTTAAAAACATATTAAGTTACTGTTTGGTTTTTTTATCTTTAAAAAATTGTACTTTTTTTTCTCTTAATTTCTTACCATAATTTTTGACGTTTTTCAAATTTTAGCTAATTTTTTTTAAAAAAATGGACTTATATATTTAGGGAATAATTTTATAATGATTTATTAATTTTTAAATTTGTACCCATTAATTTTTTTAAATCGTAGAAGGTGAGATTTATTTTATTTTTTAAAAAAAAAGTAATCTAAAGACAAAAAAAATTGTAACGACCCGACTTTCTAGAAGTCGTTACTTCATGCATGCATACATTTCAAAACGACACCTTTCAAATATTTGACTAAAATAAAAGAAATTTATAAAATAAATAATTTCACTAAATTTAAATAATTAAAAATATTAAATCGGGGTACCCCTAAAAAAAATTATAAAACCAGAACGGTGAACTTTGCATAAAACCTCTAAGAATGCAAAACCAAAATTTCTAATTTAAACATTCAGATTGGGATTTAAAAACATGAGCGGAAGCATGTCCCAATGGCACGGTCACGGATTCTTCCTGTCATTCTCGCCTGTCTGCCTTTAACATAAGAAAGAGTGAGTATAAAAATACTCAGTAAGTAATCTCACTGCTGGGATTTTTAAACGTATAGGCCAACTGCCCCGTCACCATGTCACCATGCCTAGCGGCGTGCCATCAATGCTGTGATGTGAGCCTGATGACCCACACCAGTGAACATGGAGGTGAACCCGGTCCACGCATGTCTCGTGGTCTGATGGCACACTGTCGAAACTGGAGGTGAACATGATGATTCAGGTAATATAGCACGGGACAACAGGCGTTGGCATCAGGTTCACTTATACATACGCATACACAATTAGTAAATTCTCAACCGCCAGACAATTCATAAACTAGCCAGACAAATCATACATGCCATGCCAGTAGTCTGATAAATAAACATGCCAATAGCCAAATAATAATGTGAAGCTCTCATTTATATGCCAATAGCCAAATAAATAATATTGTAAAGGTGTGATTTATATGCCAATAGCCAAATAATATTGTAAAGCTGTGATTTATATGCCAATAGCCAAATAATACTGTAAAGCTATGATTTATATGCCAATAGCCAACTGTAAAGCTGTGATTTATATGCCAATAGCCAAATAATACTGTAAAGCTGTCATTGATATGCCCATGGCCAAATAATATTGTGAAGCTGTGATTTATATGCCGATGGCCAAATAATACTGTGGAGCTGTGATTTATATGCCAATGGCCAAATAATACTGTGAAGCTGTGGCCTGAAGGCCAGGCCAACAGTAAAATCACTTACCAGAAATAGACAGTAAATATCTCCGCACAATCCAGTTAACCCGTGGCCACTAGTCTCCTTCCTCTGAACCGAACATGAACCCACTGCAGTCTCCCCAGCAGAAACGACGCAGCGGCGACACTGAGCGGACTGGCGGACGATGCACAGTGAAGACGTGGGGAAGAGGACGCGCTCTTCTTTTCCCATGAGACGCACGCAAACCTAGGTTAGATAATTATATATTAATTTAAATATATATATAATTATGAATATATATATTATAATAAATATATAATTATAAAAATATTTATAGTAATAAATAAATATATACTTATCTGAAATATACTTTATAATACTTCCAAATAACGATATTATTCATTTTTCTTCTCCCAAAATTCACCATATTCTCCGATTAACATTCAATTCCAAATCAAATTCCCTAATTAACTCTTAAATCCAAAATGTCAAGCCAATTACAATTAACCTCAAATAATTAATGATCAAACAATTGAAGAAAAATTGTGGTATGTTACAAAAATAATAATAATAAAATAACTTATTAAACACATTTTTAGCCCTTCATTTTTTTAGTTTAATTTCTATTTAGTCACTAAGTTTCAAAATGTTACATTTTTACCTTTGAATTTAGTATTCATTTGGTTAGTTCTTAGGTTTCAATATTTTACGCTTTTACCCACATGTGTTAGCTAATATTACTTGCCACAGTGAATTTAACTCAACGATAATTAGTAACATCTTCCTCCCAAGAGATCGAAGATTCGATCTCCATCATCACAATTGTTTTATTTTTTTTTTATCAGCAGAGCCTCTGCGGACATTTTTATGCGTGGGCAAAAGGCTTAAATATGATCATTTTATAATTGTTAGTTTCGTAATGCGTGGGCATAAGATGAGTGTCTCAATATCCTGTACCTACATTCGTTGGCATAATTTGTTGGTATGATCATTTTATGATTGTTAGTTTCATAATACAAATTTCACCATAATATACAAACATCGTAGGTTTATCCGACAGTTAGCATTGGGTTGAATGATATGTGTGTGGCATGGAGGGACTTGATGTTTAATATTCAACCTAAGCATTCTTAGGCTGGGTGATACGATGATTCTCTTCAACTATATGCAACTATGAAGTCACTCTAGTATTAAAAAAAACGGGAGAAAAACTCTCATGCATGAGTGTGATGTTTAATTTTAGATAAAATATACTTTTTATCACTAAGATTCGAATTAATTGTATGTTTGATCATAAAACTTAAGCTAATAATTGATGATTCATCCACTAAACTACGTTGAAATTGTTATTTAGTATTTAAATTATGTAAAACACTTAATTAAAATAACTCGTGATAGTTATCCAAATATGATAGCAACCTATCACGAGTAAGGTGGGCTTACTTACATAAAATAAGAGCATGCAAACAAAAAGTTTGACGAGGCAGATAATTGACAAACATTTTAAACTTTAGTTTTTTTTTTTTTTTAATATATTTTTGAGTCACACTAGCATTTAAGTATGAATACCAATAGTAAAACTTTGGTTAAATTATGAGTTTAATTTATTAATTTTTCAAATGTGTACTAAATAAATCTTAATTTGAATTTTAAATTTTGTATCTAACCTATATTACCAAACTTTAAAAAATATTTTATAAATCTCTAAACTTTTAATTTTGTTTAAGAATTTAGTTGACGTTTTTAAAGTTAAGAGACTTATTAAAAACAAAATTGAAAGTTCAAATATCAATTAGATGTTTTTTTTAAGTTAAGAGACTAATTAGATATAAATATAAAAGTTGAGAGACTTCTATATTAAATTTTGTGTTTTTAAGTCTACGAGCTTTTAATTTTATGTCTAATAGAACACTGACGACATATTCAACATTTTTTAAAAAAATTTGTAAACATATTAAACATAAAATTGAAAGTTTAATGTATCATTAGATACTACGACAAAAGATAAATTTATGTGCAGTCGATTTATTAATTCTAATAAATTTTAAATGTACCAAAACTTAATTACACATAAATTAAAATTTTAAAGACCTATTAGATACAAATATAAAAGTTAGGAACTAAGCTTTATTTAACCTATAAAATAACAAGAGAGGTGTAATTACAAAGTTTTCCCTCTAAAAAGTAATGTTTTAGAAATATGTAAATCTTTTTTTCTTGTTAGGTGTGTTTGGATTACATTTTCAAGTGTTTAATTTAAAAAACATTTTGAAAAAAAAAATTGAAATGTTTGGCAACCATTCAAAATAGATTTTGAAGTGTATTTTAAACCGTTTAGTTTAAATAAAAATGAGTTTTTAAAAAAATAAAAAATAAAACATTTTTTTCTCAAATTAATTCAAACGGGCCCTTAGTTTAATAATATTTGTGGATGTAGATTTAAGCCCCCGTCGTAGAATGCTTTACCCGTTGAAATACGTTCAAGTGACAAAAGCCTTATAAATTCAAAGCATAACTCTCGAAGACCAAAAAAGAATTTGTATTTCACTCAATGTGAAAATATATTGTAATTTTGTTATTGGTATGAAACAAGAGTATTTTGTTTACCTCAAATATAATAGTTATATGCAAAAAAAAAAAAAAAAAAAAAAAATATATATATATATATATATATATATATATATATATGACAGCTTTAAGTTGACATCTCAAAGTTTTAAAATTTTAGAAAAATATGTGTAATTGAAGGATTAAACAAAAAGTTAAAGCAAACAAAAATAACTACTGAAAAATCAATTTTTTTATATTATAAAAAACTGTACTACCCTAACTTAATTACTCAATTTTGCACCTGAAAAGCAATTTTCATTTTTCTAGACTAACAGCTTTGCACCCGCAACACAAGTTTACTAACTTTAAATACATATTAACTTCAGACTTAACTCAACTCGACGCCCAAATAGTTTATAAGGGTATATTTTTAAAAAAATAAAACAAAAAACTTCATATGTTGTTTTAAATTTTGACACAGCTTTCGAGATATATAACAAGAAACAATAAAGAAAAGTATTACCCAAGGTGATTCACAAAAACTAAACACAAAAAAAAAAAAAAATAAACAATACTAAACAACCTCTAAACTAATAATATATATACATAGATCAAAAGTACTTTTACAAGAAGGATTCATGGCATATTCATGGTGGAAAATTTCCATGGAAATTTCGATTCAAGAGTCTTGAAATATTGATTGGGAGAAATTTCGAGATTTCGAGAAAATGTCGAGAAAATTTTAATTTTTTTTTTCTGATTAACTATTTTAGTTCAATTCAAAATTTTCAATTTTATGGTCCTCTCACACACAATTCTATAGTTTCACAAGTCAATATCATTTTCGACAAATGATTGAGCAATTTTTATGTGCTACTTTTTTTAATTTCCAACTTTTCTCAAGTTTTAGCTTTATTTTTTATCCAAAACTTTCGTTTATAAAGAAATTGAATTTAAAATAACCACAAAAAATAATCTATATTTATTTTTAAGCTCAATCAAACTTTTTTTCATTAAATTTTCACATCACTTCACCTTAAAATTGAATTGATGTGTGTTTTTTCGTTTACCATCCAAAACTTTCATAATTTTCACATCATTTTACCTCAAAATATTCATAAACTTTTTATTATTGTGTAGTATTTTTCCATTTCTTTTTTAAATTTCTGCTCTCATATCAACAGCTACTCATATATTTATAATAGACATCTAAATATTATCTTACTTTATAGAAATTGTGATTAAAAATGGTTAGTTGTAGTTTAATTAAGCCACAATCAAAGTTTCATTAATTAATTATAACAATTTCCATAAATCGGGACCTCGATATTTCCATCGACATCGATATTTCGAAACTTGGGCACATTAGAGACTTATTCTGAAATACACAATCACAATCATTTTTGTAGTTTTAAAACTATTCTTTTAATTATTTTAAATCAATTTTAATAGTATGAAAATTATAGTGGGTTAAATTGTAAATTTAGTCCCTATGATTTGAAAAGGTTAAAATTTAATCCCTATGGGTTTAAAAATTAGAATTTGGTCCTTATGGTTTGAAGAAAATTAGAATTTAGTCTCTATGAGATGGAAAAAGTTAGAATTTAGTCCTCACTTTAAAAACTAGGAGAAGTTTTAAAAATAGAAAAATAAGGAAAACTATTTACACAAAATAACAAAATTTTTAAATAGTTTTGATAGATGTTGATAGAAGTCTATCAGGATATATCAGTGATAGAAATGATAGAAGTCTATCACTGATAGAAGTCTATCAGTATTTTTTTTTTTTTTTTTTTGCTATTTTATGTAAATAGTTTGACATTTTTTTTATTTGTGAAAAGTTTCCCTAAAAACTACTTATAGGAGTTTTATCAAACCATAAGGACTAAATTCTAATTTTAAACTAGCGACTAAACTCTAACTTTTTCCAAATCATAAAAATTAAATTTGTAATTTAATCGTTATATTTTAAAATTTTAAAATTTAAACTCAAATTAATTTTGAGTGATTAAATGCGTTTTAGATAGATTTTAATAAAAATAGTTTTAACTACTTCAAAATCATTATCAAACATATAATTAAAAATTAGGAAAATTTTAAAAATAGAAAAATAAGCGAAACTATTTACACAAAATAACAAAATTTTAGATAGTTGTGATGATGGTGACAGGAGTCTATCAATATCTATCAGTAAAGTAAAATAGCAAAAAATATATTTTGATGATAACAATGATAAAAATTTATTACTAATAGATGTTGATAAAAGTCTATGGGTATTTAAAATTAATTCATTAGAAAAATACTTTTTTTGGGGGGAGTCAAATATATAATTAAAACAGTAAAAAAGCATGTTTTATTCATTGTCCATCAATCCCAACTACCAAAAATTATTTTCACATACTACAAATTTAGAGAGAGGAACGTAACCAAAGTAATAGAAATCTTCAATTTTCCCATTCTCAACCACCGCAAACTCTCTAGCTCCGCCGCCACGCTACTGCCATGTGGACTTCTGTCGCCACATGGGTCACCCCCACTTCCCTCTTCATCCTCGTCAACGTCGTCATCGCCACCATCGCCATCACTTCCCGCTTCACCGCCGATAAATCCCACCACCGCCTCCACGGCGGCCCCGCCCTCATCCGCCCTCCTTCTTTCTTAGACAGAGTCAAGTCTTTCAACTTCACTCCCTACAACTCCGACCACCATTCCAATTCGGACCTGGGTCTGGGTCCGGGTCCGAATCCTCCCACCCGAACTCCGTCGATGCTGGATCGGCTAAAATCCATCACCCTCAACAGATCCGATTCAATCCGCCAACCGGAAACTTTGCAGCCAGCGGCAGAAGCCGCAGAACAGAGTCCGGAGAAAACCCACCACGACCATTCTGTCAGCCGGAGCAAATCCGAAAACATAACCCACACTCCGGCAACGAGCTTACGGCGACGATTGGAGAAATCCCTGAGTGAGAAGCTGTCGTGGGTGTCGTTCACGGCGGCACAGGGTGAAACAGGGAAAATAGTGAAGGAAATCGAACGGCGTCGTCCGACGACGGCGAGAGCGGAGATTGGAGAACCAGAAACGAAAGAAGCCGGCGAGGAGGAGGAGGTAGATTTGAGAGCCGATGATTTCATAAACAAGTTCAAACAGCAGCTGAGATTGCAGAGGCTGGAATCTCTGTTGCGTTACAGAGACATGGTTACAGGGAAAAAATAATAAGGTCTTTCTTTGTCTTCTTCCTCTCGCCTCTGATCGGATTCTGTTTCCCCTCTTCAGATTTCTGTAGAATCTCTGTGTTTTGAACTTTGGATATGTGTGCTGGTTTCGTTTAGTAGCCTTTTCCGTTTGTATGGAACATATTCGCCGGACCGCCATTAATGGCGGAAAGAAATTGGGTGTTAGAAGAATTAAGGTTAAAATATCGTCTTCCTCCCTAGACTTTAAATTGTTAAATTTTGGTGTTTATTTGAATGGTTGTATTTTAGTACATGTATTTTTAATAAATATTAAATTTAGTTTTTATTTTTTACTTGGTAAAAATATTTTAAGATTCTTTTCAAATATAGAAAAATGAGTCAAACTATTTATAAATATAGAAAAATTTAAAATTTCACTGTCTATTAGTGATCTATCGCGGTCTATCTAGATAGTAAAATTTTTCTATATTTGTAAATAGTTTGATAGTTTTTCTGTTTATAGTAATTTTCTAAAATTTTATTATCTATTGTAAATTTTGAAAAAAAAAAGTTCATATATTGTATTTCTTTACATAAAAGTTATTATTATTTAACCATTTTTGCTAAAAAAATAATTTTGAAAGACTAAATTTAAAATTTATCAAAAGTATAAAATTAAAATTGGACAATTGAAAGTACGACTATAATTGAATAAATTTCAAAGTATGAGACCAAAATAATATTTTAACAAATAATTAATTATCTCTCAATGAATATGGGCAAATTCTTTTTTTTTTTGGTCTTGCATTGACAAAATAAAACAAAAAACAAAAAAAAAAAAAAACAAACTTGGTTACGTTTCCAACTGCACCTATTTTTACCGTCCATTTACTAGTCACATCACAATTTGACATGTCGCGCGTGTGTATATATATATTGTGTGTGTGATTAAAGGAGTGAAGAATCTAGCTACACTTAAGTATTACTTCAAAAAAAAATGGTTAAAAATATTATAGTTAAACTTATCAATAGTCATTGTCAAATTTCGAATACTACTAGTGATTCCACGCTGTTTTTAAAAAGCAAGTTGTGTAACAAGTAATAAATGTGAGTAATGTGGAAAATTTTCTATTTTTTTTCTTCAGTTTTTTGGTTGACTGTTGATTTGACATTGATCTTAAAAGTGTTTTAGGGTAATAAATAAAAAGTTATTATCGAAATAATTAAATTGGTTTCAAATCCTCTTTCAAACCATAAACTTGATTATCCAAAAAGTGTTCGAGTGGAAGTCACTTTTGTTGAAGCATTCCTAAAGTTAAATTTATTATAATAAATTAGTTTAAGTTTTTGAGTTGGTGAATGAATTAGATGATATTCGAAGTTTAACATGCTCAACTCATTAGTTTATGTTTTTTTTATTTATTAGTCATTTCACAATTTTATAATCACTTCGTTATAATTTGCATTTATATAATTATTTTTAGAGATAGTGTGATCGAACAAATTAAAATCAATTTAGAACGAATGCACTGAATTTTACGTATAATCATTTTTATAAAAATTGTAGTAAAGTGGAAGGTATACATTACACTAAACTCAAATTTAGTTGAATACGTTAGGATTGGATGATACATACTTGAACTACAGACCTTTTAGTCACTAATATATTTTTATGCCAGTTGAACTATGCTCACTTTGACAACACATCCTTGGTTTACTCGATAGATCAGTATATCATAATATCGATGGTAGATGTATATCATTGATAAATTAAATCTACAACTCAATTACTATTAAATTTACCACTAATTATTATTATATTAATATATTAAGAGGGGTAAATATTCAGAACTTGCCTTTCATCTCTTATCTGTCATTGTTTTGTATGACGGGGTGATCTATCACTAATATACAATATTAATATGATAAAATAAACATATAAGTGATATTTTGGCTTTATTTCAATCAAACAATTATTTGCATGCCCATTTGCTTTAGGTCTATTATTAACATACCATATAAATAAACTAAAGGTTAGTATGTAAGTGATATTTATTCACTTTTCTTAAAAATAACTGCTTGCTTGCTTATCAAATATTTCTAGACTAAATTATATATATATTAAAGTTCTTTAAACTTTGCACTTTGTGTCAAAAATACCTCTGAACTTTTAAAAGTTTCAAAAGTACCTTTAAACTTTCAAAATTACCTTTACCGCTAGTTTTGGATGAAAACCATTAAAGTTTTGTTTCAGAAATACCTTTGAACTTTTAAAAGTTTTAAAAATACCCTCAAACTTACAAAAAAAATTCAAAAATACATTTACTATTAATATATGAATAGGAACCGTTAATACCTCATCATAAAAATATTTTTAAACTTTCAAAAAGTTGCATTAATACCCTTATCTTAAGAGAAAGAAATAATTTATCTGCACACCCCATTACCTCCATCTTTCTCCTCTCACTCTCCTACTTCAATATATGACAGAACATTTATCTATTTTATTTATTTTCTCCCATCTTACTATCTTTCTCGTTAATTGTTTGACATTTGTTTATCTTATTTTTTTTAAAAAAAAGTGTCCCCTTTAATTAAAGTATATAATTATAACAAGAAGAAAGAGAATAATGGAAGCACCAAGAAACCTTAGGTTTTATGTGTTTTAACAAGGTTGTACATTAGCAGTCGAGCGTGTGTTAATAGCCAAACACCTCCTTTTGTATTTAACTATTTATCGTCTTGGTAAGTTTTAATGGGAGATTTTGAATTCAGAATCTTGTGAGATTTTGTGTTCTAGCTTGAAGTTTTGGCTCATAGTTTGTTATTAGAAAGTTGGTGTAAGAATTAGACAATTTGTTTTAAAATTGATTTTTTTTCAAACTAAAAAAAAAACTTCAAATAAATTGATTACTATACTAACGACAATAACATTTTTTGTAAGACTAAGAGTATTAATGCAATTTTTGTAAGTTATTAACAGTTTGTGTTATATACTAATAACAACGATATTTTTAAAAGTTTAAAGATATTTTTTAAAATTTCAAAAGTTCAGAAGCATTTTTTAAACAAAACACTAATGGTTTTCATTCAAAACTAAAGGTAAGGGTATTTTTTAACTTTTTAAAAAAGTTTAAAGGTATTTTTGATACAAAATACAAAGTTTAAAAACATTATGTATCATTTAACCATATTTTCATGTCTATTGTTGAATTACAACTATTAGTTCATTAGTAATAGACATATAAGACAATAGTAAATAAAATAGTCTATCGGTATCGGTGAATGAAATAAAATGTGATTGTAATTTAGTGAGAAATGGTATAAAAGGAAACATTCCCACATAAAATAAAAAAAAAAAAATCAAATTAAACAACCTACAAATAATATATCAATAATTTTAAGCTATATATATAATGACATTTGATTGAATGAATTAAAAAAAAATACAAACAAATAAAAAAAAAAAAGGAAAAAAATGTTTTTTTTTTTTTTTAGTTGAAATGACTAGGAGGCTTTACATTGTCAGTTGTCACGAGGTCGATGTCGGACTTTAAAGTAATTTTTTTGTCGTCTCTTTTTTTTCTTCTTTTTTTTTTTCATCCATTTATGTATCTAGTTGTCGGAGTTAGTGGTAGTTTAAAAAAAATGAATAGTAACTTACAGAGTCGGATACAACGATTAATTCTGTAGAATCGTAACTTTAAACTACTTGAGCTAGCAGAATTATCTGATTTTTATTCTCAATTTAACATAAGATAAAAAATAATAATAAATAAATGAGAGAACTCTTCAATTTAAAGTGAGATACTATAAAAGAAGAAACAAATTGCTATTTATAAACTAGCAACTTAGTAACTCTAAAAATACAAAATCAAATCAAATAAATATAAAAATTGAAATATTTGTCAAATTTAACTCATTTTAGTCGTCACTTAACAAAAATCAAACATAACTTAATCAAATTGAAGAAATTACAAATTTAACTTTCGTACATGTTAAATTTGTACATGAAACATCATTTTAATTTGATGGTTTCAAACCAATTTGAAGTTTTTAACAATGAATTTAATCCACAATTAAATTCGAATACTCGATACATAAATGGATTCAAAATGGATTTAATTGTAGATTAAATTTATTTGTATGTTTCAATATTCAATTGTTTTACTTTCTTTCACTCTCTCTCCCTATATATATATATATATATAATATATATATATATATATAAACTTGCTCACAAAGTGTTAAATATTTTTTTTATTAATTTAAATATTTTTTTATTTTTATAATATTTTTAGTAATTTTTATCAACATCGTATTTTATAGATATTTTCATCGACATTTTCATAAAATTAAAATTTTGATATTTTAGACCTTTGTTTGTATTAACAAAAAATTTGAAAATTTACATCAATAATACATGTTAATTTCTTTTAGCACTATTCACTTTTGTTAAAAAAAATGACTGATGAATTAATTATTATATTATTTCATGTTTATCTTTTATAAAATTTTAAAAAATATAATATAAAAAATAACAAAAAAAATATTGATAAATATAGATAGAATTCTATCCGCATCTATGAGTGATTGACTTCTATCATTTCTAGTAGACCTTGATAAACTTTTATCAGCGTCTATCACAACTATCTAAAAATTTTATTATTTTGTGTAAATAGTTTTTCCTATTTTTTATTTTTAAAATTTTTTCTATGTATTATTGTTTTTATTTTAGAAGGTTGAATTATTCAATATTAATCGGTCCAATCACAATAGAAAATGAGAGATCGATTTTTCGGAATATTATTATGCCACCACATATTTATATATTGTGACGTTTTTTTAGACAATATATTGTGACGTTGGTCTTTGTCTTTATACATCTGTCCGTACTCGTACACTCATATTCCACTTCCAAATAAATTATTAATTATTTCATGTGTTACATCTTAATTCTTTATACATATATATTCCTTTCAAAAAAAAAAACATATAAATATATATTCGTCATTTTCTGACGATGTGTTTTTTTCTTCTATTTATAAAATTTTAATTAATTCTTTACTAGTAAATGAGTATGTGACTTTAGAAAGTATTCCATTCAAATTCATGGATTTTAGAGGCGTTATATCCCATAAACTAATAATTATATTGATTTAAATCTAAATTTTTATAAATATATCATTTTACATTAAAAAATGTTAAACTTGCAATTATAAATTCCTAAACTTTCATAAATTAATCAATTTTAAACTCTTAGTGTAATTTCTACCGAGAATCGCCTATGAATTTGTTCTACTCGTCCATTGCGTAACACTGACATTTGAAGAAATCTATACACATTTTAAAATTAATGCATGGATGATTTTCAAAGGTAATAGTAATGAAGTGTTTAAATTGATTGACTTATGAAAATTTTAGAGTTTAATTTACTAAAATTATAAGTTTTACACGATATTAATTAAACGAAATCTAGATGAGAGTATAAATTGATACACTCTCAAAAGTTCCGAGTTTAAATTGATACAATTATTCATTCAATATTTTGATTGATAAAACCTTAAAATTTAGAGGTATAGATTAATATTTGTAGGATAAAAAAAATCTTACTTTATAAAAGATTCAATAACACTCAAAACACTCACTTAAATCTTATTTTCAAGGGAAAAATTAAAAAGAAAAAAACATGGTCACTTTAGGCAACTCAAACATTTATCTTTTTATCAGTAATGTTGTTTCTTGAAAAGACAGCCTCATAATAGTGAATTCCATGCATGTTGTGGCCTGGGACGTATTTAAGGTTTTTTTTTTTTTTTTTTTTTTTTTTTTTTTTTTTTTAATTTTAAGAAAAACATATTAAATTAAGGTTTAAATACTACTTTGGTTTCTGTACTTTTATTTTTATTTTTTTTATTCATTTTAGTTCTTATACTTTCAACTTTAGTTCATTTTGGTCATTGTACCTCTCATAATAATGAATTCCATGCATGTTGTGGCCTGGGACATATTTAAGGTTTTTTTTTTTTTAAATTTTAAGAAAAACATATTAAATTAAGGTTTAAATACTACTTTGGTTTCTGTACTTTTATTTTATTTTTTATTCATTTTAGTTCTTATACTTTCAACTTTAGTTCATTTTGGTCATTGTACCTCTCATAATAGTGAATTCCATGCATGTTGTGGCCTGGGACATATTTAAGGTTTTTTTTTTTAAATTTTAAGAAAAACATATTAAATTAAGGTTTAAATACTACTTTGGTTTCTGTACTTTTATTTTTTTTTATTCATTTTAGTTCTTATACTTTCAACTTTAATTCATTTTGGTCATTGTACTTTTAAAAAGTGACCATTTTGGTCCTCTATTTTCATTTCTATTTCATTTTTAAACAAAAAACATGCTTCTCCTGAAAATAAAAATATGAGTGTAATGAAAAAAACAACAATAAGAATTCATGCAATGCAAGTATGGCTTCATTTTCCAAAAAGCTATCAGTCTTAATAATCAGCAGAATATAATAATAATAATAAATAAATTAGTTTTTTCTTTCAAACCGACTAGATATATATATATTTTTTAGAAAATTACTATAAACAAAAAAATATCAAACTATTTACAAATATAGAAAACTTTTACTGTGTATAAGTGCTAAATCGCGATAGAATTCTATCGCAGTTATCAATAAAAAATTTCTATATTTAAAAATAGTCCTATCTTTTTCAGTTCACCGATTTTAAATTTTAAAATAAATAAATACTAAATAGCTTTTTGACTTAAACATTGACCTTTATTAAAAAGGAAAACTATCTCACCAATATATGTCTTTTCGAGAAGTGCAATAATTGATAATTCACTTTTCCTATATCATTCATTAAAAAAAGGAAAAAAAAAAGTGATAACATGATTAAAACAACATTTTAGATTAATAATTAATTAATTATATTTAAAGATATTAGTTTTTTTTAAACCACTACAACCATGTAAAAATTTGAAGATTCAAATATTTAATCGATATTAAATTAAGATACATGTCTTATTAAGGAATAACTTTATGTCTCTCTAAAAGAAAAAAGAAAAAGAAAAAAAGCCTAATATTATGGTCGACTTCAACTTACGACCTTTACTTACGCTATTACTATTGTGATGTGAGTGGTTCAGATTGGTTTGATTTTTATCGATATTAATCCGACCATAACTTATACACAACACTTGTACGAGATGCATGCATAAAAATTTGAAACTCTAATTTTATCTTCACATCTTAAGGGCATGACTCTACCCTATATTCTCGAACTCTCTGTCGAGCTTCACTCGACCTATATTTTATTTTGAAAGGGGTTAAAGAAATGTTTCTACCAACGATGTTCTAGTTGACATTTAATGAATATAGTATTAAAGTATAAAAATGAACACAAAACCATTTCACGTATAAAAACAATATGTGGATAACTGATTCATTGAAGTATAATTTAATGAAGAGGGAAAAAAAATCTAATACTTCTGTAGTACTATACTCTTTTTGTTCACATTATAAATTTGACTTCATAAATATTAGTGAACCTCATATTAATATCAGTGGTTTCTATTGTATTTTTAAAAGTACATTGACGTGGTATACAATAAAAGGCTGTTTGTTTTTTGGAAAAGTAGATAACCGGAATCTTAGATGCTCGAAATTATAAATATACGAAACTCTAGATATCCGATATCTTCAGATTACCATGTTTGTTTTGTAAAAATATTATTGTAGATATCTAAAAATATTTTGATGAATGTATTTGTTTTGTAGGATTTCTACTCTGGAATGTCTTAAATTTACACAATATTCCAAAAATGTTATTGTGACTATTTATTAATTTATAACTAATTTGATATAATTTGAACTTATATAACATATTTGTTTTTATCAATTTAAATTTCTTTTTAAATTAATACAATTTATGTTATTTTCATATGTTATTTTTCTCAACAAAATAATATATCCTAAGTTGAGATTTTTTTATAAAATAAATATTAATTTAAATTTAAAATTAAATATCTTGCTAAAAAATAATAAGAATTACGACATAACAGAAAAATGATATATATGGTTGACAATATTTATTTTAATTATATAATGCAAATGAAGATTAATATATATGTAAAATAAAATAAAAATAAAGGACAAAAATGTAAAATGGGGATACCCACAACTCATCTTGAGGGCATCCAAAACTCTCTAGATGCCCTCCATCCAGGCATCTAGGATGCGAGAGATTTTTCAAATGTTAGGACACTTTATAATACCGTAAAACAAACATGATAATCTAGATGACAATTCTATGATAATCTATAATGCTCCCGAAACAAACAACTCTTTAATGAAGGAAGTATGGAAGTAGTATTGAAAATTTTCTCCCAAGGAAGACTTATTAATTTGAGGTCTTTCTTTAAAGGAAAAAAAAAAAGGAATATATTGCCTTTTTCTATATAATAATAATAATAAAAAGAGGGCGAAAAAAATAGGACTTGACATTGACTTGATGTCATTGACCTCACCTTTGAGGAAGTGGCTTTAAAGCAATTTCCTTGTCATTTCTTTTTTCTTTCTCAATCCATTTATGTATAAAGAAAATGTTTCATTTGTATTTTTATTGTTAATTATGCTTTTGTGAAATTCCAATGTTTTTCTCCACAAAATATTTAGTTTATATAAGCCAAATTCTAACAGTATACTACAAATAGTTATATCATAGTAAAATTACTATAAACTGAAAAAATATCAAACTATTTATAAAATATAAAAAAAATTTCATTATCTACCAGCGATGAAATTTTATCAATGATAGACAGTAAATTTTTTATATATTTTTAAATAGTTTGACTCAATTTTCTTTATTTGAAAACTGTCCTATATCATGTATTTTTTTTCTTTAAATAAATATTTGTAAGTGTTGGATTAGTTTGTGTGTACCTCAATTATTCTCATAAAACAACTATTTGATCCTACTAAATTTGATTGGTTGAAGCAAGTCTTAAGATACTCATCATATGTTTGAAAGTGATTTTAAAATTATCAAAGTCACTTTTTTATGTTTAAAATTAATTTAATATTTAATTTTACACTTTTAAACGCAATTTTCATATCATCAATCAGAATTAGTTTGTAGTGTGATTAAAAGTATGTTCTAAAGTAATTTTGAAAATAATAAGAATGATTTTAACCGTTCCAAAATTACTCTTAAATATACCCTAAATCCCTAAATAAGTGGTCACTATGGCCTACTTACTCATTCTCTCTAAACCTTTTTATCTATACCTTCACATTGGTTAATTTAATGATATTGTAAATTAAAGGGGTTGCTTATGAACTACCATGATTACTATTTATGTCCCATTTGATGATAACTAATTAGTTTTTAATTTTTTGTTTTTGAAAATTAAACTTATAAATACTTATACTTATTGATTTCTTTGTTTTATTATGTACGGTCATAAGATTGTTTTAAAAAACAAAGTCAAGTCTTGAACACTAGAAAAAGGAAAATTACTATAAATAAAAAAATGTCAAACTATTTACAAATATAGAAAAATTTGCCTTATTTTTATATATTTAAAAATAGTCCCATAAATTAGTTTTTATTTTTGAAATTCAATTAAGAATTCAAATGTTTAGTTTATGAAAATCATGGTAAATCAGTCTTAAGAAAACAAACACTTGCAATTTTTAAAAACAAAGGGTAATTAAACAAATAGTTATTAAACCAAGTTTTAATTGTTTGTTTTTTTATTATACTTATTTTCTCATAATTTATTTACTATAGTCTTCCTCTTTCATAAGAAAGCATTTAGATTCTTAAAATAATAATAAAAAAATTACTATAAACAAAAAAAATATTAAATTATTTATAAATATGGAAAAATTTTACTATCTATCCGCCATAGACCGCAATAGATGGTAACATTTTTCTATATTTATAAATAGTTTAGCTCATTTTTTTATATTTAAAAACAACACTAATAATGATAATAATTAATAATTTACTTCTTCTAGTTTTGAAAGTTGCCATGGATTTTATAAATATAGTTAAAAAGTAGATTAAAAAAAATTCATATATGAATCTATTGTTTTTTGGCAAATAAAATGATTTTTATAAGCTTAATTTTTAAAAACAAAAAATGTGATGTTTGGATTTTTCTTCAATTCATTGAAAATTTTATGTTCAACCAATCACAAAAAAAAAAAAAAAAAAAAAAAAATATATATATATATATATATATATATATATTATAATGCGACCACAGATTTTATATATTGTGTTGTGATAGTTGATCCTTGTCTTTATGTATCTAGGTCTGTACTTGTACACTAGTTCCACGTCGGCAGGAAGAGAATTATTTAGAGAATTTTTTTTTCTCACAAACTATACCTGAATTATAAGTTTATTACAATTACACACTTAGACTTTTAATTTGATCAATTATCTCCTGAGCTTCATGGGTTATTACAATTATATCACTAAACTTTTAATTTTGATCAATTGACCTCTTATAATTTGTTAATTATTGCAATTAACTCCTGTAAAATTAAATTTTAAAAGATGTTATTTAAATAAAAAATGGTTATATATATATAGAACTCACTAAAAAGGGTAAATGTAGTAAAGGTAAAAAAAATTAACAAATTCTAGAGACTTGATTGTAATAATTAACAAATTATAGGGGACTAATTGATTAAATTAAAAGTTTAGCAGCGTAATTGTATAATCCATAAAATTCAGGGGGTTGTTGATCAAATTAATAGTCTATAGGTGTAATTCTAACAAACTCCATAATTTAGGGGTGTTTTGTGCCATTTAAAAGAAAAACAAAAAAGAGTAATTTTGAAACTATATTAAATTATAATTTTGATCCTTGTGATTTAGATAAAGTTAGAATTATGTCTTTATGATTTTAAAAATTAAATTTTTTTCTCCATGATTTGATTAAATCTCATAAATAGTATTTTCAAAAGAACAAATCATGAATTTTAATTTTTAAATTATAGAGTGTAAATTATATATTAATTTTATAAATCATAGAAACCATATTATAATTTAACCTGGTAGGAAAATAGAGTTTGTTTATTTTCATTGGAGTGCATTTTTCCAAGACATACAGTCAACATGAAGTGGGACCCACTCAACGTAAAATAACGAAAGTAACTGGTATTTTTCACTTGAAATCTCATAATTTTAATTAAAAAATATATATTTAATGTCAGTTAAATTAGGCCTATGTTAGTAATATTGTAATAATTTTTATTTTAATATCTTCATAGTATCGTATTTTTCATAAAATTCTTCAATATAATATAAAGTAAAAAATTATGCTAATAATTAGATTTTATTTAAAATAATTGGTTTTTTTTTTATATATTTTAGTTTATTTTTATTTTTTGGCACCAAGGTGACTCTCGCTTTTATTTTAATTGTAATTTAAAACAAACATTTTTAATTTAAATAAAAAAACACGGTTCCCCTGGCAATAAAAAAAATATGAGTGTAATGAGAAAAATAACAATAAAGAATTCACGCAATGCAAGTATGGCTTCATTTTCCAAAAACTATCACTGTCTTAATAGTCAGCAGAATATAATAATAATAATAATAATAATAATAATAAATAAATAAATAAATAAATTAGTCTTTATTTTCAAACCGACTTCCAGATATATATTTATTTTGTAGTTCGCCGATTTTAAAATTAAAATTAAACAAACAAATAAATAATACTTGATATATATATTTTTTTATTGATCATTGATTAGAATAATTTTTTTCTTTTTCAGATTAGAACAATATTTTTCTTATAATATTTTAGGTCAGAGAAACCAATCAATTTTATCTCAGTTGAGTTATGCTTATTTTGACTTATTAAAAAAATAAATTAATTGTGTGTGATTAACAAACACATATATAGTCTAAGAAAAAAAAAATTAAACACACTTATCTTAGTAATTTGTATCATTTAAATCTTAAATAGTTTGTTTGTTAATTAATTTATTTATTTAAACATTAAAAGATGATAATTTTGAAATGTAAATATATGAAGAAGCTTACTAATACGATTAAAGTAAAGACAAATGATAATGTAACCTAAAATTAAGGCCTACTCAAATGGATGAAATTTCATTGTTTTATATATCTTTTGTGATAATAAATTATAAATCTCAGTGATTAATATCGTATCTATAATCTTTGATTTTTATAAAAGAAATTTCTAGTTAGTTCCATTGGTAGATTACCTAAGAACTATATTTATATATCCTCTTCATCTTTCGTTTTTAAAATTTAAAATATATATATCACATCGAATATAGTTCAATTGGTTTAGATATCTACTATTTATTTAAGAGATCGACTAGTTTAGATAGATATCATTTATTTAAGAGATCAAATGTTTGAATACTCCAAATCTCATATGTTGTTGAGCATGTAAATACGTGCACCAAAAAGTCCATGGGTATGAAACCAAGGGGCCCGCCATTTCTTACATTTTTCAAAAGAGGAATTAATTGTCTTGTAGGCTGCAATGGTCGAGCTAAGGTAATCCAACTTACACAAAGGGGTAAAGAAGCCCCAAATCGACTAATAGGTTATCAAATTTGTCTCGAGTGCTCCTTACTGACACTACAAAGTCTTCAAATAAAAGATCTAAAAAAGTGCCAGGATAGGATAATAACAGTACCTCCAAGAGTATCAAAAACTACTTTTGTGCGCTCAGCATACTATTTCAGAAAACAATGACTTTAAGTCATTGAAATGTGTGTTGGACACAACACCACACCGGTGTAAAATTCTATCTTGCAGGTGATCAATACCGGGTAGATGATACCAAGACGACCATGTTCATCAGAACAAGACCATTCGACTGTAATCACCCATCAACACTTATTTTTCTTTGGTCTAAATCCAATTAAAGTGCAACCTAAAGTGCAAGACCAAATTGTTTTTTAAGTTTTTTTTAGTGGCATGTCTTATTCTTTATCCAGCTTTTACAAATTATTTGAAGAGCTTTTTATGCTCGCTAACTAATTGTCACTATAGTTGGCCACACAACTTCTATTTTCCATTCATGATTTGATATTTCTTCAATTTTTGGCCACAATATGGTTGTAGACAACTCTTGTTGGAGCTATGATTAGAAAAAAAAAAAATACAACAAACATAAAACAAAGAATTAATGTGATTAATTATCATGGATGGGTTAAAAAATTATTATGGATGCAAATAAAGAGAAAACTTAGATAATGCATTAGTTGCTAAGAGAGCAAACCAAGTTTTACATTGATAAAAGAATGGAGGATCGTTTCATGGCATATAAATGGGAATAATTATTTTCATTAGTATGAAACCTGTCAAATGAAACTAAACATAATGCAGCCACGAGAGTTTATACAAAAAGTAGACAATATAACATATTATTGTGGAGTTATGTGAAGTGTTGTTGTCTCTAATGGCTCGTTTGAATCACACCGATATTGTTTCTTGGATATATATATTAAATATATGAGATTTGAATGTATAGGTTTTAAATGTCAGAGATAATTAATATTTTGTGTTTGGATATGTATGATAATTAATGTTTGGAAGTTAAATATCTGTGTTCAATTTACTAATATTGTATATAGAAACTAAAATGTTAAATTACAAATTTGGTCCCTATGGTTTGGAAAAGTTAGAATTTAGTTCCTATCATTTTAAAAGCTAGAATTTGGTCCCTATGATTAGAAGAAAATGAGAATGTAGTCCCTATGATTGGAAAAAGTTAAAATTTAGTCCCTACTTTAGAGACTATTTATGAGAGTTTTATCAAATCATAGGGACTAAATTCTAATTTTAAATTCATAGGGACTATACTCTAACTTTTTCCAAACTATAGGGACTAAATTTACAATTTAATTAAACTAAAATCAAACAATTACTTAATTAAATACAAAAAGATCAATTCCTGTAGTCATAAATTAAATTCAACATTATTTAATTTATTGTTATATAAATTAATTATTTAATCAATTAAAATAAAATATAAATGAATATTTTTTATATTCAATATTTATTGAACATAATTAAATTATTTAAATAGTTGAAAACAAAGTCAAATGACAAGGTCGAATTTATCAGAATCTTCGCTTCATATTTTTGTTATGGAGTTGATCCACCTTGCACAATTGTCTCAAGTACATCAACTACTAAAGAGAACATTATAATAAAACTCGTTAGAGTATTATAATGTGATCCCCATCGAGTATCTCCAGGTCGTTTAATCATTATCTCTTGATTTATTCCTCGACCACTTGATATCTCGCCATTATTTAAAGCGTAAAAATTTTTCACGCTATGTTTCTCTCGTAGAACATCTCGACATTTTGCTGATGCTCCAATAACATTCACCACATTTGTAACAATATAAAAGAGACTAGCAATTTTTACATGATTTTTTTGCAATAGCTATGAGAGCTAATTGAAGCTGATGTGAAAAACAATGAAGGTAAAAAGCACATTCATTTTCTTTCAAAATAAGTGCTTTCAAGCCATTGAACTCACCTTGCATATTACTTGCTCCATCATATCCTTGTCCTCTCAAACTAACAATATTTAACCCATGTTGAGAGAAAAAATCATCAATAGCTTGCTTAAGTGATAAAACACTTGTATTATTGACATTTATGATTCCAACAAATCGTTCAACCACATGACCTTTATCCACATACCGTAATGCAACTGACATTTTCTCCTTTGAAGATATATCTTTTGATTCGTCTATCAAGATAGAAAATTGTTTATCACCCAAATCTCTTATAACTATATTAACAATTTCTACTGCAATAGAGTTCACTATATCTTTTTGAATATAAGGTGCAATCAATTTCAAATTATTTGGAGTATTTTTCAAAGTAACGACTTCAATATCCTTGTTGTGGTTGCACAACCATCATAACAGTTCAAGAAAATTACCTTGATTCTTTGAATCATCAGTCTCTTCATGTCCACGGAATGCGAGCCCTTGCTGTAATAAAAATCGAGTACAATCAATTGATGCGCCTAATCGAGTTCGATACTCATCTCGTGCTTGGTCAGACATCCTATTTAGAAAAGTCTCAATATGTTGTTTTTGTTTCAAAAGAGCCTCACATTTACTCCAAGCTTGATTGTGTGCACTATTAAGACCACCAACATGACTTTTCAATTTCTCTTTCTTCTTCCAATTAGAAAATTCTTCGCTAACAAAACATTCACCTCCTGATTGTTCACCTACTTCTTGTTTGAACAAGTAGCAACATAAACAAAATGCAACATCCTTTGAAATGCTATATCTAACCAATTAGAATATTTATTAAAACCAAACTGGATTAAATCGTCTTGACTTTGTTCAAATTTTCTTTAATGGAAAATTATGATTCCAAGGTTGACAAGAACCTTTTTGTAAATATGCTCTACGAACTTGATCTTGAATATTATAATTATATTCAGAAATTTTAGTTCGTAGGCCAGGATCTGCATGTAGTTCTCCTAAATTGATTTCTGTATAAGATTTATCAGAATCAGATGTATTTTTCTTTTTTGAAGACAATAACTTCATAGTCTCTATTGTTGTTTTTCTTTCAAAATATCTCTCCATGTTGATTTAGAGTTAACTCTACATAAGTATTAACAATAAAAGTATTAGGATTTATAACATAGATTTAAAAGTATAAAAACTAAAAAGTTTGAGAAGAATTTAAAACTTACTTGTAAATTGTATGATATGGTGGATGAAAAAATTATCTTGAGGCCTTACCTGCGCCCAAATGTATGAAGTCATATAAGGAAGTTAATAAAATCCAACTAACTAAATTCGTTTTAAAAAATGTGAAAAGTAAGTTAAACTTGGGTGGCTTGCATTCTAGAGTGCTCTACAACCACTACTCCATCAACCCTATTTAGTATACATTCTAAATTTATATATATATTAAAAATTCAAAAATGGACAATTTGAGGGGAGTACGTGTCCCCCTATGTAAATTCGCCAGTGGAGGGAGGGAAAGAGAGAGTGTGGGAGGGGGAAAACGAGAGAGGAAGTGAGAGAGTGGGAGAGTGAGAGCTAAAAATGATAAAAATAATAAAAGAGGAAAGAGAGAGAAAAGACAAATGATGTAAAGTGAAGAAAAAAATATGGTGTGGGTCTATGTAATTTGTAATAGCAATAATAACCAACTATCTTGAGATCAATTGGATTATATGATTGGGTGAATAAAAAATGTTGGGGCCCACTTTTGATTTTCATTACAAATTTAGGTAAACAATCCGGGTTGGTAAACGTGACCTAAAGAGTAGTATGACAAATGGGTATGTGGAATGTCATATTTACCCCTCAACAAGAAAAGAAAATGTCGAGGTATGTTAATGGTTGATATAACAAAAGCCTTTTGTATTGGGTGGTTTCATTTCATTTGATTTCATATCAATGCAAAGCAGAAAATGCCAATTTATCCATATATGTTAATGGTTGTAACTTGGATAGTGATGCCTGCTCAACTTTTCAAAAGTTATTCCTTCTTCATCCTCTCAACAATTTTTTGTTGGATATCATACACAAAGACAAGTAAGTGTTCCATAAAAATCAATATGTATCTCTTATTGATAAGTGTAGGAAAGACAACTTTAGAGACGTACTTGCTTGAAATCATTTTAGTTTATGTGTGATAGCACTTCGTTGAAAATCATTTTAGTTAAACTATATACATTAAGTACAAATTATAGCAAGTATCTTCCAACTTCTAAATTTGAAATGACCAACTCTAAATTATTTTTATTCGTGTTTTAGGTGATTTAGGGTGGTATATATGCACATATTTTGGCTAGCCTTTTATCTTGCTCCTACATATGCAAATGTCTTGGAATAGTATCTCGCAAAAAACAAATTATAAAAAATTATTGGGACACATCTATATGATCACAAACATTTGGTGTATTTCATACATTTAATATTAGCCCTTTCCCATATACATATCCTCATTTGTCCGAATAAATTTATCTGACTCAATGGTGTAGCCTAAAGAGATAACAAAGAGAATTCTCTCCAAGAATCAATATTGTGGATCTTTATTAGAATGAATAATATGTTTGATACAAGAGGGGAAGGTTCCTATTTATAGAGCTTTATTACAAGTGGGGGTAAAAAGGGAATTAACCTAGAATATTATCTAATTACCTAATTAACCCCTATTCTTCTTACATCACTCAACTACAAGTTTGAACCCATTTTTGTTAAGTAAAGTTTTGATATTAGATTCTTTCCAATCTTCGGCACATGCCACACATCATTGGGGGTAAGTATTTTTTCCGGAAGTCCATTTTAGTATGACCTTTCTTTTGCCTTCCCCAGAGGCAGTTGAAGCATTTTCCATGTACAACGCTATCTAGCTTCTCATATGTAATGAACAATGAATTGTCCTTATATATATGCCTAGTAGCACCAGTATCAATCCACCAACCTTTGATGTCTAAAGCCTTATTTACCTTAGAAATGACAACAACCAAATCGTCATTTTTCCACAACGTTGGCATTATTGTTGGAACTTTATCCCTTTCGTGTTTGTACACAACAACAGTATGACCACTCTTACTACAATCTCAATAATTTCCTCGAATGCACTTTGCTAGCATCATTCCTCGATCCATGATTCATAGTTTTCTTATTGAAATTTTGCTTCTTGGGTTTAAGCCTTGAAGCGTCAGCAATATGAGCCTTGGCTTCAACTTCCAGAAAAGTTTTATCTCCTTTTCCGTTATCATCTTCTATGCAGAGTTTTCCTGTAAGGTTCTCAATGGATAACTTCTTTCGCTTGTGTATGAGATAGCTTGAAGTCCTTCTAGGAAGGAGGCAACTTCTCAATCTTAGCAGCAACTTGGATTGAATCACTGATGTCCAATCCTTCACTTTGCAAATCACTAATGATATTTTGTTGTTCTTCCATCTGATTGACCGTAAACTTGGTATTAATCATCTTGTACTCTAATAATCTTACCACAAGAAATTTCTTAGTACCAACATCTTATAGATTGTACTTTTTGTCTAATGCCTCCCACACTAATTTTGATGTATTGTAGGCATTGCAATATAAATTATACAAAGTGTCCTCAAGACCATTAAGTATGTCATTACGACACAAGAAGTCTGAATGCATCCATGCTTGCTTCACAACTTCAGTTTCAAGAGTTAGAGCTTATGGTGGAGTAACTAGACATTCTTCTTTCAAAGCATTAGCAAGATTCAATGTGGTGAGGTAACAGATCATCTTCTGTTGCCATCTTTTGAAGTTTTCTCCTTTGTTACTTCTCCGATTTTTCAACATGAGGGTTGATAATGGTCGATCCCATCATGGCAGAAGTAGCAACATTGGTGGAGGAGTTTGTAGCAACCAGTTCAAATATTAATGATTGTCTTCAGATTGTTGGGGGAAATGATATATAAGAACTAAATACACTAGCAAACTGATTACACCTCAACTAGATGCAGTACACACACTTTATATACAATAATAATGTTCAAACTCAAAAGTAAACCAAATGGTATAACAAGGCTTATAAATTGAAATAAACAAGAACTTATAATAACCTCAAAACTTGTGGAGATTCAAAAGATAGTCGAGACACTCTTCTGATAAGCGATGTCCTATATACAATTATTCGCTTTGCATGGACTGCAAGCAGACTACAACGATCATCTCAGCATGATACGACGACTAATTTCGATGGAACTACAACCTTGAACTACTCGAATCGGGTAGAATTCTTAGATACTTGTTTTCAACTCAACTCAATATCAAAAGAAAGAAAGGAGAGAACTCTTCAAATTGTAATGAGATGCTATAAATGAAGAAACAAGTTGGTATTTATAGGTAGCAACTTAATAACTTTCCAAAATACAAAATAAAATTAAACAAATACAAACATTGAAATATTTGTCAAATTTAACTCAATTAAGTTGTTACTTGACCAAAATCAAATATAATTCATTCAAATTGAAGAAACTACAAATTTAACTTTCATATCTGTTAAATTTGTATATGAAACATCATCTAATTCGAAGTTTCAATTTAATTTGAAAGTTTCTGACCATGAATTTAATCTACATAATTAAATTCATTTTTTTTATGTTTTAATTTTCAAATATTTTTCACTTTATTTCACTATAAATATCCAACAGCAAGGGACGTGATAATAATTTTTCATATGTCTACATACTACATCACACCCATACACAAAAAGATATACCACTTCGACCTAAATAGTTGCAATCGAAAAAAAAACGTGACTATCTGTTCAAACATGTCTTTATCGATAGATGGTGATGTTTTATATTTATAGTCCAGATCACACTTGTATTTAACAAAATACACCACTTCACATGCAACCACCTTAACTTGAATAGTCCCGACGGAGGACAAAATATACATTATGAAAAAAAAACTGTAAAGGCAAAAAGTATATGTCTATTTTCTCATAACTTAAACATTTAAGAAAGATGGTATAAAAAAACAATTTTTTTTACTAAAAAAATCAAATAGTTATTTTTTTTAGTACAATAGACGGAAACAAAATAACCAACAAAAACATAAGGACTAAAAAGAGTAAGAAAGAAAGCAGTCCACCCATGGGGGTGGTCTTCAAGTCACACAACTGAAAAATGAAATCGGGCTTAAACCTAGGTCTAGAGAAGGCTGAAAGACAGATTTACCATTAGGCTAGCTAATGATATTGATATTATGTCACTTATATATATATATATATATATATATATATATATATATATATATATATATATATATATATATATATTACAAAGAGCATAAAGTTAAGGGGAGATTGAGCCCTTGGGCCTATACTAAATCCGCCCCTAGTTTGGACTAACTTTTTAAGTGTTTAATTTTGAAAATAAGTTATTTTGAAAATAAGTTGAAGTGTTTGACAACCACTCAAAATAACTTTTGAAACACTTTCAAAGTTCATTTTAAACTGTTTTTTTTTATCAAAAGAGTTTAAATAAAAATGAAACTTTTTAAAAATATTTTTTCTTTTGTCGACCCAAACGAGCCTAGTCTCTATCGGAAAACATTTTATCAAAATTAAGTGTCAATTTTTAGGTTTAAATACTACTTTAGGTCCTTTTACTCTTGGTTTTGTTTCATTTTACTTCTTGTACTCTTAAAATGTTGGTCCCTATACTTTCAACTTTGGTTCATTTTGGTCAATGTACTTTCAGAATATTCATTTTAGTCCTTAGACTTTCCACTTTGATTCATTTTAGTTATTCAACTTAAAAAACGTGACCATTTTGATACCTTAAAAATGATGTAAAAATGAAAATGAATTGACCAAAATGGTCACTTTTTGAAAGTACAAGGATCAAAATGAACATTTTGAAAGTATAGAGATCAAAATGAACTAAGGTTAAAAGTATAGGGACCAAAATGAATCTTTTGAAAGTATAAGGACCAAAATAAACCAAAACAAAAAAATATAGGGACCAATATAGTATTTAAATCCAATTTTTATAGCTTATAAATAAATTTGATTTCCAATCCGTTTATCAATCTACACGTATAAAAATTTTCATTAAATCATATTAATATTCTTTAAGATGAGGATTAAATCATTACAAATTGTAAAATACATGACTAAATCTTTACTTATTAAAAGTTATAAACTAAATTGTTATAAATTAGAAACTAGACCGATGGAATTTGTTTAATTTATATATATATTATTTATATTTGTGAAAATATTTTAGAAAATAGCATTCTAACGCAAACCTTTACAGTGTTCATTGCCTCTCGAATCTCATTCTCAGGCAACAAAGCAAAGAGAGCGAAAAAAATTCTCTTTCGCACCGAAAAGGGGGCGGAGAGACTGTTCTTGAGGAGCTTTAATGGCGGAGAAACCCCAACCGGTGCGTGTTTTGTACTGTCCGGTCTGCAGTTTACCGGCGGAGTATTGCGAATTTGGACCTGATTTCGAAAAATGCAAGCCCTGGTTGATCCAAAATGCTCCCGACCTTTATCCCGATCTCCTCAAAGGTTATTTGCACTCCCAAACCCTAATCGCAAGTCTTAGTCCATATCTGAGTTTATCGATTATTTCTTTGTCTGTAGAGGCCAATGCGAAGGAAGCTGGTGAAGTTTCTAATCAACTGCAGTCGACCAGCATCTCATCTGCTGCTGGCGATGGAGCAACTTCTTCAGGTTAACTTGTCAAATTTGTTAATGTGCGCGTTTGAATCTATATGTGTATAGTTTTTGTTTTGTTGTAATTTTATGCTAGGTTCAGTTGATAAACTCACCACGGTGTTTATGTTCGCTTCATGATTTTGATTTTGGCTAATTCTATTTAGTTCGCTAAGAAGCCTATTTGGTATTGTAAATGAGTAGGGGCAGTGGATACTCTATTTCCTCTGCAGTATTGGGTTTTGGCGGTACTTATCTTGCACGTTTGAGACCCGGGGCCATTGAATAATCTTTTCCATGATTTGGTTGTGTGTGGAAAAGTAGAAAGAAGATGATTATCATTTTGTTTTCATTGTGGAAGTTGTTAGGATGTTAGGTACGTTTGGTCTGCCAAAGAGTTTTTGGGATCGATTAAATTGGTTGAGTTTGAGCAGATTTAACTTTGTGATCCAATCTGCCTAGAGTTAGCGTTTCTGATATTGGAACTTTGCGGATAGTCGGATATAGAAATTGAAGACCAGTATATTTATAATTAATTGATCCTAAAATATATTGTTTGATTTAGTCAGTGAAATTTCTTTCATCTCAAAGACATTGCAACAAGTTATTCCATTGAATGTTTTTCCCCCCTTTTCCAATTGGTTCACTTTCTTACCCCCCTTCTCAAGGTAACGTTTGATTTGGTTGTCTTATGTCTGACATCTTCTGATTTTATGGTATTTTAACTGACGTTTGCTTTTCCGTCATTGTTTAATTATAATTTTATATTTGTTTGGTCTCAACTTATGACTTATAGCTCTAGTAACTCTTTTCTCTTTTGGTGAAAAACTACAGCACCTAAGCAAGAGGAAGTGAAACGTCTTCCTGGTGGCAAGATAAAGAAAAAGGTAATTTAGTTATTAAATTCAGTCCTGTTGTCACTAATCAATAAAACATTAACATGATGGAACTAATTTGTTGGATGTACATGTAGGATAAGCAAGAAGTTGTTATTGAGAAGGTTACACGAAATAAGAGAAAGTGCATTACAACTGTAAAAGGGTTAGACCTTTTTGGTGAGCAATTCTTTGTTTTCTAGCCCTACTTGTCATTTCTTTACTGTAACATTAATTTCCAATAACAGTGTCTCTAATTGGATTTAGGAGTTAAACTAAGTGATGCTTCGAAGAAACTTGGGAAAAAGTTTGCTACTGGTGCCTCTGTGGTTAAGGTTATTAACTTCTGGTGCCATGACTTAAATATCTGTCTACTGTAGATGCCTCTCGATTTCTTATCATCTACCTAATGCTTCGTTTTAGGGGCCAACTGAGAAAGAGCAAATTGATGTTCAAGGGGACATATCCTATGACATCGTGGATTTCATTACCGAGACTTGGCGTGATGTAAGATACTATTCATTATTTTATTTATTTATTCATTATTTTTTTTGGATAACCAAGAGTTAGAGCTAGGCTCCCCTGTGCAATCGGGGAGAAAAGCATATACCAGCCTCTCATTGCCTCTGAACTTATTGCATCACTGTACTTGAATGTTGTTTGCTTATATCGTGGCTTACATTTCTGAATTTGGTTTGGTTATTTCTAATATGACCTGCTCATAAATTATAATGGATGTGGTTAGTTTTAAAAAACGTCAACACTTTCAACTTCTAGTGATAAAAATAAGGTTATGTACTTTTTGTTTTTTCTGAAACTACAATGTAAAAGGTCTATTTGTTCAATTATATTTCTCCATTATCTAGTGATTCTATAATTGTATCAATTTTGTGGCATATTATTTAACCAAAATAATAATAATAATAATAATAATAATGATAATAATAAACGAAGGAAACAGCTTTATTGATGTTTAGCATTGAATTTTGATGCAACTGTATTTGCCATCCCGAGTTCTTAGCATTCATTTGTCACCACAGTTCAATGATTTTAAACTATTGTTGTATGTACCGAGAGACATCCAGTTAAGGACTTCAATGTTGAATAGGTTTTTTTCTTTTTAAAAAAAGAATTAGTCCAAAACTTTTAGCTCAGAATATTCATATTCTGAGTTTAAGTTTTTAAAAAGGAATAGGTTCCAGCTGTACTAATATAGCTCTAATGATTATATTTAATGGTATTAATAAAAATGGTACAAGCAATCAGAGAGCCATGTACATTCCTATCAGGTGAAAGCCCTATCTTCTCATTAATTTGGTTCCTCAAATTCCCGTCGACTTGCCTCTAGGGTACAGTTCAATCGATAGTGCTGCATTATACCTAGTCCTTCCTAACCATAAAACAAACTGGGAAATCTTGGGTTTGCTACTAACTGATGCTGGTTAGTTATTCCCCCTATTCACTCCAATATAGGGAAGGGCTCATAGTATCAAGTAGTAACCTCCCATTTCTTAAGAGTAGCCAGTGATAGTTGTCAGTAAGGTCAAAGTTTCAGATATACCATCGTGATAATTTTCGGTAGGGTCAAAGTTTCAGATAGATTGTCGTGTCTCCCTGGTCTAAATCTATTGACTTAATTATTCTTATGCCCCTGCTTTTTGTTTTGTAGCTTGTAGCTTGTTCTTTCGACGTTTGATGAATCCCCCTCCCTCTATTGAGTTTTGATATGTTTTGTTTTTCCCCTTCTTGTGGGAGACGAAAATTCCAAAGAAGGTTACATTTTCCATTTGGCAGATCATCCATGAAAGAACTAATTATTTCGATCGACTTTTGATAAAGATGTCGACTTTGATTGGGCTGTTTTGTTGCTTCTTTGTCGGAGGGCGGAGGAAGATCTTGATCATATTCTTTGTAGTTGTGACCTTCCATGGATTGTTTGAAGTTATTATTTTTTTTTGGAGGTGTTTGGGTTTTTGTTTGCTACACAGATGTTGCTGGGTGATGATGGAGGAGTTTCTTCCCCATTCTCCTTTTTGGGAGAAGGGGAGTTTTTGTCGCATGTTGCAACGTTGTGAGGTCTGTCGGAGAAGAGGAGTAATAGGACCTTGAGAGGGGTTGAGAGGAGCCCTTGTTATATTAGGTTCTATGTTCCTCTTTAGGTGTCATTGACAAAGTCATTTTTGTAATTACTCTTCAGGTTTCATCTTGCTTGATTGAAATTCCTTTCTATAGTTGGGCTTGGTTTTTTGGATCTCCATTTATTATTTCTTCTTCTTTTTTCTTCTTTTTACTTATTTTTTTAAAGATGAAAATTTGGTTTTGCTGAAAATAATATCTGGGGTTCTAGTCAATCTTGTAGTCAATATCATATGTTTGCCCATTCAAATCAAATCAGACCCAGAATCTAAGATTGTGACTGCCTTCAGCTTCTAAACCTCCAACATTCAGTTTGGGGCAGAGAGTTGCTTATATTTGAATATCCGGCCATCAAGATTGTCCTTTTGAACATAGATACTCTAATCTTTCCTTTAGTGCACTGAGATTCAGGTATTCTCATCGAACGCTGCATGATTCCTTTGCTCCTTATCTGGAAGTGAGGGGCAGGTGTTGTCCCTCCCCTCACCTGCTACCTCAATTTTAAGTTGGTGACAAATTTCTCTATCACAAATAATTGCTCCATTTTGTCTGCCACACTTACACTCTTGATTATAGCTAGTGTCTTCGATAGGTCATCTTGTACTGAATTGAACTCATTTCCATCTCTCCTGGCAGTCTGGCACCAAATTGGCTTCAACCGAATCATCTGCCTATGTTTTATTGACCCCCGAGGACGTTATATTTAGGGCATGTTTGAAAGTGATTTTGAAAGGATTAGAATTACTTTTGTCATGTTTAAAATCGACTTAAAACATGCCTTTTATCATTGGAAACCAATTCAATGTTTGGTTTTACACTTTTAAATGCGATTTTTGCAATAAAAATTGATTTCGAAGGATTATAAACATGTTTGAAAGTGATTTTAAACATGACTATTACTCGCAAACATGTGCGTGGTTGTTTTGAGAGAAATGATACAAGAAATCCATGAGTCGTGTTCTATGTTACTTACGACTAATTTTAGATGTCCTGGTGTGCGCTTTGTTGTGAGGTATATGGGAGGAAAGAAATAATAATTTGAGCTTTTAGAGGGAGAGATTGGGAGTGTTTTGATGTTTGGTCCTTTTAGAGTGTTGATATAATATTAAATTTACCTTCGCCCATAAGCTTAAGGTTTTGGATCAATCTGTAATTTACCACATGGTATCAGAGCAGGAGGTCCTTTGTTCAAACCCCTAATTAATATTGATTTTCACTTGTTGGGTCTTCTACAAATTTCAAGCCTACAAGTGAAGAGGAATGTTGGAGGTCCTTTGTTCAAACCCCTAATTAATATTGATTTTCACTTGTTGGGTCTTCTACAAATTTCAAGCCTACAAGTGAAGAGGAATGTTAGAGTGTTAATATAATATTAGATTTACCTTCGCCCATAAGCTTAAGGTTTTGGGTTAATCGGTTGATTTAATAGGTCCTTTGTGAGATTGTGTCTCTCTTTGGGCATTGGTGATGAGTTCCTTTTGTAATCTTGGTCTTAATCTAAGAAGCACAAATACGGACAAGACACGATACGATAATATGCCAATTTAAAAAAAAAACTAGGACACAGACACGTTGGGATACACTCTTTATTATTATTATTTTTTTAGGACATATATAAATTTAACCTAAAATACTAATTGTACTCCATTAAAAAAAAAGCATAAAATCTCAAGTTAAATAACAATTGTACCAGATGAAATGTTTATGTTTCTTAATTCAGTTGTTTATCTTTGGTTTAAAAAATAAACTTTCCTTTTGTTTCTTTATTTTTTTTAATCTTTGTTTAATATATAATTGAGTTGAGCTTTAAATTTGAGTTCAACATAAAAGGTTGGACCATTTTCTCTTTAAAAAAAATTCCTAGGCATGTCCCAACTGTGTCCCACGTGTCTGAAATTAAAAATAAATGAAATAAAAATAGGACAGGGAAATTTGCATGTCAGACATGTTCGGAGCGTGTCTGACGCCAACACTCCCCCTAAAATGCAGTGTCTGTGCTTCATAGGTCTTACTTTGCTTGATTGTTGACCTTTTCTTTAGAGTGCTCTCTTTTGTGGGGATTTTTTTGTGGCCTTATATTCTTCCATTTTTTCCCAATGAAAATTGGTCTTTTATATATATAAAAAGAAAAAATTAATTTTAGATGTCTTGTGCTCCTCTGTTCTCTTCTCCCATTCCTTCGTTTTCCTACTAACTCTCAAATGTTCGATTCATATAACAAACTGGAGAGTTATTAGATTTTTAGCCTCGTGTATTGCATTTCTATGATCACATTCATGGCCCCATCTTACTAAAGGTCTTTTCTTGATGGGCTAATGATACACAACTGGATAGAAACTTCAGAGATTATTTACAAACATTCATGAGAAAGTTTCGTACAACTCAAACAGTTGAGAGGGTTGGACTCTCTCACACAAAATAAAGCAAAAAAGATGGTTTTCATAGACGTAACTACTCTACTTACTTACTTCCTCCTCTTTTGAGTGTTTTATAGACAATTTGTATCTACCATTTTCTTTTGGTATAAAACAGAACACTCTTTTGTTCATTATAGCATGTCTTGGTTAATCTCCAATTGGAGAGCTCTGTTATAGTTCACCAATAGATGTTTGGAGTTCTACTCTATTCTATCAATCAATAAAATTATTTCTTCTCAACAAAAAAGAAAAAAAAATACTTATACTAATCCAGAGACCACGCACAAACATATAACTTCTAATAACTGTCTAGATCCAACATGACATCAAACTTTCTGGTATAACTCTCCTATCATCGTTCAACTTCCTTCCTGATTGATGTTGTTGTCTTCCTTCTTGAAATTTGAGGTATATCAGCTAACTCATCTTGGGCTCCTCTATACTTCTGTAGCACTAGTATTAGTACTCCATATTGGTTCCCTGGAAGGCCCATCCTTTTTGTTCTAAGAACTTGTTGGATTTGAGTAGCTCATTTATCCCTCTTTAATGGAATGGTGCTATGTAGACCTTCTTTTAGTGCTAAAACCCAACTCAGGGTAAGAGGATTTTTCGATTGTACGTACACTTATCATTGGGTCTAGTGTGGTAGATTATATAGATTGAACTTTAATGTTGGTCTTTTAACCACAAAGTAGGTTTCAACTTGGTTATTTTCCATTTTGCCTTTTTCCCCAAGTCCTACAACTATCATTTACTTTTTATGGTCTTTTCCATCTCTTTTGGGTCTGGCATTGTCATGATGGATTGTGTCACTTCACTATGGAGTTTAGACAATTTAGCAAAAAACTAAATTAGAATTTAGAAATTAGAAACAACTAATTGTTCAGAGAAAATTAGAACAGATCAAGTAGGTCAGAGATGAACTAGCCATTTCATTAGTGATACATATAGCTCCACCTCCACTATAGATGTCTTCTTTTTGAACGCCACCTTCAACTTGAACTTCACTGTCTGAACCTAGTATTTTACGCATTTTGCAATAATGTACCAAGCAAAGTGAAAATTAAAGCAACTATTTATCTTTTATGTTCTAGTGTAAAAAATGGCCTTTATATTTGCTTTTATATTTCTGTCATTTTTTTCGCAATGAAAGCGGTTGTTTCAATAAAAATAAAATTTGCTTTCTTATGTTTGATGTCCGATGACATTGTTTTTTTGAAAAAGTTGTCAATGTTGCTTGATGTTTTCTAATGTTTGATCGCATTCTTCATTTCCTTGCTAATTGTACTGTTTATTGTTCCTTTTTCAAATTCCCCTTCTTCCCTCATCATTTATTTCTAATCATAATTATGTGGACATACATATATTTGGAAATTTTTAGGGGGAATCTCCTCCTAGAGAACTTGTTTGGGTATCATGTATGCTTATTAATCCATTGTTGCAACAGGTCCCAGAAACTGCAATTTTCTTCATCGAAGATGGGAAAAAGGTTCCTGCTGCTTGACAATGAAATCATGGCAAACAAATAATATGGACTTATGTGCATCCTTTTCCCTACTTGTGCGAGTCCTTTTAAGATTCCACAAGTAAGTGGCCATTACAGCTTTTTTTGTTAAAGTTCCAAAAACCTATGTATTGGATCACGAGACTTTTTGTCCCGCTTTCTTCAATCCTTGTAGCCTTTTCTCAGGAGATGACCTTGATTGATTTTGGCCTTTTTTTATTAAGAAAAAAAAAAAGAAGAAAAAAGAAAGTCTTGGTCAAACTCTGTTCTAACTTATGGGTGCTTTGTATAGAGGGCTATATCTTGATATTGTATTTTTTTTAATACACTTTACAGAAACAACTCCAGACACGTGTCTCTCCACAATTCCCCCCCACTTTTTCTCAGTGCAAACTGTTAATGTCTCTTTGCATATTGGAATTTGTCAAAGCATTGTTTTCAGGAACAGTAGAATTTGACAGCATTTATGATGAAATTTTGCTTTGTGGGTAAAGGGGAGTGTAACAATAGAAATTCAACAAAACAAATTATGGTTGAACTTGAAGTTAGAAACTGATTCGCTAATTGTGGCAATATATTGTGTGCATAAGAACCTAATATGTTGATATTCAATAAGTTGCTTTGCTTAGCCTTTTAGCATATAGATGGAGCAGCACTATGGAGATGCTGCTGCTGCTGCTGAACAACAACTTTAAACCCCATCTGATTAAGACACATTGCGTGGTCAAAAACCAAGATAAACTTTTGAAAAGAGAAAAAAGGGAAAAACCTTCTTTTAAGGTAGGATGTTGAGAAAGTCAATACCAAGGTGAGGGTCATTTTTTGTAATGCCATGATTTGATAGGAAAGTGCATGTCTGCGGATGTTGTCTTTTCTTGTTACCACAGCACAATCAAAACTACTTTTATGTGGGCAACTTTGTTGTCAATTAGGATAAGAAAAAAGAGAATAGAAATAGAATAGAATTTAGAAAGCTGACTTGTCTGAGCGCTTTTGCGTGCGTGTGTGTGGATTTGTGTTATTAGGCAGGCGGACGGTGCGCTGATGGATGGTCGGCCTGCTTGTGGTTGGTACTAGAAGCTACAGAGTTGGCATTGCATTGGCACAACTTCAACCACAACCACAAGTCAGGTTATTATTATTATTATTATTATTATTATTATACTTAATTATTTTTAGTGTGTGTGATTTTTTAAGTGCCCTTCTTTTCTCTTGCCCTTTGCTTTGCTTGCTATACCTTTACCTTTTGCTACTTCCCTACCGAAAGTGTTTTGAATTAGCGTACTTTGTGTTTTGTTTGGACCTTAAGAAACTGGATTAGGTCTCCCATTAAACTAATGGGCCTCTAAATTAAATATCCAATATCATCCTTAATCCTTTCTTTAGGTAGCTTCTCAAGTAGGTGGGGTTTGTTAATATATAAGTTGATTTAAGATTAAATTATTGTTTTATTAACATATTTTGACTCGCGCATATCCTATTTTTATGTTGCTTGATACTCTAAAATTCTATTTGCTTGTCAATAGAATTTAGGGAGATGATTAGGTGCAGTTTTGACTACAATTATCTTCCTGCAACTCATTCATTTATCACATGATAAGAAAATAATAATTTAGTTTTTTTATAAAAGTCAAAATTTCTTATCACACGACAGTTTTTAATTGGACAAATGGTAGGCTACACAAAGATGGGTGTAGTCTCGCCATACCCAAGTATTTTTCTAGATTTTATTTGTTTCTATTAGCCTGCTATGTGTTTAAATATGTTAATAAAATAATAATTCAATGGCATGCATGCTTTTTGTCAAGGCTAAAATACAATAAGTTGCCTTGAATTTTTCAATTATTTAATAGATCTCCTTAATCATTTAAAAATTGCTATATTATCTTTGACCTTTTATAAAGATTTCAAAACTGCCATTGGAGTACAATTTTGTTAGATTGTTGGACAAAAAAAATAGAACTCGTGACGAAGGCCCATTGGAATCAGAACATAGTCACATTATCTACCTATTGTCTAAAGGATTCCTACTTGGAATAGTAAGTTTGAAACATTTTGCCCTTTGTTTAATGATTTTTTTTTTTTTTTGGAGAAATTTTCACAGAGAAAAAATGTCAAACTATTTACAAAAAAATAGCAAAAAAAAAAAAAATACGGATAGATATTGATAGACTTCTATCAGCATCTATCAGTGAACATCTATCATTTCTATTATTGATAGACCTTGATAGATTTCTATCAGCGTCTATCACAACTATCTAAAAATTTTGTTATTGTGTAAATAGTTTTTCTTATTTTTCTATTTTTAAAAATTTTCTATTTTTTTTCCCTTGACGGGCTTAGAGATTTTGTTTGTTTGGTTTGTTTTAAAGTTAGAAACGATAAATTTAAAAGAACAAGGACACAGTTGAAAACGATCTAATCTTTTAGGGACTATTTGGTATATTTAGTCTTTTAATCATTACATTTTTGGCTCTTTTGATTGAAAGAAAAGTTTGCATAATTGGTACTTCATTTCCTTCTAATTTTCTCTCTGATCTCCTTTTTCTTTTGTATTTCATTTCAATACTCTAAAATATTTTGTTACCGTCATCTGAGATTGGATTTGAAAAACATAATCTGATTGGACGGTGACTTCTTTTCCATTTATTTATTGTTTGAATAATATGATCTGATTGGATCATCAAAATCTGGTTTTAGATGAACCAGGATAGTTAATGTTATAAGAAATTTAATATTAGTATCATTTGAACTCCACAAAAAGAAAAAAAAAATATCACTTCTCAAATTGACATCATATGGCATTTCATTTTCAAAAATTAAATGTCATTCTCATAAAATCTCGAAATCCTACAGTAAAATCCTTAAGGAAAGATTTTACTGTTGTGTTGAATTTTTGGTATATTATTTTTTCCCTTTTGTATTTGTGTATATTGGGGTTGGGGGACTTAGCATTACATTTTCTAATCGGATTATAATTCTATATGCTTGATTGAGACATTATTATTATTATTATTATTATTTTTAAAGACTCCTAAACAATTTTAATATTACCTTAGAAACAACCTTGATTGTGTTGCTAAAATAATTAGAAGACCTTGCATAGTAAAAACTGCCAACTAATTAGCATCGGTATGACAACAATCTTATATATATTTTTTAATTAGAACTACCTTTAATTATTTTTAATAAAATAAAAAAAAGAGTTGACAATATGGAGTAAGAGATTTAAAACTTAGTATCTTAGTCGATGATATATGCATTAACCATTTTTGAATTTTACTTGTGTTTGTAGCTATTTATTTATTAATATGTACATGTAAAAATGGGCTGCGAAGTCGTAATTCTACTCCTCACCCCAGTCAACTTTATTAGCCAATATGACATAGGTTATCGTTGAATTTTCTTATATTCATTCAAACAATCTTGATATTTCGTAATTTTATAAACTTTTAGAAGAGACCACTTGGTAAAAGAACATAAAAGGCAAACATATTGATATAGGATAAATGGGGGAAAAAAAAGTAGATAAAATAATATATAAAGAAAAAGGGTAGCTATCTAATCTTGTCGTCTAATTTGAGAGCACTAGCTTAGGCTTTATGATCTCGAGATACTTCGAACAAATTTAAATCCCTTCAAACTCAAAATCTTATTATGCTCATAGTTGACTCTAAGTTTAAGTGATTTCCAACATCAAAAGCAAAGGTGGAAGGTTGTAAAATAATTTGAGTAACCCAAATCAATAAACTACTTTTTAATTAAAAGTTGATAGAGTTTATCTTCTATTGATTATATATTAGTTGCTTAAATCAAGAAAATGATTTCATATCAAAATCTTATAAGAAATAGCTCTTATTTAGAAAAAAAAAAAAAAAAAACCGTGTGTTGTTAAGACAACACTAAAAGAAGGAAGAATTAGAACGTTATACCAATATTTTAAGATAGGAAACAATTTTTTTTTCTATTTAATTTTTAAGTTTTGGATCTAGTTTTTATTAAGTCTATAAGTTTCAAAACGTTACACATTTAATTCTTAAGTTTAGAATTTGGTTTCAATTTAGTTTATAAGTTTTAAAATGTTATAACTTGAGATTTACGCTTTGTTTTAATTTAATCTTCAGGTTTTGAGATTTATACTTTTAACTTCAGTTTTTTTATTAAGTACCCACTTTCAGTCATTGACGTTAATGTATTAATTAATTTAAACTAATTATGAATTTTAATTTTAATAGTGTTGGAAAATAATGAAACGTAAGTAATTATAATTTTTTTTAAAAAATTAATTAATAGACATTAATAGTGTAAATTTTGAAACATAGGAACGAAACAAAATTCAAATCTCGTAAAATTCTAACCTTTTGAAACTTAAAAGACTATTAAAACCAAATTTAAAACTTAAGGACTAAATGTGAGGTATTTTGAAACCTAAAACGAAATACAAACTAAAAGACATTTGAAGACAATAAGTTGTTAGAAAAATTCAAGTCTAGATTAAAGGTGACAGTTAGCTAATTCATTATTTTCTTCCATAAGAGAAAACCAAATTTGACAAAAAGAGTTTTTTTTTTGGGACAAAAAAGAGTTATTATTACTTGTGTGATTTTTGTTATATATATAATTTATTTATTTTTATTAGGACAAGATAAAATTATGCATGCATTTTTGTAGAGGTAGAGAGAGAGAGAGAGTTGACAATTGAAATGGGAACACTAAAAAATTTAATTATATGTTCAAAACATAGTGTAAACTAAACAAATCATATTCAATTGTATGACTACAGCAAAACCATTGACATCTTTTGGAGAGAAATAAAAATAAAAATAAAAATAAAAACAAAAGGTTAACAAAGAAAAAGCCTCCCTGAAAATCAAAACAAATCTTTGAAAAAATCATCCAAATTAATATGTCCAAAATATATTTCTTGTTGAATCTCAAGTCCTCCAAAAGAAACAAAAATAAAATAAAATAAAATAAAATAAAAATAGTAAATATAATTTTCCACAAGTAATGTATTATCTAAATTAGCCATATATAAATTTTATCAACAAGATTCGTAAGCTATTTAAGATATTATCCAGAATTAATTTTTTTTCTTTATTTATCCAATAAATTTCCCAAAATAAATATTGAATAAAGTATATGACATTTGAAATCATGCTCTTCAAAATTTTAATTTATTAAACCGTTACGCTTAGTCATTAACACGTTTGAAATCACGTCTCGAATAATTTTGTTTACCAAAATTAACGCATTAACTTCCACCAGAAAAAAAAATGAAAATAAAAAAACTCTAAAGAGAACTTTAATACTCTTTTTTGTCACATACCATTTAAAAATATCAAAGAAAAAAATGTATTGAACAGCAATTACTAATTATACTCGCATACCATTTGAAAACTTTATAATATAATATTTAATTTAATTTAATAAGTTACCCATTATATTTAGAAGTCAATTCTACGTTGCCAATACATTCATTCTCCACACACATTCATAAATTTTTTAATTTTTTTTTTTTTTTTAGATTTAATGGTTTCTCTCTCTCTCTCTCTCTATAAATATACATTGTTTTATATTCTTCTTTCTTCATCTTATACTTTTCTTCAATTAAAAAAAAATGGAAGCTCCTAAACTTTTTCTTCTCATAATTTTCACTTGTTTTCTTTTCCTTCAAAACGCACCGTTTTTTGCAGTGGCTCTCAATTTAGCTCTTCCAAAAGCAATCTTAGAGAAGCTTAAAAATGACCCTCAAACCATTGGCTTAGCTTCCACAGATTATGGCCGGATTGTTCAAGAGAACCCTTATGGCGTTTTCTTTCCGGGGACCGGTCACGACATCGCCGGGCTGATCCGGTTCACGTATGGTAGCTCGGTACCGTTGGATATTGCTGCCCGGGGTCAAGGCCATTGTGTCCGGGGACAAGCCTTGGTGGAAAATGGAGTCGTCGTAAACATGACGTCGCTCGGTGGTTTCGGACAAAAGGCAAGTAGAATTGTGGTGTCGAAAACGTCACCGTTGGGTCCGTACGCTGACGTTGGTGCCGAGCAGCTTTGGATCGATGTGTTACATGCGACAATGCAGAAGGGATTTAGCCCCGTCTCGTGGACGGATTATTTGCGTATCACCGTCGGCGGGACATTGTCCAATGCTGGAATTAGCGGCCAAACGTTTCGGTTCGGTCCTCAAATCAACAATGTTCACGAACTTGACGTTGTAACTGGTCTCTCTCTCAACTCTTTTACAATTTTATATGAAAGTTTAGTTGAACACAATTATATATGCAAATGGGAGATTCAAATCATCATCTTATAAACGTCTTATTTACTAAACAATCTTTGAATTTTCATTTTAAATGTAACTACATATCAAAAACCAAAACCTTTTAATCACCTTATATACATTTCTGTCATTACCATGCATGATCAAGTAATTTAATGATTTGTACAACTACTTTATGAAGAAAAAAGAGAAAAAACAAAAACTCATTTTGATCAAAGGGGTGAAAGTTTATATATAGGATTAAATAAGTTTTGATTTTTTTTTCTTTTTTTATAATATGGGGAGAGGGGATTGAACATCTAACTTCAAGGTTGACAATACATTTTCATGCCAATTTTCATTTGAATTATGCTCATTTTGATAAAAATAAAATTGAATTATGTTAAATTTTAAGTAAATAAAGATTTTGTTGTGTTTAGGTCGATTTTTTTTAGATTATTATTGTATGAAAAAGGATAAAGAATGAGTTATATGAATAATGCCCTTTGGAGATGTTGTATGATGATATTGTCTTTTGACGATGATTTCACTAAAGACAACTTATCATAACTTGTTAACCTCTTTTTCTCCTATCAAATTTAGTCTTTTGCATGACTGCCACGTGTCGTTTTATATATATATATATATATATATATATATATCTAATAATTTCTCGTATAAATGATTCTGTAGGATCGAAACAATAATATGAAAAAATAAAAATAAAAATATGTTAATCATAATTAATAATTATTTTTGTTTAAATGACAGGAAAAGGAGAATTGTTAACTTGCTCTCCTGCCAACAATCCCGAACTCTTTTACTCCGTTCTCGGCGGTTTGGGTCAGTTCGGCATAATAACCCGAGCTAGAATCGCTCTCGCTCCCACGCCTATAAGGGTCTCTCTCTTTCTCTTTGATTAATTTAGTCAAAAAAAAAAAAAAGAAAAAAGAAAAAAAAAAGAAAAAAACTAATATTTCATTGATTATTAGCTTACAATATTGAAACATAATTAATGCATTAATCAGGCCTTAGCCGGCTAAACCCTAAAAAAATTGGTATTAATTATTGAATTAAATGACGTTGTAAAATCAAATTTTTATTCAATCTTTAAACTTCCTCTACAGATTTTTCTTTTTTCCTATATATATATATATATATATATATATATATATATATATATATATATAACGACCTTACGTACACTTAACGGTTTCTTTGACTTTTTGAATGGAATTTATTTTATTTTATTATTATTTTTTTGGACAAGATTTTCTGTGGATTAAGGTTAATAAGATTGTATTTGCTGACATGTATTTTGTTTTTGTTTTTTTCCCCTAAAAATAAGGTTAAATGGGTTCGGATGCTTTACACCAATTTCTCTTCATTTACAAGTGATCAAGAAATTTTGATATCAAAATCCAACGGTCCAGATTACGTTGAAGGTTTGCTTTTGCTACACTTGAACACACCTGATAATTCTTCATTCTACCCTCTCGCCGACCAGCCCAAAATATCCTCACTTGTCTCTCAATACGGCATCGTTTACGTCCTTGAAGTTGTCAAATATTATGATCAACAATCTTCTTCTTCCATTGACCAGGTTCGTCTTTTTTTAATTACCATAAATTACCAGTGTGTTTAGTTTAATTTTTTAAGTGTTTAATTTTAAAAATAAGTCATTTTTTGAAGTGTTTAACAACCAAACAAAATAACTTTTGAAATACTTTCAACTTTTATTTTATACGATTTTTTAAAAAATCAAAACTAGGGGTGTTCAGAAAACTCGATTACCCAAAAATCCAATCTAACCTAAATAAATGAAAAATTTATGGGTTGGGTTGATTCATCGCTTTACTTAAAATAACCAAAACCTACCCGAACTTATTATTCATTATTTTTTACATATATTTATTTTTATTTTATTTTATTTCGTTTTGGTTAATTTTTTCTCCAACAACTCTTAAATTATTTTTTTAGCACTTTAGAAGAAAATTTTATAATATGAATTGAAATCATAGTATTAAATTTCCATCGATATGTCAATATTTCCATATATTTCCACGTTTCCATGGGTTCAATATCGATATGAGGGGTAAATTGATATTTCCATTATATCATAGAAAAATCCACGAAACACAAAAAATAAGCATCGAAATACCACAAATTTAAACATAATATAAATAGTAGACATGTTTACTTATTTGAAAATAATAAAATGTATATTTACTAATTTAAATTTATTTTTAAAAATTTTTCTAGAAATATCCATCGAAATCGTTATTTTATCGAAATTTCCATAAAATTAAGACCTCGATATTTCCATCGACATCGATATTTTAAACCTTGATTGAAATTGAGTTATTAATCTTAATTCAATATATGAAAATAATTAAATACAATTTTTACATATTAACATATTGCTTATTTTTAGAACAAACATTTAAATAAATGACCCCACTAAATTCGAACCAACCTAACCCACATGTTTTATGGTTGAGTTTGGTTCATTATTTTTTAATAAGGGCCATTTAGGTTAAAAAAATTACAATTCTAACAATTAAGTTAGGTCTAAAAAATGCTTCTAACCCAACCCAATCCAACCAACGAACACTTCTAATCAAAAGAGTTTTAAAAGAATAATTTTTTTTTGAAAAACACTTTTTTCTCTAGTCAATCCAAATATGCTCTATATGGACTCAAATAACCTTTTTTTTTTTTTTCATACCACAGGAAGTCGAGAAATTGTTGAGAGGATTGAGCTTTGAAGCGGGGATGAAGTTCATTAAAGATGCTTCTTATGAAGAGTTCTTAGATCGAGTTCACACCGACGAGTTAGCTTTACGAGCTTTAGGGTTATGGGATGTTTCTCATCCATGGTTGAATCTTTTCGTTCCAAAGTCAAGAATTGTTGATTTTGATTCAGGTGTTTTTAGAGGCATTATTCAAAAGCGTAATCTCACTTCTGGTGTCTTCCTCTTCTATCCCATGTTTAAAAACAAGTAAGTTCTCATTTAATCTCACAATTTTTATAAGATATATAATTTACTTTTCTAATCGCCAATTGATTTTGAGTAGGAGTGAGCATGACCAACTAAACAATCGAGCCAACTGACCAAAATTGGTCGAATAGGAGGGACTTGGTTGGTGTTGATTTGGGAAAAATCCAAATTAAAAACTTAAAAATAAAACCGATCAGATCTGATCGACCAATGGCCAGTTTGCATTCCTCAACGATTGAGGTCGGTTTGAACATTTACTAAATTGACCATAGTTGGTTTAGTGGCAGTTTGGTCGAAAAACTGACTTTGGCCGACTACTGCACACCCCTAGTTTTGAGATAGAACCCTATGTTATCTAATATGATATCATAGCCCATGAAACTCAAACAAACATTTGATTCAAAAATAAAAATTGGGATCCCATCCAAGAATGATGATCTCAAAGAGGTGCTATCTCGAGGAAATTGAAAAAAATTAAGAGACCTCTCATTGTCAATTTGTTTTGCGATAAAATTTTATTGTATCTAATAATTACAATATATTTAGTCAAATAAGATAAGATGTTTTCTTGTTTTGATAGCATGTTAAAAGAATGTTTAATCATTTATTCATATTCTTAACGAGAAGCGTACGAGTCACATATCACAGTTTCTTATACCGTTTTTGAACGAGGAACTTTTTGTAGGTGGGACGAGCGGACCTCCGCCGTAATACCAGACGAGGACGTGTTCTACGCGGCGGGGTTCCTATTTTCGAGTGGATTGAAAGATTGGGAAACATTTGATGTTCATAATAGAGACATTTTAAAGTTTTGTGAAGAAGCTGGAATTGAAGTGAAACAATATCTTCCACATTTTGAAACTCAAAAAGATTGGATTAATCATTTTGGCCGGAAATGGAGTGTTTTCCGGCAAAGGAAGGCCATGTTTGACCCTAAAAAATTGCTATCTCCTGGACAGAAAATTTTCAATTAGTTCAAATTAAAATAAATTCAAACTAATAATTTCTTGTACTCCTTAATCATACATTTTATTTTAATAATCTTTCAACCCTTTTTTTTGTATGTACATTGTACTAATTAATTTGCCTTAATTTTTAGTTAGAAAATTTTAATTAAATTTTACATTTAATTTCTGTAAAATGTAGTAATAACTAATTAATTTGGATGCCAAGTATGGATTTTAAGATAATATGTTTTTTTTAATGAATTAGTTAAATGTATGATTTTTGTACTTAATTAGAATTAAATTTAGGATCCAACGGAAATCCACTCATTCGATTACACCAACAAAAAAAAAAAGTACAAAACGTTAACCGAGTTCAAATCCCTTCCTAGGGTATTTGTAATCTTTTAGGGATAATAACAAAGTGTATAACAACATTCTAAAAAAATTACAAATATAGCAAAGTCTATCAATGATATACTTTTATCGCTGATAGACTCTTATAGTCTATTAGTGATAGACCACTTAGACCATAAAACTGATAGAAGTCTATCTCTGATAGATTTTGCTATATTTGCAATTTTTTAAAAATGTTGTTATATATACTAATATTTTAAATTTAATTGCTATATTTGCAACTGTCCTAAATTCATATGATACAATAGTTTTTTTAAAATTTTTTTTTTTTTTGGGAGTAAAATAATCTCCTGTCTAGAATATAGAAAGCTAACGTATTTCTAGAAAATTTAATATTTTTTATTTAATCATTTAATGACTTGAATATTTGTTTTGAATGGTAGTAACCATGAATATAAAATAATAAAGCTCCTATAACATTTTACTCATATGATCAAACAACATAATTTAAGAGTTTTTATTTTTATTTATTTTTTATATTTTTAATACAGATCCCATTAATTAATTTTAATTCATACCATAGCTCTCTTATTTATCCTATAATATACACGTTGACAAATATAACTAAGTTATCTTCAAAAGACTTAAGAATAAATATATATAACCTGAATTTGATTGACTTTTTATTAATTAAATTGTGTTGTTTTTTTTTTAAAAAAAAAAAAATTGATATATAAAACTAGAGTTTTTCTCAGTTTTACTGATTTTAATATATATTCTTACGAAAACACATTCATTTTTATAATCTGCTCAGCTTTGCTTACATATGATTATTTTGTACTAATTATTTTTGGCAAAGGCTAATTATTTTTTGTACTAATTATTCACATTAAATTGCCAATACTACAATTAAGAGAATATTAAAGTTTGATAATCCCGTCTATAGTTGTGCATCTGTGAAGAATATGAATTTCTAGTTAGTGGGCCGGGCCAAGCCCAAACTATTTGAAACGTAGCCCAAACCTTTTTTTTGAGTCCCCCCCTTTAAATAATTAAAAGATTTTAAATTTACATCTCGGGTTAGAAAATATATAAATATATTATATACTTGATTAAAATGAGTCCATAAACTTTTATTAAATTTTAAATTTAGCATTTCCTTTATGAATTTTGAAAATATATTCCCATGACTTTTTTAATACAAATTATTATTATTATATGTAATCAGTTTTGATAAAAATCAACTTTGGATGTTTAAATTTAAGATTTATCAAAAGTACAATAGAAAATATTTAGACTAAAATCAAATGAAACTCAAAGTACACAAAAAGTAAAATGATATTTTAACCTTAAAATTAATCTATCGTTAAATATGACAACAATTATTAAACATCCTTGTCAAACAAATTTAATGTAAGAAGCACCCATAAGTCGCTCCTCAGATAGTCATTTATTTGTCTAACTTTTATATAGGTCAACTTTATTTCACCGGACACATTGCCTATCCTACACAGCTCAACCACAGTTCACACTATTGACTGTATATTTTAAGGCTCATTATTTCTTTGTTCAACACACGAGAATTCTATAGACATGACTAAGTCAAGAGCATATCTATGATAATATAAATTGTTAAGACAAAATACTCTACATATCTCTACAATTGTATACAATATTATCTAACTTTGGAACATAAGCCCGCATGACTTTGATAGTTGTGTCTCACTTAAATAATTAACTACGACCATTCTCTTATCTAGCTAATGTAGAATTTTATTTGCGTTGACAATAGTTGAAAATAATGTAAAAGGAGTGATGGAGAAATCAACGAGAAAAAAAGACATTTCTCAAATTTGTCTTGAAATTTATACCCTACATGTATAGACATTATCAAAACCAAATGTTGCTACATCATTTTCATTTCAATAGTTTGTCTAATTCAAAACAAAAATGGAAAGTGAGTAAAGTAGGTATAGTAAATCCAAAGAAAATATAAAAGGAATGTGAATGCATGAAGGCTAGGACAACTACTCTTTAGATCTTATCCTTTAACAAACCTCAATTGTAGGAAGTTCTTCTATCCACATCAACATCTTCATCACATCAACTAGTAGTTGCATGGATTAAGACAATTATTACAACAACAATAATAATTGTTGATACTAAAATCTAGACAAGAAAAAAAAAATACACTTGACCTACTTCACATGATAATAACGAAAAATTTATAAATCAGGAAACAACGCGTGACTTGCAAAATAGAAAAATCTGCACATTGGTGTGGTGTTTTACCACACACGCTCTGATATTTTAGTCAAAAAGTATATATATGTAGAAGTAAAGAGTTTGAGTTTTAGAATGAACTTACTTCTCCCTGAAGCTATCATGATGTATTTATAGGCGTAGTTAACATAGGTCTCTTCTAATAAGGTTTCAGAGTTACGTTGGAGTTATCCTTTGATTCACTAGGCTGGAGCATGTGAGTGGCGTGCTCTATTTGGTATATTGCTAGAGTCGGTTGAGGCCTAACACCTTCTCTTAGCTATATTTTGGGCCTAAGATGATCTCTTGGATTGAGGCATGCCCCATTAAATACTTTGTGAGGCAAGGCTGAGGTCGAGTATACTAGATTAAGCCAACCTCCTTTTTTAGGTCTATTTTGGTCTTAAGTTGCTAGCTCAAATTTTGCTATCTTCTTAACTTTGTTGTTTCTATTTTTGGTGGATGTCGATTATGCTTTTGGACCAAAATCACCCATAACAATAATAAACACAATTATATTGGAAATATTATTCCATGGGGAAAAAAAATAAGAGGATAAAAGAATATAGAGTTATACATATATAATTTTTGTTTAGGGAGAAAACAAAGGGGTGAAATATGTAGAATTATGTATAAAAGAAAATAAAAGGAAAAAGACAAAGGAAAAGATAAGTGGAAGAGAAAAAAAAAGATAAATTAAAAAAAGGGTCATATATATATATATATAATAGTAATTTTAGAAGATTAGTGGTGAAATGCAATTAAATGCAAAACAAAGTCACATGGAATGTTATAGGATGATTGATATGCCATTAATATAAAGAAACATCATATCTTTGTCTTCCACATTTCATATCTTTTTATTCAAACTTCATATCTATCTCTCTAAATAAAAATCTTGTAACAACAACTTCATGGGAGATATGAATATTTTGAATTAAACCAAAAATAAAACCAAGTAGGGGCGATATTAGTTAGAACTCAAAATGAATATTATTTGATACGTTTGAGTAATCATTTAATTTTTAGTTTTTAGTTTTTGAAAATTTTAAATACATTATCTCTCAATTTTTTAATGTGATTTTCATATTTCTTAGGTAAAAAAGTTGAAATCTAACCCAAATTCTATTTTTAAAAAAATTATTTATTTTAGTTTTCGAAACTTGATCTAATTTTTATAACATTGGTAGAAAGTAAATAATATAGTATTAAATTTAGAGTTGTTTTCAAATATAGAAGAATGAACCAAACTATTTACAAATATAGAAAAATTTTACTGTTTATCAACAATAGGCCGCGATAGAATTCTATCACTTGGACGATAGATGTCTATCGATTTCTATCACAGATAGACAGTGAAATTTTTCTATATTTGTAAATAGTTTGATATTTTCTTATTTACAATAATTTTCCTTAAATTTAAGAGGCGGAATGAGTGTTTATAGATTCCATTTTCGAAAACTTAAAAAAAAAAACTAATAATTTAGCAAATGGGCCATTACATTGTAAATTGTTAAAAAGAAAGTTATTGCTTTAATAGAATTAAAATAAATTATTTTTCAAATCCCAATTAAAAATTCATTTTGCCTAGTCTTTGGGATTCCAATCAAGTAAAATTGACTATATGTAGAACTTATGATCTTAAATAGAAGTACTAAAGAAATTTATGTCCCTTACACCTTTTTCAAAAGAAAATCTCATTCTTTAAAATGAAATATTCTACTTTTGATTTGGTGTGGACTTACAAGTAACAAATTTGTGGTAGATTCTTAAGAGAGAGGGATAACTACTCATCTTCTCCTCTTATTTAATTATTTAATAAATTTTTTTAGTTTAATTATAAATTGAGAATTGAATCATCAACGTTTGAGGATTAACTGTATCCACCAAACTTAATTCGAATTCATGATTCAAATATTTGTAGACATGTTGATATATCTGTTGTTATATGTGTAAATAGAAGGGTTCAGTATAGATATTAAAGATTCATTAATATCTGATATATCTAATGCTTGTAAAACATAAAACATGTCATTTATTTTGTTTGATATGAATTAAAATGCCAATAACACTATTCATAATTTAGTTTGAGAGCAAAAATAATTTAATTGTTAATCTAAATTTTTTTTATAAATTTTTTAACTTACGGAAATATCCTTCCATATAAATATATTTTTTCTAGGTTTAAATACTATAACCTCAATCCTTGTACGGTTGGTTTTTGTTCCTCTACTTTCAAAATATTTATATTGGCTCCTATACTTTCAACTTTGGTTCATTTTGGTCCCTATACTTTAAAAATGTTCATTTTGATTCTTGTACTTTCAACTTTAGTTCATTTTGGTCTTTGAACTTTAAAAAAAGCGACCATTTTTAACCATTAAAAATGAAAATGAAGGAACCAAAACAACAACTTTTTAAAAGTATAAGGATCAAAATGAACCAAAGTTAAAAGTACAAGGACTAAAATGATCATTTTTAATGTATAAGGACCAAAATGAACTAAAGTGAAAGTATAATACCAAAACGAACAATTTGAAAGTATAAGGACCAAAATGAACCAAAACCAGAAATATAGAGGCTAAAGTAGTATCTAAACATTTTTTCTATTACTATATACGTAAAATTGAAATTTCAGCATCAATATCGACATCTATATTTTTATCCTCGATTCAAATTCACCATATTCTTTGACAATTCATCTTGAATGAAAGATTATTGCATTATTATCTTTTAAAAGATTTTATAATTTCACCCCTAAACTCTTTTCAAATTGACATATTCTACCAATAGATAAGAATATGAATAGAGAAAGGGCATGCGTGAGAAGATTCTCTCCCTCTTTTTTTTTCTTAAAGAAAAATTGCATTTAAAGATTCATTGCATATAAATCATAGTATTTAGTAATTAATTAATGTAAAACAAATTTATTATGTTTGATCCAAAAAGGTTGATTTTGCAAACCCTTAATAGAATCATATAGATTTTTTGCCGGCCTTTTTTCTTCAAACCTTTTTTACTGGCATCCACCAAAATATCCATAATCATCATTAAAACCCTAATTATACATATAAATTTTAATTTATTTTTCAATGCAATAATTAATTATTTCATTAAGATTGGTCCCTCTAAATCTAAATCTATGCTTCTTTTTCTCCTTCTATTCATTATATATAATTGAAATTCGAAAGTTAGCCAAAAATATTAAATATTTATTTCATTATTTCCAAAGTTAAAATCCTTATTGACTTTGTACATGTTCACATCTAGAGAATAATATGGCTGCATCCCACTTATAAGTTATGTCCAAACATATTATATTTTAATCCCTTTAGTTAAAAAATATTTTTACTCCCTAAACTTTTATAAAAATTACAATTTAGTCCTTGAACTTTAATTAGTTTCACGTTGCAATTTATAACGATTTAGGGTGTGTTTGGAATATATTTTCAAGTGTTTAATTTAAAAAAATAAGTCCTTTTGAAAAAAAATTGGATTGTTTGAAAACCATCCAAAATAGATTTTTGAAGTGTATTTTAAATAGTTTTTTTTTTTTTTATCAAAATAGTTTAAATAAAAATGAGTTTCTTTGAAAAAAAAAAAAACTTTTTTCTCAAGTCAATCCAAACATGCCCTTAGTTCCTATGGTGAAATTTTTCATCAAAATTAATGGTTAAATTTTATTTCATAACGACTTATAAGTCTTTATAGTTTATAAATAAATTCCATTCTCTATCAGTTTATCAATCTACACGTGTAAGAATTTTCGTCAAATGATACTAATATTTTTCATGATTGAGACTAAATCGTTACAAATTGTAAAGTGCACAGGGACTAAATTGTAATAAATTTAATAGTTCAAAGACTAAATCGTTATCAACTAAAGTTTAAGAACCAAATTGTTACTTTCATGAAAGTTTTGAGACTAAAAGCGTTTTTTATTAGTTCAAATTTTCCTAGAGTAATTCTATATAGGGTTTTGTCAATTTTCTTCTAGTCTTACTTGGCTTTTGAACATTCGTGGGTGAAAGTGTTCATAAATGTTAGAATGGGATGACCTGAGTTATTCTTTGCAATTTGATTCAAGACAGTAGAGGTAAGTGTTTGTTTCTTTAGGTTTAGGTGTTTTTTTTTCCAGCTTTATAATTTCTAGTTTTTTTTTTTCAGTCACAGACTTTGATCTCTCTGTAAATTTATTTATTGTAATTTTGCTTAGTTAAAAGTTGAAAATATATATATATTTATTTATTTATTTATAATATGTAGGGTGGGAAATCGAATCTCTAACTTCGAAGTTGATAATACAAGCACTATGTCAGTTCTATACTTAAAATCTTCTCCAAAATTTAATAACATGACTATAATTCTACCGTCAATATATGAAAAAAGATTTAAAATTATAATATTTTGGTCTCAGTTGGTAAAATGATCATGGAATTTGTTGTGATGTCAAAATTCAAATACGAAAAAAAACCAGATCTTAACGGTAATTTTATTAGAGAGGGGTAGAATGTGACCTGTAAAAGAGGAAGGTTTGCATACTGGTGTAGTACTAGCTTGACATAGACACTTGAATGTTTAAATTAGAGAGTGAAAAAATATAGAAAGCTAAGGAGTTTGAGGGAAAACTCTAGTACTATGGGAGTATCATACTGTCTTTGTTCACACTATATACTTGCCTCCAAATGGCACAGGGCCAAGCCTTTGAGTTGTTTAAGTAGTTTGGGTGACAAATTAGCCATAATAGTACTCCAGTCTCCATAAATAATATTAGTATACTTGATGTGACGACACACAATGGAGGGAGTATAGAAGATTTTCCATACTCTAGTACTACTAAAAGTTTTTTCAAGTTTGAGAGTGGAGAACGAACTTCTGTAGAGTCATAATGATGTATTTACAGGTTGACTTAGGTCATTCAAAACAAGATTCCGAACCTAAATCCGGCTAACTTTTCCAACCAATTGGCCGGTAAAAGGCATACCATGCATGACCCATGTCGCATATGGCTAGGCTCGACCTTGGCGAGCATGAGGGGTTTGGTTTAAAAGTATCTTATCCAAAAATGGTTTAATTTAGTAGCAAGATTTAATTGAGAATTTAAAAGAATTCATTAAAATTTGAGATTCCTGCCTCACTAACTCAAATATTGTATGATGCATAAGCATTTAAAAGTGGTAAATCTATATATAATTCAACAGGTTAAAACGTTATATATTTGTCAACTAAAAGGGCTAGAGTTTTGAATTTTCACATCTCTATATAATTGTTTAGATCACACTCTATTTTGTTTAGAGAAATTTTTAAAAATGAAAAAAATAAGGAAAACTATTTAGAGAAAATAGCAAAAAAAATTTAGATAGTTATGGTAGATTCTGATAGAAGTCTACCAGGATTTTTCAGTTCGATTCACAACTACAAAATTGAACTTCAATATCAATCGAAAACCAAATATTCGGTTTCTTTACACCTCTATTATTTGGATTTGAAGAGGATCAATACAAATACAAACCTATATGTAATGAGAAGCTTGTGAATATTGAGTGTGGACCAAAGCCCATAAAGAAGGGAAAGAGAGAGAGAAGGTAGGTAGCACTTGGTTCCAAATTTGGCCAGCTTATAACCAATAGAAATGTACAATACAATAGAATAATTGTATAAAACCCCACAGCCTTAGCTATATATCATCAGAAAAACTAAATCTCTCTTCACATTCTGATGGCTGACCATACCCTTAAGAAAATCTCCACCAATAAAAACAAACAAAGATTCACCACACACATCCTCAAAACCCTAGTTATCCCCTTTCATTGTCACTCCAAGCTTTTTCTCATAATTTAGAGTTATAATTGGGTATATAACATGCACATAGTGCATTTTTGAAGTGTTAGATGACATAATATTAAATTCTACTTCGCTCATCAACTTAAGCTTTTGAGTCGTTACGGGTGAATTTGGACTTGACAAAATAGGTCAAAACTGACATAAATCCAAGGAAAGTGGATTTAGAATAATCAACTAAGTTCATGTAATAATCTAATCAAATCAAATCCTAAATTATGTACGATAAGAAAAGATCCCTCTCATCTTGATCCTAAAAGGATCAAAAGGTAAACTTCAGGTCATTCTCTCTATAAACATATTATTATAACTTCTGATCAATTATTCTCCACTTTACAGTTCTTCATCTCCGACTTTGGTCATAAAAGTCTTTTCTCTTTGTTTTACAAATTCTCTATTCTCCAAATTACAAATTTATTGTTGTTGTCATGTGAAGGTAAGGTGTATGTGTTTTCCTCTTTCTGGATTTTTGGTATCAACATGGATTAATCAATGATTTAACATAGTATGAGAGCATGTGTGTTTTCTCCTGCAATATTATTTCATAATATTAAATTTAACTTTCACTCGATCCATGATTTAACACTAACATTGAACCAACTCCAAGTATCATATAATTTGGCCACTCTAGTATATGGATAATAATGAATAAGGACAATTTTAGAGATGGGAAGAAAGTGAAAAGCCCTAGAAATGAGAATATTGAGATGCATGGTGAGAATTTTGGGAGGGTTAGGTATATGTAGGTTGGTATAGGTAGGGTAGTACTTAAAAAAACCCATGAAAAAAGTAGAGAAAAGAGGGACCCATGAAAAAACCCCTTTAAGTTTCTTAATTTATTGATTTTTACCTACAAAATTTTTTCATTTTCTCCTTTGATCCTTTCCTTTCTAGTGTAAAATTAACGAAACCGTCGTCAAATGAGATCTGAATTAATCGAATTTTTCGATCAGCATGTGGATGAGAGAGCAGTCATGAATGATAGAGTTTTGTTGTCTAGCGTAGTAATGTAATTATATTAAATCACTTTTTTTCATGTACTTTGGACAACAATATTTTTTTTCTTCTAACTTTTCCTCCTTTTTGATCTGTCCTATCAAAACCTTCTTCATTGGCAAAGTATTTTAGGCCCCTCCCTCTTTCCAAATTCAATCACCATATCTCATCACCTTCTCTCCAAATCTTGCTCTTCTTCACTCAAAATAACAAATATAACCCTTTTTTCTTCTTCTTTTCCCTCACCCTTCCCTTTTTCGTTCTTCGGATCAAACGTTCAAATCCTTTTACTGAATTAATTATCTCTTAATTACATTAGAACATGAGACGTTTAGAGTCTGTTTGGTAGGCAATTTGAAAACAAAAATTTAAAAACAACGGATTCAATGAAAATAGAATTGTATTTCATAGTTTTATATATGTGTTTGGAAGTAGATTTACAAATTAAATTCCAATTCAAACAATTATTCAAAATATGTTTGATAATATATTTATAAACCATTAAACTAACTATAGTCACTCATTAAATGTTAGGTTGAATATAAACTATTATTAATTTATTTATAAATTTGGTTTTATGTAAAAAAAAAAAAGTTTGTATAATTATTATCTTATAATATCATATAATATATATTTTAATTTAACAAAAATAATTGAGTTTATAACATGAAATGTCATATTTCTTTTAACGTTTTTATCATTTTTAATATAATTCTGCACTTTAAAATTTCGAATTCAAAATCTGAATATACTGAAAACATAATTTGCACTAGAAACAGTTTTCGAAGATAGAATATTTGCACTGTTTCAATTATAGAATCTGAAAACAATTTTTTAAAACAGAATATTTCCACTGTTTGAATCACAAAATCTGAAAACAGTTTTCGGAAACATAATACATACTACCTATAAAACACATATTCACTAAACTCAATAATCTAAAATCATAAATCAAAATTTGAATTGCTTCTCAAGAGACCCTCAATTTCTCGACTAATCTCACGAGACTGGACAAAGGAAGGGCATGATGAAGGGTTATATATAATTGTAGTCTTGTGTGTGTGTTAAAAAAATAAAAGAAAGTGAGAAGAGGGGGAATAGGGGTCCATTTTGGTTTGAAATTATGTTGATATTAGTTTTTTTTTTTTTTTTTTTTTTTTTTTGTCGTTCTCAAATATATCTGATTTTGAAGCACCCCATTGTACAGACAGTACCCACAAAAGTAAGCCAACTTGCTTCACGTGGGCTCCTTTGGTTCCATCATTACTTGCGAACACTCTATTTTCTCAAGTCCCTTCTATACATCTCTTTTCAACCTTTTGTTTTCTTCTTCCTCTATCTCTATCTCTATCTCTCTCTCACACGACTCGCTCCGGTCACGAAGTTGTTAGTAAACGAGTTTAAGTGTAAAAAAATACCTATATTTAGTTTTTAAATTTTTAAAATGTAACTTTTTAGTCCCTGAATATAAAGAATAGGTAACCGTCATAGGTTAGCCTAGTAGTAGTGAGAACATAAAAAAATGTCAAATGACTAAAGAGTCACAAGCTAGAATTTAATATCTTATGGTTTCCTTGACACTTAAATATTGTAGGATCAGACAGATTATCCCGTAAAATTAGTCAAGGTCCGTGTAACCTGACTTGAACACTCACGGATATATAATATATATATATATATATATAAAATAGTTGTGTTTGATTGGTTTCTGAGTTTTTCAAATGTAACTTTTTAGTCCCTAGATTTTTTGCAATAGACTTAAAAAGTCGTTGAAGTGATTTTTTTTTTTTAATTATTGTAGTTCAATTATATGATGTTTTAAATTAAAAAATAATTTTAAAAAACTATCTCTTCTCTAATACCACTTTCAAACAAAATTGTGGTTAGATACTTTTTGTTGTTTTGATTTAAACAATAATATATGGTTTTTTGGTTCATAGTTTATTTATGTATGAAAATGTTACTAACGAACTAAAACGTTTAAGTCTAATAGATTATGGTAAATTTAATTGTTTCAATGTTTTAACACTCTTTCTCATTTGTTGGTTTTAAAATTTGTGAAAGCCCACTATGTTCAATTACAAATAAATTTAAAAGTTTAAGCTAATTAGTTATGGTAAATAAGATTAATAAGCAAAAAAATATAGTATTAAAGAGAGAAAAAAAAACAGAAATCCAGTCATTAAAAATGGTAGGTGTGAAAGAGAGATCTTCAAATTTCTAAAAGTTAATAATAATATGATCTTACTTCATTGGACATACATAAAGTACTTTATAAACACATGCTCAAGATGGAAAAGTAATCTCTTTTTTTCCTTAAGCAATCAACAAATGAAAGTTGATTTTATATACACATAAGTACTTTTAAAAAAAAAAAAAATCATATACACATAAGTACTAATATTCACGTATGATAATAGCATTGTTTCATATAAAAAAAGGTAAATAATAACATTTAATATAATAAATAGAGTATAATTTACTGCTACATATAATATAAAATAAAATATTTGTTGTAAAATTGAGAAGCAAAATGATGCCCCACGACAATACGAATATTGAGAAATTATAATATAATAAAATAAAATAAATAACTAAAATTTAGAAAATGAAATATAGGAAATTAAAGTATAAATTTTCTTCAGATTTTCTTTTATTTCTCACCAAAATCTACCAAATGCCACTACTTATAAGCAATTTGGCAATTAGAAAGTAGCATTACATGGACACTATGAGTGTGTATAATTAAAAGATAAACACAACATGTAGAAACACACGTGCGTCATGGGAAAATGACATTTAGTTTTTTAGGTTACTAAGCATCGTGACCTATTTGTATACTTTTTTAGACTCAAAAACCTCAACTATCTTCCGCATTATAATTTTAATAGAACTTTGTGACCTATTTGTATACTTTTAGGTTCAATCAATGATGAAGTCACGACTTTTGGCATTTGGAAAAAATTAAAGGTATTTTATGACAAGAAAGACCTTCCAGATAAGATTCACTTCCGAGAGAGACTTTTTTCTTTTAAAATGAATCCATCCAATACCCTTGATGAGAATCTTAATAAATTCAAGAAACTCACAAATGGATTTAATCAAATTAGAGAAAAGCTAGGGAGCTGAAAGTGAAGGATAAGGGAAATTGGATTTTAGACTTAGGGTGTACGGTGTACCTATCATATGACTTCCAAAAAGAAATGGTTTGTTGAATACAAATCAATGGAAGAAGACTTGTGGCTCATTGATTGACTTTCTAAGGGTTTATAAACACTTTTTTTTTTTTTTTTTTTTTGCACTTATAAACAGTTATTTAAACACTAGAAAGTTAATCCAAACACACTCTTAGTTTACATGGAAAATAACCACAAATATGAAATTGTGGGGATAGGCACAGTGTCATTAAAACTTCCAGACAACAAAGAGGTGCTTCTTTGGGAGGGAAGACATGTTCCCAAGCTAAAAAGAAACTTGTTCTCTATGGAAATTGGTAACTTGTAGAAATACAAGTTATTCTATTATTTTCTTTAAAACAATTAGAGAAATTCACAAGGAAATGACAGAAATATGATATAAATCTTAGCAAATAAGCATACTTTGCGATTAGGTATTTACAAATGCTATAAAATGAGAAATCACGAAAATATCTTTGTTTCAACGCAGGAATAAAGAGAAAAAGTACAAAAGTTGAAGAACTGCTGAAACCATGATCGCATAATCATAGAGAAGGCGACCAACATGTTACAAAATGAACCATGCGATGAACGTAAAAAGGTCTGACACGTTCAAGCGGCGACTGTCAAATCTACAAAACAAGTTGGTAGCTGATTAGACGAATTCATGGCAGAGCCAATGAACTTGTGACAAAGCAAGCGGCGCAGCAAGACATGGAATTTAATGCATGCATCAGAAAATCATTAGAGAGAAGTCATATTTGACGTCTATAAATAGTCAGCTCAAAAACTGAAGAAGGGATTGGTTGAGTCGAGAGATCAGCTTCCCCAAGAGAGTGAAGAGCATCGCCATTGTCAAATCCTCAATCTGCAGAATTCTGAATACAAAGTCCAGAATTCTTCTTAGAAAAGCAAGAGTCATATTCACCTTGAAGTATCGTCATCAAGCAGCCATTCTCAAGCCAGCGAGATCAATAGATTGTCTCAACGGCCTGACATCTTCATTCTAGTTCTTCCTCTTACTTGTATTTATATTCTAAATTGATTTTGAGAGATTTCTAATTCAAGTATTAATACAAGCTCATATGTTTCATCCATCTACTTGCTTGTTTGCTTATTATTCTTTTTTACATGTTTGGAATATCTACTTAAAGATTGAATCTATGCATATTTAGCGGCTTTGCTATTTAATGAATCATTAATTCTTGCTTTAAACTATTGAGAGATACGTTTAAGCCTGAGTTCTTACCTGAAAAGGTGAAGAAAGTGAAAAAGCATTAAGTAGTGAGAAGTAGCATCTTAGAGATAAGGTGATACATTTAACGCGTCAGTCATCGCATGCACCTTAGGGATAAGGAAAAGTGTGGGTTATGGACCGAGAGGTTGCTACAAAATTATATGATTGACACCGCGAATCTTGCGTAGACGCATGCTGTAGAAATTCTTGACTGTTATTAAGATTATTTCAAACGTCGTCGCATGCTACTTGAGTAGAAAAACACTTCATTGGCAGTCACCATATGCCCCTTTGCTCATCGCTTAAGTCTCTTGTATTGTAATTACATTTTAGGTTAGTTATCACTTCTTCCACCTTTGTATAAACATTCATCGTATAGTTATCACCCAATGTTAAAATCACAAAAGCATAAAAGTCCCTGTGTTCGACCCTGGACTTACCAGGTTCCTAATTTGAATTTACACTTGGATTCGAGTTAGGTAAAGCTTGTGTTCATCGCATGACATTACACATATTAGCCAATTAGTGGAAAAGCACGCATTGTATATCATATTTATGCATTGCACTTTATGAACGCAACAAGTTTTTGGCGCCGTTGCCGAGGAATATTTTCAAGGGTTCTCTTATCGTGGTGAAAAAAGAATACTTAAGGTTGTGAAGAATGGCATAATCATTTTCTTTGGAGAGAAACTATGGGTTGTATATTTTGAAAAACATAATCGTCATAAATATGTGTTGTCGTCTCATACAGAGAAGGATAAAGATATGGAATTATGGTATCGAAGGCTGTCAAATATTAATGAAAAGGGTCAAATGAACTGTTCAAGTAAGACCTAATTCATGCTCGAGGAACCAAAAGGCTGAATTTTTGTGAACACTGCACCTTTGGCAAATCAAACAGACTAAATTTTTTTTCAAAGGAGATCACACATCAAGAGCCATACTCGAACACATACATGCAAATTTTTGGAGACCAGCTAGAATTTCTTCATGGGGTGGAAATTTCTTATTGATGACTATTCTAGAAAGGTGTGGACTTTCCTTTTAAAATAAAAAGATCAAATATTTGAACGGTTGATTTTTACTATGATAAGAGCTCTTAATATGTGACTGAATAATACATCTCTGCTAATAATGCTTCTATGAGATTTAAAGTCCCAAAAATTTTAAATTTTAAGAAATTGGTATGTTTGATAACTGTTTTCCTGTCTCGTTTCCAATTTAGTTAGTTTTGTTTCTATTATAATATAAAATATTGACTTGGCCGGTTGGTAGAGAGGTATGCCCAGGCTTTATTGGTGAGCTCTAAGTCCTAGGTTTAATTCTCAAAGAATAATTTTTTTTGATATTTTTTTTCTATATTAATTTAGCTATATCTCTTTTACATTTTCTTTCTTTCTTCTATATATATATATATTTAATTTAATTTTGAATTTTAAATTTTTTAGTATAAATTTATATATTATTTTGACTTAAATTTTCAATATGTATATTTAAATATTTTTTGAATTTTGAATTTTAAATTTTGCAATATGCATATTTATATATTATTTTAAGTTATATGATATTTATTAATTTTGCATCAAGACTGGTGTGTATTTGATAATATAAATATTTGATAATTATGTTTTATAATTTAATACATGCTATTTTTTTTTTACATAATTAAATTATATTCAAACTATAAAATAAGAGAAAATGTTAGGAAAAAATACAAGAAACAAAAAACAAAAAATGATCACCATAGAAGTTCGTGGTAGCGGTTGGAGTTTGGTCATTCGTGGTAGCGGTCAAACGGGCTTTTAAGTGTTCATTTCTAAAATCTCTTTTTTTTTTCTTTTTTTTTTTGTTACATTTTAAAATTAATTGAAGTTATATGCATAGTGAAATATTGAAAATGATTTTTCTAAAAAAAGAAAAAACATTATATGAATATAGGATAAGGAAAAAAGGGGTTAAAATAGAACAGCTCCAACCCCTTTCATTTAGATGTGATCTCGGTTCATTCATGTCTCCCTCCTAAACTCGAGGCGTTACAGTATGTTAAGTATATCCACAGGCAAATGGGGAGAACAGTTTTATTATTAAAGAGAAAATATCAAATTTCATATTACACAAGCGCATCTAAGGTTAGAGAGTTTATATATAGCACACTCCTCTAAATCCTACGTCTGAAATGGTAAATAACATAAATACGAATACAACTTAATTAGAGCATACTCCAGTCAGCGAAATTCTGTGCTTGGTCATTCAAAGCATCAAATTACAAATTCAAGGTATTCCAACACCATTCTTCTCGTTAGATCATATCCCTGATAAGCTCATCTACCATATATCACAATAACTATGTCATTAAGGTACGTTGAAACACATAAGTGTAAGGAACATGATTCTAATACTACTCGTTGTACCTAACATCATCCATGTATCAAATATGGGAAGAGTTTATACCATAAATTAAATTAGTAAAAAAGGAAAAAGAAAGATAAAACGGTGACGTATGATTCAATATGCTGAAATATACTTTTTGGTATGTTCCAAACAGCTCTAAAGAATTGTAGTGTTAGTGTCCAATAATTGAAAGGGCTAACTTTTCCTCGTATGTAGTGCAATAGAAAAATTATTAGTAGGAAGAGGAAAATATTATATCTCAACCGTTCATCATCTCATCAATGTCAATGGAATAATAGTTTTTTCAGAGAGAATAATAATAATGGTAAACAGCTAATTAAACAAATGAAGGAAAACAAAAAATTATTCATTAGTGTACTGAAAATTAGGAAACTAAAGGCTTTATATACGTCATTATTGTGTTTTATTGTCTTTTTTTTTTTTTTTTTAATATATACTTAATTTCTTTTTGGGAGGAGTTTAGCACATCCAGTCGTTTTCATAACCGCATTAGGTTTTTAAGATGAACAATCTCTGTTGGTCGATGGAAATCTTGACCGTAAATAAAAATGAGTTCAATTATGTTACAACTTTTCGAAATCTTTTAAGTTTGTGTTAAATAAATATTTAATCTTTTAAAAGTGTTAATTAATACGTTTTTGAACTTTTAAAATTTGTGTTGATTAAGTTCATGAACTTTAAAACGTGATTAATTACTTTTGATTTTACGGTCAAACAAGTCTCTGAAATTTTGATTTTGTGCCTAATAGATAGGCTCTTGACATATTCGACGATGTATCTTGGACACAAAATTGAAAATTGAAAAACTTATTTGTTATTTTTTAAAATTCAAAGTCTGTTCAAACACAAACACAAAAGTTTAAAGACTAGACTTATAGATTAACCTAAAAAAATGAAATATCCAATTTGTTGATTTAAAAAAATGAAATCCATATCTTATAAGTGATATTTTGATTAGCCACCAAAATGAAGAGTAAAACCCTCAAATATAAGTGGTTTGTATTGAATTTACATGGAACTCATTATTAGCTGGCTTAAACTTTTTAAATTTTGAGAATATATAATTTCATTTTTCTCTTCAAGTAATATTAAATTTTCAAATCCACAAATTATTTGGGGTAATTTATGTGTTTGAAAGTTTAGGAAGATGAATGAAAGTTGATGATAGGCTAGAATGTAGCTAGTATATTCAATGCATTTGTAAAACTTGAAAATTAAAAGATAGGATATGTGTGTGGTCACATATACTCTTTGAATATTGGGTCTGTTTAAATTGTAAATATAATATGATATAGTTTGGGAGAGGAAAGGAACAATAATAGGACATATATAGCCATATATATTAGGTTAAATTATATATTTTTTTAAAATATTCACAAGGCAAAAGGGATCAGTAGGTGCACCGGGATATCTCAACTATGTTGACACCCCCTAGCACCCTCATCACGCCCCAAGACCAAAATATTGCATTCAACAAAGAAGGAGTACAAAAGCAAGCTAGAGTAATCGATAGTTCAGTACAAGAAGGAAGCAACTAAAGAAACGCCTCCCAGTTAAGAGAGATATTAGCGATATCATAATTACAAAAGGATTTTGATTTAGAGCACCAAGAGGATGAGATATTAGGTTAAATTATAAAAAACAGAATTGTTTTCAAGAATAAAAAAAATGAGTCAAACTATTTACAAATATAGAAAAATTTTACTGCCTATCAGTGATAAACCACGATAGAATTCTATCGCTGTCTATCAGCCCTAAAAAATACTCATACTTTATAGGGTTGTGGTTTCAATTATAACTTTAAACTTAGAAAAGTTTCATTTTAACTCTTGAAATTTGAAGTTTGTTTTAAAACAACTGTTATAGGCTTTTGATTTTGTATTTGTTTGGGCTTTTGATTTTGTATTTGTTTATGCAAATAAATCTAAACGTATACATGAAAAAAAATACAAACACATGACACATCTGTGAACCATATGATCCACTATCATTTTCTTCTTTTGAATAACCCCACAACTCCATTTTTTTTGTCTTTCATTTATAATTTATTCGCTAACCCTAACTTGCAAGTTCCCTTTCCGTATGTGTTTAGATTTGTTCGTTTAAGTAACAAATAAGCATATATAAACTTTTCGCCCACGAGTTTAATTGTCGAAAGTCTTCAAGGATTGTTTTGAAAGAAAAAAAAAAATCAAACTTCAAGGATTAAATTGAAAATTTTCAAAGTTCAAAGGTATAGTTGAAACCAATTCCATAATTCAGGAATATTTTTAAAAACTTTAACTATATATATATATGAAGTTATATGAACAAGTGATATGGTTTGTTTTGGTTGGATCCCCATAAAGATTTGAGAGTATCTTTACAAATTTAGTCCCCCCATGACTTATCCATCTCTTCTTTTTGATATTGATTTGTATGCACTCAAAGCTTTTCTTTTGCCCTCCTTTTCTATCTTTTCTCTCTCTATGGGAGAGGAAAAGAAAGGGGGAAGGCTTCTCCTGTGTACAATTGTCTATCACTTGGTTAGGCACACAACCAAACTATCACTATTTGTGCATGTGCCAAGAATGTACCTTTACTTTACATCTTTATATATATATATATATCTCGGAGAGTGAGATAACCAGATCGATTAAACTGGTTAAAAAAAAAAAAAAGAGAATAATCGATTAGGGTTTGTCTATAGTTGAGATTCGTACAACTAAAGGCCTGTTGGAATGACTTTTTTTTTCAGTGCATAAATAACGATTTGTAAGTCATTCTTCAAATAAGCCTTAAAATGCTAGTAATCGTAGTTGGATTTTGTTGAGTGCATATAGAGTAATCACCAAAATTGGGTGTAATTTTATAAAGTAATTGGTTTGGAAATGAGAGAGTACTTGACTAAGTTCAAAAAAAAAATCATAGTTATAACGGGTGTTCATGGCCTGAGTTGGGTCAGGTTGATGAGTTGTAAGTTTCTTCAACTCAAAAAGTTCTTATTAAATAATAAGCCCAACTCGTACAACTTGTATTAAATAATGAATTTTAATCCAATCATGAAATCGTTGGGTTGAGTTTGTTTGGGTTATCTGAATCATTTATTTAGGTCACATTTGATAACTATTTAGTTTTTGGTTTTTGGTTTTTGAAAGTTAAGCTTATAATTATAAACATTACTTCCAAGTTCCACCTATATGTTTATTTGTTATCAAATTTCTGTTAAAAAATTTGAAAACCACGTCACGTTTTGAAAACTAAAAAAAAATATTTTTAAAACTTTTTACTTGTTAAAAGTTTGATTAATAGTTTAAATATTTCTTATAAAAAGAGAAAATTAACTGTAAGACAAAATTTAAGAGAAAATAAACATAAATTTTAAAAATAGAAAACGAAAAATTTTAAGATTAGGAACACCATTCCAAATTATATTTTAGTAAAATTTGTTGGAGAAGATATGTAATCCGAAAAGAATTATAGAATCAATTAAATATAAATTCAATTAACATATGTGATAGTAATGTAGGTAAAAACACACATTTTATTAATATATATATATATATATATATATTAAGTTTAGGTTGGTTTGATTATAGAACAACTCACGAACCAATTCCAACCTCAACCCAAATAAATTATGATCTACTAGGTCCACAATCAATTCAAAAATAGATTTCAATTTAATTAGATAATTATTTTATATGTAATATATTTATAAACAATAAAACTAAATATTGAGTTAAATATAAACTATTATTAGCTAATTTATGAATTTATTTTATGTTAAAAAAATTTATAATTATTATTTTGGTTCATATAATTTATAATACATATTTTAATTTAAAAAAGAAATAAATTGAGTCTACTACAATAAATATTATATTTATTAATATTTTTATATTTTTTTAAATATAATTCTACATTTTAAAATTTCAATCTTAAAATCTGGATACAACTAAAAATAAAAAAAATATACCAAACCGAGCATAGCTCAATTGACATCTGAATATGTAAATAACCACGATTGTACTAAAAAATAAAAATAAAAATATTGTTTTCAAAATTTGCATTATTTAAATCATAGAATCTAGAAACAGTTTTAAAAACAGAATCCAAATTACTTAGGCCTCGTTTGGTATCTCATTTGGTTTTTGTTTTTTGTTTTTTAAAATTAATTAAGCCTATAAATCACCTCTCCTACTTCTAAATTTCTTGCCTTGTTATCTACTTTTTACCCATATTTTCAAAAACCAAGTCAATTTTTAAAACTAAAAAACATAGTTTTTAAAAAACTTGTTTGTTTTTTGAATTTGGCTAAGAATGCAACTCTTGTACTTGAGAAAACTGCAAACCTTTATAAGAAAGCCAGAAGAAATAGATTTAATTTTCAAAAAACCAAAAACGAAATAAGTTACCAAACGGGGTTTTACTAAACATATATTTTGCCAAAATCAGTGAATCTAAAAAAACATAAAACACAATTCAAATTCTCTACCAAACAAATTTTTAATAATTCAAGGAACACAAAAATTGTATAAATTGAGTTGGATTGTTCGGATTTTTCAAATTATTGGGCCTTTGATCAATACCTTTAACTACACTCATCTAGTAATCAATAAAATCTATATATATATATATAACCTAAGCTTGTTAACATCTCACATTATCATCCATGGCATTGCATGTGAAGAAAAAATAAAACCCAAAAGAAAGCATTAATATAATAAATAATGACATTAATATAATAAAATAAAGTTGTGTGCATATATATATATATGTGATTCAGTCACTTTAGTTCATGCAGAATTCTTTTAATAATAATAATGTAAAGATTTTGTTGATAATAGTTGATTATGTTGCAATTCCGACAGCATGGGACTGACAGCCTCAATTTGTCCTTAATATAAAATATTAAAAAAATACTTAATGCATTATGAATAGTACCTATTTTTGTGTATTCCAATAAATTATCCTATCATAATTTAACATGTGGCAAATTTTTCTTATTTTTTAAAAAATATTTTAATAATTTTTTTATGTGAGTGATGAGAGTGGGATGCATCAAGATGGGTACTACTCGAAATGCACCTAAGTATTACATATATAAAATAATATTAATTGAACACAAGTATATAATAAAAAATAAATAAGTTAGCTTTTTTATTTATGTAATTTTTTAATGGAAAACCATGGGTTGAGTTGTGTCATAACCCATAATAGAGGGGGCAATTGAACTTAGATCTAATTAAATAAAATTTATTTTGGTCCCATTTCAGCCCCCTAAAGATCCAACAATTCACAAAAATATTCTCAATGTTTCTCCCTCTTTTTACATTATACACATCCATAATATTCATTTTATAATCTTTTCTTTTTTATTTACCATTATAACCCAAAGTAAGTAATTAAAAATATATGTAAAAGTAAAAGGGTTAGAGAGAATAATAGATTTTCCTTTTTATTTATTTTATTTTTTTTAAGATATCATATTGGTCCATATACTTTGAAGTTTGTTTAAAGTTAGTCCATGTACTTTCAATTGTCTAATTTTAATACTTGTACTTTCAATAAATCTTAAATTTAGTTCATTTTTATTAAAATTGGTTAAATAATAATAATAATAGTTTTCATGCAAGAAAATATAAAATATAATATGTGAATGTGTTTTCAAAAATTTATAGTAAAAATGTTACTAGATAACAAACAGTTTTTTTTTTTTAAAACACATAGAACTTCATGGCTTGAGAGAATACCCATGAAGTACTAAAACACAAAGAACATCCGGGCTAGAGACAGACATCCTCATAGAGAGATCTAAAATAGAACCCACGAACAATTGATTTAAAAAAGAAACAGAGACCCTAAAAGATTTAAAAAAAAAGCATACTAAAACTGAAAAACGAGAAAGCAGGTGAACCAAATCTGGATCTGGTGGAGAGCAAAATCGGCAAATCTACACGTGGGTATGCCTCAGTTGATTGGATCGACGAAGGCAGAGATCGGAGAGAAGTGGCGGCTAAAAAGTATAAACTCTAGGACTTAGGGCTCTGATATCATGTTAATTTTGTATATTATTGAATCATTAACTTAATCAAAATAAAATGAAGTATAGAATAAATAGACACCAAGATACCCAACAAAAGAAAAAAAAATATAATAAAAAAATGCTAGAAAGGAAAAAATACATGACAATAATAATTAGAATAAACCCTAATTAATTTTGAATAAACTTCAAAATATAGGGGTTAAAAGATGGTATTTCTAACTTTTCTTATTATTATTATTGAAATTTTAAATTCCTTGTAAATGTTAAAGGGAAAATCTCAAAGATTCTCTTGATCATAACCCAATGGTGACCAACTCCACATTTGGCTTTCACACTTAATTTTTCAAAAGACTTTCATATATTCTTTGTCTCCATATTTGGACCAATTTTTTGTCCTTTAATTTTCAAATTTGTCGCTTGTTATAGTCCTCATTTTAATTTGGTTCTTATTATTTGGTCAGCTTTTTTACAATATTACAAATCAGTACTATATTAAATAACTGACCCATTTTTCATTTTTTTTAAAAAAATATTTTGATTAATTATCATGTTGTCCTAGTTTAAAAGAATTTAAAATAGAACTGCGTAAAAATTTTGAGTAAAATGGAGCGTTTTCTGATTAGTAAAATACAATTTTTTTAAAAAAAAGAAATGGTAAAATATTATTTTTTATTTTACAATTTTTTGGGAGTTATTTAAGTGAGGGAGACCCATTTAAAATTAAGCTATGTAAATTAAGTTATTTAAGGATTGTTTCAATTTTAATCCCTTTCAATAAATCTTAATTTTAGCCTCTGAAAAAGGTTAAATTTTTATCTAAACTGATTAAATAGTAATAATAATTTTCATGTAAGAACATACACTATATAAATATGATTTTAGAATTTATAGTAGAAAGGCTCATAGATAATAAATATGGTTTATAAAAAAAAATAATAATAAACTATTAAAAGAGACTAAAATTTAAAAAGACTATAAAATAACATGTTGAGCAAGTTGAACTATGCTCATAAAAGTCGAATTAACACTATAATCTTAAGCTTCCCAAAAAATCATAAAGTATTGAAAATAGTTGAAATTTAAAAAATAAGGCAAATATTGATTTATATCTCTAAAATTTGGATGTTGTATCAATTAAAACTTTGAACTAATAATTATATCAATTTAAACGTTAAATCTTCGTAAATGTATCATTTACATTTTCTTTTAGATTTCATTAGACCAATATCTTCTAAAACTTCTGATTTGAGTCAATTAAACTCCTTAATTCTCTTTTTTTTTTTTAAAAAAAAAAAAAAAAAACTCCTAAATATTTATAAGCCAATCAATTTTGATCTTTCATTACAATTATTTTTTAAAACCATCAATGGATTGATTCTTAAACGTGTGTGTAGACTTCTTCAAATATCGGTTTTAACAAAATAGACAATTAGAGTAAATATATAAACGATTCTCAAAGAAAATTCTAACTAAGATTCTAAATTGATTCAATTACGAAAGTTTAGAGGTTTGATATTTTTTTCAAACATAATGAAAACGAGAATATAAATTGATATAATTACAAAAATATTTAGTGTTTAAGTCAATACAATCTCTAAAATTTAAGGATATAAATTGATATTTTTCCGAAAAAGAATATTTACTTTAATCTTAAAACTCTCCCCAAAAAAATATTGAAAATGGTTGGAATTTAAAGAATATTCGTAGGGTATTGGGAGATTGGGTGTGTAATGGTGATTGACCAAACTGGAATGATGTTGACCGTGATGAAAATTGAACGGTGGTGATTGGCTAAGTGGACCCTTCCTTTTTATAACATACTTTTACGATTTTGCCCTCGAATCTCATCGTTATCATGTTTGAATTGAACAAAGGAACACACGTAACGTCGCTTGAATTTTCACTCACTTCCTTTCCATTCCCACATGCATATTTTTTTTAAATAAATAAAAATTTTCATTTTGGTCCTCTATTTTTAGTTTAATTATTGTACACTTTCATTAATAAATAAAAATGTTTCTTTACTCTATAATGTTGAAAACATATTTGTATTGTGCATTTTCTCACCTCGAAAGTATTATTAGATTAAAATATTGTTTTGGTTCTTATACTTTATTTTTGTTCTATTTTAGTTGTCCGTGTTATTTTCATTCATCCAAATTTAGTCCCTATACTTTTAATAAATCTTAATTTTTTTTAAGTATAATAGAGGTAGGGAAACTCATATCACAAATCTCTTGGTTGTTAACACATCTGTATGTCAGTTGAGTTATATTTACTTTGGCAATAATTCTTAAATCTAGTCATCCAAAGTTATTTTTTTTACTAAAATTAGTTAAATAATAATATTAATTTTCATGGAAAAAGAATTATTATGGTCTATATTTCAAAAATTTATAAAGGAAATGCTAATAGAGACTTTAAAAAAATCAACGATAAACTAACAACATGGTCTATTTTTAAGATTTGTTGAAAGTATAGAGACTAAAATGAAATAATATTCAAAGTATAGATACCAAAAGTATATTTTAATCTTATTGATCATTATCAAACTAATTTTTTTTTAAAAAAAAGAATTTTAAATAATAGGATTACGAGTAGAGAAACTAAAATGAAATGTTTGAACTAATTTTAATTTAAAGGACTAATATGAAATTTATTAAAAGTAATAGGGACTAAAATGATATTAATTTTAACTAAAATAAATAAATAACACCCAAAAAATTTTCCTATGACGTCGTTTTCCTAATAAATGTAATGGTCACGATTTTATCTCAATTTTCATCCAAAAATATAAATTTCTTCCAAAGCTTTTATTACCCCTTATTTCATAACTCTCTCTTTTGGGAAAAAAAGAATCAAGAGAGACGTGCCAATTAGTCAAAAAGATATTCTTTTTTTATGGGAGAATTACAAATAACAGAGGAAAATAGAATAAATATTGAGAAACAGACACGTAAACAATTAGGTTGAGGCGCGGATATCTCGCTCTCTTTAAGGAGATTCAAGCCCTCTGCGGTGTATATTGAAATTCTTTAATATCAACCACCGGTGCAACAGATATTCTCTAGCCTGTCCCCTCCAGAATACAACAACCCAACTGAAACGTTGTGTAGCTCAAACCACTCTACACTGAAAGGTTGAGCTCAAAGCTCCACAACTAAAACACCCTTCTTTTAACCAATTGCTCTTAAAAGAGCTAAGGAGAGAAATGAGAGAAAGTAAGATAGAAAGATACTTGTTTGTTGGTGTATTGTGTTGTAATTTGAGAGAAAGATACATTAGGTATTTATAGTAAATTTTTAGATCTAAAAAATTTAATATATAATAAATATTATTTAACATTTCTTCAAATCACAATACGTTTTTTTAATTAATAATAAAACTTTTTTTTTAAATTCTAACTTTCTCATGTAAACGTTAATACAAATATTGAAAATGTAACAACAATCCCCCACTCATTTTTAATATTTAAAATAAACATAAAAAATAGAATTGGCTAAAAGAAAGATAATTGTGCATCATAAAGGTGTGACTCTGCATTGAACCTTTACTAGTGAAATAATAATCTCTATTCCAGCGTTAGTAGTGGTCTCTGACTTGAACTATAACGCTAAAGGGGAAATAGAAAACTTATTATCCACACATAATTATCCAGGTGTTGATATGAGCTTTATTGGTTAGCACTTTAAGGCCTTGTGCTCATCCCGATATTTCATGAGTATATTTGAAAATAAGCCCCATATTCTCATATAGAGCGGCCTCACTCTCATACTCATATAGGTAAAATTTGTCAAGGGTGCTCCTATAACATAACACACCCCACTCATAAGAGCTACAAATTTTATTAAGAGTTTATTGAAAAACTCAACCTTCCACATCGTTATAGGATAATGCACTTACATCATAGGGATGGATTAAAATATAAAGATAGTGCATTTCTCGGCCACCTTATAATTCGTTTTTCCCTTTGAACCTAGTTCTCAGGATCTCTGATCACTATGTGGGTATCCTTATATATGGCTCATGACAATTATAAGGGCTTCAACCCCATCCCCCTCGATGTGTTCCAGACCCTTTCTCTAGTTAAGGCCTTTGTTAATGGATCTGCAAGATTATCACAAGATTTAATGTAATTCACATTAATGATCCCATTATTTAAATAAGATCTCACAGTACTGTATTTTCGTCTTATAGGTCTGGATTTACCGTTATAAAAAACGATTTTTTACTCTACAATTGTGGCAGTGCTATCACAATTTATCAAGATAGGAGGTATTGGTTTCTCCCACATTGGAATTTCATATAATAAATCTCTTAGCCAACTTGCTTCCTCACTGGCTGAAGCTAGAGCAATAAGCTCCGCTTCCATAGTAGAGTTGGCAATAATCATTTGTTTTTTAGACTTCCAACAAATAGCACTACCTCCTAAGGTAAAAATATACCCTGTAGTAGATAGAGAATCATCTAACAATGTATTCCAATCAGCATCAGAAAATCCTTCAATAACAGCAGGATATTTTTTATAAAGTAAGTCATGATCTTTTGTTCCCAATAAATATTTCATAACACGATCGATGGCATGTCAATGCTCTTTACCTGGCTTACTTGTAAACCTGCTAAGAACTCCTACTGCATATGCAATGTCAGGTCTAGTACAATCTGTTGCATATCGTAGACTACCAATCACACTAGTATACTCCTTTTGATTAATTACATCACTTTCATTTTCAATAGGAAATAAGTGAACACTTGAATCAAATGGAGTAGACACATGTTTACAATCAAAATAATTGTATTTTTTTAGTATTTTATTAATATAATGTGATTGGTCAAGAAGAAATCCATATGGTGTTTTCGTTATTTTCATACCCAGAATAAAATTAGCCTCACCTAGATCTTTCATATCAAAATGATTGCTCAACAAATTTTTTGTTTCATTTATAACAAATATACTTGAGCCAAAGATCAGTAAATCATCAACATATAGGCTAATAATAACATGAGAATCTTTCCATGATTTATGATAGATGCATTTATCACATTCATTTGGTTTATAACCATTATTTAATATGCAAGAATCAAATTTTTCATGTCACTGCTTTGGAGCTTGTTTTAAGCCATATAGGGATTTAGTAAGCTTACACACTTTGTTCTCTTGTCCAGGTTCTATAAAACCTTCAGATTGGTCCATATAAATTTCTTCTTCTAAATCACCATTTAGAAAAGTTGTTTTCACATCCATTTGATGAATACTCATATAAAAAATTGCAGCAATTGCAATTAATAATCTAATGGATGTGATTCTCGTAACCGGAGAAAAGGTATCAAAGAAGTCTAAATCTTCCTTTTGTTTGAAACCTTTTTGCAACAAGTTTAGCTTTATACTTGTCTATACTACCATCCGGTTTGAGCTTTTTTCTCAGGACCCATTTACACCCAATAATTTTACAACCTCGTGGTAAATCAACTAATTTCCAAGTTTTATTAGAAGTTAGTGATTCTATCTCATCATTTACAGCCTCCTTCCAGAAAATTGCATCTGGAGATGTTAAAGCTTTTTGCAAAGAAATTGGTGTCTCCTGAATATTATAAACATAAAAATCAGGACCAAAATCATTCATAATTCTAGCTCTTTTACTCCTCCTTAATTCTAGAGAAGTGTTTTCAATATTATCATTAGGAGTAGAGGAACCAAACTTAGAAGTTTGTTCACTACTTTGACCCCCACTATTTCTTGAATTGAAAGGAAATTTTTCTTCATGAAAAATAGCATTGCTTGATTCAAAAATCACATTATGTTCAACGTCAAGAAATCTATACGCTGTACTATTAATTGCATATCCAAGAAAAACAGAAGTGATAGCTTTAGACCCTAATTTTGGTCTTTTAGGATCTGTTAGCCTTACAAAAGCTAAACATCCCCAAACTCTTAGATATCCCAAATTTGGCTTATACCCTTTCCATAATTGAAAAGGTGTAATCTTTGTCTTTTTATGTGGCACTCTATTTAACACATGACAAGCAGTCAAAACTGCTTCACCCCAAAGATTAAAAGATGCATCTGATTCTAGTAGCATTGCATTAGTCAAACCAATTAAGGTTCTATTTTTCCTCTCAGCTACTCCATTAGAAGCAAGTGAATATGGGGGAGTAGTCTCATGAATTATTCCTAATGATTCAACATATGAATTAAATTCAAATGATTCATATTCTCGACCTCTATCACTTCTAATTCTTTTAATTTTTCTACCGAATTGATTTTCAACTTCGAGGAGAAAATTTTTTAAAATTCTCAAAAGCATCACTTTTATTTTTCAATAAATAAACATGAGTATATTTTGAAAAATCATCGATAAAAGTGATAAAATATCTATTTCCTCCTCTAGTTAAAATTCTTTCAAATTCACACAAATCAGTATGAATTAATGCTAATAATTCGGTATTTCTCTCAACACTTTTATGAGGTCCTTTTGTAATTTTAGTTTTGCTACATATTTCACATTTCTCAAAATTATTTTTTAAGCTAGGAATTAATCCAAGGCTACTCATTATCCCCACATATTTACTATTTATATGACATAATCGAGCATGCCAAAAATTTAAAGAAGAGAGCATATAAGCCGAACTGGTAGATGCTTTATTGATATTTTCAATGTTTAATTTGAACATTCCATCACATGTATAACCTTTTCCAATGAAAATTCCCTTTTTTGTTATCACATACTGATCAGATTCCATAGTCTGTTTAAAGCCAACTTTATTAATAAGATAACTCGACATTAAATTCTTCCTCATGGAGGGTGTGTAAAGCACATCTTTCAAAATTAGAACCCTTCCAGAGGTGAATTTTAATTCAACCTCACCAGATCCCAAAATTTGGGTGGTATGAGAATCACCAAGCATTATTATTTTAGGCTCCTCAAAAGGAGTATAAATTTTGAACCAATTTTTGTCATAACAAACATGTCTATTGGCTCCAGAATCAGCCCACCATCCTTCAATACTTTGAACCATATATATATCAGTTATCATAGCCACAAATGGGTCTTCGATAACATTAGCCTGAGGTACAGGTTCTCGTTTCCGAAATTTGCAAATTCGAGCAATATGCCCGCTTTTGCCACAAACAAAACAAAATGGTTTGGAGTGTTGAGAATGTGCTTGGTTGTTATTCACTTGATTTGGATATTTCTTGTTATTAGAAAAGTGAGATTTATTCTTCTTTTTCATATTATTCTTCTTTGGCTTTAAATGACTATTTTTAGGAATTTGAGCATTAGATATATCATTAGAAGAGATTAGATTTACCTTTAAGAGATTTTCATTGCCTTTTTGAATCAAAGCATCTTGCCCTCTTGCCTCTTCCTCTACACGGATACGAGTAATTAATACTTCCAGAGAGATTTCCTTTTGCTTGTGACGCATATTTTTCTGAAATTCTCTCCATGATGGTGGAAGTTTATCAATTATGTCGGCAACAATAAGATTGTCTCCAATCTTAAATCCTTCAGATGCTACTTCAGCCACTGTCATCTGAAAGTCTTGTGCTTGCTCTACCGCAGATTTTCCATCCACCATTTGAAAACGAAAAAAGCAACTTGCAGCATATTTTTTCGCACCGGCTTCTTCAGTATCATATTTATTCTGCAAGGCTTTCCATATTTTCTTGGCAGACGTGAAAGTAGTATCATAATAGTCATAAAAATGATCAGCAAGACAATTTAAAAGATAATACCGACAATTATACTCATCTTTCTCATACTTGTCAATTTTCTCTTGGTGTCCCATGAACTCTTCAAGGTCCATGCTTTCAGTATCAATCTTCTTTGGGTTCTTTTCCGTGAGGACATAGGCCACTTTGAGAAGATTAAGGTAGAAGAACACTTTCACTTTCCATCTTTTGAAGTGTGCTCCCTTAAATCAAAATGGCTTGTTGAGATCTCCGACATTCTCATTTGGTTTCTCAATAGTAGACTCCATCAATGAATCTCCTTAAAAGTGATGGGAGAATTACAAATAACAGAGGAAAATAGAATAAATATTGAGAAACAGACACATAAACAATTAGGTTGAGGCGCGGATATCTCGCTCTCTTTAAGGAGATTCAAGCCCTCTGCGGTGTATATTGAAATTCTTTAATATCAACAACCGGTGCAACAGATATTCTCTAGCCTGTCCCCTCCAGGATACAACAACCCAACTGAAACGTTGTGTAGCTCAAACCACTCTACACTGAAAGGTTGAGCTCAAAGCTCCACAACTAAAACACCCTTCTTTTAACCAATTGCTCTTAAAAGAGCTAGGGAGAGAAATGAGAGAAAGTAAGATAGAAAGATACTTGTTTGTTGGTGTATTGTGTTGTAATTTGAGAGAAAGATACATTAGGTATTTATAGTAAATTTTTAGATCTAAAAAATTTAATATATAATAAATATTATTTAACATTTCTTCAAATCACAATACGTTTTTTAATTAATAATAAAACTTTTTTTTAAATTCTAACTTTCTCATGTATAAAGTTAATACAAATATTGAAAATATAACAACATTTTTTTCCCTCAAATAATAAAAAGGAAAATTAAATTTTATGCTTCTCTACAACATGTTTATATCCACATATATATATATATATATATAAATAAATATTAAAATATATAAAACTTTATTTTGAGGGCTGAATATATTAATAATATACCTACCTAGCTAGATTCTACTTTTATTCAACCTATCCATATCCATATGTCCACATTTCTCTCCTTTCTATTTTATCAACATAGAAAAATAGAAAATAGTAACGTTTACCAAGGTAAATAGAATATAAATTTATAAACATTTTAACGTGTTTAAATAAGAACTATTTTCAAATATAAAAAAAATGAGTTAAACTATTTATAAATATAGAAAAATTTCACTGTCTATCGCGATAAATTACAATAGAATTTATCACGATATATCGCTGATAGATAGTGAAATTTTTATATATTTGTAAATAGTTTGATGTTTTTTTTTTTGTTTATAGTAATTTTTCTTTAAATAATGTAAGCATTTTGCTTTTATAATTTTTTAGAAATTTTTTATCGACATCATTTTATCAATATATCTATATATCAACGTTTTTGTAAAATTGAGACTTTGACATTTTCTGACATCGGTATATTATACCTTGATTAGGACATGGTGTATTGTTTTTAAGAAAAAAAAATAGTAACTAAAACCTATCAGTGTACCATAAAAGTCAATGAGGGATCCCCACTAAACCAGCATGCTTGAGGCAAATAATTTCCATATAGAGAAAAGAGGTAAGCTATATTTATTTATTTATCTATCGTTCTCTAACGAATATAAGAGTTAGAATGATTGTAAAGTAGAAAATCCAATCAACAAATGTGGTGGAAATGACAATTTGAACCTCCAACTTTAAAGATGTTAAAATATCATTTTAGTCCCTGTTTTTTGGAATTTGTTCAATTTTAGTCCTACTTGCAATAAATCTTAAATTTAGTCTCTACTACTAAATTATTGTGAATCTTTAAAAAAATGGTTAATATATTTATGTATTGTTTAATAACTGATTTTGATAAAAGAAAAAATAATTTTATGGGACTAAATTTAAAATTTATTAAAAGTACATTAACTAAAATTAAACAAACTCTAAAGTATATGGATCAAAATGATATTTAAACCTATCAACTACCACGGAATTATACTCAAATGATTACATTTTGACACGGTAATCGATACTTTATATTAAAAGTAATAGAAATTTAAATCATGGAAGAAAATAGTTAAATAAAATAATTAAATTAATAATATGAGTGGAGGGTACCCACAAATTTCTCTATAAATACCCGTGTGTTGGCTTCTCTTTTCTCTTGCCAACTCAAAGAATTGCAATTCTTCTCTCTCTCTCTCCTTTTTTTTTTTTAATTATCATTTAAGAAAAATGGCTATCAACTTTCCCATTCCAGCTTATTTCATAGACATGGTTTTCATAAACCGTCTCAAATCCTTCATATCCAAATCCTTTTTCCCCCACGACGGCGCCACCAATCTCCGCCACGACTCCGCCGCCCTCACCTCCGCTGCCACCGACTTCGGTCACATGGTCACTAACCTACCCGCCGCCGTCCTTTACCCCTCCTCGGTAAACGACATCGTTACCTTAGTCAAACTTGCCAACTCCCGTCCTATTCCGTTCAACATCGCCGCCAAAGGCTGCGGCCACTCCGTCCGCGGTCAGGCAATGGCCGGAAATGGGGTTGTTGTCGAGATGACTTCCTTGAATAATCCCTCCCGAATCTCTATCTCCGGCACCGCCGATGCCGGATTCTTTGCTGACGTTGGCGGTGAACAGATGTGGATTGATGTACTTAATGCCACTCTTAAACATGGACTTGCACCGGCGTCGTGGACGGATTATCTTTACCTTACCGTCGGTGGGACGTTGTCGAACGCCGGTATTAGCGGTCAGACGTTCCGTTACGGACCGCAGATTTGTAACGTCGTCGAACTTGACGTCGTTACAGGTATCACTCAACTTTTGTTAAGTGCATTTTAGATTGTACTCATCTTTTTGCATCTGCATTTCATCTCTTTATTAAATCGCGTCATAAATCTTTCTTACTTTTTAAAAATAAATTTTTTAATTGTGTGTGATTGAAAATTGTACAAAAATCAGTCCAATTCTCAAATCTATTACTCAATTTCAAATTTTTAAAAAACAAACTTTTAGTTTTAATTTTCAAAACTTTAGTTAGGCATTTTTCTACCCACATCAAAAATTAAAAAAATACTTAGGTACATTTCAAGCGGTATATATCTCATTCAAGTGTCCAATCACAAATTATTACGTGACAAACTTGTTTTTTTTAAAAAAATACTTGAGTACATTTCGAGCTGCACCTATTTTTTCTACACTCAATTATTGCTCTAAATATTTACATATTTGTTTAAAAAAATTTCAGAAATAGAAAAAATGTCAAATTATTTACAGAAAATAGCAAAAAAGAACAATGATAGACTTCTATCATTTCTATCACTGATAGACTTTTATCAGCGTCTATCACAACTATCTAAAAATTTTGTGTAAATAGTTTTACTTACTTTTCTATTTTTAAAATTTTTTCTATTTGTTTTTGCATGGGTTTGATTTTTTTTTTTTGGTTTAGGGAAAGGAGATCTTGTAAGCTGTTCAGCAGAAAGGAACAAGGAACTCTTCAATTCAGTCCTTGGTGGTTTAGGCCAATTTGGAATCATAGTTCGAGCTAGGATTCCCTTATTCCCAGCTCCAAACAAGGTACAATTTTATTTTTATTCACCCACCACCAAAAATTAATAATAATATTAATAATAATAATATTTATTTATTTATTTTTGTGTTTAGGTTAAATGGGTTAGAATGCTGTACAGCAATTTTAGTGAGTTTGTGAAAGATCAAGAAAAATTGATCTCAATGAATAATAATAATAATAAAAATAATAATGATGGAAGCAAAGAACAAAAGGTTGAATTGGAGTATTTGGAGGGTTTGCTTCTAATGCATGATGGTCCCCCAGACAATTGGAGATCCTCTTTTTTTCCACCTTCTCATCACTCTACAATCATCTCTTTGGTTAATCAACACTCTATTATATACTGCCTAGAAGTTGCCAAGTATTACGACGATCGCTCGACACATGACCTCGACAAGGTACATTCCCAATCATCGTCCTCCTTCGCGTCTCTATCTTTAACCTTCCCTACCTACACCTAGCTAAGACACTCTGTTTCGATTTCTGTCGTTTTTTATAAACGCACGTACGATCATTTCAACTTATAGTGAACTACCTGTCAGGGGTTTCTTAAAATAACTCAAGCTTAAATTGCAAATTTGGTCCTTATAGTTTGGAGAAAATTAGAATTTAGTCCATGTGGTTCTATAAAACACTATTATGAATAGTCCCTATTGTTAGGATTGTTAGGGACTATTTTGTGAGGATTTTATCAAACCATAAAAACTAAATTCTAACTTTCTCCAAACCATATGGATCAATTTTGTAACTTGATCTCGAGTTATTTTGAGAAAAACTCTGATCACAGGTATTTCACTATAAGTCGAAGTGGTTGTACGTGTGTTTATAAAACCAAAATCAAAACAGGTTGTCTTAACTAGCTAGCTAGGTTAAATTTTTAACTTTTTCCAAACAACTAAATTCTTTTTTTCTTTCTTTCTTGTTTGTGTAGGAACTCAATGATTTATTGGACGGGTTAGATTTTCTGCCTGGATACAAATTTGAAAAAGACGTATCGTACGTTGAATTCTTGAATAGGGTTCGAGGTGGAGAGATGAGCCTTCGATCTCAAGGGTTATGGGATGTTCCTCATCCATGGTTGAATCTCTTCGTGCCGAAATCTCGTATCACCGAATTCAACTCGGGTGTTTTCAAGGACATTGTTCTCAAAAGAAAAATTACCAATGGATCACCTATACTCATCTACCCCATGAATAGGAGCAAGTAATTAACTAACTAATTAACTAATTCTCCATTATTTTATCCTAATTAAAAATATATGAAATTGATTATATTAATCTATATATACAGGTGGGATGATAAAATGTCTGCAATTATACCAGAAGAAGAAGTATTTTACACAATAGGGTTTTTGAATTCAAGTGGGTTTCATGATTGGGAAGCCATGGAAGAACAAAACAAAGAGATATTAAGGTTTTGCAATAGTGTTGATATGAAGATCAAGCAATATCTTCCTCATTACAAAACAAAGGAAGATTGGGAGAACCATTTTGGACACAAATGGAAATTGATTCAAGACAGAAAGAAAGTATTTGATCCTAAAATGATTTTGTCTCCTGGTCAGAAAATTTTTAATCCTTGAACTTTATTTATATATAGATATATATAAAAAAATTATTATTATTATATTCTGTCAGTGTTTTATTTGTTTGGGTTATTCCTCGTATAGATTTTGTCAACTTTTCTTTTTTTCTCTTTCTTTTGGGTCTCGAGGATATTGGTGTATTATAATGATGTAATATTTATTTAAATTAGAATTTAAATTTCTCGTTCTGTCTATCGTTTATGATATTAAATTTTTGTTGACGTGTTGATATTTCTATCAATATTTTCACATTTTTATATGAGTTAGACATTAACACGAGGTATGAATAAAAAATATATCCATGAAATATATATAAAAAAAAAAAAAAAAGTAAACAACAAAATGTCACTGATATGAATATGATATAAATATTAAAGAAATTACTATAAACAGAAAAAATATTAAACTATTTACAAATATAAAAAAATTTCACTATTTATCAATGATAGACCGCGATAGATCTATCACTAATAGACAGTAAAATTTTGGGGAAATTTCATAGATAGAAAAATATCAAACTATTTAGAGAAAATAGCAAAAACAAAACACTAATAGTCATTGATAGACTAATATAAGCATCTATTAATGATAGACTTCTATCATTTCTATTATTGATAGACCTTGATAGACTTCTATCAACGTTTATTATAACTATCTAAAAATTTTGCTATTTTGTGTAAATAGTTTCCCTTGTTTTTCTATTTTTAAAAATTTTCTTAAAATGTTTCTATATTTGTAAATAGTTTAGCTCATTTTTTTATATTTAAAAACAATCCAAATATTAATTATTTTAAATTATTTAAAAGCATGAAAATATGTAATTCATTCATTTAAATGTTGCTTTTAAGTATTTTTTTCTTTTAGTTTTTCACGATATATTCATATAAATATGACATTTTATCGATATTTTAATAGAATCGGATACCTCAAAATTTTCATCCACACGTAAGCTAAAAGTTTTATATTTAATTTGTATTCATATATTTTAATTTAACAATCCCAATTGCTCATGTAATTAATGAATATGAAAAGAAAAATGTTCATATGGTCATTACATTCAACAAAATTCATTAACCTCATACATCATAAACATATTAAATTAGACAAAAAAAAAAGTAGTTTATTTAGTTAATCTTATAATATTTGTCTCATACTTTCGATAGTTCAATTTTAATCATCATTAAATCTAATTTTTACTAAAATTAGTTAAATAATATTAATAATTTTCATGCAAAGAAATACAATATGTGAATATACTTTTAAAAATCATAATAAAAATGTTAATACATAACCAAAGTTATTTAAAAAATTAATAAATACGGTAGCTATATGAACTAAATTTAAGATTTATTTAAAATATAAATACTAAAATTAAATAATTAGAAGTATAGAGACTAAAATAATATTTTAATATAATTTTTTTTATTGGAGTAAAGAATTGATGTATGAGGTGGCAAAATGAAACATTCTGGTTCGCCTAATTCCCATAATTATTGCATTAAAAGTATATAAGTGGGATATTAATAATTAATAATAGTAAGTTAAGAAGGCACGTGGGGGGGCCTGTCGCTTATAATTACATTATGGCGACAAAAAAGAAAAAACAGTGCCATAGATCATATAATTCATATAATAATAAAAAATAAAAAATAAAAATAAAAAAAGTTGAATGTTGTTATTTTTTATTAAAAAAAAAAAACATGTTTCTTTTTTCTCTTTTTAATTAATATTAATGGGCCACTGTGTGTCTTGCAAAGTTTAGTACAGAAACGGATGTTCTCAAATATAGGAAGATGAACAAAATTATTTATAAATATAGTAAATTTTTACTGTCTATCTATGATAGATTGCGATAGACTACTATCTGTATTTATCTGTAGTCTATTGCGACACAAATAGTAGTCTATTGCAGATAAATAGTTAAATTTTGTTATATTTGTAAATATTTTCAGTATTTTATCATTTAAAATAATTTTCTAAAATATTTGTATGTGTCATTTTTTAACCTTAATTTTTTTAATTCATCTTTAAATTTTTTTATTTTGTGTTGAATATATAGATCTTTGAAACTTTAAAAATAAGTAAAATGTACTCTTTTTTTTTGTGTGATTGTACTTTGAATTTTATTTTATTTTTAATTTCTGTACTTTTAAATGTTCAACTTTAGGTTATGTACATTTAAAAATAGTCTATTTTATTACTATTTTTTATTGTGAATTTTTTTATAAAAAAAATAGTTTGTATTGACATTCCCTTTATAAATTTTAAAATATATTTATATTGTCTTTTTTTTTACATAAAAAATTGTTATTATTATTAAATTAGTTTCGATAAAAAAAAATTAACTTTCAAGGATTAAAGATTTATTAAGAGTATAGGGACTAAATTTAAAACTTGTTGATAGCACAGTAACTAAAATTGGATAAATAAAAGTACAGAGATTAAAAGTAAATGAAACTTAAGAGTACATGGTCCAAAATTATATTTTAACCTTAAAAAAGTTTATGATGAACTTTTAATTTTATGCTTAAATAGTTTATTGTTTGGAATTTTACAAAATTAACTGAGCTATTTGATATAATATTGAAGTATATTGTCTAATTAGAATCCTAATTAGCTCTCAATTTTATGTCTGATAGATCCATAAACTCTAAATGTGCAAAAGATTTATTAGACATTCAATTGCAAATTTAAGACATTATTATATATTTCTTATAGTTTAAAGATTTAATGAACACAAAATTTAAAAGTGCAAAACCATGTTAGAAACTTTTTTAAAGTTTAAAAAATCAGAAACTAAATAGTAAATAATTTAAAAGTTCACGTACCGTTTAATAATTATTTAGTCTTTAGTTTTTGAAAACTGGACGTACTTGATTTTTCACAATTTTTTAATCATAACTTTCACTTTTCATGTGTAAACATTTAAATTCCAAATCAAAATTTTGTTATTATTATAAAAACAGAAAACAAAAAAAAAATTATTAAAAATTATTTTTTTTTCATTTTCAAATTTAAGTTTGTGTAAACAAATAAAATGTATATATATAAATTTAGATTTCAAAAACCAAAAATTAAAAATATTAGGTCTCGTTTGATAACCATTTAGTTTTTTATTTTTAATATTTAAAAATTAAGCCTATAAATATCTATTCTACCTCTAAATTTGTTAATTTGTTATCTTCTTTCATCAATATTTAAAAAAATCAAGTCAAGTTTTAAAAATTAAAAAAAATATATAATTTTTTTTTTTAAAAAAAGAGAAATTATTATAAACAGAAAAAATATCAAACTATTTATAAATATAGAAAAAAATTATTGTCTATCAGCGATAGACTGTGATAGAATTCTATCTCTTAAGCGATAGACAGCAATAGAAGTTTCACTTCTATTGCGCTCTATCACTTATATTTGTAAATAGTTTGACTCATTTTTCTATATTTAAAAACAACCCGTTTAAAAACTTATTTTTATTTTTAAAACTCGATTAAGAATTCAACTCTTTTCCTTACCATCATGAAAAATAGAGGAATTAAAAATTTAATTTTTAAAAATCAAATAATTACTAAATCCACCTTAAATATTAAACTTTTAATTAAAGGGAGGAATTTTGCGGCTGGAAAAGAAGTAGCAAAATGAATTTAATTTTAGATATGATTTATTATTTATTATTTATTTATAAAAGGATGTTTTCAACTCTTACTCATATTGCGGGCATTTAGGAGACATGGAGGCTTCAAAAGCCTACTTCTCTGCAATATATTTATTTATTTATTCTTTTTTTCCCATCATGCTGTTTTCTTTAAATTAAAAAAAAAAAAAAATCAATCAATTCTTTTTTTCTCCTTCTTGTGAAGCAAAGCATCCGAATTAAACGTGTTTTGTTTTCATTAATTATTATGGAAGAACAAAATGATTAGGAAAAAGGCAGCTAACTCAATATATTATTTAAAATATTATAGACATAATATATATATATATATATATATATATATATAATATAATGTGTGTGTGTGAGATTTCTATAGGGTGGGGTGAAAAAAGAAATTAAAAAAGATAAAAACTTTTTATTATATGTTGTGGATATTCTTCTAACATGCGTGGCCGACCAACCCAATTTCTACCTTTTTTTCCCAAATATTGCCTTTTTGCTTCACAAAAAAGGGCCTAACTCTCCTATTTATTTTATATTTAATTAATTAATACCCTCTCTAATTTAATATTAGATTCTCCATTATATTGTTCCTTTTGAAGATATGATTCTAACCCGATGACCCGACTTGAATTTATAACTCTATCGACCAAACGCGGAAGCTTTATGGTTGGATGACCATAACAATTTGTGGTAGATTCAAAATTTTGTGTTGGAAGGTATAAATTTATATTAGGCTTCGTTTACCAAACTGTAATGGTAATTGGTGTAATCGTAATGGAATTTCATTGATAGATCAATTGTAATGAGTCTGAATCGCAAATGTAATTGGATTAGTTTTTATCGTGTTTACTTAGAGTTATAAATTCTGTCACATTTACTGTTATCGTTACTGTTACCTTTATCTCTGAGAGTCAAACAGTTATAACGGTAATATAGTAAAAGTGTCAAAATTCTTAATTTTTCCTTTGGAACATTAACAATAATGGTAATGGTAATTGTAACGATAACGATACAACATAATTTCCAGACGCAATTGGATTGAGCATGCTCCACTCGTCAATCAGTTTGTGTTTTTTTATTATAGATTTTGAAGTAGACCCCATGTGTCAGTGCGAATGCAGAACACAAGTAAACAACATCAAAGGTAATCAAATGGAGTCCACATTTCACATTATCATTGATTTATTATGTTTTCACGGGGGTAAACGAGGCCTTAGTGAATTAAAGGTTAGTCATGAAAATAATTAACAGCAAAAGTCTCATTTGATAACCATGTTGTTTTTTGTTTTTTGTTTTTTTTTTCTATTTTTTGAACGAAAAGTCACATTCTTTATCCTGTTGCAATTATATTCAAATCGATGTGCTATATACTTTTGTATATGTGTGTGATATACACCATTGATATGAAACATTACGATGTAACAATGTGAAGATATGTTTAAATGGATAGTCATATCATTTACTCCAATTACAATTATTAAAGTCGAAGTAGTTACATGACGAATGGTATATCTTTTCGTCTATAGGTGTGATCTAAACCATAGATATGAAACATCACGACCTAAACAGTTGGAGATATGTTTGAACAAACAATCACATCCTTTGCCCTTTAAAATTTCATAGAATCATATTTTGTTTTTCTCTTCAAATAGTTACACCTATTCAAGACAAACAATGAAAAAGACTATTACATTAACTAAAATCTTTTAAATCTATATTTTCTCTATGTACTAAAATAAAACATTAATGTTCACGTACATCACACATTGTTATGGGCTAGTTGTTCAAAAGAGTACAACACAAGGATTTTTCAAGTAGTCATCCAACTTAGTATTACTACTCTCTTCCAAACACACGTTTATTAACTAGAGAGTTTTTAATAGGATCTAGTGCATCTGTCTTAGTCTGATCTTGCAGTTTAACTTTGTACGTAGAAACTTCAATATAAAACTGCATTAATATATATATATATATATATATAGGAGAATTTTTAAAAATAGAAAAATAAGGGAAACTATTTACACAAAAGAACAAAATTTTTGAATAGTTGTGATAGACGCTGATAGAAGTTTATCAGGGTCTATCAATAATAAAAATGATAGAAGTCTATCACTGATAAATGCTAATAGAAGTCTATCAATGCCTATCATAATTTTTTTTTTTTTTTTTGCTATTTTTTATAAATAGTTCGACATTTTTTCTATCTGTGAAAATTTCTCATATATATATAATACAGTTACTTGAATGCTACCATGTATTGGGCATTGCCTAACCTCTTTATATGTGAGATTTTTAGGTCAGATTTTTTGCCATTTAAAGTTGAATAATTCACATGTCTCTTTTTTGCCTAATTCACACAAGCTTGGAATTAAATCTCATGTGCATCCAATCTAGACCCTATATTTATTTTTGTCTTTTTTTCATTGATATATATATGTATATATTTTCCTTTCTCTTAACTTATCTTTTGGGGTCATGGATTGGGTACAATATTGTCAAAGATATCTTATGATCATGGTGTTTCCTTCTTTTACTAAGGCTTTCAAATGTGTGAATTTAAATGATATTTTCGTCTTCATAATTTGATTATTCATTATGTCATTATTGTAATCACCTCTAATCAATTTATCAATTTATATATTTAAGAAATTTCATTAAATATTATTAGATTTTTAAAGTGTATACTAAAATTTAAAAACTAAATTTAATTTTTACCTAAATTGAAAGTAGATAGAAAAAAGAAATTGTAACTATTTTATTTATTTATTTTTTTTTTGAAAAGTAAGCCTATAAACACTACTTCTACCTTCAAATTTATTCCTTTGTTATATACTTTTTACTAATAGTTTAAAAAACTAAGCCAAAATTTGAAAACTTAAAAAAAAAAAAAAAAAAAAAAAAAAAAAAAAAAAAAAAAAAAAAACTTTTAAAAACTTGTTTTTGTTTTTTGGAATTTGACAAAGAATTCAACTATTGTACTTAAGAGAGATGCAAATCAATGTAAGTAATGAGAAGGAAATAGGCTTAATTTTCAAAAACAAAAATAAGAAACGAAATGGTTACCAAACGGAGCCTTTGTTTTTTGTTTTCTATTTTTGAAAAATTAAGAGCATGTTTGATTGGCAGTCTAAAAATGTAAATTTAAAAACAAATTATCCAATGAAAATAGATTTATATTTTATGTTGTCATATATGTGTTAGGTGGCAGATTTAGAAATTAAATTCTAATTTAAACACTTGTTCAAGATGTATGTGATAATATATTTATAAATCATAAAACTAATCTTCGATCAATACTCACTAAATATTAGGTTGAATATAAACTATTATTAAGACCTCATTTAGTTTTTTATTTTTAAAAATTAAGCCTATAAACACTACTTCCATCTCTAAATTCCTTGCTTTGTTATCTACTTTCTAATTATTATGTCAAAAACTAAGCCAAGTTTTGAAAGGAAAAAAAAAAAAAGTAGTTTTTGTTTTTGAAATTTGGCTAAAAATTAAACTTTTTTTTTACTCAAGAAAGATGAAAATCATGGTAAGAAATTGAAAGAAAATAAACCTAATTTTTAAAAAGCCAAAAATCAAATAGTTACACCAAACAGGGCTAATTAATTTATGAATTTGTTTTATGTTAAAAAATTTGTATAATTATTATTTTGTAATATCATATAATTTATTAATATTATACAACACCGTACATACTTTTAATTTAACAAAAATAATTTAGTTTATAATAGAAAATACTATATTTGTTAACATAAAATACTATATTTATTCATGATTTTATCTTTTGTTAATATAATTTTACATTTTAAAATTTAAAATTAAAAAACACTAAATACATCGACAACATAAAATGTTGTTTTTACAATTTTTACTATGTATATTCACTTAACTCAGTTGAATTTGAAAACATAAAACAAAATATATATTTTTACCAAACGTAACAAGAAAACAAACATAACAAGAAAACAAACGTAATTTTTATAAGTAGAAAATCAAAACAAAATAATTACAAATGGGAGTTGAAATCTTCACTTCCACACATTAATTGTTGAATTCAAAAGAAATTATTAAATTGATGAGATTTTTTTTTTCCTTGAAAACAAGAAAAACAATTAATGTAGAAGAAAGAAAAAAAAAAATCTTTGAATGATATGATTATATCTTCTTGATGTATCTACCATATCTATATATATCTGATTCAAAATATAATCTTCCTTGTACAATCTTCAATACCAAAACCCTCTCTTTCTTTTTCAATTACCATTAATTTCAAACAAAACCAAATCCAACCCCAAAGATTTTCCATAATTTGATGCCTCTCTTTTCAATTCATAATGGTTTCATAAATAATACAATCCATCTTAATAACGTTTCGTTATTTTATTTTGTCATTTTTTGGTGGCGGGTTTGGTTTGACTGTTGAATATTCTTAGATAAGAATTTAAACCTCTCGAACTTTAAGAAAGATAGCGTGCTTATTAATTATATCTTAAGATTGCAGTAGTGGAGGTTCGATCAACCTCCTTTGTTCTCATGGGTTTCATTTTTTCTAAGACCGAGAGAAATTGGTATTGACTAAATTAATGATAATATCTTATATTAGAATCACCTAGTTTAATATAATGCATGACATAGCTCTAGCTTTTAAAAGTTATACCTAATTAACCTTACTTTTGACAATAGGGTTCCCAATAATATTAATTGTTGCATATATATGAATGTTTCACTAAAAGAGAATAACTTTGATTTGCTTCCATATATAATTAACCCTAATTATATACATTAATTGATTAACAACTCTCTTCCTTTAAGTCAATTAATGAAATTGGTGTTGATTTTCCAAAGGTTATCTTAAAAATTATCTACTTTAATCTATTATTAAACCCTCTCAACTACTTGATATTAAATGAATTCACCCACCCCATGAAAATTAATTATACCTTTTCTGACCAATACATGTGAGGTTGCAAATTAATTAAATTTATCACATTGACTCAATTGCTCCCCCAAAAGACTTCAATGGGGATAAGCAAACTCTAGTCAAAGTCATCCTTTTAAGAGTAAAAAGAAAAAAAGAAAAAATTCATAGATAGAAAAAATGTCAAACTATTTACAGAAAATAGCAAAAAAGACATTGATAGACTTGTATAAGCATCTATTAGTGATAGTTCTATCACTGATAGACTCTGATAGACTTATATCAGGGTCTATCATAACTATCTAAAAATTTTGCTATTTTGTGTAAATAGTTTTCCTTATTGTTTTATTTTTAAAAATTCTTAAGATAATATTGATCTTATATGAGAAGATCTTTGAAAAGACATAGACATAATTGGGGTTTTTTTGCAAAATCTTGGAAGAAAATCTAGAATGAAAGTGAAAGACCCCAAAAAAAAATCTCTAAGATGGGGTTTAGATTACATAGTCGAATTATAAAACAAAATCTCAAGTCTTGTCTTTGTCTTTGTGTTTTTGAAAACAAATAAATTATTTCTATCATCTCTAGTCTACTTTAATTGGGTTAGGCAAAAGATTGAGGCCAATATGCATGTTTTAAGCAAATGGCAAACACAAAGATTTTGTTTATGACTTTGGAGAGATATCTTTCTTCTTCTTCCTTCTCTTCTTCCTTTCTAGAACTTAGAATAGAAAAGATTTGATGAAGTAGGAAAAATCTCCCATATGAAATAATAGATTTGAATGCATTTTGGTTGTTGATTTACATAACATACCATATCAAATGGGGTAACAAAATCATATCCAAGATCTTGTCTCTTCTTTTTTTTTTCTTGTCTTTCAAAATTTTACTACTATTAATTACTAGTTTATCAGGAAAATTTTTAGTACTACAAGAATATCATACTACCTTTTTCACACTATAAATTCCACGTTAATGTCAATTTTGATCCTACCCTGCTTTAAAAGCATGTTGACGTGACACACAATAAATGACCATACTCTTGTCGTATATAGGACGTTTTCCCCTAGCTCCTCTCCCCATATCTATGTCTAACTTCATCTTCCTTTACAACTTGAGGTTTCGTCCTTTTCTATCTTACCAGAATTAACCTGACGTTATTTACTACTCGAACTTGATAACAAAACATTTCTTCTCTATCTCTATAATCGTACATGATATTGTTTATATTTTAAGTTTTTAAGCTAGCTTGGTTCATTTGATTGTGATCGTATTTTGATTATGATCGTCTTAATTTTTTCAGCGTTAGAAAATTTGACTTCTGTTAAATTACTGATTGACCCAAGAGACTTCCTGAACCTACTGCTCTAATACCATGTTAAATCAGCGATTATTACAAAAGTTTAAGTTGATGGGTGAAGGCAAATTTCATATTATATCAGTACTTTGATAATTTCTTTGGATACGTAACTCGAGGACAAAGTAAGTTTACTAGACCCGTGACCAAAATTGGGGAGGTTGTTAGATGTCATGTGTTACATGGAAAAAAAAAAGGGTCTGAAATGAAGTTAGAGGGCCCTATAGTTTCAGTTTGACAGATGGGAGAAGTGATTGATTCTCCACAAAAAAAAACATCCACTTTTTCTCGACACTTAGGATCAATCTCTCAAATTTATTTCATTTTTCACACATCATATGATATCATACATTATTATATACATATATTTATTATATACATGTTAAAATATTATTTTAGTCTCTATGGTTTGAAGTTTGTTTAATTTTGTTTTTTTGTACTTTCAGTTATCTAATTTTAGTTTATATACTTTCAATAAATCTTAAATTTAGTCCCTCAAAATTAATTTTTACCGAAATTAGTTAGATAATAATAATAATTTTCATGCAAAGAAATACAATATGTGCACATATATTTTCAAAATTAATAATAAAAATGCTAATGAAAAATAAAAAGTTTTTTAAAAAATTAACAATAAACTAGCCATGGAACTAAATTTAAGATTTATTGAAAGTACATATATTAAAATTGGACAACTCAAAGTATAGAAACTAAAATTAAACAAATTTCAAATGTAGGAACTAAAATGGAAAAATATCAAACTATTTACAAATATAGAAAAAAATTTCATTGTCTATCAGCGATAGAAGTCTATTGCGATCTATAACAGTTTATAGCGGATGGACAACAAAAATTTTCTATATTTGTAAATATTTTAGCTCATTTTCTTATATATATTATTAAACAATAACTAAATATTTGACTTCACCATTATTGATTTTATTTTTCAATTTTCAATTTGTTTATCCAAACTACAAACATTCCTCATTATATATAAACCATATTATTTCCAACTTGCATTGCACTGTTTTAAAAATAAATTTGTTACTAATAAAGTAAAATTAACCCATTATTACATGACTAAAAAGTCGGTTAATTAAGACATATATCATCTTCAATTAAAAAAGTCAAAGATTTTTTTAATCTTTATCCGGCCCTCTTTATGTTATTTGATATTAAAGAAATTTAATAAGTCATCATGACATAGTTGTAACATCTTCTAGAAACATACGCTATATTTAGGATGAAATGTTTTTTTTTTTTTTTAATTTGACCGTGCAATATCCAAATGAAAGATTTCTCATGTCCTTTTTGCTAGACCAATCCAAGTAGATTCATTAAAATTAAAGAAATATGATCTCTAAGTACTTTGGAGTAGTTGAATATATTTATTAATATATATTGTATAGATTGCAATGTGGACAAAAAGAATATTTTTCTTTGGAAATAATGTTATAAATGAAAATAGTAAGTGATTCAATCAATATAGACAAAATCCTACCTCTGTTAACGAGAATATATTTAAGTAGGTCTCAAGAAAATTTCGTAAAGTTCTCATTTTAGTGTAAGATTTTTCGTTGAGTTCAAATTAAGACTCCTATCTTTCTTTGTTACCATTTAAATAATAAAAATTTGAATTTGAATAATAGAATTAAATAAAGAAGTGCTTTTTAAAAGTATTTTTGATTAAAGTCTAAAAGATTTGCATTACTATGAGTCACAACCCTCTCCCATCCAACCTCTCTTTTTCCATATTAATTAAAATCGATGCATGAAAATGGTAATAAGGTAAAAATAATAAAATGTTAATAATGATAATGGTAATATAATGTAAACCCTGATTTTATATTGTTTTTTAGAAGTTATCTTCAATAATGTGAATTATTGACAACTTAAATGTTAGCGATAATTTAGAATATATAAACAAAAATATATTTTTACCGTTTTAATTCGAGTCCCATTCAAGATTTAAAATAGGGTAACTGTAATGAGTAGTAATTTTAGAGATAATAACCAAGTGTATAACAACATTTTAAAAAATTGCAAATATAGCAAAGTCTATCACATCGCTAGACTTCTATCACTGATAGACTCTTATCGTTTATCAGTGATAGACCACCTAGACCATAAAAGTCTATCAGGATAGAAATTTATTACTGATAGAATTTGTTATATTTATAATTTTTTTTAAAATGTTGTTATATATGCTAATATTTTGAATATAACTGCTATATTTGCAATTGTCCCTTTAAACTATTGTTGTTGATGGAAATATCGATAATGTCGATAAATATTTCTGAAAAAAAATTTAAAAACAAAAAGTATATATATAATCAATAAATAAACATGTAATGATTTTTAAACAACTTTTTTTTACAGCATGGGGAGTGAGGAGTTCAAACCTCTGACATTGAATTTAATAGTACAAGGTTATGTCAGTTGAGATATGTTTATGTTGGCGAATTTTCAAACAAGTTAATAAATTTATTATTTATACAATATTTATATTTGTGATATTTTGTTGCTTATTTTGTTATGTTTTGTAAATTTTTCTACGATATGATGAAAATATCGATCTATATCTCTTGTCAATATCAAACTTGTACAAGTACGAAAATATCGAGATATTGATGGAAATTTAATAATATAATCGGATTATACAAAAGGTAATATTATTGTGAAAATAATAAAAAGAATAAAAAGGTTATTTACAAAAATGGTAAAACATTGAAGTTGTAAATTCATGATCAAACTAACTAGATTTATGACCAAATAATATCAAATCAAACATGGATTATTAAGATTTTGTCAGTATAATATCTACCTATGATGGACCAGAAAATCCTACAGAGAATCTTTTTGAGAATGTGTCAAAATTACCTTCTAATGCTAAAAAACAAACAAAAATATTTACTCACAGGATATTATTTAAAAAAAATTAAATTAAATTCAGCAAAAAAAATATATATATTTACTTTTATTTAGCAAGACATGATATTATATTTTAAGGAGTAACTTTTCTATAATATCAATCCATATTTTGGACTTTTATAAATTATCAAAATAAATAAATAAAATTGGACCAATTTGTATAGATGTGCCTACCTCATTGAATCAAAATAACTAGCATTTTCAACTTAACTAAATAATGTAAGTCGGATTGATTTGTGATGGGTCAAGGCGATCAAGAGGACACATACTACTTTTTTATTCTCGTACGATCGCTTTCACTTTGAATCAATCTCACTCATCTGGTTTGTCTCGTTCGAAATTGAAAAAACCATAAAAAAAGTTTAACGGTATACCTATCGCCTTATTTTACAGAGAAAGACACCATTCATTCAAAGTAATATTTTAGTACATAACAGTGACGTTCTGAGAAAAATTATTTTTTAAAAAGAAATATTAAAGAAGAATTAAAAATTCATAACACTAGAGATCAAACCAAAAGGGTGTCTTATATTAAAAAACAACTAAAAGGAGTGTAAATATATCATATTCATAGTTGTTTTATCGATCTTGAGGTTTTTTTTTTCCTTCTCTCTTTTGATATCGTTTTATCTTCTTCCGTTCTTACTAATTTTTAGTGACTATTTATATAATACAATTAATTGGGTTTTTTTTTCCTACTATAAAGTATCACCAGACTTTTTAAGTTGAGTTGTTTTCAATTATAGAAAAATGAGCCAAAATATGTACAAATATAGAAAAATTTCACTGTCTATCAATAATAGACTGTTATAGACTTCTATGACTTGGCGATAACAGTGAAATTTTTTTATATTTATAAATATTTTGATATTTTTTTATTTATAATAATTCCCATTTAAATTTTAAATGAAATCATTAAATAAATACAATAATGATTTTTTTAACTAAATAAATTAACAACTATATAACAAATTAAGAAAGTACTTTAAAAATGTCCCTTTCACGTCTCAAAAAAAGGGGAAAAAAACCATTTCATCGGATTGCCTCGGTCCAACGTTGAAATGGGCCGGCCTTTTCTATTATTGGGCTTCTTCTAGTGTTGGGAAGTCCATTAAATGATAGCCCAGATCCAATTGAGTAAATTGGGCCCAACTAACCGTTTGGGCTGTTTGATGTTATTCAGAAATGGGCGACTTTTAAATAGTTGTTTAAAAAATATTCAAACAATATCTCCACAAAATGGCTAAATATACATTTTATAAAGATTTGTTAGTTTTTTTTTTTGAAAAAAACTATATTTTGCTATTTTTTTTTCCCAGCTATGCCAACCCTATAAATAAAAGTTAATTAATAAACAAAATCTAAAAAATGTAAAATAAATAAATAATCGTAGGAGTCATACGTAAACAATAATATTAATAAAATAAAAATACACAATTATTAAAATTTTCATCTATTCATAAAATTACATATGCACGTAAAAATTTATCATAGAAAAGACTTTCGTGACACGTATATATGGATAAATAAATGTAAAATGATACTAATTTAAAAAAAAAAGATTGATAAATTTGGACTAGCTTAATACGGAGAAGTGTAAAAGAAAAACATTTTTCAATAAAAAATGGTATTAAAATATGCATTCAGAGTTGTGTTGAGGCGATGAATTAAGTTCTAAAGTCTCAATTTAATATGTTTGTGGAATTTGAAAATTTGTATTTGAGGTACAGATTTGTTTAATCTGGAGTTAGAAAGTCTGTATTTAAGGTTTAAAGTTGAGTTATTAAATTAGGGGTAGATGGTGCAGCTTTTTTGTAATCTAAAAAATTATGATTTTTTTATGGCTATTTCTGTTTGCTTAACTTTTTGTTTAACCCTACAATTATACACATCTTTTTCAAAAATTTTAACACCCAATTGAGATGTAACTTAAAACATTCGCATATATATTACAAGTTTTTACATGTAACAATTGTACTTGAGGTAGACAAAATAGTATTGTTTCATACAAAGAACAAAATCATAATATACTTTCACATATATTTTATAATTTTTTAGTATATGATCGGTTGAGTTGATAGTTGAGAGATGATCGATAGAGTTAGTTGTCGAAGTTAGATCGTCAAAATTGGCCATTAGAGGTGGTAGTCATGCGGAGTTGGTTATTGGAGATTATTTTCGAAGGTGGCGGTCTTTGCTAGAGGTATCGTGAGAGGTTTTCATCATCTAATGTAGTTGTTGGAGCATGTCTTCGGAGTAATGCAGTAGTAGTCGCTGTGGTGGTTGTTGGCTGAGTTAGACGTTGAAGCTCGTCCACATTGTTGTCCACTAAGATGGTCATCATAGCATGTTGTCAGCAATGATTGTCATCGGAAGCTGGCATGCGGAGTCATTAAAAACATTAGAGAGAGAAAGAGAAGATTAAATTTCTTAATTAAAGTGCAAACTTCAATTGTGAACACCATCAAAGTTGGTAGAGTTTAGTTATTTAGTACCAACTCGTCATTTTTAAAATGAAACATATTTTTAATCCTTTAAAACTAATTTTGATGATATGAAAATTGAATTTAAAAGTGTAAAATTGAAAACTGAATTAATTTTGAGTAATTAAAAATCTATTTTCAAGTGATATAAAAAATGACAAAAGTGATTTTCACAATTTTAAAATTTTTTCCAAACGTTAATATTTTCGCAAAATCAGATTGTTTTTAGTAAAGTTGGTACTATGTGAATTAGTTACAGGGTCCATTTATGTTGGCCTAGGCCCAAATTAGGGGTTTTATGGGCGGGCCTGGCCATCCGTTTTCTCGTTCTCCTTCGGCACTCAGTGTCCGTCTTCTCTGCCACCGCGCCGGCACCGGAGTTCATCATGTCTCCTCCAAGAATTCTTCTCTGCGGCGACGTTTTCGGCCGTCTCAACCAGCTTTACAAGCGCGTCGTCTCGGTGTTTCTTCTTCTTCTTCTCTCTTTCGCAGCGCGTGATCTGTTTTCGTTTTCTCGTCCATTTTGTTTGCTAACTGAAGTGAGCTCACTTGTGCTACTATAGGTCAACAAATCGGCCGGTCCGTTCGATGCGCTTCTTTGTGTTGGCCAGTTTTTTCCGGACTCAACCGACCAACTCGACGAGTTCATGGATTACGTTGAAGGTCGATCAGTAATCCCTCTTTCCACGTACTTCATTGGCGACTATGGCGTCGGTGCAGCTAAGGTTCTATTGGCTTCTTCTAAAGGCTCGGCCAATCAAGGGTTTAAAATGGATGGCTTGAAGATTTGCGCGAATTTGCACTGGTTGAAAGGCAGTGGGAAGTTCACGCTACATGGTATGATTCAAATTTCTCTTACAAGGATGTTATTTATTTATTTAAGAATTCCACTGCACATTTCGAACAAAGATTTTTAGAACTGATACTGCTCGTTGCTAGTTTACGGATGTCCTTCCATATTTCGGGTTCCTGAATTGCCTTATTCGAGCTGAACTACGGCCCTGATCAGATATTGCACATTTTTGTTTATCAAAACCGCATGTCCACAGTTACTAAGTATTTGCTAGAGCTCGGATTCGTAGGTTCTTTATGTTGCATAGTCATTAATACATCTTGCTAGCAAAAAGAATTCCAACTAGTATCAATGTCTTCCCTTCTGAACGGAAGGTCCCTTTTCAATAGTTGAACCATACTGTTTGAAATAACAAATTTAAAGTAGAATGGCAAAGGGAAGCTCGGTGCAACTCACAATTTGGATCCTCATAGGACCAAGGTTATCAAAGCAATAAATGCTGTCGATAATCCTAATAATATATGATTTATTTGAACAAGTTGTACAACTTTGATTTTAAATAAAAGTTTTCTTCTGGGAGCTTAGCCTTGGTGTTTTTAATACTAATTTTGATTTTAAATAAAAGTTTTCTTATGGGAGCTTAGCCTTGGTGATTTTAATACTGTTGACCGTCTTCAATGTCGTATGCCCTATATATCTGTTTCTCCTTCTTGGTGTATTATGTGTCAGAGCCATGCAGAATCCTTTGCTCATTTATTTATGCACTGTACCTTTGCCTCCCGTCTCTAGCATATTGTTCTGGAGGCTTTTGGTTGGTCTACAGTCTGCTCCAATAATTTTTGACCTCCTTGCATCTCTTTTGGTGGGCCATCCGTTTTATGGCATTAAGAAGACAATTTGGTTGGCTATTCTTCGTGCATTCTTCTAGATATTATGGGGCGAGCGTAATAAGCATCTTTTTAGAGATTCTTTTTCTTCCTTTGATTCTTTCATGAATTTGGTCCTGGCTACTGCATTTTATTGGTGCAAAACTAAGCATCTTTTTAAGAACTTTAGTTTCGCTTATTTAGTTTTCAATTAGAAATCTCTTTTGTTTACCTTTAGTTGCTTGGGGTCTCCCTTATTTCATTTATTCAATGAAATGTTTCTTATCTAAAAAAATAACTGAACGGAGTGCATCTTATTCACTTCTTCAATTGCTGATTGATTTGACAAATGTAGGTTTATCTGTGGCATACTTATCCGGTAGACGTTCTTCAGACGGTCTTCCGTTTGGAACATATACTCAAGATGATGTTGACGTCTTACGAGCAATAGCTGAGGAGCGCGGAGTTATTGACTTGTTCCTCACATATCCTCTTTTTTTTTTTTCTTTTGATTCAAAGGGATTCAAATATTTTGACAGATACAGTTACAAGTAGGCATCTTTTTGTCAGATCTTGAAATTTGTTCATGATTTTTTTCCCTCTTAAATTTCAATGTCCTTAACTGATCACACAAATGAATGGCCAACTGAGGTTACGAATAGAGCAGCAACACCAGATATCCCCCCTGGAGTCTCAAATCTCTCTGGAAGTGATGATACCATCTCTGAGTTAGCTGTGGAGATCAAACCTCGGTATGTTAGATTGGGGATGACTAGATGTTTTAGTCTTTGTACCCAGTAAATTATCAATCGAATTGCATAACTTAATCGACATGAGCGTGCAACTGAACTTTTTAAATATGACATTTAGATATCAGTGATTTAGAATTTTATATTTTGCTCATTGTTTATTTATTTAATGTACTTCCATTTCAGTTGTCTATGCTCCTTGTTAACTTTTTTTAAGTGCTTGGGAGTCCAGAATACTTTTTCTATCCATCTTGTTCTTCCTAATTTTTCTTGACTGGTGTCCCTTTTCCTTTCTAGTTAGGAAAATAGAAAACCAAGAATACTAGTGTGAAGATAGGTACAATAGTAAATGCAAACAAGTGCAGATAAGTAGTCCTCTCACAGAAGTAGGAAATAAAAACTATAAAAGGTAAGTTTGCCCCCTCCCATAGCATGTTGAAGCAAAAGTAATTAAAATCTCTAAAGATTTTATGTTCGTTGGCTAACAGTAAGTATTAAAAGGCAGTATGTATCAACCTCTTTCAAAAAAGTTTTCAACCATCTAGGCTTGAGTGAATCATTCTAATAACTAGCACCCTTGGAGCCAGAGCTAGACGATGAGTTTCAAGGGAGTGTCAAAGGGGTGGTCATTCTTGATGCAAATGCCTTTGCTATACTGTAACGTTGTAAAGACAGACGAGTTTAAACTTTGACAGCCTCGTAGCACAACTAGAGTTTAACAGGCCTTCTTGCTATCTCAGTTTTATAGATGATACTTGTTTTCCCTTCTAAATTCAAATTTCAAGAATTTTGTACGCATCAATGTTGTAATGTGTATATATAGAGAGAGAGAGAGTCAAGTTTTTATTGAGATAAAATGAAAGAATGCATAGGAATACAAAAAACATCTCAAGAGGAGCTCAAATAATCTAGGAAGGGGGCTTCCATCAAGCAATTAAATCCTAAAGAATAATTACAAAAATCTTTACGCATGGGACCAAAAGAGAGGCATGAAATCTAGCCTAGGGATCACAACTCCTCCATAGATCTTTCAACCCTTCTTAAAATTCTATTGTTTCAACTTTATGCCCCCCAAAGACCCTACTAAATAGCACAAAGACAAGTAAACCAAAACCTGCTACCCTTTTCCTGAAACGAGGAATGGGGAAGAAACCCCTCCAACGTTGATCTACAACTCCTTAGCTAGGCCAAACTAAAGTTAAACATCTCGAAACCATAATGATCTAGTGTATTGACATGATCATAGAAGATGATTCAAGTCCTTGATTGCTTTCTTATGAAGGATACAACACTGAGGCCCAATCAACTTGGGCAAAAACCTCTAAACATGATCCAAGGTATCCATCCTACCAAGGATAACATGCTAACTTTCCTTGGGATTTTAATCTTCCAAAGTAGAGAGAAGATGGGTGAACTCTGAGAAGAAGGACCTGCCTAAAAACAAAAGAATGGCCGACAGGAAAACCTGTTTGATGGACTAGGACTCCAAAGTTGACAGTCTCTTCTCCCCCCAAGATTGAAAAATCATCAACCAAAGAAATAAGTGTTGTAATATCATTAGTTTCCCTGTCAAAGAGGGCTGGTTGAGACCATGGGAAATAGAAGAGTTTGTAAAAAATGGGAGGATAGAAGTCATAAAGGCGAATTTAGAATTAGACATATAATAAAGACGAGGAATCAAAACACAAAGAGGGCTATACCCCAACCACTTGTCTTCCAAGATAATTACTCATCCTATCTCCCACTAGACAATGAACAAACTGAAAAAGGGAACCCATCCAAAGTAGCTTTTCATGGATCTTTGGTAGTAGGGTGTTTGTGGGTTGGGTTAGGTTGAGTTGAAGCACTTTTTAGACCCAACTCTATTGTTCGGGTTGTAAGTTTCTTCAACCCAAATAACCCTTATTAAATAATGAATCCAACCCAACCCAACCCAACCATAAAACATTTAGGTTGGGTTAGTTCGGGTTACTTGGGTCATTTATTTAAATTTTTGTTCTAAAAATAAGTAAAATGTTAATATATACAAATTTTATTTAATTAAGATTAGCAACTCAATTTCATTTTATATGAAAATTTTCTTTCCAAAGTGCTAACAAATCACTTTTAGGAGTTGTTCGAGAATAAACTATCCAAAAAAATAATGAAAGAAAATAAAATATAAATAAATATATGTATATATAATTGTATCATAAGTAAAAAAAAAAAAAAAAAACTTTTAAAATTAATAATAAATTTGGGTTGGTTTGGGTTATTTTAGGTGAACCCATGAACCAACCCAACCCATAAAATTTTCATTTATTTGAACCCAACCCAACCCAAACCGTAAGGATTGGGTTGGGTTGATTGGGTTTTTTGAACACCCCTATCTGGTAGTATCTCTCATAAACACCTATGAGAGCCAAGCAAAGGGAAGAGAACGGTGCCACAAACTGTCAGACTCATGAGGAAAGCACCACAACCACCTAGCCAACAAGACCTCGTTTCATGTTCTAAGATTCCCTATACCCAAACCTCCAAGCTCCACTGGTTTAGCCACACTTTTCAAACAAGCTATGTGTGAACCTTCCCTTCCCATAAAAAATTACACATAAGTCTCTCTAGGGCATTGCAAACTTCACTAGGATCCTGAATAATGGTATGAAAGAAATAGTAATACCAGCCACTAAGAACTAACTGGATCAGGGTAAGTTTTCTCCCCTTAACGAAGAAACTTCTCTTTTAAGAGAATAAACGCTTCTGAATCTTTTCCACTATGGGGTCCCACAAAGGCATACTCCTAGGTTTATGACCAAGGAGAAGATCCAAATAAGAAGGGAATGACCTCACCTCACAATCTACCCAAGAAGCCCATCTCTCCAACTTTGAAGGGTTGCATTGAAATTCCAACAACTGAGTGTATGCCTCTGTTAATTGTTAACCTAAGATAGATTTGAAGAACTGCAAAATTTTAGCGAGATTGACAAAAGGCTCCCCTTTCCCTGAGCAAAAGAAGATGATATCCTTGCCCACCTAAAAACTGTCAATCCACTCTAAAAACAATCCTACTCAGAATGTCCACCACTAGGAGGAAAAGAAAATTGGTTATTTATCAGTTGCGCAAGGGAGTCTTTTGTTTTAGCCATTGGTAATCTTACATGAAATGGTTTGCTTTCAATTGCAATTCAGAGCAAAATTTTGTGGCTCAATTATTGCCTTGAGTTGGAATCCTTTTGTTTTAGCTGTTAGGAAATTTTATATCTAGATCTTTCGAGCTGGCGTACTAGTACAAACATATAATTATTCTGATAAAATATACTTCTTTTCTAGCTATCACATTGCAGGTACAAAAGGAGTGTTTTTTGCTCGAGAACCTTACTCTAATGTTGATGCTGTGCACGTGACTCGCTTTTTAGGTCTTGCTTCGGTTGGGAATAAAGAGAAACAGGTATATTATGCTCTACCCCCCTTCCTCCAACAAAAAAAAAGCGGAAAATTGCACAACCTACCCTTAAACTATAGGGTTTGTTATAATTACACTCTTAAACTTTTAATATGATCAATTAGCCCCTAAAGTTTATTAAGTATTGCAATAAGCCTTTTGTGTTAGTTGATGTTCAGTTAGAAAATGACAAACATGTCAATTCACATATTTGTAAAAGAAAAAAGAAAAAAAAACCAATAAGCCCCTTGGGTTCCTCTCCGCCGGCAGATTCCTCCACCCAATGTTGCCCTTTCACTCCCAATCCGCTGCCCAGTCTGAGACTCTCTGGCTCAATTACTCCCACGATAAGTCCAATTACTTCCTCTTTTGCCATAAAATTCTCTTCCTCTTCTTGATTTTCTCTGTTATTTCCCTTCCCCTCATCTTCGTTGAGCTCTTGCATGCCTCTGGGATTCAAAAGTGCATAATTCAGCCCAAGATCAGATTGCCATTCTTTGAGATCTTCTGATGCTACAAGGATGTTATGAGTATGTTCTTTCTTGTCGTTGGCCCTATTCAGCTCATTTCATTCCATTCCATTCAGTTGAATTGCGGGTTCTGATTTTGTAATTTGCTCCCTTTTTGTTGATCTGGGATTTTGATTTAGATTGTTTTTTTCCTGTTTCTTTTGGGTTATTAGATGATTTCATCATGTTTTCTTAAAATATTTTGTCAAGTTCCATCCATGCGATGCGATGATTCCAGTATCTCAACTCCGGCGAGATTTCGTCAAGATGTCGGTTCAAGATTTTGCCTATGAGAGGTCTCTGACGCTTCTTTTCAGCATAAATTTCATATTCTTTTTTCTTTTAGAGATATGTGAATTGACAAGTTTGCCCTTTTCTAATTGAACATCAACTAATACAAGGGGCTTATTACAACACTTAATAAACTATAGGGGGCCAATTATTCAAATTAAAAGTTTAAGAGTGTAATTGTAGCAAACTCATAGTTCAAGGGTGTTTGCAATTTTTCCAAAAAAAAAAAAAAAAAAAGAAACATAGAGTTTCATTTCTGATGCTTCACCTGCTTCTCAGAAATTTATTCATGCAATTTCTCCCATCCCATCATCTACCATGTCTGCTGCTGAAATTAGCATGAAGCCTCCAAATACTACCTTATCTCCATACACACTCACTGAACGAAAAGCTGAAGCCTCAGACTCTGCAAAGAGGTCCAGCAATAGTGTTTCTGAATCACAATATTGGAGATACGACGTGTCTCAGAAACGACAAAAACATGGAACTTTAGATGGTAACAAGCTTTGTTTTAAGTTTACATCTTCTGGATCTTGTCCACGTGGAGAAAAATGCAACTTTCATCATGACATGGATGCAAGAGAGCAAAGCCAGAGGGGTGTTTGTTTTGATTTTCTTAATAAAGGAAAATGCGAAAGGGGTCCAGATTGCAACTTTAAGCATAGCTTTCAGAATGAAGTTGACAGCCACTCCGGGAAGAGGAGATCTGGAAATGCTGGAACCAACAGGTCTTTAATTCTTTATCTTGATTAATTTATTATCCCAACACACTGATTGATTATGTATTTTAAGCTTACTTATTGTGTGTTCTATGATTGAGGTGCAGGTCTAAAGAATGCTGGTTTTGTTTGTCAAGTCCCAACATAGAGTCACATCTTATAGTCAGTGTGGGTGAGAGTTTCTACTGTGCACTGGCCAAAGGTCCTCTTGTTCCGGACCACATATTGATAGTACCTGTAGAGCACTTTCCAAACACCCTTTCTCTAGGCCCAGAATTTGAAACTGAAATCAACAGACTCCAAAATTGTCTCCGGAAGTATTTTAAGAGTCAAGGGAAGGAAGTTGTTTTCTTCGAGTGGGTTTCAAAGCGTAGCACTCATGCTAATCTTCAGGTATTTCTCTGCTCTATATACACTATCCTTAGAATTTGAAAGTTGAAACTTGAAAGTCTGATGGGTAGCTTTGGCTTTCTTAATGGGTCAATTCTATTCCAACTTCAATCAAGAATGCAACGAAAGGATTAGATGTTCATTAAATAGTTCTTGTCATCTAAATACTTCTCATTTGAAAATTGTTGACCAAATCATGATGCATACTCTTGCTGTTGTGTATAAGTAATGTCTCAAATCAAATTATTTGCAACAGAAAATAGTGAATGAACATTCGGATTTTTTAAAAGATAAATTGTCTATATATTAAAATCATGTATTTATCACTTCTAAGGACATAATCAAATTAATTATAGTACTGTTTCCTTTTGCTATATGAAATTTATCATTTATAGCATTAATTTGATCCATGGAGCATATTCTAATGAATAAGTTCTTTAGACTTAATTTTGGTGATTCACCCCAGCTAGTCGTGTTTTGTTGTCAGGCTGTTCCCATTCCAGCATCTAGAGCTCATGTCGTTCAGAACATATTTGATATGGCTGCTGAAAAGCTGGGCTTTAAGTTTGTGATCTCTAAATGTAAGTTGATGTTATTACTATTATTTTAATACCAAATTTCTAACTCTTTCTGGATTGGGCTTTATGGTTGATGTTAGTCCTGTTTCATTTTCTTGAGGTGGATCCCTTCCCCGCAACAAAATAATTCCAATAGTTGAAGAATTTTTATGAATTTCTAGATTCTTAATAATATTGCCGAATTGCCAATTATCTTGCATGTGTGAGACATGTGATATTGATGCTTCTAGCATCTTTTCCTGATTGCAAAATTATTGTGCTACTACTTTCAACTTCATGTTGCCTAATTTATATTGTGAATTTTCTGGTTGAACATAAATTAGCAGATATTTTATTTTGTTGTGGCACTTGATTGCAGCAGCAGATGCTCCTGGTGAGGGAAGAAAATCGTTGAGGACACAGTTTGATAGCAATCACAGTTTCTTCTATGCTGAACTTCCTGAATGTGTAACCTTGTCGCATGTTATTGAGGAGAATGAGATATTTCCAGCCCAATTTGGACGTGAGGTTAGCTTAGATAATTTCACAAATTTATATACTCTTTGATCCCTCCAATGTTCACCATAAAAAGAAAAAATCTACATGATAATAAAATAAAAAGGGACTAAACAAAGATTTGGAAAATCTCATCATGACCTACAGCTACAAGATAATCTTCCTATGTTAAACAGTGGATGGAACTTCTATCATGAAAATGGTAAAAAAAAAAAAAATTGACCGAAAAGCCTTCTGCAGGTTCTAGCAGGCTTGCTTAACATGGCTGATAAAGCTGATTGGAGGAATTGCACCCATTCTGAAGAAGAAGAAAGAAAGATGGCTGAAGAATTCAAGATACGATTTGAAGAATTTGATCCTAATAAGTGAGTTCTTAGTTGTAGTTGGGAAATTCTTGTCACTGCACTCATACTATCTAGCTACTCGAGATGCACCTCCCAAGGATATTATACTATCCCAAGGACATCGTGCAGAAGGTATGCATTGAGTAAATTATTTGGATATTTGAAGCCTTTTTCCTCTTCTAGAGCTTAACAAACAACCAGATGAAGATAATACGATGATGTCCTTTACCTGATAGCCAAGATTCTGGCACGCCACTTATTTCTGGATGCATTGGAGTGAAAAAAAATGGGCTCTGTTACTGTTACACACATCTCAGCTCGTAAATGACGGTCCAGCTATCATAGGGACGTGTGATGTGTCGCCTGCTGATTGGTACGAATACCTTTTCTCCATGCCTCTTACTCTTTTACGATTCTTTTTCTTTAGAAATTTCATGTTGCTGTTGGAACTGTTTTCAGCGTAGCTAAATTAGTTAACTTCAGCAATATCTCAGTGTGTGAGAAGAGGATATTGCTGTATTAGATTATTGATGAAACAGGATAATCTTATTTAACTAACTTATGGTTTTGTTTTTCCTACCACATTATACGATTCTATTATTCTTTTAAAGCTATTGACTTATTTGAAATGACTTCCTAAATACTTAAAAACAACTTAATTCTTTCCATCATTGTAGAGCGTTTTTACAGTTTCCAAAAATCCAGACTAATAATTGGGGTCCATTCCATGAGGATTTCACCTATGGTTGACGCCCCAACAGTCACACTTCACGTCAATGAATTTGTGAACCACTTTGTTAGTCTGTGACTCTAGAGTCTAGATTGAGGTCCATTGGAGTTTAGTTTAGGTGAACGAGTGGATGGTCTATATTCCAATTTGAAATTCATGCACTTGAACAAGGACGGTAACTAGGATGATAGTTATCGTGTATGGGTGTACATCGGTCGGTTGATGTCGATTTTGGAAGGAAATCGGCACCGAAACCGACCGTATGTGGCATCTGCTTTTGGTTTTCATTGGTTGGATCGGTTTTGGGTGGATTTGTGTACTCTTATTATGGTGTAAAAAGAAAAGGAAATGAGATATTAATACTCATTTTTATGACATAATTATTAATAAATATATTCTACGACATCTGCTTTTGGATAATAGCAAGGTGGTAGCACGCCACTAATTTCTGGATGCCTTTGGAGTAAAAAGAAGGGGCATCTGTTAAATGTCAGTCCAACTATTATAGGCACGTGCACATGTCACCTGCTGATTGGTATGAATACCTGTTCTATATGCTCTTTTTTTTTTTTTTTTAACTTTTTAATTTTTACTTTTATGGAGTAAATGACCTGTTAATTGATGTATATGTTTTTACTAGTTGAATTACATTAAATTATCAGAATTAGTCCCTAAAAAGGTCCATCTTTTAGAACTATGTTGAAATAGCTTTTTTCGATCCATCTCGGCCAAGATTGACCACTGAGATTTAGAAAGAAAGAAAAAAGCTTTTTTCATCTTATTGAATGTTTTGGGCTTTTCTAGTGAAATCTCGGACATGATTAACACCAAGATTCTATATATTTTGATTTTTTTTTTTTTTTTTTTTTTTTTTTTTTTTTTTTTTGTGAAATCTCGCATAAGATTAACACCAAGATTCTATATATTTCTCAAATCTTAATTTTTTTTTGTGCAAAATTTGATCTTTCCCAAAATTTAAAAATCACGGTGCAATCACCTGAGATCTATCTAGAAAATTGATTTGGATAATTGGTATATGCATTTGGAAATTTGAAAATTTAGATAATTGTGGAAAAAGAAATTGGCCGAAAGATTTGAAAAATTAACATTTGATATAAGATTTGGTAAAGATAACTAAATTTGGAGAAATTTTGAAAAGATATAAGATTGGGAAAGATTATATAATATTTGAAAAAATTAGTAGAATTTTGTTGTTAATCATGCTTGAGATTTTACCGAAAAAGTCCAAAACAATTGATAAAATCAAAAAAATTAAATTTTTTAATGCAAATTTCGGTGGTCAATTTCGGTCGAGATGGACTGAGAAATTAATTTTGTTTAATGTCTAATAGGTACTTAAACTTTCACTTTTCTATCTAATAAGTATTTTTCAATTTTTTAATTTTGTGTCTAAAACACGTCATTGATCTAAACCCAAAATTGCAAATAAGAGAAACTATTAGATATCAAATTGAAAGTTTGAGATCCTATTTGATATTTGTAAAGTTTAAAGACCTATTAGACACAAAATTAAAAGTCATGGACTAAAACACTTTTAAAGATGAACCTTTAAAACATAAATTAGAGAAGATTCAACAATTGAACTTGTAATTTAACCTTCATAGTACGATATTATATCCTATTGTTCTTTTCCCAATGAATCTTTTCAAGCTCAATTTCACATTCCAACCAACTGTCAAATTTCACGTCTATTATATGAGAAATTTGTGAGTATGTTGTTACCTCGAATAAGTTTGAGCATTACATTCGGTAAAAGTTTCAAATTTTTACCTTACATATAGTTGAACTAAAAAAAGAAAAGAAGTTGTAAATGTATGATTGGAGAAATGAGGTTCCTTGGAGAGTGGACGAAGTTGATGTTGGAATTATTCATTTGCCTTACTTTCTTTTTCCCTTCTTCAGCCCCTTTTCAGCCTTAAGCAAAGTGAAACAATGCTATAGAGGCAGGACAACGTAAAAAAAAGTTTATTAAAAAAAAAAAAAGGAAAAATCTACTTTAGAAAAATGTTAAAAATACTATTTTGGCTTCGATATTTATTCAATTTTAGTCTATGTACTTCAATAAATCTTAATTTTAGACACTCAAAGTTACTTTTTTTTTTATCTAAATTAATTAAATAAGAACAAAGAAAATTTTCACAAATAGAAAAAATGTCAAACTATTTATAGAAATTTCTCTAATAACAAAAATTTTCATTTAAGAAAATACAATATGTACATATGTTTTCAAATTTTATAATAAAAATGTTAATAGATAACTATTTTTTTTAAAAAAAAAATCAACAATAAACTAAAAGTGTGAATTAAATTTAAGATTTATTGAAATAACATAGACTAAAATTAGATAATTGAAAGTATAGAACTAAAATTGAACAAATATTAAAATAGAACCAAAATTATATTTCAACCTTAGAAAAATAAATAAATATCTCGAGCTTGGAGATATTGAAACTTGGATCTATGGCATATTTGCACATGATTGAGAAGGAAGGACAAGGTGGAAAACGACCTTATGGGTTGGTCATAAACTTTATTTCACTTTTTTTTTTCCTTTTCACTCTATGAATTTCTCTTTTATATATATATATATATATATATATAAAGAGCCACTAATACTATATGAAGTTCTAAGATATCATTAAGTTTTGAAAGACACAACTAAGCTTTTCAATGGTTAAATGATGTTATAAAAGCCATTAAGGATAATGGTGATTGCCAAAGTTCGTAGTGGAGATTAATAATAACTTGTAATTAACATGTAATCTTCAAATCTTCATGTCCTTATTTTTTATATAAAAAAAGTACTGAATGTTCGTTTTTCAAATTAATGTCAATTTGGATTATCATCTTTATCTCTTCTATAGAAAAATAAACAACGAGATTCATATAAAATTACTTAAAGTTCTAAATATGTTAGATAAAGATGATTTTACAACCGATATAAGAGTAATCTTTAAACGTAGCTCAATTAATTAATTAAGTTATATAACTTCATCACCTAATTTATCGAACTAGAAGAATATATATTTAAAAAATAAGTAAATAAAAAAAATACTCTTCAAGGACAGAAAAGTGGTTGCTTGTAGAAGCCTCCTTGCATTAGAATATTGTATTCCATCCCTATAGAACTTGTTGTGAATTAAATATTCAATGTTTCAAGAACATGTGGGCCTTCTAACCCCTCCCCTTGGAAAGCTAAATTATAAAAATACCAATATATTTATCTTTTATTTCAAAACTACCCTATATATTTTTAAAAGTTGTAATATTTACCCTTGATCTTTCATAGACTTTGTAAAATTACATTCAAAGTAGGCATTCTTAAACATTTTCAAATAAAAATTAAGACCTGAAATGGTGTGATAGTTACTTAGATCAATAGTGTGTCGATCTATATTTTCATTTTAAGTCAACGTCACACCAATGACACCATTCCAAGTCCTCATTCAAAATTATAACGAATTTCTAGTTTTGAAGCATTTATGAAGGGTCAAATTATTGCAAGTTTTGATATTATAAAGGAGAATATTAACTTATACCTTTAAACTTTAGGAGTTGTATCAATTTAAACCGTGAAATAATAATTGTGTCAATTTAAACCCCGAGCTTTTGTATGTGTATCGATCTATACTCCTATTACCTTCCATTTGAAAAAACCTTGTGTGAAACTTACAGTTGTATCAATTAAAACCCTAAACTTTTATAAATGAATCAATTTAGACTCATAGTCATAATTTTCTTTGAGCATTGTTCGTGCATTTACTCTAAGTGTTTATTATGTAAAATCAACATTTGAAGAAGTGTACACACGTTTGAGAATCAGATGATTTCCAAATGTAATAGTAATGAAGGTCTAAATTGATTGACTTATGAAAATTTAAGAGTTTGATTTACTCATATCATAAGTTTCAGACAATATTGGTCGAACAAAACTTAGAGGAAGGTTTAAATTAATGTAATTACGAAAGTTTAGAGTTTACATTAATACAAATATTAGTTCAAAGTTTTAATTGATATAACTTCTAAAATTTAAGTGTATAAGTTGATATTTTCTCAAATTATAATGGTATTATATGTATATATAAATATAAGGAAATTACTATAAACAGAAAAAATATCAAACTATTTACAAATATAGAAAAATCATAAGTTTGACTCATTTTCAGCGATAGAAGTCTATCGCTTGCTAATAGACAATAATTTTTTTTATATTTATAAATAATTTGACTCATTTTTCTATATTTAAAAATAACATATGTATATATATTTATATTCATCCACAAGCTCTCAACAATGGTGGGGCCTCTACTCTTGAGTAGTCTACATCTATTATTTATAAATTGCCCTTCAATTTTCTTTGCTTTTATAAATGCTCCTTTTTTACTTTTCACAAAACTACTTTGACAATATTTTTATTTTCCCCAAGGGCCTCACTTCGAATGAGTGTTTGCCAAACAACCCTTTTCCATTTCTTAATTAATTGACTCATCCTTCCACGTTTTGCCAACTAATATTAATTCTAAACCAAATATTGGCTAATTAAGATTAATCTAATTTACAATTAACTTCACTTTGATTTGCCCATGTGATTACCTCTACCACTTCTCAACCACTCCATAATTTAAAACTAAAAGGGAACATTATATATGAATTAACAATAATTTAGGAGGTATTTCAAAGGAGAATTTTTAAAAATAGAAAAATAAGGGACACTATTTACACAAAATAGCAAAACTTTTAAATAGTTGTGATAGACGCTGATAGAAGTCTATCAGGGTCTATCATTGATAGAAATGATAGAAGTCTATCACTGATAGATGCTTATAGAAGTCTATCAATGTCTATTGATGTTTTTTTTGTTTGCTATTTTTTTGTAAATAGTTTGATATTATATGTGAAAATTTTCTTATTTCAAATAATATTATTTGTTTGTTTTTTTTGGTATTATGTAAAAATTAAAGTTCATATTATTTTATAATTTGCAACTATTACAATAAGCTTTGATTTATGTTGTATAAGTGTGGAATTTGTGTACTCTATATTTGACTTTGATTGGGTACAAAGTTAGGATATAGAATATAAAGAGTGGATATTTTTTAAGTGTACACATATAGACTTAGCTTTGAATTTGGCAAATTTAACTATTTTTTTTAATTCAACCACATATGAGAGTGGCCGAAAATTAAATTTTAGATTTCTTTAGTCCAGGATATAATGTCTTGATCGAACAATTTGTTTTCTGGTTGACGATTTACATACGTCTACTTTTTTTTTTTTTACTACAATATGAGAGGAGTGAGAATCAAACCTCTGACTGTGAGATTGATTGTACATGTTTTATTTCAATTGAACCATGCTCATTTTGGCTCAAACAAATCTATTTTAGTCGAGTTTTTTTTCTTCTTCATCGATGCTTTTGTGAAATTCAACAGAATCTTAGGTATAATCATGGTATTAAATTTCGGTCGACATGTCTATATTTTATTGATATTTTCACATTTCCATGGGTTCAATGAGTGGTGAATCGAAAATTTCATTTTATCGAAAAAAAAAGGTCTATAAAATATAAAAAAAATAAGCAACAAATCATTAATGTAAATATAATATATCTAGTAAAACATGTAAACTTATTTAAAAAAACATAAAAAGTTTATTTATTAATTTAAATATTTTTTAAGGAAATTATTATAAATAAAAAAAATATCAAATTATTTACAAATATAGAAAACTTTCATTGTCGATAGACCTCAATAAACTTCGATAGACTTTTATTGTTGAGTGATAGAAGTTTATCGTGGTCTATCGCGAAAGAGATAGTGAATTTTTTCTATATTTGTAAATATGTTTTCTCATTTTTTTTTATATTTGAAAACAACTCTTTTTTTATTTGTTTAATAATTTTTTCATAAATATCCATCAACATATTGACATTTTATCGTATTTCTATCAACACGACTTTGATATTTTCATCGAACATTGGATATAATAACTATTAACTAAGTGATCGAGCTGTCAATATTAGTACAACTCATTAGATAAATTAGTAATTATCATCTAAAAAAAGTCGACAAATTTGATTCTCCCACCACACAAAATAATGGCAAAGAAGAAGTTGAAAATAATGCATAAAGATTTATTCACGGGGTGTTTTGTTGGCGACAAGGAATCCAATAATGAGTCAGCTCATCATACAATAACACAAAACATAGGGATTCTTAATGTAAGTGTTTAATGGCTCCTAAGATATCCATTTTGTCCATTTTCCTTTGATTTCTCAGACAAAAAAGGGAACATGGATTTTTTTTTTTTTTTTTTTTTTTTTTTTTTTTTTGTTATGTGTTTGTCTCAATTCATTTTCAGCCAAAACATAATCATTTGGACATACCCACAACCAAATAATTTGTAGTTTTTGTCCCTATTTTATTATTCACTCTCTCTAAATTTGGTCACTCATGTATATATATGTAGCGAAAGTCGTCGAAAGTTGATAGGTTAACGATATGTTTAATTAATATGTATTATTTGCTCGTGTGAGATTTTACACGTAACTTTCTAATAAGTTTTTTGAGCTTTTACGCTTTTTTCTATTTGGTCTTTCATTCATTTAATATTGACGTAAAATGCTTAAATATTGGATCGTTAGCTAATTTTAATCAAATTTAAGCATTGGTGTTGAAATTGAGGATGTTATCGTGCACGTTAAACAAGAAAAAAAAATCATAACACATCCTTTTAATGTCTTTACTTCGAGTTTCATCCCATATTAGTTCATATACTTTCAACTACTCAATTTTATAATCTTAAATTCAATCTTTCAAAGTTTTTTTTTTTTAAAAAAAAGAAAATTGAAATTGGTTGAATAATAATAATAATAATAATAATAATAATAATAATAATAATAATAATAATAATAATGATGATGATGATGCAAGAAAAGATACTATGTGTATATATTTGCACATATAAAGGAAATGCCAATAGATGCTAAAATGTCTTTTAATAAAATAAAAACAAATTAAATACATGGATTAATTTTAAGATGCATTGAAAATAGATGGACTAAAATTGAATATTTAAAAGTACAGGGACTAAAATAAAATAAAACCTAAAATGATATTTTAAAAAAAAAAATTGGACTAAATAGATTTTTTAAAAGTCCCTAACATGTTTTTTAGAGGAGCCTTAATGTTTATCGACTACTTTATAAGGCAGTTTAATCATTCTATAAATGATCATTAATAAATATTGTACTAAAAAAAAAGTAAAAGGAAAAAGGAAAAAAGGAAAACATTTTCTTTCCACAGCTATTTGAGTGAGGATTTTGACCCATGAATTAACATATAAGTCATTCATTGAAATTATTATGATGCTGAACCCTAAGCATCAATTTCCAAGATTCTTAAACAAAAAGTATAATAAAATAAAATTTATTTAAATATTATTTTGGTCACTTCCTTTCGTTTTTTAGTTTACTATGGTATATGTACTTTAAAAACGTCTATTTTAATTTATATACTTTTGACTTAGGTTCATTTTAATATGTGTACGTATTTTTAAAATTTTCATTTTAATCTCAGAAGTGGTATCTTTAGTCCCTTTATTTTTATTTTTTACCGTGATATTTTATTCACTAAATTTTAAAACATGTAGTAATAAATTTGTAGTGAAGGGTTTCAATTATATATAAACTTTGTGTTAAACTTTTTTTGCAAAAGGGTCATTTTTTTTAAGGTTCGGAGGCCAGATTTAACGTTCTAGAAGTATAAAGACTAAAATGAATAAAAGTTTAAATATGAGGTCCAAAACAAATATTATACAAAGGTATAGTTGCAAATATAGCAATCAGATTCAAAGTATTAGCATATATAGCAACATTTTTAAAAAAATGCAAATATAGCAAAGTCTATCAATGATAGACTTCTATCGCTGATAGATGATAGAAGTCTATCATTAATAGATTTTGCTATATTTGTAATTTTTTAAAAATGTTCTTGTACACTTAGTTATTATCCCTAAAATTACTACTCAGTATAATTACCCTTATACAAACTAAAATGAATCAAGTTAAAATACCATTTTGGCCCAAATACTTTTAAATGTCAAATTTTAGTCCTCTATATGTTCAAAAAATCTTAAATTACTCCCTATAACTAGTTTGCTGGTTTTTCTAAAAACATTTAGTCTGTATTTGTATTCCCTTTATAAATTGGAAACATACTCATAAAGTATTTTTTCTTATCCCATAATTATTATTATTATTTAACCAACTTTAATTGACTAAACTTAAGATTTATAAAAAGTACAAAATAAAAATTGAACAATTGAAAGTAGTAAAATAGAATAAAGCACAAAGTAGATGGACAAAATGATATTTTGAACTTGAAAAATACATGAACCAAATTGAATATTGTAAAGATTAAAATATCATTTTGGTCGATATACTTCGAAATGTTTTCAATTTTAGTCCCTATCATTTCAAATTTCCAATCTTAGCTCCTGTACTTTAAAGAAATCTTAAATTTAGTCTATGATACTTGATTTTTTAAAAAAACTTTTTGTTATTTATTATCATTTTTAATGAAAACATATTCACATATTATCAAATTGGACATTTAAAAGTAGAGACTTCGATTAAAATAATATTTTAACCTAGTTTAAAAGATAAAAATCAAAATCAACGAAAATTATGTTGACTAAAATAAACTTAAAAGCAATAAAATTATAGTGTAAGATATGGAAGGTGATGAGTCAAAATGAGTTTCAAAGCGAGTCACCATCTGGAAAAATGGCCAACAGGAAAAGCACTGAAAATCAGGAAAATCATGAAGAAGAAAAAAAACCCACAAATGAAATTAAAAAGAAAAGAAAAATGGAAAAAAAGAAAAAGAAAAAAAAAGAGTTGGCTCAATTCCCATTAACAGGGCCAGTGTCTTCCTCCTCAGTTGGATCCAAAAAGAACCCATTATAATATTTGCTTTTTATTTTCATTTTTCAGTCACTGAATGATATATAAAGCGACTGTTACTTCAATCCCCTGCTTTGGATTCAAGATGTTGGGTTCATTGTAAATATTTCCAAACAAATTTATACAGATTTTGGCTTTTTGGGTCGGTTTCTTTTGGTTCATAGCTACCTCAAATCCATTTCAAAACGGATGCTTCGTTTTTTTTTTGGGTTGTTTTCACCAAACACAGCTCTGGGTTTTTCATTACATTGCTTTCTTCTCACTGTTCTTCGTGGGTCTATTGTTCTTGCTTCAAGTTATAAATTCCCAATTTCAACTTATTTATTTTATTCGTTTTCATCTGTTTCTTCTTCATTTATCGATGTTGAATAAATAACTTTGTCGTCATTTGAGGAAGTGGGATTGGGTTTTTGAGTTTATATGGAATGGAGGAGGTTCTGATTCTTCAGCTGGTGATTCTTTGTCTCTTTATTGCTGCTAATGCTTCCAACCTTGGGGAAATTGCTGGTAAGTTTTTCTTCCTTAATTCATATTTGGAATTTTATCATCTGGGTAGTTGAGATTTGAATGAACTGGTTGGCCACTAGATTACATTTTGTTTCTTCCTTTTTCTTTGGACGGATTTAGTGCTCTTGTTGTCCTTGTTTCATGTGTAATTTTCCTTAACTGGGTTTGAATGACTGGGAGTTCTCTTCTATGTTAGTTCCTTATTTTCACTTGAAATCTCTACTCAACCATTGATTTTCTTAGTTCATTGATTTGTTCTGAATTTGTGCTGGTTTGGTTTGGCTACTTCTCATGTTAATAGGATTCAGAAACTCTCCACCCCCTTCAATTTTTTCTGCATTTCCTCCGGTTTTAGGAACTCCTGGTCCAGTCCAACATGAAAAATCGTTGGTAAGCAATGGACCAAGCTCAGCGCCTCAGCAAAATGGTAAGAGTCCATAAACTTTGTAACTTCTAAGCTGCTGTTTCTTCAAATTGTAATATAACCATTCTGATTCTGACAATGTAGAGTCAACTTTGCAACCACCAGTTATGTTACCACCAATTGCTCCAGGTCCATTGCCTGTTACAATCCAAGGGTTTATACCGTCCGCTTCACCCCGTGCTCCGACCGAGTCGCCACCATTTTATACTATGCCTCAGCCACCTTTACCAGTTCAACCAAATGCACCATTGATTTCACCAAGTGCACCAGAACCAGAAGGTAAAGCACCAGTGAATGAGACTCCTCTGTCAATGATTTCTCCAGGTAAATGACTAATGGTATGTTTGAGAGTGATTTTAAAATGGTTAAAATCACTCGAAAAATGCGCTGAAAAGTATAAAATTTAACATTGAATTGATTTTGAGTGATTAAGGTTGTGTTTCGGAGTGATTTTAAACACGACAAAAGTAATTTTAACAATTTCAAAATCACTCACGAACATACACGAATACTAGTGCCCTGTATTTTCCATGTGAAGTTGATTCACCATTTGTTTAACTATAATCCACAGGTCCAGCTGTTTCATCATCAAATTCTCCTCTTTATCCTCCAGCAAGCTCCCCACGTGAGCAAACAAATACTTCATCAAGTTCTCGTCAAATCACTTCACCAAATGTAGCTCCAATTGCTGAGCCAATTTCTCCAGGTTCCACTTGATCCATCTATTTTTTCGAAGTTCTAACGATATCCCCGAAAACTAGCGGATTGTTAGTTTTCTTCCCTCTTACTATCTGAAATTTATTTTCCTTGTCTCCTCTTATTTGAACCATTTCCATACGACGTGCAATAGCAGCGAGCAAGTTGCCTAAGAACTCACCTGCTAGTCATCCAGTAGTTCCTGAAAGACCTCCATCCATATTACCAGGTGAATATCTGTTTTTGATCTTATCCCAATTCTTAGTTTTTTACAACACAGAAAATTCCGTAGTCCTAAAAGCTAGGAAAACAAACAATTTGACACCAGAGCATAGAAAAAGGTAATTCTCCATGATAAGTTAGTAAACTACTGAAGATTTTATTCAGACTATATAGAATAATGGAAAAGTAACAGTTGTGGTCTGGTTCTTAGTTAAAAACTTTTCATTCAAACATCATGGAATATTTTCATAGTTTTTGATCTGATCTATTTTGAAATTCTTTGTTTGGTTGGTAAAATTTGATGTTCCAGAGCCCAATATCTCTCCAGTGGTGGCTATTTCCCCAAAAGCTGGTGACAGAAAGAGATTAGAAGCACCAGCAGCTACACCTTATAATGCACTGCCCAAGTATATGCCACCTGTGAATCATTCCCCAGAAGAAGGTACTATGGGAAAGTGTATTCCAATTAAATTGTTCCTGAAGAAAGAAACTCCCTCCCTGGTGCTTATTTTCTAGTTCTTTTTTATGAAGCTCCTTCCAGTCACAATGACATGGGACATTCTCACGACGCTCAACAGCCGATCCTTCCACCACAAAAAGCTCCGTTTCATAGAGTAAATCCTTCTCCAACATCTCCTCCTTTGCCCTCAAATTATAAACATCACAGAAGGAAGAATCATATCATCAGTCACGCACCTGCACCATCATATCCAATTTCCTCCCCCACGACAAAAACGCCGGGTATTGGTTTAACCTGGATTTGGCCAACTTCACAACTATTTTCGTCTTGGTATCCCTGACATTGAAGGCCATTGAATTTTTTCCCCCTTGGTTTAATATCATAGGTCCAATTATTTCTACGGCACAACATTCGCCGGGAAGAGGACACCATGCTCCACCTACGGAATCAGGTACGTAGATGTATAAATATCCTGCGTGAATTGTTTAAAATCAAGAATGAGAAAATGACCAATGTGGCTACATACTTTCTTCCTGTTCAGAACCTTCACCAATATCTCCTTCACATCATGCTCCACCACCGCTTATGACTCATGTTTCACCTTCTCCTTCACCATACCAAAAAATATCTGGGCATACTAGAAGTAAGGACAATGTTTAAATCGAAGAAGTATTCTTTCACATAACAGTATAAAAGACTTGACTTTGTTGTTTCTTTTTTCCATTTTTCAGGACATTTTTATCCTCCTAAAGCTTCACCGTTGAAACCTTGGGAAAAAAGCCCGAAGATGCCACCACTGCCACCAATACATACGTTGCCTCCACCACCTCCTAATGAAGGTATACATTTACCCAATTTTTTTCGCATCCAGATTACAAAGGAAATTAGTATTCAAGAAAATGCTTGTTCAATTTGCTCTTGTAGATTGTTTAGCTACCCAGTGCGCCGAGCCGTATACAAATACTCCCCCAGGATCTCCCTGTGGTTGTGTTTGGCCTATGCAAATTGGACTTCGCCTCAGTGTTTCGCTATATACCTTCTTCCCTCTAGTTTCAGAGCTGGCAGCGGAAATTGCTGTTGGGGTGTTTGTAAAGCAAAGCCAAGTTCGCATCATTGGAGCCAATGCAGCTAACCAGCAACCAGATAAGACTGTTGTTCTTATTGATTTAGTTCCACTTGGCGAAAAATTTGACAATACTACAGCCTTTTTGACTTACCAAAGGTTTTGGCATAAGAAGGTTTCGATCAAAGCTTCCTATTTTGGGAACTATGAAGTATTATATGTTCGATATCCAGGTTTACCTCAATCACCTCCTTCTGGAGATCCAGGACTAGATAGTGAGCCTTATTTCAGTAATAGTAATGATGGGAGGGCAGTAAAACCAATTGGCGTCGATGTGCAGAACAGACAGCACAAAGATAGGCTAAGTGGTGGTATGATTGCCATCATTGCCCTATCAACTACTGTTGCAGTGGTCTTATGTGTTGCGACTGCTTGGATTTTGCTCTTCAAACGCAATGATGGCCTTTGTCAGCCAAAACCGACTCCACATGTTCCATTATCCTCCCTCAATAAGCCATCAGGTAATATGATTGCCTACTTATGTTGCCCCTTGCAAAGGCAGATTTTTTGCAACGTTATTTTATTGTGTTTGTTAGCTCACTGTTCTCAGTCCTACGTTTTTCTAAGTTTAAAGAGTCTTGCAGGTGCTGGTGGATCAGTTATGGCAACCATGCCTAGTTCTGCCTCTTTATCCTTTGGATCTAGCATTGCTCCATATTCAGGATCAGCCAAGACATTCAGTGCCTCTGACATTGAGAGAGCCACCAATAATTTTGATCCTTCAAGAATATTGGGAGAGGGTGGCTTTGGACGTGTTTACAGAGGTGTTCTCGAAGATGGTACCGAAGTAGCAGTCAAAGTGCTCAAGAGAGATGATCATCAGGGTGGTCGAGAATTCTTGGCGGAAGTTGAAATGCTTAGTCGTCTCCACCATAGAAATTTGGTCAAGTTGATTGGAATATGTACCGAGGAACGTAGCCGCTCCCTGGTGTATGAACTTATTCCAAATGGCAGTGTGGAATCTCACTTGCATGGTAAGAAAATGATCTTCATGTGTTTCCTTTGTAGTTAAGCAGCATGGATTGTATTGTAATGTACCAAATATGAAGCAATTACAATTTTCATACACCTGTTTTTGTTTTTCTTTGTTCTTTTCTATCAGGTGTTGATAAGGAAACTGCCCCACTTGATTGGGATGCCCGGATCAAGATAGCACTCGGCGCTGCTCGGGGTTTATCCTATCTACATGAGGATTCAAGTCCTAGAGTCATACATCGAGACTTCAAATCCAGCAATATCTTGTTAGAACATGATTTTACACCAAAAGTTTCTGACTTTGGGTTGGCTAGAACTGCAATGGATGAGGAAAGCAGACACATATCGACACGTGTCATGGGAACTTTCGGGTATAATTTCCTTCCATTTTAATTCCTTACAGTGAAGAGCTAAGCTGAGGTTGTGGTAGTTAGTTTAATTGTCACAACCTTCACTTAAGAATCCTTGCTTTTCTATTATGCATACAGGTTGTCTCAGCTTGAGCCTACTAAAAAAATTACAAACTTGAGTTTGGAACATTATAAGTGCTATTAAGTTAAACTAGGCTAAGATTTTGACCTTTTCCATAAACTTAAGAAGCAACTTTGGTTTACACAAGGTTGCTTGCATCCTGGGAATCATTAATAGACGTTGAATGTTTACCTGAATTATAGTAAACTTGATTACCCTCAAATCTTAAAGTAAACGTTTATTCTTGATTTCAACCTAAGGCTGCAACTTGACATATCCTCACCAACTTGTGGAAAAAAAGAACACCGAACCCAACTTTTGTACAATAATAATGAGATTACTATGCATTTTCTTCTTGTTCGTTTTTGTATTTTATACCTTCTCTTAACTCGAGTTATTTTATCTCCCTGGTATACTCAGGTACGTGGCACCAGAGTATGCAATGACTGGTCATCTACTTGTAAAGAGTGATGTTTATAGCTATGGAGTCGTTCTTCTTGAGTTATTAACTGGCAGGAAACCAGTAGATATGTCACAACCGCCCGGTGAAGAAAATCTTGTTGCTTGGGCTCGTCCTCTCCTCACAAGCAAAGAAGGCCTAGATGTTATTATTGACAAATCACTAGATTCTAATGTTCCTTTTGAAAATATTGCTAAAGTGGCAGCCATTGCTTCAATGTGTGTGCAACCAGAGGTGTCACATCGACCTTTCATGGGCGAGGTTGTTCAAGCATTGAAACTAGTTTGCAACCAATGCAACAAGGTTCAGGAAACAAGCTCACAGGCTGGTTCGAGCCCGGAGAGTTCAACTGTCGATACGAATGATGATGAGACATCAAGTTCAAGATACATGCTAGACTCTTTTCATAGTGAATATTTAGTACCTAACTCAATTTTGGGTCTGGACGGCATCGATACACATCTCTCAATTTCTGAGCTGTTAAATACTTCAATCGGTATCGATATGCAGGAATCTAGATCGCTTGAAAGATGCCTTAGTTCCGGTCCTCTTAGAATCGGGAAAGGCAAGAGACACTTCTGGCAAAGAATGAGAAGATACTCAGGAAGTAGCATAAGTGAACATGGAATGCCTACTAAAATATGGTCAGGTTCTACCTAACAAATTAGCACATCCTTCCACATCCTTAAATTTCTATGTCGACTGCTTTCGTTCCAAGCCTCCCTAGGATGAACAACACATACTAATTTCGAATTTTCGACTAACTGGCTTCCAGAATAGCATGGCAGTGCTATATGCAACAACTCGTTGAGATTGTGGAGCAAAAATTCAATAACTTGATTGATGAATTGGGGCATACAAGCAGTTGTCGTCTGAGTTCTTTTTCTTTTCTTTTCTTTCTTTTTTTTTTTTTCAATTTTTCTGTACTTGGTGTTGCAGAATAAAGCATAGAGTGAAGAGAATACTGTAAAATTCGAAGTTGTTTTTTCTTCAATCAATTAGTATATAGAACAATTTGTATCAAGAAAAAGACATCCAAACTATCAGTGTTTACGTGTTCGCACTTGTAATATCATATATATTTTATGTTTAAATACTAACTTAATTTTAGTACTTTTGGCTTTAATTCATTTGTCTATACTTTCAAAATATTTATTTTAGTCCTACTTTTAACCTTGGTTTGTTATGGTCCTCACACTATCAAAATATTATTTATGGTCCATTCATTTTCATTTTTAAAGAACCAAAATGGTCACGTAAAAGTTTAATAACAAAAATGAACTGAAATTAAAAAGACAACCAAAATGAACATGTTAAAATTACTGGAATTAAAATGAGTCAAAAGTGCATAAAACAAAATAACCTTTAAACATATAGATTATCCAACCCATTCAATACAAGGGTGGAACTTGGAAGGAATCAGTTTGCTAGTTTCTAGCCATTTAAAAGACTGGCTAAATAAGTAGGTTCAGGCAAGAATAAGAAATCCTAGTTCCCAAACAGAAGTTCAAATCCTCCTAACAAATGTTGAACTAAAAAAGAATCAAATGCAGCAGAGTAATGGAGTTTTAACGCCAAATTTCAAGAATCCAGGGAAACAAGAGCGTTAAATTCATTGATGGTGTCAGAATGGATCATATTAATTCTACAACTATAAACTCTATAAATAGTAGAGAGAGCCTGAGCCGGATATTTCAAGTACTTGCACACAAGTAGCAGCACAAAAAAAAAGAAAAGAATAGAGCAGGAACGATGGACTAGAGAAGTTGAAACCCTACTACAAACACAAGATCTACAACCTACTGAGTTATTTTCGAAGAGAAAACACAGCTAGAGAACTTTACGAAGCTCTCAAGGCTTTGCAGCACATTCAATTACATGAGATTTGAATTTTTCAAGCTCAGCTAACACCTCATCTTCTGGCCGATAAATTAGGTCACTCATGCGCCAAATCTGCAATTCAAGAGAAAATTAGCACCCCTCCAAACCCCAAACGTATGATAAAAACAAATCAACCTAGTGAAATAAAAGTGCGGTTATTCTCTCAACTTCAATTTGCTTGATTGGAGGCCCTTCTTTTATTCATTCATTTATTTACGATAAAAGTGTGGTTATTCATTTAAAGAAAAAAATAAAAGCTAGTGAAACAAGCTCATGACCCTTGTATTTGCTTAAAGTCTTCTACATGGTAACTTAGCTCTTTTTCAGAAACTATACAAATCTATTTATTTTCTTTTGCGCATGAGAGAGAGAGAGAGAGAGAGAGAGAGAGAGAGAGGTAGGTAGTAGACCTGCAACGTCCCTCCTCCACCAGTCGTATCACAATCATCAGACACACTCACAACAGTCCATGGATCAGCTGCATTCCAATGGAAGTCTACGACTTTATCCCTGGATGTAGCCAAGAGGTCAGATGAGAAGGACAATTTCCATTGAAACCAAATCTAATAAAAATAAAATTTCTGCCACCATACAAGTACATAACACAAAACATTTACCAAAAGCAACTAGAAAAAGCAAGAAATCCCTAAGCTATATCAAGAAAGGCAGCAATATGAAACCTGTGCCCAGCATGCTGGAAAAATAAACCGGGAGGAGCAGCAGGCGTCCTTGTAGCTCGCTCTGTCTTTTTACCAACCTGGAATATATATTATATATATGCTGAGATCACAAAGAACAATATAAACTATACTACAAAAAAATCCAATAGAAATCCAAAGACAAATTAGCCAGATTAGAAAATTTGCGGAATCAGATCTCTAAGCTAAAGGGCAAAAGAAATTCTTAATTTAACATATTATCCTGAGTTCCGGCATTAACTGAACTCTAGGTATTCTACAAGCAATATGGTGAAAAATAAAACATGGTTTAAATCTCAAAATACTGTACCTTATCATAATCCCAAATATTTAACAGCCCATCCTCTGCTGAACTTCCAAAGACAGATGATTTATCTGGAGACCACTGAACAAATATACATGGAACAGATCGCATAATCAATACATCTTACAACTAATAGGAAGAGCATTTTCAAATAAAAAGAAGTACTAAGACAAGAAGCAAATATAGTGCCTATTTGAATTGACCTTTTAAGTGCATAAGAAAAGTGTTTCTAAGTGTAAAGATAATAATAATAATAATAATAATAATAATAAGCACTTACTACTTAGAAAGTCAATCTAAACAAACTCATCATCAAACTTAAAAAAACAAAAAGAATACCTGAACACAAAGAACCGCTGCTTTGTGGCCCTCAAATTTATAGATGGGCGAGCCAACTCCATTAGAAGTGAGATTCCGACGATCAAATAAACGAATAGAATTATCTGCTGACCTGAAGAGAAATTTGTGCCAATGTAAGTGTAACCATGTATGTCTATGGCAATATCTAAAAGATGATGAGACTAAACCAAATGCTACACAACAACCTAATTAAGTCGGGGCAAATAGCAGTAAGACCATTGTGCTATTTATTATTCCTTCTCACTCCCTGACTCTATATATTCATTCTCTTTTTTGTATAAATATATGAGACCCAATTTTTCCGTAAACATAAATAATTGAAAGAAAATAAAGTACTAAAATTTACCCTGTTATTATAAGATTATCATCATGGGGATTCCAATCAACACAATGAAGATCAGCATTATGTGCCTTTTCGACCTGGCAACCAGAAACAAAGATAGACTAGAATGAATAACAGAAGCTCCTAAAATATGCACTCTGACGATAATAACATCAAAGGCAGAATTAAATTGTAGGATATCCATTTCATCTTGCAGGATAAATCTCCTTCACAGAATACTTGGAATAAACAACAAAACAATCGCTACTACAAAAATGCACCATGGAAAATTCATCTTATCAATGTAAGTCAGTATAACAAACACAAAATATTACTCATAATAGGAGAATTATAAGTTTTAGTTTACTCAAATGTCCGCTCTATAATACAACACATTTCAACTTCCACATTATACGACAGGGAGAACCCCTAGTTACAGAGAAAACTAAACAAGAGAAGTATGACCTTGACAGCTGGGCTTGAGCCAGTACGGGCATCCCATAATATTAGGCAAGAATCGTCTCCCACACTGCAAAACTCCTGTGCGCTTAAGAAGGGAAAGAAAAGAAAAGGAGGTTGCTGGTTAAACTTGGAAAAGAAACCACTAAAAATTGACTTCCATTCACTCAAGTGAAATAAATCCTTTTTTTCTTTCTTTCTTTTTGTGGGGGTGGGGAGCCTAGGAAAAAGGGAAGTAAAGCCATAGTAGTGAAAAAAAGGAGATTGTTTACACCAAGTCACAACCAAATTAACTATAGCATCAAAAAATTCTACTATAGGTGAGTTCCTTACCATGGAAGATTAAAAATATAGCAAAATTTTATTAATTTTTTTTTTTAAAAAAAATATTTCCAGTCTTGTAAAAGACAGTATACTGTAAAAATTATTCTCTACTTGATAGTTTATTTGTATCGTTAATCAAGAGAACTGCTTTTATCCAGAACCTAACACCCTCATCCCCCAGGCAAAACCCTACCCTTCAAAACCTCTCATCCTGGTCAAACCAAATAAACCAAACCCCAGCTAGAAATCACATGTCCATATGCTAATTAAAATATATATATTAAATAAAATTGGTTTTGTATGCCCCAGCCACATGTCCATATATAGCTAATTCTCAAAATAAAAAAGCGAATGACTTGTAATTCAGAACTAAGATATTACTTGGACGGACAGAAGGTCACATCTTCAACAGTATCCTCGTGGCCATGGTAAACTCCTCGTGGCCCAATAGAAGGGCCATCAGAAGCTTTATCATTTGCCTCTCCAGGCTTCTTTATGATAGATCCTCCAGATCCGGGTGATTTTGAAGCAGCAGAGTCTGTGGCAGAAGTTGTTATGTGGTCCTGGATACTCCATAAAACAACCAATTTGTCCTTCCCTGCCATAAGATTAAGTAGCATCTGAGAAATAGAACCCCATATGTAACAGTCCAAACCATAAAGATAGTCATAAAATTCCCTACAGCAAAGAAAAGATTTTGAAAAGGATACCAAAAATAATTTGACATCTAAATCTGAAGCATAGCTAGAGTTGAGTATAACTGTCCAGATTGAATCTAAGTAGCAGGACCAAATTTAAGGAGAGAAAAAGATTGGGAAGCTTTCAACCTCCAGAGAGAACATAAGGTTCAGTGGGGCACATTGCAAGAGCAAACTCGGCATTTTCTTGATGACCAGTCAGGATCTGCAAATTGACAGTAATTTAAAACAAAATTGCACAATGAAGGTTTCTAATAAGCATGGTTAGAATGTCCATGTTACAAACACCAGAAGAATTTATGTTTTGCCCAGGTTGAAAATTTGTTAAGACGTGTAAATGAGACCTAAGAAGTCTTTCACACTTATCAATGACCTGCCATGGTCTTACAACCGGACTGTGAATCCACCTCAGCTTAAGATAATGATTTTGTAAAATATCTTCAATCAGATTAAAACTATTAAATGCTTTGACCTTTTACATACACAAGAAAATAAAACGCAGCCTATTGTTCAACCACGATAACAACATTTAACAGTATGAAAGTTAACTAAACTCAGTTAGCCATACAACCAGCCAAGCCCATAATCTACATCCAAGAGATTGCCAGAATTTCTGATTCTCACAGAATCTAACCATGGAATATTTGAGTCTCTCTCTCTTAAAGCCATATACATATTTAATGCTTAAATAAGACTGATAAAACAATGTTGTATAAAGTACATCTTCCATCTTAACAGCTATTCTCAAAAAGCATCCTAATGATGCAGATCCCACCCCCCCCCCCCCCCCAAAAAAAAAAAAAAAAAAAAAAAAAAAATCAATAATGTTACTTTTGCTTTAGTGCAAGGCATACTCCAACATCAATGTTATGTATTCCACCGTGGTTGTAACCAGAAGCTAGATAGAGAAACATCAAACAGAGATATACACCAGAGATTAAAGATATAGCAACAAGTATAGGACAACAAAGAACGTGTCCAATTCGAGTTTTTAACAGAATTACCAAATCTGGGCGAGAATTTGTGGCACCAAGGACAGCATGACGGTTAGGTTGTGCCTCAACATCCCAAATGAGGACCTAGATGTTGAATACCAAAGAGACTTAAACCAATATTTGTTGAATAGATGTACTGAAGACATAAATTTCCAGCCAGAATTAAAATTAATAGCACATACATCTGGACTATCAGTGTGTGTGGCAACAATTCTAGAATTCTGGGGAAGTTCCCTAATTCTGTTAACCTGGGAAAATATTCAACAAAGAACATCAGAAAGAAAACAATCTTAAAACGACTCTTCATTTTTCATCATTTTCAACTTCCAACCAAACGATAAAAACTATCCCAAGAAAGCAATATAAATTTTCAAGACTGAGAAAGACCTTGAAACTCAAATGGGAAAAAATAATGTAACAATAACTACAAGAAAACATGGAAGGAAAGCCTGAAGGGGATCAACCAGCTAATATAATATGAAGATGAACTTCATTATAGCTAATGCTTTCATATGTTCCATAATTCATTGTTTGAGAAGTTGCAAAGCCATACCTCACCAGGGTGTATGATAGTCTTGTACTTCTTCACAAATGGTGAGCGTGCTTCTTCATTGAACTGAAAATACAGTAATAACATACGACACATGAATCAAGTAACATGAAAAAAGAAGTCCACAGAGCTTTTAAACATTAAAATTGATCAATCACCTGAGAAATGTGCTCTGCAGCTGCAACCCTAGGCTTCACAACTTCACAATTTGCAATGACCAGTGTATTTGGAACACTACCATCAGTCTGATAACAAGGAACGAAGAAAAATAAACAATAAACAACATTTACAGAACAATCATCAACGTAATATACCAAAGTCTAGCTCTGCACCACAAGCGAACAGTCCACGTCCCAATTCAGCACGAGTACATCAAGAAATCAACAATGTAGCCATTTCAACAAATCACTAGATAATTACTGTGAAGGTAGTCACCTGTTCAGAAAGATAAAGTCGCTGTCGATTCTTATACGTCGCTTGCTCAAGCTGAGGACCCCACCTAGACTCAGACAATTGTCAAACTCAAATCAAAGAAACGCCATATAAACAGCCCCATCCCCGCCAACTAGCCGTAGAGGAGGAGGGAAAATAATATCGTAAGAAGTAATAAACACAATGCAATATGATAATTGACAATAATAACTTATCCACTCGTTTTCATAAGCTCAAGTTTGCAAAAATACGATAAAAGTAAAAAACCCTAAAAAATGAACAAGCGACAGATCCAGTTACCCAGCGGAGGTGATTTTCTCCAACGAACAAGAAAAAGAAACACAAGTGAAATAAACAACAAACAGAAAACCCTAGAACCGAGAGAAGAACCCACATTACAGTGGAGAAACAGAAGAAAGAGTAAGAAAAGTACCGGCAAGAGAGAGAAGGCCAAACGAGATTATGGTTAGCAAACCAGTCATAGAGAACAGGCACAAGAGACTTCCACTGAGTATAACGCTCGTCGACAGAGGGTTGTTGTTGAGCTTTCATCTTCTTAGTTTGCTGTTCGTCCTTCTTCTCGTCCTTAGGCTTAGGCTTTCGGCCTCTGGTCTCCTTCTTCTTCACAACAGGTTGCTGCGGCGGCGGCGGCGGCTGTTGAGGCTGTTGTTGTTGTTGTTGCTGCTGCTGCTGCTGCTGCGACTGAGAAGAGTCCATGGCTGACTGGAGCTTCGGCCCGGGATTTTTCACTATGAATCTTTTTGATTTCTCTCTGACCCTCGCGGCTTAAGGCGACCCCACCGTAGGCTTCAGCTGGTTGCAGTAAACTCAGACAGCAAATATATTTTGGAAATGGATGAATGATGATGATGATGCTTCCACTAATATCTACGGTTGATGGTGGAGACACGTGTCGAAATCTCGTTAACTTCAAGCGACACTTTATTTTTCCTTTTGTCGTCCCTTTTTGGATCCAATTAAATTTGGTAATCATACTAATGATCCTCACACCATTTCCAAAATATATTGGCAAAATCGTAATTGATATGATCTTTTTCTTCTTTGAGTTTGTAAGTTTGGATTTTCATTTTAATAGTTGTTGTATTTAAAAAAAATAGACAAAATTGATTCTTGAAAATTGTTCTCGAATTTTATAATTTAAATAGTAGAAATCCTAAAAACAATGTTTTACGTTTTTAGTGTATCTAGATTTTGAATTTAAAATTTTAAAAAATTATATTAAAATGTTTAGAAATATAGTGTATCATGTTATAAACTCAATTCGTTTTTTTTTTTTTAGTTTAAAATATGTATTATGTATTTTTATTATATAGGATAATTTTTGTAAATGTCAAAATTTCTGAAAATCTTTTTAAATATTGCAAAATGTTATTGTCCATCTATCACTGATAGACATCTATATTTTGGTTCATTTTACTATATTTGAAAGCAACCCTAAATTATATAATATTATAAAATAATAATTATACAAAATAAATTTAATTAAATATGTTCATAAATTAATTAATAATAGTTTATGTTCAACCTCAAATTTAATGGATAACTACAACTAGTTTTATGATTTATACATACGATATCAAACATGTTTAAAATAATTGTTTGACTTAGAATGTAATTCTTCAATCTACGGCCAAATACAAATATAAAAACATGAAATACAACTATTTTTTAATTGAATATTTTATTTTTAAATTTTTATTTTCGGATGCCTATCAAACAAACCCTTAAATTCAAAATATGTGGCTATCATATATTGAACTCATTCTCTCAAGCTTATTTATTTATTTATTGAACTCATAACCCTTATTGATCGAGAGAAATCCTTGATGATTTTTTTCAAATTTTTGTTTTGTTGATTTTTTGTTAATTTTTTGTTAATATATTTATTTTATTATTATTTTTTTTTTTTTATGTTTGCTTAACTCACAAAGAAGATTAGGGTTAAACCCTTCTTTAGCTTGGAGAAGGTTATTGTGAGGTAGAAAACTTGTTAAAAATGGATATTAGTGAAAATTTGGAAGTGGTCACATTAATAAGTTATTAACATTGAAAGAGACCCCTGGCAGACAAGGAGGGTGGTTGTAAACCAATCACAATTAGTTCCTGCTCTCAAAAAAGGATATAAAAAAAAAACCCAAAAAAAAAATGGTTTGTTTGGTCAGAAGAGTCTCCAAATATTCGAGTCTTGGATTAATTATCATTTTTTTTAAAAAAATTTCTGTGTGAATATGAATAGAGGAAAGAGAATAGGTTAGTTGCGCTTCTAAAGAATGAGAGAGGATTGTGACAATGGGAGTTCATTCTAACAGGTATACCCTTGCAAAAACAATCTCACCAAAAGTAGAAATATCAATTTATACTCCTAAACTTTAGAAGTTGTATCAATTTAATCAACTAATAAAAGTGTATCAATTTACACCCTTTATTACATTTCATTTGGAAAAAACCTCGTACAAAACTTATAATTATATCAATTAAACCCTTAAACATTCATAAATGAATCAATTTAGATTCTTAATCAACATTTTCTTTGAGAATCATCCATATATTTACTCTATCATCGATTTTGTCAAACCAACATAGAAGTCTACACATGTTTGAGAATGAATGCATGGATGACTTCCAAAAATAATCATAATAAAAGGTCTAAATTGATTGACTTATAAAAATTTTAGAGTTTAATTGACTCAAATTAGAAGTTTCACACGATATTGGTAGAACAAAATTTGGAAGAGAGGTAAATTGAAACACTTATAAAAATTCAAAATTTAAATTGATACAATTATTAGTTCAGGATTCTAATTTATACAACCCCAAAGTCAAAATAGTCCGAAGGCTTCTGGCTTTTAATTCTAAAGAGTCAGAAGGCTTCTAGCTTTTAATTCTGCAATTCCTGTTAATAGAGTGCATATGGGGTTCAAAGTCAACACCAACCTTATTCCAATTTCTACATTATTGTAAAGAGCCATGATTCTATTTCTAGCAAAAGCTCATTTCTTTAGCACTACCAATCTCAAGCCTACAAAATTCCTTCATTCATAATGCATAATATGAGTATAATGCTCCATAAAAAATTTGAAAATGTTCATTCCTCCTCATTGGAAAAAAAGAGAGCACCGTTTTTAGGTAGTCCTATCCCAGCACATACATGTAAAACTGACTCTGCTAAACAAGAACAATTCTCAAGATGTGCTTCCAACAGGTTAGACATAAACACCAGAAGCAAGCAACAAGAACAACGATCCAAAACCCTGCAATAGACGACCGTAAAACCATAAATATATAACATCAGGCTCCATTATCAAATCTAGCAATAACTAACGAGAGATGTACAACAGTATTCAATGTGATAGTCTATGAAGCTAAGATACTTTATGTGAGTTAGAGAATTGGTATCGGATACATATTAAATACCGATACTCTCATATACTTCTTAGATACGTATCTAATATGAGATTCAGCGTACCTATTTTTTTTATTAAAAAAAATGATACGCATGTCTCTTCCCCTTCCAAACACGTGAAGAGGACACGACATGTTAGATCTTTTTTTATAAAAAAGAAAAGCAACTTAACTAATCTTTCTCAACCCAAAACTAAGCAACCTATTTAAGCCACTATCCCAGTCCAAACCTAAAAGGAAAAAAATGAAAAAACGAAAAAACTAAATTCTAGAATCATCTAATCTTTCATCTTCATGCTTGAGTCCCCACAAAGTTACGCAAAAGATAACCCACTTGAATATCTTCAATAATTTAACGAAGAGGTTTTTCGTTTATCTCCATATTTCTCCCTCTAATATTCTTCTTCTTTGATCAATCTGACTTCGGTGTGTCACTAACCGTTTCTATTGTATTTCAATATCATTGATGTTGCTTTCTGCATTGTAGTTCAGTGCTTGTATTATATTTTGTACTAATTGTCATTGACTTGACATTTTATGCTTTTTAGTGGATTAAATTTAGTATCTTTAGGTTAAATTTACATATATCCTAGATTTTTTTAAAAATAGATATATACACACGTATCCATAACGTATCCGTATCTTAGGTTTTTAAAAATCGACGTATCACCGTATTTGATCGTATCTATATCACATATCCATATTTGTGCTTCATGGGTGAAAGTAAGGACATTTTCCTCCCATTGACATGGTCAATGAAAAAATTTTCATTTATGATAAAAATGAACTACAGAAAGATCCATACCAAGAAAATGGAGGCAATCGATCCTCTAGTGAGTTCCTTGGCCAGACTACGGTTTTTCCTGGAAGACGTAGCTTCATATCTGCAAAATGATATTCAATACGGTTAGAGAGACCCCAAACCACAGATCCCTAAGGAGATGACAGTTATACATATGATCAATTAGAGTGATACAAACATGTCATCCGACTCCAACCTTACCAAGAAATCAAGAAACTTGGTTGTATTGTATTATAGGTCATGACAATGAATATCAATTTAATAAAATCTCAAACCCAATTTATCAAGTACAATAACTTTTTCTCAGTATAGATATCATCTTAACAGAGAAATATTATAACCATAACCTAAATTAAAACGTCTGCATGTTTACTGTTGCAACTACATAAAGCAACAAACAACCTTTGTGACTACATACAATTATCACCGTCAAGTCAAGGGAAGTTTAAATCGTCAAACCGCCTAGAGAAATGACTCTCTACTCAGCTCCAACCATAGATAATCCATATATAGCATCAGAAATATACAGTAAATTTAACCCTAGATATGGCAGGAGATTCATCAACTTCAAACCCGATCATCAAGTTCGATAATTTTTCTTGATATAGATATCATCTTTAATATAAAGTAAATTTAACCCCAGATGTCGCAGGAGATTCACCAAATTCAACAATAGCAGCTGATTGATATCATAGTCAAAACGCCACATCTTCGATGTAAAGCATATGGAAAAGTATAATCGTAAGTGATTCATCGCTCCACTAAAGGTCTGAAAAATGACTTCCAATTATATGTAAAAATCTAATATAATACACTATCACTAAAAAATGATCAATGAACTCAAAGAGGTTGATAATAACCTAGCATATACATTTAAAATCGATGAAAAATACTGAGCAGTACTTGAAGGTCAAGAGGCACATGCCTCGTGGAAGAAACTAAATAGATGAATGTCAACGCATTCGGACATAAATTTCACAGCATGGATGGTACAAAAAGAGAATGATACTTGATTGGATCGAGAAATTTCCGCAGTTCCTCCCGTTCCAAACTAAAGATCAGAAACTTATGGACCTGATAACTAATAATCTTTATTCCATTGTAATCAAAGTGAATTAAGCAAGCAACAGATGCCTAATCTACTTGTATAGAGCGAGCAAGAGAGAAAACCTATCATTTCACGCCGAATAATTAAGATTAACCAGATTGCATTTCGCTACAGAGAGAGAACAGATCCGATCAAACTTACATGAAAAACGAAGCGGTAATGATGAGGCCAACAGAGATCATCAAGACCGCAAGCGTTGGGTACCAAACTTCGGGGACAGGACTGGTAACAGGTTTCGGAGCCTGCAAAAGCATGATCCACGAAATTACGAAATGCAAAATGACGAAGACAACGAAATCCAAAGGAATTATTGCGAGAGAAATTCAAACAGCATATTTCATCGACTTCAATTTCACTCACCATCAAATCCGGTTGGAGCGAAGAAATTTTGATTCCAAAGAGATCTCTAGTTCTATCAACAGGGGAATTGAAGACTGAAGTCACGCCAGACGGAAGGACTTGGGAATGGAGTATTTTAGGGTTATTTTGCTGAAATGAAAATGGTCGATTTTGACTGTTAAAATTGGGTTATTATTTTTATTTTATTTTACAAATAATCTTAATTTTGTTGTCGTAGTGTGGTTTGTCCTAATATTTTTAAAATAAGAAAGAGTTGCAAATCAAAATATTAGTATATATAACAACATTTTAAAAGAATTGCAAATATAACAAACTCTATTCGTAATAGGCTTCTATCGCTGATAGACTTTTATGGTCTAGGTAGTCTATCAGTAAAGGTTTATCACCGATAGATTTTGTTATATTTGCAATTTTTAAAAATGTTGCTATACACTTGATTATTATCCTTAAAATTGTTACTCACTACAATTACCCTTAAAATAATGAAGAATGATTTTTTTTGTCATCGTTAGGATGTACTAAGAAGTAAGAGCGTGTTAAATATTCATACTATCCCTTCCAAATTTATTGGATGCGGAATTAAGGTTATTTGACACTAGTGTTGTTCTCATACGCTAGGGCTCTTCCTCCCTTACACTCGTACTTGTCACTTTGAACCCTTAGTAATGGTACGCGAGGTGACAATATGGATAAGTAACATGTTGTTGGTGCACCCTAACAATGACATAATATTATCCTTCATTGTTTTCAAAATGTGGGGCATATGATGCTAACAATCCGAAATTTAGGTCACCGGTACAAATAACTTATAAAATTCTGTACTTATTTAAATTACATATTTAGTCTATCAACTTTTAAGGTCCCTTAACTTTAAAAGAAGAAAACATATCAAGTAGATCTACTGAACTTTTAATTTTGTCTCTAACGCGTTCATTTTTTAAATTAATTAGACTGTTATACATAAAATTAAAAGTTATACTTAATAAGACATAAACGTTCCATTTGTATTCAATAAGTGCATAAAATTTAAAAAGAAAAAAAAATGTTGAATAGGTCAATGACCTGTTAGAAAAAAACTTGAAATTAAAAAATTTAGTAGATACAAAATTAAAAAAATAAAATAAAATAGAGATTCACTACACTTTTTAGAGTTCACATACTTATAAATTGAAAGTTAAAAGTCTTAATAGAAGTTTTTTAAAGTTTATGAACCTATTTGATAGAAACTTGAAAGTCTAAAAACGACATTTGTTATTTAACCTAAATAAAATATATTAAATAGTCTTTCCTTTGTAGACTATTATTGATTTGCCCTCTAATGTTTTAAATTTATTAATTTTAACCTCTCAAATAGCTCCTTTTGAAAAAAATTTGTTAAATTAATTGTTGTTTTATTAGTATACGTGGACACATTAACATGTCACTTAGAAAAATTAATCTTATCGATAAATGTGTAGAATCTTGAAGATAGACAAAATTGGATGTCATGTGTTAGATAATATTCAAGTGACATATCTATGTGTAACACATATGTTTATACGAAATATTTCAATGATCCATCAACTTTTTATTGACAAATATTAAAATAATTTTGAAAATTTTAATATGTACCCTTTGGTTCCTAAATTTTTTTAATTAGAATTTCTGAAATTTTACTTAAAAATTTTAGGAACCAAGTTGAGAATTATCCAAAAGATGAAGAGTATCATAAGAGGTGTCTTTCTATTAAAGTACATACACATCTTAACTGTTAGATCGTGATATTTACGTTTTTAATCGTACTTGTATGTGAACTAATGTAGGACTTCTTTGAATTGATGCCTCAACTCAAACGACTGCAACTTGTTAGCATCAATTTTTGTTACGAAATCGACAAATAAAGAATACAAAAAACGTAAAATATAGGAGAATCGACACACAGATTTACGTAGTTCATTAACAGTGTATTAGCTACGTCCATGAAGCAGAGGGAGAACAATTTTATTAGAGAGAATGTTACAGAATACAGAATAGTGACACTTCTAGAGTTAAAAAGTTTTATAGTGTACTCCTCTAAACCATAGGACCATAATCGTAAATAACCATAAATAATTAAATATTCGTAATACGAATTCTATTTAGGTTTTTATATCTATATATAGTTCGATCGCACCCATATACACACAGACACACCACTACTCTCAACAGACATCGTGTCCTAAGTAGTTGGTCTCAAATAGCATCAACCAATTCATGTGAGCCAAAAAGTTTGAATAACAAAATAAGATTATAAAAATTAAGAGAAAAATAATTTACTATTGAAAATCTCTAGTAAATAATGTGAACTAACACTTTTCAAATACCTAACTATTAAATATGACTTTCTTTGAAATATTATATCCATACAAACACTTCTCAATTGTTAATTTTTGGGTTAATTTATATTAATGTTTTAAAATTTAATCAAATAATAAAAGTTTTAAAATACATAAACAAAACCAAGATTAAGGTTAAATGATTAAAGGAATGGGCTTTTTATTATTATTGTTCTTTTAATTTTTAATTACTTTGTAGTTTAACATACAAAGTTGAAGAATAATGTTAAATGAAAAAGTATTGACTAAAATAGAGTATTTAAGAAGGAAATCCAAAAAATAGAGTAGTTGAAGAAAGCAATTGCAGAAATAGTATTGAAGAGAAAAATATTGACAAAAATAGGGTGGTTAAGAAAATCGTGTACAGGGTACATGATTTCCACATGGCATGCACTACCACGTGGATTGGTCAATTGGACCAAACTTGTGTACCGGGTACACGATTTCCATTCATTTTTTTTAAATCAACAATTATCTTTTGTTATTATTGTTCTTTTATATCATACTCATATATTAGATTTAATGTGTCTCAAGATAAAAGATAATTTTCTTTAGTTCTTTTTATTTCAAGATAGAAGTTCATAAAAGCTAAAACTTTAAATTACAAGTCACTCATGTGCCACATGGTGGTCATTTCTGTTGACCTTGCGGACGACGAAATACAGACACTTCAAAGTGTTGCTGTTGATGAATTAATTCATCGATATCCGGTCTTGATCGTGCTTACTTCTTAAATCAATCTAGTGTAGTGCCAGGAGTGTACAAAACAAATAAATCTTCAATATTAGTCAACAAAACAAGCTTCACACTCTAGATTATCAAATTTAATACTAGATCTAGTGAATATTAACCAAAACAAGCTTAAAAAAAGCTCCAAAACAAGCTTAAGAAAAAGCTCCAAAACAAGCTTTTATGTTGAAAAAAAAATACCACGAAGTTGACGGTGGTGGCAGTGGCAGCGGAGGACGACGGACGACACAAATGGAGGACGGCAAACGACTTCGGACGGCGAAGGATGGTGGCTGTCGGCAGTTTGGGGGGAGAGGAAGAGAGAAAGAAGATTGAGGAGGACCAAACTCGTGTACCCGGTACACGAGTTCCAAGCCATGAGGTGACATTGGCAGATCAACAAGTCAGTAACGTGGAGTCGTGTACCCGGTCCACGAGTCCACAAACCTATTTTTGACAATAATTTTAACTTAACCCTATTTTTGTCAAAAAAATATTAAAATAACATTATTTTAAAAAAAAAATTTAGTTTAACATGATTGTAAAATTGTTCAAATGTATAAAAACGGTTTATTTCTGCGTTCAATTAAAAATATCTAAATTTGTAAATTTGTTGCCATAGAAATATAGTGTGAATTGTGATTATGTATTTGCTTGAACTATGGGTGATAGTCGGTTCAGTTTTATCGATTTTGGGGTCAACCAAGAACTAAACTAAACGAATTGGTTTTACAAAAAAGAGATCCAAACCGATGTCCAATAAAGAACAAAACTTTATTTAGTTCAGTTTATTATCGGTTTGGTTTTCGATTTTGACATTTTCTTTTTTTCTCTTCCAAAATTTCATTTTCATTTTCAATTTTTTTAATTAGTCATTTTTACTAATTTAAAATTAAAATTAGGTCCATTTCTTTTTTTTTTTTTTTTATAGATTGAAATTGGACATTTTAATTTTTTTCCTTGATACATTCTAAATAAATATCATATACAATCCATAATAATTGATCGTTTTCTCTAAACAATAAATATCTATGCACCATAATAATTAAAATACTACAAGATAGCTAATATTGTTAGAGTTTATTTTGAAGAGTATACATACCCTCAGTTTGATTCGGTTTTGATTAGTTTTTTCAATCCAAAATCCGATCCGAACCAATATTTTTTGGTTTTCTTCAAATAAAAACTAATATGTCCAATTTTATGCTAAAAACCCAAACCAAACCAGTGGATTGATTTGGATTGGTTTGGTTTTTCGATTTTTCGTAACACTCCTAGCTTGTACATTTTTTTTTTAGTTTAATAACGTAAGATTCAAACTTCTAACCTCTTGTTCGAGGATATACCTGAACTAGCTGAATAATACTTAAGTTAGCATATATTTTATGGTATTCAAACATTACAAAGAGTCATAGACCTCCAAATAAACAAATCAAAATTTTGAACCCAAGAATGAGTTTGAATCTGGGACCAAAGTTTTGAACCTAAGAATATAAATATATTTCTATGTAACTAAGAAACTTCATCACTGTGTATATTTGGCATAAATTCCACCATTAGTTGCATTGCAGCCCCAACAGAAAGCTTCCTGATGAAATCACTATCAGAATGTAGTTCTCTTAACCAAAGAAATCCCATCAGGATTCCCACCAATTTCTTCAAAAATTATCAACAAGTTGCCGCTCGGTTTCAACCAATCGCGAGGAATGTGATACCTGAGATTTTGTAAGGTTTATCAATGGTTATAGCCAGACAAAAGCTTATAAAGACATATTTAGGAGTGATTTTAAAATGATCAAAATCACTTTTGTCGTTTTCAAAATCATTCAGAAACTTATCTGTAATCATTCGAAAACCATTTTGACGATATGAAAATTGTACGTAAAAGTCTAAAAGTGGTTTTAACAATTTCAAAGCCACGCCCAAATGCAACAGTAACTAATATTACCATTTCTGAGAGGGTGCGCCACAGTTCCACAAACATTTCTTCTCGGTAAAGAATCCAGTATAACTGCATTTGTTACAGTGACCACTTGCAATATATGCAGGAAAATAGCGCCCAATGCTCTTACCGTTAACCCATATTTGACCTTTACTCATGCTGCTCATATCTAAAGCCAATGGTTCGTTGCCACCCGGAGAATTGAAAGTGGTCTGCAGATTCGTTACGTCACGAAAGCTCTTGTTATGTTAAAATCTGAAAAGTTTTTTCACCATAGAAAAAGATGTAGAAATTTAAGGATGTTAATTTGAACTTCTCTCACCTTGTACCATGTGAGGGGTTGTTTTTGAACCAACCATGATCCTTTCGTCCATTGCACAGAATTACTTCCTTTAACAGAATGAAGATTCAAGATTTCCCCTCTCAAGCCAACCTGCTCAGAACATTGTAATTGAGATTCTCTAGCTTCTCAAAGCATTACTACTGTTTTTCCAGCACATAGAACAAACTGCTAGTGAAAGCTGAGGGTACATCGATTTGGTAATGTACCTTGTAAGACCATTTATATTTAGACATGTCTCGAGTGCCCTCGTTCAGACCCTTCAACGTGACAGGGCCTAAAACGCCAGCATTCCAAGTATCAAAATGCAGGCCAACATTCTGACATCAAACAAATGGAAAGGTAAATCGATTTCATAATCAATAATAAGAAATATATAGAAATATAGAAACGAAGAAACTAACTGGAAGTCCAACAGTAGCACTCAGCATGGAAAGCTTGTTAACTCCTTCCTTTAGATTAACGTATTTACTAAAAGTTAATTTGGGATTCTCCAAACTCCCATATACAGTTCCTACATTCAGAAAATAATAATACAACGATCTTAGGCATTTAGATAATGCTTGGAATATCTTTAAGTTAAAAACACTTGCATTTAAAATGTACCGGATAGTTGGCCATTTATGAAAACATGCAAAACATGGCCTGCTGAATCGACGGTGAGAAGTGGCCATTGTCCGCTCTTTAGAAAGCCTTCATTTGAATCGATCCTTATACTGAGAAAGATAACATGGGACAGAGTATATAATTAATTTCGTCTTCAACATTTTATGCTCAAAAGATGGTGAAACTGCATTAGGTGTAGAGTTCTTACTCTGTCATGTACCACAAATAATCTGTTGTATCCCAGGTCACACTTACTTGCTCCACTAACCCATCCTCGGTTGTTGTATCATTAGCATAACCAGAGGCAGTTTCTTCTTTGTACGAAAGCCACCAAAATGAACTAATTGGAGTCATTTTTGCTCGGTTACTTTTAACCCCAATCTGCAAAGATCCCTTGCATCAAACTTCATCCTTTCAACATAGAAAAGATATCCAAAAAATGCCACTTTGGCTTTTCAAGAGTTTCAAAGGTTCCATAAGCCTATATTTTATCATTTTGTTTCTTTAACCAACTTTTTCAGAGGCAATACGTAATTCTCAACAATCATATAAGCATAAGAAGGTTTGGAGTAAATGATTTTGGATCTAGGATCTTGTCTTACTCTTGCAGTGTTGAAAGTTACAGTTTTGCAGTCAGGAAGGATGCTGATGGACCAAGGTGGTAGATCGTATGGGTGATTCCAAAAGTTGACCCTTGCAAAAGCCGATGTGTCATAATTTGCTAGGAAAGCAGCACATGCCCCTGAATTTGACTTGAAGACACGAGCCTTCAATAATCATTGAAAAAATCATATTAGACAGTCTTTCAAAGAAAAATACAATTGTTCATAGATGACTTTTCATCAGCTACCTCTTGATTTTTCCCAAGCCACGTACTGGTAGGATCTACTGATACTAAAGCAGGTTCGCACAACTTGATGGCTTTGTGCAAATCTCTTAGATGTCCCCATTTTGGTTCCCTTAATAGGCCTGTCAAATCCAAGAAAGATTATCAGAGTAATAGAAACATCTAATAACCTAATTTGGGAGCTACTATTCCAGTATTTCTCAAGCGCACCATATTCATCGATTGGAGCATCAAAGTCATAGCTAGTGGCAATGAAAAGACCAGATGTTCGGCCAAAGTTAGTTCCTCCATGGTACTGGCATGTGAGAGAATTTTGACAGAGTTAAGGATCTGATATAATTTCCATTGATCAGCCAACCTTTACTGCACACTCATAGCTCATTACCATATAATAATTGACGAGAGAACCACCATTCTGTATGAATCTTGCAACTGAAAAGGCCACGTCTTCAGGTGGCCTGTAAGGAGTTGGACTACCAAATGCAGTGTACCTTGAATATTATACAAATGAGAAGAATGTCAATTCTAAAGGACCTCTCATGACATGTAAGTGATCTAATCCCTCAAAAGTCAATTTCTTTTTTGTCACAGTTTAGCCGATAGAAAGGATAAGTCACTTACCAACCACTCCAGTTTTCTGTCCATATTTTGGGTTTATAAATCTGATTTGGTTTGAAATTTTCGCAGTAAAATGCATTGCAGGTGTCAATCTGAAACAGAACCACCATGAAGATAAAAGTTTTAAGAGAGGAGAATATAGAAGATGACAAAAAAAAGCTTATATACAAGATTCACCAATCTACTGGTTTAGTACATTAAAAAAAATTATACTTAAAAAGAAGACAATTAAAGCATGTATGCTCAAGAATCTATAGGATTTTAACTGATCTAGAAACAAATACAAAACTTCAAAGAAATCCCAGAAAGAATAGAAATAAGGAGAAAAAAAGGAAGATTATTTCATTTTCACCTTCAAAGGGTTTAAAACATTGAGAATACAGACAATGACAAATTCACATAGTGATCAAAATAAGCAAGAGCTTTAAATAAAAAAGACAAGCATGGGTCCAAGTGTATAAAAGGAAAATCCACCAATTGAGGCATGCAAAGAAAACAAGTTCAAGTACAGTTAACATTGAAATCCCACAAAGAAATGAGGTTCACGTTTCAGATTAAATGGGAAAAAAAAATCTCATGAACTCATAAAGGAACAGTATCAAAGTTTTTTTTTTACTCTCTTTCAGTCCATCCACAGTTTGAATGAGTCAGACAACAACCCTAATAAACGTTCCTCAGCCCAGAGGCATCCTCAAAAGGAAAATAAATCCACAACAGAAAGGGATTATAATGGCTTACCACAGGGTCAGGGGCATCCTCTTGCTTGCACATCACCCATGGGACTCCAGTTTTAAGACCTACTGCCATTTGAGCAGCCCATTTGGTGTAAGATTTACCTGGGGCACCTATTTCCCATTCCACTGGTCCATATTCATTCTCAATCTGTCGCACAACATTGAGACAAACAATGTAAAATGTATCACTGCTAATTTGTTTTTACTGAATGGTCAATTTGCAGGAAACCCAGTTCTGAATCCAAACAAAGATTCTTGTTCATATGTTTCGAAGTTACCTGAGACAAAATAATGGGTCCTCCCTGGGTGTGATATAACTTCTCGAACTTCATCAGATCAACAATCTTATAAACGAATTTTTGCATAGCCGCCTTGATTAAAGAAAATTAGATCCATTATTTAAGAGTAAATAAACCATAGAATTATTTGCTTCGAGAGAGAAATTTGGGGGGGGGGGGGGGGGGGGGGGGGGGGGAGGGGGGGCATTTTCTAACCTTGAAAGGTTCATTGTCTGTCCTAAAGGCGATGCCAGGAACAAACTTTAGCCAAACAGGAAATCCACTGAATTATTGAAGTTAAAAATGGGGGGAAAATCAGAACAGAGCCACATGAAAACAATTTATATATAAGAATCTGGTAATATCATTTTATTTTACCCAAAGTTCCATTCTGCACAGGCATATGGTCCGATCCGGAGATGAACATATAAGCCTGCTTGCTGAACCAGCTTTATAAATCTCACCAAATCGTATCTTTCCTCAAAGTAATACTGTATATTTGCACAACTAAATATTAAAAAAAACACTAGAACAAAAAAACTCAGAAAGCAAAAACAAAAAGTTTTCCCATCCTACCTTGCCAGGAGAAGGTTCATGGCCATTCCAGAATACATATGTCTCTATAATATCCAACCCTCCATCTTTGGCCTTCTGTATGAGGTCCGGCCACATCTACAACCACCACAAAATCCCCAGCAAAAGTTTTAGAAAGAGAGAAATAGAAAGCACCTGCAATTTATCTTGGACGTAACCAAACCTGGGGTGTGCTTCTTGGGTAATGAATAGAACCAGAAATCAAAATTCTTCTCTGACCATTAATGATGATGGCTTTGTGGTCATAGGTCACAGAGGCTATTGTAGAACAAACCCACGTAAGCAAACTAAAAAACAACAGCACAATCTTTGACATTCTGAAAATTTTGCAAGCCAGCCTCTCTGCTCCTCAACAGGAACTTGTTTTGTATCTCGCCCTCATGTAGAGATAAAATACGTTTTCAGTGAGAGAAAACGGAGGCGAGACCAAGGATTTTTTCTTCTTCTTCTTTCTATTCCTCTCTCGCTCTTGTTTGATAAAAAAATGGGCAGATAGAGATTGGGAGAAGCAAATGCAAGAACATTGATGGAATGGTGTGTTCCGCTGCAAGAGCAAGGGGCTTTATAAGCATTTGACGTATGAGAAACAGAAGGAAAGGACTATGTCACTGTCTTCTTTTAGAAAACTGTCTCTGCCTCTGGCTCTGTCCTACTATTTTCAAGCCAAACCTTATGGCATATTTTTAGGATTAGTTCTACTGGATCTAAAAGTTGGATTAAATTACTAAGTCTTGAATTTTATTCATCATCGTTCCATTTTCAATTCACATAATACATACAAGAGTTGTTTTTTTTTATAAGAATACAAGTAAGAGTTTTAATTTTAATTTTTTCTTATCATACATGTGTGTGTTCGTGCCATGGTCATGTGCGTGTGTGCACGTGATATTATAGGTTTGTCTTCTAAAAAAATGTAGGTTTGTGAACACACTCGTGGCTCCTTGAAATAAAAAAAATATGCATATTTGAGAAAAATTCACCTGGACTTACAATTTTAGTATCATTTATCATAGTCAAATTTTAATTCAAAGTCTAAAAATATTAGTTATATATATAAAGTCAAATTGTGTTCTGTAATATATTAGAAAGATAATTTTGGTTCAGTCTAGCATTGCTTCTTTTTTGCCTTCTTTTTCAACATTTTTTTTTTGTTAGATGTTAGTTGTACAAGCGTGTTTTAGGTTTTACTGTTACTATTTTTGAAAATATTTTAGGATGAATAGATGATAAGGATGTCAAGGAGATAACCTTAGTAGTGCTATATTTATCTTAGAATATTGCTTATAACAATTTGTAATTAATCTTTTCATTATAAGAATCTTGAAAGTGTATATCACAAAAAGGATAAGGCAACAACCTAAGGTGGGCAGAGGTTGCCCCTTCCCAAAGAAAGTACTTAAATAGGCTTTGCCAATCATGTAAATTCTAAAATCATATAGGTAGGGTAGTTAAGCTAGCAAATCATAAAATTTTGTAACTAATTTTAAAAAATTAAGCTTATTTACTAACTTTTCTCATGTTATAACTTATAATCTACCTCTATTTCAAAAAAAAAAAAAAAAAAAAAAAACCTTATAATCTACCTCTTTCCCTAAAATTTTAAAATTTTCAAAATTATTAATAAAAATGAAAAAAAAAAAAAAAAAAAAAGAATGTTACACCAAATATAATCGTCAATAGTCAAGTTATATATTTGTAATGAAAAGTTATCTTCTTTTGGTAGTTTTATGGAAGTTGTGCTCTGTAACGCCAATTGTTGATATAAATGCCCCCCCTTTTAAAAAATTATAGTCTACCTTAGAAGCTCATTGGAGCTCCTTTTTGTAATCTACCAGTGGTGGCTGCGTTATATACCCAATCATTTAGTACATTTCACTCACCAATGAAATCTCAACAACTTCCTCCTCAAAAGGAACGTACAAGTGAAATTTTAGAAACCAAAAACTAATCTCAAAATCATTATTAAACAAAAGATCAGATGATTTGGAAATTTTGAAGAACACACAAATATTTCCGAATGAGAATTTCAAGCAATAAAGGAAATATAAGGTAAAAAAAATTGTTTACTTAAGTAATAAGATTACTTGATCAGGGAGAAAACAATTTTGTGAAGATGACACATACTTGACAATACTAAATCAAGAAGCCCTAGATCCAACAAGAGTCAGAATCTAACAACATGAACTATATTAAGGTATTTCAATATCCAACACTATCGTGTCAATTTTGCCCATTAATTAATTGGTTACTACATCAAATTAATTCAAATTTATTTTAACATTTGTACAGAAGTCAATAGGCAAACAAGGACGTTTCAGTGAGAAAATCTGCATATGATATAACTGATAAGAGAAATCTACAGAAAGATCCATACCAAGAAGACAAAGGCAAACTGCTTCTCCAGTAAGCTCCTTGGCCAGACTACGGATTTTTCTAGAAGATGTAGCTTCATAGCTGCAAATTATATTCAATGTTGGTTAGAGTGACCCTATTTAGATTCCATGAGAAGATGAAAGTTGGATTTTATATAGTTAAATGACACTAACATGACATCTGGCTCAGCCATAGCAGAAAACAATGGAATGTTGTGTTAGATTATTGCATTAAAAATTGATCTAATCAAACTTCAAACCAAATTTATCAATAATTTTTCATGATACTAATTATCATCTAAACAGAGACAATAAATAGCAACTTCAAATCTTGAAGCTACCTTTTAAATCTACTACTAGAAAGAACATTATTGACCATATTACTTAGTAGTTTCCTTCTGTCAAAGAAGAAATGACTGTTTACTCATTGTTCCGATCACATTCCACATCAAGCATTGGAGATTCAGAAATGTAGGGTACCTCAAACCCTTTTAATGGCAGGAGGTCCACCAAATACAAGGTGGAAGCTGATGCATAACATAGTCAAATGATCTCATCTACAACGAAAAGCAGATTGAAAAAATTCAAGCACCACCATTATCAATTACTCCTACCATTATGCATTTTCCCGAGCATTTCAAGACCAATAGGATGACAAAAAGTGAATAGGATGGGACTAGGTAAAAAAAATATTCTGGATACTCAACTAAAGATCAAAAAGAAAAAACTTCAGCAACTAAAGATCTAAAAAAATACTTTGAATACTATGTAAATGTCTAAATAAAAAATCACTCCAACAAGATGATTAATAAAATCAAATTAACCATGCATTTACATTTGAAGCCAAAGGGGAGAAAAACTGAGCAGTACTTGAATTCCAAAAGAGAAATGCTTCACGCAATACTTTGGCAGAAAACGTGGAAGGTGATTCAGATTGGAAAAAGGGTTTGGCAAAGCTAAGTGATGGTTATGTTGAACGAAACATTCCAGAGCATCAACCAAGAAATTCTGCTATGCTCATCATCCACATAGAAAAAATGATGTCTTCAAATACTAATTCTATCCATCTCTAAATTCTCTTTCTGATCTGAATTTCATCTATCTCTAAAACTAAGCAGTACTTGAATTCCAAAAGGGAGATGCTTCACTTAATACTTTGGTAGAAAATGTGGAAGATGCTTCAAATCTAAAAAGGGTTTCGCAAAGCAAAGTGATGGTTAAGTTGAACGAAACATTCCAGAGCATCAACCAAGAAATTCTACTATGCTCATCATCCACAAAGAAAAAATGACGTCTTAAAATACTAATTCTATCCATCTCTAAATTATCTTTTCAATCTAAATTCCATTCATCTCTAAAACTGAGCAGTATTTGAATCCCAAAAGGAAGATGCTTCACTCAAGACTTTGGCAAAAAATGTGAAAGCTGATTCAGATTGGAAAAAGGGTTTAGCAAAGCTAAGTTATGCTCATCAACAAAGAAATTCAAGACAGAGGGCAAAGTTAAATGAAACATTCCAGAGCATCAACAAAGAAATTCTACTATCCTCATCATCCACGGAGAAAAAATGACGTCTTAAAATACTAATTATATCCATCTCTAAATTGTCTTCCTGGAGGAATCCCATCATTGAAGGAAACAAGGACAAATTGTCTTCATTTTTCTTTCCAAATAAAATTATGAAAATATTGCGAGAAAAGAAATTCAAGACAGAGGGCAACTTCACTATTTCTAGACGTAGTAACAAGTGAAAAAAGAATCCTCAATATCAGACAAAGGGCATGTCCTTGTGAAGTCCACCTTCGTAGAGTTGGAGATTAACCTCCTTGCGCATTATTAATGTAACGCCCTAGGCTCAGGATTCAGAATTTGGATTCGACACCTAATAGATCTGGCATTCCTTTACATCTCCTACAAGGAGACTACGTCAACCTTGCTTGTCTTGAATCACTTCTAAGAGTGAAGACTATTCCCACAAACCAACACGGGTTCTTTCAGCATGATTTGTCCTCACTCATATGCTTTCTAAGAAAATTCTCAGGAGGTCACCCAACATAGAATCGCTCCAAGCTGAGCACGCTTAACTATGAAGTTCCTATAATTGAGCCACCGAAAAATAAAGTGCACCTTGTTGGTATAGATAGTATCTTTCAGTTCTTTAAGCCTTTCTTAGTCATACTTTCATATCTTCAGGATTTCTCTCGTTCGGGCGTGATCTCGGTTCATTCATGTCCCCTTCCTAAACTCGGGACGTTACAATTAAAGGTTGAAGGTTCCTATAAATAGAGAACTTCTATTGAACGAGAGTACAGTTTCTTTAATGATGGTCAAGTTGACCCTCTTTTGCTGGAAGGTATGAACATAGATTTGAGTTATGGAAATTAGTTCCACCCTGAGTTTCATCAAAAGTATGGAGCATGCCTGAACTGCTTGTCGCTTTTCAACGCATTCGGAATTCAATTTCTTGTGGCTTTTCATGTTCAGCATGAATGATAGCGCAGTAGAAAGATTATTCAATCCTGCCTCTTAATAACCACTAGATATAGATTCAAAAATCTATATGCCCTAATAATCACAATGTGGCAATCTCTACTAGGGACAACGAACCCCCCATATATCTCCATAATAGTATAATATTATCCACTTTGGGCATAACCCTCATGGCTTTATTTTTTTGTTTCACCCAAAATACCTCATGCCATTGGAGATAGTTATCCTCACTTATATATCATATATCATTCCCTTATCTAGCAAATGTGGGACTTTGGTTGCACTTCAACTATCCCTTCAAACAATTTCTCAATGTAGCAAAACAAAATGTGTGAAAAGAAACAAAAATGAGGATGATATTTGATCGAATTGATAAATTTGCATACTATCTCCTCCTGGACCAAACAATTGATTTATCTTCTAATGGTTTCATTATAATCAAAGAGAATCAAGCAATCAACAAACGCCAGAAAGTAAACCGTGAAAGTATATATATTCTAATTTATTTTAATAGAACGAGCAGGAGGGAAAACCCATCATTTCACACTGAAAAACCAACATAACACAGATTTCATTACGCTACAAAGAGACGATTCTGACCAAACTTACATGACAAAGGAAGCGGCAACGATGAGGCCATGGAAGCGATCATTGAGACCTCAGTTTGGTACCACGAGTTGAGGAGGGAACTGGTAACAGGTTTGGGCGCCTGCAGAAGCCATGAACAACGAAGTTACAAAATGCGAAATGGAAAAATCATCGAAATCAAAAGAAAAGTGTTTTGCTAAAGCAATTCATTAATTAACTTCAGTTTTCACTCACCATCAAATGCAATGAGGGGCAAAGAGATTGGTTCCAAAGAGATGCTTTCCCTGGAATTGAAGACTGAAATCGAGCTAGAGAAGAAGAGATTTGGGACTGTGAAGCTGAGCTGAATGAAATGGACCAATTTTGACTATGAAGTTGTAGTTTTTGACTATTGACCCTACTCTAATTTTAACTTTAATAATTATAAATTTATTAGAGAAATTTTTAAAAATAGAAAGATAAAGGATACTATTTATATAAAATAAAAAAATTAGATAATTGTGATAAATGCGGACAAAAGTCTATCAGGGTCTATCAATGATAGAAATCATAGAAGTCTATCACTCATAGACATTGATAAGATATATGTTTATATAAGTCTATCAATGTCTATCAGTATTTTTTTTACTATTTTCCGTAAATAGTTTGACATTTTTTCTATTTGTGAAAATTTTCTAATTTATTACTTGTGAGTTTGTGACTCTAGGTTTTTTTTTTTTTTTTTTTTTTTTGAAAAAAAATACATTTTTGTCTTTTTTTTTTTAAGAAGAGGATCAAGTTTTTATTTGGTTCTTAAATTTTAAAATGTTATATATTTAGTCCTTACATTTTGAGCTTGGTTTCAATTTAGTCTCTAGATTTTAAAATATTACAATTTTATATTGATATTTGAGTTTTATTTCAATTTGGTCCCTAAGTTTCAAGATTTACACTTTTATTTTCGATTTTTTATTAAATACTTACTTTCGATCATTAATGTTAATGTCTATTAATTAATTTAAAATAATTATGAATTAATTTAAAATTTAAAATTTTAATAGTGAAACTTAATTCATTATAATTCTTTTAGTTTTTTTAAATTAATTGATAGACATTAACACCAAAGATAAAATGTGAGTTTTTAGTTTAAAAAAATTAGGTTAAAAGTGTAAATTTTGAAGTATAAGAACTGAAAATGAAGGAATTCAACCCCACCGTTATATGTTACACACAAAGTTGTTGCAGACTCCCCCTAAGTAAGAGAATCTATTCTCTTGTAATAAAGAAACCTTAGGTTCACCCTAAGATCAAAAACCCTCTTTAGGATAAAGTTTTCCACCACAAGGGTTGCTATAGAAACAATCACAAGAACAACACCCTTCATCTCTCGTTCGGCCGTCACAAATAAACTGAAACTTCAAGAATAACAATGATCTTAATCAGATTCGGGCAAACACACCTCATGCCCCTTAAAAGGACATGGTAGAAAAGGAAACTTCCGATACAAACCCAGCCCAGCCATAAGTAAGGAAAGAAATTGTGCGAGAACAAAATTACAAAAGAACCAGATAAGGAAAAAATAAATCGCAGCCCAGCAACACAAAAGACATCCTTCAAGACATATTTCGAGACAACAGTTACCCTAACAAACAACATTCTCCCTTAAACAAATATAGTCAACCTCAACTCTAACAAGAACCAAATTGAAACAAAACTCAAATTTTGAGAGTAAAATGGTAACATTTTGAAATCGGTGGACTAAATTGAAACCAAACTCAAAACTTAAGAACTAAAATGTGTAACATTTTAAAACCTAAGGACCAAATAAAAACTAGACCCAAAACTTAATAACCAAAAACATTTTTTTTTTCTTTTTTAACACAACAACTTTGGGATAAGATTGAAACTCTGACCTCAAGGGTGGGAGTGCTCATCAATAACCTTTGAGCTAAGCTCACTTTGACGACTTTAGTTAATATTGAACTCTATAAACTTTGATATATGTAAACAAAAGAAAAAGAAAAGAAACTTTCAATTTTTTCCACTTGAATAATGATGTTATTACTAACATGAGCATAGTTGAACTGACATAAAGTTTGTACAATCAATCTCGATGTTAGAAGTTTAATTTTCCCACCTCACATACTGTCAAGATAATAGTAAGGATATATATATATAGTATGGTTTCTATTTGGTCTCTAGGTTTCAAAATATTACACTTCTAATCCAAAAGTTTTGAGATTGATTTCATAATTTAGTCTATAAATTTCAAAATGTTACAATTTTATCTTTGAGATTTGAGTTTTGTTACAATTTAGTCGTCCCTAAGTTTTAAGATTCACTTTTAACCTCGATTTTTCACTAAATACTTAAAAATAGAGATTTGAACCGCAAACCTCGTGATCATTAGTACACTCATATACCAATTGAGTTATGCTCGTTTTGAAGCGTAACTTAAGTTAATAGAAGCATCTACAAAAGGAAAAAAAAAAAAAAGACAAATTAGAGACAACATAAACATATTTTGATGATCAAGACATTTACTCTTTTTTTTGAAGTCATATACTCAAATTGGTCGTATAGATCAAAATCTCTGTCTCAAACATTATATAAAATTAGGGGATCAAATTGAAATTATGTCTAGTAGAGTAAATTTTTACTTAACCAACAAAATAAAGGTTGGATGACCTACAAATTTTGTGGAGTCTTGATCAAGTGAAAAGGAAAAACAATAAAATTTGTCATTTCATTAATTTATGATTTGACATCATCTTTTTTATCCCATAACTCATTTGGTTTTTTTTGTTTTAGACTTTTTAAATGGACAGTTTTCAAATATAACAAAATGAGTCAATTTAATTATAGATATAGCAAAATATACAGATAGATACTGACATTTTGCAATACTTGAAAATATTTCTAGCAGTTTTGTCATTTAAAACAATTACTCTTTTTAAAATTGTGTTTCTTTTCTCTCAATTTCTTTGTCATGATTTTTATACTTTTTAGATAGACATTTTAATTTAATAACTTTTTAAATTTTCAAAACTTGACTAGATTTTTAAAAATACTCCTAAAAAGTAGACAACAAAAGGAAGAAATCGATAGGGTGGAAGAGATGTTTACAAGTTTAGTTTTAAAAAAACTCAAAACCAAAAAATTTGCAAACGAGACCTTAGTTATTTATATTACGTCCCTATATTTTACCAATTTAACTTATATTTATTTTTTTTGAAAAAAAAACTTATATTTAGTAGTATACCCATCACATAAAATCAACCATTTAAGTACATTATAAAGGAAAATTGCTTGAACTTTTTAATAGAAAAATAATAGGTATATTGTAGGAAAATTTTCACAAATAGAAAAAATGTTAAACTTTTTTTAGAAAATAGCAAAAAAAAAAAAAATACTGATAGACATTGATAGACTTCTATCAACATCTATCAGTGACAGACTTCTATCATTTCTGTCACCGATAGACTCTGATAGATTTCTATCGGTGTCTATCACAACTATCTAAAAAATTTACTATTTTATGTAAATAGTTTTCCTTATTTTTCTAATTTTAAAAATTTCCCTATATTGTATCATAAAAAAGTGTAAATTTAGTCAAAAGTGTGCTTTTCTTTAGTTGGGTGTTGGAAAGTTGGGCATTGAAAGCCCTAACATATTTTCTTTAATTGATAACTTTAATGACTAAGAGGATGCCTTGGCAAAATGGCTATCTTGTCTACACTTTGATAGAGACATTGCTAGTAGAGTTAACTCATCATTTCACATTGTTAATGGATCAACTTTTGTAGTACATTGTTATATTGGTTTGCAAAGGTATCAAGCAATGAAGAGTGTATGAAATCAATTAAAATCACATCAATGGAGAAGCATTCATAGGATACACATTATGGTCACTTTGAATTCACTTTTGTAAAAAGTATAATGATATTGTGTACTTTGCTTGAACATTTGTATTGTTTTCAAACATTACAACTTCGACCGATGATCGAATCGTTACATAACCTCCCAAATAAATACATTTGGGTATGAATCCGGGATCAAAGTTTTGAACCCAAGAATGGATTTACTTTCTATATACATAGCAAACTTCTTCACTATCTACATTGGTATAAAAATGGTATTTGACTTTGGTATTCTTCTCCACTTATTCTCTTACGAATTCGATCACTATGTGTACGTTCGGTCCGAGATGCAAAGCTACTAGCCTGAGTTTGGCTGGTTCAAGCAACTCGAGATGAAATATATAACTTGAGAAATCTATGTGTATGTAGTAAAACTAGAGAGAAATATGAGGCATGGTTGAGCTTAGCTGTAGGCAGCCTCAATTGAAAGCTTCTTTGTGTTATCAAGAAGTGGATCTCTTAACCAAAGAGATCCCCTGAGGATTGCCACCCCATTCTTCGAAAATCACTAATATATTCCCGCTCGATTTCAACCAATCACGAGGAACGTGGTACCTGAAATTTCAAAAGCTTTATCATAAAAAAACGAGCACAGATGACTAGTAGACGTAACTTATAAATCAATGTGCAAGGGTCAACTCCTTTTACCATCTCTGTGAGGGCTCTCCACAGCTAGAATGACATTTCTTCTCAGTAAAAATTCCAGCATAGTTGCATTTGCCACAACTACCCCGTGCGGTATACGCAGGCCAATGGCGTCCGATGCTCTGACCGTTAATCCATACTTGACCTTTACCCATGCTGCTCATATCTAAAGCTAACGGTTCATTGCCTCCCGGGGCATTGAAAGTCGTCTGCAAATTCGGTTTATAACAGAAGCTCACATTATTTTAAGATCAGAAAAGTCTCTGTCCACAAAGAAATGTAAATATTTACTCACCTTGTACCATGTGAGGGGTTGTTTTTGAGACACCAATGAGCCTGTCACCCATTCAACAGAGCTACTTCCACTAACAGTATGAAGATTCAAGGCTTCTCCTTTCAAGCCAACCTACTCATGAGTAATGTACTTTAGATTCTCTAGCTTCTAAAAGGTTTAATATTATTGTCATCACATCGAAAGAACCAAAATGCATAACCGAAAGAGAAAATGAGGGTACATTGGTATAGTAATGTACCTTGTAAGACCATTTATATCCAGACATATCTCTTGTACCCTCATTTAGACCCTTCAACGTGACAGGACCTAAGATGCCAGCATTCCAAGTCTCAAAATGCAGGCCAACGTTCTGACATCGAGCAAACGGAAACATAAGTCAAATTTGGAATCAATGATGATTTTAAAGAAACATATGAACTCGGAAACCGAAGAAACTAACCGGGAGACCAACAGCAACACTCAACATTGAAAGCTTGTTAACTCCTGCCCTTAAGTTAACATATTTACTGAATGTTAATTTGGGATTATCCAACCCCCCATATACAGTTCCTACATTCAGAATATAATAACATGATGATGTTAGAATCATTTAGTTGATGCTTGGAAGGATATTTAAGGGGGGGGGAAACATGTGTATTGTCATGTACCAGATAGTTGGCCATTTATGAACACATGCAAAGCATGGCCTGCAGAAAAGATGGTGAGAAGAGGCCATTGTCCACTCTTTAAGAAGCCTTCATTCGAGTCGATCCTTATACTGAGAGAAAGATAAACATGAGGTAGAGTAAGATATAATTGATTCTTTTCCAATATTTTTGGATTAAATGTTTGACAAAGGGCAAAACTGCGATAGGTGGAGCCATGGAGGAGTTCTTACTCTGTCATATACCACAAATAATCTGTTGCATCCCTGGTTACACTTATTTGCTCTACTAATCCAGCCATGGTGGTTGTATCATCAGCATAGGCAGAAGCAGTTTCTTCATTGTATGAAAGCCATGAAAATGAACTAATTGGCGTCATCTTAGGCTGCAAGCTTGGAGCATTGACCTGTTAAGAATTATCTTGTCAAATTTCATTCTTTCAACGTCGAAAAAAAATGGAACGGTATGTTTCGAAGAGGTTTGAAGTTTCCAATCCATCAACATATATAGTTTGTCATTCTGTTTCTTTAAACAAAGATTCAATATATAACCCTATGAACAATATAAGCATAAGAAGGCTAGATCTAAGCGATTTGAATCTTGTCTTACTTTTGCAGTGTTGAAAATGACAGATTTGCAGTCAGGAAGGATGCTGACGGACCAAGGTGGCAGGTCATATGGATTATTTCCAAAGGTGACTCTTGCAGAAAATGATGGATCATAGTTTGCTAGAAAAGCAGCACACGCCCCTGATCTTGTCTTGAAGACATGAGCCTTAAATAATCATAAAAAAGTCAAATTAGACCGTCTTGCAAAGAAGAATGCATTTATAGAAGGATAAGTTTTCATCAGCTAAATCATGTCACTACCTCTTGCTTGCTTCCTAACCATGAGACGGTAGGATCTACTGATACTAAAGCAGGTTCACACAACTTGATGGCTTTGTGCAGATCTCTTAGATGACCCCATTTTGGTTCCCTTAATAGGCCTACCATATCCAAGAAAAATTAGAGTAAAGAAAACATTTGAGAATCTAATGGAAATATATGAATCTATGATACTGTACTCTCTTCTTTTCTCTCTTTTTCTTTTGAGGTCTTTTGAGAATATACTTTTGGAACCAACTACTGCCACGTGCTTACCATATTCGTCGATGGGAGCATCATAGTCATAGCTAGTAGCAATGAAAGGTCCACCAGCAGTTCGGCCAAAGTTAGTTCCTCCATGATACTAACATGAGAGAAAATTTTGAAAGAGTCAAGGATATGATATCATTTCCATAGATCAGCCACACTTTATGAAACAATCTCGATAGGTCGTTACCATATAGTAATTAATGAAAGAACCACGATTCTGAATGAATCTTGCAACAGAATAGGCTAAGTCTTCAACTGGTCTGTAAGGAACTGGGCCTCCAAACTCAGTGAACCTTGAATATGTCACGAATGAGAAGCATGTCAATTCTAGTCTTTAAAAGTCAGAATTTCTTTGTCAAAAATTGGTGAATACAGGCCAGATAAGTTACTTACCAACCAGTCCATGCTTCTGTCCACATTTTGGGTTTATAAACCTTGTTTGGTTCGAAGTTTTCACAGTAAAAGCCATTGCAGGTGTCAATCTGAAGCAGAACCATGCAAATAGAAGTCTTAGAGAAGAGAATATGGGAGATGCAAGAAAAGTTTATTTTCAAGAATCTACTGGTTTCTAATAAAAGTCAATACTTAGAAAAAGACTTTTATAGGCCTAGTTTACTCAAGAATTGATAGCATTTTAACTGATATAGAAACAAACAAAACAAAACTTGAAAAGACAACTCCAGAAAGAGTAAAATATAAGGGGAAAAATGAAGAATATTTCCTTTTCACCTTCAAAGGGTTTAAGACTGAGAATCAAGAAAAGGACAAATTCACACAGAGAGTAAAAAAAGCCACAAAAGAAGCGTTTTATATAAGAAGGCAGGCAACGCTTCAAGTGTATAAAAGGAAAATGTACTAATTAAGGAAAAAGACAATCAAGATCAAGAACCGTTAAATGTTGAAATCCCACCAAGAAAAGAGGTTTACACCTCATATTATATGTATGACTTAGAACTCATAAGGGAACAGTATCAAAGTTCTGTACTCCTTATTTTTCCATCCACAGTCCAAAACAAGTTGCACAAACAACCTAGTACATGTTCCTTGACACCGAAGGCATCCGAGGAAGGTAAAAGAAACCCGTGACGAAAGGGATCAAAACAGCTTACCACAGGGTCAGGGGCATCCTCTTGCTTGCACATCACCCATGGTACTCCAGTGTCAAGACCTACTGCCATTTGAGCAGCCCATTTGGTGTAAGATTTACCAGGGGCACCTATTTCCCACTCCACTGGTCCATATTCATTCTCAATCTGACGTCCCAAAAACATTAAAAATGAGAAGAAGGGGAAAAAAAGACCAAAATACAAACTTTTAAAATTCATCACTGTAAATTTGTTTTAACTGAAACGTCAATTTGCAGTAAACCCAGTTTTGAATCCAAGAAAAGCCTCTTCTTTATATGTTTGTTGGATGTTACCTGAGACAGAATAATGGGTCCTCCCTGGCTATGATATAACTTCTCCCCCTTCATCATACTGACAATCTTCTCAGTGAATTTTTGCATAGCCGCCTTCATTAAAGACCATTAAATCCATTACTCAAGAGTAACAACTCATAAAATTATTTGCTTCAACATAGAGATAGAGAGGAATAACTGAGAAATGTCCATGGACATTTCAGAACTTTTCCTACCTTGAAGGGTCCATTGTCAGTCCTAAAGGCAATCCCAGGAACATACTTTAACCAAACAGGAAATCCACTGAATCATTGAAGTAAAGTAAAGATAAATTAATCAGAACAGAGCCACATGAAGACAAATGATTAACAAGATTCCAGTAAATATCCATTTTAATAGTTTTACCCAAAGTTCCATTCTGCACAAACATATGGACCAATCCGTAGATGAACATATAAACCTGCTTGTTGAACCAGCTTTACAAATCTCACCAAATCATATCTATCCTCAAAATAATACTGAAAATTTACAAAAACAAAAAGACCAAAAGAATCAGTATAATCCAACCCCAGAAAAACCCAAATGGCAAAAACAAAATTATTGTCCATTTTACCTGTCCAGGAGAAGGCTCATGGCCATTCCAAAACACATATGTCTCAATAACATCCAACCCTCCATCTTTAGCCTTCTGTATAAGGTCTGGCCACATCTGTAACAACCAGAAGAAAAACCCAAAAACCAAAAAGTGATTAGATAGAGAAATAGAAACAAACCCGTGATTCACATTGGACGTATTCGAACCTGAGGAGTGCTTCTTGGATAATGAATAGAACCAGAAATCAAAATTCTCCTCCGGCCATCGATGATTATGGCTTTGTGGTCATAAGTTACAGAAGCCATTCCAGAAGAACAAACCCACAAAAACAAACCCAAAAACACCACCATAATCTTTGACATTTTCAACATTTTCCCACTTCTCAACACCAATTTGTGATAACATATAAGAGGGTGGGTTTCTTTTCTTCTTCTTGTTTGTTTTCTTTTTTCTTTTTTCAACCTCTCCCTTCTCTCTATTGGAATGATTCTTTTGAGGAAGAAAACAGAGAGAAACAGAATGGGTAATTGAAATGTAAGGATTTTGATGGAATATTGAGGAGCTCTGCTGCAAGAGAGAGCTGCTTTTTAAGCATTTGAAGCATAAGAAAGAGAATGGTGGGGCCATTCTCTCTGTCTTTTTTAGGAAATGCTTCTGCTTCTGCTTCTGCTTCTGCCATTTTCAAACTACCCTTTTGCAAATTGGTATTTTGTAGAAGTAATTCTACTGGATTTAAATTCTGGATTAAATAAATTATTATTATTATTATTATGATAGAGTCTTGAAAATTGTAATGTATTTAAAATAAATTTATTATATGATCATTTCACATGAATGTGTAGAGGTAGGTAAGTAAGTAAGAGTAGTGGACTTGTGGCTCCTTGAAATAAAATAATGTGGAATTTTTGGAAGAGAAAAACATGGATGGACCTGGACTTTGTAATTTTGGCATGTTTCAAATAATTAATCCATTTTTATTTGAATTCTCATTTTCTTTTTTTTAAAAAAATAATTTTGGTAGTAGAAATCAATTCAATCCTAGCTCAATTACTCGCTCCCATATTATCAAATTCATAAAAAAGATGGTTGAGCTCAGTTTCTTCTAGTTAAATTAGAACCTTTAATTTTTAATTTTGAAATCGGTTAAAAAAAAAAACTTATGAAGAGATTTTTTTATTAAAAAAAATTGATGTGGTGACTACTGTATAAAAATTGAAAGACATATGTGATATTATTTACAACATCATTCATGTAAATTGACAATGATGTGTAAAATTGATTAGCAATATATTTTTAGAAAAATAAATAGTAACAATAATTTTAATCTTTTAAATAGTAATAAATAAATCACATACGCCTTCTAACTTTCACTCATAAGGTCCTAAGTCAGTTCTCATTCCTTATTTAACATAAATTTTTATATATATATTTTTTTTAACAAATTTAAAGTTGGATGAATTTTTTGCTTTCACAAATTTCGAAGTTTTTGAAATAAAAATGAATCATTTCAAAATTTAAAGACATAATTAAAACTTACTCCAAAGATTAATAGTGCAAATTTTACATCTACTGAGCTATACTCAGTTTTGGCGATATTTTATTGTATAATTTTAACTTATTTTTTCTCCGTTAACAAAGAGAGGGTGGAGAACAAAATTAAGCTTTGTAATTATATCTTATCCACTCATTATAATTGAATTGACAATTATAATTTTGTTTTAATCTTCTTTTTTTTTTTGTTAACACTTTTTGGTAGATGGAAGTTGTAGCCAAATTTTCAAGGATTTATTTTAGATAACAAAGGTGACAAGGATCATTTTACTGATTTAACTTTTTTTTATATATATAGAGAGAGAATATTTTTATTATGCTACTTTTATAAATTTGATAAATGATGTTTATTTACTAACAATTTTCTCACTTATAATCCATATTTTGAAAATAGTTTTATACACATGACAATTTTTAAAAAATAAAAAATATATTAAATGGCAAATTTAGTCTATGATTCATCGAAAGTTAGAATTTAATCTCTATGATTTGATAAAATCTTCATAAATAATTACTATAATATGAACCATTTATGAGTATTTTATCAAACAACATGTTATGAAATTTGAGAAGTAAATTTTAATTTTTAAAATTATAAGGACTAAAATTTAACTTTCATGTTTTTTTTTAAAAAAGTCTAACTTTCTCCTAATCATAGGATCCAAATTTATAATTTGACAAAAAAAAATTACTGTAAACAAAAAAAATATCAAACTATTTACAAATATAGAATAATTTAACTGTCTATCAATGATAAACTGCAATAGAATTCTATCACTTGAGTGATAGACTTCTATCGTTGTCTATCGCTCAAGCGATATAATTCTATTGCGGTCTATCGCTGATAGACAGTAAAAAAAAAATTATATTTATAAATAGTTTGGGTTATTTTTCTATATCTGACAATAAAAAAAAAATAAAAAAATAAATAATAAACCAAATATAATTGTTAATGGATAAGTTAAGACTTTTTTCGAGAGAAAAAAAACTAAAAAATAATATCAAGATCATTAAAAAAAAATCCTAATATTAATTTCGTGTAAAAAAGTAATGTAATAAAGGAAATGTTCCTTTAAAGAAGTAATGAAATTACTTTATTGAGGAAAAAAACAAGAAAATGACACACAACCACGGCATTAAATCAATTTCCACTACAAAAAGATCAAACCTTAACGACATTAATCAAATTATTAATTATTTAGTTATTTAATACATCAAATTAATTTACTTTAAATTTTATATTTTGGTGCATCCTATCTTGAAAGATGTTTAAATTCTACTTGAATACAAACATTTCTATATTTATTATTGTTTATTTGAACTTTCATAGAAATAGTTAAATATTCGAATTGCGTTTAATCAAAATCTTAAGTCAAATTATAATGCTAATATTCATTATTAAAGATTGGTATCAAATGCTTTAGACAATAATTAAGAAAAGTTTTGAAAATTCTTATGTTATACGCAACTTCAAAATTATATTAAACCATTTATTTGGTTTGTATGGTTTGGGCCAAGGATTAATTTGGTTCTTCCTATAATTTGTATTTTTAATTTTAATATAGTTTTCGATGATTTTAAAATTAAAAAATTATTTTAAATGATAAAATTGCTAAATATAGTAAAATTTTACTGTCTATCTACGATAGATCGTGATAGATTACTATCTATGTCACGATAGATTACAGATAGACACATATAATAGTCTATTTTAGATAGATAGTGAAATTTTGTTATATTTACAAATATTTTGATCCAAACTCCTATATGTGAAAACAATTCTTTAAATTTTTTAACTTTATTAGATAGTTTTTTTTCCTGCGTTTAAACTTTAGTACAGTCAATTAACACGAACAAGTAAATAAAGACGTTAATTCATTATTACGTAAGTAAAAAAACTATGTTATGTTGGTAATTGAATAGACGACTTATGAAATTCGATCAAAACAAAGAAACATACTTTAAACTTTTAGAATTATATAGATGAAATCGAAATCAAAGTCCAAATTAGTTTTAAAACTTTAAAAACCAAATTGAAAATGTACACAAATCACATTATAAAAATTTAATTTTAAGGTAAACGGTCATTTTTTACTCTAAACGTATCAAGTTGCATCAATTTTGATCATAAATTTATAATTTTATCAAATTACACCTTAAACTTAGATAAGTGTTGTCATTTTAACTTTAAAATTTTAAAATGTATTTTTTCAATTTTAACTATCTATTATATTTCATTCCAAATATTGTTAAAAAAAACGTTTCAATGAATTATAAACACAAGTATACGAAATGAAATTGATAACATTTTAGAGAAAAGCATCGATAGCTAAAATTTCAACTGAAAAATGTATAATCTTAGAAAAAGTATTCAATTATTAGTTTTTGCATTTGGTCAAAAGTATTTTTCTACAAAACTCTAAGGACTGTTTTCAAATATAGAAAAATAGTCAAACTATTTATAAATATAGAAAAATTTACTATCTATCAACAATATATCACAATAGAATTCTATTGTTTTAGCGATATACAACAATAGTAGTCTATCGCTCAAACGATAAAATTATATCACGGTCTGTCGCTGATAGACAGTAAAATTTTTCTATTTTGTAAATAGGTTGATATTTTTTCTGTTTATAATAATTTTCCAAACTCTAATTTATTAAAATTAATAAGTCTATTAAGATTTTTTTTTTGTTAAAATTGGTTGATAAATTGATAGAAATTGAAGTGAGAGTAAAATTGCAATAATTATCTAAATTTAGGGTTAAATTTGAAAATTTAAGGTCTAAATTAATATAATCTGACAAATTTATAGTCTATATTAATAATTTTTCTTTAATATTTTTATCTACAAATTAAAAAATATATTTTTTAAAATATGAAAATAAAAATAAATTTAATTTTTGTCCATTTTTTTAAAAAAATAAATTTAATTTTTGAAAGTGAGCCAAAATTTAAATATATTCGTTATAAGATAATAAGATAAGAAGTCAAGGGCCATCACTAAAAAATTTGCGGATAAGGCAAATTGCCGCATCGTCAGCATGACCTTATGACGTGGCTGTTTTGACTGGAAGGTTATCAAGTTCAATTAGAACTTAGCAATCACACATGTGGCAACCGCCGATTGGCCCCACTATCAAATTAGTCTTGCTAATTTACAACTAATCCATGGTTTAGTATGAACAAATTAAATGCTCCTCAATTAAATATGTATTAAAATATGAAATCTCAATTTAAAAATTAATATATTAGCATGCCGATGATAATTTATTGCTTAATTATGGACTATTAAATACTATTTAATTGGTAGTAAATTGTAGGTTAATTAAATAACTTAATTTACTATTTTTTTATGGTTTGTATTTAGTTGACTTCAATTTTAAAGGTTTTCTTAGTTGAATAAATATGTGACTTGTAAGGGGAAGAATTCGACCTTAAGGTCTCGTTTGATAATTATTTGATTTTTAATTTTTAATTTTTTAAAATTATAATCTATTTCCTTTCAATTTATTATACATCTTTTTAAAGTAATAAAATTGATTTATTTGTTAAATTCTGAAAACAAAACAAGTTAGTTTGGTAATCATTTTATTTTTTTGTTTTTGAAAATTAAGTCTGTTTTCTCTCAATTTCTTACCTTGATTTGCATCTTTTTGAAGTACAAGAGTTAAATTCTTAGCGAAATTTTAAAAACAAAAGCAAATTTTTAAAAACTATTTTTTATAGTTTTTAATTTTTGGCTTGGTTTTTGAAAATATTGATAAAAAGTAGATAACAAAGCATGAAATTTAGAAGTGAGATGAGTGTTTATATGCTTAATTTAAAAAAAAAACCAAAATGGTTGGCAAACGGAGCCTTAAAAACTATTTTTTATAGTTTTTAAAAATTAGCTTGGTTTTTTAAAACGTTGGTAGAAAATAGATAACAAAAAAGAAAATTAGAGACGTAAATGTTATTTCTAGACTTAATTTTTAAAAACTAAAAACTAAATAATTACCTAACCGAATTTAAATGTTTTAGTTGAGAGTACACTGTCTTAATTAGATTAACTATTCACAATTTTTAAATATTTCACTTTCATTTTTATGGTTTGAGTTTAAGTTTATATTTAATTTGATACTTACAAAAATTTTAGACTATTAGTTAGTCAGATAAATCTACTTACTCATCACTACATAGATGATTTATAAGATTTATTAAATCATATAGATTAAATTGAGACGTTTAATTTATAAAGACAAAAGTAAAATCAATACCAAAATATAGTTACAAAATAGATTATTTTCAAATATAGAAAAATGAGCCAAAATATTTACAAATATTGAAGAATTTTACTGTCTATCATAGTCTATCACTTATAGATAATAAAAATTTTCTATATTTGTAAATAGTTGGATATTTTTTCTGTTTAGAATAATTTTTCTTACAAAATTGATAATCTAATCTAACTTACAATAATAATAAAAATAGGGTTAAAGTGTTATTTTAGTCTCTGATTTTTTAGTTTCATTTCATTTTAGCCCTTGTAATTTAATCTTTATACTTTCAATAAATTTTGTTAAATAATAATAATAATTCTCATGCTATAAAAGAAACTCTACAAATATATTTGCAAAATTTATATAAAAAAACCATCAAAGACTTATTTTTAAAGGAAAAAGATCAACAACAATCAACTAATACCATAGAGTATTTTTAACATTTATTGATTGTATAGTGACTTAATTCGAAGATTTAAAAAGATACTAAAATAGAAAATATGGATGAAAATTGTAGTTTAAACTAAAAATAATAATGAAATGATTAAATATATTCCTTGAAGCATAATATTGGAATTATGAGAAGAATAATTCTAATTATAACAAAAAAATTATGTTATTGGTGGGAAATTGATTAGTGTTAAATGAACAATAATGGATGTGAAAGAGACGACAATTTCCAATGAATTTGGTGAGGATTTTTATTAATTAATTTCCAGCAAATTTTGTTATGATTTTTATAAGCATAAGGTCAAGTGGGCATTTTCCATTATGACGGTTGTTAGGCCTTTTTTTTAGAACCTTTTATTTGGTTGTCTAGGGCCGCCCCTATAATCTAATTTCAAATATTTCAATTTAAAGTCAAAATCAACTCAACAATAATTGATATATATTTTTTAAACTTTTTTTAATATTCGTGAGTGTTCGAGTCAATTTACACGTACTTCGATTAATTTTATGAGACAACTTGTCTGACCCTACAACATTTAGGTGTCAAAAAAACTCGTAGGATCTTAATTCTTAGGTAGGTGATCATGGATTGAACCCATGACCTCTTATATATATATATTTTAAAGTTGAAATTTTGATCCCTCGTTTCTATAATTATTGTAATAATAAATTAAAATTTGAAATTAATATTTTAATGATTTGTAGGTGGAGAAATAAATTAATCATTTGTTTAAAAAAATAGTTTTCTATGTATAAAAGTAGAGTGTTGAAAAAAAAAAGCCAAAAGGCTAAGGGGTTGTGGGTTCAATCCATGGTGGTCACCTACCAAGGATTTAATATTCTACGGGTAAGTTGACACCCCGCCTATTGTAGGGTCGGGTGGGTTGTCTCGTGAGATTAGTCGCGATGCACGTAAGATGGCCCGGACACTCACGGATATCAAAAAAAGATAAAAAAATAAAAGTAGAGTGTTGAAAATACAAACATGGTTTAGTTACCAAAAATAAGTTTGTTTGTTTTTTTTTCCGGTTAAAATAAGAATTTATGTTATTATTGTATGATATATTTGTAGGGAATACTCTAATTATACATGTTAAAATATCATTTTGGTCCCTATACTTTGAAATTTATTCAATTTTAGTCCATATAGTTTCAAAAAATCTTAAATTTAATCCCCAATGCTAGTCTATTGTAATTTTTCAAAAAAAAAAAATTGTCATCCGTTAGTCTTTTTAATGTAAATTCTAGAAACACATTCACCTATTATATTTATTTGCGTGAAAATGATTATTTAGCCAATTTCAGTAAAAATTAACTTTGAAGGTCTAAATTTAAGATTTATTGAAAATCAAAATGGTAGTTTAACTAATTATATATATATCGTAAAAGGATATCAAGACAACTAGACGAACAGAAACTAAAACAAAGAGAAATCGAGTACTCGCATCTCGTACAGAGAGAGAGAGCGTGTGTATATATTATATGTGGTCTAATATAATAACTATATGTTGGGTTAAGATTAGAATAGTACATTACCTAAAAAACAGTTTAAAATTACATGATAGAAAGTTGCAATAATTAGATGACAATAACTTATTTGAGAAGCAACTAAATTAACATATTATTTATTAATTGAGACGTTGCGTCACTAGTAAGTTAACACTATAGAAATAGAATTGAAATAAAAGTTGCATCACTCCGATCACTATAATACAAATAATATTAGTCAACATATAAACCACGTCTATAAAAAAATACAATGTCATTTTTTTCGTCGAATTGTTTCTTTTTCAACATCAAACATAACATATAATAAAACAGTGGACGGCATTACATCATAGTAATGATTGAAAATAATATATCCCTAACTCATTAGGTCAAAGTATAAAATGTGAAATTTTGTACTAAGAGAATATATAAAATGTGAAATTATAGGTTATCCATCAATTTCCAATTAATGACCTAATTGAATAGGGCAATAAAAACACATAAATTAGGAATGACTTAGAAGGCATAATGAATTGGAATAAATGAGCCATAATTAGTCAAAATTAGTTTAGCATTAATTTAATGGCAGTAATTTTTGTTAATTTCTTTGTGTAAACATCATTATCACACACGTTTTATCTACGCACCGTCCACTCACACCTAACACTTCGCACAAATATCTATACCTTTTCTCCTAAAAGAAGTTTGAAATTGTTTTTAAGGTTAAATACTTTAATTATACAAATTATCTATTGATTAAGTAGATTTCAATTATGAATTTAGATTTTGAAATTTTTTTATTCTAACTTTGAAATGGTTAAATGTAAGGGTGTGCACGGTTCGGTTTGGTTCGATTTTAAGTAAAACCAAGGACCAAACCGAAATTTTCGGTTTACACTAGATAGGAATTGTGAAAAACCGATTTCTCTCGGTTTTGTTTTTGAACCTAACCAACCTATTTCGGTTCAGGTCGGTTTCGTTCGATTTAAAACCGGTTAAGCTATATTGTGTGTTAAAAAAATTGTCGGATATGGAGATGGAGGTTCCAAACGGTGTGACGTGGAGACTAGAAAGGGAGGGCCGACGTGAAGAGAAGACTCCATCGGTGGCTGGCGTGGAGAGGGAAGCTAGTTAAGTGTGTGTGCATGCGCGTGTGCATGAAAATTTGAAGATATGCAAGATATCATTTACAATATTCTTCACATAAATAGATCATGTGATAATTGAAATATTATTTTGGTCTCTATACTTTGGAGTTTGTTCAATTTTAGTTTATGTACTTTCAATGAATCTTAAATTTAGTCCCTATCACTATTTTATTTGTGGATTTTTCATTACTTTTTTATTTTTTACTAGCATTTTCACTATAAATTTTGAAAATACATATTCACATATTGTGTTTCTTTACATGAAAATGATTATGCTTATTTAATCAATTTCGATAAAAATTAAGTTCGAGGGACCAAATCTAAAATTTACTAAAAGTACAAGGACTAAAATTAAAGAACCAAAATGGTATTTTAACCAAAATCAATTATGTGAATGATGTTGTTGTAAATGATGTCTCAACAATATCTTTTTAGTTGGAATTAATGGTAACAACGATTTTAATCTTCAATATAGTTGAAACTAAATTAAAATGATGTTGCGTTCTAATTTGTATACACCAGTTGTCATATCAAAGGTAAAATACTTTTAAAAAACGGAAGACATTATTGAAGTCCTACCCAAAAGTCTCTAGGTGCATTTTATATAATTTAACATATTTTTAATGCAACTTGTTTATTTTATTTGATCGCTAAGGTTTTGAAAGAGACATTTTAACCCTTTAACTTCAAAAAATGGTTTTATATGATTTGTAGCCAACCTTAACCATTAGTTAACCTAACATGAGATGGCCTTGAAATGCTGATTAAACTTTAAAAAAAAACATCGTTAATTTTACTGATTGAATTGCCTAACATGGTCATTTATTTTTTTTCCCACTCACTCGTTTATTCTTTTTTATCTCCCATTCTTTTTTATTCTCTAACAAATCTTTTTCCTATCATCTTCTATACCAAGATGAGTTGCACAATAATTTATCTAGGTTTTCATCTAGATGATATGTGTTATGAGTAAATTCGGACTTTAGGAACAAGCTCAAAAGGGTAGAGGAAGATCAAAAGCACAACCGAGATGAAATTGACCCAAACTTAACTAGAGAAATTGGACGAAATGACAAATTTCAGGGTGTCATCTTGATTTTTGGCAAAATTTGAAATTAATAAAATTTTTGGCAAAAGCATGCCGCGCACATGTCATATATTTTTGAAATCTCCTAATTGCCCTTTATGTGGTTAGATTACAAGTTTCAAATTATTGTGTAAGTGCAAAACCGTGTATCAATTGGAAATAGAAATACAGTGTAACTGGCATCATCGATTATGAGACCGTGCATCAATTCTTATAAAAAATACAGTGTATTTGAAATCATCACTTTACACTATTTCAACCTAACCGATCTAGGAGATAAATGTGCCATATTTTTCTCCTTTTAAATTTGAATGGTTAGTTGCAAATTAGATTTGAATTGCTAGTTGCATATTAGATTTGTTTTTATTTAACCATTTTGAATTTGAATTATTAATTGCTTAGATTTGTTTTTATTTAACCAGATTTGTAATGGAGGAACTTGATTGATAGTCAAATTAATCGAATTATAATCTAACAAGTTTATTTTAAAATATTTTAAAATTGAGTCGGAGCTTTATTTCGTGAATTTTCCCCTCTTTTTTAATTTCAGTCAATTTTTAATATTCAAACTAGATTTTGATAACTACTTTAGCAAATGATTCAAAAAAACAAATTTCTTCCTTATTTTGATAACTACTCTAGCAAATGATTATAAACAAAAGATTATCAATAATTTAAATTGGAGATTTTTTTTTGTCACCATTATCTATTCGAACTATCTTTTATACTTTTAAAAACTATACGTATACGGTGTAATTGCATTTTGTGTTAGAAATAGCGTATCAATTGTTATCATATTTAAATAAATCTATGGCCTTTGTTTGGAAGTTTTTCTGCAGTACATATACAGTGTAATTGTGTTTGATTTCTGATTTTTTTAACTAATTCCTAATTTTTCTCCCTAATTCCTAATTTTTCTCCCTATTCAATTCTGAATTTATTTTTCATTTTTTTCTTAGTTTTTTCTTGGAATTTCATATCTTTTGAATTTTAAAATCTAATAAATTAGATTTAAAATAGATTAAATTAAAATATTTTAGTTTTTAAATTTTTAATTTTCAAATTATTTTATAAAAAAAATATGGATAAGATATTTTAATTTAGTTAAAGGAATATTTATTTATTATATAAGGGTTGTGAGTTAAAATTTAATTAAATTTAAAAATAATAAAAAAAACAAAACAAAACAAAAGTAGACCTAGTTACTACTTACTACCACTGCCGCCCAACCCCCTCCCCCACCCCTCCCCTCCTCTCCTCTTAACCTTCTTCTCTTCATTCGCGTGAAGACAACCTTCTACTGCACGAACGAGGCTGAAAAAACGCCCCCCAACCTTCTTTTGCACGGACGACACTGCACTAATACTACCGCACGTCATGGATCATCCTCGCTTTCTTTTTCTAGCTCATTCACCATCTCTTTATCATTTTGTCTCTCTCTCCTCAGATCTCTTTTCTGCAAAGTTTCATCCACGAATGAAGTCGCTGACCGCAAGTTTTGCCACTGTGTAGTCATTGAAGGAATCAACCAGCAGTGTTTAGGTGATATGAGAGTTAATTTTGTGGTTTTTGTTAAACTAACGCTTAGGCCCATAAAATAGAACCTAATGCCCAAATAGTTTTGAGGGTTAAAAGTCCACCTCGACCAAGGCCAATGTGAGCTTCTTACCTCTAAGGCATGCATCTTGCACGACTCTAGTATAGAGAGACCCTAGTGGACAACATCTTTTAGTCTAATCTGAGAGGTAGACTGAAAATCCTAGGTCAACAAAAATGATAGATGCATTATTACAAATCCAATAAGCTACACTAGCTTGTGACACTATTTATCTCTATCTTTGACTTAGGACGTTGAATTATAACACTATCAACAATTGGTGTCTATGGAGGATGATAGTGCTATAATTCAAATCACATTAGAACAAAAAAATGAGTAAGAGGATAGGTGATTAGAATCACATCTTGGACAGAAACGACTCCAACAGGGGGCAATAGTGAATGAGGGTCAAAGCTCTAGGACAACCTTCTCAAGTCCTTGCAACCTATTCTCTTGTGGTGAAATCACCTCGACTTCTTTCGAAGGGGGAAGATGATAGGTGCTACCCCAAACAAAGAAGTTATTAATATAAGTATACAATGCCAACAAATAGTAAATGAAGTATTTCAGGTATTGATCCCACAAAAACTATAATTAAGTTTATGAAGTAGGTTTTTAATAAAATCTTATTAAGATGCAAACTATTGCTAATTAAGAAATTATAATAGACGTTGTTGCGAGAAATGTGAGTGTTATAGCTAAAGATGCAAAGATGTTATTAGTAATTTGGCTTTCATGAATGTCTTCGCTACTAAATCAACTTAAAAGGAGGAGCATTTTTATTTTATATTTCTAGACGAAACAACTAAGTAAACAAACATAACATTTGCCTCCTGCCCAACTTAAGGATGTCAATGTCCTCATTTAAATAAACAAACCGTGGTTTCGACAAGAAGAATAAGTAGGAGTATTGACTAAGCTCCCAAACCAAAATAAATTATACACAAGAGAGGTTAGCTCAACTAATTTTGTAAGAAATTGTGGAGATAGATGGTTTCATTATGCTTTGAAAAACTAGAGTGTAATGTTAGGCTCTCAATTTATTGTCATAAAGGGCTTTTCAAAGAGAAACAAACACGAAAACATTTAAAAAAAAAAAAAAAAAAAAGTCAAAGCAAACAAATAAATGCAACCTAACTAAATAAATGCAAGAGAAATGTGTGATAAAAGAAGGTAAGAAAGAACTCCCCTAATTCTTAGAATAACTGCCATCATGGTGTGAATGTGGAGAAGCAATGGATGAACCTACAAGGAGGATTTTCCTAATGGCTTCATCTCTTTCTCTCACAGAAGACTAGTAGATCCTATTATGTTTCTCTATACGTGCCAACTTAGAAAGGATTCCAGTGCTGAAGCTCACGTGGGAGTAGATTGTGTTGCATGGAAAACCAACTTGCAGCACTAGATGCGACCACATATTTCTCAAAACTTGATATTGCCTTTCTCAACCTTTTGCATTCTCAGTATCACCAGCCTCTTAACGAAGGTAGGTCAATGGTCGTCTTTGAGAAGATTGTTTCTTCTCCTTGCTTGGGCTTAATGCATGTCTCTTTCATAGCTGAGTATTTTATTCAAAATCCTTTCTTTAAGATAATTGTGCACAATAATTATATTGAAATCAATCTTTTTATCTAACCTAATCAACGAACTTTAAATAATCAAATAATAATATTTAAGTTACAAACTTGCAAAGTAAAACTTCGAACTATCACTGGTAATTAGTGTCTTAACATCCACTAATTTATGTTTAGTGTTCACATTAAATTTTTTGGTGGATTGTATTGTATGTTTAAATTCTTCCCTATTGTTTTCTATATAACATTTTTTTAAGCATTTTTAATATAACATTGAAAAATAAATTAGATCCTTTAAAATAATTTCGTATGACTTTGATAATTATAATTATAATCATAACGATGTATTGGTATTGTTATCATTATTATTATGAATGTCCCATGTGAGGAGGAAAATATATTGCAATATTTGTTTTTCTTTTCAAATCGTATCAATTATCAATTGCAATATAATAAGTATTATTGGACAATTTCCATTACTAAAAATGCGGGATTTTCCACCACCGGCTTTATTTTTTTTTATTTGAAAAAAAAAAAGAAAATAAAAGAAAAATCTTATGGTTTATTTATTTTTGGGTGTGAATAAGGAGATATGCGTACATCAGCAGCCGGTGAAGAAAATGGGCCCTACACCCTTATCCATATAATAATAATTAAACTAATAATAATAGCATTATTATTATTATTATTATTATTATACATTTACGTAATTTTCCGAGCCCAACCTAATCCATCTCAGAAATGACATATTTATTTAAGGGAAAATAAATTTTTATCAAAGTTTTGAGTTAGTTTTGATTTGATCCAAAATTATTATACATTTAATATTTAAGTTGTGTGTTTCACATTTGAGTTTTATTTTAATTTAGTTCTTCAGTTTTAAATTTTATACTTTTAATCTTTATTAATCAAATACTCATTTTTATCTTTAATGTTAATATCTATTAATTAATTTAAAGGCTATTTTTAAATATAAAAAAATGAGTCAAACTATTTATAAATATGGTAAAATTTTATTGTCTATTAATGATAGACCGTAATAGAATTTTATCGGTTGAGCGATAGACAACAATATAAGTCTATTGCCCAAGTGCTAGAATTCTATCGTGGTTTATCGCTAATAGACAATAAAATCTTTTCTATATTTATAAATAATTTGATATTTTTTTATATAGTAATTTTCTTTCATTTTTAAACAAATTAAAATAAATATAATTAATTAAGTTTCATTATATTAATCAATTTCAGTTCATAATTATCTCAAATTAATTAATAGACATGAATACTAATGACTGAAAGTGAGTATTTGATGAAAAATTGAAGCTCAAAGTGTAAATCTTGAAATCTATGAACCAAATTAAAATACAACTCAAATTTTAACATTTTGAAAATACTAAATTGAAATCCAACTCAAAACTAAAGATTAATTGTGTAATATTTTAAACTCTAAAGACTAAATAAAAATTAAATCTAAAACGTAAAAAAAGTATTTTCTTTCCATTATTAAGAAAAAAATAAAAAAATAAGCTAAACATCAAACAGATTACTCCAATAATACTTAGCTTCACCACTTAATTTCATTTGAAAAATGGATAATGATTATGATATGTCACCACCACCAATTATTTAATCCAAGCTTCCAATTTTCAAATTTCCCAAATCAATCATTATTTTATACCCACTTTCTTTGATTTAATCATCCCATTAATAGAATTAAACTTTACCTAATATAGGCTTTGGATTAAAAATAATAATAACTACTATGACACTCAAAATAAATTTAAAAATTTAATTCTTTTAACAAACTATTGGACTATAAATGCTAATTCGAACCTATAATGACTAGATAAAATATCAATTATCATTTCAAAAGTTGAAAATCTGATCCTCCACCCATAGTTGGATAGAAATGTCCATTTTTCTCACAGACCCAATAGAAAATCCCCAATTACATTAGAAATGAGGGAGAGAGCGGAGAGAATTTTATCTCTGTTGGTCCAATGGGGAGAATATTCCATATTCCCAACCCCGCTCCCACACTCCGCCCCACTATATATATATATATACTTTAAAAAATTTATAGTTTTTACCAATTAATCTTTTCTTAGTTCTCTTAATAATTTTTTCATACTTTAATTCATTTCTAATATAAATATGTTGAATGTTTATTACTTTTAAGAAATCTATATTTTAATGTTTAAGTTGAAGCTAATGATTAATATTTTAATTTTTAGAAATAAGAAGATAAAATATTTTAATTATATCTTTGCACATAATATATTGTTATTTTTGTAAAAAAAAAATTATACTGTTTTATTTAAATAGAAATATATCGGAATGACAAATTTAATATAGGAAATTTTAAAAATTTTATATCATTTGAGAATAAATTTAAAAAATTTGTTAATAAATAAATAAATTAAGATAAAAACTAACCGGGAATTTTCCTCCACAGAGAATCGATCCCCGCGAATTTCCTGCGGGAAATTTTGCAGAGATGGGAATTGAAATAGGGGGTGGGGATGGGGAAGACGAATTCTCCGTCCCCAACCCGTCCCGTAGACATCTCTAAGTTGGACTATACATTGTTACATTAATAGAATAGTATAGTCGGATAACAAAATATCCAATAAGAAAGGGAAAGAAAAAGAATCTAATTTCATAAATATCCAAGTTTATCAATAAGCTAGGGAAGGATCAATTTTCTTAATCAAAGTAGGCCATCTTTTGTTATAATATTATGATTTGATAAAGTTATGAAGGAAAGGTAAGGTTCTCTTGCATTTCTTCAAGCAACCATGGATTCTGCATTATCTAGAAGGTTTTTTTTCTTTTTTCTTTTTCCCCTTTAAATAATAATAAATAAGTTTGATTTTTTATTTTTTTTATTTTTTATATATATACATTTTTATTGATGCATGAATCATATGGTCCAAGCTTACCTAAGTCATTATGTGCATTTAATAATTTGAATTCCACAATTTTCAAGTTCTTTCCCATCCCAAAAAATGAAAATAATAATAATAATAATTTTATCTTTTAGAAAGCATATAACATAGAAAAAAAATCGACCACAAAAGGACCACAAGGACCTTATATTATAATAATATTTGATACTACACGCAACTTGTTACTTTACCACCATGATTATCCTTCCTTCCAAGACACAACTCATGATTTTTCTATACAACTAAATTATATATATATATATAGAAAAAATATCAAACTATTTACAAATATAGAAAAATTTCACTCTCTATTATGGATAAACCACGATAAAATTTTATCGCTCGAATGATAAACTTTTATCGCTGTCTACTGCTCAAGCGATAGAATTTTATTGCGGTCTATCACTGATAGACAATAAAATTTTTCTATATTTATAAATAATTTGACTCATTTTTCTATGTTTCAAAATAATCCTACGATCGAGAACGATAGATTGCGATGGAATTCTATCGCTTGAGCGATAGACCGTAATAGAAGCGATAGAAGTCTATCGCGGTTAAATAATGAAATTTTTCTCTATTTGTAAATAATTTGAATTTTTTTTTGTTTACAGTAATTTTTCTAATCTAACCTTATTTTATTTTAGATGAATAAAATTAAAAAAATAATTTGAGAAATCTAAACATAGGAGGAAGTGTTAACATGAATTAATTAATTATTAATGCGCTTTCTTCAATAAATATATATATGTGTGGACTCAAATTAGGTAGGAGAATTTGAAGTTATAACAAACCTTCTTTTATTTAGTTGTAAAGTTTTTCATGGACCATTATTTTTCTTGTTGGTGACCAAATTAGTATATCCAAAAACATCTTAGTCACAATCCCAATAAAATCTCGATGAATGAATAAGAAAGTTCATTTTTTTTTCATTACATCTCACGTTAAAATATTTTGATTATTCGTGAGATCGTGCAGATTAAGCGAACTCACTAATGTTGAATTTACAAAACTAATGTTTGATGTTGAGGAGTAGATTTTGGCCTAACAGAATACAAAACTAAAATCAAGATAATATAAGATAATACGAGATTTGATCACAGTTTATTAAGAATTAGAAAATTAATATCTTAACCCTAGATCAAGTCTCTTATAAATAGACCATCATGACTCTATATGAGCTATCTAAAAGCTTCCGACTTCTTCATTCTATAGTTCTCTTACTGACTTAAGCATCATAGCTTCTTTTCCTTGTTTTGCATGTCCTCTCTTTCTCAAATTATAAATTTAACGTTGTTGTCACGTGAAGATGAAGTGCGCTTTCTCTCGTCCAAAATTTGCCATCAACATTTGAAATGAGGAAGATTGAAGAAATTAGGTTTTTTTTTTTTTGGGACATGAAGTGAAGAGTTAGTTTAGGAACTGCCTACTTCTTACCAAACTGTTATAATTATAATATATTCCTTCGAGAATAAGTTGTCCCATACCAAAAAAAAAGTCCAATGTGCCCTAAAAATGGTGGTTTGGTTTGATTGGGTTTGGTCCAACTCCCTCTCTTAAAAGCTGTTGTAAATTCTATTTTGAAAATATGGTTCTTTAATCTTGACCTAAAGAAAAAAAAAAAAAAAAAAAGGAAAAAATTAAGGCTATTTAAGAGATGCTTTGAAAAAATGAGCTTATTTGTTAACCTTACCTTGACTATAACTTAAAATTTGCTTTGACATTTATATCTCTTTTTGTTTTAGGTTATGATTTCAAAAATTATTTAAAATATTATTATTTTCTCGAAACTCTATTTTCATTTTTACTTTAAAATTTTCGATAATTTAGTAGTTAAGCAAGGATTTATATTGTGCATTATTAATTTCAAAATACTATTTTTTGAGGCCTTTAATTTTATAGGAAAAATCACTCTTATCAACAGTTTTTTTTTTTTTTTAGAAATTTTTTATCGATAGAAAAAATGTCAAACTATTTATAGAAAATAGCAAAAAAAAAAAAAAAAAGAAATACTGATAGATATTGATAGACTTTTATCAACATCTATCAGTGATATACTTCTATCAACGTCCATCACGATTATCTAAAAATTTTGTTATTTTGTGTAAATAGTTTCTCCTATTTTTCTATTTTTAAAAATTTCTTTTTTTTCTTGACATAATCTAAAAAAGAATAATGGTAAAAATTCAAAATATACTTGTGTAAAATTTTGCTTAACAAAAAAGAGAGAAGAATCCAAAGTTTTTTTTCTTCGTGTAAACGGGCTTAGTTATTATTTTTTTGGAGAATTTTTAAAAATAAAAAAATAAGAAAAACTATATACATAAAATCACAAAATTTTTAAATAGTTGTGATAGACACTGATAAAAAGTCTATCAGGGTCTATCACTGATAGATGTCGATAGAAGTCTATCAATATCAATATTTTTTTTTGCAATTTTCTGTAAATAGTTTGACATTTTTTCTATCGGTAAAAATTTACCTATTTTTTTTAATTACACATCTATTTTTTGATAAAAAAAATTTATTTTGAAAAAGTTAAAAGAGACCATAAATGCATCAAGTATTTATTATTTTTTTTTTGTTAAAAGAAAACTAATTATTTCCCTTAAATCCAAGGCTCATTTCAATTGTCAATATGCTTGATAATTCATCAAAGATGTACCAACTAACCCCACTTAATCTTAATTAATTAATAATTCATAAATTATATTTTTTCTCTCTTCTCTTTTACGGAATTCAATATTTAATATGATACAAAACTTTATTCTTTTTCTATCACCTTGTTCAACTTTACATTAACATTTTCTTTTGCATTGTCACATCAAAACTTTCTCCCCAAATATAAATATTGGTTTTCCTAAACAATTTATAAATAATAAAAATAATAAATAAATACATAAATAGATGCTAATTATTAATTAAAAAAACCCTAGTTGATATGTCATATTAAATTTTTCTTAGAACAAACAAGAGTATAAAAATTTAAATCTTCAAATTACGATTGAGTCGTATTTTCAAAATATTTTTATTATTTATTCATACAATACGAGACTCAATTTTTAATTATGAAAATGAATATTTTCAAAGATATTTCAAAATTTGAGGCAATGAGAATTGAATGAAAAAGGGGCCTACGGGTCGTTATTTTAATGGAGCCAGATGTCAATGGGTAATTGATTATGAAAGGGAGGAGCTGTCATGTTGCTTTCAAAATATATAACAAATTTTGAGATATCTTATTATTATTATTATTATTTTTAATTGATATGTAGTAATGGATAAGAAGGAAAACATTTCTCTATGTCATTCCAACTCATGCAACCTAAAAAGAGAGTTGAAAATCTCTAAGCCAAACTTTGTGATTATGTTGATGTGATGTTATAGGATAATAATGCTATGTTCCTTGTTTTCATATTTAATGATTTTCGTGATCAGGGAACGTCGAGAATATGAAACGATTGTATCATCGTAAAGTTGTGATATGAACTGTCTAAGAACTACAAAAATTATGATTCACATTTTGTTCCAGATTTGACATGGTTGACTATATGACATTTTCAATTTATTAGGTGGCTATTAAAAGTTTTGTCATTAAACATTTTCTCTTATAATATCTTTTAGACTTTTTAGTTGAACAAAAACTATAAGGGGCTGTCTGGGAGGCTGGAATGTAATCAGGATTACTGGAAATCAGAAGAGTATTGGAATGCGTGAGGTATCGAGTGTAGAATGGAAATGGAGTTGTGAAACGTGAAAACGGTGGCAAAGAGAGTTTGATTAAAAACTGTCAGAACGATGGAATGAGTTTAATATTACAAATCGGGCCCAGAACATTCAATCCAAACATGAGTTTTGGATTGTATTACAATCCAAACTCATCCTATTAATTACGGACTCCCAAACAACTCTTAATATTCTACTTGTTGTGACTCTTTTTCTCCTCGTAAGGTATTCGTGTTCTTACTTTACGTACATGTATAAATCTAATCTAACAATCGACATTTTAATTGTGTATACAACTTGCTTTGAACGAATCTTCCTTTCCTTATTTAATAAATGAGGTAGATGAAAGTAAGCTCAATTTATCTAGAATTATGGATCATGTTGTTTGAAACTTTTTTTTTTTAATTTTTAAATGGAGCATTTTTCCAAATGGATATGGTTAGTTTGATCAATATAGTGAACTACATTATATGTCACTTTCAACGATCAATGTTTTTGATAGACGTTATCCTTTTATTGCTTTTTATTAGTATTTTACTATATAATTAAAGTTTAGATTTACTTAATAAGCGAATATATCTAACACGTAAGTCAATGGACTTTAAAAATGTTAAATAGATCATTGATCTTTTAATTTAAATCCATACTATATACTTTTTAAATTAACAAATCTAATAATAATTTTATGTCTAATAATAAGTTTGATATTTTTTTTAAAAAAATTGTAGAATAGGATCAAAGATCTATTAAATACAAAATTAAAATCTTTAGTATTTATGAGACACAAATTAAAATTGGAAATTTAAGGATTTTTTTTACACTTATTAAAGTTTATGGATTTATTCGACACAAAATTAAGAGTTCTAAAATTTTATTAGATATTTTTTTCTAAAACAAATTAGGGACATATTTGACTCAAACATGAAAATTCATATACTGAGCAAATAAGTATATACCTCAACTGGCATAAAATATGTGTGCCCTCAATTTCGGAGGTTCTTATCCCCTCTTACTACTTACCCTCAATTGTGATAGAATTCCATCGCAGTCTATTACTGATAGAAGTGAATTTTTTCTATATTTATAAATAGTTTGATATTTTTTCTGTTTATAATAATTTCCCTTATGAAATATGTGAATTTGTTGATATTAGATTATGAATACGTGTCACTTCGAGTATAGGTGAGTAGATAAGATACCTATTATCATCTCAACTGTTGAGAGTTCAATCTCAACTCTCATCTTCTCCATAGTTAAATTAAAAGATAAGATTATGAATATGTTAATCTAATAAGCTACATAAATATCATGTTTTGTTAGAAAAAAAAACATATCTTATAAATAGCTATTCTTTTTTATTAAAAAAAAAAGAATATTTATCTACTAATACTTTTTGGATTTCTTTTAGTTCATATCCATGTAAAGGATTTGGATCCTCTTATATTATAGAAAGTTGATAATATCCTTTAGAATATATATTTTTTTAAAATTTGTTTAAAAAAATTTAAAACCAAAATTTTCAAATGTAATAGACTATTGTAGGATGTAGGATGTGAAAAGTGTTTTAAATAATTAAAATTCTTCTATATATTAGAATAATATTGGAGGAAAATACTACCATAGTCAATCATATGTATACTTTTTTCTTAATATATCTTTGACGTAATCTTATTTTAATAATCAACGTAATCTTATTTTAGCAATCAACATTTCTATCATGTATATGACTTATTGCTGACGAATGTTTCTTTATTCGTTTAGTAAATAAGATGGATGAAATTAAAGCTCGATTTGATTAGGAATAACGAAAGATGGTGATTGAAACTTTATTATCTTAAAAAATTGTAAATGTTTGTCTAATGGATATAGTTAGCTGAATAATATGGTGAGCCACGTATGTGTCCCTTTCAGTCACTAGTGATTTTTTTAGAGATCCAATTTTTTCTTCTTTTGTTTTTTTAGGCAACAATTAAAAAAAAAAAAAAACAAGGAGTACACGATTACATCAAGCAACACAAAGTGATACAAACTACTAAGTGGTAAGAAAAAGTAAAGAAGATAAGAAACTTGCTCTTATAATGCCTTAGCTACTAAAGAGTGAATCGGGAACACGAAATTTGGGTAAAAGAAACATTGCCTAACTCACGTACATAACACTTAGCCTCCTAGATGAAAAAAGAAACTTTTGAGAGATTAATGATGACCCTGTTCAACAGATTAACAACCTCCAAACAGTTTGACTCCATAATAAGAAACCAAACATTGATAGAAATAATACTAAGAAAACTGTCGCAAATAACCATTGCTTCAAGAAATCTTAACTTTATTGCATCTATGGATAAACTTGAATCCAACTAGGTAAACACGACCCAAGTGGTCCCAAAGCACCCAACCCAACCCGCTAACTTGTCTGTCAGTACTCCACGAAGGCACCAAACCCAACCCACTAACTTGTCTATTATGACTCCACGAAGCATCAAAATTTAGCTTCCAATAGTGTCTCGAGGGAGAGTGCCAACCAACAAGCGTACATGTAGGAGAATTAATATATATTGTTAATACTATGAAACATGTATCTACGAGACTTCGATAATCTTTTTTTATTTTATTTAATTTTATGGAATCTTTTTGTAAATTAATGTAATGTGTATTTTTTAGTACCAATAAAAGATATTCGAACCACAAACCTCTTAATTGATAATATATTTATATGCTAGTTGATTTATACTTGCTTTAACTATTAATGTATGTGTTAATACTTTCTAGCTTGAATTAAAATATTTTAAGGACGATTATTACACGTGAAACAAAGTTCCAAAACTTTATATCTCCTATTTGAATCAAAATTTCTAAATATCCCATAGTATTATATTTATTTATATAAAAAAGAATATTAAACGAATTATGAACTAGAAGCTTTTTAATTTATGGGGCCCCAAAACAGACTAATCATTAGCCCACCAAAAGCCCATTGGGCTTAGATTTAATGACCCAATTCAGAACCCACGGCTTAGCTCTCGCGCTTGATTGCAGGCCCATCATTAAATGTTATGGAAAATTATTGTGATAAATCATATATATATATATATATATATATTTGGTTAAAATATTATTTTGGTCCCTACACTTTCAAGCTTGTTCAAGTTTAGCCCATATACTTCCAATTGTCCAATTTCAGCCTTTATACTTTCAATAAATCTTAAATTTAGCCTCAAATGCTAGTTTATTATTATGTTTTAAGAAATATATATTCTCTTTGAGGTTTGATTTCCCACCCAAATATATATATATATATATATATATATATATATATTTTTCTTTTTATAATATGTGGGGTGAAGAAGTCAAAAATTTGACTTTAAAGTTGATAATGCAAGTTTTATGCCAGTTGAGTTATACCTGATAATACAAATTTTATGCCAGTTGAGTTTATACTCATGGTAGTATCTCTCATAAGTTAAAGATTGAATTTCTCTACTCACATATTCAGATACCACATGTTGAACTATAAAAAAAAAGGGTAAAGTAGAGACAAAAGAATAAGTTTGTACAAAAATAATACTTGTCATTGAAAGTGACATATACTTGTTTCACCATGGTTGAATCTCTCTAATGTTAGGATTGTGGAGACGAAACTTCACATAAGGTGTGTATATATATATATATATATATATATATATATATAAGACATTGCTAAAAAAAATGGTGCTACATGTTTGACAACATTTTTTTTCTTTCTCCAATTTGAAGTTGCATGGAAAAAAAAAATTAAATTTTCGGTGTCGTTCACTTTTTTTCCTTCTCTTAAATATTTGTTATTTTATGATTGATAACCTTTTTTTTGGCTCTAACATGTGGAAGTGGGAATTTTAGATATAATTTAGTTTCCACATTTATATTTATATCTAGCATAAATTTCCAACATCTTCACATATATCAAAATAACAGATACTAAACTATACAAAAAGTAAAGTAGGAGAAAAATAGAATAAGTCTGTATAAAAATAATACTTGTTGAGAGTGACACATATTTGTCTCATCACATTTGTCAACTAACCATATTCATTAGAAATTTTTAATTCTTTAAGATTATAAAGTTTCATTAATCACGATACATTACTCATAGTCAAATTGAACTTACATCCATCTCATTCATTAGACGAGTGAAAAAATATTAGTCATAGCAAGTCATACACATGATGGAAACGATAGCTATATTAAGATTACATCAAATAAACATATATATGAAGGAAAAAAAAATACAAGAAAAAAATACAAGAACACCTAAAGAGAAGAAAAGGGTAAATACATACATGAACTATGGTAAGATTTCCACCCCAATATTCTAACATTCAAAAGCACTTTATTAATTGAAAATACTTTTTAAATCCTAGGCAGGAAGTCATACTTAAAAAATATTCTAAGAGACATCAACAAATTTCTAAAAAATCATAAGTTTAAATTCCTAAAACATGTGAACTAAAATAAATAAATGTAAGTATTAGTAAAGAAAATATTTTTGTTATTACTTGCTACAACATATGAACTAAAGATAATAAGACATTCAACTCGTAATTTGATTTGATTAGATTTATCTGATAAAAACCATGTAATTACTTAATTTTTGGGATTAACATTCATGATGTTTTAGCTCAACATTCTCAAATATAAGTATTATGAGTAATTTTGGACCTAAGAAATAAACTGAAAAAAGTAGAAAAAGACCAAAGGTGAAAACAAGTAAAATAAGTTCAAAGCCAACTAATACTAGACCCATAAAATAACAGAAAAAAAATATGTGTGGGTTAAAAGCCCAAAGCTCATCGTCCGAACTCAAGGTGGCCAAGGTCGAGGTGAGCAATTCAGATACTGGGTGTATGTCTTGCATGTGCCTGACTAAAGGAGACTTTTGTGGACTTGATCGGTCTAATCTGTGAGGAAGATGGAAAACGACTTCGGCTTCCTCATATGAGTTATAACTTCAAAAGACTCTTTCTCATTCTCATAATCTTAAAGTTCACACTTTCTTTACTCCATCTTTGACTTACACATCAGAACTTGTGTGGCAAGCATTATATCGATGCAATTCTTTTTGTCTTATAGGTTAACCTATCTATAATTACAGATAATAAATTTATCATTGAAACACATGCAAGCCTGAGGCGAATTCTCTTTGCTTAAATTGTGCATCAGCGATTGTACAATTGATATTTGTGATGGTAAAATAGGTTTATTGCACTAATCTATGTAAGAATTAACACATATACCTACAAAATCTCAGAAAAACAAAATCATACATATACCAAACGCAAACCCGACTTTACAACTCGAAGTTATAAAATTTTATTTGTCTAAGTTATGATTGTTTCTAAACGTATTCTCAAACATACTTTTATCTTGAAATAACCAAATAGAGAGGAAAGAAAATAACATTATAATATCATAATACGGTAATAACATAATCGATCATAAGTTGGCTCTTTGATAGATATGAAACACATACTCATGAAACTAATTTTAATTATACATCTTTCCATGATGGGGCGATGTGTAGTTTATCCACAAACTTGATTATATTTTAAGTACTTTATCATCTAGTTATATTATGAAAGTCGAACATTAATGATAGAGGCAATAATAGGATCATGTTTATCTAAAATATGATTGTTGAAAGTGACACATAAATGTATATCTCAACTAAATATATCCATATGAATAAAATACTCTGATTCCATTTTTTCTTTTTCTTTTTTTAAATTATTAAGTTTTTCAATCCTCATATACTCTAGTTAAATTGAAATTTCATCAACCTCATTTATTAGACAAGTAAAGAAGCATTTATGAAAAGCAAATTGACACATGATGATTGGTATCTATGTATATGTATATATATAAAGTACACCTTAAAGGAAGGAAAAGAGTTAAGCAATTGGAAACACTTTTCAGCCCTGTATATCATGGACTGTTGCTTTGCATATGATTTCAACCTAGGGGGAAAAAATGACATTTTTATCCCTAATTTTGAGTTTAGTTTCTAACTGATTTTTAGATTTCAAAATGTTACATGGGTTCGAAATACATTTTTAAGTTTTTAATTTAAAAAATAAGTCATTTTGGAAAAAAAAATTGGAGTATTTGGCAACAACTCAAAATAGCCTTTGAAGTGTATTTTAAACCGTTTTTGTCAAAAGAGTTTAAATAAAAATGAGTTTTTTGAAAAATACTTTTTTCTTTAGTCAATCCAAACGGGTTCTTAGTCTTTAAGTTTAATTTTGAGTTCACTTTTAACTTGATCCTTAGATTTCAAAATGTTACAATTTTACCATTGAGATTTGAGTTTCGTATCACTTTGGTCCCTAGGTTTCAAGATTTACACTTCTAAACTTGATTTTTCATTAAATTTCACTTTTAGTTATTAGTGTTAATGTCTATTAATTAATTTAAAATAATTATGAAGTGGAATTTTAAATTTAATTTTAATAGTGATGAAAAATAATGAAATTTAATTAATTAATTATGATTCTTTTATTTTTTTTTAAAATTAATTAAAGACATTAAAACTAAATACAGAAAATGAGTATTTAGTAAAAAAATCAACGTTAAAAGTGTAAATCTTGAAACTTAGAGACCAAATTGACACAAAACTTAAATATCAAAGATAAAATTGTAACATTTTGAAACCTAAGGACTATTTTGAAACTAAATTCAAAACTTAAAGACTAAATGTGTAACATTTAGAAACTTCGAGACCAAATAGAAATTAAATCTAAATCTTAAAGACTAAAAATGTATTTTTTTTCTACTTTAAAATACTCTAAGAGGTACTTAACAATACTTTTAGAAAGTAAAAAATTCAATTTCTCGCTACCAATTGTAAATGGTAATAATAAAATCTAAAAACAATATTTCGATATAAAACAATTTATTTTTACTATTATTTAAAATATAAATATAAATTTAAAAGGGATATTTAACCTTCTTTTTGGAGGATATCTTACCTCTAAGTTTATGAGAATATGGAAACTTAAATTCACACGTACACAGGGTGCTAGATTGAGTTATGAAATCTTGAGTTAGAAAGTTTGTGTTTTGGGTGTAAAGTTGTGAATATAAAATTCTTCGATAAATGTGCAAAAGAGAGAAAAAGAAAAATAAAAATAAAATTTCTCCATAAATGTAAAAACTTCAATAGTAAATACGGTTGAAGTTGAATTATCCATACATCGCAGTAACACACAAGCTAGCCCAACTAAACACGAGGGTTGCGCTCGTTGCGAGACTTAACCCAACACCTTACGGTACGAGCTGACGACAATCATGCACCACCTGTGTTCGCATTCCTGAAGGCACCCCTTTCTTTCAAGAGGATTCGTGGCATGTCGAGCCATGGTAAGGTTCTTCGCTTTGCATCGAATTAAACTACATGCTCCACTGCTTGTGCGGTCCCATCAATTCCTTTAAGTTTCATTCTTGCGAACATACTCCCCAGGCAGGATACTTAACACGTTAGCTACAACACTGCACAGGTCGATACGCACAACACCTAGTATCTGTCGTTTACAGCTAGCATTACTAGGGTATCTAATTCCATTCGCTCCCTTAGCTTTCGTCTCTCAGTGTCAGTATTAGTGTCGCCCCAGCAGAGTGCTTTCACCGTTGGTGTTCTTTCCAATCTCTACACATTTCACTGTTATATATTAGTTCTAACATACTCTCGAACTTAGTACGCTATCACGAAAAATAACTAAATAAGAAATTAAAAACACTAACTTTATTATTGTAACATCACATCAACATGGCAAAGAAATTTTCAACTCTCTTTTTAGGTTGCATGAGTTGGAATGACATGGCAATGTTTTTCCTTCTTATCCATTACTACATACCAATTATAAATTAAAGGAAGTTATCCCAAATTTTGTTATGTTTTGAAAGCAACATGACAACTCCTCCTTTCATTCAATTGCCCATTTGACATGTGGCTCCACTCAAATAACGACACGTGGGGCCCCTTTTTCATTCAATTTTCTCACCATTTCCTTGCCCTCAAAATTAAGAAAATCTTGAAAATATGCATTTCCATGACTGAAAGTTTAGTTTCATATTGTATATGGATGAATAATGAATGTATTTTGAAAATCTATAAGTGTGAATAGAAATAATAATGATTTTGGGTTATGAATTATCATGCTTGGATTTAAGTGAAATGAGTTCAATTAAATTACTTGTAATATTTATGACCTTAATTTATCTTCTAATGATAATTAATAATTAATGATTAAGGGTGTGTTTGGAATACATTTTCAAATGTTTAATTTAAAAAGAAAGTCATTTTAGAAGAAATTGGAGTGTTTTTTAAAATAATTTTTGAGGTGTATTTTAAACAGTTTTTTTATCAAAAGAGTTTAAATAAAAATGAGTCTTTTAGAAAACACTTTTTTCTCAAGTAAATTCAAATGGGCCAGTCTCTTACTCGTCAAGAAAATTATATGAATAAAAGGAATGAAAGTTATTTTGAGAAAAAAGAAAATCAATTTTTATAATAGGGTAATTTGTTTTAAAAAAGGAAAATTAAGCCTCTCAATATAATATATATAAACTTTGGGATCATTATTTTTTTTATTTTTCGTCAATGTTTTGGACAAATGTATTTTAGAATAACAATATTTTGATTTTTTTTCTTCGTACTCTACTATTTCAAGAATAGTTCTTTTTGGGTATTTTTAAAAATAAAAAAAATAAGAAAAAGTATTTACACAAAATAACAAAAAAAAATTATAGTTGTGATAGACGGATAGAAGTCTATTAGTGATAGAAATGATAGAAGTCTATCACTGATAGATGCTGATAGAAAGATCAATGTCTATTAATATTTTTTTTTTGTTATTTTCTGTAAATAGTTTGACATTTTTTCTATTTTTAAATTTTTTTCTCTTTTTAAGAGTAATTTTTTTATAAAAATTAAAGAACTAAATAAGGTAAGAATAGAAGACATTAATATAGATGTAAAGTTTAAGATTTTTATTATTACATGAATCATTGTCCCACAAGATGTAATAGCAACATTCTTTGAATAAAAATTCACATGTTCAAGTTTTTGAGGTGAAAATTTAATAGCTAATTAAGTAATAGTTAAACCTCAAGTCAATAAAAATAATTGTCCACACACCTAACCATCGTTACAATTTATTGTTCAAATATTAAACTTCAAAAAGACTAGAATTGTTTTTTAACCAAATTTAAATTCAGTACAGTTAGTTCTAAGTTGTGCCAATTTGCAAGATGGTAGTTGGAAAATGACAGAAGCAGAAGCATTTCCTCAAGGAAGACAGTGAAATGGCCCCACTCATGCTTCAAATGCAGCTCTCTCTTGCAGCAGAGCTTCTCAATATTCCATCAAATTCCTTACATTTCCATTACCCAATCTGTTTCTCTCTGTTTTCTTCCTCAACATAATCATTCCAATAGAGAGAAGGGAGAGGTAGAAAAAAGAAAAAAGAAAACAAACAAGAAGAAGAAAAGAAACCAACCCTCTTATATGTTATCACAAATTGGTGTTGAGAAGTGGGAAAATGTTGAAAATGCCAAAGATTATGGTGGTGTTTTTGGGTTTGTTTTTGTGGGTTTGTTCTTCTGGAATGGCTTCTGTAACTTATGACCACAAAGCCATAATCATCGATGGCCGGAGAAGAATTTTGATTTCTGGTTCTATTCATTATCCAAGAAGCACTCCTCAGGTTCGAATACGTCCAATGTGAATCACGGGTTTGTTTCTATTTCTCTCTCTAATCACTTTTTGGTTTTTGGGTTTTTCTTGTGATTGTTACAGATGTGGCCAGACCTTATACAGAAGGCTAAAGATGGAGGGTTGGATGTTATTGAGACATATGTGTTTTGGAATGGCCATGAGCCTTCTCCTGGACAGGTAAAATGGACAATGATTTTGTTTTTGCCATTTGGGTTTTTCTGGGGTTGGATTATACTGATTCTTTTGGTCTTTTTGTTTTGTAAATTTTCAGTATTATTTTGAGGATAGATATGATTTGGTGAGATTTGTGAAGCTGGTTCAACAAGCTGGCTTATATGTTCATCTAAGGATTGGTCCATATGTTTGTGCAGAATGGAACTTTGGGTAAATTTATTAAAATGGATATTTACTGGAATTTTGTTAATAATTTGTCTTCATGTAGGTTTGTTCTGATTAATTTATCTTAACTTTACTTCATTGATTCAGTGGATTTCCTGTTTGGTTAAAGTATGTTCCTGGGATCGCTTTTAGGACAGACAATGGACCCTTTAAGGTAGGAAAAGTTTCTGAAATGTTCATGGACAATTTTTAGTCATTACTCATCTCTATATTGAATATATGTTTTATGTCAGTTGAGCTAAGTTCGATAATCTATTTACTCATTAAGTAATGGATTTAATTGTCCTTGATAAAGGCGGCTATGCAAAAATTCACTGAGAAGATTGTCGGTGTGATGAAGGGGGAGAAGTTGTATCAAAGTCAGGGAGGACCCATTGTTCTGTCACAGGTAATATCCAACAAACATATTGATTATTCATTGAAACAAATTTGTAGTGATGAATTTTGGGAATTGTTTGGCCCACGACTTCATAAATCAATGTTAAATAAGTAAATAACTCAACTCTACCAACTTCAACAGTGTTCACTATTGAAGTTTATACGTTTATTGAGAAACTCCATCTTCTCCTTTTTTTCTCATCCTAATATTTTCTGATTCCTGACTAAACAACTCTGTACCTCAAACACAGAACTTCTTTAACTCCAACATTTTTATATAGTTTTTTTTTTCTTCATTTTGTTTTGGGGTGTCAGATTGAGAATGAATATGGACCAGTGGAGTGGGAAATAGGTGCTCCTGGTAAATCTTACACCAAATGGGCTGCTCAAATGGCAGTAGGTCTCGACACTGGAGTACCATGGGTGATGTGCAAACAAGATGATGCTCCTGACCCTGTGGTGAGCTACTTTGATCCCTTTCTGTCATGGGTAGTCATCGGCGTCGAGGAACATGTACTAGGTTGTTTGTGCGACCCGTTTGGACTGTGGATGGAAAAATAGGGAGTACAGAACTTTAATACCGTTCCCTTATGAGTTCATTAGTTGTACATTTAATGTGAGATGGGAACCTCTTTTATAGGTGGAATATCAACATTTAACGGTTCTTGTTTATTTTTTGCCTTAATTAGTGGATCTTCCTTTTATACATTTGAAGTCATGCTTCCCTTCTTATAAGTTATATCTTCATTTGGGGCTTATTTTTATCTTTATGTGAATTTGTCCTTTTCTTCATTCTTAAGTTTCTTTTTTGGAAATAAAAACCCTGTGAATGTGAAATGGAATATTTCCTCTTTCCCCTTATATTTTACACTTTCTGGAGTTGTCCTTGCAAGTTTTGTTTTGTTTGTTTCTTTCTTATAAACTATTTTTGGAAATTGATAGATTCTTGAGGATTAACTTTTATTATATCATCTTATTCTCCTCTATAAAACTTCAATCTACTTGGTTCTGCTTCAGATTGACACCTGCAATGGATTTTACTGTGAAAACTTCAAACCAAACCAAGTTTATAAACCCAAAATGTGGACAGAAGCCTGGACTGGTTGGTAAGCAACTTCCGGCCTGTATTCGCCAAATTGTGATAAAAAAAAAAAAGATTATTAAGGGATTGAGTTGACACGCTTATCATTTCTGAAATATTCAAGGTTCACTGAGTTTGGTGGCCCAGCTCCTTATAGGCCAGTTGAAGACATAGCCTATTCTGTTGCAAGATTCATACAGAATGGTGGTTCTTTCATTAATTATTATATGGTAATGAGCTATCAAGACACTGTTTCAAAAGTTTGGCTTGTCAATGGAAAATTATATCACTTCCTTAACTCTTTCAAGATTTTCTCTTATGTCAGTACCATGGAGGAACTAACTTTGGCCGAACTGCTGGTGGACCTTTCATCGCCACTAGCTATGATTATGATGCTCCAATCGATGAATATGGTAAGTGTTAAGAAATCGACAATCAAATAAAGACATAAAACGTAAACAGTAGAGTAATTGACATAGAGATTTCTATGGTTCACTAACAGTGTATTAGCGACATCCATGGACAGAGGAAGAGAGAAAATTAGATAATTTAGATTCAGAGGCGCAAGTAGAGTTAGAGAGTTTATATAGCGCAATTCTCTAAATCCTAGGACCAAAATCGTAAATAATATAAATATGAATACAATTAAATTTTATATAGCGAGACCCCATGCTTGGGCATTCCAATATTAAGCATGTGGCAGTAGTAGCTTCGAAATGTATATTCTCAAAAGAACTAACAAAAAACGAAGAGAGAACAAAGTAGATTCTCATATAGTTCTATTAGAATCACAAATATTTTGATTACTCTAATATTCTTTCTCGGATATGGCAGGCCTACTAAGGGAACCAAAATGGAGTCATCTAAGAGATCTTCACAAAGCCATCAAGTTGTGTGAACCCGCTTTAGTATTGGTAGATCCTACTGTGTTGTCGTTAGGAAGCAACCAAGAGGTAGTATCATGATCTAGCTGATGAAAGATTATCGAACTATAGTTTCATTTTTCTTTGCAAGACAGTCTAATTTGACTTGTTTGATGATTATTTAAGGCTCATGTCTTCAAGACAAGATCAGGGGCATGTGCTGCATTTCTAGCAAACTATGATGCATCATCTTCTGCAAGAGTCATTTTTGAAAATAATCAATATGACCTACCACCTTGGTCTGTTAGCATCCTTCCTGACTGCAAATCTGCCATTTTCAACACTGCAACAGTAAGACAAGATTCAAACCACTTAGAGCAAACATTCTTATGCTTATATGGTTATTAGGGGATCGTAGATTCCATCTAAGATATAACTTACTGTCATATCGGTGTAGAAGTTCTTGTATGAGGATGTGGTGATTCGATTTTCTTTTCCTCGACTCGGACTAATGTAAGTAGGTCAAGCAAGAGTGATATTAGTACGCACAATAGACTAATCCTTTTCTCTATGAATTTTCTAATGTTTTAAAATGTTGGATGTTTAATTGAACTTATATCTAGTATGAAGGAAGTTTTTTTTTAAAAAAAGTTATTTTATTATCAAACTGACCACTCACTAAGCCCTTTAGCTTATTCTTTTCTTTTTATTTTTTTCCATCATGTTGCTCTTGAGTTTCAATTTCTTTAACTTGAGCCAACCCCAAATAATTAAGAAAACATACAAGATCTATAAAATTCAATGATAAGGATATATGCTAATGTAACCTTTAAAACTCTTCAAATCCTAAAGTTTCATTGTTTGGATATCTTTTCTTAGGTTGAAAGGATGAAATTTGATGAGACAATTTTTTACAGGTCAAAGCTCCAAGCTCACAACCTAAGATGACGCCAGTTAGTTCTTTTTCATGGCTTTCATACAATGAAGAAACTGCCTCTGCGTATACTGAGGATACAACCACCATGGCTGGCTTAGTGGAGCAAATAAGTGTAACCAGGGATTCAACTGATTATCTGTGGTACATGACAGAGTAAGAACTCCATCACCTATCATAGTTTTGCACTTTTTCGATTTTTATTGAAAAATGTTGGAAAAAAAATCAATTAGATCTTACTCTCTCCCATGTTTATCTTTCTAAGTATAAGGATCGATCCGAACGAAGGCTTCTTGAAGAGTGGACAATGGCCTCTTCTCACAATTTTTTCAGCAGGCCATGCTTTGCATGTGTTCATAAATGGCCAACTATCTGGTACATGAAAATGCACATATTTTTTCCTTAAGTATCTTCCAGGCATTAACTAAATGATTCTAACATCACAATGTTATTATATTCTGAATGTAGGAACTACATATGGGGGGTCAGAGAATTACAAATTAACATTCAGTAAATACGTTAACCTAAGGGCAGGAATTAACAAGCTTTCTATACTAAGTGTTGCTGTTGGTCTCCCGGTTAGTTTCTTCAGTTTCTGTAGAGGATCCCAAGAGATCTCACAATATTTATAAGATAGATGAACTGCTCATCTCATTTGCCAAATGGTTTTGAGATGGAAATCTCATGTTATGTAATATGGTATCAAAGCTCATAAAACTCAAACGGCCGTTTGGTCCAAAAATGACAAATTGAGATCCGATCTAAGAATCGTGAATCAAAAGAAGCACCATCTTGACGGGGTATGTCCAAGATCTCAAGGGGCCTCACAATGTTTAAAAGATAAATGAATTACTTCTATCATTGCCAATTGGCTTTGAGATGGAACTTCATGTTATCCAATGGTTTCTGATTTCACTTGTTTCCTTAAAATCATCCTTAGATTCTAAATTTGACTTGCATTTCTGTTTGTTCAATGTCAGAATGGTGGCTTGCATTATGAGACTTGGAATACTGGCATTTTAGGTCCTGTCACATTGAAGGGTCTAAATGAGGGTACAACAGACATGTCTGGATATAAATGGTCTTACAAGGTACATTACCAAACCAATGTATCCTCACTTTCGTTTTCAGTTATGTATTTCGGTTTGTTATATGTGATGACAATAGTACTAATGTTTTTAGAAGCTAAAGAATCTAAATTACATTACTCCTGAGTAGGTTGGCTTGAAAGGAGAAGCCTTGAATCTTCATACTGTTAGTGGAAGTAGTTCTGTTGAATGGGTGACAGGCTCATTGGTGTCTCAAAAACAACCCCTCACATGGTACAAGGTGAGCATGGTTCTATAGCTTCTCTATGGACAAAGACTGTTGATCTTGACATAATGCAAGGTTCTATTATGGTTCCGAATCTGCAGACAACTTTCGATTCGCCAGGAGGCAACGAACCGTTAGCTTTAGATATGAGCAGCATGGGTAAAGGTCAGATATGGATTAATGGTCAGAGCATTGGGCGCCATTGGCCTGCTTATACAGCACAAGGTAGTTGTGGCAAATGCAACTATGCTGGAATCTTTAATGAGAAGAAATGTCATTCAAACTGTGGAGAGCCCTCACAAAGATGGTAAAAAGATTAATTCACAAACTTTCTCTACCTATCATTTGTGTGTTCTTGATGATAAAGCTTTTGAAATGACAGGTATCATGTTCCTCATGCATGGTTGAAACCAAGTGGGAATATGTTGGTGATTTTTGAAGAATGGGGTGGCAATCCTGAGGGGATCTCTTTGGTTAAGAGATCCATTTCTTGATAACACAAAGAAGCTTTCCATTGGAGGCTAATTAAGCTCAACCATGTCTCATATTTCTCTCTAGTTTTTAGTAAATACACATTGATTTCTGAAATTATAAGGATTGAACTTCACCATACTGTTCAAATTCACAAGAGAGAACAAAGTGGAGAAGAATACTGAAAATCAAACACCATTTTTATGCCAATTGTAGATAGGGGAGAAGTTTATTGTGTATATAGAAAAAGTAAATGTATTTTTGGGTTCATTCAAAACTTTGATCCCAGATTCAAGCCTATATTTATTTATTTGGAAGCTTATGTAATGATCCAATAATTGGTGGAGAAGAATACAAATGTTGAAGTTAAGTACACAATATCATTATTACTTTACTTTTAACAGAAATGGATTCTAAGTGACCATAATGTATTTCCTATGAATACTTCTCTATTAAAGAGGGTCGTGATTGTTCAGTTTTTTTTTTTTTTTTTTTTTGGAAAAATTTAGGGTCTGTTTGGTAAAGAATCTGAATTTTGTTTTACGTTTTCAGATTCATTGACTTCAGCAAATATGTGCTTGGCAGACGACTCAAATTCTGTTTATAAACACTGTTTTCAGATTCTTTGATCTAAAGAGTGCAAATTCTGAAAACAATATTTTTATGTTTTCATTGTATCTAAATTTTGAATTTTAAATTTTAAAACGTAAAATTATATTAAATAAAAATAAAAACATATAGAAATGCAATATGTCATGTTATAAACTCAATTCATTTTTTTAAAATGTAATATGTATGGTAATGTATTATAAATTATATAATACGAAATAATAATTTTATATATGGTATTTATTTTTTAAGTAAAAGAGTTGAATTCTTAGTCAAATTTGTTGAATTTTTAGTCAAATTCCAAAAACATAAACAAGTTTTTAAAAACTATTTTTTTTTTTTTAGTTTTGAAAACATAACAAAACATGAAATTTAGAGGTAATAAGAGTGTTTATAAGCTTAATTTTTAAAAAACTAAAAACTAAAAATCAAATGGTTACACTTAAATTTGGTTTTTGAAAATTAGCTTATTTTCTCTCAATTTCTTACATGATTTTCTTCTACTGTTTTCATCATTTTAAGTAAAAGAGTTGAATTCTTAGCCAAATTCCAAAAACAAAAACAAATTTTTAAAAACTACTTTTCTTTTTAGTTTTAAAAACATTTTAGCAGAAAGTAGATAAGAAAGCAAGAAATTCAAAGGTAGTAAGAGTGTTTATAAACTTAATTTTCAAAAAACTAAAAACAAAAAATCAAATAGTTACCGAACCGGACCTAAATTTTCAAAATTTAATTTTATATTGTATAGATTTTTAAAATATTTAACATTTGTTTAAAAAAAAATACAGGCTTATTAAAAACAACCGAATAGATTATCAAACAACTATGTTTCTAAAAAAAAATGAGAAAAAAAATAGAAAACAAGAAACGTTATTAAACGGACACTTAAATTTATTAATTACATTTTAAATAACTACTAACTATCAAAGTTAAATTTGTAATCCTACAAAAACAAGTGTAATAAATAATCCCTTCAATCTATAATCATCATAGCTCTAAACCCACTTCTTGGATGTGTCAAAATCCAATATATATTCTATTCTCCCAAAATTATGAAAATAAATAAATGATTTTCAGGTAAGTACTATCGCTTGTTTTTATATGTAATGTATGTATATAATTTTCTTCAAATCAAGAAAATAGTGAAAGAATCTATAGATTTTTTCTTTTCTTTTCTTTTTTTCATTGATTTTAATCTATTACACTTCTTCGTAACTAGTGGCTATGGCTTCTTTTCTTTCTCGTTTCGTTTCATTTCATTTCATTTCATTACTTCTTTTTTCATATATATATATATATATATACATATGGCGAAATTATTTTAAATGACAAAACTGTTGAAAATATTTATCAATATAACAAAATTTTACTGTCTATTTACGATAGATAACAATAGACTATCATTTGTGTAGCGATAGACACAGATAGTAGTCTATCAAAAATAGACAGTGAAATTTTGCTATATTTGTAAATATTTTGGTTCATTTGATTATAAACAACTCATCTATATATATATATATATATATAATTCCCTTTTTGTCTGTAACTTTGTATCTAGTTTTCATTTGGTTCATAGGTTTTAAAATTTTATACTTTTAATCTTAAATTTTAAGTTTATGGAAAAAAAAATATTTCTTGATCTCTAGATTTTAGGTTTAGTTTCTGTTTAGTCTCTAAGATTTTGAATTTAGTTTCTATGTTTCAAAATTATTACATTTTTACTCCTAAGTTTTGAGTTTAGTTTTCATTTGGTCCATACATTTCAAAATGTTACATTTTTACTTTTAAAATTTGAGTTTTGTTTTCTTTTAGTTATTAATTTTCAAGATTAACACTTCTAACTTTGATTTTCATTAAATACTTACTTTCAATTATCAGTATTAATGTCAATTAATTAATTCAAAAATATAAATAATCAAGTAGTTTTCACTAATTATACTTCTTAATTATTATAAATTAATTAACTGAAAGTTAACACCAAATGTCAAAGTAAACATTAGCAAAAATTCAAGGATAAAAACATAAAATATTCAAACTTAGAATCAATGAAAACTAAACTTAAAGTGTAAGAGTAAAAATGTAACATGCTAAAATTAAGAAACCAAATTAAAATCAAACTCAAAATATAGAGGTAAAATATAATGTTTTTTTCTCTAATATAAATCATCAACTATGTAGCTACCTTTTGACATTTATTTCAAAATATAGCAAGGACTTTTATTTTTAACTTGTCTTTTTCATTATTATTAATGGATTGCCAAATTGACCATGGAAAACACTTTTTTATTAATTATTCCAATCAATATTAAGTGTTTATTTATTTATTATTATTTTAATTCTTAAAAAAAAATCAGACCTCTGTCTTGTTAATGATTAAATATCCTAAATGGTTTAATTAATGTATTAATGATTATTGACAAAAGTTAATATTTTAAAAGTGGTTTGGTTTAACTTTGTATAATTTTAAAAACAAGTCGTTCTAACAAAAATTAAAGTGTTTGACAACTACTCAAAATAGTTTTTGAAATACTTTTAAAGTATATTTTAAACAACTTTTTATTAAAAGAGTTTAAATAATAAATAATTTTTTTTAAAAAAATATTTTTTCTCTAATCAATCCAAACATACTCTAAATCTATATTAGAATTTTCGAATTTTTTATTTTCAAATACTTTCATAATCAACACTCATTTTTATAGTATAAATTACGATTAATCACAACATATTTTCTCATTAATCATTTTTTTAAAATATTTTTTCTATAATGTTATAAGTTTTTTTTAAAACAACATGTGAAGTGAAATAATCAAATCTCTAAACTTGAAATTGACGGTACATACTTAATGTTAGACGATTAATTGAGTTATGCTCATTTTAACAATAATTTTATCTGTTAGTAAGTACACAAACCCTTGTAATCTTTTAACAAATGGTAACAATTTCATCTATATTCAATAAAAACTTGACACAAATAGTTTCACTCAATGTTTTACAGGTTAAAATATGATTTAGGTTTCTGTATTTTCAATTGTCAAATTTTAGTTTATGTAATTTCAATAAATCTTAAATTAGTCTCTGCAGTTAGTTTTTTATTATTTTTTTCCCTAAAAAATTTAATCTCTATGAGCCATCTATTTATAAATTGTGAAAATATAGAGACTAAATTAAAACAAAATTCAAAGTATAGGGATAGAAAAAACATTAATTTCTTCGTCGTAAACTACGTAAGAAATCTGAACATACCATCAATCGATATAATGAAATTAAATACAAGTCTCTATGTCTATCACTCACATGATTTGAAGTAGAGAGAGAAGAAGAAGAAAGGTAAGCCAAATTTTAAGAGAGAGAAAGAGATGGGGCCAAGTTTAGAGAGAGAAAAAGAGAAAGGAAACAAAGAAAATATTTGGAAGAAAGTGAGATAATGTAATGTTTGGAGGGAATTGAGTCATTTTCTTGTCTTTCCCTCCAACCATACACACAACCAATGCGAGTGATTAATAAACCCCAAACGTAGCCTTATTCTCTATCATTAATATTCTTTTCCATTTTAATTTACAAATAAAAGAGAGAGAAAAAAATATATATTTTTTTGGTTTTAAATTTTGAGTATAATTTCTGTTTAGTCCCTAAATTTTAAAATGTTACATTTTTACCGAAGTTTTGAGTTTAATTTCTATTTAAGGAAAATTACAAATATAGCAACAGATTCAAAGTATTAACATATATAGCAACATTTTAAAATTTTGCAAATATAACAAAGTTTATCAGTTATAGACTTCTATCGCTGATAGATTTTTATGGTGTAGATGGTTTATTATTGATAATGGAAGTCTAGCTATCAATGATAGATTTTGCTATATTTGCAATTTTTTTAAAATGTTGCTATACACTTGGTTATTATCCCTAAAATTACTACTCGTTGTAATTACTCTTCTATTTAATCCTTAAATTTTAAAATGTCACATAGTTTTACCTTTGAATTTATTTGGTTCTTAAGTTTCATTAATTTGTTTTTTACGTTAACTTTTAATAAATTATTCTAATATAATTATAAAGTGAAATTTTAGTGATGAGGGGAAATTAGTAAAAAGTCTAATTAACTCTAATTTCTTTCATTATTTTAAATTAATTAATTGATATTAACACTACGGACCTAAAGTGAGTATTTAGTGAAAAACCTAAAGTTAAAAGTGTAAATCTTGAGACTTAAGGACCAAATAGAAACAAAACTTAAAAGGAAAAATGTAACATTTTTGAAACTGGAAGAACAAATAGAAATTAAACTTAATTAGAATTCAAGGGTAAAAGTATATAACATTCTGAAAACTTGGACTAAATGAAAACTAGATCCAAATCCATGATCAAAAGGGTATTTTTCTGATCAAGAAAAAAAAATAAAAAAACTTCCAATTTCATCTAGTTGAATTCTAAACTTAGTTAAGTCTTATAATTTTTATGTTATCTATTCAATTTTTCCTAATTCACTTACTAACTTTTTTTAAAAGTATGTGTAAACTCACTAATGTCAATCATATCAAGTTATTCACAAATTTAAGTTTGATTAATACAAAAATTAATTAATCATCGAATAATTTTGTCATAACTCAATCATAAATTTCAAAAAGAAAAATAGACATAATGTTTTTTTCTTTGAAATTCATTCAATTGTATCATACATATGTCTTATAATTCATTCAAAGCATACTATAAGATCTTCTTTTTTTAAAAAAAAAAAAAAAAATCAAACTAGAACTAATCATAAACTAAAAAAAACTACACTTCTTTTTTTTCTTTTTAATAAAACAACACTTCTTCAAGTTGCATGTTTAAAATTAATTTGTATAAGTTTCAAATACACAATTTGATGAAATAAATATTTTAGGGTAAAAATTGATAATTTAGATAAGTTTAGGGGTAAATTTTTTAATTTTTCCTCTTATTTCAATATATATTGCTGTTTTCAAATATAAAAAAAAATGAGTTAAAATATTTACAAATATAGAAAAATTTTACTGTCTCGTCGCTGATATACAGTGAATTTTTTCTATATTATTAAATAGTTTGATATTTTTTTTATATATTAAAATTTAAAATTGAGATATATTTGGATTTTATTTATCATGCGTAGGACTTCCCATGTTCCATACTCTTCCCTTTGTCTCACGTTTCAAGACAAAACGCGGCCTCACGCTCTCCATTTTTTTCCTCCCACTTGTCCTTTTAAACCATATTATATTTTAAAATAGAAAATTATTAAAAACGAAAAAAATATCAAACTATTTATAAATATATAAAATTTTTACTATTTATCAATGATAGACTGTAATAGACTTCTATCACTAACTGATAGAAGTCTTTTATGATTTTTCGCCCAGTGATAAGAGTCTATCGCTGCTATCGCTGGTAGATAGTAAAAAATTTCTATATTTATAAATATTTTGACTAATTTTTCTATATATAAAAACAACTCTTTTTTCCATTTTATAATTTTCAAATTTTTTTCACTTTATTTTATATAAAATCAAGCCCTAAGTTAACCTTTGATTTTAGAACTAATTTCATGTTTTTTATATATAGATTTGAGGAGTTGGTTAATTGCATGAGTAAGTATGTTTACTTATTAATTAAATTGAAATATATTAATTAATTAAAGTGGTTTTTTTAGTTCAAACGCAACATTTAGATTGATAAATTTTGAATATTTGACGTATTGTTTAAGAATATATATCTTAATCAACAAGATAACATAAGAGATTGACCCTTAGTAAAATTGAATTTTTAGCCATTTTCTTTTTATTGATTTTTTCTTTTGTTAAAGAAATAATTTTGATTTTTGAATTTTCATGTGAGTAACAATTTAATCTCTAAACTTTAATAAGTAACAATTTAGTCCATGTACTATTGTAATTATTTAATTTCTATCGTGAAAAATATTAGTAAGATTTAATGAAATTTCTTGTACATATAAGTCAATAAATTGATTAAGGGATCAAATTTGTTTATAAACTAAAGACGTTTAGTCATTATGTAACAAAATGACTCTTCATTTTGATGAAATTTTTCTGTTAGGAATATGATACAGACTACATTGTAACAAATTTTAAAATATAAACTAAATCGTTACTTATTTATTTTTTAAAAAAACGTTAGTTATTAAAGTTGTTATAAATTTAAAAGTATAAGAGACTACATCATTACTCACCCGTTATTTTTTATAAAAGTTTAGAGGCAGGAATGTTATTTATTTATTTACTTTCTTTCTTTTCTTAGGGAGTTTTATTTTTATTTATCATTATCATTATTGTTATTGTTATTTTAGATGGTTCAATTTCGGCTCTACATTTTTATTTTAAAAAAAAACATTATAATTTCTTAAGGACACTCTAGATGATAAATAGCTTACGTGGCACATGAGAGATAACAAAGGCAAAGTTTTGTGGGTCCACAACCTGATAGCAAGATCAATGATTTAGATAATTAATTAAACTTAGTAAATTTTAAAATAATTCATTAGCTAAAATTATCTTTGAGTGGTTTGTAAACAATTATTTTTTAGTTTTAAGTTTAAATCGCAAATATTCTACAATACTTCAATGATGAGAAGTAAAATAAGTAAAGTTGAGCGGTAATTAGAGGTTGAAATATATTCAAATTTTTATACTTCATATTGTACTTTAAAAAGAAAAAAAAATAATAGATAAATTTGTCACGATAAGATTAAAAAAACACGTGTTAGTACAAAAACTATTGTTGTTTTAAAGAATGATTCAAAATGGAATGAGACATTTTCACGTCTCATCGTACCAACAACGGTCAAACTAAAAAAAAGGACCGTTCTAAACAAAAATCTTCTTAAAGGAACTATTTGGAAATTACAAAGAGAAATTTTTTTTTTTGACAAATGACAATAGTATTTTAAAAAGAATATTTATTTAGTAACAACTTTGTTTCTACTATGTCAGTATAAGTATAGTTCAAATAACATAAAGTTCATACTATCGACCTTTAGGTCAGAGGTTTCGATTTTCCTACCCCACATATTGTAAAAAAAAAAATATGTTTGCTTATTTTTATTTTTTTTACAAAGTATGATCGTTATGTAATGATGACCCCTTTTTATACACTTAATATATAGATAATAAATCATGTTCCTTGAATCTTTAATTTTATTTTATTTTCGCCTTTGAACTCAAAAAAAAAATCATCTAGGTCTATGATTTATCTAATATATTTTCTTTATATAATTCAAGTACATTCTCACCAATAACACATTGGTAATATGATAAAAAAAAAAAAAAGAATGCTTGCAAATTACTTATATATTGTTAGAAGGGAAAAAAATAGATATATGCATCCTCTAAAATAAATTTAAGTGTTTTACATCAAATCTTATAATCCTTCAAACCACTTTTGACTCTCAAATATTTTAAAATAAAGTACCCCTTTTAATCATTAAAATAACTCTATAAAATTTTAGCCAAATATTATCAATTTTGATTGAAGAAAAAACTTTAAATCCCCTCTAAACAAGGTATATGTCAAACACAAACTTAGTCATGTTCTTTAAATCATAAGGACAGTTGCAAATATAACAATTAAATTCGAAGTATTCGCATATATAGCAACATTTTTTAAAAAATTGCAAATATAGAAAAGTCTATCAGTGATAGACTTCTAACACTAATAGACCATAAGAGTCTATCAACGATAGAAATCCATCACTGATAAGACTTTACTATATTAGCAATTTTTTAAAAATGTCGCTATACACTTAGTTATTATCCCTAAAATTGTTATTCATTACAATTACCCTAAATCATATTTTCATATTTAAACTTTCAAGTTTATTTTATTTTAGTCTTTAAACTTTCAAAAAATTTATCTTGTCCTTGAACTTTTAAATTGGTTCTATTTTGATCCCAAAACTATTCAAATATTTGTTTTAGTCTCAAAACTTTTAAAAACAGTAATTTTGGTTTTTGATATATGTTACTTTTCTACTTTAAATCTATTCTTCCTCATGCTAAAACACAAAGCTGAAACTACATCATTCATTTGCTAAAATTAAAATAAAAGTAAATACCAAAATAGTTATGTTTTAATAATTTAAGGACTTAATAATCTTAAACATTTTGGAATTAAATGAAGATTTTGAAAATATAATTTAAACACTACTATAAAATAAATAGATGATAATAATAATAAGGAAAATTACTATAAACAGAAAAAATATCAAATTATTTACAAATATAGAAAAATTTCACTGTCCATCAACAAAAGACTGCGATAGAATTCTATCACAACTCATTTTTCTATATTTGAAGCAACCCTAATAATAATAGGAGTAATTGTTTTAAATGACAAAATTGTTAGAAGTATTTTTAAATGTAGCAAAATGTCACTATCTATCAGCGAAAGATATTGATAGAGAGTGTCTATCACCAAAAAATGATAGTAGTTCATCATTGTCTATCACTGATACTTTACTATATTTATAAATAAGTTGGTTCATTTTGCTATATTTGAAAATAGTCCTAATAATAATTAAAAAAAAAATGGATGAGAGGGAAAAAAATGCATGGCAAAGGAGTGGGGATGAGTATGGAAATACCTATAAATTGGGGCCTTCTCTGTGCAGCATTAAATGCCCTTTCCCTAATTCTCTAATGTTCTTTCAACTTATTATATTCCTCTCATATAAAATGTCAAAAACATTCCTTTCATAACCCATTCAACCTCACATACTACCACTATTCCCTTCTCATGCTTATTAAATAGTAGTTTTGTATTTTTTTTCCTTAAAAAAGTATTTGACTTGTAAATATATTTTTTATAATAGTTACACCATGATCATTTTGACTTATTGCTTAGTTGTAAAGGTTTGAACATCTTTTAACCTCTCAAAATTACTCGACCTTAAGTTTATGGCATGTTCGGAAGTAATTTTTGAAATGGTTTTGTCAGATTTAAAATCATAATGAAACATGCTTTTAATCATTTGAAATCGTTCGCTCGAGCATAGTTAAGTGGATGATGTATCAATTAATTACCATCATGAAGAGGTTGATTGTTCAATGTTAACATGTTTAAAAGGTAAAACTAAACAGTAATTTTATTTTAAATGATGGGTATGTTTGATTTTGAAACATGATTTTAATTATTCAAAACTAATTTTGATTAAATTATGAGAATCATGTTTAAAAGTTTAAACTCTAACATCAAATTGATTTTAAATTATTAAAGACGTGTTTAGGTGTGATTTTGAACCCATAATTTTAAGATCATATCCAAATCCATCCTAAAACACGTGTTAAGAGGGGTAGTTTTGAACTTGATAAAAATGGTTTTAATAATTCAAAATCACTTCTAAACACATTACAATTTTGGTTGAGCATTTGAACAACTGCAACTTATGTTAATTTTTATGTTAAAATATCATTTTGGTCCTTATACTTTAAAGTATGTTTAATTTTAGTTCGTGTACTTTTAATTATCCAATTTTAGTTCTTGTACTTTCAATAAATCTTAAATTTAGTCTCCACTCCTAATTTGTTTTTTTATAAAAAAAATTGTTAGTGTTATATGGGTAATTTTAGACCAAAAGTGTATAATTATCCGAAAGAGACAATAAAATAATAAATTGGTCAGGGACTAAGATAAAAGGCTATAAAGTATTTAGATATTTAAGAGAAGCTCAAATAAATGAAAGAAAAATGGGTCGAAGCCTAAATTAAGCTAAGTCGAGGCCGATTAGAGCTCAACCCCAATCATGTCAAGGCAGTTGACTCGGTCGGTCCAAAATACCCTAAACATAATCCTAATAGGATATAAGGGAACTGAACCCTGCAAATAGGGTCCTAGGGTTTTGGAAAAGGCAAGTAAGTCCGTTTCTTCATTAAGTTTTAAGCTTTGAACTTCTTCTAATTTAAGCATTGAAACACATATGGCAATTGTCGTTACACCTGTGTAAAGATAATTCTTTTTTTTTTTAGGCTAGATCTCTTCCCCCAAATAAATAAATTTATCGTTGGTGTCAATTGAAAGTCAGGAGTTGAATCTTGACAAAATTTCAACACCAACAATTATCTATTAACATATTTTACTATAAGTTTTGAAAACATATTCACATAATGTATTGAATGAAAATTATTATTATTATTTAATCAATTTCGTAAAAATTAACTTTCGAAGAACTAAATTTAAGTTTTATTGAGTGTACCTGAACTAAAATTCAACAAATTAAAGACGAAAGGTATATTTTAACCTAATTTTCATATATAGTGGTAGGATATTTTAACCATTAATGTAAGATATTGTGACATTTATGGTTAGACTAGTATCTCTCCTATATTCATAGTTTTATTAAAAATAAAATATCTTTATGATGGTCGCCTCACATGTTAAATTTTGGATATTCATATGTCTATTTTATAATATTTTAATTTCTTTTCCAGCTACCAACAACCATAAATATTCTTAGGAATTCCGAATTATGTCAATTTAATATAATATAATTCATAGATTTTAATAACCTATCTTTCATTATTATATATTAAGCTTGAAAGTACATTTGAACTTGGAATATTAGTAAAAAATTTCATAAATCAACCTTTGATAGTTATAATATATATCAATTTACCTCGGTGATAATTGGCATATACTTCTTATACACTTTTTTTCTTAATGTTAGATGTTCGAAGCTTTATTTTTGCAATTGTTGTACTCAACGGAAAAAAAAAATCGTTGACCTACCATCCCGACAGTTTAAGACATCTACTCTATAAAAAAACACACAAAGAAGTTAGTCAGGTATGTTTGATAACCATTTGTTTTTTAGTTTATTATTTTTCTAAAATTGTGCTTACTTTCTCACATTTTTTCCTATATTTTTCACCTTTGTTAGATAAAAATTTGAATTCTCAATCAAATTTTAAAAATTATAGCCCTGTTTGGTAACCATTTGGTCTTTGAAAATTAAGCTTATGTAAACACCCCTTCTAACTCTAAGTTTATTTGCTTTATTATCTATTTTTTACCGATGTTTTCAAAAATCAAACTAAGTTTCAAAAACTAAAAAAATATAATATTTAAAAATATATTTTTAATTTTAAAATTTGACTATGAATTCAACTCTTTTACTTATGAAAGATGAAAGTCATGGTAAGAAATTGAGAGGATGTAAGCATAATTTTCAAAAACTAAAAATTAAATCAAATGGTTACCAAACAGGATCTATATTTTTTTAGTTTCCAAAATCTTGTTTTTATGATTAAATTAAACAAACATAAATTTCAAAAACATAAAACTAGAAATAAAAGATTGTTATCAAACAAACCTTTGGTTTTCATTCTTTTTTCTTTTTGAAAAATTAAGTTTGTAAACAACATTTTCACCTATTGATTTGTTTTGTTTTGTTATCGACCTTTTGTTTTTTTTTTTTTTTTAGAATTTGGTTAATTAAGAATATAAATGTTTAGTTATCAAACACAAGTATTAAAAATGAGATAGTATCAAACGAGACCTAACTAATTCAAAAACTCTTGAGACGGTACTACAACATGGCTGCCAATTTGCACCATTAAGATTTATATGAGAAAGAGAAAATGCAAAAATATTTCAAATTTATATCTTATAGTAATTATTAATTAAGTGCATCTCAATTTTCAAATTCGCATCGTCTAACCATCATTATGACAACCTAATTAATGAAACAATCTTCCAACTCTCCCTGCCTCAAAACATTATGAAATTAAGAGAAAATATATTTATTACCAAAAAGGTACTTGTTAATTAAACTTTACCAAATACCTATAATTAAATTTACCGTAAAAAAATCCATCAACTTAACCTTTCAAATTATTCATTTGGTGATATAACCATACTCTATATTTAGATAACATGATATTGTGCTCCTGAATGTTATCTCTGCCGACGCAACGTCAAAATGCGTGGACAGAAGCTCTACCCACGATCTTTTGCCCATGCAAAAAAAACGTCGGTAGAGGTTTTACCCACGTTTTTTTGAGGATCTGTCAACGTTTTCTTGTGTGGGTAGAGATAAAAATTATTGTAGTGAAATTTGAAATTCGTATAATTTAGATTATTGTAGGTTTTCGAGTTTCGAGTTTTAGATTTAGGGTTGGGTTTAAAAAGGGGAAATATGGATGTGTGTTCCTTAGCCATCCAAATATTTTTGGTACAATAAAGGGCAGGAGTTTTTAAAATTTATATATATGTTTTAGAGAAGGAAAGGGAAGAGATAGGGTTTTTGTTAGTGAAATGGGGTCTGTGTAGCAGAATATCACTCATTTAAATTTTTGGTGTTTGTCTTTCTTAAGTTTTGTTTGTTTCTTTGTCTTGAAAGGCACGTGAATGTCTCATTTATTAACCCTAGGCCCAGTTTTCCCTGCCTCTCTTTTTCTCTCCTTTATAAGTATTTTCACCATTACATTTCTTCCTTCGGCCTCTTTTTTTTTAACTAATTTCTTTCTTTTTGTCCTTCTTCTTCTCCTTCTCTGCCATGGCTCCTCCTTATCGGGACTCGTTTCCCTCCGATCACAACGATCTCGATCTTCGTTACTCTTCTTCTCATCACCTCTTCTTCCCGATCACCCCTCAACCTTCGTCTTCTTCTTCCTCCTCTCTTTCTTTCCCTCCCCTCGATCATTCCAACTCCAACGATCCCCGCCCGTTCGAGCTCAAAAACGAGGTACGTTTTTTGAAATTCTATCGTCTAGGAGGGTACACTCCACTGTTGTAGTACAACAGTGGAGTGAACACGACCAGATGAAGAATTATTATTAAAAAGTGACTTTAATTTACCATTGATTTTCGAGCAAAAAAAACCTTTAATTTATGTATTTTTTTTAAATAGTCATCTCAAACTCGTCCTTAATATATGATTTAACTTAACCGTTTTTCTATAGGGTGGTGGGATTATGACTTGTAATAATGATCAAAGTATTGGGATTAATCATGAAGATCATGTAGAAAATGGCCTAAGGTTTACAATTTGGAAGCAGATTGATAAGAGAGAAACTTCGAGTTGTTGTGAGAATACTACTACTACTCATAATGATTTGGTGAAGTGGTCTTCTTCCTCCTCCTCCAAGATTAGATTCCTGATAAATAATTCTAATCAAACGGAGACCGTCACTCGAACAACTGATAACGGTCGTAATTTCCAAGATCTTATTCCGGTATCGCCGTCGTCGTCGCCGTCGCCGTCGTCGTTAGATCAAACGAACAAAGGAACAAGTAGTGCGCTACACGACGGTGGCGCCATAATCAGAACCTGTTCCGATTGTAACACCACAAAAACTCCCCTTTGGAGGAGCGGCCCTAGAGGTCCTAAGGTAATAATTCATTAAATTTATTTTAAACACCAATTTTATTTTATCTTATTTTTAATTTTTCCATGAGATTTAGTATTTCTTTTGGTTAGAAAAACACATCAAAATTATGATTTAATTCGATCCCTAGAATTTAAACTTTAGTTCTAAACGATTTACATTTTAACTTTAACTAACAATTTAGGACACTGAATTCGTTAATTCAAGTTATTAATTGGTTACCATCTCAAAGGTGAATGATTCCATTATCCTTTTATAATTAAACTTAAGAAATATGAATTTAATCTATTTATATAAACAGACCGTTTACGAGAGAGTGAAGTGTATAAAAACTTAAAAATTCTAACATTTTAAGTATAACATTCAAAATTCTTTACAAACTACTGAATCGTACTTCCGTTTTCAGAAAAGACAACAAAATTATTATGAAATTCAAATACAAGAGATTAAATCATCATTTTCAAAGAGTTACAAGATTTTTTTTTCGCTCAGGGTTTTTCAGTACAATAAGTGTAGAAAATTTGAATAACATATTTCTTGTTCACTAACACATATTATATATAAAAAAAAAATTGGAGTTATTTTCAAATATAAAAAAATTAGCCAAACTACTTACAAATATAGAAAAAATTTATTGTCTATCAGTAATAGACCGCGATAGAATTATATCATTTGAGTGAAAGACAATAAGAAGAATCTATCGTGGTCTATTGTTTATAGACAGTGAAATTTTTCTATATTTATAAATAGTTTGATATTTTTTCTGTTTATAGTAATTTCCTAAAACAATTTTCATCGGTGTGCAGTCACTCTGCAACGCTTGTGGAATCCGGCAGAGAAAAGCAAGGCGAGCAATGGCGGAAGCGGCAGCGGCAGCAAACGGCACCATTCCATACGGCGGAGGAAAGCCAACCAACAAGGGAGTGCAACACAAGATAATGACGAAGCCGGCGGCGACAATGAAGAGAAAATGCAAAGACGTGGTAGTAGGTGGTGGAGGCGGCAGCGGCGGCAACGGCGGAGGAAGAAAGAATCTTTGTTTTGAAGAGATAAAATTCCGGGGGCGATTAAGCGAGATTTCTTCATCTTACCAACGAGTTTTCCCACAAGATGAAAGAGAAGCTGCCATTTTGCTCATGACTCTATCTTATGGCCTTCTTCATGGTTAAATAATTTTATTATTTTATTATTATTATTATTATTATATATTATTTTTTATTTTATTGCCCTTTTTTTGTGAGTTTAATTTCCTATTTCTAAATGCAAATGCATTTTGGGGATAAAAAGTTTTCAAATGATTAGAATAAAGACCATATTGAGGAAAATAATCTTGTATTATTCGTACTTATTTATTTTCATCTACATATTTATATTTTTAATATATATAGAAGTGTGTATATATATTTTAATTTATCGTATCTCTTCTTTTTTAAGTATAAATGATTAATATAATATATGTTTAAGGTTAAATGTTCGAATTTTTATTGACAACTTGAGCATAGTGATTAAGACGTGCTTATTAAATCGAACTCTGATTTTATATGTTGTTCAACTCTGAAAGAAAAAAAAGTTAATGTTGAATATTTACCTCTATATTGTGAAAATTTAAAAATTTAAATTTTTTTTAATTATAATAAATGTGGAATACGAGGATTTGAGTTTACATTGAACTCAATAACATAAGTATATTTAATTTTGTTTACTACTCCGTTAATTTAGGTATTTTTAAGCAAAAATTGAAAAAATGTGTAATAAGATTTTTATTTTATGAAATTTAATGTGTAAATTACAAAGAGATTTTTTTTTTTTTTTTTTTTTTTTTTTTTTTTAGTGTATGTGGTGATGCTTAGAGATAAGTTTTTCTGACAATCTTTTTATCGTTTCTCAATATTTACCTTTTCAACCTTTTTTTACAGCGGTTCGTGAAATATCTCTTAACCCTTTTTAAGGGTATGTTATAAAAAATTATAATCAATGCCCAAATTATATGTCATGTTTTGTTAATTTGTTACATAAAAGATATATATATATATATATATATATATATATATATATATATATATATATATATATTACAAGTTCTAAAGTTTTTGGTATATTTTTATAAATATTTTAATGTGTGACAAGCTTGTAATAAATTTAAACCAGATGTATTGTATTAAATAAAAAATAAAAAAAATTGAATGCGTTGTACTTATTTTTGTATATTCCATCCAATTGTTCGTTGTACTTATTTTTGTATATTCCATCCAATTGTTCAATCATACAGTTTGACATGTGATATTATTTTTGGAACCTTTTTGTATTTATATATATATATATATATATATATATAATAGGGAAATTTTTTTAAATAGAAAAATAAGAGGAACTATTTACACAAAATAACAAAATTTTTAGATAGTTGTGATAGAGGCTGATAGAAGTCTATTAGGATCTATTAGTGATAGAAATGATAGAAGTCTATCACTGATAGATGCTGATAAAAGTTTATCAATGTCTATCAGTGTTTTTTTGTTATTTTTTTTAAATAGTTTGACATTTTTTTCTATTTGTGAAAATTTTCCTATATAGTAGATTTTTAATATTAAAATTTATTTTAATATCTTTTGAACTTTTCAATACCATGTTTAATAGATTTGTAAAAAAAATTAAAAATATAGAGTAAATTATAAACTTGAAAGCAAGGATCAAACTATTAACATTTAAAATGGTAATTAGTCTATTGAACTATACTTGAATTTGTAAAAAAGATTAAAATACATTAGAGTACACAAAATTGAAAGTTAATGATGCATTTGATATTATATCAATACTATTTAAAGTCAATGACTTAATAATTATTTTATTTAAATACTTTCATAATAGTTCAGCTGGTTAAGATATATCATCGACATAAGAGTGTTAGATGTTTGAATTTTACCGCACACATATTGTTGAACTAAAGAACAGAGGAAAAAAAAAGGAAAATGTTATAATTAAAACAAGGGAAAAAATCAATATTTTACCTCTAACCTTACACGTAGCAATTTTACCATGAACTTTCAACTTCATCAAATTGGACCTTTGACACCGAGTTAAATGTTGCAATTTCTACCTTCCATTCAATTTTCATTAATTTTTTTTCAAAAAAGAAAACAATGCAAAATTATTCATGAACTCGTTAATTTTAATAATTTAATACGTTTTACACAAATTTAAGTTTGATCAACACATAAATTTAAAAAATATTGATTAAGTTTATCGAAACTTCTAGATTTTAACAAAAACCTAGGGTTTGTTTGGTAGGGAATCTGAAAACAGAAATTTAAAAATAAGGGATTCAATTAAAATAGGGTTGTATTTCATATTTTTTATTCTAATTTAAATAATTTTTTAAAATGTGATTGATATTATATTTATAAATCATAAACCTGTATTTATCCACAAAATATTAATTCACAATAAACTATTATTAATTCATTTATGAACATCTTTTATGTTAAATTTTTTTTGTATGACTATTATTTTATAATATTATATAATTTATAATACATTACATAATATGTATTTTACTTTTCAAAAAATGAATTGAGTTTATAACATGACATATTGTAATTCTAAGTATTTGTATTTGTATTTATATTTAATATATAATTCTGCACTTTAAAATTCGAAACTCAAAATATGGATACAATGAAAAATATAAAAATGTTATTTTTCAGAATTTACATTTTTTGGATCACATAATCCAAAAACAGTTTTTAGAAACAGAATTTGGTTTGTCTGCCAAACACATATCTATTGAATTTAATGAATCTGAAAACATAAAAAAAAATCTAAATTCTCTACCAAATACGTCATTTAAACCTATATTAACTTTGTAATATATTTTAGGTTTTATAATTTATTGAAAGCACATAAGAATCACTTTTTTTTAATGAATTTTCAAACTAAAATTCATCATAGAGTAAAACCTGCAACATCTTTTAATTTCAAATTTAAGGGTTAATACTAAAATATATATAGGAGAAATTATCTTTGTAATTAGTTCCTGAGTTTTGAAGAATATGTGTGTTTGGTCTCTAAATTTTTAAAAGGTATATAGTCTTTAAATTTTTATTTATGCATTTTTTGTTCCTAAATTTTTAAAATATATCTTTTTAGTGCTTGAGTTTTCAAAATATACATTTTTAGTCCTTAAATTTTTTTTGAAGTAATTTTTTAATTAATTTAGATAATTATATGACATTTTAAATTAAAAGAAATAATTAAAGAAAATGTTCTCTTCTCTCTAAAATTATTCTTCTAATTTAAAATGTCATATTATTATTTAAAATAATAAAAAAAATACTTTATGAACCTTTTAAATATATTCTTAAAAACTTGTCAACTAAAAGATATATTCTGAAAACTTAGAGACCATATGCAACTATTCATAAAAATTCGATGAAGATATATTTTGAAAACTCAAAGAACAAAGAGACATATTCTTCAAAACTCAAGACTAAAAATGTAGGTCCCGTTTGGTAACCATTTCATTTTTTGTTTTTGGTTTTTGAAAATTAAACCTATAAACACCTCTTCTACCTCTAAATCTCTTGTTTGGGTATTTACTTTTTTCACTCATGTTTCAAAAACCAAATCAAAATTGGAAAACTAAAAAAAGTCGTAATTTTTGTTTTTGGGATTTGGCTAAGAATGCAACTCTTTTACTTAAGATTGATACAAATCATAATAAGAAAATGAAAAGAAATAGACTTACTTTTTAAAAAAACCAAAAACAAAAAACGAAATAGTTACCAAATGAGACCGTAGTTTTTTTCCCTCTTAATATATATATTTGTTTTAGTTCAAAAACAATTATTGAAGAAAAGATTGGTCAGTAAACTTAAAGGCAATACACGATGGTGATTGGTGATGACACAAAACTGGAAAAATCAGCTTTTTTTTTTTTTTTTTTTTTTTTTTCTGTTATGAAAAAACACCTAGAGATAGCATTGCCCTCTCCTCTCTATTCCTTACCTTTTTTAAATGGTCCTATCATGCCTCAACACCTCCTATCCTCTTCTTGTGATAATTGCATAAATAACTCAAGATATTTGGTGAAATAAGATTTGACGTACTTTTTCAATTTTTAATTTTTTTTTACCTTTTTTTTACTTATTTCACATTCGCATGAAATGACCGAAATGGACAACGCGAATAGATTGAGCCTCTCACTCTTACTATCTTACTTCTCATCGTCTCGCTTTCTTGCTTTGTCGCTCCTCTCTCAATCTCCTCTTTCACGACTCTCTCATTCTCCTCTCTCTCTCTCTCACAGAGATCTCTGATGCCACTTTCCAGCGAAAAATCACATATCCGACTGGTGGAAAAAGCGAGTGACCTCCCTATGCAAACAAACCCACGTTGTGGCGAAAGCCCACAAATCAGACCCTCAACAACCTCTCAATTATATGGCTTTAAAAGCTTCAATTTATTGATTAAGTTTAAACCTCATATGTTTGAATGCCTTTAATTAGAATCTATATTCGTATTTATGTTTTTTTTACGTTATTTATGATTTTGGCTATAGGGTTTAGAGGAGTGCGTTATAGAAACTTTTTTAATTCTACTGGTGCCTCTAACTCTATAATATGATATTTTTGTCTGTAATAATAAATTGTTCTCTCCCTTTTCTTCTGAACGTATAGCTAACACACTATTAGTAAACCCTGTAAATTTCTGTGGGTCAATTCTCTACCGTTTACGTTTTCTGTTTATTTTTTATTGTCGGTTTCTTAACCTCATAAATCTTGTCTTTATTTTTCTTATATTGACACACTTTTTCCATGACAATAATTTTCTATTTAGCTAACTGTGAAAGTTTATTATTGAGTAAAAAGAAAAAGAAAAAAAAAGTAGAATTTTCAAGTGATAAAACACAATTTAAGAATAGTTCTTGAAGTTTAATTAAGCAAGTTATAAGATCAAATTGTGACTTTAATCACATATGGGAATTTTAGTGGATTTTCTTTTTTGAAATAATTTTTTTCTTTTTTTTACAATATATTTGAGGTGGTGGATCGAACTTTAGACTTTAAAATTATTTATACAAATTCACGTCAGTTGAGTTATGTTCTTTTACTGACAAATTTTAATTGAAATGAAGTGCTGACTATATACACTAAATGAATGGTTTTAAAATCACTTGAAATTATCTTTAAATCATTTAAATCTAATCTAGAATTTAACCTAATGAAAGTTGGGACTACAAATTTTTCTTTAAAAAATATTTTTTTCTTTTTTTAATTTCCCATCTCTAATTTCCCATATGCAATTTTACCGCATATAAAAAAAAAAAAAATCAAAGAAGGGAAAACATATAATTTTTATTTTTTTTTTTGGTTAAAATATCATTTTAGTTCTATACTTTGGAGTTTGTTCAACTTTAGTTTCTATACTTTTAAATGTCTAATTTTGACCCTTGTACTTTTAATAAATCTTAAATTGAGTTTCTACTACTGGTTTATTATGAATTTTTCATTACTTTTTATTTATTTTTTATTAGTTTTCACTATAAATTTTGAAAATATATTCACATATTGTATTTCTTTGCATGAAAATTATTATGATTATTTAATCAATTTCGATAAAAATTAACTTTGAGGGACTAAATTTAAGATTTAGTGAAAAATAGGAACTAAAATTTAACATTTGAAAACACAAAGACTAAAATTGAACAAATTTTAAAGTACAGGAACCAAAATGATATTTTAACCTAAATTTTAATTTGAGAAAAAAAAAGGGTAACTTATTTATTTAAATGTTGGAAAAAGGTATTTTTGTACTTGATATATTTTGAAAAATGATTCACTTGGTCTTGTCAAATAGAGTAAACATAAGTCTTTGAAAATTTTAAAATAATTGCGAGTGGTCCCTTTGTGGAAGACAAAAAAATGGCACAACAAAAAAGGAAAATAATATATGATATTTCATATCATATGTATGATGGTTAATTTATCTATGCAAAGGGAGAGATGCCTTTTTAGAACTATATGAAATTTTGAATTTAAAACACAAATAAAGGAAGATCATATTTGTTTTTGTTTTTCTTCCAAAAATAATTAACGATAATAATATAATTTGTTGAAAGTAAGGTCCAAGTTCAAAGGTGTACTAAAATCTGAATAGGGGTTTGCACGTCTCAAAAGAAAAAGCTAAACCTTCAAGTTTTGGATTGACTAGTTGAGTTCGTGGAGTTTTACTAAAGGAGCTTATGACCGAGTCGAGCTCACCATTGGCACTCTACAATCTTGAGGGTCACGCCTACTATGACACCACTAACATTGCACATGATCACCTGAGTAAAAGTCAAAGAATGAGCCTTATAAATAACTTCCATACCATCAACCTCAAGGAGGTAATTAAAGTAATTCTCCCTATACTTAGCTGAGCTAAATACTACATGTACTAACTTAGGCACCAGAGTGTACTCGACAAGATATCACACTAGTGCGAGTATTTTTGCAGGTTAGCTCTAGCTACAATAACGTGTCCATACTAAAGGAGTGGCTGGAGGAGCGAGGAGATCTCAAGGCGAGATACCCATGCCAACGTTTGTTGAGATTGATAAAAACAAGTTCCATTTTAGGGTTTGTTTAGGATTGTTACATTAAAAACAATGATGAGACATCGAGATAATTTTTGTCTACGATGTTTGGTAAATTTCATTATTTATTAATATATCTAAAAACTACCCTTCAATTTACTATGAAATTTGAAATTTATTGCCTATACAATTGATAAGGTATACATTTTTTTTCCATGGTATAATCATAGGAATTTTAAAATTAAGAGGTCAAGTAATTTAATGCTAAGTGACATTCTGAAAGACTTTTTTTTTTTTTAAATCTTAATGTCGCTAGACCCATATCATCTAGATTTTATGTACCCGATAGTACTTAAATAACATGTTTAATGTGTCAAAACATAAATTGTCAATGCAATAAATGATCAAATTAATTGAAAATTTTTAAAGATTAGGAAGAAATTTTAAAATGATGCCAAATTGCAAGTTTAGTTCTTGAATTTTCAAGTTTATATCTAATAACTTCATGAACTACATAGAAAACCTTAAAATAGTAGACTTAAATTTCATAAATATATATATATATTTTTTTTTTTCAGGAAGGACCTGATTGACTTGTTTTTTACACTAATATTAGGATTCATTTGCTAACAAGGATAGTTGTTGTTTTTTACACTAATATTATAATTTCAAGATTTATTTCTAAATTTTGTTTTCAATTTTCAAATATATATATATGAGTTTATTTTTTTCTAAGTAATATGATGATGTTAATGAACTGTATTTTATTTTTCATAGTTATGCTTTAATTTATCACGTGTTAACATTATTATTATAATTAATAAAGATGAAAATTATATAATATTGGTTGTATATTTGCAAAATAACTAAATAAATATTTGTATACATGACAAAGTATCTATGATAGTAAAACCAAATCACATGTATATAAACCTCATATATACTATGTATTATAGCCCACATGACTTTCATGTGCGAGTTATTGATGGTTGTTAAATTGAGGATGTCATCTATCTTAGTTTATGACCTAACTTATCGTGTTAGTGCTATTATTATATAATATGAGGTATATAATTTCAAAATAACTAAATATACAGTTATATATATGACAAAGTATGTGTAATATATATCTCAATAGAAATTAGATTAGAATTAAAATATGAAGTATATATTATATAATAACCTTAAAACTGTACTTGTTCTAAATACATTTAAAATAAACCTCGAATATATTTGAAATAAACCTTCTATATATACATAAAAAAAAAAAGAAATACAAAAGAAAATGAAGATTTGTAACCATAATTTTGCATTAAATGCAATACACCAAAATTGGGAATTCTGAATAGTCAAAATCCGAATTATGTAAAAAAAATGGACAAATTTGTAATGATTGGAAATAAAATATCCTTTAGAAACAAAGACTCCTAAAATCAAGGAAATTATATTATGACAAATCTTGCATTAATTGAATATAGATCGAATTTAATAAATGTCATTTTACAAAGTCAAAAATCATATTCTATTTTCAAAAAATAAAATGAAAAGATTAATTTTATCTAAAATTATAAATCTCTTGATGAAACAATTCGGATTTTCAGCACATTTATGAAATATATGATGTAAAGAGGATTTTTCGTGTAAAAATCTCCTTTAAAAGAGGAATTATAATACATCTCTTAACCTTTAATTTTATATTTAATAAGTGTTTGACGGCCTATTCAAACTTTTTAACACGGAGATGCTAACATACAAATTGAAAAATTATAGCAGAAATGACAGGAGTTGTGTAGCAAAGATCTAAGGACAAAAAAATGTATGTTTTTTTTTAAAAATGAAAATAAAATTAATTGATGACTATTTACCCTAGCGACTTCATGCAGATTACGTATTGTTGTGACATGGTCGTCGTGATCCTTCTGTACAAGGAGATGTAGTAGATAGGTCAGCTGTATCAGATGACTATTTACCCTGGAATGACTAAATTATGAGAAGATATGTCACACATGACGGCGCTTATTATTATTGCATGATAAGAAGATACAAAGACTTAATGTTACTGACACTGATAGAAGATGTGTTCGTCGTAGACGGCCACGAAAACATGTCGAGGATATTCCAAAACAACACGTCGACCAAGAACCTTACATAGTTAATGATCTGATTTCAACTTCTTTTGTACACTCACTAGGAGTTCAAGCAGACATCATATCGAGTTTTAGTCATCAACGAGAGTATTATACATACGACGAATTCCTCTCTGTTGTCACCCAACAAGATAGTGATGATGTAATTCATCATCAACAATACTTTGAAGTGTCTGTACCTTGTTGTAGGCAGCGTGAGAGAAGACTTCATCATCAACAATACTTTGAAGTGTCTGTACCTTGTTGTAGGCAGCGTGAGAGAAGACGACTGCCATGTAGTACATGAGTTTATGTTGACCTGTAATTGATACTTTTTAACTTTATTTGTATTTTTATTTAATTATAATTTTATTCATCATTTTTCATATTATGTGTCAAATTACATGTTTTATAAACATAAAAGAAAAAGTAAACTACATTTCTTATGTAACATTAAAAAAAAAAAAATCAAACTCCCCTCTTATACATGTTTGTATGGCTGGGATTAAAACCCAAAACGCAGCGGAAACGTATCAGAACTGTATCTCAAAATTAATTTTAATAATTTTGAAATACTTTTACATTGGCAAAAAAGACTTAAATTAATCTAGGTTAAGCAAAAAATTAGAGAATAAAAACTCTTACGTGTTGTGTCACCACCACTTGGAGACCTTCCTATTCTCTGAATCTTGAGGGAAGGTTTGTGGAACCTTTTTGGCACAGGAAAAAAAATGCAGAACTCTTCTGGATTTTTTTTAGAGAACGCTGAGAATTTTGTTTTTTTTTTGTTGAGAGAATGGTTCACACCCAACAAAATTCTGTTTTTGCACTATATAAAGAAGCGAGAGAAAAATGGGAAACGTGGTGTTATCCTACGTCTTAAGTAACTCCCCTACGTGGGAGTTACAACAAACTTAATTAATTAAAATTAAATTAATTAACTAAATCAATAATTAATTAAATTAATAATTAATAATTAATTAAATCTAATTTAATTAATCAATTCATTTAAATCATATTTAAATGAACATCTCTCACATAACCTATAGTTTTAATTCAATTAATTTAATTAAATCAAATTTAATTAAATTAGATTAAATTAAATAACTAATTAATTCTCCAATTAATTAATTACCAAATTAAATATCAAATATTTAATTTTAACTTGCATTTGAATCAAATTCAAATACATTTCTCTCATAACCTATAGTTTTAATGTACATCTAATGCGCATTAATTTTAACCTATAGTTTTAATAAAATAATATTTGAACAATTTTAAATATTTAATTCTCTTACAAATTAACTTTGAATCATATCCAAAATTATATTTATACTATAAAGTTTAATTTGTAAAATAAACTTTATATTATAATGTATCATTATACATTATACTTTTCCCTTAGAAAATTTGAACTATTCAAATTTCAACCAATAATAACCTCAATATTCTTTACGAGCTAGGAAGGGGACCTAATGGACCTACAGATCAGAAGCTCCAACGATATGAGATTAACGGGCTAAACTCATTAACCACATTAATCAATATTCGTTAACTGTGGGTACACTCCACTAAAGACCCACATTTGCACTCTTCTCACTGTAGATATATTTCTGTGTCCACGGATATAGACCAATGACAGCAAGTTAGTCCTTCACAAGTGTTCGTAATACCAGCTGGGTCAAATTACCGTTATATCCCTGGGTTACTTCTAAATCCTTAAGTACCAGTGCTCCTCTAATGAACAACCTGTTTATGGTCCAACCATCAAACAGAAACTCCTCTCGGGCCAGTGAGAGGGTAGGCCCCTATGTTCAAGTCCCGGAGACACCACTTAAGGGAACACTTATCTACTTACCCTACAGTCGAGAAGGAGTGAATTCCATCTTGTATAATTATGTTCCCAGCTCCTCACTCAGTCTTGTCCCCAAAATGGTAGGCATATCGAGTCGACAAACGGGCCACTCTCACCCATACAAATCAAAGGACAATCCCTCGTGAACAGGAGTTCACAATATACTCAAGATTAAGACTAAGTTGCCTAGGTCAACCTATTGAAATAGAAACCTAACCAGTCAACGGAGTTACATCTAGTGATTACTATTTCGTGGTCCAGTCTTATGCAAACTCATTGCATAGGATACCCCCACTCGCATGTCTCCTACATGAACGCGTTGGATCATTGCGTTTGTATCAAATACAAAGTGGGTCGTATCCATAGTGTTACCAGGATAAGATACCCAACCCTATCTTTATACTATAGACCCTTTAGGTTGTAACTTGAACATTGATCTCTATATGTCTCTACATATTGTTCAAGACTCATAAAACAACCTAGGATGTTAGTTTATTGGATTTTAGGGTTATTAAAACAAGATAAAATAATCAATAACATTTATTGAATAATAATGAATAATCATTTATTAATGACGGTCAAAATACAACATTTACTATCTACGAGTTTTAGGGCATCAAACCCAACAAGATGAGGTGGAGTATGAAATTGTGTACCCGATACACGATTTTCTTATACCCAAAATTATCAATAGTTTTCCCTTCAATCATAAATAACAAATTTGTTTTTCTCACAACATTATTACTTTAGAAGAAAAAAAAATCACTATCCTACTTTGTCCTTTTTTTTTTTGAAAAACTATCCCCCGTGTTTTTTCATAAGGGCCTGTTTGAGAGTCTAGAATGTAATCAGGATTATTGGAAATCAGAGTAGTGTTGGAATGCGTGACATATTACCGGCATAATAGAAATGAGATCGTGAAAAGTGAAAACAGTGAGAAAGAGGGTCTAGTTAAAAACCTATCGAAATGAAATGAGTTTAATATTACAACTCAGGCCCAAAACACTCAATGTAAACATAAATTTTGGATTAAATTACAACCAAAACCTATTCTATTAGGGCACAAATAGCCCTAAACTAGTCACATTTTGGGACAATTTGACCGAAGGACCAAAGGACCAAAGGACATTGCTTGGCGCATACACAAGAACACACGCAAAAGACCGAGTCAGCGCTCAGGCAACGCCATTGCCAAGCATATTCAGGTTCCACCACTTTCAATGACGGACCCACGAGCGCCACTCCCATCTTCATCTTCACCGCCGTCCTTACCTCCCAATGATTTACTACCCAAACGCTTCAAGGTCATCTGGCGCGTTCTATTGATCTCCAATTTCGCCCTTTCAGGTTCACCCTACTATCTCCTCCTCCTCCCGCATTTTCCTTTTTCCTCGCATTCTGTGATGGGGTATTTTTCTTTAATCCGAATTTCGATCCTTAACTTCCCAGATCCTGAAATGATTATTGAAAATAAAAAAAAATGGAGCTTGTGATGAAAACAATCTGTATGTTCAATTTTTTAGTTATTGCAGACCAGGTGTTTGATGTAATGACTGGGATGATTTTCTTTGTTTAGTTGTAAAATATGTTGCTAGTTGCTGCTACTGTTGTGATTGGTTTGTGGAATCTCGTTTATTTTGCCTAGATGCTTCTTGTTTGTGGAATCTCCTTGTTTGTTGTTAATGGCATTAGTTCATACTTCCAATTCCAGCCACGTTAGGTAAAGCCAGAGAGATAGAGGATTAGGAATGTACAAAAGTTGATATTTATAGAGGGAAATGTGTGAGAACACGCAGCACTATTGAACTGGATATGCCCTGATCTTTATTTTCCAATTCAAAAGCTGAGATTGCTGAGAAAATGTGTATATTTTCGTTGAATGAGTACTCTCATGATGCGATATACTATAGCCACTACAGTATTGTTGCATATGCATAGAAGTTGGCTTGTAAAGATTGGTATTTGTTCTTCCTTAGTTCCTCCAGCTCTGATCTTACCTTTTATATGCTCCACTGTTATTATTGAACTTCACTAGTTACAGTATGACTCTAAGCAACGCGAAAGGTTTCTTTGAAGATGTGGCATGAATCACATTTTACAAGGGAGGGACATTCATTAGGTTACACGTGTTGTAGGCTTGAAAAATTAACGCTATGTTTGATAGTCATTGGAGCCCCATTGGCTAACTATTTAGTTTTAGGTTTTTAAAAATCAAGCCTATTTTCTTTCAATTTCTTATAATGGTTTTCATCTTTCTTTAAGTAAAAGAGTTGAATTCTTAGCTAAATTCCAAAAACAAAAACACGGTTTTAAAAACTACATTTTTTAGTTTTAAAAAATTGACTTAGTTTTTGAAAACATTGGTAAAAAGTAGATAACAAAGCAATAACTTTAGCGATGGAAGGGTGTTTATAGGCTTAATTTTCAAAAACTAAAAATAAAAAACCTTGATTTTTAGTTTTTGAAAATTAAGTTTATAAACACTACTTCCACCTATAAGTTTATTTCTCCATTCATGGAAGGTTTGGTTTAGTTGATAATTGGTCCCTTGATGAGGAGGCAATAACCAAGATCAGCTATTCAATTTTCCTTTCATGAAGAACCAAGAAAGTTTAGAGTCTTAAATCTGAATTCTGGCTATACTCTTCTGTCCTGTGCTTCTCTTTGAAGTGATCATAGTTCTCTTCTTTTATTCATTATATTGTGCTAGAAACTATAATTTCAGTAGGAGAGACGTTTACTGCAGCCACCGGTTGCGTGGCCGAGTTTACTTTACTAACTTCAGACATTATGTGGAATTTAGATCTATATGTCAACAGTTAAGACATCTACTCCTTCCTACCGGATCATAAATTTAAATCCCTCCTTTCGCCCACATTTTTTGTACTAAATAAACTTCAAACATTTTCTTGCGACTGATGTGTATTTAATGCATTTCAGCCTACATGTTTGCAAGTGCAAGGAAGAAACATTTTGATCAACTGGAAAGTGATCAAGTAGAAAAACAAAGTGATAGTGAAGTTATTACAGAAATCCCCTCAACGCTAATGGTAGATACGACTGGCATAGTTACTGAGAACATGTTGGAAGATCAGCAGCAAGAACCAAACCAGTGGATGGTTCATGGTTGGAGAGAAAAGTTAGGTTTTAGTAAAAAAGTGAATTGATGGTGAGATGCTGATTGTTTTAACAGTTCATTCTCTCAAAACTGATTAGAGACTGATTAGAGTTCATTCAGGTAAATATGTTCAGTTGCTGTAAAATTTTCTTTTAAGACTATTTTGTAGGAGAATGATATGTTCTTGTAGATTTGTTTGCTTGTAACATAATTGAAAGAATGTCAGCTCATTTTATAACTATTTTGTTTTTCGTAAGCTTTCTTTTAAGAAATAACTTTTTTCCCTTCAACATGGGCATAGTTCAACTGGCATGATTTCATATTATCAACCTCGAAGTTTGAGATTCAATCCCTCAACCCACATATTGTGAGAAAAAAAAACTCTTTTCTGGGCCCCGTTTGATTTTTTTTTTTTTTTAAGTTTATTCTGGTTTTCTTTCCATTTTTTTACTATAGTTTTCATTTTTCTTAAAGAAACATTTGGACTTTTAGTAAAAAAATTCAAAAACAAAAGCAAACTCTTGAAAATTATTTTATTTAGTTTTCAAAACTTAGCTTGGTTTTTTAAAACATTGGTAGAAAGAAAATAACTAACCAAATATATATATATATATATATAAAACTTGGGTGCTCCCTTGGATGCACCTTTGCATCGCAAGTATTGTCTAATGAAATGTTGCCATGTGACTTTTTTGTTTTTTGAAAAGATAATATTTTTTTCTAATTCTATTTTTGTGTGGTTAATAAGTGAGGAATATAAGGGTTAGTAGCAGTCTAAGCTGCACCTAATCATTACCCTATATATATATATATATATATAGTATTTATAAGCTTAATTTTCAAAAATTAAAAACTATAACTAAATAGTTATCTAACGAAGGCTTAAGGTCTCATTTGATTATGATTTCATTTTTAATTTCTTGATTTTAAAATTTATGTGTGTTTCCTTCTAATTTTTCAATTATGGTTTTCACTTTTGTTAAAGAAACATTTGAGTTTTTAGTCCATTTCTAAGAATAAAAACAAGTTTTTAAAGTTGCATTTTTTAGTCTTTCAAAATCTGGCCTGGTTTTGTAAAACATTAGTTTAAAGTAGATAATGTTATAAAACAAAATAATAAAGAATAAAGTAGGGAGAAGAGAAAATAAAGAGTGAATGTATGATCTATTCAATTGTGTATCTTAAAGGTGTCAATGGCGACTAGGATATTTGAAAATAATATTTATAACAGATAACAAAATATAGAAATTTATGCGTGGAAGAAGCTTAATAATGTAGAAATTTATGCGTGGAAGAAGCTTAATAATGTAGAAATTTATGCGTGGAAGAAGCTTAACTTCAAAATAAAAAACTAAAATATGGGTGAAAGTGATGCTCCACATGTTTATCTTGTCAATTTTTTTTAATTCACCTATTAATTTTGATAAAAGTAAAATAATATACATAAAACTCTCTAAAAACTCCAACTTTAAACCAAGCAAGTTTTATATAAATAAAGTTATAATTTACAAAATTGACAATCGAATAATTCTATCAAACTTCACATTTTGTATCAAACATAGTTTTTATAATTTAGATATTCCAACTTTCTCATTTGTTTAAAAAATATATTTATTCCTTTAAAAGTTGCATATAAACATTTTAAAATTAAGAGAAGTCCTTTAAAATTTTAAAAGAAAATTAAAATTCGAAGTGATTTTAAAATGACTAAAATCACTTTTGTCATTTTTAAAATTAGCGTGAAGTATGTTTTTAATCCTTCAAAACTAATTTTGATGATTGAAAATTATATTTAAAAATATAAAATTGAAAACTAAATTAATTTTGAGTGATTTAAAAGTATGTTTTTAGTGATTTTAAAAATAACAAAAGTAATTTTAACGATTTTAAAATAACACCCTAATTTGTATCCTCATTTTCTTATTATTGTTATTAAAAAAAAAATCGCACTCCAAAGTTATAAAATCCCGAACTTTCCGCGCCGAAAAACCGACAACTGACTTAACCTACCCGAACCGAACCGGGTCGGTTTGTTTGATCGATTCGGCGGCCCAAAGGATCGAATCGACATAAACCCTAAATCGAGCCGAACCGATTCACACCCTTTTTAAGGACGCCTGAGCAAAAACCCTTAGTAGTTGGACGCTGCGCGACTGAGTTTCTTCTCTACACAAGCTTCCTCTTCGGCGAGATCAACGTCACTGCGTAAAAATGGTTCGTAGCATCAAAAACCGTAAGAAAGCTAAGAGAAAAAGCAAGGTTCAGTTTCTTCTAAAACCCTAATTCAAATTCTTCAGTGAAATCGGGAGTTTTCCTAATCTCCTTTTTTTTCTTTTCCTTTTTTTGCAGGGCTCCAGGAATGGGGTTGGAGCTTCTTCTTCTTCGATACCCTCAATGCCAGCAAAGGTCTGGCAACCAGGGGTGGACAAGTTGGAAGAAGGAGAAGAGCTTCAGTGTGACCCTTCTGCGTATAACTCTCTCCATGCCTTCCGCACCACTTGGCCCTGTTTGAGGTATTGTGAACTTTTGCTTATTGTTTTTTAATTTTCAAGTTCCAAGATGATGCTTCAATTTTAAGTTTATCTCTTAATTTATTTGGAAACGTGGATTTTGGGTGAATTTCGAACGGACGTACTGGTGGAAAATCAAAGGGGCAGCTTAGATTGTCATCCGTTTATTTCTGTTTCCTAATTGTTGATTATTAGGATTTTCAGCTGGCTGTGATGGCCGAGTTATTGATGATTGAATTTAATATTTATTATTGCGAAGCATAGTGTAACATTGAAAAGCCTGGTCTCTTAGGGATGGTTCAAACATTATTTCTATTGAATATTAATGAATTTCATAACTTTCCCATTTAGTTTATGTATATTTTTGGCTGTTCTTATTTAAATTTACAGTTTGAATTGGTTATACGTTTGTAGCTTTGATATTGTTCGCGACACATTAGGCTTGGTGAGGACAGAGTTTCCACACACTGTATATTTGATCGCAGGAACTCAGGTGAGTTTGATTAGTCGAAAGCCTTTTATTATGTCTGAGTTTTGAATTTCTTTTCCTGGAATAGGACAAAAAGTTTCCTTCTTGTTGGAAGTATGGGATTCTGAGGATGAACTCATTTTAATTGGGAAGTGTATATATACATTTGGTGATCTTTTTAGAGAATAAAAAGTTAAGCTAAATATTTTTCCAGTTAATTATTTTCTTGATATCATCCTTTTGGAGGAATGAAATCAGATTTCTCCACATTAGGAAAAAGGGACTTATGGTTCTATTATTAAATTTTCATGTTTTTATTGCATTTACCACTTTCTCGTTTTCAATTTAAGGCATTATTTCAAGATATTATGGTCTTTGTTTTGCAGGCAGAGAAACCGTCATGGAATTCCATTGGAATATTTAAGATTTCTAATGTTTCTGGAAAGAGACGTGAACTATTGCCCAGTAAACCTGTGACGGATGACACTGACATGGACAGTGATAGCAGTGACAGCGATGAAGATGGTGAAGATGAGGAGGATGGTGGACCTAAGGCACCAGTTTTGCAGGTATTATGATGTTAAATTAATGTTTTTTTTCATTGCTTCCAGTTTAATGTATCTTACCTTGATTCTAATATGTTTGTATTTATACTCTTTTTATCAATAGCTGCGCAAGGTAGCTCATGAAGGAGGCATAAATCGTATACGTGCCATGCAACAAAATCCTCACATATGTGCATCTTGGGCTGATGGTGGCCATGTTCAGGTTAGACTTAATTTATACTCTCTAATTCTCGAGATTGTCCTTGTGTCTTGAGATACTTCAAGTCTTCAAGGACGATTACATGTACCCTTGAGTTTGTCGTTATTTTTGCGGGGAAGGGTCAAGTCTATTTCATTTTATTTTATGCAAAATTTCCCATGTTTCTGGACTGAACAAAAAGTTTATATTCATTTTTTATTATTATCTGTAAGGTTAAAAATAGGCATTTCAGCTTCTTAGCCTTTATATAGTTTTATAGTGTGTATGTTTTTTATTATGCAGATTTGGGACTTCAGCTCTCATCTCAATACTTTAGCAGGATCAGAAGCTAAAGTTAGCCAGGGAGAATCTTCAGTTTTTAATCAGGCTCCATTAATTTTGTTCAAGCATAAGGATGAAGGTTATGCTTTAGACTGGAGTCCACTTGTTCCTGGAAGGCTTCTGTCTGGTATGCATTGACTATCTTTACCATTGAGACTAGTAAACTCGATGACTTTCTGTAGCCATTTTGTACTGATACTTTTTGTCATTTTTGTAAGGGGACTGTAAAAATTTTATTCATTTGTGGGAGCCTTCATCTGGCACTTCATGGAATGTTGATGCTGCTCCATTTGTTGGACATTCTGCAAGCGTTGAAGATCTGCAGGTATACTTCAATTCTAAATGATCACATTTCCTTTCCTCCAAAAAAAAAAAAAAGGGATCACATTTCCTTCAAACAAAAAATTCTGACAACTCCTTTTGAATTTGAATTTGTGCAGTGGAGTCCTACAGAACCTCATGTATTTGCTTCCTGTTCTGTGGATGGGAATATCGCAATATGGGACGTCCGTTCAGGGAAGTCTCCTGCAGCCTCTTTTAAGGCACACAATGCGGATGTGAATGTTATTTCATGGAACAGGTAGAGTTAACAGTTTAATATCTTCTCTATCTTTGTGTCATTTTTTTCTTTATAATATGGCTCATGCAATTATATTATGTCATTAGACTTGCAAGCTGCATGTTGGCATCTGGATGTGATGATGGAACATTTTCTATTCGCGATCTCCGATTGCTGAAGGTAAGTTTGTTAGATTCGAAGAAAGCTTAAAGCCTTAAATACAAGAACACCTTACAAGCATATATTCCCTTTTGTAGTAGTAGTCATTTTCTTCCTTCTGTAATTGGCAGGACGGAGATTCTGTAGTAGCGCATTTTGAATACCACAAACACCCCATCACGTCGATAGAATGGAGTCCACATGAAGCCTCAACACTGGCAGTTTCATCAGCCGACAACCAGTTGACGTAAGTCGCAGTGTTAAACTATTTAGCATTGATGACGAAGAATTATTTGTTACTAAACTCAAATTAATTTTCTCAACTTTTTCCCATTTCTACCAGAATATGGGACCTCTCTTTGGAAAAGGATGAGGAAGAAGAAGCAGAGTTCAAAGCAAAAACCCAAGAACAAGTAAATGCACCCGAAGATCTACCTCCACAACTTCTATTTGTTCATCAGGTACCCTTTTGCATCTTCCATCTTTTTTATATTCCAACATAATCATCAAATTTCTCGATTGTGTCAATCGTGTAAATCGACATACATACGATCTCACATTTTCTGCTCACTCATCAGGGGCAAAAGGACTTGAAAGAATTACATTGGCATGCTCAAATTCCAGGGATGCTTGTTTCTACTGCTGAAGATGGTTTTAACATTCTTATGCCTTCAAACATTCAAAGTACCCTTCCTACTGATGCTGCTGCTGCTTGAAAGTTGAGATAATCTTCATTACTTTCTTTACTACTGCTGCTGCTGTGAAGATGGTTTTATGTTTTCCCTAAAATTTTGTCCCCTTCCATTATAGGAATGTCAACTGATTTTTTTTAAGGAAAGTAATTATAATGTGTATTATATTTATGATTAAAATTTAGTCGGGCGTCAATTTTGTTTTCTATACCTATTCATCAAGAAAAAAAAAAAAAAAAAAACTGTTTTTGTTAGTTTTTTTATGTGATTTTTCTCTCAGCACTGGGAATTATGTGGTTACATAGGTTATTTGCGAAAGAAACTGAAGAAATGCTTGTTTGATGGGAACTCTTTTTTTTTTTTTTTGGAGAATTTTTTTTTAACAGTTTTTGTAATATTATTGTTTTCTAAAACTAATTAATTCAATCAATGATTTATAAAATTGAATTGAAAGAAAGTATATTAATAATAAAAGGTTATTTTGGTATATATATATATATATAATAATCATCATCATATTTTAGTATATGAATTTCAAGTTTGTTTTGTTTAGACCCACTTTTTGTTCATTAATTAATAGTCTTTTAGATTTTCAGTCTAATTTTATTTTATTCTTTAAAATTTTAAGCTCTATTTATCTTTAAAGTCATTTTGATAACCATTTTGGTTTTTTGTTTTTGAAAATTAAATTTATTTTCTTTCAATTTAAGCTATTTTATTTAGTTCTCAAGAATTGGTTTGATTTTGGGCTAAAGTTTTCTCATTCCTTACCTTCATTTATAAGGTAAATTCATGTAATTTTTTTTAATGCCTTTCCCGCTCTCCATCCCCGTTCACCATTTCATTTCTCCGTCCCCGCCAAATTCCTTTTATATGATTAGTTCTACATGAACAATTAGAATTTAAGAGAAATTATTCAAATTGAAGGAAATAATTATCTATCAAATTATTCGTAATATAAATTTATTACAATTCAAACATATCATTTTTTTTACCCTAATTCAAACATATTCATTATTTTGACTATTAAACAATAAATCTTGAAAATTAAATATAATATTTATAAAAAAATAAATAACATAATATTAACTTACTATAATAAATATAAGAAAAAAAGTCTAACGGAGTCTGTCTCCGTGGGGAAAATGGACATCTTTAGACACAACTACTGCCAAGCAAATCTTCTAAAAAGTTCAAAAACATAACCTATCCAAAAGTTTGGAGACAAAAACGAAATTTATGAAATGGGCACTTGTGATTTTCTTTCCCGTCGGAAAATCAACAAAGAAATGCATGTTTTGGGATTGATTGCAAACTTGTTAAAATTACTTTTATCATATTCAAAATCACTTCAAATTATACCTCTAATCACTCAAAATCAATTTAATGTTTAATTTTACATTTCTAAACACAATTTTAATGCTATTAAAATTACTTTTGAATGATTAAAAAGCAAAGAATGGTAAGAAGAGAAGAACTTAAAAAAGGAGAAAGTACAGAGGGCCCCTAGGCCCGAGTTTGAAAATGAAGAAATTTTGGTCTTATGCTTATGTAATTACTACTAAGAAGTGCGTGCATTCTTAGGTCAAAGTTGTAATTTCACATGACCTTGACGCAAGCAAAAGGACAAAATTCATTAAATTTTTAACGTTGGGCTAATTTTCATTCAACCCAAAGGGTAATACGTACAAAAATCTTTGTAAAAGGCCCAAAATAAGGGGTCCGACGGATAGATGACCCAAAAAATAGGAGAGGAGATGAAAACTGCTCTGTTTTTTTAAAATAAGGTTATTTTAACCCATTATTACGTTAAATTCGGGTGAAATTACCAAAATGCATTCGTGCACACCGAAAAGCTTATCTCGCTCTCGCTCTCTTCCTTTAGTGGCGGAGAAAAAAAAAAGTTTGTCGGAGGTGTAGAACTTGGTCGGAGCTAGTTTGCCGAAGAAGAAAAAAATCGTGAGAAGAAGAAAGAAGAAAAGATAAAGGGCAAATTTGTAACTTCACTTGTCCATGACATTAACAACAAATCTTTTGCCATTTTGGCCTTTAAAATGGGTTTTGTAATTAAACCCAAAATAAGAAGAAACAGACCCAACTCTCATCCTTGTTTGGGCTTTCTCTATTTTCCTCATCCTCTTTACAAAACTCTTCATTGCGCCACCGCCAACGGCGAAGCCAGTAACCGCCGATTCTGCAACTGTTTTCGTTTTACTTTAAATATCACTCAAATTCCTACTTCTTCTCCTTCTACTATCTCTTGTATTCGAACGAATCAATAGCCAATTGCGCGAAAATGGCGAGTTATTTATGGAGGAAGTACGCGGATTATGTGTACACCAAATGGGAAAGAACGATTCTCTGGGATATGGTCGATCCCTATAGGCGACCCAAATCCTTTACGCCTTTGGTTTCCATTTATATTGCTGCTTTTTACACTGGGGTCGTCGGCGCTGCCATTACTGAGCAACTCTACAAGGTAATTTATCTACTGTTGCTTCCATTTTTTTTCCCTTCTTATACAATTTGTTGTTTAACTTGAGCCTGTTTATGTAATTGAAGTTGCTTTTGATTCTGTTCAATTGACGAATTGAGCCGATTGGAATAGAAGAAAGATTGGTTGTTTTCCCATTTTGTTCACTCCTTAGTTTGTGACAGAATGGTGCTCACAATTAAAGACTCTTAAGTAATATTAAAATGGTAAGATGAGTTTAGGTCAACGGTAATTGTCATACACTCGCTCCATTAAGGTTGGAAGTGGTTGAAATAGTTTCAAGAATGTTAGAATTTAGTCCTATGGTTTGATAAAATCCTACTATTTATGAAGATTTTATCAAAGTAGAGGGACTATTTGAGGTTTTACCAAACCATAAGGATTAAATCTAACTTTTAAAATCATAGGGACTAAACTTCAACTTTCTCCAAATCATAGGGACTAAATTTACAATTTAACCTAAAAAAAATGTGTAAAACATTGAAAATTAAAATGAATGGGACTAAATTAGAGAGTGAAACATGGTATAATTATAGAGTTTTTAGAGATATGAGGAGGGGTTGTGGGAGGTGCTTAGGTTTTAATTGTTTGTTATGGCTTATGCGGTTAAGATTTTTTTTTTTGTAATTATCATCTAGGTTTAATTCTTTTAATTTTTAGTCCTTCCTTTTAGTTCATCGGACTCCCTTTTTTTATGGGGCTATTCTTTTTTGTATGTCATGTTCTTTCATTTATTAAGAACATATATTTGATATTTGAAGCTTGGTTTCTTATCCAAAGAAAAAAAAGTGAAATATTGGTTGAACCATGTCTTATGATCATTTTAGGAACATAAAGGCACTTTGAAATATGTCTTAATATCATTTAAAATAAAATAAAATAAAAAAGTGAAATATTGTTTGAACCATGTCTTATGATCATTTTAGGAACATAAAGGCACTTTGAAACATGTCTTAATATCATTTAAAATCAATTTAATGTTTGGTTTTTCACTTTTAAACATGATTAAAATTGATTTTGAATGATTAAGAATACATTTTAGATTGATTTTGAACATGCCTTAAAAACATCATTTGTGCGAGCTATATCATCCTCTGCAATCCTTATCAAAATGTGCAGGAAAAGTATTGGGAAGATCACCCTGGGGAAGCTGTTCCTTTAATGAAACCAAAGTTTTATTATGGACCCTGGAGGGTAATGAGGGGAGAAGTCCCTGCACACACGAAGTGAAAGCTTTAGCACTCGCCATTCTCTTCCATGACGATATTGGATACTTGTTATAGAAAGTTCATGACAAAGTATTTGCTGTTTGCTCAAGAAAACTGGTACGATTATTAATAATAATTCATCTTTCTGGTTTTCATTGTTGAATCTTATCATCTATTTCATCCTCTTATAAAGCATGAGCAGCAAAATCTACAAGGGTTGTTTTTTCTTTTAAGTACAACAACTGGGTATGGGGATTTGAACCTCTAATGTTAAGAGGAGTAGATGTCAAGTACCGTATACTCACTATGGTCCTTGTTTAAGAGATTGTAAGGCTTGTTTAAAGACATAGACCCTTAGTTTTTTTGTTATGAAGAAATATAGGCTGAGAGGCACTGCCTTTTAGATTATTAGTTTCTGGAAGACTTGGTGTAATTCCTAATGTTTCACTGAACAAAACCATTGCTAAATTCTTGTTGAGAAGAACACAAATTTTCTGTTGAAGTTTTCCTTAACCCTCCCTTTTATTCTATAATGTTGTTTAATTTAGGTCCCGTTTGGTAAGCATTTCGTTTTTTGTTTTTGAAAATTAAGTCTATTTTCTCTCAATTTCTTACAATGATTTGCATTTTTCTTAAGTGCAAGAGTTAAATTCTTGGCCAAATTCCAAAAACAAAAACAAGTTTTTAAGAACCACTTTTTTTTAGTTTTCAAGATTTGGTTTGGTTTTTTAAAACATTGATAAAATGTAGATAAAAAGCAAGAAATTTAGAGGTGGAAAGAGTGTTTATAGGCTTAATTTTCAAAAACTAAAAATCAAACACCAAATGGTTACCAATAGGGGCGTTAGATATGTTCTTTGTTAATCGATATGAATGTCTGGCTTATATAAAAAGTAGTTTCCTTAGGGGGAAATTCTAGTTTGTAGCTTCCATATATGTTTTGGTTGATGAGTTTTTACAGCTCAATCATTATTGACACGTAATATTCTCTGTTTTTAGAACAAAGTATTTAGGCTCTGCCAAAAATGGTTCTCTTCAACCTCCCTCTTCCTTAAATGGCAACCGCTCAATGCCCTTTCATTCCCCTCCCTCCCTCTCTCTCTCCCCCCCCCCCCCCCCACCAAAATCCTCCTCTCGCCCTTCTTACCTTTCCCCCACCCCAGCTCTGTAACAGGCAAAGAAGAGGGAATAATGGGGACCTATGGAACAATTCCAACCGAGCCAGTCCTTTCACCGAACCTACATTATACTTCTCGGGCAAGAGAACGTATCGCATCAGGCCTTGGCACACGAAGGCCATGGATGGAGATGATCCAGCCTCAAGATATGAGCTGTCCCTCCTCCTTTTTGCAACTAATCAATAGAATTAAGAACAATGCTGAGTATTTTCGGACGAATTACATTCTTATCATATTATTCATCCTCTTTCTAAGCTTGCTCTGGCAACCCATCTCATTGGTTGTCTTCATCATCTCATTTGTTGCTTGGCTTTACTTATATTTCTTACACGACGAACCATGGGTGGTTCGTGGTAGCGTAGTCGACGACCGATTGGTGATGGTGGTTTTGATGTTAATCACCGTTGCATTGCTTTTGATCACGGATGCAACTAAGAACATTATAATTTCGATGTTCGTCGGTGTGATGGTCGTGTTTGTGCATGGAGCTTTAAAAGGGAGTGAGGATGTTTTCTCTTTGGATGAAGAAGGTTTATCAGAATGTGGAGGTGGAAGAGGGGTTATCAAAATGCCTCTCAAGCATGCTGCCTCCTCTTCTTTCTCTCTTTCATAGAACAAAAGCTTTGATGTTTTTGCCTTTGTAAATTTTGTTGTTTGTGTTACTTTGAGATTAAGGAAGTGGACGGTTGATAATTGGCCACGTGGATTTCCATGTCCAATAGTGTTTCTTGTTTGATTTATAATTTCTGCACTCTGCTATTTTTTAACATTTTGGACCATACCCATCATTTCTTTTAATTTTATACACATTAATTTAGTCTCTAACAATAGTTATATTAGTTGATATCAAAATTTGGGTTAAGGTTAATTTAGATGATTGAACATCGAATGGATGCCTACAAGGTTAAAATAATTGTGTAATGATATGGTGCTTAAGTTAATATTGAATTTGTGAATAGCTTAGGTAGAAGATTAGAGTTATTTCACCTACCTCGCACGTATTCCCTAATCTCCTTATTTATATGGAGGTTTTATAGAATTGCAAAGTGTGGGGCTTGCTACTAGTCGAAAATCTCGTTGAGATTTTTCATGATGGTTTGGGTATAAGAGTGGGGTAAAGGGGCTTTGGAGAAAGCCTTCGAGGCTTTATTCTAATTATGGTTGATCCAAGTGTCGGCTCAGCCTCTTGGAGAGGTTGAACCATGTGGGTTGATCATAACCTCTCATTAGGGATGTGACTAATGGACCATATCAATTGAGTTGGATCTTTACATATCCCTTATTTGTGTTGTATGCCTTATATTTGGGCCTTGGGGCTCTTATGGGGCTCGGGACTCTCGACCATAACCCAAGCTTGTGATTATACGAGAAATACACCACCAAATCCACAAGTCTTAGATCTGAAGTTGGTTCAATTGTTAGTGGTAAACTTTTTACCATAAGTCTCATGAATCTGACTTTAGAACATAAGGCCAAATAATGATCAAGATCTCGTCAAAGCTTAAGACTCAAAGGCAAGACATGGAATACGATTAAGGGATAGATAAGGACCTAACTCAGAAGATATGACTATGAGTCATAACACCGAAGGGGAGACTGTGATTGGTTGACTTATGTGGGTTGGCCATAGCCATACATGAAAAAAAAAAAACCTTAATCTTCTACCCAAAAGTTATTTACAAACATGATACTAACTCGAATATTGGACTGTGTGGTTTATCACCACATCGAGACACAATTCTTTTGTCTTGTAAACATTTGTTCTATTTACACTCGTCAATATTTATCGTTGACTCAAATTTCGATATCAATAATTTTATTTTGGTTAATAAAACATTAAATTGCAATAATTTGAGTTATAATCTAAAACTTATACTACCTTGTTAAATTATAAGTTTAATATTTTTTTTTATTATTGTTCGACACCTATTTAGTCATACTAGTTGTTCTATTAAGATATGCTATATAGCCTATATCTCACTCAATAATTGAGATTTATATATATATAACCCAACTCTGGTAAGCAATGATTCTTTCTAGAGGCATCTTTTTTCTTTTTATTTATTATTATTATTATTATTATTATTATTATTATTTTGTTCTGAATCTGTGCGGGGACACTTAGTTCTAAAAAGAGAGAGAAAATAAAATAAAATAAAATAAAAATCCAAATGCCCCATAGAAGTTGGAAAGAATATTGGATTGAACCTCTTTCCACCAATCATATTCCCGGCCGCCGTCAACCACCTCCTTCCGACCATTTTCGCGGCCGCCGCATCTCATTCTTATTTTCTTAACAAATTCTAATATTTTACTTTATATATTACTATTCAATTTATCCAATTTTGTGTAAAAAAAACAAAATCCATTATCCAATTAGTTTATGGTTAATTCATTGTAATTTTCTTTTAGTATACATTTCTTCTATATCTGCTAATTTTTACTCTTAATGTTAAACTTTGATCTCAACTTTCTTTTTGCCCTTTTGGGGGTAAACTTTGAATTTTGACACAATTTTAAGCCATTAAAATTTTAATTTCCTTTTATGGGATTCTCAAAGATTTATTCTCTATTTGATTTAAAAGTCCATATTAAATGAACCATTCTAGGATAATAACACTTTCTTTTATACAATATCCTTTTTTTTTTTTTTTAAGACATTATTACATCAATTATTGTCTCCATCTATCTAAATTGATTTATCATATAAATATTATATTCTTCAACTTTTCTTTCTTCTTCTTCTCTTTTAATTCTCTTGGTTCTATAACTCTTAATTCTATTTTTGGACTATATACTTTGAAAAATTCTTCAACTTTCTTCGAAAAGTTTAATTATGTATAGATATTTATTGAATGTTAATTCTTTTAAATGATGTGTGGATGTTTATGTATACTACACTTGAAACTATATACTAAATCAAATGTTGGGCTAAATGGAGCATAACTCAACTAACATACGAGTGTTACTAATCATGAGGTTTGTGGTTCGAATCTTCCTACTATTGTACTAAAAAAATAATAAAGTAAAATGATTCTTTTTTAAAAAGATGGATAATATGAACCAAATTGAAATAATCTTAATTAAGGAATCAATATGAAATTTAAATAGATATTTTTTAGGTTGAATTACAAGTTTAGTCCATAAATTTTCAAATTTGTGTGTAATAAATTTCTAATTTTAAAAAATTTCTAATATGCTTACAAACTTTAAAAAATGTCTAATAAAATTCCAAACTTCTAATTTTACCTTGAATGAATGTTGTAGGTCAAGTTGGTTGTCACGTGAGATTAGTCGAATTGAGATTGACTCGAACGCTCACAAAAATCTTTTTTTTTTTTTACAATGAATGAAAATAGAAAGAAGGAACAGAATCAATTTTTTTAAAAAAGGAACAGAATCAATTAAAAAAAAAAAAGACTGAAATAGGGATTGAAATAAAGATAAGATTGTTATATAATTTCTTACATTACATCATATAAATTTTTCATCAAAACACCAAACAGCCTAAAACATCTCGGAATTGTGATTCAAATTGACCCCAAAATAATAATAATAATAATAAACGATCCATTTATTTCTCAACAAAGCCTTTTTTTTTTCTTTAGAAAAAAAATTATCTATGAAAATTCGAAATCATTTTTATTAACATGCAGTAAATAGAGTTAACCTCAAAACAATTTATTTCGTCCGCCCAATCACACGGCGGCGGTACAATGAACCACCCTAAATTCACACTCCGGCGAGATCGTCTGCAGTAACAGCCTCGCCACGTGTTCTTGCTTCACTAACACGCCCTCCTTCTCCACCAACACGGCGGCGACGATTTTCTCATACCCGCCACCGCCGCCGGCGATGTACGACACTATCGCCGCCTGCACCGGCCCCATACTCGGATTATATGCAGCCGATTCCATGTACGATCCATTGTAGATTCGTCCATTGTCGTCCATCAACGCAACTCCCGATGGACATTTACTGTACGGCGCGTGGGACATATTCGCGGCATCTAAGGCGGCGCGTTTGAGTTTCTCCAAATTCTCGCCGTGAGTGCCATTACAGAGCTTCTCATTTCCGGTGGATTCGTTCGGTAAAGACAGGCCGTTAAATCGGGGCTCGAGGAGTAATGGAACGTCCTTATTGAGAAGGTCATAAGGGCCGAATCGGTGAGGGAGAAATTGGGGGAGAGGAACGTAATCGTTTGATTTGGAATCGGATTCAGAGACGAGGATTTTGATCTCGGCGGCGGAGCGAACTTCTTGGAGGAATTGGCGGCAATGGCCGCAAGGGGCGGCGGATACGGCAAGGTAATTGAGGTGAGATTCACCGTTTCGGGCGAGATTTGTGACGAGAAATTGTTCGGCGTGAACAGATTGATGAAGAGGAAGACCGGGGAATTCGAGATTGACGCCGAAGAACACTCTCCCGGAGGATCCGAGACCGACAGCGCCGACGTGGTATTTCGAGATCGGCGGCCGGGCTAGGCTTTGCGCCGATTTGACCAAAGATGGAAGGAGCAGAGGAATTGTGAGGCCCGATTGTTTGGCCATGGATTCGGCTTCTGGTGCTTCGATTACGAATCTAGGTCCGTCCATTGCCGGCGAGGGGAAATTCAAGTGATATTCCGGCGAAAATGGCGGTGGCGGAGTGAGGAGGAAGAAGAGTTTTGACGGAGGAGGAAGGGGATGAGAGTGAAAACTAGAGGGAATATAAATAGAGAATGTTGGGAAGAAGAAATTGATTAATTAATTAATAATTGTGATTATTAATTATTAATTATTAATTATTAGAGTCGACGGACGAAAATTCAGAGAAGATTGAAGGAAGAGTGTTTGTGTTTGTCGTGTGGCAGATGAAGAAGACAAGTTGCGTTTAATTTGTATTTAATTTATTTTTTTTTTTTAATTTTTATAATAAGTAGTTTGGTCACTAAAACAAATTTTTAGTTAAATTGCAAATTTTGTCCCAAAATTTTGAAATTTTTGTCTATTTAGTCTTTGAAATTTTAGAATTATAAATTTAGTCTTTAAACTTTCAAATTTTTTAAAATTTTTGGAATTAGTAGACACAAAATTAAAAGTTTATGGTTTCATTAGACATAAAATTTGATTTATTTTAGATTGATTTTTTTTTAAAGTTGTTTATGATTAAGATTTAAATTTAAATTTTTTAAAAAAAATCAATAGGACATGTATTAAGACATTTTGATGTGTAGTGTAAGTATGCCTCATTTAGAATAACTTCACCATTGAGCCTTGACTTTTTAAATATCATTAGAAGATTATATATATATTATGAAGCATATACTAAAATTTGGTTTAATATAGACTAATGTGGACTAAATTTTCTTTTTCTTTTTTCAAAAGTTAACCTACTACGTGATAATTATATTATATAAATTCCCAATTGATTTATTTATTTTTATTAGGTAAATTTAATAAAAAAAAAATTCATGAGTTGGGCATTAAAAAATGACCATCTTCAGTTTTTATTTATTAGGTCAATTTCATCAAAAAAAAAAAATTTCATGAGTTGGCCATTAAAAAAGACTAGCTTCAATTTTTTTTTTTTTTTTTTTTGTATTAGGTCAATTTAATAATTAAAAAAAATCTGCATTAATATTTAGGTTAAGTTTTGGTTCCTATATTTTTGTTTTATTTTATGTAATTTTAATGGGTTAATTTTAGCTTTTGTACTTTTAATAAATCTAAATTTCGGTCATTTAAAATTAATTTTGATCAAAAGTTGGTTAAATAATAATAATAATAATTTTCATTAAAAAAATGATCAAAATATATTTTCACAACTTATTAAAGAGAAGGCTAATAAGATTAATTCTGTTTCGAAAAAGGAAAATGTGCAAGGATTAATTTTAAGATTTATGAAAAATAGAAAAGATTAAAATTGAAAATTTGAAAGAGAAATCAAAATTATATTTTAACATAAATTTATGAATTGAAAGGTTAGGGGTAAATTCCACCATGTGAATTTTTAACTACAACTACCCATTGAATCATCTAGACCATCATCCCTTCAATTATTTTTAGAAGAATTTCTGTTTGTATGCTTATAATTTATTTATTTATTTATTTATTTTTAAAAGCATTAGATTCTAGATGATTCAAAAGTCTCGAAAAGAAAAATTATCATGAATCCTCTCAACAAAGAAGCTCCATGTCATTTCGAGCAACAAACGAAAATATCAAACTGCACAATCTGATTAACTACATGGTGAGGATGCAAGATAATCTCTATGGACATAAAGATGGGAGTACTCTCTCCAAATATGAATACATAACCGTACACTTGAAAAATCGCCGCACCTTATGTCTCGACTGATTGTTTGCACTAAGATGAAAAATTCAGTCAAGTAAGACGTTTGTTCAAAATGAATCAATAAAGTAAGAATTACTATATTGAAATTGTTAAATTCAATTCAAATAATTATCGAGAGGTTCGACCAGCTTGGTATGTAATTTATATAATTTTTTTATATTTTTAACTTCACTAAATCAAATGAATAGAGTGGATATTCTCGTTTGACATACTTGTTTTTTAAAACTAGTATTGATCAAAATTGTGGAAATTTCTGAAAAATGACCTAATATTTTTGGATTTTAAGTGTAACTAGATTTTGAATTTGAGAATTTAAAAGGTAAAATTATATTTAAAATATATAGATAAAAAAAGACTTTGATAAATATAATATTTTATGCTATGGACTGATTTCATTTTTGTAAAATTAGAATAGGTATAATAAAAATATATTAAAAATTATATGATATTGTAGATAATTATTTAAAATTTTATAACATAAAATATGTTGATAAACTAATATAATATAGTTTATATTTAACGTAGTATTTAGTTGGCAACTACAATTATTGGATTATAAATATATTATATCAAATGCATTTTCTAAATCTGCTACCAAACATATATATCTAAAAATATTAAAATCATGAATTCTGATTTTTCAATGAAATCCTTGTTTTCAATATTTAAACCACTAACTAAATACAACCTTAATTCTTTTAGAGAGATATCAATCGACGATATAATTGCAAGATTAGCATACATAGTAACCGACTTTTTTTAGTACGAAAAGTAAAATAAAATTAAAAAAAAAATTCTCAATTTAAGTATAGCTCAACTGTCAATTGACATAAAAAGTTATACTGTTGAATTCAAGATCAAAAATTTGATGCATGTGGATGATTGACAGTCAATGAAGAAAACATGTAAAATATATGGTTTTTCTTGACATGGACTATATAATTAATTTGTAAACGTAATATTTAGACTATTTAATTATTTTTTTTTATCTAATTACATGTTGACTATTACTCCAATGAACCCATTTGAGTAACGTAATTAAATTGCATATGATTTGGGCATCATCATATTTTTAATAGACTTTTAATATTTATAAAATTCAAAAACTTGAATCAGCATTATTCACGTAGTCAAAGTGAGTTTAACTCAACGGTAATTGGTATGGCCTCTCTCTTTAGAGGTCAGAGGTTCAATCCTCATCCCTTATGTTGTACTTGTACTAGAAAAAATTAAATAAAATTAAAAATGGAAAAAAAGAAAAGAAAAAGGTATTTTTTCCACATTTTATATGTTTTTATTTTCATGTATAAATTATTCAACTAGTTCTCTACACCAACAATTATCCTAATGTCAATCATGACAAATTTAAAATCTTAATAAATAAATAAAATATTATTATCAAATAATTATTAACTTCTTGAAAAAAAAGACATAAATAAAATAAAATGGTGGGTGGTCCAAAACAGTCTTTTTCTTGGCTAAACCATTGCCTCATCTATGACCTTTCACTTTAATAAAGCATTTTTCATTTTTTTTATTGGTCCTTTTCTTCTTGAGGTTGCTTAGCTTCTTGGTATTCAATTTTCGTCTTTTTTATCGATATTTTCACATATTCATTTATTCTACGTTGATATAAGGAATAAGAAAAATTTTTAAAAATAGAGAAATAAGATAAACTATTTACACAAAATAATAAAATTTTTAGATAGTTGTGATAGATGTTACTAGAAGTCTATCAGGGTCTATCAGTAATAGAAATGGTAGAAGTCTATCACTGATAGATGCTGATAGAAGTCTATCAATATCTATCAGTTTTTTTTTTTTTTTGCTATTATCTATAAATAGTTTGACATTTTCCAAGAAATAAACTAATCATGTAAATATAGCATAAATAATAAACATGTTAACTTTTTCAAAAAGTGTAAAATGTTTATTTACGCATTTATTTTTTAATAATTTTTTTAAAGAAATTTCATCGACATTGATATTTTATAGTGATATTTTCATCGACGTTTTTGTAAAATTGAGAACTTGACATTTTCGTTGGCATCCACATTTGAAGAAGTTGATAAGCTTAAACTTTTATTATATGATTTAATTTAATAGGTTTTTGTAGAGGGTGATGATCCATTTGAGAAAATTATATTTAGGAACTTAATTTTCTTATGGGAAATTTTCACACATAGAAAAAATGTAAAACTATTTCTAGAAAATAGCAAAAGAAAACACTGATAGACATTGATAGATTTCTTTCAGCATCTATCAGTGATAGACTTCTATCATTTCTATCACTGATAGACTCTAATAGACTTATATCATTGTGTATCATAACTATCTAAAATTTTGCTATTTTGTATAATTAGTTTTCCTTATTTTTCTGTTTTTAAAAATTCCTCTTTTCTTATTATTTCTTTTAATTATTTATTAGTTGGTGCTAGCTTGCTAGCATTTTCATTTGTAACTTAGCTATTTTTACCTACCAAAGTAATTGACCCTTTGTTATTGTCCAAATGAAACTATCCTTGCAACTTTATAATGGTTTTATTCTTTAAATAAGAATATAAAGTGAGTGAAGAGATATTCAAAATGTAGATGAGAAGTACAAATCAACCATAATTATTGATTGAATGTTTAGTTTTTATAGAGTAAAAAAAAAACAATCATTAATCATTTAAAACCAAAACAAAGTTGTTTATGATTCTTTTTTTAATTTAGAAATAAGCTTTTTGTATGATGCTCCTATATCTAATTTATATATAATATATTCAATATTTTGAACTAAAACGTCTCTCATATAACCAAAGCGAGCTTAATTCAACTAAGATGTGTTAGCGATAGAGAGATATGTAGATTGAATCCATCTACCTTTAATGTACTAAAAAAATGTCCCTCATACAAATTAATGATTATTCTTGATAGTAAATTTATATAAATTAATATATTAATGTCAACATGAGTATAACTAGCTCAATTGACATGAATTTGTACTATCAACTTTGAAATCTGAAGTTCAATCCTCCATTCAATATATTGTCAAAAAATATATATGTTCGCACGAGATTTCCAGATAAACGTGTTTCGTGGAGTTGAACTTGTGTTTACATAGATTTGATGCAAGAGAAGCGAAGCGCGTGGATCTTCTTGAAGTTGGATTTTGGAAATCTTATGATTGTAGGGAGAATTTTAGCTCAAACATTAATAATTAATTGAACCAAGAATAATTAATTTGATCCAACAGCGAGAATGGAAAACACGTGGCACAGTGAGAACGGAAAACACGAAATTTGCCAATTTATAATGACGTGACAATTTGTAATTGGTCCAAAATTTTTCATTCAACGATATATAATTTAACTACTTAAATTAATATATTGACTTCTCCTTTTAATAATCTTCCCCTTTACTTTAGAAGGAAAAAAAAAGAAATTTTAACAAAAATAAAATAATGATGAACAGACATAAAGTTGTATTGTTTTCTCTCTTTTCTCTATAGAAAGTTTTGAAGTTTAGATGAACACTTCAAGTCATAGTTTTATCATCTATAATCTATATCAAAATCAACACAAATCCTTTTCTTGTTGGTTTTTAATTAGGCTAAATTACCACACAAAAAAATCCTAAACTTGACAATTAAATGTTTTAAAATTAAACTATCGAGTAGAATTTTTTTTAAAATTTTAAATAAAAATTGAGACATTGATCGAGTGTGACAGTGACCTGAAACAGTTATAGAGTTTAAATTTTAATATTGGTTCTAGTCACCCATCACAACGTTTTAAATCTCAAATTTCTATATTTTGAAACATCAAAGTAACATTATCATTATACCTTTTAAAAGAATATGAATATTGTTATCATTTATAAGTTTACTCTAAAATTGACCAATAGCCTCTCATAATGGAAGAACATCATGAGTATTTTTTTTTTAATGGAAGAATGTTCCATAATCGACTGGACCTATGTATTGCTAATAATGCATCTATAAATGATAATTTTCTCTACAAAATGCCTAAAAATAATTGCAATTTGCCAATTTCTACTAAAAAAAATTTGGATTTCTCCGATTGGATCCCAGGTCAATATTAAATTTTTGTTAACATGTCAAATATTTTGATATATATTCATTACATGGTAAAAAAAAATAGTGAAACATAGAAAATAAACAATAAAATGTTACTAATATAAATATAATATAATAATAAACACGTTAACTGGTTTAAAAAATGTAAAATGTTTATTTATTAATTTAAACTTTCTTTGAATTTTTTATTTCTATGATTTTTTTTAGAGATGTTTTCAAATATAGAAAAATGAATCAAAATATTTATAAATATAGAAAAATTTCACTATCTATCCGTGATAGACCGCAATAGACTTCTATCATGGGGGGATTGACCGCAATAAATTTTTATCTCTCAATAATAGAAGTCTATCACGGTCTATTGCTGATAGACAGTAATATTTTCTGTATTTGTAAATAGTTTGATATTTTTTCTATTTATAATAATTTATCATTTTCTTTCTTAAGAAATATACATTCACATTGACATTTTATTGATATTTATATCGACAATTCCATAAAATTGAGACATTGATATTTTTATCAATATCGACATCTTAAACCTTGATTGGCATTCACCTAATTAAATGAGTGAGTCAACTCGTAAGTTTGTGCATCATTTTCAAGTGGAGTCTTCTTGTGTGCATAAAGACATGGACCATACTAATTTTATAAAGATATGTTATTATTATTAATTTTCGGAAAAATATATTTTTGGTCTTTAAATTTCAAAATGTTATATTTTTACTTATCAAATTTTGAGTTTAATATCAATTTGGTCTCTAAATTTCAAAATGTTATAATTTTACCTTTGTGATTTGAGTTTTGTTTCAATTTAGTCCGTAGACTTCAAAATATACACTTTTAACCTCAATTTTTATTTTATCTTTTACTAAATACTCATTTCAGTCTTTGGCGTTAATGTCTATTGATTAATTTAAAATAAAAATCAAGGTTAAAAATGTAAATTTCAAAATTTAAGCACCAAATTGAAACAAAACTCAAATCTGAAGAATAAAATTGTTACATTTTGAAACTTAAAGAATCAAATTGAAACCAAACTCAAAACTTAACGACTAAAAGCATATACTATTTTGAAACCTAAGAACCGAATAGGAACTAGACCAAAAAAGATTATTTTTTCCATTTTTAAATAAACTTTACGGTTGAATAAAAAGTTGTATGTAATTCAAAATTAATTAAAATTGTTCTATAGAGAATCTACGGTCATAAGTCACAAAAGCTACAACACATTACATGTAAAAACTTTATTGTGTATTCAAAGTCATCCATATAGAATCAAAATATCCTAACTTGACAACATTCACTTATAGAATCATATACAATAATCTTTAATATATTCCAACACACAAATCATATAAAATAGATACTTATCCAAGCATCTCATAAAATTCTTTATTAAATTTTGACTACAAAACAAGTAAAAGACTATATCCAAAATATTATGTTGGAGCATTTGGATGCAAGCATCTAAAGATATGTTAGTATCCAAATTCCCTACAAACACATATGATTTGTAAAGTTTCATTTTATTACGTCAAATTATAATTTATAAATATCGTTGTTGTCGAGTAATACTCTTCGCAACTAAACTAAATATATAACTATCAATATAAGTATAACTCAATTGATTAAAGACATTATATTCACGTCCAAGAGATTGTAGGTTCAAATCTTTATATCATATATAATAACATATCAATATTTCCATCAGTATTTCTACATGTCAATGAGTTTGACATCGGCAAAAGGGGTAAATCGACATTTCTATTATATCATTAAAAAATTAATAAAATATTTAAAGAAAAAAGGAAAGGAAAAAAAGCAACAAGATGTCACATTATTGTGAATATAATATAAGTAATAAGTAGAAAAAATATATTTTTTTAGTACAACAACGGTAGGGATGGGAGATCAAACATTCGACCTTTAAGGAGAAACATCATGTCATTTACCGTTGAGCTAAGCCCAATTTGGTCAAAAAATACATTTTTGGTCTTTAAGTTTTGGGTCTAGTTTTTATTTAGTCCCCAAAGTTTCAAAATGTTTTAGTTCATAAGTTTTTGACTTGGGTGTTCATGGGTTAGGTTGAAACACTTTTTAGACGCATCTCAATTGTTCAGGTTGTAAGTTTCTTCAACCTAAATAACCCTTATTAAATAATAAACTCAACCCAATCATGAAACATTTTGGGTTAGATTGGTTCGGATACTTGGGTCATTTTAATTGTTTTTCTAAAAAGAAGTAAAATGTTAATATGTAGAAAATGTATTTAATTATTTCCATATATTGAATTAAGACTAGCAATTCAATTTCAATTTATATTATTATTGATGCTTAAATGTGGACAAGTAAAATGGTCTGACCTTCACGTGGCAACAAAGTAAATTTGTATTTGAGGGAAAGAACACAACTTGCAAGTTAACAAGATCAGCGGTTTGGTGTAAGTCGCACACATTTTAATGCTTAAGTCAGGAAGTCTATAAAATAGTTCATTATGAGATTTCTAATAGAGAGTTTACTTACCTATTCTATCACTTTCCTTGCATATTTATAGGGTTGTATAACCTAGATCACTTTATGAAAAAAGACACTTCAAAGACATCACCGTCAACGTGTGGATTTTACCTTTTAATTCAAAATCATCCATCAATTATAATTTTTTTTCAAACTACTAAAAAAATTATTTTTAATAGTTGTTGGAGAATACATAACCATGAAACTAAAATTAAATTAAAAGAAATATATGTTTTTAAAATTAATAATAAATTCAATTGGTTAAAGTTATTTTAAGTGAATCCATAAATCAATCCAACCTACAAAATTTTCATTTATTTGGATCCAACTCAATCCAAACTGTTTGGATTGGTTGGGTTGATCGAGTTATTTGGGTCATCAAACTTTCTTTACATCTCTAGTTTTAAGTTTAGTTATCGTTTAATTCGTTACAAAATGTTACAATTATACCATTTTTCAATTTGGTATCTAGATTTCAATATTTACACTTCTAACTTTGATTTCTACTAAATACTATTTTGTATCTAATAGATTCATATCATCAACCATTCGAATATTTAGTTTAGTAGATAAGACCTCTGTTGCCAAATATCTATTTGTTCTCCCCACTCAAATTGTTGAAGTCAAATAAATAAAAAGACATACCATTAACCATCCTCACACTCCCAAATGCCCTAATGTGAAAATATTAAAAATAATTAAAGATTAATCATATAATTAGGGAACCAAACCAACAATTAGAAGGAAACAAGTCTTAATACATATTAACAACAAACACAAAATTAAAACACAAATATGGAAAATGAGGTGTGTTTGGATACAGGGTAAACTCAAATCCAGCCATGTTTATACCGAATAGAGATATTCTGGATTTGCGCATTCTTGTAAGCGGCGCACGCGACGAGATACACGAAAATCAGAACCACCACCGCCGCGACGAGGACGGCGTTGGCCTTCCGCCACTCCTGCCGGAGGTTTTCGAGCAGCCCCGCCTTGCAGCCACCACAATCGTAGCAGAGTCGAGTCCTCTCGTTGCTCCATAACAAGCAATCCGGGTCGGCCGTCGGGTTCTCCGGGTTCGCCCATGTCGTCGGATTCTCGTACCTGTAACCGCATGACGCCGGCGGCTTGCAGCACCCTGACTGGAAATTTGAAGGAAGATTGATGAAATTAAACAGAAATTAGGTTGAAGAAAGTGAAGGATTGGGATGGGGATTGAGATTGGGAGGGACCGATTTTATCCGATTTGTGTTATTGTGAGAATTTTTAGGGTTTCGGATTCTTCTTTTTGGGGTGAGATTCGTTGAAAGGCTTCTTGGTGGAATTCCTTTTGTTTCTGTTTCCATTTCCACTTCGGAGATTCGATGATAGCTTCTTCGTCTTCATCCAAAACTCTGTCTGTGTCTGGTAGTTTCCATGTCCACTTCAGAGATTCCATGAAAGCTTCTTCACGGAGCTCTCGTTCTCCCTCTCAGTTAATCTCAATTTGGGAATTCGGTGCCCTAGAAATTAGTCTAACCGCGTCTGGCTTCCAGTTCTGAATTTAGTTTTTTTTTTTTTTTTTTTTTTAAAGAAAGAAAAAGGAAAAAAAATAACATTTTAGTCCGTAAATTTTTGGAGTATACATTTTTTGTTTTTCAAAATCCTATATGTTCCTCCCTAAATTTTGAGTTTAGATCTGTTTAGCTCTTACATTTTTATCTTTGCATTTTTGGTGTTTAAGTTTCAATTAATTAATTAAAAATAAGTATGATGTGATTTTTTAATTAATTTCAATAACGACAGTAAAAACTAATTTAATTATAATTGATTTGTTTTTTAAATTTATTAATATAAAATTAGCACAACTTACCAAAAGTGGAAATTAGAAAAAAAAAAATGGATAAAAGTGTAAAATCTTAAATTAATAGACCAAATGGAACTATAGCAAAATTCAGATATACGAGGTAAAACCTAAAAAAGGTATTATATATATATATATATATATATATAATGTTTAGAAGGTTTAAATTATTAGTTTAGTTTTTTAACTTTGAGGATTATGTTTATTTAGTTCCTAAACTTTTAAAGATGTCTTATTAGATTCTAAAGTTTTTAATTTTGTGTTTAATAAGTTATATTACTTTCAATTTTGTGTCGAAAAGTTCTTCGAAGAGTTAAACAAAATTAAAAGTTAATTAATTTATTAGATATAAATTTAAATTTTATGTCTAATGGAACTCTAAACTTTAAATTTTATGTCTAGTAGATTTATGAATTTTAAAAAATTCAAAAGTTTGAAGATAGAATTTGAAATTTGAAATCATTAGTGATTAAATAGACATAAATTTTAAAATTTATAAACTAAATTAGTAGTTTTACCTTTTGAAAATTAGGTTTATTTTACCAATAAACTTTACCATTTGGTTTCAATTTTCAAAATAATGTTTCTATTTTGGTTTCTTAGGTCTATGTTTATATATATTTTTTCATTAAAAAAATGCTAAAAAGAAAAGGGTGATGTAATTTTGAGTTAGGTGATGGAACAAAATGCCACGTGTGCACCTTTTTCATTTCAGCATATTCTTCCCAACACTTTGGATTAATTTTACCTTATTTTTCATTCCATAGATAACAAAAGTTAGTCACAAATAAAAGTTCTTACCATTCTTCAATAATACTTTTTTATTTTTATTTTTATTTCTTTTCAAACTATTAAAAGTATGCAGAGTTCAAGTGTCTGATCTCTTTAATAAAACATATATGATCTAACTAATTGAGTCATACTCGAATTTGACATTATGATTGAATCTCATTTCTATTAATAAAAATCAATCGTTATGGTTAGATTTTTCATTGATAGAATAAGTAGTAAGTGTAAGAGTAAGAAAATATTTCTTGATAAAAAAGAAAAAAAAGTAAATATAGCTTAACTTTAAAATTTGAGAATCTTAGTAGAATTAATGGATTGTTCCAATACATTATATTTTTTTTCCACTAAATAGGCAGGAGAGAGATGTAAACAACATACATTTAAGAAAAAAAAATGCCCCTAAATTTTGAAGGTTACATTTTTACCTTTTCATTTAGAGTTGTTCTATTGATTTTTAAATTTTAAAATCTTATATTTCTACCCCAATTTTTTAGTTTAGTTTTCATTTAATCTTTTAAGTGTCACAATTTTACACTTTTATCTTTATATTTTTACTAATTTCACACCTAGTCATTTAGATGTTATATCATAATTGTTTTAAATACTAAATAACACTAAAAATTACTAAGACAAAAAAAAAAGGGAAAATTTTTAAAAATAGAAAAATAAGTGAAACTGTTTATACAAAATAGCAAAAGTTTTAGATAGTTGTGATAGATGCTGATAGAAGTTTATCAAAGTTTATCAGTGATAGAAATAATATAAGTCTATCATTGATAGATGAGGTCTATCAATGTCTATCAATGTTTCTTTTGCTATTTTATGTAAATATTTTAACATTTTTTCTATCTGTGAAAATTTCTCATCGGAAACGTTAGTGAAAACACATGGATAATAGTATAAAATATTGGAAACTTTATTTGGACCAAATAAAAGGAGTAAAACGGTAACTTTTTTCGTTCATGTGAATCCTATCATTTGAAATGAAAAAAAACAAAACTCATAAAATTGTGCCATGTGTCACCATTTTAAAAAAAAAAAAAACTATTTTTTTTTAAAAAAAAATCTTCGGAATAAAAGAAAGAAGGAATGTGGGGTTAAGTGCAACCTAGGCTACACCTAAATATTTTTCTTTCAAAATTAAGTGATGAAAAGGAAATTGTACTTAAATTCTTAAAATTTAAAAAAAAAAAAAAAAAAAAAAAAAAAAAAAAAAAACTTTGAAAAAAAACAAAGAGATTTTCCCTAATATATTACTTTTATTTTTCATGGATTTGTGGTATTAAATTCCTGTCAATGTTTTCACATTTTAATAAAATTAACATTAAAATAGAGAGGTAAATCAACATTTCTCTTATATATAGTAGAAAAGTCTACGAAACAGCTAAAAGAAAATAAAAACAAATTTAAAATAATATAAAAAAAATAACCATGTTAACAACTGGTTAAAAAATAATAAAATATTTTTTAACTTTCTATTTTAATAATTTCTATAAACCAAAAGTTACCTGAAGTGGGGAAATATCCGCCGCGAAAAACTGCTCCGCCGACGAAAACTCCCGATTCAACTGACGACAAACATCGGAAACAGCCAAGCACGTGCGCACACTTGGCCAACTTCCGGAACTAGTGACGTGGCGTCGGAGCCAAGAGGAGTAGCCGTCGAGCCGATACTCCTGGAAGCGTGTTCCGGCGACGGGGTGGGCGGCGCCGTCGTGGCGCGTGGCGGTGAAGGCGATGATAAGAACAATAAGAAGGAGAATAATGAGGACGGCCATGAAGAATAGGTAGACAGCCAAGAGACCAGGGCGGTTATAGTAAGCGCCGATGAAGCCGATGAGAGAGCCGAGGAGGAGAAGGCCGCCGAGAACCACCACCGGCCACCGGAGAAGCTGGATGCACTCATTGTCGGGCTTTGAAGCCAGCCAGATTCCGGCGGCGATAACGGGGATGGAACTTAGAAAGATTATAAAATTGAGAATCGCTGTTATGCTGTTGCTTACTGCCATGGCTGGAGATTTCACAAAGCAGAGAGAGACAGAGATTATGGATTTTGATGGAAATGGCTGAAGGGGAAGTGGGTGTGAGTTTTTATATAAACATTGGAATCTTATTTTACTACAAAAGATAAATTTGTATTTTTATTCTTCCAAAAATAAGTATTTTTTAATTCTTTTTGGGTTAAAATATAGTATAGAAATTTGTTCAATTTTAGTGATACTTTCTAGGAAATTATTATAAACACAAAAAAAAAAAAAAAAAAATCAAATTATTTACAAATATACCTATTTTGTCAGACTTAGATTTTAAAATGTTTTTGAAACTTAACCAATTTTTTTTAATAAATGAATTAATAAACATAAAAATATTTAACGTACAAAATAAATAAAAGACACAATAACATACTAAAATTAATTTTAATATAATTAAAATTATTAACATTTTACTTAAAGCATTTCAAAATTAAGTGGTTTTATACTAATAAAAAAAACATGCACATGTAAATGCACGTGGTAGAACACTGGTTATTATAAATCTTATTAACTACATAAAATATATATTGATATACTAATAGAAAGCGTTTCACTAGTATACACTTAAATGGAAAGAATATACATTACTATATTTCTAATGTGATGTATATTGATGATTTATTTTAGTGCAACAATAGAGACAACCAATAAAGGAACTTAAGAAACTTTTAAATCAACAAGCAAAGTAGAATCTGCCCATGGGGGGTGGTTTTCGAGCCCGACCACTGAAAACTGAAATATTCAAGTGTGCTAAGTTAAATCATGAGCGACAAAGTTACTTTTGCGATTGACTAAAAGAAAGTCTTTAACAGACACAGAGAGATAGAGATACGAATGGAATCAATAAATGCCTGAAACCTCATTTGCAGATCGCGTTTTGCCAACTAAGGGATTCCAAACAATAAGGGAGTCGCTTTTAACTTAGAAAGCCGACAAACCTGCTTCAAGAGCTTTGGACAGGCACTCATATAAAATAATAGGAAAATGTGTGTTCCATAGCAAGCATAACATCTCCATTGAAATCACAAACAACGACACCGATTTCTACATCACCATTAAGGACAATCGCATCAAAGTTCACATCGAAAGAGTCTTGAGGAGGGATATGTCCGCCAACAATGGACGTCCTCTTAAAGACAAAAAAGTTGAGAGAAAGTTAGAGTAGCAATATTAGAAAGCTAAAATACATAACGCATATATTGTATTTTTGTTATATTATTGATAAAATACATAACTAATACTCAATACTAATATAAAATTCACGAAGCATAACGTCCTCATGCATGATATATTGTTGTTATATTATTGATAAAATACATAACTAAGATACTGAATACTAATATAAAGTATGCTACTTTTTTTTTGGGAAGAAAACAAGTATATTATTATTATTATTATTACTGTATTGTTTTTTTTTAAACAAAAGAATGAATGAGTCATTATAATATTTTGCCATTGTCGCAAAATATTTTATCCAACAATAAACTTTACTGTTCGTCAAGCAAAACCTAGTAATTATAAAAATAAATAAATAAATAAGTTATGTGTAGTGTAAATTATAAAGGCGCAGTGCACGAGGATATCACGCGTTGTTGCCTTCAGCAGACCCCAGAAAAGGTCAAATCCGCGGTTTAGGGAAAAACCGGAATTGTTCCGCCCAAACCGGTTTTGTGAAAATTGATGGTCCTTTCCGGTTCGGCCGGTGAATTTCCTCAGAAAGCTCGTGTCGTTCTGGCCGTCACGTGTATAGCGTTTATTGGTTTACAGACTATTCCAACCAACACGTGTTGGGTTTTCATTGGTTTTTTCTGGGCTTCGAAATTCGGTTGGGTTAAATTTTAGCCATATGAGAGCCTTTAAAATAACTTCTCGTTTCTTTTAAAAAATGTTAAAATTATTTATAAAAAATTAGTAAATAAATAATGATAGACATTAACAAACTTCTATCAATATCTATAGATGATAGACTTCTATTATTTCTATTACGATAGACCTTGATAAACTTCTATCAATGTCTATCACAACTATCTAAAAATTTTACTTTTTTGTTTAAATAGTTTTCCTTTTTTTTATTTTTAAAAAAATTCTCCCTATTTTTATGTTGAATCTTACAATATTATTGTTGTTGTTTTTCAATTTTTTAACACAATAAACCAACAAACAAACACTACAGTTATGTACTACCTTACCTCTTGTCACAAATGAGGAGAAAGATACCATCTCAACAAATTTCTTTCTAAATAAAATATTATAATTATTTTTTGAACTTCAACGAAGTGGTGAAATATGTTATTTACATTATGTTAATCGTTTTTTCAACAATGTCGAAAAGACTGTGAAAAAATACATAAACTTTATAATTCATTTTTTTCTTTTAGTTAATTATGGAGATTCAAACTCTTATTCTTTTGATCAACGGCATAATGTCTTAATTAGCTCTTGAGGTTGACTAAAAAAATTGACTACTAGTTTATTTATTTACAAATGTGGTCTTTACATTGTAATGATCAAATATCAAATTTTGAAAATGGTAAACAACTACCTGCTAGTTGACCAACATTATATACTATCTGTTACTAAACAAAATTATTTTAATTATGTGTGGTTAGCGACAATCTAAATTGAACTGCAAACTGAGTTTTCGTTCTTGTAAAACTTACACAATGGATGATCTTGTATCAGTGTGACACTTTGCTAAACATGCTTCAATACTTAAATTAGCGTCAAGCCGAGACGAGATCATTTTTGCATACTTCATCCCACCATTTATAAGAGAATCTCATGAGTTCGCGTTGGGCTTGTTTAGCAACAAATAAGCAAATGTGGGATTTTCTTTGCAAATCTTGTAATTTTGTTTTTTATTAAATGTTGAAGCACGACTGTACTTATTTATTTGTGTGGTCTAATGTATTGTGTTAATTATTCTATACCATTATTTGTATAAATAATTAACTAATCTCTTAATAACATTATTAGTAATATGCACACTCTATTTTTTGAGTAATTTACTTCATAATACATTAGAATTCTCCAATGCTAATAATTTATTTTACTTCACTTCATAATAAATGTGTACATAATTGAGAACAAGTGTTTTTAAGATCTAATTTTAATTGGATATAGGCCTCCCAATATTAATTGAGATGACATGAGGGACTAAGTAGATAGATACAATCTTTTTTCCTTTAAAAAAGTCAATGTTTGTTAAATAATTGAAGCACAAAAATATAGATTAATTAGCATTGGCAAGTCACTTTATTGTGATTAAATATCTCTGCCCTTTTATAATAAAGGTAAATAATTCAATATTTGAACTAAAAAAAGACAATTTTGGTTTAAAGTACACTATTATCTTAAAAAATGTTTATTTATTTGTTAAGAGTTTAAATCTTCTACTTTCATATATTGTTGAATTATAGAAAAAAAAAAAAGAGCTATTAAACATCTGAATCCTCTATACATTTTGATGAAGAGAATAAGTTATGTTATCGGTATAATTTAGTTAATAGTAGTTTAGTTGTTAATTTAGATTAATTAGTATTTTAGAATTAATTAATTAATTGTCTTATTTTCTTATAAGATTATAAATAGCAATAGAGAGCTTTTGATAGATCAATTAGTCAATAAATAAAATAAAGATCATTAAATGACAACAAATTTAATGATGATATACGTTGTGTGTTATTAATGTTTATTCAAAAATAAAATTTCTAAAAAAGGTAATAAATTATTCGATTCAATTTTTTTTAATATTTTAATTATAAAACAATACACAAATTAGATATGAAAGAAAATGCACCAAAAGGGTAAAATTGTCTCAAAATTTTGGAGAAATATAATTTTGAAATATAATTAAGTTTAAGACATTTGTGCAATATTACTTGTAAAGTATGTCAATTCCGTAAAGTTTTCATATATAAATATACATTGACGAGATGAGGGCCTACAAAAGTTGTAAGGTATATAATTAATACCATATAGTCTATTAAGTAATGAAAGATATCCACGTGCCAAAATGAACATAGCTCAACTGGTATAACTATCAAGTATATATTATAAATTTTGAGGTAAAAAATTATATTTCTTGAGCTACGTATTGTAATATATATATATATATATTAAAAAAATAAATAAAAGACACCCCACGTGAGATTGAGAAAGAGGAAAAGGAAAAGAAGCGTGTGCCAATCATAAAGCAATAGTATTAAAATTGGCAAAACGTAGAAATATAACCCAACTTTGTTGAATAGTCGTTGAAGCTTCTTTATTAAGGTAAATGGTCCTTTTATTTATCATGAGTTTATTTGGTTCGCAATTCGTATTCTGTTTTATATTTTCAGATTCATTGAGTTTAGCGAAATGTGTTTAACAGATAACCTGAATTTTGATTCTGAAAACTGTTTTCGAATTATGTGATTCAAATCATGTAAATTCTGAAAACAACATTTTTACGTTTTCATTGAATACAAAATTTGAATTTTAAATTTTAAAATGCAGGATTATATTAAATAGAGATAAAAAAATATTTAGAAATATAGTATGTCGTGTTATACACTCAATTCAATTTTTTTTAATTAAAATATATATTATGTAATTATTATAAATTAGGTTAAATTCTAAATTTGATCCATATGGTTTGGATAAAGTTACAAGTTAGTTTTAAAATTTATAAGTTAGTTCCTATGGTTTGATTTCATATATTGTCCCTCTAGTTTGTTAAATTCTCTTAAATAAATCTCTGTCATAAGGATTATTTATGAAGCTTTTATCAAATCATAGGAATTAAATTCTAATTCTAAACCTTAAGGCCTAAATTTTAACTTCTTCCAAATTATAGGACAAAATTTTCGGTTTATCCCATAAATTATATAATATTACAAAATAATAATTATACAATGTCTACATAAAATCATATTCATAAATAAATTAATAATAGTTTATTGTCAACCGATGTTTAGTGGGTAACCACACCTAATTTGCAATGATTTAAATTATAATCTAATTTATGAATTATGCTACCAAACACATATCTGAAAACATGAAATACAACTATATTTTCATTTAATCAATTATTTTCAAATTTCCGCTTTCAGATTTTATACCCATACACGCCCTAATTTACCCATCAATTTCATACTTCAAAGTTCAAACATTACTAATATTTGTCTCTCACGTGTTAGAATGAAAGCGACTAGTTTGTTTTTATGAATATATCTAGCCAGTCTGTTAAGATTTCTATGTTCAAAATTGTTAATGTATAGTTTTTTTTACACAACTTTATATTAATATAAATGTTTTTTTAATCTTCTTAATTATATGTTAGAGGAATTTTTAAAAATGAAAAAAATAAGAAAAACTATTTACATAAAATAACAAAATTTTTAGATAGTTGTGATAGACTGATATAAGTCTATCAGGATCCATCAGTGATAGAAATGATAGAAGTTTATCGCTGATAGATGCTGATAGAAGTCTATCAATGTCTATCGGTGTTTTTTTTTTTGTTATTTTCTGTAAATAGTTTGACATTTTTTCTATTTGTGAAAATTTTCTTATATGTTAATTACGATTTTAAATAAAATTTATGTAAAAATAGATATAATTACTAAAGGTGATCTAAAATAAAAGTTGATGGGTTAAATTATACCATTATTGTTAGTTTAAAATTTTAATTGATATAACGGTCACAAAATTATAGGATATCCGTTTTTTTTTTCCATATTTAGATTATTAAATCAGAGGTCAAACCTAAATTATACAAATCTATATCTTATAGTAACCTATTTAATATTTGTACTAAGAAACTATATAATATATATATGGATAGTGCACCTGCCAACTATTTTAAATCTAAATTACATAAATTTATATTTTAGTAACTTATTTAATATTTGCAATAATTTTATAGAAGTTTCAACACAAGATAGAAACACTTGTTATTTTTTAAGATAAATCATTTTATTATTTTAGAAATGATCTAATAATGAGTAAATATAATTCAATAGAAATCACAACTAAAAAAACAAAATTTATAAAATAAATGACATCTAACTAGATAAGTGATTAATATTTTAATCTAAATGTAACTATGCTACACACAAATTTACCATAAGTGCATATGTAGACTATTCTAAACCTACACAGATTTATCTTGCATAATATATATAACATTATATAAAAATTTAAGCATCTTAATTCTAAAAATACTTAAAAGTAGATAACGAGTTAGAGAAAAAAAAATCGTAATTAAAAGTATTGTTTAACCGTTTGATTTAACTTGACATTTTTTATAGTTAATACATTTTTGTGGGGGTAGGAAAATGACACTCTGAAAACGAAGCTTTAGACTTATGGTTTTATGATACAATCACTTTAAACTTTTCAAATCCATAAATCAAATACTACCATTTTAACATTTCTTTTAGTACAACAAATGTGAGCATATAGAGATTCGAACCTTTGACTTGAAAAATGACTATATGCCTATTATCAAAAACACTATTTTAACTAAGTAGGCTTCAATATTTATTTGAATAATTATAGGTCATAGGTTTATGAAAAAACAAATTATGTATATATCTATATTTAATTATAGAGAAATTTTCACAAATAGAAAAAATATCAAACTATTTACAGTAAATAGCAAAAAAAAAAAAAAAAAAAAATACTGATAGACATTCTATCAACGTGATAGACGTTGATAGAAGTCTATCACGGTCTATCACAACTATTTAAAATTTTGTCTATTTTGTGTAAATAATTTCTTTTATTTTTATATTTTTAAAAATTTTCCATTATTATAAGGGGAAAGTTTTAAAAATAGAAAAATAAGGAAAAGTATTTACACAAAATAACAAAAGTTTTAGATAGTTGTGATAGACGCTGATAGAAGTCTATCATGGTCCATCAGTGATAGAAATGATAGAAGTCTATTACTGATAGATGCAGATTTATCTATCAATGTGTATTAGTATTTTTTTTTGTTATTTTGGGTAAATAGTTTGACATTTTTTTTATTGATGAAAATTTCCTATTATAAGAGTATATTTGAAATTAATCTATAGTGATAGAAGGGACCATACTCAAAGTCACACATCTATTGCGTAACGTGCGCACATCTCGCATTTTCCTCCTCCACCGTCACCGAAGTAATTCCTTCTAATTATGAGGGGTATTTTCGTACTTTCATTTTTCTTACTGGCTCCGTTGGCCGGTCACTTAACTGAAAAGAAAAAAAAAATTATAAATAAAAGCAAGGAATAAAAACCATCTTTTTTCGACCCCTCTTTATCTCACTCGGAGACGGAGGCTACCGCCACCGCCACCGCGCCGGCCACCGCTGCCTCTTCGTTGCCATTTCTGCAATGAGGTTATCGTCCTCTGCAATTCTTGTCCTCTTTCTCTTCTTTCACCTTCTTCTCTGCTTTGCTACTTTCCCTTCCCTTTCCATTTCCCTCTTAACCGTCACTAAATCCGAGTTGGTGCCCGGCGAGATCAATGCTACTGCCGACTCTAACTCCTCGAGATCCGCCAATGATGACCACAGTTTTGCTAACATAATCGATCGGGCTCTCGAGAGGGAATTTACTGAGAATGAGCAGACTGATGAAGGTTTGTTGATCCGACTTCCACTTCTCCCTTATTTGTTGTTTGTTTCGGTATGTAAGCTCCCTCTATCCGCTAGGATTATGGAATTCGTGAAATGCGTTTTTGTTCTTTTAATTTTTTCCGCCTTTTCGATTCTTTGTTTGTTGAACATTGAGGTCTGTTTTTCTTCTTTCTTTGATTGTTTCGGTTTCTGGTTAGTTCTTGTTCTTGCTTTTGTTGCGCATTTTTTTTTCCATTTTATGCCTCCTATTTCAGTTCGTTGTGATGTGTTTGTACCTCGAGAGCTGTTTTACGTTTGTGATTTTGTGGGGTATTGGGAGTTTGATGGAACTTATATTCTGCATGCTACTTAGACGTTCCCTTGGTCTCCAGAAATGTGGAAAATAAGTAGGATTTGAACTGGAAAGAGCTTTTGATGTACTATGGTCTTGAAAAATCATCTAACAATTTAATAAATCCCGTTACATTCCCGTAATCTTTTTGGCCAAATGGACTTTCTTGAGAAAATAACTATGGTATCATTGAATTTCTTGAGAGTATCTATATTTTCACTTTCCCTTGCAGTCGCGGATCCTGGCAGCTTTAACAACAGCGTTGCTGAGAAGCAGGTTAGGTTGACGTTTTATCTTCTCACTGCCGGTCTTTTCTTTCTACTGACTTTTAATAGAAGAAAAACTAATGGTAGAATCTCGTAGGTTAATGCACCTGCTCTTTCTGTCCAATTGACCTTTTTAGCTCCTTCGAAATTCCATTTGAACGCGATAAGATTCCTCAGAATTCCAGCCGTCAGATGACATTTTCTGATGGAGAATTATCATCCTCTTGCGTCCCTCTCATTTTAATCAATGAATTATCATGCAGTCGGAATAACAAATATGTTTGCTAATGTACTCCCAATGTTATCTCTTATTGGTCTTTTCCCATGAGCTGAAGTGAATGTGTTTCCATATGTCAGGCAGTTTTGGAAACTGTTGCTCGAGTTAAGTCAAAGAAGAATGAATCGAAAGAGGAGAAGTATGTTCTTTCGTTTCATGTATACAAAACATATATTTCAATGGTTTGAATTATAGTGTTTATGAAATGAATGCGATATTTGTTGACAGAAGATGTGTTCTAATGTACAAAATTAGACTATAATAGTATTTTTGCCCTGTTTTTGGACCTTAGATCATTTCAGTTCCATGATGTCTTCCATTTAGATAATGAGAATCGAGCAGAAGACATGCCCACATTAATTGATCGAAAGGTATGCCTAATGTGTATACCTGTTACATTTACACTTATCCTTTAAAGTTTACAAATACATATAATTTTATTCATGAAGTTGATTCATTTTTATTGGATTTTTTATTCAGGACAATGTTTTTATTATATCCAATCCCAAGTCAAAGTATCCCGTGCTCCAATTGGATTTAAGGTTGGGTTTTATGCACAGTGGACTTAGTCCTTAGGTCCTGTCTTTATTCTTGATCCATTGCCGTTTGGTATGCATCAATTTGATGAAGGCCTACGGATCCAATCTTATCAAATTGCTTTATCTGCAGATTGATTTCAGATCTAGTTGTTGTTATTGTTTCTGCAACTTGTGGTGGCATTGCTTTCGCTTGTGCAGGACAACCGGTCTGATCATCATTCTTTTTCTTCTTCTCTCTCTCTCTCTCTAAAAGGAATGGAAAACCAATGTCATAATGTAGTACCATAGCATTCTTATTGCCTATCGCATGTCTAAGGCATAAATGCTTCTTGGAAGAGCCCTTAGGATCAATGGCAACATGATACGCAACTTTGTTGAACAAAGGCACATGCAATGAAAAAAAATACTTTATTTTATCTTTTAAGCACATGCATATTGATTTTCACTCCATGGAAGAACATTTTTCCTAAAGAAATGAATGTGCATTTTATAAGAGTTGTTTTGCTTATTTGGTTGTGTTTTCAGTAGATATTTTTAAGAATGATTGGAAAATTATTTCCCGTTGTTTTCTAAAACTAGTTTTGGAAATATTTAAGTCTAATTTTTATATTCAATACCCATTCTAGTTTTTGAACTTTATATCTAAAAGGCTAACCTTTAAACATATGATTTGATTTCTAAAAAAATTGCTTTACCTTGAGAGAGTGAGCTTCAGGACATAAGCCTCAAAATTCTTTTGGAAGACCTAAAACTTTCTTCTTTGTAAATGGTGCAATGACATTCTGAATTCTGCAGGTCTTTACTGGATACCTGTTGGCTGGATCTCTCATTGGACCTGGAGGTTTAAGCTTTGTCAGCGAAATGGTGCAAGTATGTTTGTTTCATTTATGTCCATCTCATTCAGTTGACAACTTTAAGAATTGCTCTCCCTGATCCTTCTCTGTTGTTACATTCTGTTTTATGATAAAGCTAAGAGGTATACTTATTGACTTTTGGGTACTAGATAAAATTTGTAATGCGATTATATTTGGTTCATATGCTGACCATAACATTATGCTGCTGTTAGTGAATGACCATGTATACTTGTCAAAGCAAAGTCATTCTGACGTTTTTCTCTCTGTTTTTTTTTTTTTAAAAAAGTTATGGAGTAATGAATAATTGTCACGAGCATCATTGTGTTGATTCTTATGAGTTATGATACCATCAAGAATTTATGCTTCTGGAATTCCTGGATATTATCTTAATATATTGTAATGCTTCACCAGAATTTAATCTGTCGTTGACCTATCCATTCAGGTTGAGACAGTTGCTCAGTTTGGTGTGATCTTCCTTCTTTTTGCATTGGGCTTGGAATTCTCCACTACAAAAGTCAGCCTCATTTTTCTCCCAGATTGTTTTTTTCAACAATAGCTGGTTTACAAAATATTTAGACTGTGACAATAAGATCTCTGTTTTTTTCCAGCTTCGTGTAGTTCGAGCAGTGGCTGTTCTTGGAGGCTTGCTCCAGATTTTCCTTTTTATGTGCTTGTGTGGAATTACAGCTTCGGTAGGTCTTACATTCTGATGAGAATTTATTCCAGCTGTACGGTGGTCTCTTATTATTATTATTTATTTATTTATTTTTCTTTTGTGTATTTCTCTTCTGTATGGCCAATATGGCCACCATTTTCAAGCTCAAAGTTCTGATGGTGTTTCTTGCATCCATTGCTTTGCAGTTTAGGATAAAGTTATCAGGCCTCGTGGTTTCAATATTTCTTTTTTCAATATTTATTAATCTTACATATTCATGTTTCTTGGGTGGATTCATTTTGTGGATTTGAAATATATTGATTAGATGTTCTTGGAAATTTATGCTATGAATATGAACAAGTATTTGTCAATGTCCAAAAGATCCGTAGGTTAAGAGTATTCATCCTAATTCCTATATTGCACGCACATTTATTATATCCACTCTTGTTCAATCGTGTCTTCAAATATGATGAAGTGTTTTGGACAACACTAGTACGAAATTGCTTCCCGTCTCTGTGTGTGTGTGTGTCTGACATGGTCGCTCTTCAGATTTTGAGTTATCATCATGCTTTTACAATCTTTTTCATGGAAGGTACTTGTGAAATTATGCGCTGTATTTCCTCTTTGAGTGAGTGACTATATCTACATTTCACTCCTAGGGCCCAAATTTAAGTTGTTGATTTGTTGTAAAACCTTCGGTTGTGCTGTTTCTAGGTCCAAGTTAAAAAGAAAATGAAAAAAAACCTTCATACTACTTTGTAAATCTGGTCAGTGTACAGAATGAGAGGGTTGAGTTGCCCTTCTGTGGCCTCTGATGGTATTTGGTTTAGCTTACCTACTGTTTCTGTTAATTGGCATTACTGAAACTTTGTTGGATTATACAAAAGCTAGAGCTTACTGCTTTGCGTGAAAGTATAGTGGTTGATGCTGTATCTGGGATATTCTAGTCTCCTTTTTCTTTTTGCTACTTTCTGTATAAGCGCATTCTTTTATATTGTTAACCTGTCAATGGTTTCTTCTAATGTGAAATTGCTTGCTTTTGCAGCTATGTGGCGGTAAATCTTCAGAGGGGGTATTTGTGGGTGCATTCTTGTCTATGTCTTCGACTGCAGTGGTAATTCCTTGCGACTTGTTGCTAATTTCTAGTGGAATGAAGTCATATTAATGTGGAGTGACTAAAGGAGTTTTCGGATGATCTTAGTTTTTGAATATGCTTACAATTAAAAAAACATTGAGCCAGTTAAAAAAATGTTATTCTGTAATGGAATATGTTCATCCATTATCACTCAACCTCATAACATAACAACCTTCCTTTATAGATAAGAAAACCTTTTTGTCCTTGAACTTTCAAGTTCATTCTATTTTGATCCCTTAGCTTTTTAAATGTCCATTTTGGTTCTTAAACATTAAAGTTTGTTTTAGTTTGGTTCATGAAGTTCAAAATGTCTATTTTAGACCCAAACTTTTAAAAAAACAATCAATTTGGTCCATGCTATGTTACTTTTCTACCTCTCCCTTTGCTTAATGTTAGTACTCATACTTTAAATTATGTCATTAATTTGTTAAAATTAAAGTAAAAGGACTCTGATAGTAGGACTAGGGACAATACACATTTTAAAGGTTTAGGGACCAAAAGAGGGTTTAAACCATTTATTTAAAAAAAAAAAAGATTTTGTATGAATAAAAATATGAATGTGATATTTCCCAGCAGCATGTGCAAACTTTAAGAAAACTGCTTTTGAAGGCGGGGTGCAGAGACATAATGGGCTTCAGAGGTTTTATTGTTTTTTGAAAACATAAACGGCTTCATAGTTATTTGGCTTATTCTTCTTGCCCTCATTTCTTATTGAGCTTTTGGTCTTGTGTTAAATAATTATTGTCAAGGAACTGACCGTTGGGTAAGTATATATTTATGCATGTATTTATTTTGTTTAGAAATAGAATTGATTGCTCTTTCCTCAGCATTAATAAGGCCTTCATGGTTTATCTGTATTAAATTTGGGTACATCTGATATAGGTCTTGAAATTTTTAATGGAACGAAATAGCGTCAATGCCATTCATGGTCAGGTGACCATTGGTACTCTTATTCTTCAGGTATACAACTCATTCCTCTTCCAATACTTTATCATATTACTAATTAGTGATGGCTTGGTTACGTGGTAACCAAAATATTTGGCTGTATTAGAAGTTTAGGTCTAGGTGTTTGTTGTTGTTGTTGTTGTTGTTGTTTTTTTTTTTTTTTTTTTTTTTTTTTTTTTTTTTTAAATTAAATTAAATTTTAATTATTACTAGGGCTGTTTTCAAATATAGAAAAATGAGCCAAACTATTTACAAATATAGAAAAAATTTCACTGTCTATCAGCAATAGACTACTATCGATAGAAGTCTATCGCGGAAATTTTTTCTATATTTGTAAATAGTTTGATATTTTTTCTGTTTATAACAATTTCCCTTATTATTAGTTTGAATTTTAATATATATATATATTATTTATTTATTTATTTTAATAAACACCAATAGTTAACTAATGATGATAATATTCTTTTTGGTTCACTATGCACCACCAGGATTGTGCTGTTGGCTTGCTGTTTGCCCTGCTTCCGATTCTTGGTGGTACTTCTGGTGTTCTTCAAGGAGTTCTGTCCATGACTAAGTCGTAAGAACAGCTGCTGTCTGTATATTTGTATGAGAATTTTTATTCATGAGGTTATTGGTTAAATAAGTCAAGTGTCTAGCGCCACGAAAAATTTCTTTTCCAGCATAGTGGCACTTAATTCTGAAAACATAGCATAGTTGGTGTATGGACTGCTAATCCAGGCTACTCTTTTCATTCAATTTTCTAGTTGTTCGATAGCCAACTGGGAAAATTTGCGTTTCAAATTATTCAACTGAAACTAATACTTCCCAGCCATTTTCTTTCTTTTCCAGGTTGGTGGTCTTGATTACGTTTTTGATTATTTTGACAATATTATCTCGTACATGTGTTCCGAGGTTCCTTAAGCTTATGATTAGCCTGTCATCTCAGGTAAGGGCAACATTTTCTTTGGCTGCTACAACTATTGCTTCAGGTTCTGATCAAAATCTTTTCCATGCAGACTAATGAGCTCTATCAATTAGCAGCTGTTGCATTCTGCTTACTTGTAGCTTGGGTTAGTTCCACTTCCTACTGCTTAATTCTTGAAACAATACATGTTTTTAGTATCATTTGGTAGACATTGATATGGTAAAGAACTTCAGTTTTCTAGTTGTGGATTTTCCCTCTCAGATACGTATTTTATTATGAAAAGTTGGACTTTGGAAAATGGTTCTTATCCAATTGCCTTATCCTTTTTTTTTTTCTTTCATTAAAGTGAATAAGGTATTACAGTCTAGAATAAAGTTGTTGGCATTGGGAATGGTCTATCTGTAACATCTGGCATCTACCAGTACACTTGTGAGTGTATATAAGTGCAGTACTGATTCATTTATATAACCATCTATACAGTGCAGTGATAAACTTGGCTTAAGCCTTGAATTGGGTTCCTTTGCTGCGGGTGTGATGATATCAACTACTGATCTTGCTCAGCATACACTTGAACAGGTAAATATGGTTTTTTGATGCTTGTTTGAAAGCCTGAATTCTGTTCCGTTTATGGTTACTACCAAGTACTTGAACTTTTTCTGTGAGTTTTAATTGCATGTTTCTACACTTCAAGAACTCTGTCCTTTTCATTTTTTCACTTAAATAAAGAGTAGGGTGGGTTTTATGCTGGAGAACAGGTGAAACTTTTTGAACCATTTGGAAACTCTTTCTGGTCTAAAATCATGCTACTAACATGTTTGACATGGAAAATGTCGAGAAATATTGTGGCTCAATGACTATAGAAATATATGTTTTTTCTGATGGGAAATGAGAATTTGTACTTTTTGGGGCTGCACTTTAAGCTTTCTGATAAATCATCGGACTGTAGAAATATATGCATAAAACTTATGATCCTTTGAGGGTGGGGCATCAAGCTTATAGATAAATCTCACGATCCAGATGTAATAAAATCCTGCATCATAGAACTTATGATCTAGCTTGAAATATATGTTTTTTGGGTTGGGCATCAAGCTCGATGATGAATCTCATGTCCAGATGCAATGAATTTCTGAAACATAATTTTGGGAAGTAACGGAATTTTTGGTCCCGTAGAAACAAGATGTTGACAACTAATTTTTTATTTATTTATCTTTTTTTATGAGATTGGCAAAAGCTTCAGATACTGCTAGGGTCTATAGCAAGTACTATACTATTTATTTAATATTGTCATTTTACTTTCCTGAATCTGTTTTAGCTGGCATGGAAATATTTAATACCTTTCTACTGATTGACTTGATTCCTAGGTTGAGCCCATTCGCAACTTCTTTGCTGCTCTTTTTCTTGCCAGCATTGGGATGCTAATTCATGTTCATTTCCTATGGAACCACATTGATATTTTACTTGCGGCTGTAATATTGGTCATCATTATAAAAACTGTAGTAGTTACTACTGTTGTCAAGGGATTTGGATACAACAACAAGACTTCACTTCTGGTGAGATGTGTTCTAACAAATGTGTTTCTTCACAATGAAATGACTTCTTTTATTTAGGAAATTGAAAGAGGCCTTAGATAATTTCATCTTATAGGTTGGGATGTCACTCGCACAAATTGGAGAATTTGCTTTTGTCCTTCTAAGCCGTGCCTCTAATCTTCATCTTGTTGAGGTTGGTGCTTGAATTATAAGCTTGTCTTTGATTGAGGTTCATAATTTGTTGGTGTTGATAAAAAATGTCTCCGGTACTTTTTTAAAGCTTGAGGCGTGATAAAGCGCAATAGTCTTTTAGGGCTTACGTGCAAGACGCAGAAAAAAAGGGATTTTTGTTTTTGTTTTTGTTTTTGTTTTTTTTTGTTTTTTTGTGTGGCGCACTATATTTAAAAGTACTACGTATAGAAGAGAAAACATAGTTGAAGTAAGAATATGAAAAAAAACCCACTAAACCCAAGGAATTTTGCATATAGTCTTAGTATTTTTTTAAAAAAAGTTAATAAAGAAAGAAAAACATTAACTGTTGATAATTTTAGAAATAATAAAAAATCCCTAAGGCGGAGGGCTTTGGGCCTTAGGCCTTTTTTTTTGGTAAAAGAAACATTTCATTGATAAATAAAATCAGGAGAGAACTCTAAACACCAAAAGGTGATTACATAAGGGAGCGCCAATTACTGACTAAAAAAGATAAGATAAGCTGACATGAGTGAAAGGGTGCTTTGTTTTGCGCCAAGAAAAAGCCGTAGACAAAACCAATTCCATAAAACGATTAAAAGAGAAAAAAGAGTCACTAAAAAGCCATTTGTTTCTTTCGCTCCATAAACTCCAAAAAAAAGCACGCAGACCAAACCATCATCTTAGTTCTACCGAAAGGATGACCCACCAATAAAGAAGCCGAAGCGGAATTAGGACATATAAAAGACCATCCAAAAGCAGGCAGAACAATGTTCCAAAAATTAGCAGCAAAAGGGCAATGCAAAAACAAATGAACTGGAGATTCAGCAGGTTGCGACACATGTGACACTAAGAGGGAGAATTACACATATAAGGCAATTGGCGCTGCTAACAATCAATAGTATTGATGGCACCCTAGTTAAGTTCCCGAAGAAAATTTTTAATCTTTTTTGGGTAACAATCTTTCCCAATCACTGAATAAAGATAAGGTAAATAGGTATTCATAGCGCCACCTAAGCAGCCATAAGAGATTTAACAGTAAAAACCATAGACAACTAAGAATCAGGAGAGGAGAACAATCTAACAGAAGACAAGTGATGTAATAAAGTGGCCCATTTAGAAATCTCCAGCTTAGTAAGATTACGTTGAAGATTCATTAGCCACAGTGGCCTTTGACTGCTGAGCAACACGATAAAGCCTCAGATCCAATGCTGAAAGAACACCACAACTAAGCCAAGAGCCATGCCAAAAAGAAGTAGTAGCACCATCACCAATCCGACAATGAATACAAGCAACAACCAAACCAATAAACTGACAAGTAAACCTCCAAAGGGCTTTAGATGAAGCATGTGAAATAGGAGTAGGCCAAATATAGCCAGTGGAATAATACTTAGCCACAATAAGAGATCTCTATAACGCATCATGCTCAGTTAGGAACCGCCAAGTCCATTTAACAAGAAGGGTAGAATTATGATGTTTAAAATTTCTAATACCAAGACCACCCGAAAGTTGGAGACGCTGAGATATCTCCCAATTCACATTATGCATGCCACCATCACTACGAGAACCCTCCCAAAAGAAATCACGAACCATCTTGTCAAGACAATTAATGATAGAGCAGGGAGCCCTGAACAGAGATAAATAATACGTTGGGAGATTGGAAAGAGTAGCCCGGATGAGTGTGTCTGCCACCTTTTGAAATATAAGTATACTTCCAATTAGGAAGTTTATGCTGAAATCTCTCCACCACCTGTCAATGGCTTATTCATCTGGTCGAACTTTAGGGACAATCCGACCCTCACTCTTTGACAAATTCTTGGTCATTGACTCCATTTTAAACAAGTTTAAGGATGCTACTGTTAAACGTCTTGATAGGCCTACGTCGGATCACTTCCCTATTATATGCTTCAGTTGGGATCATCTAGATGGGGACCTCTCCCTTTCTGTTCTGAAAATATGTGGATGGAACACTGTTCTTTTTTACCTATGATAAAAAAATGGTGGAATGATAACCCTTTGATTGATTGGCCCGGACATGGTATTATGCAAAATCTCAAGAAATTCAAAGGGGTTGTTAAGGATTGGAATAAGTCCACATTTGGTTGTTTGACAACCTTAAAGATTCAACTTATGTTTGACCTTGCTGGTTTGGATTCCATGGAGGAACAAGGCCCTCTTCATCTTGCAGACTTAGACTAAAGAAGGATGCTTAGAGTTCAGATCCTATCCATTAGTACACAAGAAGAGTTATTATGGCGACAGAAGTGTAAACGCAGATGGCTGATTGATGGAGACATGAATCCATCGTCCCATGAGTGCTAAAAAGCGTAAGAACACAGTTTTAGAGATACTGTCCAGAGAGGGTCACAGCCTTCTTATGGAGAATGAGATTGTGACGGAATTTATGTCCTTTTATGAAGCCTTCTACACAAAGGATGATGGACATTGTCACCTTCCTAACATTGCCCACTGGGATCCTATGTCTACACAACAGGCAAGAGAATTGGAGTCACCCCTTACTGAATCAAAGATTCACATGGCCATTAGGGATCTTGGTACACACAAATCCCCGGGCCCGGATGGCTTTACTGCTGCTGAATTCTATAAAAAATATTGGAACATCCACAAGCACTAAGAGTGTGTTCCAATATTTTTTTAAGAAAGGTACTATTAATGCAAAAGCCTGAATGAAACATAAAGCTGTCTTATTCTGAAGAAGGTTGATGCCCGTATGGTTGGTGATTATAGACCCATTAACCTCATCTCTTGCCTGATCATTGCTAGAGTTCTTTCTGAACGCCTCAAAAGAGTTCTGCCTTTTACGATAACCAAATATCAGTCTGCATTTGTGGAGGGTCGACAGATTCTTGATGTCTCTTTGATTGCCAAGGTGACCCTCTTTCACCTTTTTCTATTTGTTATTATCATGGACTGTTTAGTAGAATGATGATTGAAGCTAGTGACTGTGGTTTGATTAAGGGTCTACACATCGGACGAAGCTCTCTACAAAACAGAATTATTGGGCATCATCTCCTCTTTGCTGACAACAAAGCTATTGACTGGTTTGATTAAGTCCATCATCTCCCCTTTGCTGACTACACCATCCTTTTTACAGACAATAACACTGTTGCTATTGGAAATCTATTTGGCCTCGTAGGCAATTTTGATAGGGCCTCAGGATTGAACATCAACCACAACAAATCAGAATTGTTGGGCATTAATACTTCACAAACCGATCTGGTTTTGATTGCTGCGACATATGGATGCAAATTGAGCCATTGGCCTTGCACTTATCTGGGTCTTCCTCTCTTTGACAAGCCCAAAATTGTCTCTTTTTGGAACCCTATTGTTGAAAAGGTGGAAAGAAGGCTTCTTGCTTGGAATCATAATCAGATCTCTAAAGGCAGTCGCCTTACCGTCCTCCAAGCTACTCTTTCGAACCTCCCCACGTATTACATGTCCCTATACAAAATGCCTGCCACGGTTGTCAATAACATTGAGAAGCTATATAGGAATTTTCTATGGAAGGGTGGCTCTACACAACATGGTTCTCATCTTGTGAGATGGGAAAAGATTAACAAACCGAAAGCACAGGGTGGTCTTGGTCTACAGAAATTGGATGATAAAAATCGAGCTCTCCTTGCTAAATGGATCTAGAGATATTACCAGGAGGAAGGAGCTTTTTGGAGGCAGATTATTGACGTCAAATATGGGGTGACTCCTAACTCTTGGCCAAACAACAAGTACAACCTACCCGGATGCATTAAAGGGCCTTGGTGTGCCATTTTGTTGCACATGAACCTCATTAAAGATAGAGTATCTATCAAAGTGGGAAATGGGATTAACACCTCCTGGAGTGATCATTGGCTTCAAAATTCACCCCTCAAAGATGTGTACCCTCGTCTTTACACACTTTCTAAACAAAAATTATCGTCCATACATGATCTATGAGACTCAAGATAGGGATGGTCCTTATGCTTCAGAAGGAATCTAAAGGATGAGGAGTTTGATGAATGGTTGGACCTTATGGACTGCTTGATAGATTCCATATCTCCACGACCAAGGATCAATGGGTTTGGCAACTGGATGCAAAAGGAGCATTCTCCACTAAATATCTCTCCATTGATTTGGGAACTAGCATGGCCACATATGCACATCCATTTTATGAAGCGGTCTTGGAGGATTATTTCCCTAAAAAGGTTAAATTTTTCCTATGGGAAGTTAGCCATAATGCCATCAACACTTGTGATAGGGTACAAAGAAGATTTCCGCACATGGCCGTCTCCCCACACTGTTGCACCATTTGCAAATCTGAATTTGAGTGACCTAGCTACATCTTCATCAACTGCCAATTTGCAAGTTGGATTTTGCAAAAGAGAGATCTCTCAGTATTAAGATTTATGAGTTTTTTCTTTAAGTAAAGTTGATATATTCTTTGATTATTTTTCGTATGGGGTCTGCTATTATATTCACCATTATAGCTGAAGTTTTGATTTCAAACATTCCAATATTGGAATTGCAACCTTTACAAAATTAAGTTCTTTATAGTCTATAGTTTTACCAATACTGGAATGTTTATGTGATGGAGATGTTGACTTCATTGTTGTCTTTTATATGGATGCGAGCTTTGAATGTGTGTCTTTCTTAAAAAGACACAATAAATCGTATTTCTCAAGATTTCATTCAATCTCTCATATTATAATAAATTTTTACTGTTTGCTCATAAAAAATGTGAAATATTTACATTGTTTTCATACATTTTTTAATATTTTTTTCTCCTGTAAAAATATTTCAGGGGAAATTGTATATACTGCTGCTTGGGACAACTGCACTTAGCCTGGTGAGTCAATTTGTATTGCATTTTTTGGAGTCCCCAAACATCTTGTTTTTAAAGTTTTTTGTGTGCTTGTTTTTTTGGTTGCCCATGTATTCATGTATTTGTTCATTTTTCCTCCATGGAAGTTTGTTTATTCATATAAAATGAAAAAAGAAAAAAAAAACATCTAGTTTCTAATGTGTATCCTGCAATGTGATTGAATTTTCCCCACTCTTCTCTCCCTGATCTTTTGCATCTGATATGCTAATTCAGACTAAATAATTGATTGAAATTTCCATTAAAAAAAAAGGAAAATTTGTTAGGTTACGAATCAAATGACTGTGCTATTAATGTGTGGTCCTTTGTGAACTATCTCAATGAGACATTAAAATCTTAAACATAGAAGTTGTTTTTAAATGATCCATCTTTATTGTAATTTAGTGTGCTAATAAAACTAATTGTGTAGGTGACTACGCCATTGCTTTTCAAGCTTATTCCTGCTGTGGTACGTATTGGAGTGTTGTTGCGGTGGTTTTCACCTGATGGTTTGAGTGAGGTAACCTTCAGCCTCTTGTAATCACCTCGGTTCTTGTTGGATACTGTTGCTAAGATAACGTGCACAATTTATCTACCAGATTGGATTCAAAGGAGATGGCTTTCGAACAGATGGTGCCAAGCGCATTACTTTGGTGGTTCAGGACTCTCATGTTTCATGATATATTATGCATACCATAGCAAAGCAAACGCCAGAAGTAACCACATTTCGACTGAAGGGTAGTGAAATTGGGAACAGGTGCAGAAGCGTGAAAGGTTATTAATCAGGCTCTCAGTTTTTTACTGTCCTGAACCTGAAGATGCCAATATTCCACGCAAAATTCTGACCAGGCAAGATCGTATCGAAATAGTTCCATTGGGATGGAGAACCAGAGTAGTGTGAATACGATTCTCAAAATCCCATTCACTAAACTCCAATTTTTGATCCAGGCCGTTATGTTATTATAGGTGGCCTATTCATTGTATAATAGTTTCCATTCGTTCATGCCATTCATTTCATTATATATGTTCTATTTACAAGTTGAGTCACACAGTTGTTCTATCAACCTGAAAAGTAATGTAGCTCAAAATTTTTTTAGTGTATCCAGGCCATTTTCAGTTCATAGACGACCAGATGACGTACAAGATTTGACTTGTTTTTCATAATTCATGCTGCTTGATTTTCTGTCACACCGACTTGGGGAGCTAGGAGCTGTGTCGATGACTTGCAAGGTAATACCTGTCCTTACCAATCGTTGAAGGTTCCAACATCATTGAAATTTATAGCCAAATTGAAAATCGATACTGCTCTCGCTCCCCAAAAGAAACGACCCAAAAACTGTTTACAAAATCATTCTTCATCTGTATAATGAATCCTATGGATGATTTTTGTTTCTATATAAATATCTGTTCACTTTTATTTCCTTTTATATAAGCCCAAGTGTTGCTCCCTATCAGCTCCTTGCTCACTCTGGAGAGTAAGAGATCTGTCCTTTAGAGAATGGATCTCTTTCAGGGAGGTGACAGTAAAGCTAATTACAACTGACAGAGAGTTAAGAGATGAAGGAAGATGTTTGGTAAGTTTAGTAAAAGCTCTTCCAGTCCATGATTAGGTTACTAAACTCTAGAGTAAATAGTTGAAATTTTAAATCTGAATAGTATGATTCTTCATTTTTAAGTATTTCATGTACTAGAATAGGGTCACCTTTTTCACCAAACAATGTGTTCTTTTTAAGCTAGAATAGAGAGGTCACAACATCTGTTGCCATTGTGAGATCATAAAAATGAAATCACTATTGTTATGTGCAGATAAGTAGGCCATATACAAAATGCCATCTTAAAAGCAGTTGCTTTTAAAGCCAGAAATACCAAATGTGATGAAAAAGGGCTACACGTCCCTTTTTTCATTGAAAGATCAACATCAATCAAAAGTGAATGATGTTTCCTTGAACATTTCAGGTCCACTGGTCCCTCCTCTCTCAGTTTCAAGTGCCACAACAAAATTCATTGTTTCCGTTGCTAATTCTCTAGAGGACGTTGCTCTTTTTCCTGTAAGATAGTATAGTTTATCTTTCCCCATCCTTCTCTCCATCCTTTCATTTTGAGATTAGAAGGCTTTTTTTTTAGGCAAACAAAATACAACCTATTCCTCTCTAATCTCCTCATTACGAATGCTATCTAGAAAAACATCTTTCCAGATTAAATATCAACCTCGAGAGGATTCCAAAATTGCAAAAGCAGGGGCATATTTATTCTCGTCTCTAAGTTTTAACAGAGTTGCCAACAAAAAAGATATCCTGAATGACGATGCAATTTCAGAAAGAGAAGGCTTGATTGATGTACATTTGGTTGGTTCCAATTATAAAAGCATCCAAATCTCTTCAATCCTCCTAACTAATTTTCTTTAGGACAGATTCCAATGTGAGGATTAAGTTTTGTATTAATAACATTCATGACAGAACATGTCAGACAGAAATAGAAACGAAAAAACTGAAGAAATTTAAAAAAGAGAGTTTCCACAAGGTTCTGATAACGATTTTGAGGACAATGACAGCTATATTGTGTAATGCACAACAAGGGAAAGAAGATAAAACTATGCTTGTTTGCTCTCTGCTTACCTTAGAATAAAGGGTTTATCCTCCACACAATGTTTATGTGATCGGTGTTTGAAATTATATTTGCTTGCTGGTTGTGTTGTGTCCCAATAATATCCAAACAATAATTTTGACAACTCAGTGATGGCTACTGCTGGTAGTAAAGAGGACATCTTTGGTAGGTTGAAAAGTCACTATACTCTAAAAGTGATTATAAATGTTGCAGAAATTTTTTTTTGTATTTTCTGTTAGCAAAAAAAAATACCTGTACCTGGATCCCAGTAAGTTTCTGAAAAATCCAAAATACTTGAGAATCCCTATGATATTTTGTGTTTCTTTCAGCATAATGATGCTGGTTCATGGTACAAACCAGGGTTTTGATTCTTTAATATCAAAGAAAATGACCACTTTATTAATAAGGAAATGATTTCTCTGTTTATGTAATGTCATGTTATTGATTGATTGAAATGTAACAAGTCTTGTTAATAATTCATTTAGGACCTTTTCTTATTATAAAGTCTTTGATAACTATAGGTTATTATTTAATGTCCTTTTTCGTCCTTTCCTTTTGGTATTAACTGTACAAATACTCAAGTTATCTTGATATTCAAGTACATGGTAATTTGAAGTGTACAGTTAATATAATTTTCTCGACATAGTTGAACAATTGGGTACTATTAACCCTATCTGGATCAGTGTGTTTGAAAATTTCTAGCCAGGGTTCAGTATTTGCAAACCTTATCTACATTTTGATTCCTATTCATTGGCTGTTTTAAATTTGAAACAATTTCAGAATTATTTTCACTTTGTTATCCTATTCTTTGCCTATGGAAGACATATTTCAGCTTTTATCACATTCATGTTTTATATATGCAATTGGGAAGGCCAAAAAGGTCCCTTTCCCCCTTTTTCCTCACTTGAGCTGTTTCTATGGAGATCCTATTTGCATAGTCTTTTAGTTCTGTTCTGCCAAAGTATCAGAGTTGTAAAGTCGAGGTAAAAGTCTCGTTTTATAACTATTTGGTTTTTAGTTTTTAAAAATTAAATTTATAGATGCTAATTTTATTTATTGGTTTCTTTGTTTTGTCGTCTCCATTTTAGAAATGTTTTTAAAATTAAAGCTAGATTTTGAAAAACAAGCCTTCGTTTGGTAGCCTTTTGGTGTTTGAAAATTGTGCTATTTTCACGATTTTTTACCCAACTCACGCTTTTTATATTTTCTATTTTTATTTGAATTCTTAGTTAGTTTTTTAAAAATAGAAATAGTTTTGAAAACTATTTCTTTTAGTTTATAAAGTTTTTGCTTTGATTTTGAAAACATTCCTAAAATGAAGATAACAATATACATAAATAGGATAGATATGATTGGTGTTTTTCAAAAGATTAATTGTTTTTAAATGACAAAATTACTGAAAATATTTTTAAATATAGCAAAATGTCTATGTCTGTCATGATAGATGTCTATAAGTGTTTATCATTGTCTATCAGTAACATTTTGTAAATATTTTTGGCTTATTTTACTATATTTAACAACAATTCATTTTAAAAATAAAAAATTAAATAATTACTAAATGGGACATAAGAAAAGTAATTTTTAAAAAGGTATAATTATTGTTATTATTATAGAATTTGATTAAGAATTCAAATAAATCAAATAGTTATTATACGAGAATTTAAAACATTAGTTTTTTTTTCTTTTTATTTCCATCCTTGCATATGGACAAGCTTCATTTTTTTTTCTTTTTATCTTTTTTATTATGAAAAAGGGAAGTGATTGTTTGGAGATGTGTCAGCTTTTGATACACTAAAATTTTCTCATCCTTAGATTCCTCTAAATCTTCCCGCATGTTGAGTTGTTTTGTTTTGTATGCCAAAAAGAAATTCAATGAATGTATCTTTTTCCAAGATTTTATTTTGTCCCACATGAAATAAAAACAAAACCTCATTGGAATATATATATATTGTCTCCATCTACTTCATTCCATCATGGTTTTTTCAACCTGCAAATTATTATATCATTCAATCTTATATAAACCCAAAAGGGATAATATGTATATGGTCTCTCAAAATCTTCACAAATTTTATACAATCCCATGAACTCTTTCTTTCTAACCTTTTTGTCTGTAATTTATGGGCCACCAAACATCCCCTAAGTGATTTTACACTGTTGAGAAAAAAACACAATATTTATTATTTACAATGTAATAGGGATGGACCACATTTCAATAATTCTTTCTGAAACCATGTGTATGATTTGAAAAATGAAATTAATTATGGGGTAAAGTTTGAAAATTTGTGGGACAAATTCATTGATTGAAATACAACACTGAAGAATTCCTTCCCATGTGAAATCTTAATTGAAACTTTGGATTATGGAAAGTCATAGTTATTACCAAATTTGAAGCAAATTCTTGAGTCGAAACGAAAAGGGTTTCCTCATCGAATCATATATCGTATCTAAAATGTATTAAATGATTAAATTTACTATAGTCCAACGATTGGGTACATCGATGGATATAGCTTTCACATCTCGGTTATCAATTTTACAATCGCAACGAAAAATTCGACATTTTCTAGGATATCAGCAGAATATGTGATTTAGATGTGACAATAGGTTGCAGAAATTAGTACTACTTGGTAAAATCAAATCAAATCAATTGAATTCATTGCCTCTTTTTAGCATTTCTTTTTAATCATGAAATGAGAAAATAATTGAAGCCTAGAAAAGTTAATGCAATAATACTAAGATGATCAAAGAGAAACAACTAAATTTTAAATTAAATTAAATTAAAGGGCAAATATCAATTTATACTCCTAAACTTTAGGGATTGTGTCAATTTAAACCTCAAACTATTAATTGTATCAATTTAAGCCTCAAACTTTTAAGTGTATCAATTTAAACCCTGAACTTTTATAAGTATATCAATTTAATTATTAGTTTGGAGTCGAAATTGATATAATCCTCAAAATTTAGGAGTATAAATTGATATTTATCCTAAATTAAACTAAGATGATAATCATAATCTTTTCACTCATAACCATTCCACCTATCAAGTGGGCAGATTCTTCTCAGCAGCCAAGATTTATATTTTGATTTTGATTTTGAATAATAAAGAAAAACCAAAAATAATTTATTCTTATAATATATAATTTAATATTTTTATACCAAAAGGGAAGAAAGTGAAAGAGAGGGGCTTTTAAGAAACTTTATTCTGAGCCACTAGGGTTCTTTTCCACAGTTGTCTCCATTAGCATCAGCAGCTGGCAAATATATACAAGAGTAGAAAAATAGTACAATTGAAATGACTTAAACTATTTAAAAGAAACCAAAACTTTCAATTTATTTATTTTTAAATTATTTTTTAGAAAATAAATAAATAAATAAAAAGTCTGTAAAAAGAGAGGGCTAGGGCAATGAATGAAGTTGACAGTTTCCTACAATTATGAAGGTGGTGAGATAAAGATGCCAAAAATCTCAGAAGAAATTAAAAAAAAAAGTCTCATTTATAATAATAATAATTAGAATAATCAGAGCTGTTTTTAAATATAAAAAAAATGATGAGTCAAACTATTTACAAATATAGAAAAATTTTACTGTCTCAGTGATAGACTGCAATAGAATTATATCGCTTGAGTGATAGACTTCTATCACTGAAACACAGTAAAATTCGTTTATATTTGTAAATAGTTTAATATTTTTTCTGTTGATAATAATTTTTCTATTAATTATTATTTTTTAATGTAATAAAGTTTTTAAAATATCAACTCAACTGAAAAACAAATATCAGTAACACAGAACATAAACAAACAAAAACAACACCTCCTCCCATGATTTTGATTTTTCTTTTGGTGACAAATCTTTTTTTTTTTTCTAATTTTTTTTGGGTTAAAAAACGCTTTGGTAATGAGAACAAGCAAGAATATTAAACACTCTCCATGTAGGGCAGAATATATATGAATTTATTTAAGATAATATTAATTAATAGGGTCAATCAAACACATTTAATAAAAGATATTTCGTTCTCTTAATTTTGAAGCAATTAACAAACTTTACTTGCTAACATGAACATAGCTCAATTGTCATAAATTTATATTATCAATCTCGAACTTTGAGATTCAATTCTTCCATCTCATATTTTGTCAAAACAAACAAACAAACTTTACACTTCAAATATCTCAAGCATAGCTAAATTGATTAAGACATAAAAATCTCGCTAATTGATATTAATGGATATTGCATAACATAATTATTCTTACACATGAACTTGTAGCATTGAGCCATCATCATAATTAAGACCAATAACATATAAATTTATAACCAAAAAAAAAAAAAAAAAAGAACTTGTAATTCATCAATAATAATGATGGCTTTTTTTGTTTTATTTTTCTTCAAAGGAAGGGGTTTGGATAATAATATTAATTTAGGTAACACTAATAGTTGGTGGGTTTTTGTTTTGTTCCAATTCCAAATTGGAAGCCATTGGAGAAGCCAAAGTGAGCTCAAGATTAGGGGCAACTGAAGAAGAAGAAGAAGAAGAAGAAGAAGAAGAAGAAGAAGAAGAAGAAGAAGAAGAAGAAGAAGAAGAAGAAGAAGAAATAATGGGATGTTTTGGAGGGATAGAATTGGAATTATTAGGAGATGATTTGAGATGTGAATCAATCAAACCATAAACCCAAAGTGAAGAAGAAGAAGAAGAAATTTGATGATTATTATTGTTAATCACTTCCATATAATTATAAGCTAATTGTTGGGAAGAGCTTGCAAAAGTAGTTGTAATATTACTCTCTAAAAGAGGTAAATTACTGATCAGCCCCTTGTTGTTGTTGTTGTTGTTAATGTAATGATCATCATCAATATCATCTTCAGAATTTGAAGATATCTTCAAACATTTAGACAGTGCTGTGGTTGTTGTTTCATATGCTGTCCCAACCTGTTTTTTGTTTTTAATAAACGTTTTCAATACACACAAAACAGAAACAAATCAAAAACAAATATTTAATTATGTATATATGCTCATAAAAGGAAGAAGAATCATAGCTTAATATCAATGTAAAGATAGAGTGAGACAAAGGCTAATTTTAGTCTTACTTTTTACAAGTTTTGAAAGGAGAAAAAAAAAAGTAGTTTTTGTTTTTTAAATTTAAGAATTCAAAATTTTGTTTCTTTAGAAAATGTGAAAATAGTAGTGAAGAATCTGTATGAAAATTAAGACCCCTGTTTCATAATGATTTTGTTCTTTGAAATTTATGTTTGTTTTCTCAACTCTTTTTATTTCTTAAAGAAACAGTTGAATTTCTTTTCAAATTTTAAAAACAATCACTACTTTCTAAAAACTATTTATTCGTTTAGTTTTCAAAACTCGACTTAATATAAAATAAAGAACTATAGGGTACATAGAAGTAATATTTATAAACTTATTCACAAAAACCAAATAATTATCAAACAGAGCATAACCAAGCATACAGTTTTACATATAGAAAAAACTAACAAAAACGAAATCGTAATCAAACAAGACCTAAATCAAGAAGTAATAATTAAGAGACCAAATTATATATATATATATATATATATATATATATATTACCATATCAAAGAGGCTAGAGCGTCTATTTTTTTTGTTGAGAGTGGATTGTCTAAGAAAATACTTTTGAGCATGACTAGCAACTTGGGTTGGAGTTCTTGTGGTCACATAATTTCTTGAGATCCCTCTCCAATCTCCTCTTCCAAGCTTTTCAAGCCCAATTAGAAATTTTCTATGCTCCTCTTCTGTCCATGGAACCCCTAAAAAAAACAAAATTTCATCCATAAACATTAATCATTATTTAAAAAAAAAAAAAAGAGTTTCCAAATTACAAATCTTTTTCAACCAAAATGAATAGAAACCCCAAAAACTTTGATCATTTGGGTTTTCTTTTTCTCTTTTTGTTCAAATATATAAACTATCAATCCAATCTCCAATCCCCAAGCAAGAAAAAGTTTCCAAATCCACAAAAAATTGAAAACCCACCAAGGAAAAAGTGCAAAAAATCAAAACTTGAATAAAGAAAACAAAAAAAGATGAAATTTTGAAGAGACTCAAATGATAAAAAAAGTAAAAAAAAAAAAATTTTTAAAAAATTTACCTTTCTTCCTTTCTTGGTCTCCATTGAGAAGTCCATCAGAGAGATAGCCATTGGGAGATTTAGAATAATGTTCAAGATTATTATTAATGTTATTATCAATTTGAATTCGAGAAGAAGAGAAAGAAGAAGAAGACGACAACGACAAACAATCAGTACTGAAGCTTTTTCTAATGGCAAAAGCAGAAGCACTTGAAGAAGAAGTAGTTGAAGAAGAAGAAGAAGAAGGTGAAGAAGAAGAAGAGGAAGAAGAATCAAGATGAACTCCAAAAAGCCTAATTAAACCATAATTACCAACATTGAAATTGGGTATTATTGAGCCTCTAATATTTGTGCAAGTCCTTGAATTGTGACCTATATTTCCACAATGTGAGCACTTTCGCCCCATTTTTTTTTTTGCACTCTTAATTATACTAAATTTCTCACAATAATGATGAAACTCCCCCAAAAAAAACCCAAAAAAACACCAAAAAAAAAAAAAAAAAAAAAACCAAATCTAGAGATGGAGAGAAATGGGAGAAAGAGAAAGAGAAACAGAAAGCACAAAAAGAAGTGATATATTGGTGTGGTTTTTATATGATGATGAGAATGAGAGAGAGAGGTGGGTAAGAGAAAATAATAATAATAATAATAATGGATGCATAAGAGAAGAAGCTCATTGGATGGCCTTTATATAGAACTTTTTTTTTTCTTTCTTTTTCCAACTTGGGTTTAAGCATATAAAAAATATGTAACATTTTTCTCTATGGGATTCTCACAATAACTCCAAAAAAAAAAAAAAACAATATTTTTCTCCTTCATGTAGTGCATATTAGTATTAATTCATTGTGGGTATAAAATATTAGCTTTTAAAATACTATGTTGGTTGATAAGGTTGATTTTGGATTTTGTATTTAAAGATACGGGAAATTTTTACGGATAGAAAAAATGTCAAACTATTTACAAAAAATAGAAAAAAAAAAAAAATACTGATAGACATTGATAGACTTCTATCAGCATCTATCAGTAATAGACTTTTATCATTTCTATCACTAATAGATCCTGATAGATTTCTATTAGCGTCTATCACAACTATCTAAAAATTTTGCTAGTTTGTGTAAATAGTTCCCATTATTTTTCTATTTTTAAAATTTCTCCTAAAATAATGTTTATTTTGATTTTTTATTTTCAAAAAAGAAAGAAAAAAGAAAAATATTAGTGTGGATTTTAGGCTATAGTTATCTTTGTGCAACCTGTTTAAGTGTCCAATCACAAGTTGTCCCGCGATAAACTTTTTTTCTTTTAAAAGAGATTTAGAAAAAAAAAAAATCTTTTTGATTGAAAGGGATGCATGGAGTTTGGTATAGCCTGGACTACATCCAAATATTGCTCTTTTCTAAAGGTTCATTTTGGGTACGTGTACTTTTGTGAAATGACCATTATCTATCTAGTCTATTGAGTTCAAAATTTTAGTATGACACTTCATTTAGTAAAATTCTTAAAATGTGACCATATATTTGCATTAAAGAATTTTTATTGTGTATAACATTTATATTAAAATTTGGCAAATAAGAATCAAAAGAGTCACTTTGTAAAAAATATTGTGATCAAAATGAATAAAAGTGAGAAAGTACAATAACTAAAATAAACTTTTAGAATAATTTTTAAAAAAATTACTATTTTTTAAATGAATATACACTAATTAAAATGAATCAAAATTCAAAATTATGAGTTGAAATGAACATAACTCAACTAGCATTAAATATGTATTATCTTTTTTGTTTTTTGATATCCATGAGTGTCCAGGTTAGTTTACGTGCACCTCGACTAATCTCACGGACAACCCGCCTAACCCTACAACATTTGGGTGTCAAGAAAACTCGTAGGATATTAAATCTTAGGTAGATGACCACCATGGATTGAACTCATGACCCCTTAGCTCTTTGATCTTTTTTAGATGTGTTCCCACTATCACTGAGCCAATCCTTTGGCATTAAATATGTACTATCAATCTCGAGGTCAGAGGTTCGATCTTCCCATTCACATATTGTCAAAAAAAAATATGTGACTAAAATAATATTTAAATTTGAAATATATATCTCTTCACGACATTATATTATATGAGGTTTTAGAAAGTGAAAGAAAGATCATAGAAATGGCAAAAGTTTGAAAGCAAGTTAAAGTTGATTGGTGATGCACTTTCATAGGAAATTTAGTGGAACCACACCCATCCTTTCATTTCCTCATTTTGGGAGTTTTTATTTTATTCTAAATTTTTTTTTCACTTTTCTTTGGATTCTTATAATTTTTTCTTTGACTCCTACGTACAACTCCCAAAAGAATATGATTAGTTTTCCAATTGTTTCTTGCTTTTTTTTTTCCTCATTAAGGAAATTACCCTTTCTTCTTAAGGGATGATTGTATATGATGAGAATTGATGAGGGAAAAAAAAAGTTGCACTTATATCTCATGCAACCCTTTTTTATTACATAGTAAAAAAAAAAAAAAAAATACTAACTTTTTAAAATTATTTTTTTTTGCTACATGATAATTTTTAATTAAGCAATTGGGTGAGCTATAGCCATAAACTATATATATATATATACTTTTTTTTAAAAAAAAAACCCTTTTTCATTTGATTAAAAGCATCAATTTTGTCTCTTCGCTTTAAATATTTTCGATTTCAATCTTTAACTTGTAAATGAAATGTTATTAATGTTTTTAAAATTAATAACTATTTGTCAACACCAATAACTTAGCAGTAAAATTGACATGTACTCTTCTTCTTTTGGAATCATTGTTGAATGAAAAAAGATTGTACCTTTCATAAATTAACAAAAGAGTTGTTTTCAAATATAGGAAAATGAACTAAAATATTTACAAATATAGTAAAATTTTATTTTCTATATGCGATAGACCACGATAGAACGTGATATACTACTATCTGTGTGTCTATCTGTAGTCTATTGCGACACAAATAGTAATCTATTGTAGATAGACAGTGAAATTTTGCTATATTTATAAATATTTTCAGAATTTTGTCATTTAAAATAATTTCCCTTAACAAAATTCTTAAAATTAAAGGAGAAATTATATGTAAGCTTTTATATGTGTTGAAGATTCTAAGTTTTTTTTCCTTACAATCTTGTTGAGAGAGGTAGTCGTTATAAGGTTGATATATATAAATTCAAATGAATAGTTTGGTCATCTTGTATCTCATTGTTTTTTTAAAGTTGAATATTGGAATTCAAACTTCAAAATTTTTTGTCGAGAATATACATTTTATATCAATTGAGCTATGCTCACTTTGACTTACATCTTAATGCTTATCATATAGAAGCTCGGTATGAAATTAACTTTTAAATGACTTTGAATGGTTGATTTGATTTCAACTCATGAGGAATTGAATGTTTTTCCCTCTCTATTCTTCACTTCCTTTTCTTTTTTTTTTCTTTTTTTTTTATTTCTTATTATTCATAGATGATAGTGATTGATTTCTTTATCGATATTAGTAGTCACATAAATAATAATCACTCACCCAAGTGGATGAATGAGTTAAAAAAAAAAAAAACAAACAAATAGAGATTGAAATAAATTATAAAGAAAATAGTATGGAAAAGTTTCTTAAAAACTATTCTGTAGAATGTATAGATTAAAAGAAATTTCGATATAGTTTCATTGGTAATTTTTTTCCCTTGGGAAAAGTAGTAAAAAATTCTCAAATAAGAAGACGAGCAAAAATAGTGGTGCTAAATATTTACTATCTAAATGATTTTTCTTTGTTTATTTTAAAAGGTTGAATGAGACTCTTATAAAAATAAAATTTAAGAAAAGAAATTTCTTAGCATTAATTAGATTACATTGCTTTCTAAAAGTTATATATATATATATATATATATATATATATAATTCAAACCTAAGAGATTTCTCTTGTGTTTTCGAAAAATTTTTACAAATAGAAAAAATGTCAAACTATTTACAAAAAATAGCAAAAAAAAAAAAAAAATGATAGATATTGATAGATCTATCAACATCTATTAGTGATAGACTTTTATCATTTCTATTATTGATAGACTCTGATAGACTTCTATCAGCGTCTATCACAATTATATAAAAATTTTGCCATTTTGTATAAATAGTTTCCCTTATTTTTCTATTTTTAAAAATTCTTTATATATATATTCCAAAATGGTCATCATAATATATTTAAATACAATCTCAATATTTCATTCTTTTTTCACTTTTATATATTCAAATTTTATTACTATTTTTTTTAAAATACAATAGAGGTGGAAATTCAAATTACAGATTTTTTTTTTTGTTCGCTAACCCATATTATATAGCAAAGGAGCCATTTTGGCAAAAAATTATCACTATTTTCAATTTAAACCTCTGATTTCTACCTTCTTCAAAGGTATAAATTATATTTTCATATTGATACATATATTTATAGAAGTATCAGTTGATCATATATATATATATATATATATATATATAATTTTAATTAAGTATTCTAAACACTGATGGTGATTAATTAATGGAAAATTTTAATTAAAGATCACAATATATCCACAACTGTCAAGATATTATAATATATACATAAAATGGAGGAAGGTACCGACTGATTAATTAAGGATTTTTAAGCAAATGGGTTTTATATAATCCATTGTAATATGGAATACAAGTTGAAGTATTTTTTTTTTCTTCCTATTTTTCTTTTATTATTTAATCTCTGTTGTTGAGCTTCAAAAAAAAAAAAAAAAAAAAAAAAAAAAAAAAAAAAAAAAAAAATCCTTAAATTACTCATTTGACAGCATCATAAATAGGAATCTTTGTTTCCAACTAAACAATAAAAGAAGACAAAAACATTAAATTTTTTTAGAAAGCTTTTTTCCTTTTTTTTTTTTCTTTGACTAATTATGGATAATATACACATAATCTAATAATTGATCACCTAAATTTGTTTTTTTTTTTTAAACAATTGATCACCTAAATTGAGTTGCTTGATTTTGATTGGAAATGGAAATTAAAATAAAAATTTTAGAGTAATTATAATGAGTAGTAATTTTAGGGATAATAATCAAGTGTGTATAGCAACATTTTTAAAAAATTGTAAATATAGCAAAGTTTATCACTGATAGACTTCTATCGCTGATAGACTTTTATGGTCGAGGTGTTCTATCATAAAAGTCTATCAGCGATAGAAGTCTATCAATGATAGACTTTGCTATATTTACAATTTTTTAAAAATGTTGTCATATGTATTAACACTTTGAACCTGATTGTTATATTTGTAATTGATCCTAAATTTTAGTATAAGTTTAGTAACTAAATGTAAAGTTTATATTTAATGATATATATATATATATATATATATATAAGCCAAAATAAAACATAAAAGAAAATTTTCATAAATAGAAAAAATGTCAAACTATTTACAAAAAATAGCAAAAAAAAAAAAAAAAAAATTGATAGACATTGATAGACTTCTATCCGCATCTATCAGTAATAGACTTCTATCATTTCCATCACTGATAAACCCTGATATGTTTCTATCAACGTCTATCACAACTATCTAAAAATTTTGTTATTTTGTGTAAATAGTTTCCCTTATTTTAAAAATTTTTCAAACATAAACCCTAATTATATAATTTAAGATATAATAAAACATAAACCCTAATTAAAGAGTAAAGTGAGTTTTCAAAGCTTAAGGATTCTAATAGATTTGAATATATATAAAACCCTACCAATAATTAACAAATCCTACCATTATCTTGAGTCACCCATTATACTCAAGAAAAATCTTAGATGGTTAGATATGACAAATTCTTTTGTAAAGAGTTGAAACTTTCAAGATAACCAATTATTTTTTCCTTTTTTTTTTTATATATATATTTCACAATATACATTGCAAAAAAAAAAAAAATAAATAAATAAAAAAATAAAAAAATAAAAATCTGCAATAGCTTCATGTAGGTAGCTAAATAGCTTGGTGTACTATGAGCATCAGGTTCCAGAGTATATATAATAAGATCAGAACCCAAGTTCATCATAAGCCAATTGTAGAGACATAAATTATTGATTAAAATATTATTTTGATTCGTGTATTTTAGATTTTTTTTTTTTTTTGGTTTTACTTTTAAATGTCAAATTTTAATAAATGTACTTTTAATAAATCTTAAAATTAGTCCATGTAATTAGTCTATTATTGTTGATTTTTCTAATCATATATTTTCTATTAGTCTTCCTTTTATAAATGGTTGAAAATATGTACATATAGTCTTTTCTTGTATTAAAATTATTGTTTTTATTTAATTGATTTCAATAAATATAACAACTAAATTTAAGATTTATTAAAATTACATAGGCTAAAATTGGACAACTGAAAATACAAGAACTAAAATAAAATAATAAAACCGAAAGCGCACAAATCAAAATGATATTTTAACTTAAATGATTTGATATTAACAATACAGAGAGAAGTGCTGAAACAAGAATTTTTAATTTTATGTCTAACAGATTATTTACATATTTAACATTTTTTTAAAAAATTTACAAATCTATTAAACACAAAATTATACGTTTAATGTTCTATTAAACATAAAATACAATACGTTCATTAAGATGAAAAATGTTGAATATGGAAAAGACTTACACAAAATTAAAAGGCCAATGACTTATTTGACAAATTTAAAGTTCTTGGACTTATTAAATATTTTTAATTAAAACTTTAGGAACCTATCAAACACAAACATAGATGTTTAGGGACTAAACTTATAATTAACCCAATAATATTTTATAACGTAAATAAAGAATTAATGGAAGAAATGATAATGATGATGATAGTAATGTTTGAAATTAGATGTGTTTACATCAACTGAATGTCGGCTTTCTAACTTCACTTCTTTTTCTGGTTATTCCACTCTGTCGATCGATGGTAGTATAAGATATCTGTAACTCCCGAAATTCTTTACATAATGGTTCTTGCTTTCTACCCATAGTTAACATATATCTCTTCCCGTTTACTAATCATTTGGTTTTTAGATTTTAGTTTTTGACAATTAAGCCTATAAACATTTTTTTTTTTTTTTTTGGAACGGGACCTTAATGTAAAAGAAAAGGGAGAAGTTTTGAATGTGGGGAAAAAGATGGGAAAGAACGGACATTGTTTCAACACAAGTCACATTCACAACACACAAACCCATTTCTTTCTACCACTCATTTTTGTTTGGTGGGGAACCTTTTGCTTTTTTATACCCATTTATTTCCTTTCATTCTTTTTTTTTTTTTTAGCTCATTTATATTCTCTTCATTTTTTTGTTCTTAGAGACATGTAATACCAAAGTATTAATCAATTATATGACCAACTATTTTGAGTTAGACTCTATAATTCAACCAACATTGCTAATTTCCACCTTGAATAAGAAATTATCCAAAGTCCTCTCTTGTTTTTTTTTTTTTTATTGAATTAAACTCTATACCCTTCAAAAGTTTTGACAACGTTGAAGTAAATGTTAAAGTCTAAATCTTATAAAAAAAATATCAATGTTGATAGATATTTTTGAAAATAATTATAAAACTAAAAAATGCATAAAAAATATTTAAATTAATCAATGAACATTTTACGATTTTTAAATAAGTTTAAATGTTTATTATTTATATTATATTCATATTAGAAACATTTTGTTGCTTAATTTTGTTGAAATCATCAGAACACCGACCATGAGAAGTAGAGATCAATTGCCGATTTATTCACGAAAGGATTGGTAAAAGCCCTCCTTTTCTTTCTCACTCTGACAAAGGGTGAACAGGGAATGCAACAAACCCAAAACCTTTGACCATTTTTTGTAAATGGGTGCCCGAAGCACCTCATCTTATCATTTCATCGTTATTGTTTCTTGAATTTTTTTACGATATAATGAAAAAGTTGATTTACTCCTCATATCGATGTCGAACTTACGAAAATGTGAAATAACGATAAAAATATCAACACAAATTTAATACCATACTTAAAACTTTGTCCAAACAAGTGAGACTTTGATATCAATAAAATAACATGTACAATATATAGCCTATTTGTTAATTACAAACAATGTCTTTCTATAATAGTAGCCCTTTATTGAAAGTAAAGAACATAAAGTATAATCAAAAGAATCCAGTTCCTAATGGAATTTTTGAAGTCATCAAACTAAAATAAGTCGACAAATTATGTGGACTAAAAATATAATTTGACGTTTATTTTTTTAGTATATAAATCAAAACGTATTGAAAGCTCTAAACACTATTTCCAAAAAGAAAAAAAATATAATAAAAACATTACATCATTGATCATGATCCTATTTCAGAACTTAGAATGTACAATGTATAAGCATTAATGCATTATGCATATTTCTTGTCAAATTTCTTTATTATTTTTGGAGCAATGACAATTGACAAAGTACCAGAAGCATTATTAGTTATATATATATAATAAAGTTTATTATATTCTATTCTATTATCCAAGTATAATTCCGGCAGGAAAGCAAATTGTTTGAATGATGGTAGGTTAAAGAATTGTTACTTTCAACATCATGGGATATATAAAATAACATATTATTATATAAAGTCTGTGTCTTCTCAACTCCATTAGGGGGTGTTCTTTTTTAATCATTTCTCTTTTTTCTATGTTTAAGGGAAAGAATAATTTAAAAAACAAAATAAATAAAGCAATATAATTGTGATGCAATAAAAAAAGAAAATTGCTGTCTAGAGGGGATTTTCATTTTTTTTTTCCTTTTTAACTTCTTTTTATTAAAGCAACTTTCAAAGTCAGAGGGTGTTTAGTTTGAAAGATTGTTTTGGGTTTCTTAGAACCTTAGCTTGGTCAAGCTGAAGAATTTCTTTCCTTTTCATTTCTATTTTTCAGGGAGCTGACCTGCAAATTCAAAAGATAAAAATTTAGAAATCAGAGAGAGGAAAATTAAAAAGAAAAAATTAAATTAAAAAAAAAAAAAGTCATGAAGAACATTCACATTCTTTCGTGGTTATTACCTAGAAATTATCCACAGTAGTGAAGTTTTGTATTCTCATCAGGAGATTCATATGCAACTTCTAAAGGGAATATATAAGAGAATATGTCACCTGTTTATGATGTAGAATTAGAATAGTCAAATCTGTTTGGTTGAATAGCTTTTTTCTTTTTTCCCTCTTCTTCAGAGCTGATTGAAATGAAATGGGAAAATTGGGCCAAAATGAACAAGTCTGTATATTTATACAATTGAATTTCAAACTATGATTTCGTGTCTACAACTACATTCAAGTTTATTATTAAAAATAAATAAGTAAACCTTCATTCAATATTTGATGGGAAAATGAATGTAAGAGAAACATCAGGCTCCATAAATTGTTGTAAGGCAAACTAAAAGTTCCATCATTACACGCTTGGATTCACCTCTACAAGGATTTTTTTTTCTTTTTTTGTTTATATAATACTTTTTATCAAAAAATAGTAGAAAGAGTATAGGCTTATTTGAAATGACTTATTAAGTGCTTAGAAAGTCACTGACCTTAACGATCTAACAAATGTCACACGACTCTTGAATACTCCACCAATTAACAATATCTGGTGGAGACAATAATAAACAGGCAGCAACTGTTAGAGCAAAAAGTGTACAAACTGAAACACCAGAAGAGAAAATTAACATCCGTAACAAGTGCAAAGTTTTTTTTCCTCCTTAGAACTGAGCTCTAATGTGTCCTGATTCATTTTTTCAAAGTGAAACTTCGAATGCGATGCTTGATAATTTGAAGATAAAGTGCACGATTAGGATCACAAATCATCTAGATCAAATAGTCCAAATTGTTGCCTCTATATTCAGGAACACGGTGTATTATAATTTGTAAGTGTGCTCAGGAAAGGAAATAGCTTTTTATTAGAGAGGTGAACACATTCTTACTTAAGAGCCACTCCATAGTCTGAATTTGCAAATGCCCCGACGATTTTGTTCAAATGAGGCACGAATGGACTGAATCATGGAATGCACTGAAGATATGTGAGCCAACTTTTCATGCTGTTCCTGCAAAAATGATTGATCTTTAGTTTGTGCTTATGTCTGTACGAGAGCGAGAGATCAAGTTTGATGTGCAATACCACTTCGTTGAGACGTTCTTCCAACCCTTTAGAATTTGTATCAGTAGACATGAATAACTTCCTGTAAGCAGATCTCAAGCCAATGATCTGGATCCTTGCACAAAACATATGGTAAGCCTTCCATATATAAATATATAATCAAATGATGCAAGTAATTTGTAAATCATCATAATGAAATTCCATAAATTGCAACCTCTTCCGCCGTGAATCCATTGCGCCGAAGTCCCTCTAGATTCAAACCACGTAGTTCCGGTCTTTCTCCCCCGACCATCATATATTTGGGGACATCTTGTGAAACCTACAGACATGTAATAATTAAATGAAATCGCGTTTGTATATAAGGAACTGCTTTTTTTTTTTTTTTTTGTATTGTTCTTTACAAAATAAATTCAAATAGGCTTCAATGTTCAAGTAAACAACCAAACAAATTAGTTTGCATTGGGATCAGCATGCTAGACACATTGCTATAGAGATACTACATAGTTTATTATAGTTTTCTCCTTACTGACAAGATCATATATCAGTTGGAAGTTGAGCAATGTTGAAACATGGACACTTTTGTTTTACCAACGTGTCTGAGTCCAATCAGTGTCGGACACTTGTTGGACATGTATCAGATACTTGTTAGTGCAATAGATGTATAAGATACTAGTTATACTTTGTCAAAGTAGATCCAACATTTGCTAGATATGCATTGAACACTTATTAAGTATACAAAATAGACATATGCAATAAAAATAATAAATTTTGAGAGTGAAATACATCAAGCTAATCTTTTAAGCACATAAATGCATAAACTCATTGACTTTGAATTTACTTATCTTGTGTAAAAATTATATATATTTTCTAAAAAAATCTATATTTTAATATGTCCTTGTCGTGTCCGATTTTTATATTTAAGAAGAATGATGTGTCGCAATGTCCATATCGTATCGCCGTGTCTTGTATCCGTATCGTGCTTCGTATGTTCCAAACAAAATAATCAGTGTATAGTGACAGACAAAAAATAAAAAATGGTAATACCATCGAACCCGCAGCAACAAATGAGAAAGAACCAACATGGCAGAATTGATGGACTGCGGTGGTGCCTCCTGTGTGAACATAGTCCTACAAGGAGAGCACTTAAATTAACATAATATCAAATATAGCTTTAACAACACTAAATGTTACTTTGTGCAAGATAATGATTAAAGGACGTCTAACCTCCACCACAACGTGGCCGGCTAAAAGAGTATTATTTGCAAAAATATTGTTGTTACCAATCTTGCAATCATGGGCAATATGACAGGATCCCATTATGAGATTACTATCGCCAATAGCCTGATTTCACATTCCAGGATTAAAAAAATAAATTCTATAACCATAAATAGATTCTAGCAATCAAAGAAAATTTGAAGTTTCTTCAGGCCAATCTGATCTTACCGTCACATCACTGGACTTCGATGATCGGTGGATTGATGAATGTTCTCTTATGTCATTGTTATCTCCAATATCAAGAAAACATTCATCCCCTGGCTAAATCATGGGAAGTAATGTCATATTATGTACAACTATCCTCCTTCAGAACAATAGTCACCATGGGTTCTCACAACAATATTTAAGCTAGACCCATAACAATTATCATAATCCAAAGGAAGAGATGCATATGTGTTACTGATAACATTAAAATTAAAGCAATAAAGTAAACTGATCCGTTAACACCCATTCATCAGCAGCTAGCCAGAAAAAGATTTCAATTATACAAAAATTGAAGAACAATCTCCAGGGTCATAATGATATAATAGGAAAGAATACTCAACGGGCCCTAAGTAGTACTTGTGGTAAAAACTATATGCATGAGAAGAGAATCTAAAAAAAATGCTTGTTAGCATTGACTTAATCCACCTGTTGCAAAGAAGATAATGGAAAGACAATCCGGAACATGTAAAACAAATAATGAAACAGAAGGTTGAGAAATGAAGAATATAAAGAATGTTTTTATCATAGAACCATCTGCACCCTGTCTAGTTCAGCTAAGCCTTGGATAAATGTCAAGTCCACCCAATTCTAGCATTGATCATTATTTGCATTCAGCTTCCACAAAATTATTTTGTCAATCCTTATACAAGCCAAGTACATGATCAATAACACAGCTATATATTAAAAACTATATAGTACGTAAGATTATTAACATGATCCATAACACAGCTATATACTAAAAACTACTAGGAAGTTAACTCGCTTGTCAGCAGCACCATTCCGTTGACTCTATCGTATTTTATCAAATTTACTTTCTTAAGAAACAGTAATGTGGTGCATGAGTTAGCCAAAAAAAAAAAAAATCATAATAACAGTATGCTAACTGAATAAATTTAAGACGGCATCTATCCAACTGAGCATTCTGAAAATGTACGTAAGATTGAAGTACCAACCTTGTATTTCATGTCTTGACATCTAATGCCAACCACTGCATGGTGACCTATTTTGTTATTACACCCAATGACTGTGCGACCAGGAAGATCCTCACCAACTATAGCGCCACTGCCTGACCATATTTTGCAGTGTAAACACAATAAGATAAGTTGTGTAATTCATCCTAAACATCACAATAGAAAACATGCCTGGTAAAACTCAAACTCACGTCATCAGGACACATCGATCCCCTAGTTCTGTACAGCCAAAAATGTGGCTCCCAGGATACAATTGACAACCATTTCCCAGCTTTGCAAAGGCTCCCACAGTACAGAATGGACCAATATACCCATCCTGCTATAGAAGGGAACAATTAATTGAGTTATTTACAAACTAGTAGCAAGAATGAAAACCCACCATTAAATTTACTACTTGAAAACTAAGGGCCTTAACTCCTAAGTTCTAATAAGGCCATCCATTTATATTATATATTGTATAATCCCTATTGATATAGATCTTTTATTCCTTGGAATGTAAATTTACCATATTCTTTTGAAAATTTTCCTGGCCTATACAGCATCAATTTACTAAATTGTTTCAAAACAATATACCATTTATATTAAAGAATTATGATGCATATTACACGACTACTGCATAACCCACTAAGGTTAAAATTAACATCATGCACAAAATTTACTCTTATTATTATGCATTTAATATTTTTAGATATTTTTCATTAGATATACTTTAAAAATATGTAAAAGTAATGCATCTTCATCTTCATTTTGTTAAGATAAGATGAGAATATATATGCAATTTTGAATCGATTATTTATTTTCACGGATAATTCTGATAGTGTATACTAAATATAAATATATATTGAAAATACTAAGATATCTTAGAAACTACACAGTACAAACATCTCTGCCTTGTGATAGTTTGCAAAAAATTACAAAGAACGCCATTAGAGTCTCAGCTCACAGGTAGTGAATATCGAGTCGACATTCATGTGACTGAATCCTCCCTTTGCACTCAAAAGATACAACATAAACCGCAATTAAGGAAAATAATCACATGAACAGTCCAATGAAAGTCTTTCCAATCCGATGGAATCCTCATTCAAAAGATGAGCACATTCGGTAACTAATAACAAAGGGACTACAATTTAGCACTAATTAGAGACACAAGCGCAGAGAGATTGAGAAATGAGCTAAATCCTGAACACTCAAACACGTGACCAGATCCTCAATTAGACGGAATCAAATTAGTATCAGATAAAAGACAATCCAATAGCAAAAAAAGAACAGAAAATGACCTCGCCAATTACAGCATTCGGATGTACGACAGCAGTTGGATGAATGAACGTAGAGCTTCTTCCAACGGTAGTTTCCGACGTCGCGTCTCCCGAAACAACTGCAACATAGAAAAAGAAAACCTAGAAGCTCGATACAGAAAAAAAAAAAGTAGGAAGGGAGGGGGAGGAGAAGTTACAAAGCGTAAGAGATACGAACAGGTTGATAAGCGGTAGAAATGATTGAGGGAGCAAAATGAGCGGCGAGGTTTGAAAAGCGACTGCATCGGCGGGAAATTGAGAGTGGCGGAGGGAGTATTGACTCCTCTCTGACGCAGAAACGGTCGCCGGACACTCAACGGAGAAAGCGCTGGACTGCGACCCGTCCGATACAGTGGTAATAAGGGAAAATTGTACGATGGCCCATTTTGGGCCCAAATAAAAAATGGCTCAACATTTAAAAAATGCTGGAAAATGGCGCCAACTACACTGAAAATACCAATTTATCCTCAAAACGTGTGTGAAGAAGGCTTGACCTCTCATCAATTCTCATTTCTTCCTCTCACTCTTCGTTCATTCCTCTCGTTTCTCATTAGACAGCTACAATTTTTTTCTTCGATTTTTCACTTTATTTAAATTCTTCTCTCGCTCCTTCGTTTAGATTTTTTTCCCTTCCTTATGCATTTCTTGGTAAGTTTTTTTTTTTTTTTTTTTTTTTTCATTTTCATTGTCCCCCCTCCCACTTTCCTTCTCCATTTCTCTTCACCATTATTGCAACTTTTTTCCATCGAACCTAGCGCCAACCAAACCCTTCTCCATTGTCTCTCCTCTCTCTCCCTCCAAATCCAACCAATTTCCTTCCGTATAATTACTCGGATATTTCGAAAATCAAAATCCATGTCCTCAATCGAAGATCTCGCCAATTTAAGCCCCTTTAATAACCATTTGATTTTTGTGGGTAGTTTTTAAAATTGTCTTTCTTCTCTTACAACTTTTATTTTTTAGTTCAATAATTGCGAGAGTGAAAAATCAAAGGTTAAAAAATACTTTTAGTCCCTCAATTTTCATGAAAGTAACAATTTAGTCCCTAAACTTTGATTTGTAATGATTTAGTCCCTATGTTTTACATTTTGTAACAATTTAGTCCCTGAAGTATGTAACAATTTAGTCCTTGTACTTTTCAATTTGTGACAATTTAGTCCCTAACGTAAAAAAATTCATCAAAATTATATGTCAATTTTTACTATTTTATGATGTAGACGTTGTATTTAATAAAAATATTGAGTCTCTAATTAGATTATCGGTTTATTTATGCAAGAAATCTCATTAAATCTTAATCCTAATTTCTACAATATGAACTAAATCGTTAAAAATTTTAAAGTACAAGGATTAAATTGTTACATAGTAAAATTTAATGACTAAACTGTTAAAAAAATAAAAGTACATGGACTAAATCGTTACAAATCAAAGTTCAGGGACTAAATTATTACTTTCATGAAAGTTTAGGAACCAACAGTAATTTTTAACCAAAATCAAATCATGAACCTTTAAAATCGTAATTGATTTCTTATCCACCAAGTCATGCCCTACATTCTTTTACTAACTCTTTTATAAGACTTCTACACTTAGATTTATGCCAATTTCCTAATCATTATACTATATAATTTATTATACCACGTAAATTTATCATCAACCAATGTCAACATTCATCCATAATAATAAATGGTTTGAAATTCTTCAATACAAACTAGACTAAATTGGAAAAAGAAAAAGAAAAACCTAACAAAAAGAGAAAAAAAAAAGAACCTAATACCATTAAGACTAAGACATATATTCAGCCTAATTTAACATATCATACAATATCATACAAGTATCTTTATTTGGAATTAACCCAAGCCAAATCTTGACATTTTTATGTTTACAGAAGACACTTTGATCCCCTTATTTACATTACATTACATTACAACCAAATCCATTGATTAAAGCTATAATAACCACCAAAAGGATGGAACTAAAGATGGTTCTGCATAGTGGAGTTCCTTTTTTTCATGGCATTTCCTTGCTTTTTCCAAAGTGGCTCAACAGAAGACAAATTGGCCTCACTCCAACATCCCCTTAGCCATCTGCGTGTTGATTCCAGAGCATATATTGTTACAACTCTGCAAAATTTTCCTGCAAGCTTCCTATATGGCTGCTGCTGCTTTACAAAACGATGTCGCCCTCCAAAACCCGAAGCACCTATAACAAGTGTAATGCCGTCAGTCAGTTTAGCTTCAGAGTGCTTCTGTGTATGTGTCTGTGTGTGTTTTGTTTTGGATGTGCATCTGGGATGAAGTATCATATAGTTATGAAAAATCAGTTATTGCCCGAACGGGCTGAATCCTACCTGAGACATACGCGGTCTTACGTACGGATCACGCTTGATGCACAAGGAAGCGCATTGTAGCATGCGGTGAACTTCCTCGTCTGAATAACAGTTCCTCAAACATGGATCGACCAGTTCAGAGATTGCATCTTTCCGCAACAGGTTTCGCGCCTGATCCCAACATGAAATGCAAGGAAAACGAATCAGAAAACTCGAATGTGAATCAGAAAGGGAAAGGAACTTGAATAATTTGGCATGGAGGTAAGGCAAATTGTGTTGCCGTTTAAGAATGGATAAGACACTTGGTTGTAGTCCTATGGTTTTACTAACTTAGCCACTTCTGAGACTGACTTACCCATTCAGTGAGGCATTGCTGGCCCTTGGGACGATTTAAATCAATCGCTTTGCGTCCAGTCACGAGTTCCAGCAAGACTACGCCAAACGAGTATGTATCGGCTTTCTCTGTGATTTGGCCACTCTGTGCATACTCTGGAGCCAGGTAGCTAGGCAAGCAAAGTATTTGCAAGTTAATTTTTCGGATTGCTAGTTTGTATAACGAAAAGGAAAGAAATAACATAATTGAAATGGTTACCCAAATCTCCCAAGGATTCTGGTTTCTACTGCTAGGTCGCCATCCGGCTGCCACCTTGCCAGCCCAAAATCTCCAACCTACAACTCAAAAACAAAGTTGCACATCATTTACCCGAATTATTAACCAAAAGAGCTCGAAAACTCACACTTTCCAGAATGTTCTTATTTAACAGATAGACAATGCTAATACAAAAATGTAAATGCATCTTAGAGCAAATGGGATTTTCTCTGTTTCATTCTTGGCTGTGACAAGTAAGAATTTCAGGAGGCCTCCAATAGAGTTGATGATATAATTTTTTGGTTTCCTTCTGTAGGACAGCTCATAGCTGGTTCACCCAACTTAATAAATCTCCAACAAAATTGTGATTCTTATATCAAATCACACACAAAACTAAGGATTAATGGAAAAAAGAGAGCATTGACTCACTAGTGGCTCAAAATCATGAGTAAGGAGGATATTGTTTGGGCGGATATCACGGTGCACAATACAGCCCACTCTACATTCTTCGTGAAGGTATCTCAATCCTCGAGCAGCCCCAACTGCAATCTTTTGTCGTGCAGACCATTTCAGTGGATCACGATTTCTTCCTGCAAACATTGAACATTGCAGAGTTAATATGACTGGATATAGGTCATCAAACCAAAGATGAAACTACATGATTTACTAGGACAGGGAAGCAATCTCCTGGAAACGAAGATGCCATGAACTTCAAAAAGAGGAAGGATTTAGTAAATAAAGACGCTACGAACTGAAATTATTTGGGTTGCCTGTGTGGTTTTGTGGGTACGAATTGCAGGCTATTCAAATGACAACAAGACAAGAAGATATTTTGAGATGGGACATTACCATATAGATGGGAATCAAGAGATCCATTGCAAATATATTCATAAACAAGTAACCTTCTTCCACCCTCCACACAAAATCCAATGAGCATCACAACGTTCCGATGTTGGGCACAACTTAAGACCTCAACTTCTGAACAAAACTCTCGATCTCCCTGGGTACTGGCCAGTTTATATTGCTTGACAGCAACAACTTGTCCATCTGATAAGATGCCTCGGTGCACAGACCCAAATCCACCCTCAGCCAAAAAATTGGTTTGTGCAAACCCACTTGTAGCGACTTCAAGTTCGGCATAAGTGAACCATCTAGGAGGATTCCCAAATGCAGGGGCCTTGTGTTGGCACATAGAACACAGCGGAGGAGGGCCTAGAGGTGCTTTTCTGGATAACGAAACCGTGTTCCTTATGTTTCTGCTTGAGCTAATATCGGTATTGCGATGTGCCACATCAGTGCTAGGTTCTAGAGAAAGATTAGGCATTTTTTTTACCAGATCTTGACGTGTTTGAGCCGGAGGTCTATGATGAGCATTCTGTGATTCTTCCATTGTGTGTTGCTGGAATTTACGCCTGGAACTTATAATATCAACCATACAACGCTGGAAATATGAAACTGAGGGAGTTTGCTTTTCGCTCTCAGAATCATATTCAGATCCTGACATATTTCTCCCTCTGTCGGTTGCTGTTCTGGATTCATTTCTCAAGCTGCCACAAATCCCAGAGAACAAGGATGAACTGCCCACATCTGAGCTCGATATTGATGATGTTCCAATATCAGTTACGGTAAGAGGAGACTCTACATCAGGAGTACTGTCAGGAGTCATATTAGGAGCCCTAAACATGATCGATTCGTCGAAATAGCTTTTAAGACACTTCTGAGAAACATCTAATTCATGTGATGATATCCAAGCTTCTCTAGTATTTATTTTAGGGGATTCCATCAAATTCAGACGAAGAACCTTAGGCTGAGATTTCTTCATAAGAACAACATTGCATTGCAGCTCTTCCAAACAGTTTTTCCTTTCATCTTTCAAATTCCTGCCCATAGTTGTGAAATATCAAGAATGAGGAAATGGGAGCCAAAAGAAAAGGGAAAGGAAAGCTTTAAAGGTACGAAATGAAATTCCAAATTCATTGACAACCACATGTATGTCATCGCATATGCCTAAAATGCACACAGTTCATATGAATGAATGCCTATAATAGAGACAAATTTTACATTATATCTATTACTTATCCAATATCACCCAGTTCGATTGAGCTTTCTTAGCTTCAGTAGCCACCATACCCCGAGCCAAACCAGAAAGAACTTTGATCCTTACTTTTATCTGCAAAAAAAAAAAATCCCAAAACTTAAGGATTGGTAGAGAACAAGGAGCAAAGACTGTAATTCCCTTAGGACCAAGTTATTAAACAGACCTTCAGTGGGTCATATGCACCATGAAGCTGATGCACCATCTGAGAACATGAATGCACAATGTCATCCTTCCTATCGGAAAAAGTTCCTGAAGGAGTTCTCAGATGACCAATCGCACAATCGCTGGTAAGTCGAGAAAATCCCCGCATCCATTTACCTATAAAGACAAGATTTTCCATCAAAACTTTCACAGTAGAGGGAAAAAGATTAACAACTAAAAGACAGAAAGAACAGACACGATAGTAGTGAACTTGAATAGTTGAATGTAATAAATTGGTCAACCAAATATTTTGACGTTATCATCAGTGGGGTAGTCATTTTACTGGAAAATTCTGTAAAATTTTCTCAAAGAGTTGCAAATTGCTCTCTCATTTTAACTAAAGATCCTCATGTTTTAGGTAATAATCTTTTCTTGAACATTTGATTCTGAGGAATTCGAAGTCATTGACAAGGAAGCAGGAAGACATTTAAGAAACCCAAAAGAAACTATAACTATTACTCAAAATAAATGCTGAGACAAACATTTATTTCACAGACATCTTCTCATCTGGACATCATAAATGCAATCAAAACGTGTCTGAAAACTTATCTACTCTTTTACATCATCTTGGGCCAAAAACTTCCATAAAAACACTAAGAATTTTGATGTTAACCAATCATAAAAAAGCAAAGGAATCTTACTTGATTGATGAGAAGGGATAACCACAAGGAGCTTAATCTGATCTCCAGGCTGAACAACATGCGTCAAAGCCCAAACGAGAGCAACCTTAGAAACTTCCTTCGAGGTGGCTTTAATGGCGACAACCACCACTTTCCCAGCCACATCTAGATGACCCTTCTCCATAAACCCTTCAAAAACTCTCAAAATATCCACCAACCCAGTTCAGTTCCCAACCTTAAGGATCAAATTTCCATACCCACGTCAGAAATCTCCATAAACCCTTCAAAAACTCTCACAATATCCACAAACCCAGTTCAGCTCCCAACCTTAAGGATCAAATTTCCAAACCCATGTCAGAAATCTCCATTAAAGAGACCCCATGAAATGAAAACCCCCAAAAAGAAACCGACACTGAATACAGGGAAAAAGAAACAAAAGGGTACTCAGTATTCACAATATTGCAGCAATGAGCAGTGAAATCAGCGATGGAAATGTCTCGGAAACCGAGGTGCTTTTGCTCAGCTTGTGAAATAGGGAAGAAAAAGGGAGATTAAAGAAGAAAGTAGAGTGAGTGCGAGCGAACCCTCCTTTTTTACATGTGAAATTCACGCAGCCCCACAAACTTTAGTGAGTAAAATTAAGATAATTTTCGACCCATTTGGCCAATTTCCTTTTGTTCTTGAAGCCACCGATTTGCGAGGGCCAAACAAACTCAATGGCTTTTGGCTTGGCCCTGTGAGAAAGTATATTCTCACTACAAACCTGCAAGGTTAAGACACAATTACAGAACAAAACTGCCAAATGTTGGGAATGGGAATAAACAAAACGACACTAAGAAATGGAGGGATTGGCTTAATTAAATGAATATATAATCAAAACTTATGGATGAATCCAGCAGCTAAGTTCCAAGTGGCTTTTGATCTCAATGAAATGAGTCAAAAGACGTTGCTTTCTTCCTAAGAAATCCAAAAGCCTAAATAGTGCACAAAGTTTTTGGTATTATTTTCTTTTTCCCTTTTCTAAAACCATTGTCATAGTTTTTTTTTTCCTTCTTTTCTTGCTAAAATATCATTTTGGTCTCAAGTCTCTACTACTGGTTTATGGTTGATTTTTTTTAAAAAAAAATATTTTTGTTATTTATTAGCATTTTCACTCTAGATTTTAAAAACATATTTATACATTATATCCCCTTGCATAAAAATTATTATTATTATTTAGTCAATTTCGATTAGAATTAATTTTGTGAACTAAAATTGAGATTTATTAAAAGTACAAGAACTAAAATTGAACCTTTGAAAGTATAATAGACCAAAATTGAACAAACCTCAAAGTACATGAACCAAAATAGTATTTTTGACCTTTTTAACTTGGTTTATCATGTCATTGTTGTTTGATTTTCGAGTTTGTTCTCACAAAATTGAAGTCTCAATTGATTTTTAACCATTTGAAAAATATGGCTTGTTTTCTCACATATTTTTATGGTTGTTTTCATATTTCTTAAAACATTTGAATTCTTAACAATATTATAAAAACAAAAAGTATGGCTTTGTATTTAAAATTAACACGCTAAAAAGACAATACAAAACAAAGAAACTCATAAATAAAAGTAATGTTTATAAGTTGAATTTAAAAAACAAAATAATTATTAGACAAGCCTAAATTAATGAAACATTTCTAATTTGTTTCAATTACGAGCATAGAAATGATAACTACAAACAGCATTCTATAATGGAAATAAGGTAAAAACTCATGATCAAATTTTAGAAAAGAGAAGCAAACATCTCGATAGATATAAAATAAACTACGTAACCAAATGAAAAAACTCAAAAAAAAAAAAATCATCATCATCTCCTACCTAAACTTCAACAAGAAAGGGTTAAATTTCAATGCACAATTCAATATAATGATCACTTTAAACAATTATTTCAATTCAATAAATCAAACTTATTAAGACTAAACTTTGATTACCTACTTCTAATCTACTCTACAAATAGAATAACATTATTAAAAATCAAATTCTTTTTTCTTTTTTTACAATATCATGGAGGGATTCCAACTTCTTAATTAGATAATATAATATCATAATGAGTTGAATGGCACAAAATTCGAACATGATTGTTTATTTATTTTATTTATTTTTTTTACTCACATATTATATATTTAATAAGATATACGTATTTTTCAGAAACAAAAGCTGGGTTGACTGTATATATAAATAAATTCCTTTTTCAGTTCATGATTTCGATTAATAAAAAAAAAGGTAGGAAAAAAAATGATTTGCTTTGGAAAAGACAAGGTTAAGGAAAAAGACAGGAAGCAAAGGGACATAACATCATAAATGGGACAATAATAAAGAAGCTTTGAAGTTTTTTTTTTTTTTTTTTAATTTATTTTTATTTTATGCTGTGTAGTGGGGCTCGAACCTTAGAGGAATCAGCTCCCCATTTAATAATTAATGAAAGGGAAATTACCTTCTTGGTGTCTAGGTTTTGGCTCCCTCCCCCATTTCTCATCCAATCAGGGATTTTCTGCTCCCTTCGTTCGGACACGTCTTTGCTAGAGAAAATAGACATGTTTAGTTTTAAGTCTTGTTTTTATTTGGTACCTACATTTCAAAATGATATATGATTAGTCTTTTAAGTTTTGAGTTTAGTTTCAATTTAGTCCATAAATTTCAAAATGTTATAATTTTATTTTTGAGATTTGAGTTTTGTTTTAATTTAGTCTCTTAGTTTCAAGATTTACACTTTTAACTTCGATTTTGCACTAAATAATCATTTTTTGTCTTTAGTGAGTAATTAATTAAAAATCGAGGTTAAAAGTGTAAATATTGAAACCTAACCTATGGACTAAGTTAAAACAAAACTCAAATTTTAGGTAAAATTGTAACGTTTTGAAACTTAGAGACCAAAAAAGTATTTTTCGAAAAAAAAATCAAAGGTGAGTTCCTATTATAGCTCCCTTTTACTAATAGTTGTGACGATCTTCTTCCAATAATTTCTCTACAAGTTAATATTTTTGTAATTTTCTTTTTCTAGTCTTTCTTAGTGAAAATGAGATTTTGAATATCTGACTTCAATTCAAAGAAGTGCATTCTAAAATTGGAATGAACAGTTGTTATCAGCTAGAGGTAAAGAGGTTCTTCTCGAGCCCGTAGCTCAATCCATATCTCATAATTACTTCTCTAAATACTATTAGGATATACAATAAATACAACGATTAGAGTTTGGCAACGGGGTGGGGCAGGACTGGGGATGCACTCCCCATTCCCGTCCCTGCCCCATTCCCTGTTTTGGGGAGTCGAAGTCAGGGATCGGGTCTCCGTGGAGAAAAATTTTCCATTTTTTATTTTTATTTTTAATTTTTTTTTGCCAACCCTAACAGCGATAACTTCTACGTTAAATTATAAGGTTAGTCTCTGAACTTTGAGTCTTGGCGGTTCATAAATTCTCAATTTTATATATAGTTTCTTGAATTTTAAAACGTGTCTAGTAAATCCCTACACTTTCGATGTTGTATCTTTATAAGTTCCTAAACTTTTAGTTCTTTTTATCTAATACATCCTCGACCTATTTGATTTTTTTTTTTTCAAAATTCATGAACTTACTAAACACAAATTAAGTAAAAGCTTAATATTCTATTAGATACCAGAATCAATTTTACGTCTTATAGATTAGTTAATTTTTTTTAAAAAAATGTTAAATATGTCAAATACCTATTAGACAAAACTAAACATTCAACGACATAAATGACAAATGACATTTTTTAAGTAAAGAGACTTTTTTCCACATATTTTTTTATCACTAACATATATGTATATTAATTGAGTTATGCTCGTTTTGATAAGTTTATAGATTTATTAGATTCAAATTAAAAGTTTAATAACTTATTAAATACTATTTAAAGTTTAAATATCTATTCAACACAAATATGAAAGTTTATGAACCGAAAAGTAATTTAACCTAAATTCAATAATATATATATATATATATATATATATATATATATATATATATATATATATATATATATATATATTTTTGAAGTATATAAAATAGACTTAATCATCTACATTTTCATTACATATTTTAGTATTTCAATTAAAAGAATTTGAACAGTGGGCTTTTATATAAACTTGTTAATATATTGACAAATTGAGCTAATAAGTTATTGGAAAATTTTTAGAAAAAATGTCAAACTATTTAAAAAAATAGTAAAAAGAAAAGAGACTTCTATCAGCATCTATCAGTGATAGACTTCTATCATTTCTATCGTTGATAGATCATGATAGACTTCTATCAACGTTTATCACAACTATTTAAAAATTTTGCTATTTGTGTAAATAGTTTTCTTATTTTTCTATTTTTAAAAACTTTCCTAAGTTATTTATGAATATTACTTAAGAAAAAGTTATTTTTATATTTACCTCATTGCCACTATAGGCTATATAGGAGTGGTGAAAGATGCCCTTTTTCTTTATATTTATCATTTCACCCTAACTGCAAGATTCTATCTTGTACCAAACACACTTCCCATCTTAACAAATTATATTCCTTAATGCCAAAAATAATTAAATAATTAATTAATTAATTAATTAACATTATTCCACTTTTTTAGGTAGGAATGGAATGTTAACCTTCCTGCCTCTCTTTTTTTTTCTTTTTTGGGTTAGAATTTGATGCTATTAGCCTCATAAGAATGCATAAAAAGAAAAAAAAAATATTCTCCATCAAATTATACTTTTGCACCTTTTGTTTCTTGTGAATATATTTATATTTTTTTAATAATTAAATATAATTTTAGTAAATAGAACACTTTAATTTGATATTTTAAATATGCACTCCTACTAAATTAATGTATAATATAACATAAAAATTTGAATTGATAATTTGAGATAGTTTAAGTATTGTATATTTAATATTGTTCCAAGAAAAAAAAATTACAAACGTGGTTGAAGAATATATTTTTTTTTTAAAAAAAAATGTTAATGATAGTATAAATTATTATAAAAATAGTTGGTTAAATTACAAGTTTAATATTTGAACGTTGAGATATATGTCTATTTTATCTATAAACTATTAAAAGTATTGTAGTTATCTTAGATGCAAATAGTTCAGGCAGAGATGGGGTGATTTCTTATGCCTTGATGGGACTTGAAACTAGCCTTCTAACTATAGAGAGTTGGTTTACCTCTTCACGCAAGTACATTCGATTAATGCTGAGGTTGGTCGGGAGGATAAGATAACCTAGCTCCTTATCGTTCTGGTGTGTTTTTGGTCGCTAGTGCATGAGAGTCATTATGTCCTAGACAAGCATCTTCTGGTGCTTTAGGCTAGCCTCCTTTGGTTTGAAGGTAATTCTCAAGCATTCTTTTATTTCATGGCTTGTTATTGGGAATCGTTTGGAGACACGTGATCGTGTTAGACGACAATGTTCTGCTATCCCTAGTGATTGTGTTATGTTCTGTGTATTAGTGGAGTTGAGTCTAAGAATTATTTATTCCTTGAATGTCCTTTTAGCAAGGCTATATGAAGGGATATGCTTTTGTAGGAAAGATGTTCCCATAACATTGGGATACGGAGCTCTCTTGGATTTGTCATTTTAGCAAAAGGAATCAGTTGAGGTGTAAGGTTTGGAGAGTTGATTGGTATATTGTTATTTACCATATTTGGCGCCAGCGTAATATGTGTGTCCATAGTGCCAGTTTGCGTCTTTCCCAGGTGATTAGTTTGGATGTTCGATCTAAGATTTTTTATATATTGTTCTAAGTGGTGGGGGTTTCTCTAGTGGAGATCAAAGAGAACTCTTCTTCTTGAGACCTTTTTCCTTGAGTTGTGTGTGTTTTATTTGTTTGTTTGGTAGTATTTTGTTTATGCCTTGACCTCAGGCTGTCTCTCTATTTATCAATTCATTACATTTGTAAAAAAAAAAATAGTTTTTGAACTTTCATGATGTTGAACTTTAATGTTACGATATTTTCAAAATTGTAACAATTTAGTCTCTAACCTTTAGAATTTGTAACGATTTAGTCCTAATTGTGAAAAACATTATTAAAATTTAATGAAATTTGTTTATAAACCACCAAAACTTATCAAATCGTTAGTCGAAAATGATTTTAGTCTTTAAACTTTAATAAGTAACAATTTAGTCCATATAATTTAAAATTTGTTTATAAACCACAAAAACTTAGTGATTACATAATAAAAATTGGCATTTAATTTTGATGAAAATATTCACGATATGAACCAAATTGTTACAATTTTCAAATTATATGGACTAAATTGTTACTTATTAAAGTTTAAAGACTAAAATCTGATCATTTTCGACTAATGTTTGATGGATTAAATTGCAAGAATCAAACTTGTTTATAGTTTTCTTTAATATAATTAATTCGTGATTATATATATAACAACATGTTGGACGAAGAGATCGAACTTCGAAACTGATAATTGATAATATAATTTATGTTAGTTAAAGTTAAGCACATTTTGGCTAAATTTTTTTCCTTTCATAAACTATCATTAAATTAATATTTTTAATTTAACCTACAAAATAATTAAATTAATCGGTTATATTGTGTTAATTTCATCATTAAAATTACGGCTTGAATTGAATTGGAAATTACAGAGTTATCCCTAACTAACCCAGTTTCATGATTCCAGTGCTTTTTCTCGATCTCCGACGAACGGCGGACGAACGGAAATTATCAATAAATAAATGGCAACGGATCTTTCCAATTCAAATTGGTTTCCACATTTGGTCGAAGTTTTTTCACCATGTACAAGAGATCGAGGCTTCGCTTCAAATCGGAGCAATAATTCTCTCTTTCTTTACCGCCGAGCACGACGGTACCCGAGTTTTCTCCGATGAGGCTGAAGAGGGAAGACTGTAAACGCACCAAACACGATTCCAATTTCTCCAGATGGGAGGTTCGATCTCTCTCTCTCTCTCTGTTTCTATCTTCAGAATTTTGTGGGTTCCCTTCCCGATTACAGAAATGAGCTTAAATCTGAAGCTATTCGCATTCTTTTGGGATAAATATGAACCAGCTTCAATTGATGTTTTCATATGATCATCTGTTTCTGAAATGTTCAGCCTCTAGCTTTTAACTGCATTTCTTTTGTCAAATCTTGATTTGAATCTAAGACTCTTGCTTTCCATTCACTATTTTCACTAGTGTTGTTGGAAATGTGACCAAAGTCTCGACTAGATAAATGGATGATCATGAGGTTTTTTGGGATGAAACTAAAAATAAAATCATGAGAGTTTATGTCTAAAGTAGACAATATCATATCATTGTGGAGATATGTGGAGAGATATATGCAGGGTCGTTCGTGATTTGCTTGATATTAGTAGTAACCAAAGTAGTGCTTCTTTGGGGAGCCTCGGATTGATGTTCCTTGGATTGTTGGTTTGTTTGGATTTGCCCTTTCGTTTCACAAGAGATTTGAGGGCTTCTCGCATCGTCAATCCAGCTTACATCTTTCTGTTTTGCTCCCCCTTTTGTCGTCCCGTTCTCCCTTGGTTTATGTTGTAACTATTTCTTTTGCTAGGGGTGTTTATTTAGTTCTTCATGTATATGGGTTTTTACTGTTGTATTTCATTTATCAATGAAATTGTTTCTTATCCTAAAAGAAAAAATCAAAGCAGGGTCTCTTGTAAGGATCATAACCAAACTTAAGGAACGTGTTGATGGGGTTGTTGGGGCTGTTTACTCTTTTCCATTTTTTCTCATTGTGTTGCTTGCTGTGATGTCTTAGATTCTTGTTGCCCCTTCTGATTGGGAAGACTATTCATTGGGGAAGGAAGGTGCAGAAAGGTACAGAATTCACAATCTTCCTAAAGTTTCAGGTCCCGGATTGTATGAGCTTGGCATTGCTGTATCTAGCTCCGGTTTGGGTCGTGAGATAGCTAAAGTAGATGCAAACTGGATAGTTGTCGTCTACCTTGGCGAAGCTGACAATGTGAGAACGCGATTACAGCACTATGGCCGTTCAGGTTCTCATTTGGGCAATGGTTATTTGTGTGTCGTTGACTGTAAAGTTGTTCCTCTCGAAAAGGGACCCGGTTTATTTCAAGAAATGTTCACAAGAGGGTACTCCATTGTGTATAGATGGGCTCCTGTAAGTAAGTTTGTTTTGTGTCTATATTCTTGAATCAAATAGTGTCACTTGGTTCTTGTAGTGCCTTAGGGAAATGGCTAATCTACTGCATTAGTTTGTCTCATGATAGCAATTCTTTTATTGGCATCTAAGAAAACAGTTTCCCAACCCTTTTGAGTTTTGTTGGTTAAGGATTGTGGTCTCTAAGTCTGAGACACACATACCTAGAGGTTCCGAGTTTGAACTTTGAGTGATCTTAATATGTAATGTCGTCTCTATAGTACTATGGAGCCTTGGGGCGGCGGGCACACGGTTTTTTTTTTAAAAAAAGAACTCGCGAATTGTTAATATTAGAGATCTTATCATCTTCTCTCAAGGTCAATGCATCTCTTTCTGCATTTTGTTGTTTTTGCCATTCTATGTTTCTCATTTTTTTTGTTGCTTTGACAGATGAAAAACAAGAGGGATGCTCAGATGACAGAAGCTCAACTGCTTAAAACATTTGACTATGCATGGAATACAAGTGGTAATGGTGCACGACGCCATAATGATGTACTCAAGAAACTTGAGGATATTGCTTCACAAACTACAAAGTTTACCTTTATTTCCAGGAAGCTTTTGCCTTTTAGACAGAAGCAAATGGGCATCAAAATTAAAACAAGCAAGCCAATTCCAACAGTGAACAAACCAACTGAATATGCTGAGGAGAGGAACAGTTTCTTTTCTCGCATTCTCAACTTCAGCAGATCTCGGCCTAGACTAGTTGTCGACAATGACAATGTTAATGCGGCAGATAGCAAGAGCTGCGGAGTCACCATAGGTTATGGTGTGCTTTGTAGGAAGCCCCCAGTTGAAGGAAGAAAGAGGTGTTCTGCACATAAAGGGATGAAAATTAATGGGTTACTGAAGAACCCATCTGGCATATATGGTGACAAAGACTTCTCTGGTAGTAATATTGAGACTTCTAATGACACAGAAGAATGCTCGGTTTCAGATTCATTTCCTAATAAGGAGAGTTTTCTTCCAATTTGTGGAGTTGTTCTATATGATGGCTCTCCATGTAGAAGATCCCCAGTTGAAGGAAGGAAACGGTGTGAAGAACACAAAGGGCAAAGAATTCGTAGATCGACTTTACTCAATGTGATTACAATCCAGGATAATCATGCCGCTTTGAAGTGCAAGCAAACATCACCCATATCAAAGCCTGAGTCAATTCTGATAGCACGAGGCAAATCTTCAGAACTTTCTGATCTCAGCTTAGGCCTTGAAAGAATGTGTGTTGTTGACTTAGGCAATGGACTCTACTGCACTAAGCAGCCAGTGAAAGGACGAGTTAGGTGTGAGGAACATAAAGGAATGAGAACTAATAGGTTGATTTTAAGGTTAGGCACAAGCATCAAACAAGATGTTTCCGATACCGGTTCTGTCAGCTAGATTTAAATCCAGTGAAAAGTGTGTAATCATATATGTAAACCAACTTCATTTCAGGGGGTTCTCTTTGCAGAAAATGCGAAAAAGGCTGGTAATTCTCAGAATGAAACCATCTGCATCAGGAGGCTACATGGTGAAAAACTTCAGCAAACAGTTCAAACTAGTGTAATTTAGGGTACAAGATTTTGTTGTATTGTATTTACTTTTTCTAATTTATCATTGTGGCTTGAACTTATAGTTGCTTGTTGCCTTGTTGAACACAGAAGAGGTAGAAGGCCTCCTTATTGAGAAATAAGAAAGGCCGTTTACAAAATTTCTGAGTCTACTTTATTTTTTCTAACAAGAACTTGTATCTTTAGACCATTAACAATTTATAAATTAAAATTATTGTGTTACACCCTAGTACTCATTATATAGTAAAATAGATTCAAATAGTAAATTGCATTACACTCACTCTCATCTAAGCAGCAATTTACCATTTGAATCTATTTTACTATATAACGAGTACTAGGGTGAGTGTAATGCAATTTACCACTCAACAAGGCAACAAACTTCCTGCTTAGATGTATATTCCCTTCAACAATTCAATTTTCTATTGAATTGGGTGAGACCATAGTGAGAAATAAAATGAACAAATAAAATTCTAAGCAGAGAAATCAGTGGTTCTTAAATAAACTCCTCCCTCGACCGTGTGAAGAGAGGGTTTGGCAAGAGTCAACCATTTCCACTCAATATAGAATTTATGAAGAATCAACTCGTATTTTATTAGTTAACTTCAAACCATAAATTGTTTACACAAGACATCCCAGCTCTATGTACACCCTTGTGCTAATTCTACTTTTTTGACAGTTGCATTGACTTTTTGGAGACCTAAGAATAACAAATGTTTCTGCCTTGCGGTATTCCTTCATAGATTCTTGTAACTAGCATGAGCTCTAAACAGACTGAAAGAATGCATATACAAATAATGTCAAGGCTAACGTAATGAATTCTGATTCTAGAATATGACATGATTTTGAATGGGAAAAGAATACTTGTTATGTATTAAGAGAGGATGATTGAACGTTTCTTTTATTTGTTACCACTTCTACCACAGCATCATCTCGGGATGGAACTCTTAGGTATGTTTTCATTACATCATAAACGGTAAACCCAATTGCTACTGATGGTACAACCTGAAACATACATAACTTAGCTAAGACACTACGCTATAATGAAATGATATGGAAAGAGACTAAGTAAAGGAATTGATATTCTCACCTTCAAATAGTTGATGCTTAGACCTGAAAACAACTGTTTAAAACCTTGCTTTCTAGCTATCAAAGCAAGGGTTTCAAATGTTCCCATCATCTCTGTATTGTTGGATGCTAGTAGACGTTGGACCTGTTTGGGCAAATTTTCACACATAGGTTCCATATAGTTCAGAATTCAAACATTTTATAATTTTTGTTCCATGAATTTTGGTGCAACTTATTACCTGCATTTGCCTCCTAACAACATCAAGAGGATATGTAAAGGTCTGACCTAACAGACCTGCAACTGACCCGCATACCAGCTTGACCATAATATTTTTCTTGTGTTCCTCTGGTACATGTCGCTTCATCTCTTCATAGAAGTAGAACTTCAAACCAGCATAAGGAAAAATCCCGTAAAGTGATGGGGCTGGCAATGACAGTTGAGCATTAATTAGAAACTGGCAAAGTGAAAAGTAGGCCCTAGAAAGGTAGAATGCCACAAATTATATGAGCAGATTGAAAATGCATACCAACGCCACGATAGAGACCTCTAAGTCCAGCCTCTTTAAAAGTTTTTGAGAAGCAATCAGAAATCCCTCTATATACATGCTGGGGGACTACTAGCCCACGAATACTCGACTTTGACGGACCAACAACCTGCACTATCAGTATCAGATCTAATTAGGTTAGAATGTTTCCACAGAAAGGTAGTCTAAGGAGAAATTCATAAATTTACTCTCACACCAAAGTTCAATGATACTATTCTTTTCATATTCAATTCTGGGGGTGGTGGTGTGGGGGAGTAAGGTTATGACATTAAAAGATAGCTTCCATGAATCTAGTTAAAATGAAGTTTACAATTTTATATACACTTTTGTTTTGGGAAGGGAGGCTTATGTTTTATTAGTCTTCACCTGGAATGCTAACTTAGTCCGAACCAAGTCCAGAGGATAAGTAAAAATCACGGCAGTTCCTCCAGCAAATGATCCTGCCAAAAGATCAAGTACGGGGCCTCTATCAAAATTTGGAAAAGAAAGGATAATCCATCTTCGATATTGTTCATAAGCCATGTAATGCAGCGCTGCATAAGGAACAATCCGAGCGACACTAGCACCATTGCCTCTGTGATCAAATCCATCAATATGTCATTTGCCAGGGGAGGGGTGGGCCTCAGCACAAAAAATTATAGCATTTTATGTACCCACCTGTAGAAACCCATAAAACCTTCAGTCTTCGAAATCTTCTTGATAGATCCAAATAGTCCTATGCTTTGATACTCTGCTCTTCTGGTCTAACAAGTTGAAAAATAAGTACAGATGTTAACTTCTAGGAAAATACTTTACCGTGAAAAAAATTTAATCCACAAGACTATAAGTAGAAATTTTGCAACATCAGCTCTTACATTATTTAAACTATAACAAAAATATCTACAATCAAAAATGAAAATCATAAACAGTGCTTTATAGCTGGTTCATTCCACAGTACATATTTTGGAAAAAGGGAAATTTAACCTTCAAATGTCTGGGGGAAAATTTTGCTTAAACGAATTGAAAAATAAAGAACTGCATTAAATATGAACACTGCATATTAGCTGGTTAATCCTACATTCATTTAGAAAATGGGATGAGCAAAACCAATATACCGATATTAACTGAAAATGACTGAGAAAATCAGAGACTTTAGTTGTGGGGTAGACATATAGTTAATGTCCTTCATTCTCATTGCTAATGCAACCATAATTGCAATGAAGTTACAACAGCAAGGGGACTGGTCTGTTAATTGACTTTGAGAAGGGATATTATGGTGTAGAGAAAGATAATATTAGCTTTGTTCGTTAAAAGAAGGGGTTTGAGACTAAATGTAGACTTTGGTTCTATAACTGTTCACAATCAGCAGATTTTTCAATCGTTATCAATGAAAAATAAACCCAACTTTTAGGCTTCTCGAAACATATGCAAATGCAACCTACTTTCTCATTTTCTTTTTATGTTGTGTAGAGGATGTGTTGGGTTGGTCCTTAGATAGAATTAGAGACAGCTCTTGAAAAACTGTTCAGCACTGTTCAGCACTGTTCAGTTTTACTCGGTCTACTCTGTTAACTTTTGCAAATACTCTTATTATTAACATAGCTACCAACTAAAGCATTTTTTTTCCTAAGCTCGCAGGGCGTTTCTCCTCTTTTAGTAAATTGAACCTTTCCATATCTTCAATGAAAAGTGGTTTGTTTCTCCAAAAGAAAGAATGGTGCTCTCTTTCATTTCAGCTTCCTTGGAGAATTCCCTTGAAAGCCATGAGCTTAGAATCAAGACTTTGGCATCCAGACCCTAGGGGTCTTTCTTCAGTAAATCGATGAATAACACTTTCGTAGGTAGATCAAGCATCCATTTCTCAAGGAAAGGCCAAGCTACTTTAGAAACCAAAGAATCCTAAGAAAGTCAAATTCTTCACTTGGAAGACAACACTAAAGGAATATTAGAGAGGATTTTTCTTTTCCTTTTTCTTTTTCTAAATTTCTCAACCTCTAGATATGTGAGCCGTGCGAATTATACAGCATTGAGATCCAAACCATTTTTTTCCCGTCCATTATCATTTGACAAGATTTCTTTAGGAGAAACGGTGGATTTAGCTATTAGGTACCTCAAATATTGCCATAGAACAAGATTTAACCAATCAGCTCTGTATTTTCCATTTTATGGACTGATGGTTCTTTAGGTACAGAAGTCTTTTTAGATGTTAAAGAAGAGAAAATTTCTAAGAAAGAGTTCTTCCAGATATTCCACCTATAAGATAGAGTTTAAGCCATTATTTTTTACTTCAGCCAATTTAAGAGAGTCTCCCCATAATCTCATTGGTCCTTGACTTGAGCTCCCCTAATTTTAAGCATCTTTTACTTTATTACATAAGTTTGAAGTTTCTTTGTCATTCAAAAACAAAAGAAACAAAAAAGATTCAGAATAGCCAGTGGGGAATTCTTTTCCCATGTATCAAGTAAAATGCGAAGAAGCTATGAACTCTAGAGCATCTTGCTTTTTCCACAATCAGACAGAAAAATTAATGGGAGTTGCATCTTTTACTGATGTATAAGCAACCCATTATTCCTGGTAAATTAAAAGCTAAATTCCGAAAGAACATGCAGCACAATACCTCATTCTTATAGAATCTCATTCTTATTTCCAAGAGAGAATAAAGAAGATTAAAGAACAACAAAAACAAAAACAAAAAAGAATACATTCATGAACTCGAAAACCAAATTCCTCAAGAAACACCCATTAGAGAACTAATATACATTCTAATTTCGAGAAAAAGTAATATCAAATTGAGCTCGATTTCCAACAAATCACAATTGAATTACTTACAAAACGAAAAAAAATAAAATAAAAACAAATCAAAGAACAAACACGATCAATCATATAAGTCCAGAGAACAATCACCTGGAATAAAATCTTGACGCGCTCAAGTGGAGCGACGACGGTCTTCGCAATTCCACCGGCGAGCCCACCGGCAACCAACTCCTTAGCGTATTGAGGCATAGCCTCTATGACCCCATCCATGATCATACCCACCTCTCTTTCATCTCTCTTTTTCGCCATTGATCACCAAGTTAGGGGAGAAAAAGAGAGATCGAACAAAGAGTGTTGGAGAATAGATTTATATATGATCAAGAACAGTTGGGCTAACAGAATGATTGGGTAAAGAAGAAGAAGATGATGATGAAGAGGAAGAAGGAAGCATTTCTGAATTTGGTTCATGTCATGGCTGTAAATCGCAGACCAGTCAAAGAAGTCAACAAATTTTTTTTTTCATTTGTTTATTTGTTATGCTAACAGCTAAATTACAAAGGTTCTTCCCTATTTTTTCTTTCTTTATTTTAGGAAAATATATATTTTTGGGTCGTTTGATTCTATTTAGGTTACATTTGGGTTTCTGAGTTTTCAAATTCTATTTTTTTTAATTACTTTTTTCTTTTTTTACTTTTCCTTTTTTTCATGAATTTTTTTAAAAAATAATGTTAATTTAATAATATATGTCAAAAATAGGGTATATGAGAAAATAATGTCAAAAATGGAGTTGTAAAATCGTGTACTTGGTCCACGATTTTAGTAAATCGTGGACCGGGTACATGATTTTGGCATGGGTCCACGAGTTACCTGCCACATCTGCAGGTCAAAGATTCTCGCTGCCACGCACCTGCCACGTAGTGAAATCGTGGACCGGGTCCACGATTTTCAACCGCCCCTCTTCTTCACTCATTTCTTTTTCTGCCGCCCAAATTCCTCCCGCCGCTGCTGTCGTCCGCCGCCCACCACCGTGCTGCCGCTGTCGGTAAATTTTTTTTTTAAACATAAAACTTGTTATGAAGTTTGTTTTGGTTAATATTCACTAAATCTAGAGTGTGAAGCTTGTTTGTTGATTAATATCGAATATTTATTTATTTTGTATAAGATTTAGTATTTTTTGACCATTAGATTTGATTTTATAATTTTGTTTTCGGATTGCATGAGTTTGGGAATTTTTTTTTAAATAATGTTAATTTAATAATATATGACAAAAATAGAGTAGATGGAAAAATAATCTCAAAATTAGGTGTATCTTTATTTATTTTTCAGTGATTTCGCATCATGGATCCGGGTTCTGGCAATCAACAAGAGTATTATGAACATCCATTCGTCGTCACCCAAGAGGATATTGATGAATTAATTCATCAACAGCAACACTTTGAAGTGTCTGTACCTCGTCGTCTGCACCGTCAACGAAGACGTCCACCATGTGGCACATGACTCGTTTGTAATTTAAAGTTTAAGTTTTTATGAATTTCTAATCTTCAGACGTATTTATATGAGTATGCTATAAAATAACAATATTAAGAAATGTAATTGTTGATTAAAAAAAAGGAAAAAAAAAAAGAAAAATGGAAATCGTGTACCCCGTACACGATTTTGGTCTCATTGACCAACCACGTGGATGCCATGTGGAAATCGTGTACGGGGTACACGATTTTACAACCCTATTTTTGTCAATATTTTCTTCAACCACTCTATTTTTAGGATTTCTTTACTATGTACCCTATTTTTGTCAATAGTTCAAAATTCAACATTAATTTTGAATTTTGTCCTATTTGTTCTCATTCTTCTTTTTCATCTCGTTCCTTATATCAATAGTTGTTGATTATTTTGTTTTTCCTTCTTCTCTTTTTCTGTTCGCCTCTTTATTCTTCGTTTTTCTTAAATAAAACGAAAAAAGGGGGAAAAAAAGCTATAAAAGGTGTTCCAAATTTGAAACTAAAGGAAAAGAGAAGAATTTTGTTGCTAGATAGGTTATTTTTACCCTTAAAATCTTAGGGGTCGTTTGGCACACCAACTTCTTAAGTTCAAAAAATTCAAAACTTTAAAGTAAAAGTACAACATTTTGGAACGTATGAACCAAATAAAAACTATGTTGAAAACTCAAAAAGACTAAAAATGTAAAAAAAAATTAAATAAAAAAATATAAATTGACATAACAGTTAGATTCTTAAATGTACAAAAATTCCTTTTTTCATTATAAATGTTTGTGTGCACATGTGTATATATATACATTCTTCTTAATTTTCTATGATGTAAAAGAATGTTTCACTAGTCAAAGTGCGCATAGCTTAACTAACATATAGATAGGCTAACGACTAAGAGTTTTGTGGTTCGAATCTTCCATTTTATATTGTACTAAAGAAAAGAAAGTTCCACAAAATTTCATTTGCATCTAAATGCAATTAACCTCATCTATTTAGACAAGGATCTAGCCTATGTTTGGATTGTTCTTTTAGAACATTATAAAAAGGGGATTCTATTAGCCAAAGGGCTAAGCGGTTGTGGGTTCAATCCGTAGTGACCACCTACCTAAGATTTAATATCCTACGGATAAGTCGTTGTCCCATGAAATTAGTAGATAGACAGTGAAAACTTGCTATATTTATAAATATTTTCACCATTTTGTCATTTAAAATAATTTTTCCAAAAACAATCTATAACTAAAATTTCAAAAATAAATATAAAATAAGTAGTAGTAATTCATTAATACAACCCTCTTTTATTGGAATACCAAGTATAGAAGACATAAAAGGTTGTTTAAAAGTACTCTTTTTTATTTTAAAAAAAAAAAGTAAAAATATAGTTTTGGATGTCTTATTTTTGTGAATAACTAATTATACCCATTTTTCCCTTAAAAAAATAAATGCTATAAGTAGTCATTTCAAATACAAGATGATAACCTTCACTGTCTTTTAGAAACTTTTTTTTAAAAAAAACAAGACAAAAAAAAATGTTGATATACTTTTCAAAATAGCCAATGGAATGCATTTTAAAGAATTTTGTATATCTATCTTATAATTTAATTTAAAAAATAAACAAAACAAAACAAAAGTTGTCAAAACAACATAATGACTATTGCTAAAAATAAGTTGGATTTGCAAATTCTCTTTTGCTTTGACAGCCAACCCAACTTTATGCTATAATGTTATAAAAAAATGAATAAATAAATAAATAAAAACTTTATGAAGAAATAATGGAATCCAAAAAAAGATAGAGAAGGATAAAGGTACCAAAGAAAATTTCCTTTTTAAGTCTTATCAAAGGCATTTATTGGAAAATTATCCAAAATAGTCTTAAAATGTTTTCTCCTTTTACAATCACAATTAGAACACTTTTTAAAAAATCGTTTAAATAGTTTTTTTTGGTTGTTTTTTTACTAAGATCGAGTCTTGAGATTTGAATAAAAAACTAAAATTTTCGTCTTACATTCAAACTATCGATTTTTTTTTGCTTTTTTCGGTGAATCTCACCCAGGATGACACTGAGATTCTACATAATTTTTCCAACATTTTAAAACCACTGCAATCACCCAATGTCCATTTAGAAAATCCATTTGAATAACGGGTAAATCCATTTGAAAATTCAAATAGTTATGGAAATATAAATTGAGAAATTCAAATAATTCTGAAAATAGAAATTGGGAGTAAGATTTGAAAGATTATGTATATAAGATTTGGGAAAGATACAGAATTGGAGAAAAATTGAAAATGTGTAAGATTTGGTATAAGACTTGTAAAGATTACATATTATTTGGAGATAAATTATGTAGAATCTCGGTGTTCATTCTAGGTGGGTTTCATCGAGAAAGGCAAAAAGAATTAATAGTTTGAATATAACATGAAAAAGTTAGTTTTTATTCCAACCTCAATGGTCGATCTCGGCCAAGAGGCACCAAGAAAAATTATTTTAACGAGTTTTTCAAAAGTATGCTAGTTGTGAAAGTTCGAAACTTTTTAGGGCTATTTCTGACAATTTCCCACATTTATTTTTGTTACTTTCGCATATGTCCCTAAACTTTAAAAAATTTCTATTGAATCCATAAACTTTCAATTTTGCATTTAATACATCTCCAAATTTTAAAAATTATCTAATAAGTTTAAAATTTTAGAGTTTGTATCAAATAATTCCTTGAAGTTTCAATTTTGTACCTAATAGGTCATTGACCAATTCGATAATTTTAAAAATACACGAATCTATAGAACTAAAAAGTTATGTCTTAGCAAATACAAAATTAGTTTTATATCTAATAGATTTGTTTTTTTATGAGAAACATCGATAACGATTTCATTGATGGAGTGAAATTACAAAAAGGCGAGAATTGCCATGAATAATTATAAAATAGTTCCACTATGATATAAGAGAAAAAAGTAATCACAACAAATGTGGTAAACTTACACCAAGAGAAAGCAATATATATGAGGTGATAAAAAAAATTTAAAAAAAAAAAAAAATCCATAGCTTTGTCGACAAAGATTTGTCGGTTTCGTTCAAGCCGATAAGCCAAAAAAAAAAGCTTTAACAAACCAATTCCAAATGTAGAAGGATAAACCGATCATTGGAAAAGACATGTGCCTAATATATTTATTAATTTAAACAAAATGTTCAATAGGTTAGGAATTTATTAGTTTTTAAAATTCAATGACCTATAAATAAAGATATAAAAAGAAATTAGGAAAATGTTTCTAAATTCTCCTCTAATAAGAAATAGACAACCAATATTACTTCTGCAAATTTATGATTGCATTAAAGAGTTCAGTTCCATAACAATATGATTGAATAGATATAAGCAACCAATGGGCAATTTTTACCAAATTACGGCTCTATTTGGTAATCATTTTATTTTTAGTTTTTGGTTTTTGATAATTATGTTGATTTCCTCTCAATTTCTTACCATGAATTGCATTTTAGTTAAGTACAAGAGTTGTATTCTTAGCCCAATTCTAAAAACAAAAATAACTTTTTTTAGTTTTCAAATTTTGACTTGGTTTTTGAAAATATAGGTAAAAAATAGATTAAAAAAATTAGTGGAAAGAATGTTAATAGGCTTAATTTTCAAAAACTAAAAACTAAAAACCAAGGCCCCGTTTAGTAACCATTTGGTTTTTGAATTTTAGTTTTTAAAAATTAAACCTATAAACACTCATTTCACCTTTAAATTTCTAGCTTGGTTATCTAGTTTCTATCAATGTTTTCAAAAACTACACCAAGTTTTGAAAACTAAAAAAAGTAGTTTCTAAAAACTTGTTTTTGTTTTTGAAATTTGGCTAACCATTCAATTCTTTTATTTAAAAAGATACAAATCATAGTAAAAAAATTGAGAGAAAATGGACTTAATTTTTAAAAATAAAAAACTAAATAGTTATCGAACAAAGCACAAATAAATTACTTTACATCCAGAAGGTTTAGTAAGATCTTCTCCAGTTCTTTCCCATCACTCCATTCATGGATCTTAGCCTTTACAAGTGTTTGATTGGAGTTTATGCTATCTGAGAGAGGATAGAGCTTCCTAGGCATCACATGGTCTCCGTCTTTAAGCCTCAAGGTCGGGCAATAATCACCCCTCCCATCTCCAATGTATATAAATTCATTTTTTTCGCCTTTCGAAGCTCGAATTTGATCGATTACCAGGCCCTGCAACAGAATCCGCAGTTCGATCTCATAAGTTCATTCAAGCAATGAAGAAAAGAAGATGAGGGAATCAAACGTAGATAATCCAATGTTGTCTTTACCATTGGGAGTGAAATTAGAATTCTTTATACACCAAATGGTGGAGGAAAGTTGGTTTGCCAAAAGATGCAAGTAATTTTCTAAGCTACCATTTTTCAGGAACTACTAACGAAACTTCAATGGACTTACATGTCGAGTTCGTTAAATTACAAGTTTAGTTCCTATACTTTCTAGGTTGTGTCTATTAGTTGAACTTTCAAAATAGATCCTTGATCTATTCAATATTTTTTAAAATTCATTGAAAACACTAAATTGAAAGCTTAGAGTCTTATTAGACATAAATTCATTTTTGTAGCTATATATAAGTTAATTTGTAAAATGTAAGTTATGTCAAGAACATATTACTTATTAGATCCAGAATTGAAAAGAGCAATACTAGTTGCACTCATCTCCATGCATCCTTTTCAATCACGAAGAGAAAAAAAATATTGAAAAAATCTTTTTCTTAAAAAGAAAAAGTTTGTCACGTGGCAACTTGAGATTGGACACTTGGGTGGGCTGCACAAAGATGGATGCAACCTAGAATGCACCCAGGTAATTTTCAATTGAAAATTCAAGGACATGTTAGACATTTTTAAATCTAAGGACCCTTTAAGATACAAACTTACTTGAAAGTTTAGGGACTAACCTTGTAATTTAATCTTACCAAGAATATAGTGAAATGGAACCTAACTTAACAAGATAAGTCAAAGCAAAGCAGCAAAGATATGTTCCCAGTTTCTCCATGATATGTCATCAAGACTCAAGGAGACAAAAGGAGTTTTTCATCTATATCATATAAGAAACACATTGTCCTTAAAGATTCAAACATTGCAAGTGTATAGCATATCTCCTATCCTAAAGCTTATTTTACACAGCAGCTAAAGAACTTTCTTTAATCTCAGCAGAGCCATTAAACTGGTTTTTCAATCATACAGCAAGATATAAATGCAGGATTAGGGACTGAGTAACAATACCTTACACATATTTAATGGGCACAAATTGCAGCCATGAGGAGATGATTCATCATGATATGGTAAAATTCTAAGCCTTCCTTTCCCATCAACAAAGGTAGGATTTGTGTTGATAGTTGAAAAGCATCCCAACACACCATGATGTTCTAAGATTGTCTCGATGAAAAACTGATTAGCATCACTAATTATCCTTAAGTCACACCTGAGATAACATCAATTCCATGTCCTTCCAGTTAGTCATCAAAACACTTCTAAGCAATGTCATAAACAACCTTTAAGAGAGTGATTTTGCAATTGCTTTTTTTTTTTCCTTTCTTTTTTGGATGAAAATAACATCTTCCATTGAGAAAAAATGAAGAATACATGGACATACAAAAAACAAGCACACAAAAAAAAGTTCTTCCTCTACAAAAAGGGGCTCCAACTATGCAAAATAGTGCCTATAGAATAGTTACAAAACTACAAAGAAACATGAAAGCGAGCGAGGGACCAAATCTCCCTAGGTTCCTCCTTTCTACTCCACTAAACACTCTACTATTCTGCTTATCCCCACAAACCCATAAGATCGCACACACCCCACAAGCCAAAAAAAGAAAATAGAAAACGACCCTTCTCCCCAAAAGGCAAATTGAGGAGGAACTCTTCAATCATACGACTAGCGTCTCTATGACAATCAAAATCAATCTTGATTGTTGCTTTTAATTATACAAAACCAATTTTGATGGTATTAAAATTGCATTAAAAGTGTAAAACCAAACATTGAAATGATTACAAACGTGTCTAAGAGTGATTTTGAAACATGACAAATCAAAATCACTCCTAAACATGGTCTTATACCATCAATTTAATCATAAACAGATCAGAAAAGCTACCCAGCATCATGAGCTGATTTAATGGCAGCAATAATTCGTGGATGCAATGCAGCGCCTTCCAGACACTTTGCAATATCCCTCATAGTTCTTCCTTGCGATTGGAGCTCCACCATCAAGGTATCCTATCAAAATCAATCCCAGCATTCCATAGCCAAAGTAAATTCAACATAATCAAGACTTTGTTTCAGCGAGACTCGAAGATTATACATACACCATTCTCGAAATTCTTTGCTGACAACATGTAGAAACAAATATAATTCTCCATTTCGCTAATTCCATCTATACCATAGCAATCAATGAATCGAGAATTGAAGTACAGAAACGGTAGAAAATGTAAAATGCGAATTTCAAACCATGAGAGAGTTCCAAGGCAAGGAAGAGTAAAGCTCGTTGAAGAGATTTGTGAGACCCATTTGAGTCACCACCAAATTATCGCTATCGCCATCAATGATCGTCCGATCGAAGTCGAAAACTATCGTAATCCCAGCCATCTCGGCCACCGCAAACAGTCCAGCAACTTCAACCGGATTCGCAGCGATCCAAGAGGCCAGGGGTTGTTTCCACCGTCAACTCAGCCGCCGGCGATGCAACCCGACGGCGGCCAATAAATCGGAAAAATAAACTGTAACGAGTATTTGGTGAAAAGGGTCGTGAAGTGAAGTTTTTTTGTCTAAAATTAATTGAAAGTATTTTTTTTTTTTTTTTTTAGCTTTTGATATTTCTTCGGTTTAGAGTAATTTCTCTTAAATTTATAGTTTATTTAACTTGAATAGTTTTAACCATTGGAAGAGAAAAGAGAAATATAAATTTATAAAATTTTAAAAGACAAAAGATATTGTCATTTCAAATATATTTTTACCGTTTGATTGAACAGTCAGAGATATTGATAATTATTTATTCAAACACATTTCTACCGTTAGATTAGAATTTTTCATATCTATGGTCTACATCACACTCATATACGAAAAGATATATCACTTCAACCGAATAGTTGTAACCGAGAAATGACGTGACTATCCGTTCAAATATGTATCTACCATTAGATTGTGACGTTTCATATTTATAGTTTAAATCACATCCGTACATAAAAGAATACACCATTTAGCTTATAACCATCTGGACCGAATAGTTGTGATAAAGGACATAATAGAAATTATGCAAAGTTATAAGACCAAAATGGAGATGTAAGGATTCTCTCCTCATAACTCAATTTTATATATGGTGTGGATAATTTGTATTAAAGTTAAAATTATAATATAATTTTAAATTAATTAAACTAAAAAATAGGTTTAGTGTTAGAAATTTTAAGCCAAAAATTTAGTTCAGATATATATCTTTAGAGGTTTAAATCTTCCCACCTTGAACTCAAAGAAAATATCCTATACTTTCAATTTTGTAATAATTTGGTCACTAAATTTTAAATTTTGTAACGATTTAATTTTTGAGGTGAAAATTATTGTTAAGATCTTATAGTTTTTTTTTTACATATGTTATAGATTAGGAATCAAATGTGTTTATCAATTACAAATATAAAGTTGTTACACAATAAAAAAAAAAAAAAAAAAAATTGTCACCTGATTTTGCTGTGGTCTTTCATTGTACGGATTAAAGTCTTATTCTGTTTAAATTACATGAACTATATTATTACACACTAAGGTTCAAAAACAAAATTATTACAAATACGAAAATATATTGACTAAATTGTTACGAACTAAAATTCAAGAACTAAGACCCTGCATCACCAATTAATATCAATTTATTTTTTTACTTTTGAAAATTAAGTTTATAAACACTCCTTCTGGTTGAGAGTTTTTTTTAATCTACATTTTTAGAAGTGTTTTCAAAATCTAAGCCAAAAACTTTTTTTTTCTATTTATGAAATTTAGCTATGAATTTTAATTTTTTTTTGTGAAAAAAATTGTGAAATTATTAGCACAATTTTTCAAAACCAAAAATTAGTTTTTTTTGTTAAAGTATTTGAAAATTAAACTTATAAACAATATTTTTATTTATGCATTTTTTTTGTTTGTTTTTATAAACTTGCTTTTATTTTTAAAATTTAATTTAGAATTTAAATACTTATGTCAAAAAAAGTGAAAACTATAGTGAAAAAAGAAAATAAGTACAATCAACTAAAAACAAAATCATAATCAAACAAACCTAAACGGTCACTTTACTAAAAATATTTAGATACCTAAGGTGTTTTTTAATCAATTAATTATAAGAAAATATAATATTAAATCAAATGAGTATTTTTAAGTACAACAATTTTTTCTCTTTTTAGTTTAACATGTGAGATCGAGAGGATTCGAATTTGTTCACATTTTTAAAGACATCAATTGAGGGTAGATAAGATCTTGAATTTATGGATAATGAATAGTTATTTCGACCCTTTATTAAAATTAAGATTTTTTTTTAATATAATAAAGATAGGGAGATTCAAATCACCAACGAAAGTCGCTAACACATCCATATGCCAACTGAGCTATGCTCATTTTAGCATTAAAATTAAGATTAGGAGTGAGAGAATGTGTAAAATAGGCAATAAATATACATACCCTTGCAACTTAATAATTTCTTCAAAATGTAAGTTTAGTATAAATTTTAGGGTTGTTTTCAAATACAGCAAAATGAATCAAAATATTTACAAATATAGCAAAATTTTACTGTCCATCAGTGATTGACTACTATCATCTATCATCGATAGACTGTGGTATTTTTCTATATTTGTAAATACTTTTAGTAATTTTGCTATTTAAAATAATTTCTCTAAATTTTTTGATATATCATGATGGTTTTGCAAATTATAGAGCCGACCATATTCAATTATGAAATAAAATTGTAAGACTAGTCAAACTTTCAAATTCAATTCACCTCTTAAAAAATCCAATTGAAGCACATGCATGCAATGCAACGAAACTCTCCTCTTTGAAGCAACATGTATAATTACTACATACGAAACTCAAAATATCAATTCAAATAAAGTAAAAATTGTTTTTATTTTTTTATAACTATTTTTTTTTAAGAAATTAAGTTTATAAATTTTAGAAAAATTACTATAAACAGAAAAAATATCAAATTATTTACAAATGTAAAAAAAAAATTACTATGACTTCTATCGACTGAGCGATAGAATTCTATTGTAATCTATCGTTGATAGACAGTGAAATTTTTCTATATTTATAATAATTTGACTCATTTTTCTATATTTGAAAACAACCCTAAATTTTACTTTCACCTCTGTATTTCTATGTTATAAATTTATAATGTTATTGTTGACTATCTACATACATTTTCAAAAACTCAGTAAAAAAACATTGAAAATAATTTTTAAAAAAATGTGTTTAGAACTTTTTTTAAAATATATTTTGACTAAGAATTTAAATGTTTCTTTGAGAAAAATGAAAACTATGGAAAAAAAATGGAGAGAAAATAATCATAAATTTTAAAAGTTGAAAATTAAAACAAAATAGTTACCAAATGAACTTAAATTTTTTATTCTCAGTCATTGAAGGTTAAGTTATAACTCCCTACTTTCACCAACGAATATTTATTTTATTTTTATTTTGTTTTCTATGTTTTACAATGGTTGTTAAAACTTAGGCCAAGTTTTAAGAACTTTAAAAAAATTGACTAAAGATGAATATTTCCCTAAGATAGATGAGACCATTGTAAAAAAATTGTTAAGTAATAATTTTAGTCCCTGAATTTTCATGGAAGTAACAATTTAGTTCAGGAAGTTTAGTTGTAACGATTTAGTCCCTATACTTTCGAATTTACAACAATTTAATCCCTAAACTTTAATAAGTAACACAATTTAGTCTCTATACTTTATAATTCGTAACGATTTAGTCTCTATCATTAAAAATTTTGTAGGATTTAATAAAAATAAATTATACATGTAGATTGATTTGAAATCTTTTTTATAAACTATGAATAATAAGTTATTATGTAAAAAAAAATTGATACTTAATTTTGTTTTTTTGTATGATAGAGACTAAATTGTTGCTTATTAAAGTCTATGGACTAAATTGTTACTAATTTAAAAGTACATTGACTAAATCATTACCAATTATAGTTTAGGAACTAAATTGTTACTTCCATAAAAAGTTAAAGGGATCAAAAATATTTTTTAACCTAAAAAACTCGGAAACAAACACAAATATCAAAAATCAAACATTAAAAATTAAATGGTTATCAACTGAAACACGAGGAGCAATGTAGAAATGAACCAAAATGGTCTATATGGGAGTTTATAATTAACTCTTAGGTTAAATTACAAGTTTGGTCCTTAAACTTCAATTAAATCTGTCTTGTCTCTAAGGGTATGTTTGGTTGATAATTCAAATTTTATTTTATATTTCAGATTCATTGAGTTCAGTAAATATATGTTTCGCAGACAATTTGAATTCTATTTGTGAAAACTTATTTTGGATTATGTGATTCAAACCGTGTAAATTTTAAAAAATAATATTTTAATGTTTTCATTGTATCCATATTTTTTAATTTTAAATTCTAGAGTTCAGAGTTTATTTAAATAAAGATACATAAAATATATAGAAATATAGTATATCATTTTTTTAAAAAAATTAAAATATGTAATATGTAATGTATTAAATTATATAATATTACAAAATAATAATTATATAAAATTTGTTAACATAAAACATGTTCATAAATAAATTAACAATAATTTATTGTCAATTAATATTTAGTGGGTAACTACAACTAGTTTTATGATTTATAAATTAACATCAAACACATTTTAAACAATTGTTTAAATTAGAATCCAGTTTTTGAATCGACTAACAAATACATATCTAAAAATATGAAATACAACTCTATTTTCATTAAATCTCTTGTTTTCAAATTCCCTACCAAGCAAGCCTTGAACTTTTAAAAAGATCTAATAAGTATATACTTTAATGGGGAGTTTTTCAAAATAGAAAAAAAAAATGGAAACTATTTACACAAAATAGCAAAATTCTTAGATAGTTGTGATAGACGCTGATAGAAGTCTATTAGGGTCTATCTATCATTGATAGATGCTGATAGAAGTTTATCAATGTCTATCAGTATTTTTTTTACTATTTTCTGTAAATAGTTTGACATTTTTTCTATCTCTGAAAATTTCTCTATTTTTTTTAATATTACAAATGTCTAATAAGTCTCTGAAATATCTAAATTTTTAAAAATGAATTGATTTATGATATTAAAATTTGATTTTTACGTCCAATAGAATTCTAGACACAAAATAGAAAGTTTAAAGATCAATTAGACACTTCTAGAGGCTCGTTTGGATTGGCTTTTTGAGTGTTTATAAAATATTTTTTTTACACTTATAAATATTTATTTAAACACTTACAAAATCAATTCAAATGGACCGAGAAAAACGTAAAAGTTGGTGATAATTTAAGTAAGTCTTTAACAAGCTGGATGATGGTCATGACATTATGAATTGTGAAATAAATAAAGAGAATAATGAATAGCCAACAAGCGCCGCACATGAATGTTCTTCTTTTTTCTTACACAATTGTTTTAAATAGAAAGCGGGAATCACGCCAAGGCTGGCAAAATTTATGCCTAAATTCCTCATTCGGTGAATCCCAGCTAGCCATTTCAATCATTTTCTAGGTCCACCTCATTCAATCTCTATTACAAAAATTAAATAATAATAATAATAATAGATTTTTGGAGAATTTTTTTTTAAAAAAAAGAAAATAAGGAAAACTATTTACACAAAATAGCAAAATTTTTTTATAGATGCTGATAAAAGTCTATCAAGATCTATAGTCTATCACTGATATATTCTAATAGAAGTCTATCAGTGTTTTTCTTGTTATTTACATAAAATAGCAAAATTTTTAGATAGTTGTGATAGACGCTGATAAAAGTCTATCAAGATCTATCCGTGATAGAAATGATAGAAGTCTATCACTGATATATGCTAATAGAAGTCTATCAGTGTTTTTTTTTTTTTTTTGTAAATAGTTTATTTTTTTATGTGAAAATTTCCCTAGATTTTTTGTCTCAATTTTTCATTTGGTTTTTAAATGTTACACTTTTAGTTCTTAAGTTTTGAGTTTGATTTCAATTTAGTCCTTAAGTTTCATCAAAATTCTACAATTTTATCTTTGAGATTTGAATTTTGTTTTAATTTAGTCCATAGATCTCAGAATTCACACTTTTAACTTCAATTTTTCACTAAATACTCATTTTCCGTCTTTAGTGTTAATGTCTATTAATTATTGAGGTAATTGTGATTGGTAGCCTTTTTATGACTAATAATTAAATGTATACCAACATTGTTACAGAATTGCAAATATAGCTAAATCTATCAATGATAAACTTTGAGAACTATATCTAAGTTTTATCATATTTGCTTTATCATATCATATCTACAAGTATATGTTAATACTTTGGATATGATTGTCATATTTGCAACTACCCTATTATTTTAAGATAAGTAAAAGAATTAAGTTTCAATATTGTTATTCAATAATAAAATTAAATTTAAAATTTTCACTTTAAAATTAATTAATAGACATTAACGCCAAAGATTGATAGTGAGTGTTTAGTGAAAAAATCGAGGTTAAAAGTACAAATCTAGAGACCAAATAGAAACAAAACTCAAATTTCAAAGGCAAATATTGTAACATTTTGAAGTAACTAAATTGATACCGAACTCAAAACTTAAGGACTAAAAATGTAACATATTAAAATTTATGGACTAAATGAAAAACTAGACTCAAAACCTATAGACCGAAAACATAAGTTTCCCTACAAACAATATAAAACATACCATATACATTCATAACAAGCAGCAGCAGCAGCAGCTCAAATTCAACATCATTGATAAATAAACATATTGGTCAGATTGAAGAATAATATACGAATCCACAGAGTTCAAGAATATGATGATCTCTTTTATGTCTGATGACTACAAAAGAATGAATGTGTGTATCTTCCTATAGTTATTTACCCATCATGTAAATAAAATACCCATTTTTCCTCCTCACATCTCTCCCTATCTACAAACGCCCTTTCAACAAATCAAAAATCTGGAAAAGAAAAACTTACAGACAGATAGACAGACAGACAGTTTTGAATCACAGCAAAGCTTAGCCTCCTCCTCTTTCTTCTTTTCCAATTCTACCTGTCCTTTCGACGATTAAGAAATGCGCGTTTTTATAGGTTTTAGCTTTAATCCCATGCTTTCTGGAGAAAGAAGCTCTGGGGAGATGCAAGATGGACTGAGCGGACTCCGTGGACTGTCGCTGAACTGACATGGCCTATATAACCCGTACCCCATGAAGAAGTACTCCATAGGTATCAACATTGCATGTGGCTGCTCTTCGGTTACCATCGATCCACAAGCTTGGACCTGCGTGAACCAACCGTTGAGTTAATTAGTTAACAAAGCCTAGGCAGTTGCTGCTGTGGAATGTATCCAATCGATCGTTCAACAATCGCATGCATTCCGTGCTGAAAGAAGGAATGCCATACCTCAACCAAGGCACTATATCTTCTATCCAATTTTGATATCATATGGAGTGCTTCAGAATGGAAAGGTGAGCTGTCCCCGATGAAAATGAGAGTACGACACCGGAGCCTTTTCAACCCTTCGGTAATGTCTGGTCTTCTGCAAAAGGGGAAACAAGGTTGCAGATTTGACATATGTGGACAAGGGGAAAGAATGGTTGAGATGGGAAAAACATTATACCTATTAATTGCTTGGAGGAACCTCAAAACATTGTTGCTTTGTCTCTCATCTAGCAACTGACAGAACAGATATACTATCTTTATCAAACCAAACACAAAATTTGAAGAACCAACAAGAAGAGAAGTTTGCCCAACAGAAAGAAACATGACAGACAAACTAGTTTTAGACAATCCAAAACTCTCGGAATTAAAGCACATACTTTTCTACATGCTTGAACTATATCAGACTCTGCAACTTCGGCACTACCACGGACCTCCTGTTGCATGTAATAACAATCTCATGAATCCAGTCAACAACACGAGTATAGAAGACGAACACTGAAAGACGAATTAACTCTAAGAATGGAAACTATATTACCTTGCTGAAGTACCGCTGAAGCAAGCACTCCTTCAACAAACCGCACATGCCATAGAAGTATAACAAGTTTGACATTACCTGCAATTACAAGGGATATGTGATATTTAACATGTATCAAAACTTGAGCGCATTTCAGTGTAAGAATGATGAGAAGACTTGAAAAGGCTACCTTATTATAGAACCACTCGGACCAAGAGGGTGACTTGCATAAGGGGGATATAAGAATTAAACCAAGAACTCGCTCTCTATATTTCAACTGTAAAATAATAAATTGGTCAGACCAAGAAAAACTTTTGATTGAACTTCACAATGAATTTCACAATACGATGAACATACAGCAAAAAGACTAAGAATGTAAGCGCCAGCTGTTACCCCCATGCACATCACTGCACCAAGTCTGTAATAGAAACATCCCAATGATAAATCAACTATATAATCTTTTATCTCGTATTCAATAGTGGAGAGAGAGGCATTGTAATTACCCAAAATAGTTGAGAACCTCAAGGATTTGATCTGCTAAATCATCAGCAGAGGGCGAAGGATCATCCTCACAAATCTCAGCAGCTCCTAACTGCAAGAACTCTTGGTAAAGTTCCAAAAAGGAAACTATGTGAATATAGTATTCAGGAGCAGAAACAAAGATATCCATGTACACAAATTTACTCAACAATAATACAGACCTCATGTCCAGGAGGGCTGATATGGTAGATGCAAAAGTTGTGAAGTAGCAACGAAGCTGCTTCCGGGAAAAAGAATAATCCTTGAAAACACGACATATCTGCAAAAACACGGAAAAGGCAGCAGTTAAACGTTATCTCACATAATATAACAAGAAACCAAATGTCTAAAACATAACCACCAAAAATCACAACATAAAGATAACTCCAAGCACTTACGATTTAGAGCCAAATCAGGATAAGTAATCAGTGGCGGCTTGTCTTGGTCTCCACAGACTATTACAGACACAGAACCCTGGCCAGTTCTTACATGATGCTCCTGAGAATAACATAAGTGGCATGTCTTATGTCAGCAAGATGATGTGAGAAGTAATGGGGGAAATGAAAACATTCAAATCAAGCAGAATGTCAATACGAAACATTCTCGTAGTTGTCCCAATCACATATTATTTCTAATATGAGCTATGGATGAGTAAAAGAGAAGCCTTTGAGGAAAGAAAAAAGTTCAAATAGTCCAACATTTCCAGCCAAGTATATCCGTAAAGAACAGTCCAAGTGCATTTCCTTTCAAGATGCCCAAGCTAACTTGTCCCTTCAACTTGGTATAACTTTATAAAAGTAGTGCGCATAACAAATTTATGGTTCAGCATTTAAATTATCAATAGCTTAAAACTTATGACAACAGCGAAGATAAGTAAGCAACTATCCCCGTCAACACAAATAAAGTTTCATTACAAAAAGAAGAATAAAAGTGGGTAAGGCAATGGTTTATACAGTAGACTGCAATTTGCTTTCAGCAACAAGCAGTACCACATTCACAAGGGATGAATATAACAACGAATAAAAGAACCATAGAATGGGAAAAGGTAAAAAAGTAAAAATAATCTTAATCTGCAAAAGAAATTTAAAAATAAAATACCACAACTGCAAGATGAAGAAGGAAAAAGAAATGGAAAAATATCTAACAAATAATACCGTCTATGCACCCCATTGATAATAGGAAATTTCAAACGAACAATAACTATATACCCCAAACAGAACAATTAAAGATCTTTAAAAAGCACAAACTAAAGATATACAAATGTCTTCAATCGGTTGTGACCTTCATAAAAGCTCGACCAGGTGAAAACCCTTTATCAAAATGGGTAAAGAAAAACTGAATAGAGGGATAACAACGAAATCGAACATAATAAGAACCAAAAAGAGAACGTAACAATTAGAAAAGAAAAATAAAAGGACCCCAGAAGCCAGAAATAGGAAATGCACAAAGCCCATCGTTATCATATCTTGCATTTAAACAAGCAGGGATAAAACACCGATCCCTGAATCAAGAAAGTAAACTCAAAACCTAACCCATTAAGTAGCTAATTAATTAATTTTTGGGAAAAGGGTTTGAACTTAATTATTGATAACTTCCAAAAAAATGGAAAATCCTTGGTCAATCGAGCCCCGGAAATGAACCAGATCGGAACGGGAAAAAGAAATACAAGAGTGGAAAAGTTATAATCCACAAACAATTTCCTACTTTTTTCTTCACATCCAAACAAAGCTATAGAATGCCATAAGACATTTCACCAATAATGAGAACCCCAGCCCCACAGCCAAAAGAAAACGGGATATTTAGCCAATCAAATCAGTAAAAACCCCGATCGACAAAAAAGAAAAGAAAAAACCGATTCAACTCCACCATAAACAAATGCATTAAAGAAAAACCCAGATGGAAAAAAGGGAAGAAATGAGTTGAAATTTAGATTAACCTTGCCGCCGAGATAGATCTTCTCCATGTCGACGGAAACAGAGTCATTAGAATCTGCCATGGCCGTAGCTCTATGTCCGTCCAATAGCGCTACCACCAGAACAGCCACTCGCCGTCGCTCACGGAGGACCTCTCTCTGTCTCTCTCTCTCTTTTACTCTCTTCTCTCGTCTTCCAGAATTATAGGCTTTGGCTTCGTTGGCTTATATACAAAGCGATTCTTTCTTTTCCCTCTGTCTGATTTAATAAACTCTTTTCTTTCTGTTTTTTTTTTCTTTTTTTCTCTCTCTCTCTCTTTTATCTTTTTTTTTTAATTATTATTATTTTTAATTATTTTTTTCCTCCCTCTCTATCACTAACGGGCAAAATTTAACCTACGGTTAATGTCCACCGACGCTCGGAGACCCTCTGCACCAACTGAAATTAACCCGTTAACCGTGGTCAAAATCCCGCCAGCTCAGCTTGTAAAAACCAAAACGGATAAATTCTTCAACTTCCCTTAAACGACGTCATTCCGACGCCGTCGAAACGGCATGTATGAGCAATTAAAACGACAGCAAACATCTTTTTACTGTGTTTGGATGAAGATGACGATAACTCAAAAGTTTATACATATATTTACATTTACAGACATTTGGATAATATAAAATATTTAAAGAAAAAGGAAAAAGAAATAGATGAGGCACACAAAAAATATGAAGGATCCAGAACAACATAAGAAATGTTGGATGGTCTGGTGATAAAAATAAAGGTAAAATTAAATAGAGAGAATGCACTAAAAAGTACCAAACATAAGCGATATGATTTGGAGGGCAAAATAGGTATTATAAAAAGAGGTAAAAGTAAAGGAAAAAGTTCAAAATTCTCCTTTATAAATCCGTTTTAATATACATACATTAATGTAAAATATACTCTATTTGTTAACATATATCATTAACATATATGTGAATATAAGAATAAATAGTAAAATAATGTGTAGTATAAAAAATAAACAAGATATGAAAGTACTGTTGAGAAAAAATCTCTCAATACTATTACAAGAATAGACAGATAAATAACAGAGAAATTAAAATAAAACAATAAAATGACGAAGAGATAATGGGTTCAATTTATGGTAGTCACCTACCTAGAAATTAATACTACTCACACCCTATAATCTCACTCTCAAAACTAGAGAACACAAAAGGTTAAGCTTAAAGTGTTTTTTAACTGGGACAATTTGAAACTAAGACATATATTCCTTTTATAGTGTTTGAAGTCCGTCACTTCCTTAAATTTTTTCAATATGGGACTACACTTCTAATATTTTGCTAAAACTCAGCAAATACAAAAAAAAATATCATTTAACGATAATATGATATATTTTTGGATTTTACCATCATTAACATGTTATTGATGAATGAATATAAGAAAAATAATGTAGGGGACGTGAAGTAAAACACTTCTAACATGATTTGTGTATAGATATATATGACCATATATTCTTTAACCTAACCACCCAAAAAAAAAAAAAAAAAAAAAAACCTCATGTAAACCTTTTTAAGTGAAAGAAATCAATGTATTAAAAAAAAGTGAAAGAAATCAAGGAATGTGTTAACACTAGTGAGAGAAGAAAAGCAACAAAAAAAAATCATGGATATTCGACAAAATATTGTATTTTGAGAGTCAACAGTGACGATATAAAAACAACTCATTTCTTATATCGTAATCTAACTTTCAATTGTATTGATATACCATCGAAATATCAATATCAACTATATTTTCATCCCTAATTTGGATACCTTATTAAATTATATGTTCGTTTTTTGCGATATTGAATTTTATTTTTGGTATGTTAAGTTTTTCGAACTTTAAAAGTAGTGTCATAAAACATTGAAATTTGTTAAATCGTCAATTCACCCAAAAGCTTAAGTTGATAGGTGAAGGACAAATTTAATATCATATCTTAACGCTCCCTCTCACTTGCGGGCTTAAAATATGAAGAAAAGCTAAGCAAGTGGAAATAGATATTAATTGGGGAGGAAACAACAATGTAGGGGCTTGAACACAGGACATCCTGGACCACCCGCTCTGGTACCATGTTAAAATTCTGTTATTATTACTGACAATACACGAGGTGGGAGATCGAACATCTGACCTTAAGGTTAATAGTACATAAATAAATTATTTATTAAACATAAATTTTAAAGTTCTTTTTCCGATATATGCATAGTTCTTTTTTGCTTTAAACTTTAATGAGAACCATGAAACAAGTTACGTGTTAAGGCATGTTTGGATTGATTAGAAAAAAAAAAATTTTCAAAAAGTCATTTTCATTTAAATACTTTTTATAAAAACCGTTTAAAATAAAAACATGGGAAAATTTTTAAAAATAGAAAAATAAGGGAAATTATTTACACAAAATAGCAAAATTTTTAGATAGTAGTGATAGACGCGAATAGAAGTCTATCAGAGGCTATCAGTGATAGAAATAATAGAAGTTTATCACTGATAGATGTTGATAGAAGTCTATCAATGTTTATCAGTTTTTTTTTTCTGTAAATAGTTTGCCATTTTTCTATATGTGAAATTTTTTCTAAAATTATTAATGTGTTTTATTACATTTTTTTGAAAGTGTATTTATACACAGGTTGTTTAATTTGCTATACACTTAAAGTGTTTCTATTAATGTCAAATTACTATTAAAAAAACAATTAAAACTATGAACTGATCACGAAAGTGATCGTCAGAGTTGATCGTGTAAGTGGTCATTGTTGAAATTGGACGTCTTGAATGGGTTTTGCTGAAATGATCGTTAGCGAGTAGAGTCATTAGAAACATTAGAGGGATGGAGATATAATTACTTTAACTATTAAGTTGCAAATAGTCATACTGTATTAAAATAGGGTAAAATAACCCTTATAACCATTTTTTAACACACGCTTCAAACGTTGTGAGTAACTATCATCCAATTCCAAATTGGAACACTAAACACTCTTTTAATTATTGATTTGTAAATTAATTTCTCTTTTTTTTTTTTTTTAATTTTCCTTTAAATTTGTAAAAAAAAAAAGACCAAATGAAATGATGAGGTAGGTGGGGCCCAACATATTGGGTTTGACTAAAAGCTGATTGGTGTCATAGTGATGCTTACACCTGGCATTGGATGCTCTTTTTGTGGGATCCACGTGGGCCATACCCTTCTGATGTAGGTACGGTTTACGTGTACAAAAGGAGTCCTTGGAATGGAAGTTTATTTTATTTTATTTTATTACTAAACAAAAGAAAAATAAGAAAAATGAGAAATGAGAGATTGCTTGCCTTTGATTAGACTCAATTATTAATGATGCCCATTTTAATCATATTTTGATATTAACTTCACTTACATTTGGCAATTTCTGAGTGGTTCCCTCACATTCCTTCACCAACCTCAAGTACAATTTTTTTTTTTAAAAAAAAATTGCAAAATTAGAAAAAAAATAAATTAGTTATTTAAAACTGACGTAAGTGAGTATAGCTCAACGGTCAATAAAATTTGTACGATTAATTTTAAGATCAAAGATTTGATTCAACTTTTTACATATATTGTCAAGAAAAAAATGGCGTTGAATCGACCTAACAAAAAAATTAATAATTTGCTATTTAAATTTGATTGAATTTATCGTAATTTGAGTGGAATTATTGACTATGAAAGAATTTACACGTTTTCAATTTTGAATTATATTGAAACAAAACAACCAACAATTCAATCGACTTGATAGGTTTGCTTTAATTTATTTGTTAGAAACTCAGCATAATTAAATAGGAAAAAAAAAAAAAAGCAAATGGTTAGTTAAATGTTTTCCTTCCATTTTTTTTCAAACGTTGTTTAATGGTTTTTTTTTAATAAAAATATTTACAAAAGATTCAAACTTTTATGAGGAATTTTTAAAAATAAAAAAATAACAGAAATTGTTTACATAAAATAGCAAAATTTTTAGATAGTAACATCTTTTTAGATAGTTGTGATAGACGCTGATAGAAATCTATCAAGAAATCTATCACTGATAAATGCTGATAGAAGTCTATCAATATCTATCAGTGTTTTTTTTACTATTTTCTGTAAATAGTTTGACATTTTTTCTATTTATGAAAATTTTCCAACTTTTATCCTATTTAATTATGGGTATATTGTTCATATTATTTAGGAAAATTTTTTTTAAAAAAAAATAAATAAGGAGAACTATTTACATAAAATAGCAAAATTTTAAATAGTTGTGATAGATGTTGATAGAAGTCTATCAATGTCTATTAATATTTTTTTTTTTTGCTATTTTCTATAAATAGTTTGACATTTTTTCTATATGTGAAAATTTTTCTATTATTTAATGATTGATATATAAAACAAACAAACCACTATAAAATTAAAAAAAAAAATTATGATAGCAATTTTCCAATCAAGTAATTCATTATAATTTTCTTGACATTTTTTTTTAAATATAAAAAGGAAACCTCCATTAGAATATTATAACATATGAAATAGAATTATTTTACTCAACAACGTGATTTCTAGTTACAAAATAAAACTTAAGAAACAGAAACTTTAAAGGAAAAAAAAATGTCATGTGAAAGAGATATTGCCACCACCATGGTCCGTGACAACATAACTGATTAATTTTTAGAGGAGATGGGAAAATCTTCATGCGAATATTCTAGAAATTATTTATTTATTCTGGAAAATTGTGTAAGCAAATAAAGTATTTTTCAAGCTTTTTTTTTTAAAAAAATAAAAAAAGCAAGGGAAACTATTTACACAAAATAGCAAAATTTTATATAGTTGTGATAAACGCTAGTAGAAGTCTAAGGATCTATTAGTGATAGAAATGATAGAAGTCTATCACGGATAGATGCTAATAGAAGTCTATCAATGTCTATCAGTGTTTTTTTTTGCTATTTTCTTTGATATTTTTTTTATATGTGAAAATTTTCCTTTTAAATATGTGTATATGTGTGTGCGCGCGCGCGTGCGTGTGTGTGATTAAAATACCGTTTTGGTCTATGTATTTTGTATTATATTATTTGTTAGTTCATATACTTTCAATTGTCTAATTTTAGTCCATGAACTTTCAATAAATTTTAAATATAATCTAGTTAATATTTATCGAAATTGATTAAATAATAATTATTAAAAAAATTCTTTAAAAAAAATACTATGTATCTATATTTTCACCATTTATAAAAGAGAAGGCTAATAGAGACAATTTTTTTTTATAAAAAATTATAAACTAATTGTAGAGATTAATTTTAAGATTTATTGTTAATAGAAGGACTAAAATGGAAAAAAAACAATCTAAAGTTACATGGACCAAAATAATATTTTAACTATAATAATTATAATAATTGAAGTTGCTTACAAACTAATCTCATACCCTTGGATTAAGGTGTTTGAACAAAAGCTTATGTAGTAAGTGCCGGTTTTGTTGGTTGTTTTATTGAAAGGTAAATTTAAACCAAAGGAACCTATTGAAATTTTGTTGCCAAATTAGTTGTTTGCAAAATGTCTATTTGATTTTTGAAACTTCAAAATAAACACTTTAAGAAGTTTAGAAAACAATTCTATAATTGGTCTCGAAATACATTTTGACTACTAATTAACAAACGGTAAGAAGACGTGACACTTAAATAAGTAATTGTACCTTGTTGATAGAAAAATTTTAAATTGTAAATTTAGTATCTATAATTTGAAGAAAGTTAGAATTTAATTTCTATAATTTTTAAAATTAGAATTTAGTTGGTTTGATAAATCTCATAAATAGTTTTTATGGTTTGATAAAATCTTTATAAATAGTCCCCTTATTGTAGAGACTTTCTACGAGAGTTTTATCAAACCAGGACTAAATTCTCACTTTCTAAGACAGTGATAGGTTACACCTAACTCTATGCTCTCACTTTTAACATAGTAAAAATAAAATTAAAAAAAAAAAAAAATCACAATTTGACGTGTTTTTATTGGGTGCATCCCACTCAAGTTCTTTTTTTTTTTTTTCCTTGTATTTAAAATTTATTTTATATACTTATACTCTAATTAAAATTTACGCAACAATATCATAATGCAAATATACTAACCATACCAAAAACTAGAATATGAAATATTCATAGCACTCAAGCAAATTGAACAGAGGAAGCACTCGAAAAATAAAGAATGAACAAAACGTGGGATAGTGGGGTTTTGCTTATATCTTGAGTTCTTGGTTTTCTGTCTTAAAAAAATATATATATATTTTTTTGGTATTTTTGTTATTTGAGAGAAGAAAATTAAAATTTTAAAACTAAAAAAAAAAAAAAAAGTATTGGACAAAAAAACAATGAATGTTGAACAGCAAAAGAAGGAAGTGATGAGTGAGGCAGCAGTGGTAGTAGGTGAATGAAGGAAATTGCATTAGTTAGAAATGAGAGGCCACTTTAACTCTAAATTGAATATTAAATTAATAAAATTTCATGATCAAACTATTTTCCAAACTCCATGGATCAAATGAAGTATATTTTATCTTAAAGAATATTTAAATATATATTCCTTTAAAATTTACAATATCTTTGATATTTCGTAAACGTTTCAAAACTATCCTTCGATCGAGTAAAAACTCACTAAAATTTTAAATGAAAATGAAATATTTGAGTCTCAATTATCACTATGGATATGGACCATAGCCATCCTGTTACAAGTTTAGACTTTGTCAGATGAAAGGACGAAAGACTTTTTGTAATGTAGTCTTTTAAATTTGAAGAACCTTTTACAGGAGAAATTAAAAAGAAATAAAATACAGTATATTAAGTGCAGTTAAACATTTGACTCATCTTCATGAAACCCAGCAGCATTATAATGACCAAAAATGTCTTTCCATTTTCTTCCTTTCCTTGATGAAATCATGAATCCCTTTACATTTACAATCCTTGGTTGAAATGCACTCCTGGAGTTGAAAATCCACCATTCTCAGCGTCGGTATCGAGTATCGAGTATCGACCATCAACCTTGTAACTCGGCCAGCTACCCCAGGAAGATCTTCAACAAAAGAACAGGGAGAAAACAAACTTGTTTTGTGGCAACCAAATACTGACCTTTCTGGTTGAAATCACATTAATCTTTCATGTCAGAATCTTCGTCGGAGTGTGGATTATGAACTTCGCCCTCGCTGTCTGTATCATTATTATCAACTGCTGACCTCAATTGGGTAGCATCAGAGTTCGGAACGAGATCGTACTTAACAAACTTGATATTTTTATTCTTTCTTTTTGCCTTTCCCTGTCGTTTCTTTCCTGAACCACTCTCAGTCGTTGACATTGTACGAGCCACAGCTACAAGAGCTGCATTTACTGATTCATCCATTGCTGTGTCCTCCTCACTTCCATTTTCATTTTCCCCTTGCTTGTCAATGTAAAACAAAAGATCATCATCTACTTTATCTCCTTCCAGTGACACTGATTTGGAAGTATCAAGAACTAATTTGGCTCGAAGATTGGAAATGGTATTGTCGAATACTCTTACACCTTGATTTTCAGCCTTGAGAAGCCACTCTGGAAGAAAACAAACAGAAAATTAGATCCTCGACCTTACCGTCAATGTGTATACTGTGTAATGTAAAAATTATTACCAACAACGTACCAAGAAATATTTTAGGCGACGACCCGTTGGGATAATTTACATTTTCATTGCTAGGAATTTGGCTTTTGACCCATCTAATAATTTGAGAAGAAACCAGAGAACTTGAGAAGGCATTTAGATAAGAGATGGCTCTGCTTTGATCTCCATGCTCCCTAAAGATTTATACAACAAAGAACCAATAAGACTTTGGAGGACGGTTCGATTAAAGTTCCCAGAATGTTCAGTTCTTAACATACCTGTAAAACTCTATGGCCTCATGAGTAAGAATCAATCTCTTAACAGCGAGAAACGACACATGTTTGGCAGGTAAGTTAATGGCTTTCTCAGATTTCAAAAATGAATAATCAACCAGTATAAGAGCATCATATAGAACCTTCCTTAACAAAGCTTCATCTTCAGTACTCTGCAGAAAAGGATTCCAATAACATCAGATGATTTTGGAAACAGTAATAAAAGTCAATCGAATCTGAGGACAAAGTGCATGTATATATAAATAGCAATCAATTTATTTTCCAAACTGAAAAATTTCACCACAGACTAAGTGCAAGCAAAAAACCAAGATAACCAGACCTATTCAGTCAAGGTTCTCCAAAAGCTTTGATTTTCTCAGTTCCAGGCATGGGAAAATTGAAACAGTAACATAACACCTCTGTTTTCTTTAAACATGAAGTTAATGTGAATAAGAAAGAGTCCCTTCCGGGACATATGATAAAATTGGAACGGCGTAGAGATGATTAGCATGGTCCCTAAAGAAGATAGACATGATTATCCTGATATTTAATTAACACACACAAAAGTGTGATCTATCAGGAAATGCGCTAGAGGTGGGAAATGTGCATATAGAAATCCCATGCAAACCAAAGAACACAACAGACTAATTAGAATACAAAAACTATAGAACATTATTACTCTAAGGAAGACACACCAATACATTCAAATAATCTCACAAAAGCAAAACTTACCAACAGAGATGTCACAGGTAAAGTCGCCTCCAGCAGGAATCTTACAAGAGCTTCTGTTGATACAACGATAGACCAAGATGTGAGCACGTTACAGAATTCTAAATTAAAAAACTAGATACATGAATCAAACATACATTAGAACAAGCAGCAATATTTGCAATGGACGATCATTGTTCTAATGAGTGTGCTTAGGTTCTACCTAAGGCAAGGCACCCTCAATGATGCTCGCATATGGTCTTTTTCTCAAGTTCTCTACATTCTTTATAGGAAAAACACCTTTTTGGTCCTCGAGTTTTATACAAAATGTTTCAAATTAGTCCTCTTAGTCCTTGAGTTTTCAAGAATAGGTTGAAAAGGTCGCATCCTCTAGTAACACAACCATTAAATTTAAACAAAAAATCAATTAGATGGCTAATGTGGCAAGATGATTTGGAAAAAAAATTATACTTTTAATCTTTCCCTCCTCTCTCTACTTTCTCTCCTCTATCTCCCTCATCTCCTCTTCTCTCTCTTGATATCTCCCCTCCTACTTCATCCTCTCTCTCTTTCATTTTCAACCAAATGCAACTTGAAGAACAAGGAGAGGAAAAATGGTCAATTTAATGATTTCGTTAGAAGAGGGACTTTTTAAACCTATTTTTGAAAACTCAGAGACTTAGCCATCTAAGGGACCAAATGCACCTGTTTTTTAAAACTCAAGGACCAAAAAGACAGCTTTCCCTTCTTGATGTAAAAATAACAAGCATATTGCATAGAGCCTATATCTTTATAGTTTATACTACCCCTTACAAAAATGCTACCAAAACGAGTATAGCTCAACTGACATATAGTATGTGTTAGCGACCAAGAGGTATGTGGTTAAAAAACAACTCTTACAAAAAATGTACATCATTTCTCATTTATCTCATTCCTCATTATAATATTTCCCCCCCCCCCCCCCCCCCCCCCCCATCAGGTACTGCACTAAAGGGGTCCTTGCCTTTTTTTTAATGCTTCACACTTAAGCCAATAGTATTGCGTTTGCGCTTTACCATGCTTCTTCTAAATCTAGCTGGTGCAAGAAGTATGCAATTCTTCAGTAACATCTTAGTTAACAAATGCCGTAGAGACCAGCATAAAATATAGTATGAGTTATTACTTATTACAAACCAGCTGTGAGCATATAAGAAGTTATCGCATCCAACATCAGCAAGATAAATAGATATATCATAAGAAGCATAAACAATCTAATATAATCTAATAAATACTGTAACGCCATAAAGAACAAACCAATACTCAGAAAGGAAGGGACTTCGTATCACTAACCAAAAAAGTAGAAGTTCTTCATCCGAGTTATTGAACCAACAGCCCATATCCTTAAATCTTTCTCCAAATCTTGCCTCGAACGCCCACTGTTAAAATCCAAGCACAGTTTCATCAGAAATGTCTCGGCGATTACAACTCCAGCCAAGCGACGAACATCACAGACGCCTGAACCAAACTCCCCACGAACCTCACTGCTAACGAGCGGTAAGAACTGATCCAATCCCTCATTTGGGTGCGTCCAAATACTAATTAAATCCACAAAAGGAGTAGTCAAATTGAAGTCAAGAGATTCACCATTCTTGTCCGAATCCTTACATGAACTAAGATTTATAAAGCCAAGAATCGCTTCAACTAAAGATTTAACCTCTCTCATTGCTTTCTTTCCCCTTTTCGAGCCCAAATCCTTTCCAAGCATGTCGACAATCAATTTATACACCTCGGAAACCACTGGAGAGAGCAACGCAATGGTCTTCGAAGAACAACAAGGAGCCGAACAAGAACACACCAACTGAAACAAGATTTTCATGGCTGCCACTCGTTCCAAAAAGTCGCCATTAATATTGAAGCTACGGCTACGAAACGTTAATGCGGAGTAGAACCATATCGATTCCAATGGTGGGTCAGCTCTAGCTTGAATCAACTCGTAGAATCCTTCCGTAAATTGAGAAAAACTAAAATTTCCTTTGCGAATTTCAACTAAAACATTCTGGATTGATTGCGCAAGAGTAAACTCATAATTTTCTCCGAGAAAAGGATTCCTCTTTAAAGGGTTCATAGAATCCATCGATTCAACAAGAGCCAAAGCCATGAAACTAGTTGAAACTTATGAAATTTGAATCGATTACAATGGAGAAAGAATTGAAAGACGAAGAAGGCAAAGTTTTTTCTGAATAAAGTCCGGCGCTAGGGTTTTGAGAGGGTTTTTGCAAATGGTGCCACGTTGGATGAAAATGGTGGAGCCCATTTATGACGTGGGATCATATCAAGCCGTTAAAAGTATCACGAAAATGAACGGCTTGATGAAATAAATTTAAGATTTCTTTTCTTTTGAAAAATAATAGATTTTTGGTTCGTTTTTGGTCAAGATTCAAAATTTTACACATTTACTCGTTTTGAGTTCTATAAGATTTACACTTTTAACCTTTTTAATTAAATACTCACGTTGTCTTAATAAATAGACATCAATATCATGAATGAAATGAGTATTTAAGATAAATCGAAGCTAAAAGTATAAATTTTGAAAGTTAAAGATAAATAAAACAAAATTCAAATCTAAAGTGTAAAATTCTTATAATAGTTTGTGTTTGGGTGTAGACTATTCTTAATTTGAGTAGAAAATAATAAATATGGTAATAAAAAGGAAGATCATAGGTAACAAACAATGACACGATATACGATGGAAAAATGACAACATAAATGATAATATAACGAACATATTGCATACGAATGTGACAGTAAAATAGGTTAGAAATGACACTAGGGTTGAGACTTGTGTAAATGAGAATGTGACGTTACAAGAAGAAGAGATTGAAAATAAAGAGGATGGAAACGATCGAGTATGGTGTGCCGAGTGTCGTCGTACACCGTGCATCAAGTATCGCGTGACGATCCATCAAATATCAAGTTGCAGAGAGGGTCTCCAAGATGAATAGGTAAAATTACACGTGGATGACACTAACAAAAGACCACTTACCATTTCTTTTTCAATAGGTATCCATTTTTCATTAGAACCTCAAAATAGAGATCATTCATAAAAAAAAAACAAAAAAAAACAAAAAAAAACTATATAACTTAGCTGGGCCAACGAAGGACCAAATTAAAATTTAACCCACACCTAAGGGACAAAAATGTAATTTTGCTTTCTTTTAATTCTAAATTAACAAGAAATAGCAAAAAGAGACGTGTTTTCTTGCATCCTATTGGATGAAATAAATGAACCCCACGTAAAATGACTAAAACCAACCAATTAAATCACGCCATGTCATCACAACTTCTTTATATATATTATTTCTTTTTGAAGACCGAAGTTGAACGACTGAAAATCGGCTTCGTCTTCTTCTTCAATAAATTGTTCGATTTTGATTTGAGCCCGATTCCAAATTTCGCCCAAATTTTGGTGACAGATCCTTGTAAGAATTCCACCGGCGACGCCATTTCTGTTGCGAAAAACTCTTCTTCCACCATTGTTGAATTCTGAAACCGAGAGCTTCGTGAAGAAGATGAAGCGATTAGTGAGTGTTGTTTTAATGATTCTGGCCATTGGTTTAATTCCGACGTTTGAGTGTTCGAAGAAGCCATCAGCAGCTGCTAGAAGAGAGGATATTCCGTACATCAAATGCCAGGTCTGCGAGAAGCTTGCTGCGCAGTTGTATCACCAAGTCGAGAAGAAACAAGCTGAGATTGCTCCCAAGAAGGTAATTCATGGATCGGTTTTGGATTCTTTAATTTAGACAGTCTTTTCAGTTGCATTAGTTTTTTTTCTTCCTGCATTTGATTATTTTTTCTGTTTTTGGGCGTTGTTGTTTTAGATCTCGGAGTATCAAATTATCGAAATAGCTGAGAACGTTTGTAATCTGAAGAAGGCAGAAGCTGATTGGATTTTACAGATTGACATTGTCGAACAAGGTGATAAGCTGGAGGTAAGAAGAGCAGGGTTACAGAAATGAGATTTTGTTGTTTCAATACAATTGATAGATTTAGTTTGATTATTTATCACTGTTTGGATTTGGTATTTTCAACTGGGAGATTGAATGGACATGTCTCGGGCATCAAACTAAACTTTCCTTATTGAATAATGATACTCAAAATATGAATGAACGCTCATTTTCTTTTAATATTTTTCCACCATCTAACTCATTGAAGATTCATGTCTTCTTCTCAGCTAGTGGATCAGAACACCGAAGGACAATGCAATTCAGAGTGCAAGACCATTGAACGTGCATGTCAAGAGGTATGTTTAGGCCTTGCTTCGAGTGTATTGCTGCAACAATTAGAATGAACTACAGCTCCATAATCTGGGAAGATAAGAAATGAGAAGTTTCCATGTGTTCATTTATTATTGATGTTTTTCTGAAAAACTTTGTTCCCTCTAGTTGGAAGAGTCTTCTTACTTTCTGTTGGTGGTTTATCTCCAGTAGATAAAAAATAGGGAGTTCACTTATTTAGGCCCTATTTAATAACCATTTTATTTTTTGTTTTTGGTTTTTGGAAATTAAGCTTATAAACTCTATTATGATTTCTTTGATTTCTTATTTACTTCATAGTAGTATTTTAAAAGACTATGTCAAGTTTTGAAAACTAGGGTCTTATTTAGTAACCATTTTGTTTTTAGTTTTCTGATTTTAAAATTCAGGCTTGTTTTCCTTCGATTTCCTTACCATAGTTTTCACTTTCTTTGAAGATTTCGAATTTTTAGTCAAAAACACTGAGTTCATTTATTTAGGTCCCATTTGATAACCATTTTACTTTTGGTTTTTGATTTTTGGAAATTAAGCTTATAAACTCTACTATGATTTCTTTGCAGTAGTATTTTAAAAAACTAAGTCAAGTTTTGAAAACTAGGATCCTGTTTAGTAACCATTTTGTTTTTAGTTTTATGATTTTGAATTTCATGCTTGTTTTCTTTCGATTTCCTTAACATGGTTTTCACTTTCTTTGAAAATTTCGAATTTTTAGTCAAATTCTAAATACAAAAACAAGTTTTCAAAAACTATTTTTTTCTTATAAAACTTGGCTTGGTTTTTGCCGACCATAGGACTTTACATAAAAATTTAGAGGTGAAAGTAGAGTTTAGAAGCCTAATTTTCAAAAACTAAAAATAAAGTAGTTAACAAATGAGATCTTAGTAAATGCAATATACATTGACCAATACAAATAAATCAAGTAAAAGAATAAGACCAATACAAAGAAGGAACTTACTGAAGTGGAGTCAAAAGTTTTGTTTTGCTAGTACTGCCTTGACCCTCCAAAATTCTGCTTTGCGATGGATTTGATTCCCCATCATGGCAAATGCCTAAATATGTTCTGTTATATTGCAGGTCATGGGATATTCTGATACTGATGTTGCTGAATACTTGTATAGCTCCAAACCAAAGATTGATTCGTTGGTTAACTATCTGTGCAAGGACCTCACTAAATCATGCAGTAGTGAGCCGCCTCCAGTTCCTAAGGTAGTTAACTAATCACATCCCAGTTTTACTGATTGATAATTACTAATTGATATATAATGAAACCTCTCAGATTATCCATCCTTCTTTGGTTTTTCTTTAATGATTAGTTTTTTTTTGGTGTGAGATAATTGTCATTTTCATAATAAAATGTTCGATTCCAGGTCAATGGGGCCCACTGGTCTTTTCCTAGTTATATGTTTTAGTTAAATTTCAGATGGTGAGCCTTACATGGTTATTCCGTAGGGAGAAATTTTTTGACATCCAACTTGTTAAATAAATAAATCCATTGGTTGAGATCTTCGCCCTCCTTTAGAGGTTGTAGTTTGAAAGAAACTCTAGAATCTTTTATGATCAAGAAGCTACCTGTTACTTTTTTTTGAAATTTAGTTACTCTTTGTGCTTGTACTTAGTCGTCTACTTCTAAATTATTTTGTACTTACCGGCTAACTCAAATTTATACTAGTTGGGCTCCTTTTTTTTTTTTTCTTAAGTTGTCCCCCTGTTTTTGTATCTCTCTTTGATGATGAAAGTTAGGTATCTTATAAAAAAAAAATTAATAAAATAAATCCATTTGTTATGTTCTAAATATAGGATATTACTAATGACGCTTGAAATTGAAATTACTGGGTTTCGTTCAATAATCATGTTTTGTTATTAGTTTTAAGTTAAACATAAAAGTAATGATGATTGTTAAGCAATGCCAAGTTAGTTTGTTTCCAACTTGTAACCATTTAGTATTAGGATTGTTGACCCTTTGTATTATCCTGTAATCCAGGATAGGACTCCAGGTGAGCCCTTTGTGGCCAAGTCATCCAAAGAAGCTGAAATGGAAAAGATGTTGAGATCTATGGAGGTAAGCAATTGATTATTTCAGTGCTTGTTAGCTAGTGACTACCTCTATTTTCAACCTTTACCCACACTCTTCACATGAACAGGGAATGCCAGGAGCACCTGGCATGAAAATGTATTCAAGAGACGATCTAATGAACATGAAGAATTTCGGAGGCGAAGATGAAGATGAAGATGAGGATGAAGACGATAACTTTCCCTCAAATTTGGTACTTCAAAACATCTTTTTACCTTTTATATGACTAGAAGTTTTAAGGATTGTGTGAATGTTGTGCATAAACTAATGGGAAACCGTTTTGTAGGGCAAAGTTTTGAGGGAGAAAGAGAAGAAGAGTGATTGGAAAAATAGAATCACTAAAGGCGTTTCTAAGGCAGGGGAAGCAATAAAAAAGCATGCTTACAGAGTCTCCAACAAAGTAAGGCATTGGTGGAGAACAAAGACTGGAGGCTTAAAAAGTTCAAAGACCACCAAACAAGAACTTTGAAGTCTCCTTTAACACTACAGATAGTTCGTTCATTGTATTTGCATCGCCCTAATAGGAAAGTTAGCTAGTAAATCTGATAGCAAATACAGAAGAGTTATAGTTCAAAATCAATCCATGTTCTGAAATTTTGCGGTCCTTTTCAGTTATCTAGTGTTCTTTTTTTTCCCTTCCTTTTTGGGAATTGTCATTATAAATTGCTTTCCACTTTCCTATCCATATCAGCATTATTATCAAGAACTAAGGATAGATTCTGCAATTGCAATGCTTAGTAGAAGAAGAAACTATAGATTGAATTTTAAAAAGCATCCAGATGGGCAAAAAGAATACAAGCATGTTGATACGGTTGTAATTGCCAAACCTAACCGTTAAAAAGGATGTAGCAACACTCAATACATTGATCGTGTTTGGAGACAAGCCAATATTGCTGCTACTGTTGAGAATCAGCGCATCTTGTAATGTTGAGTCTTCGAGATTGTGCATCGACGTCCATTGAATGAGTATTTGAGCACGATATCAATATCGCGAGGATTCTTCTTGTTTGGAGCAACATTCAAACTCCCATTTATAGTCTCTCCCTCACAAATTGTGATAACATCTTCCAAGTATAGAACTGTTTGCTTCCAATGTGTAGTCCTTGATCTTGGTCCTGTAATATAATATCGGAGAAGATTCCATCAACTCTACAGCTAAAACTGGCAGGATCAGTTGCAAAATAGTCATGAAGAATTGCTAGCCTGTTTCGTAACAATCCTAGTTTCTGATTTTCATTTCTCATTTAGAAACAAAAACATCAAAACCAATTTTATCACAAAACGAGCATAGCTTAATTGGTGTATAGAGTATGTACTATCAACCTTGAGGTCACGTTAGATCCCCCAATCCCCCATATTGTTCCAAAAAAAATATCAATTTTTTTTTTTTGCTTTTCAAACACATATTTATCATTTTTTACTTCAAGAATGCATAATAAATATAATATAATTCTTTTTGATATTTTACCAAAACTTATATTCATGTAAAATTTTAACATTTTTTAATTTAAAACTGCAGAGAACAAAAAAAAAATTGTGTTGTCAAACATGTTCAGTTCTTTTTCAATAAAAGAAAAAAAAAACATTTAGCAAACGTTGCTTCTTTATCAAAAAAAGATACGAAAAACGTTACCAAATAGGTCCAAGATCTACTAAAAGTCTAAAACCATGTCAAGCAAATTACTTTTAGTATCAAAATGCAGAAATTTACCAGTTGAGAATCCAGTCAACTTATGGCACTTGGTAAAAGATACATCGAAGTAGGCTACAAGAGCATGGATGTAATCATCGCGTTCTGCTACAAGCTTGAATGGAGCGGTAAAGGAAGCATCGCCAGGCGCCATTTTGGATATATCCATTGTCTGAGTGAGACCACCAAATCATGTTATCCATAATGAAAACAACACGGCCTAAGAGCAGGCAAACTAAAATCAAACTGTAATTTACATATCGATCTTAGCATACATAACTCTCAATATTTATTCCATGGTCCAAATGTTCAAAACTAGGATGAGATTACAGTCGTCAAAGAATCTTAAGAAAATAAAGGCAAACAGCTTTGGATAAGAATAAGCAAAAAATTAGTCTAATATTTGAATTTTTTGAAAAGTCAAAACATTGCAAGAAGCAAAGAAACCGCTCATGTCCCACGGAAATATTGAACATCGCTCAATCTTTGGTCAAAGTGTTTAGTTCTCACCTTAAGTAGCTGACAGTTTGTGACAATTTGATTCTGGTCAACAGTGTCGACCAAAGGCTCCACCAAGGCTTGCTTTTTGATGCAGCTCATATCGAACCCATATACACTATTCCAAACTATTTTAGCAAGCAGATGAACAGGAAAACTAAGTCAAAATAAATGGAACATATACAATTGAACAAATCAAATAACATTTCTAGCAACATCAATGAATGCAAAGTGTACATGAATGAGTATAAAACATCTTAAAGAGACGAGAAACACCAACTAATAGAAGTGCCACAAATAAATTAACTCACACTCAATCTTGTCTTCTTTATAATCTGCATCCTCAATGGCTGTTAAATATAGAGAAGCTTTGTCTGGTAATACAATACCGTCATCAACCTGCATTATAGAAACCAAAATAAGATGTGTTAATATAAGGGACCAGCTGAACATCCTACATCCGGCTTGCCCCACCCCACTATTAATTATTTACCCTCGCATAAGAGAACAAACAAGTGTCATTAAAGTGTTGCAAAAATACAAATGCAGGTGACTCCAGACAAGTAAATACATTGCCTCACGCACAGAGATTCAAGTGTAGCATACAAAGCCAAAGCCTAACATAAAGCTAAAGAAAATGTATTTGCATTTTAGTAATTAGAAAATTGATTAAAGCCAGTGTCCATTTAGCTTCATTCTTCAAATAGACAGATTACTAATGCTAAAATCTCAACAGAACCACAAGATACTTACAAGCCACTTATCACGAGCATATAGGACTGTATTTAACATATTCTCGAACAACAAAAAGTATCCCATCCATTCTGAAATAATTATGTCTACTCTGGCAACGGGAAGCTCAATTTCTTCAATCTTCCCTTTCAAAACAGTTATAACTGCCATAAAGAAACGAAAAGAAGTAATTTAGAGAAGACAATTCCATGAAATCGCAACAAGGTACGAGAGGAAAAATAGTGAACAAGAGATCTAAGAAAAATACCATTAGAAAATCCATTTGCTTCTACGATCTCTTTGGCCATGTCAGCCATATGGGAGCACTCTACCTGTAAACAGACAACTCCTAAGAAACAAAAACTAAAAGTACAAACCAAATAAAAGGGAAAACAGCAGAAACATTGCCATCCCATAAGAATTCCTATACTTACAGCATAAACATGTGCTGCTCCTGCCTTCGCACAAAATAGGGACAAAATGCCAGTTCCTGCTCCCACATCAAGAACTACTTTATTTTTGAATAAAAACTTATTTTGATAAATTACATTTTGATATGTCTTAGTTCTAACTGTATCCTTCAACATCTCCTGCAAAGATTTTAAAAAAAAAGTCATGCTAAATGCCTTACAAATTTGAGCAGGTGAATCAAAACAATACAACATGACAATGAGTTTAGCTGTTCAGGTTCGAATCAATGTAGGACAAACTTACTTCATGAATACCTGCACAAGCAAAACGAACAAATAAACAAAAAATAATCAGATTTAACTCTCAGCATAATACTTGAAGAAACATAACAAAAAGTGAACCAGCAGGTCACGATCATTCACAAAGAAAAATCGAGAAACTAAACCTAAATCGAAAAACATTTAAACCAATCCAAACTAATTAATTACCAAAAGATGTGGTAAATTTATAAGTTCATTCTAATATTCAATAACAAGTAATGATAAAACCTAAGTATAATGAAGTATTACCGAAGTGAGAGTAGGAATCGAAGTAATAATCAGCGCTGGTTCTATCATCTTTATCATTGAAGGACTGGCCGGGCTCGCACGCGGTGTCTTCAGTGACTCTGTTGGAGTCGTCGGCGGCTTCGCACATGGACTCGTCGAAGTTGGAGCTCTCAGTGGTTTCTTCAACCAGAGCCTCGTCGTCGTCTTCAAAGCAAATCTTCGAGCCCTGGGGCTGAGGCAAGCCGTTGAGGGTGGTTGGACTGTGATTGTCATTTTTCCGGCGACCCATAATGGATTGGTTGGAGAGTAAAAGTATGGAGGATTAGGGTTTTCTGGTGAGGGGTTTTAGCGAAGTGTGTTTTGCTGTAGAGCTCGAACTCGGCGGCTGCGACTGAAGTGCTTTTAAAGTAGCGGACTTTGAAGCGGAGGTCTCTCGTGTGAAAATTTGGGGGAGGAAGATATTTTGTTTTACCTTCTTTTCAAAATATTAAAAAAAGGTTAAATTACCGTTTGGTCCCTCGACTATTTTGAAGTTTGATTAATTTACTAATTGTCTATTATTAATTTCTATACTTTAAATAAATTTTCAATTTAGTCTCTCGCAAGTTATTTTTTACTAACATTTGTCAAAAAAAAAAAAATGATAATTTTCATAGAAGAAAATATAATATGTAAATTTATTTTGAAAACTTATTATGAAAATGCTAACAAATGACAAAAAGTTGAATCCACAATAAACTAGTTGTAGAAATTAAATTTAGAGAAATTACTATAAACAAAAAGAATATCAAACTATTTACAAATATAAAAACATTTCCGTGTCTATTAGCATAGACCGCGATAGAATTCTATTACGATCGCTGACAGACAGTAAAAATTTTTAATATTTATAAATAGTTTTGACTCATTTTTTTATATTTGAAAATAGCCTTTAACAGAAAGAAGAAGAAAAAAGAGTGGTCATATATTTCAATTTTATTTTAGTAATTATAGTTCAATTTTTTTTTTTTGTGAAATTTTAATAAAATTGATTAAATTATATTAATAAGCTTTTGCAAATTTGATTCCTATGGTTTAAAGAAAGTTAGAAAATTTTATCAAATCATACTATCTATGAGGATTTATCAAACTATAATAATTAAATTCTAACTATTAATTCATAGATTAAATTCTAACTTTCTCCCAACAATAGATACTAAAATTTTAATTTAATCTCATACTAATTCACAAATATTATTTGTGAATATGTTTTTAAGATTCATAAAGAAAAACTAAATAGACTATATTTTTCAAAATAAATTAACTAAATTTTATTTTAGATTTATTAAAACTACATTGATTGAATTTAGTGTTTCAAAATACAAAAAAGATGATTTAATTTAGTCGTTTCAAAATACAAAAATTAAAATGTAACAAGTATCAAAGTACAAGTACTAAATCCAAGATGGTTGGAAAATATAGTGTATACTTTATTAATTAAACGCATGTATTTACCTATGGAAAACAAAAAAAATTTAGTTAATTATAAGTTTGAATATTATTTTGGTACTTGTACTTTTGAATTTGGTTCGTTTTGATTAGGGATGGCAACGGGGCGGAGCGGAGCCGAGGATGTACTCCCCGTCCCCGTGGGGATTTTTAATTCCTGTCCCAGCCCCATTCTCCATCTTGGAGAGTCAGGGTCGGGGTCGGAGAATCCTCGTTCGGGGATTCGGGTCTCCGCGGGAAAAAATTCCCGTTTATGATTTTTTTTTCTTTTTTTCTTTTTATTATTTAAAATTAATTAGAATTTAGAATTTATATTAAAAATAGAAATATTTTAAGCCAGAAGTTAGTATTTAATGCTTTTTATTATAAATTTAATAAAACAATTTAATTTATTATATTTGAAATTTAAAATTAGAAAAAAAATTAACTAAACAAGTTTAGTTGTTTATATATAATAATAATAATAATAATATAATAATTATTATTATTATTATTATAATTATATATATTAGGTATAAATTAAAAAGTTTGAGTTATATATATATATATATATATATAAACAATTAAAAAAATTCGGGATGGGGTCAGGGACGGGGCGGGGATCCCCTCCCTGTCCCCGCCCCGTCCCCGACCGGAGACCCGAATAAAATTCCCGGTTTGACCCCATACCCGGTCAAATCGGGGATCGGGGCAGGGACCCGACCCCGTAGGGAATTTTGTCATCCCTAGTTTTGATTCCTATATTTTTAATTTTAGTTTTTTTTTCCATTTACTTCCAGAATATTCATTTTGGTCCATATACTTCTAACTTGGTTATTTTGGTACTTGAATTTGAAAAAGTTATCATTTTGTTACCTTAAAAATGAAATAAATGTAAAAATGTAGGGACCAAAATAGTCACTTTTTAAAATATGAACCCTAGTTTTTTTAGAAGTTTTAAAAAAATCACATTACAAATTTAATTCTAGTTGAAAAAAAATTAGAATTTAACTTCTATAGTCGGATAAAACTCTATAAATAATCTTTATGCTTTGATTAAATCCTTATAAATAGTCATACGCCTCATGTATACTATTTATTAAATAGTTTTTTTAGAAGTTTTAAAAAAATCACATTACAAATTTAATTCTAGTTGAAAAAAAAATTAGAATTTAACTTCTATAGTCTGATAAAACTCTATAAATAATCCTTATGCTTTGATTAAATCCTTATAAATAGTCATACGCCTCATGTATACTATTTATTAAATAGTTCTAACCCTCATAAAATCCTTATGAATAATGATTTTATCGAACCATAGAACTAAATTCTAATTATAAACCATAAGGACTAACTATAACGACTAAATTTACCATTTAATCTTTTAAACAACTAAAATAACCATTTAATTTTTTTTTCCTCACAATACATCTTAATGTAAGCTGTGTAACAAACTAAAATGCCACAAGAATCTTTTAAACCAATTTCAATAACCATTTAATTTTTTTTAAAAAATTATGATAATGAACTCTTTGTTTACTTGAATGTGTTTAAAAATTATGCCAAATTTTGAAAACTAAATAAAATAATTTTTAAAAATTTGTTTTATTTTATTCCGAATTTAGTTAAAAATGCACTCTAAATAAAAAATTGGAGAGAAAACAAGCATAATTTTCAAACAAATCAAATAGTTACCGAGCCTTAATATTCCAAAACTACTTGAAAACTCAGGAATTTAAATTAGGTTATTTAATTTATGGTCTAACTGTAATTTCTTAAAAACAAATTCCTTCGGTAATTATTTTAATTTTTAACTTTTAAAAGCCTATTTTTTCATATACCTTCCCTGATACACTTTTCTTTTATCTTCAAAAAAAAAAAAAAAAAAAAAAAAAAAAAAAAAAATCTTAGTCTTCAATAACTAAAAGCAAATCATTATCAAAATCTAAGCAGTTAATTCAATTGGTATAAAAACAAAAACAAAACTAATATGATGAGTACATATTTTTTAGTTCAACATGTGGGCTTAGGATTAGAAACCTCCCCTAACTAACTTTTTGATCAATAATATATGTTTTAGAAATAAAAGTTATATGTCAAGGACTCAAGACTATGATTCATTGAAAGTTAAAAGCAAAACATCTACTATTAAAGCTAAATCAACAGTGAAAATCTAGAGTCAAATAACCAGAATTTGTCCATGTATAATTTTTATTTGAGATCATAGATGGTATTTATTTAAGAACGAAATTCAGGTCAGAGTTTATTTTAAGAATTAGAACAGAAGAATCAGAACCGCTAATTCAAGTGCACCTGATGCAGACAAAAACTGGGCGCAACGCAGGCAACTCAAGCCTCATTTGATTGCCATTTTCATCAAGCACACTTTAATTATCCAGATGACTGTTGACTAATCTAGTCGGCCGCAACGGATTTTTTGACAATCGGCCATGGGGATCCTGCCATAACTGCCTCTATTTCCCATGTTTCTCGAGGACAATTGGTCATGTTTCTGCAGCCTTTGGCAGTGACTAGCTGCAAAAACCAAACAGAAGACTCATGTATGATGTTACGGTTAAACCCAAAGCTAATCCAACATATTAGTCTTTTAGAAAAATTAATCTCCAAAACCGATCCTAACAATGTCATGACATGCTCGATTATCTCTATAAATGTAGCTATGTTAGGTTCTTTAACCATTGCTGTAGTTCACCATATGTAGTTTACACCTCCTATCAATATCTAGCTATTGACTATGGTTATTCAATTTTCGTTGTTCCCACATTGACATTAAACTAAACTGGATTCTTTAAATAACAAGATTGAGTTGAATGTCCTATCAAACCCAACAAACTGGCTGAAACGAAATTCTAAGACCCTGTTTAGTAACAATTTGGTTTTTGAAAATTAAGCCTATAAATACTATTTCCACCTCTAAATTTCTTGCTTTGTTATCCACTTTATACTAATGTTTTCAAAAACCAAAAAAAAAAAAAAAAAAATAGTTTTTAAAAACTTATTTTTGTCTTTGGAATTTGACAAAGAATTGAATTCAACACTTTTACTTAAGAAAGATGTAAGTCAATGTAAGAAACTGAGAGGAAATAGGCTAAATTTTTAAAAACCATAAACCAAAAACTAAATGGTTACCAAATAGGACTTAACCTAATAAAATTTATCCAAACCAAACTTATCAAATTACGTTCATTACAGTTCAAACAAACTGAATTGACTCAATTCAACCAGTTTCAGCCAGAAGCTACAACCACAAGATTGCAGGGAATTTGTTAATTACGTTGCCTCAAGAAACAAAAGAAGAAAACAGCATGTTATATATCAAATTGTAATAATCAGAGTTTTAAAAATGAAGAATGCATAGCATACCAAATCACTTTCAATTCGAACACCGCCAAAGCCTCTAAATCTGTCAACTGCTTCTACGTTGAAAAACTTGGAGGTTTTACTATTCTCCAGGGCTGGATCTAGTAATGCATCAATGAAGTAGCATCCGGGCTCCACGGTGATGACCTGCAAATTAGCAAATGTACCACTTTTGAGACTGGACATTGACACGTAATGATGTTACGTCCTTAATCACAAAATGTTCTATGGAGACATAATTCACAATGGGATTCTTGATTCCAGCACCTACTAGAAATGATTAAAAGTGAACATAAAGATATAGGAAAGAAGACAAGTAAAGGAAACCATAGAGTATTGAATTAAGTAATACAGTGAAAAATATTGATAATATACTCTCCCTCTCCTAACCCCCCCCCCCCCCCCCCCCCCCCCCCCCCCCCCCACAAAAGAAAACCCTTCACAAGCAACGCATCTAGGATGCCTCTTTTCTTTAAATTGGCTCTTAAATAAAGCACTCATTTCTTTAATTTCTTCACTATCCCATTCCAAATAGCTTATTATTAAATAAGTTATATAAATTTTAAACGTCTTGTTTTTGTATGTCGAGCTTAGCTCCAAGATAATGACAGAAATGCTATTAGGAAATCATTAGAGAATTAGGTAAATATTAGCAATTAATTATAGAAGTTGCTAGGGTAGTTTGTTATAAATGGATAGTAGGTAATGATTAGGTGCAACCTAGGATGCACCTAACCCTTATAATCCCCACTTATTAACCACACAAAAATAGAATCAGAAAAAAAAAATTATCTTTTAAAAAACTAAAAATGCCACATGGCAGTATTTTATTGGACAATACTTGAGATGCACCAAGATAGGTACATCTAAGGGAGCACCCAAGTTTTATTTGTTATAAATAGAGGGAGTGAGGAAGGGGAAAGGAAGGCAATATCGTGGTGAGTGATTTAGGGCTTAAGAGCAAGATCTCAAGATTGGGAGGGTCCAAATACTTCGAACACTAGATTTTATCTTATAATTCAGTTATAGTATATCTTTTAGTATATTTAGGTTCTGTCAGATAATTGCACCTCACTGACACCGAAAGGTAAACTAAGGAGTAAGGAACAATTTGTTATGGTGACTTATGATTATTAAGAGGGAAAAAGAATCAAAATCTATGGCTATAACTAACCATTCCTTCTTTAAGATCTCGAACTGTACGTAAAGAATTTAGCCCTGGTTCTTCCGGCCTCTCCAAACCCTGTAAAAACATGGCAAATGGTATGAATTAGAAGAGAATTTTTTGCAAGTCATTCAAACATTTCTTTTTCCTATTTTCTGTCGGCTCCTTTTAACGCATTGTCATTTTCTTTTTCTTAAGTATGTGTTTGTCACACATGTGAAGGAGAGAGAAAGAACATGAAGCAACTAATCATCCACTGACCTGCAAGTAACCTCCAGGATCATGAGTATCGATACCAAGGAAATGGCCCAAACCATGTGGCATGAAAACAGCCCCGAGACGCTCGGCCATCATGTCCTTCACATCACTACAAAAAAAATATATGTATATCACAATTTCCTCCAATCAAATAGAAAGCAGACTGCAAACAGAAAATAATACAAAAATATAGGGGTTGGTGTGAGGTCAGGAGGAGAATGTACCCAACAAGTACAGAACCCTCAGTCAATGACTCAAGAATAGTCTTCTCGGCTAATCTGGTATTTAAAAAGAATGTAAATAAGAAAGCATTTGACCAACATTGGCAAGATGTACCAACTATAAATAAAAACAATTTTTTTAAATTTCCATGTACGTTTACTTCCGAGCGCCTCAACAAATCTCATAGGATAATTATTTGAACCTATAACATCTAGTTATTAAAAAAACTCAAAGGCTTTTACTATCTTAATAAGCGAAGTCACTTTACCTTTTTAACATCATAGTGACAACTGGGTCAACCCAGCAACCAATGTATGCATCTAATCTAAGGAATGAAAAAAGCTAGACTAGAAATGGCATAAAGGTGGGAAAAGTGGGCATGCAAATTATCACCATTCAAAATGACTGCTCTTGTCGTATTTATCACCTAACTGGCAACAAAAGTTTAATCACAGTGGAATTTTATCCTTCACGATGTGTAGACAAGCTAGATTTATGCATTCAAAATTCTCAGTAAGAAAACAGTCATCTAGATCTTTTCTTCACCACCTAATGTAAATGAGTCGCATGAATTACTCCTCAAACTATCATATATGCTCAAAAGAAAATGAAAGACAGGATCTCAATAAAGCCTACTTGTGCATTTCAACCCAGTTTATTCCAGGTTTCATAACTGATATAACAGCATCATGAGCCTTGAGGACAGCCTGCAACACACGGCAACAAATTGACATCCACAAGTCTAAAAGAGAAAATAGGAAAGGGAAGGGGGAAAGAAAAAAAGGTAACCAATCCTTATGCCAAGGGAATGCTACTTAGGAGAAAAGTTGTGCATTGCATTTCAACTTCAAGAGGTACTTACATTATATATCAGCGACTGATCACTTGTAAATTTACCATTCACCTGCAACAAGGATGAATACGTTTTACAGAAATTCAAAATGATTAATATAAACTAAAGGATTTAAGAAAACTGTACTTGGAGGCACAATAAAATGCTGCATTTGGAAAAGTGGTTGCCTTATGATCTTTTTTCCTATGTGATTTAAAATCCTAATAAATTTCAAATGAATTCATTTATCTTTCCTAAAACAAGAAACGAGAAATTTTTTATTGAAATAATGAAAAGAGACTAGTGTTCAAAGAAACCACCAAGATAGAATTGAAGTTCAATTTCACTACTTTTTCTTTCCTCACCCAAAATGTAGAAGCTTCTGATCTCTTCTTTTGAACCACTCCTGTAAAACCTCTAAGGAGTTGATTATCTTTGACTAGCAATACAAAAATTTCAAACAAAAATGGTCGGATTTTTCAAGATTACAAAATAAAGGATTCAAAAGTTTTTCAAATCACATAATTTAAAACAATTTCTTATACTTCGGATCCAATAGAAGCATAAAGTGAAGAAATTTACTTCTTCACTTAGAATGAAACAGCATAAAATAAATGTCACCCACAGGGAATGAACAAGTAATGTCAGATCCATAAAACTGGTATTCTGTTCCCATATCAAACAAGGCCATATCACCATCTTCCAACGTCTGCATTAAAATAGATAAAATTTCAACTTGGTATGCTTCACAAGATTCAATGAGAAGGTTAGGATTATTAGTATATACTTTGACTTCAACAGAATATATATACTTTTATAGGAAACGTTGATCAAATAAAATTACAAAATGAGGACTACAACAGAATACTAACATCAAAGGACAAAATTATTTTAATTCAACATACTCTGTCGTTTGGAGCTGCTGCATGTCCATAGTGAAGAACGGCACTGCAACATAGAATATCAACATAGAATATCATCCATACGTAAGCATCAATCTCACCAACATAAAAGTTTAGTTTTCAGAAATAAACAAATTGAATGACTTCATCCACAGTTCAGAACCACTGTTCAGCTTCCCCTCCCCAAAAGAGTAAATAAAAAAGTCCGCTGACAAAGTCATGCAACCAACATCAAGTAAAGGCACTAAAAGCTTAAATGACCCTAGGGCAATTTGGAAAAACCGGTAGATGACTTTTAGCAGACTTACCTATTATCTCCAGTGGCACATATGCAGGTGTACGAGCAGTGCCTACATCCACCATACATGTAAGTGTGGTGAAGAAATAAGCTTTCCAGTTGATATTCTTTCATGCCCACCTTGATATTTCTCATAACCTGGAACAAACGCATGCTTGATCTTTCATGTTATCAACAAACCACTTATAACTTCCACTCATCCATATAAATATAGATATTAACCTTAGCACTTAATGCAAATATTCAAGTCATGGAAATCTATCATTACCTGAACATGAGCTTCTGAGCTAATATCATTGGCAAATTGAATAAGAGCAAGCTCCAGCTCAGATTTCAAGACACGACATTCGGTCAAAATAGGATGCAAGGTACTCAAATCAGTTTCAAACATATCGATCCCCTGAGTAAATAAAATTGAGATGAAGAAAGTCTAAATATGCTCAAAGATCAAAGTTTGAAGTCTGATACTAGTTACAGCAATAAGGGGCCAACTGATGATGTTGCTTTATATATATGTATGTATGTATGTATATATAGGAAATGATTCATTTTATTGATTGAATGAAATAAAATAAAATAAAAAAATGAGGAATTTCTATCCAATGGATTACCAGCTGGTTTGCAAAAAGTATTGTAACAGATCGAAAAATGGTAAACAAAAAAGTAGAAAACACAGTCAAACACCACTTATTTTCAAAAGCAAAACACATAATATAAGCATAATGAATGAGCCTTGCAAAACTCGTGGCCCATTCCAAGATCAAGATGCAGCAAATGCAATAATGCCTCTGATGATAAATTCCAACGAAACCAAAAGTCTTACTTTAAGATTTTAACAAATATACTAGTTAAAACATAATTGGTGGAAAAGGAACCTCAAAATTTGCTGGTACTGCAAAATTGTTGCTATCAGTATTCAACCCATGTAAGAGGAATAGTAATGGTTTCTCCAATCCCGGGTATTGTTTGTGCAAAACGGCTGCAATTTCATCGGTATAATATGCCATACTGACATCATATTTTTCCTACAAAACATATACAGTAAAATAAGCTCATAAACACGACAATGCACCAAGTGTTGGTTACCATACACTACCTTGAAATATGACAAAGGCTTTATTTCTCCCGACCAGACAGCATAATCAGGAGGTAGCTTTGGAGCGAACAGAAATGACTTTCCACTGGCGATGTCCTATACAAATTTTGTAATACAAGACAATAGTGTGAATATGCGGAAAAGGAATGACTTCATTTTCATTAATGCATGTGTCAAAACAGCTATACGGGCAGTATACAATTAAACCTAATAGAGTATCAAGGTTGAAAGAACACAATCTAACCAAACAATGATAAAATAAATAATAAAACTGCAATTATTCAGCACTAATGTACAAATGCCAAAATGAGCATGGTTCTACACCCTACATATTGTCAAAATAAAGAAATGTACAAACTTCTGAATAAAGACGAGTTTCAATATAACATTTCGCCATTCCATGAAGTAATTGACTTACAATAGCGCCATAAAATCCAGGCTCTATGACTCCAAACAGATAAGCAAAATAACTCTCTTGCCTGCAAATAAAATCAACCATTAATCAAAATTCGTCATGCTAACTGTACTAATTACTGAAAAGCAAAAAGAATTTGCAATCGATGTAGAGTTTCGAGTAACACTCCGAGAACTCATCTCATTCAGGACGGCAATGTAATATCAGTGTTAACAAATTACTTTCGATGGCCTTCTGGCAGTGGCACGGCACATAATTCAATAATTCCGAGTGAGTAATCTAAGACAAGTAGTTCTAGACTAATTGCAAAGCAGCGACGGAAAGAATAGCAGAGTTTAGAGCATAAATTGAGACAATATTAAAAAACTGATTACAATGAATATCAAGCACCTGAAGAGTTCGAGGTGATCCGTATCGTAGCGCGTTCGCTCATCGCCTCCCTAAAAATTCGACACAATCGAAGAAATGGAGTAAGAATAGGTACAGAAGTCAACAAACAGGATGATACTAAATCGAATGGTGAGTTGCAGAGAGGTTTACCTGAAGCAACACAATGCCTTTGAGAGGACGAGCGGAGTCGGCAAGGTGTTGACGAAAGGACTTGAGCAACTTTTCTCTATTAGTGAGATAAAGCTCCACCGGCACCGGCGGAGGAGTAAGAAGCGAAGGCGAAGCCATAGGAGTGGCTTCAACAATCAACAGTTCGGCGTAAGAAAATCAATCAGCACATTCCAAGATTAACAAAGAATCAGAGCGATATTGTTCCTTCCTTGGGCTTCGGGATTGAGTTTGCAAGTGTAAAGGATAATCACGGAGAATCTTAACCACTTTCTTTTCAATCTAACCAATGTTCATGCCAAATCGTTAACTAAGGTTATGGATTTTTTATATGTATTTTTAAATTAATAGTTATTTTTAAACTTTAAATTAAAGTTTTATTGATGAAGCGTTAACCAAATAAAAAACTAATGCGTTAATAAATTCAAAATTGTAATATAATTTTAAATTATGGTCGTCGAAGTTGGTGGAGTAGCTGTCGAAGGGGTCGTCGGAGTTGTCAATCGAACGTAGTCACTAGAGTTGATCAAGGCATAGGTGGTGATGAGGGCTAAGTGCACTGTTGGTGGACATTATAAAATGTAGGTGACATACGAAGTTGGCCTCCCAAAGAGTTGAGTTCATATCTCAACCCATCTCATCTTATCACCTCCGCTTGAGTGATATGTAAAATATGTGAAGTCTATTCTACCAACACTTTGGTTGGTTCAATTCGGTTTAAGTGAACCGATTCAATCTAGTTTGGTTCATACCGGTTCAACCAAGTCCAGCTTAATTTAGTTTAGTTGATTTGGTTCAACTATTTACTTGACTCATTTGTGTCTAATGGAAATAATTCATAATCCACTCATTTGCTTAAATTGGACTAAACATAAACCATAATGTATTTTCAAGCTCGTTAAGCTTTTTTTTTTTTTTTTTTTTTTTTTTTTACGTTTGTGGGTCTTTCTTCCGTTTTTCAAAGTTTATAGGGTCTCTATTATATTTTCAAATCCTCCATTCATGGGTTTCTATTTCCAGTCCCAAAGTTCTTCGTTTTTCTATTCTTAGTAAGTTTCTGTTTCCAGTCCAAATTTCACCGAGTTGCTTCACCCACTCACTTCACAAACTCAAGTTGGTTGCCACTTTACCTTTGAGGAAGAGTATTAACGTAAATTATGGTTTATGCTTATGAGTCCTAATTCTCCTATTTAGTATTTTTAGTAGTTTCCTTTGTTATATTTATATTTATTGTATCTCTTTATTTTTTATATCTATTTATTCTTTCATTCACCTTTTTAAGTGTATGCTAATTATTCAATAAAATATATAAAATAATACCAGATATATTTGCCAAAGCGAGCATCGCTTAACTTGCATGTAGATGTGTTAACGACCATGCGGTCTTTAATTCAAGTGATTTCAAATCATTTTAGTTTCAAACAAAAATTGAAATTTGGAATCACTTTCTACTTTTAAATTTTTTTAATAAGAAATCATTTATGTCCAAATCCTAACGTCAAAGGAAGCATTATAACATTTTGGGCCTGTTTGGGCTAAGGAGATGGGTTGCTATGAGTTGAGAGCTCAACATTTTTTCTTAGCTAGATACTATACTCATAATTCTCGTTTTTTAGAATTATTTAGTCACTAAACCTAAGTGTTTTGACATAAAATTGCATATATTATAAGAAAATTATTATAAATAGAAAAAATATCAAACTATTTATAAATATAGAAAAATTTCACTATCTATTAGCGATAGATAGAATGACTCATTTTTCTATATTTAAAAATAGCCCTATATTATACTCATAAATTCTCGTTTTTCATTTGTTTTCAGCATACTTTAATAGTTTAATTTTCAATTTCTTTAGTTTGCGCAAGTTCTTCAAGTTGAATTTTTTTCTTAAGTTTTTCTTTGGGATTCAAATATGTTAAAGCCCTAATATGTAAAATAAAGTTGATTTTAATTTCATCATTATTAGACTAGATTGATCACTTAGATTAGTAACTAAAATTGAATTTAATCCTGAAAGGATTAGTAAATTTTCGTTCTCATAAAAGTGATTTAAGAAATAATTAAGAAAACCATCTCATTACCTAAGTTCACATTAGCCATAGAAATATAGGTTTAATGACTCACTCTCCTAAAGATACTTTTTAGAAGATAAAAAATGTGTCGAATCTGGTTTACAAAAGCATTGAATTCGTTTCAAGTTATCATATTAGGCTACATTAAAAAAAAAATTAAAAAAAAAATAACATGACAAAAATGATAATTCATATTGGAAGCTGAAACTCACAAACAAACACTATGCAACATGTTGTATCCAGACAAGAAAAACAAAATACCTCAATGGCATCACCCACCAATCAAAATGCACATCAAAATTAGACAGAACCACCACAAACAGAATTACCACATATCAAACCAGAACAAATAAGTCAAGCATCAAGAAAATAGTTCAAGAGTGAAGTACTTCCTTAAGTAGACAAGAAATCATCGTTGACAACTTCTGAAGTATTGGGATCACTAATAAGACACTTGGGGAAGTGAGGAAAAGGGCAACTTTTTCCTCTAAAGATGGTAGAGAGCGCTTGTTGAAGTGAACATCTTGTTCCTTGACATACTTCTTACAAGTCTTGTTCTAGTTTTTAATCAATTCCAATTTAGCACGAATGAAGTTCTTTGGTTCTTTGGATGGTGAAGCGACAGAGGTATGTGCTTTCATTAGCGCTTTGGACCTTAGTATGTCAAGGAGAGAGGAAAGAGTTTGTAACGACCCGACTTTTCATGATCTCTAACTAGGGTCCTTTCTCTTATACATGCAATTTTGAAAACCAAAACTGCTTTACCATTTAAACTCAAAATAAAGATTTTCTAAATAAATAAAAGTTCAATGAAATATTCTAAAGGTCTCTAAACCCTAAATTTAGTTCGGGATCATTAAAAAAACTTTAAATAAAAAGAAACATTTAAATTTAAAACTACTACGCCCAATAGTCTACTTTTAAACATCCAAAACATCTCGAGTACATGGCACTAAGCAAAAGCAATAACACTAGTCCCATATGACACCTTCAACAGATCTCCTTGTCAAGCATCTGACACGTTCTTTGCCTTTACCTAAAAAATATATTTAAAAAAAGGCTGAGTATAAACTACTCAATAAGTAACCCCACTACTGAGGTCAGACTATGCAATCACATACAATCATGAGTTTGAAAATCATTTAAACTAGTGAGACCTAAAAATTAGCCAAATCTGGCAAAAATTGTGTCATGTGCTACTTCAAGACATTTTCTTGAGCGTTTTGCGTGTCATGTACCATCTAGGGCACTATGCGTATCATATGCCTTTTTAGGCTAACCATCCCATGTGCCTAGATGGCAAGTCGTGTCATGTGCCCAGAAGGTGAGTCGTGTCATAATTTGTCATGTTTGAACTTTCATGTAACATATATATGCAGGTTCTACATAAAAATCACATATTGCCTGACTCGAGGGCATTCCAATAGTAGAGTTATTTACCTTGAAATTAACCTCAAATAACAAACAAATTTATCTTCTTCTCGACTTAGAGAAATATTGAATCAAACCCCAACTTGTAGCTTGACCCAAAACCTGAAACATAAACTACAACTAATTTCAAGTCACAAATCTAACTTAAAAAGGTGTAAATGATGATTGCTTGTCTTCTTAGTGATCCTGAGTGTCTTCATGATCCCAATGCTTCAAAGGGTGTCAATGATGATTGCTTGTATACTTAGGGGAGTACTTCTTCACTCTTGAACTATTTTTTTGATGCTTGACTTTATTTATTCTTATTGAATCTATGATAATTTTGATTGTGGTGGTTTGTTGTTTAATTTTGTTGTGCATTCTTACTGGTGGATGATGCCATTGAGGCATTTTATTTTTCTTGTCTAGATACAACTTGTTGCATAGTGTTTATTTGTGAATTTCAGCTTCCACATATGAATTATCCATTCTTGTCATGTTTTTTTTAAGGTGAGCTTCTATGATTAGATTGGAATGTACTTTAATCATTAAATGCTCTTCACACAACTTGCATTTTTTTGCATACATTGCAATTTTATTAGAGACAATTGCAAAAATGTTAAAATTGATTTGTTAAAATTAGGCCCATATACAATGTTTTATGATTTTGCAAAAAAAGCAAAATCTTTAAGCACAACCCAATTGAAATGCCCGGATGACCAAAATGCCCCTCACAGTTAAAAATGAGTGACTGTATCTGATTTGCCTACTAATTACTATCTGATTGTTATCTGATTACCATATATTGCCAATGATACTAATTTCTATCTAATTGTTATTGTTGTCAGATTGTTATTAATTGTTAATGATATTAATTGTTATTTGATATTGATTGTAATATGATTGTCAATGATAACATTGTTATCTAATTACTATATGATATTGATTGTCAATGATATCGATTGTTATCTGATTATTATCTGATACTAATTGCCAATGATACTGACTCTTGTCTTATTGTTGTTTGATTAATATCTAAAATGAGTTGTCAATTATACTGATTTTTATTTGATTACTATTTAATTATGATTGTCAATGATATGTGATTGCTATCTAGTTTTCATTTGATATTGATTGTTATATGATTGTTGTCTGATTACTGATATACTAATTGTCAATGACTACCTGATTGTTGTCAACAAGAAACTGCTAAAATAAGACACTATATATTGTACTTTACATAAAAACAAATGATTAACAAATATATATTTGATGTCCACAATATGATTATTCAAATAGATACAAATTATTTACATATTTTTCTATTATGACCAACACGATTACAACGACTACAGTTCGCGTGCTTTGTCAATTCACCAATTGAAGGAATTCTTTGCTTTTTAGGTCTTCTTGTTTGACGAGGGTTGTTCACCTCTAAAATACAAGTAGTAAAAAATCAAACATCAATCCCATGACAATTAAATATAAATAATAAAGTACTTAATATCTAATGAAAATCATGTGGCAAGATAGCAGTGAGATATCAATCACATGACAATCAAATAGAAATCACAAAGTACTTAATATCTATGAAAATCACATGATAATCAATGACAATAACATATTAATCAAATAGAAATCACAAAGTACCTAATATCTAATGAGGATGACATGACAATTAGATATCAATAATATGTCAATCACATGACAATCAAATAGATAACAGATAAAAATCAGATATCAATTAATTATATAGTCACATCTTGTATAACATATCTAACTAGCATTTTGCAAGCCACAACAAATTTTTGTGGGTTATCCTTAATGATCAATGGTCTTAAGAATGTTCAAGTAAAATATTGGGAGAAGAAAAATACATGAAAAAGAATGTAAATGGAAAGAAACACATTCATACAACAAGCTAGATATTCCTATGAGAGCCCAAATGAGTCATTTTCACATCAGACCTAACAATTCTGACTATCCAAAGTATTAACAATAACACATGAATTTCCCTCTTACCCACGTTGCAACTTCCCTCCCTTCAATTTCTCAATATACATAGCCTCAAAGAACACAAATGATCTCGAATACAAACCAGCAATCTACACCTAATTTATTGCAAATTAACAAATTTTCAATCAATACACATGATTATACACAAGTAATTAACATCCTCATTTCGAAAACCTAACATTCATTCCTAAAAAACTCTAGTAATGAAAAAATCAGAGAAGATCTTGACGAAATCGAAACCAATAAAATTGTAAGCGCAATCGTGAATGAGAGAAGGTGAGGACGAAATTCAAGCAAAAAAATCGAATACAAACTGTGGCTTCAAGAAGAGAAATCGTCAAGAAATGAGATTTTGAAACCGTGTGTTCAACTAATAAAATCAAAATAAGATTTCAAAAAAAAAAATATGCGCAATCGTGCATAAAAAAAAATTATGTATTTCAAATCTTGAGAAATCGTGAAGATCAGAGACAATCAAAGAATCTTAGGTTGTTGTAGAAACGTGAAAAGAATCTTAGGTTGTTGTAGAAACGTGAAGAATATTGAGGAAGAAAACGTGCATAAAGGAGAATATCAAATTTACTAATTTTTCATTTCTTAAGAGATGGGGGTAGTTTTGGAAAATTATTTTCACATAAAGAAATCAAATAATGTGATTTTTTAACCATCTATATTATTTCAATATATTTGCCATATTTGCAATATTTTAAAAGTTGATGGCATGAATGCTAATATATAATCATAATTTGATACCCAATGCAATTCCTCATTTTATTATTTCCTTCTTTGCAAGGTGCTCGAACTTAATATCATCTATGTTTACATACTTATTTTCTTACATGAGTCTTACCCCCTTTGTTGCACACAAGCACTGCCTACACTCTTTTTGCGCCACTCATGTCAATAGAGACATCAACCATCTTAAAGTTTGGGGGTGGGGTCTTTGTACTACAATATGCACTCCAAAGACACTATGTATACTATAATTATGCATTTATGATGATGTTAGGCTTTTATTGAAAAGAAAAAGAAAAAAACAAAAGAGATACTCTTCCTTTCAAGGTTAACTTAGTAATTAGAAGGGAAGGTACAAGTGACAAACAAGACTCTAAAAAAAACGTAAAACCTAGCCACAACCTGTTATAAGATTAAAAAAAGGGGAAGGATGTCACAAGTTCATAAAATTTTCTTTTGGTTGTGCTTTGTTGTTAAGTGAACAGTACCTTGTTTAGACTTAAATTAATTATTTTTGTTGCATGTGATCAGAAAGTAGTAAGTTGTTTGAGCATGAGACCTCCACTAAAAAAAATTATCTTTGTGAAAAAAGTGTATTTATGAACTATATACTTGTTGAGAATTTTATTTTATCTTAGAATTATTTAACTATTAAACCTTAGCATTTTGTACAGTAAAATCTAACTCAATATGACATACAATTAGTAGATGACATTTATAATCCAAATTATGAAAAAGAGCTTAAAAAAAATTACAAAAAATAGTTGAAAATTGGCAAGAAACTTCTTAATTTTTGTGTGTTTACGCAGAAAATTCATTCAAGCCCAATTGCTATTGCATCCCAAAAAAACATATTGCAACAACAATCGTAAACGGTAGAAAATAAAGTTTTAGATTCGGTTTTGAAATTTCACAACATGGGCCAAGAATCTAAAACTAGATAGACCTAGAAATGCATGTAGAGCTTTGAAAAATCAGTAATTCAGTAATAGCACATAACTATATGTATCTTCCATCCACCCATGCTATGAGGCCGAGAATTACCACTTACTTTGTAGCTCATGGGGCGGCAAGAGTGGAATATAGACAACAAGACATTAAACCAAAATGTGAGCTTAGGTCAGTGTCCCTTCTTGTGGATAAGGGCACATAGTCCAATCAACCACAATCATCAAAGCTCAACGACCTAACCTAGATGCCTAAACCCGAAAGGTTAATATGGTGACAACACTGAGCACATGAGATCAGTCAGCCAGAAATTTGATGCACAATAAGAAAAACGAGAAAGAACAGAGCACAAACAAACAACAGAAAGTTCATTCACTAATGGCCCAAGGTTCAGTGTCAATACAAAATAGTCGAGAACACAGGCTCGACAGGACAAAAAGAAAGCTAAAGGACACATAGATTAAAGCCGAACAAAAAGGACGAAAACTACATCTAAAAAGCAACAAGAAGGAAAGATAGGTTGCAAAAGCCCATAAATCAGTGAAGCTCAAGTCTGCTCCTTTAAAGATGTCCACGGGGATAGGGATGATTTATCCCTCTGCCCCCGCCCCCATTTTCTTCTCCATTCCTACGAAATTTCCCGTGAAATTACTGGCTTAACTTAGTAGGAATACAGTTCCTCGCGGGAAATTATTCCCCATTTACCCTTTTTAAGAAAAAAAATTCAATCAAATAGTTGATTTTTCCACTATGTATTTCATTGAAATAAGTTAATTCCTGATATGAATCCTCATTTAAATGGATAAGGTTGAGGATCTCACATTGAAAAAATCAAGAAACCTCACAATGTTTTAATAGATAGACTACCCCTCTCATTGCCAATTGGTCTTAAGATGTAACCTTAAACCCCATGTATTAGAGCCCACGAAGCCCAAACGAGCATTTAGTTTGAAAATTAAAATTGAGATTCGATCCAAGAATGGTGAACACAAGTAGCACCATCTTAAGGGGGCTTAAGGGGGCATGTTGAGGATCCCCACATTTGAAACTTTATTCTAATATATCTCTAATTTAATAGCCAAAAAAAAAAATAATCAAGCAATTAAAAATCAAATTTTAGACAAATATGCATCACAAACTCACTAACTCTAGGTTAAATAATTTTGAACACTAAACACAAACAACTCTAGACTTCATAATGAACTTTGCATCCCAAACATCAAGGAGTTCATAGGACCCACTACTAAAAAAACATCAATTTTATACCACTTTAACTCCTTAACAAATCCATGGAGTTCACAACTGTAATCCTTGCCCAAAACGCCCCTTAATGACTTGAGTGAGATAATTTGTGGCCCACATGTGGAGTTGGGATTAAACCACTATAACATTGGGTCACAACAAACATGTCTCTCTAGTGAGTGATTGTAATGGGTAGCACTTTTAGTGCTAATAATTAAATATATAGCAACATTTTTAAACAATTGCAAATATAACAAAATCTATTTTTAAACAATTGCAAATATAACAAAATCTATCCCTTCACTGACAGTCTCTATCGTTGATAGACGACTTTGAGAGCTGGATCTAAATTTGTTATATCTGCAAATTTTTTTGCATTGTATTACATCTACTAATACTTTGAGTCTAATTTCTGTAATTGCAACTGCGCCATTAAAAAATATAGTCTTCAAAAATTCTAATAACATTATATACCTACAAATATAATAGATTTAGAATTCTCCACCATATCATCAAAGAATACAGAGGTAAATTTTGAAGAGGAGAAGAATGGTCTAACGTTATTATGTATATATATATATATATTTTTGAAGACGGCCTAAAATTTATTAAGAAACATTCTGATTGAAGATGGCCTAAACGTGTGCATCTTTGGTGAAATCTAAACACAAAGACCAACAGTTCTGCTAGAAAAGCAACCCAAACCAACTACATCAAAATGCATCGCTACCCAAATGTTAAGAGAATTCATGAACATACACAAAAAAATCAGCCCAAAATAATAGGAGCCCAACTACAAGGAACTCCAACTATACAAAATTAAACCTATAGGATAGTTACAAAATGTCTTTGAAATTGAAACTAAGAGGAAAATATGAAATCTAATAAGGGACCACACTCACTAGAATCTCTATCAAACCCTCTAAGCTAAGAGGGAAACACGAAATCTAACAAGGGACCCACAAAATAGAAAATGGAGTTTTTCTTAATAGAAAATGTGATTTCCTCCGCACCTCATATTTATTCTGCAACTCCAAAGATCCAACAAAATAGCACAAATTCTCAACGAGCCATAAAAACCGACCTTTCTCACGAAAGGACGGATGGAGGAAAATTTCACAGTAAAAAAAACATATCAATGTGAATTAATACACGGCTTAAATCTAATATTTTACTATCAAAAAGAAAGATATTAATTAACATCCTGTGCCAGAAATAACAACCCAAGAGATTTAAACTAAAAACTTGGAGGAAACCTATAATCCAGCCATGAATCATGGTGGGAGACCCACCTAGAATATATAAAAAAATAAACCCAAAAGCTTTCTAGGAAAGATATTACAGCCTCACCAAATGCAATCTTTGTTTTCAAGTTTCAAACTCTCTTTGGTGATAGAAAATGAAAATCTACTATGTCTGGTTTGATACATGATTATGTTGAGAATGCATGCAATGCAATGTACTATGTCACCCAAATATAGACTAAGAATCAAGAAATGAACTCGACACTTAGTTGGCACAACATTTTAACATAACTAGACATACTTTCTTTGTTTCCAAAAACAATTTTCTATCTAACAATTTCTCCAACGATAAGTCGATCATAAAAAATCAAAAAATTGTAAAAAATGTGTTGATTGTAAATGAGATGACAGCTAGGTGACACCCGTCAGTTCACTGAATACGATAACAGATATTAAGAAAAACTTCATTCTCTATTCAGAAAATTGACCGAGACAATTTTAGATTTAAATTTATAATTTCATCCGAAATCTTAAACTTGAATAAGTGTTGATTTTTCTTTTACCTTAATTAGTTAAGTTTCCTTTTTTTCGTCAGGACATTTGTGGGTAACTATGAGCATTTCTTGTCCTGTGTGGGTATTAATTCTTTTGGTTATGTGGGATATTTTTACTAGCTTTGGCATTATTGAGCTTGTATAATATCTTAGTTAATTTTGTGGCAAGGTTGAGTTTGGAAAGATTGTTGGCTTTTCATGTGGTTAATTGTTGGTTTCTGGGAGATTTTCTAATTTAGATTTGAGGGGTATTTGAGATTTTGGTCACCACTTATTCAAGTTTACAATTCAATCAGATGTTAGATAAAATTAAAATTGACATACTAGTGAAAACTTAGGCATAATATGAAAAGTAAACCTGGAAGAACAAAGCCCTGGGATGAAATAGAAATAGATACCAAGCACCTGCACAAAAAGCGTGGTTCTCAATATCTAGTGATATTCAATGCTTCTATTTTATGGGTTACAGATTCTGAACGGCAGTATTAGCCTTAGTTAAATGCATGTTAAAAACTGGTGTTGCCACTTAGATCTAATATCTTACTGGAGCACATAACTGTAGATAATAGTAACATCTAGTCCCATAAATTCCCAAGAAATTTATTTTTTTTTTAAAAAAATAAAGGATAGAATCTATAAGCCCAACCCAACCATGCATAGTGATCTCACATCTGAAAGCTTTTTGGTAACAATCTATAATAGGTATTCTCGATTACCTTAATCATTGAGTCCAAATCATTATAATGAGTAAAAATTTACATTTTCTGATTTTTATAATTTCGATGATTTTGGAAGTCTATCGATATCCAAAACAACCTCCATGTTATGTAGATAGATATTTAAGTCCTCACTCAGATTTGCAAGGAAGTTTATAGAATATCACCTATGTAAGACTGCATCCAAATAATACACAAACACATAAGAAATTTTTTATGATAAATTGATAACATAAACAAGAGCACATATTTCATGCCTAAAAAAGACAAAATTTCATCATTATTTCAGCAACAAAATAATCATAAATCCCATTGAAATTTATATATATACCAGCAAGGAAGAATTAGCGCATTACAGGCCTTAGATATTTGGCATCCGTCTTTGGCTTTTGGGGATATGGATTTGATAGAATCTAAATGATTGAGATATAAACGGTAATCAAACTACAAGATAAACCATGTACTTCAAAGTACTTGAACCCTTCCCCCTCTTAAGATTTCTCTCAAGCCCTAATTTACTCACCACAATATCGTCTATCTTCACACTTCTTCTCTCTATTTTTTTAAAAAAGAGGAAACAAGAAGATTCATTGATATAGAGAAAGAGAATAACACTCAAAATTACAAATCACCACCAAAGAAAAGAACAACAAGTGAATACAATGAAAACAATAAACCAAACAAACTACCAATATAAAGGCCAAGAACCCAGAACTTTGAGCATAAGAAAACTAAGAATGGAGATGATAAGGGAAACTAGAGAAAGGATCTTCCAAACCAACAAAATAAGAACCATGTAGGCTTCAAAAGGTGCTTTAACCAATTATCTTTGAACGACAAAAAGACATTCAAAGGTGCTTTAACTGATTAGCTTCGAACGACAAAAAGTCACTAAAAAAGTTCTTCAAAACGAATTAAACACAACCCCCAAAGCCACTCAAAAACAAAAAAAAAGCTACATTTTTTTTCCGTTCTAACTAATTACTAATATACCCTTAATATCTCTCTAATGCCCTAATATCATGCCTATCATGATTTCATAAGGGGTTGGCAGGTGGTCCTCCCAAAGGATCCTTTCATTCTTCTCAATCTCATCCTTGAATTGTTGCTTTTAGACTTATATGAGATTCTCAGCCACATGTCCAAAAATTTGTAAAACTCAAAATCATTTAACGATGGATCTCCATATTTAAAACAAGCTTGGGATCAAAAGTTATTATTCAAAAAAATCCTCAACAACCATGACCAGATGGAAGTGATTCACAATTGTCTTCACTTTCCTCACACATCAACGGCATATTAAATTTTATTTCATAATCAACTTTTCCTAGAATTCTACACTCGATCAACATGATCTCTAATGTGCTTATCTCATTGCATTCTTCAGGGAAAAACCATCAGTGATTCTAGGAAAGTATTTGTGTCCCATTATATTAATAGTTCATCCACTTTCTTGGCACCTCAATCATTATCTTGAGTCCAAATAACAAAAATTTGAGCCCACTTTTCAAAACCTTCTTTAGACTTGAAAGGAAAGGTCCAACAATCTCATTCTTTACCCAAAAATTCTACCATCTTAACAGAGTCATTAGATACATAACAACCATAAAAAAACTCAACAGATCCAAAATAGATGATCTAAATTAAAAATAACCCTATTATCTAGTATCTATGGCTTCCATCGTTAAAAAACTAATAAAATTGAAAATCATATACCGATAGCTCTCCATTTTGAAAAAAAACTGTGTCAAGTAAAAATCCTACCCTACAACAACCAAATGGGAGTGGTTCAGCAATGTCTTCACTTTCTCCAAAGTCCAAAATGGAGAATATTTCCATACATCTCATCCCTATAGTTCTCCAAAAAATTTTCCCTTCTCGTTTTTAACATCTCTTTGAATAAACAGATGCATCTTTCCAAACATACGTAACCATTACCAACGAATCCAAAACCCAAAATTCTCTTATACATAATCAAATACCAACAAGTCTCCAACTTAAACACACTTTGAGTCCAAGAAAAACCCCCAACTATGAAACACGAATGGTGAGGACCATTGTATACATACTCTAGCAAATTTCCAATCTTATTTATGTCATCTTAATCCACCATTAACTTTTCAAAGAATACTTCACTTTTCGATTTTAATGTCTATTCTACCGAACCACACTCCCTTTGTCTATTCCAAGGAATTACTCCTCCATCAACACCACACCTCATCTATCTTTTCCCTTCTTCAATACATAATTTCTACTATTATCTTCTCATATCAAACACCATGACAAATCGCCGGTAATTCTAAAAAATATCTTAATTTTGTTATTGTCTAAACTCTTCATCCAAATTTCTACTCTTCCATCCAAAGAATTGTTAGACCTCTTTAATCAAAAAGTTGAAGTTCAATCTCATATTTTAATAAAAAATTCTTATCTAAACTTATCTTCCTTCATCCTAGCATACATAACCATCAACAATTCCTCCTAACATACATAACCAAATACCAATGGGTCTTCGATATCCTCCTAGACCTTTCATAACTATTCTATAGGCACTATTTCAAATAGTTGGAGTCCTTTCTTGTAGAGGGAACTCCCCTTTTCTTGTGGGCTTGTTTTTTGTATGCATGTGTATTCATCATTCTTTTCTCAATAAAAGTTGTTTTCATAAAAAAAAGAACTAAATACCAACGAATCTCCAATTTGAAGAAACTTCGAGTCCAAGAAAAACCCACAACTATAAAACCCGAATGGAGGAGTAATTCATTGAAATGGACCTTTTCCCATGCACACCCTAGAAACTTTTATACTCCACTTTTTGATTTTGATGTCCAACCCAATGAATCACCTCCATCCACCACACTCCATGCGTCTCTTTTCCTTTCTTCAATACATAATCTCTAATATTATCTTCTCATATTAAACATCAAGGAAAGTCATTGACAAATCTAGGAAGTATCTTAATTTTTCCATTTTCTTAACTGTTCATCCAATTTTCTACTCTATCATTCAAAGAATGTCTAGACAACTTCAGTCAAAAAGTTGTAATCTCTTGCTTTAATCCAAAATTCTCTTATTCTAACTTATCTTCCTTCATCCTACCACATAACCATCAACAAGAAATCAACAATACAAAATCTCTCACCCTCATTTATCTTCCTTTCTCCTGACATATATAATATACATCTAGTTGTCTAGGTAATTCAAACTTATTCCATGATATACTCTTAAAAGAAAACTTCACTTTTCGATTTTGATATATATTCCAATGAATTACTCCTCCATCAACCACACTCCATGTTATTTTCTCTTTTTTAGTACATAATCTCTAATGTTATTTTCTCATATCAATCACCTTAGCAAATTGTCGACAATTATAAGCAGTATCTTTATGTGTTTTCTTAACTTTTAATCCAATTTTCTACTCTTCCATCCAAAAAAATGACTAGAGCTCTTCAATCAAAATGTTGAAATCCAATCGCATACTTTAAACAAAAAATTTCTTATCCTAAGTATCTCAGTTTTTCCATTTTCTCAACTCTTCGACCAGTTTTTTACTCTTTCATCCAAAGAATGGCTAAATATCTTCAATCAAAAAGTTGAAGTCCAATCTCATACTTTAGTCCAAAATTCTCATCTTCCTTCATCCTAGCATACATAACAATCACCAGCGAATCCAAAATACAAACTATCTCATCCAAATATATATTCCTTCATTCTAACATACATAATCAAACACCAACGAATCTCCAATTTGAAAAAACTTCGACTCCAAAAAAAACCCACAATTAGGAAACTTTAATGGATTCCTTATCTTTCCATGCATACCCTAGAAAATTTCTGATCTTATTTATGTCAATACATATTCTGTAATAAACTTTCCAAAGAGTAATTCACCTTTCAATTTTGATCTATATTCAAATGGATCCTCTATCCACCACACACCATGTGTCTTTTCCCTTCTTCAATACATAATCTCTAATGTCATCTTCTCATATCAAACATCATGGCAAGACGTCAACAATTCTTAGAAGTATCTTCATTTGTTCATTTTTTAACTCTTCATCCAATTTTTTACTCTTCCATCTAGAGAATGTTTAGATCTCTTCAGTCAAGAATTTGAAGTCCAATTTCATGCCTCAAAACAAAATTCTCTCATCCTAACTTATCTTCCTTCCACCTCACATATATAACCATTACCATCACATCCAAAATTGAAGATTTCATCCTCATGACATACAAAATCAAATACAAACAATCTTCAATTTGAACAAATTTAGAGTAAAAAAAAACCAATAACTATGAAACCCGAACGACGTCCGTACCTTTCCAAACATACCCTAAAAGAATACTTCACTTTTCGATTTTAATATCTATTGCATTGAATTACTCCCTCCATCCACCACTACATGTGTGCTTTCCCTTTTTCAAAATATAATCTCTAATATTATCTTCTCTTATCAATCATCTTAGTAAATCATCAACAACTCTAAAAAGTATCTTTTAATCCAATTTTCTACTCTTTCATCCAAAGAATGACTACACCTCTTCAATCAAAAAATTGAAATCCAATCTCATACTTCAAACAAAAATTTTCTTAAGTATCTTAATTTGTCCATTTTCTCAACTCTTCGACCAATTTTTTACTCTTTCATCCAAATAATGGCTAGAACTCTTTGATAAAAAAGTTGAAGTCCAATGTCATTCTTTAATCCAAAATTCTCTTATCCTAACTTATCTTCCTTCATCCTAACATGCATAACAATCACCAATGAGTCCAAAATACAAAATATCTCATCCTAACTTATCTTCCTTCCTCCTGACATACATAATTACCAACGAAACTCCAATTTGAACAATTTTCGAGTTCAAGAAAAACCCACAGCTATGAAACCCGAATGGTATCCATATCTTTCCATGCATATCCTAGAAATTTCCAAACTTATTTATGTCAAAACTTATTCCATAACAAACTTTTCAAAGAATACTTCACTTTTCGATTTGGTATTTGTTCCAATGAATTACTCCTTCATCCACCACACTCCATGTGTCCTTTCCCTTCTTTAAATACATAATCTCCAATGATATCTTTTCATATTAACATCACGACAAACTGATGAAAATTCTAACAAGTATTTTAATTTGTCCATTTTCTTAACTCTTCATCCACTTTTCAACTTTCTTCCTCCAGAGATTGGCTAGATCTCTTCAATCAAAAACTTGAAACCCAATCGCATATCACATACTTAAATAAAAAATTCTCATATTCTACTTATCACCTTCCTCCTAACATACATAACCATCACCAATGAATCCAAAATAAAAAATCTCTTATCCTAACTTATCTTCTTTCCTCCTAACATACACAATCAAATGTCAACCAATCTCCAATTTGAACAAACTTCGAGTCCGAAAAAACCCACAACAATCAAACCCGTGTCCTTACTTTTCCATGCATAATCTAGAAAATTTCCAAACTCATTTATGTCATCTTATTATACAATGATCTTAGCACACAATACTTCACTTTTCCATTTTGGATGTCTATTCCAAGGAATTACTCCTCCATCCACCACACACTCCATGCGTCTTTTTCCTTCTCCAATACATGATTCTATCGTAATCTTCTCATATCAAGCACCATGCCAAATCAGCAACAATTCTATAAGAAGTATCTTCATTTGTCAATTTTCTCAACTCTTCATTCAATTTTCTACTCTTTCATCCAAAGAATGGCTAGACCTCTTGAATGAAAAAGTTGAAGTCCAATCTCTTACTCTGATCCAAAATACTCTTATCCTCACTATCCTTTTTCCTTCTAACATAAATAATCATACCAACAAATCCAAAATCTCTTATCCTAACTTATCTTCTTCCCTCACGACAAACACAATCAAATACCAATGGATCCCCAATAAGAACAAACTTCGAGTCCAACAAAAACCCACAACCATGAAACCCAATTAGTGTTCTTACCTTTTAACGCATACCCTAGAAAATTTCCGAAAATATTTATGTCATCTTATTCCACAATGTACTTTCTTTTCAAAGAATACTTCACTTTTCGATTTTGATGTATGGATTACTCTTCCATCCACCATACTCCATGTGTCTTAATCTGTCCATTTTTTTCAATTATTCATCCAAAGAATGACTAGACCTCTTCAATCAAAAAGTTGAAGTCCAATCTCATACTTTAATCCAAAATCTCTTATCCTAACTTAACTTCCTCCCTCCAGACAAACATAATCAAATACGAACGAGAATCTTCAATATGAACATACTTTAAGTCCAACAAAAACCCTGAACTATGAGCCCCGAATGGTGTCCCGTACATTTTCATGCATACCCAAGAAAATTTCCAAAGTTATTTATGTCATCTTATTCCACAATGATAGTTTCAAAGAATATTTCACTTTTCGATCATGACGTCTATTCATTATTCATCCATCCACTATACTCCATATATCCTTTCCATTCTTTAGTACATAATCTCTAATATTATCTTCTCATATCAAACACCATGGCAAATCGTTTACAATTCTAACAAGTGTCTTAATTTGTCTATTTTCTTTTTTCAACTCTTTTCATCCAAAGAATAGAAAGACTCTTCAATCAAAAAAGTTGAAGCCCAATCTTACTTCAATTCAAAATTCTCATATCCTACTTATCTTCCTTCCTCCTAATATACATAACCATCACCAACAAATCCAAAATCCAAAATCTCTTATCCTAACTTATCTTCCTTCCTCCTAACATACACAATCAAATATCAACCAGTCTCCAATTTGAACAATCTTTGAATCCAAAAAAAATCACAACTACGAAACTCGAATGGTGTCCTTACCTTTCCATGCATAACCTAGAAAATTATCAAACTCATTTATGTCATCTTATTACACAATGATCTTTTCGAAGAATATTTCACTTTTCAATTTTGTTGTCTATTCCAATAAATTACTCCTCCATCCATCACACTCTATACATCTTTATACATATTTTTCCCTTTTTCCAGTACATGATTCTAATTTTATCTTCTCATATCAAACACCATGCCAAATCATCAACAATTCTAAGAATTATCTTAATTTGTCCATTTTCTCAACTCTCCATCCAAAGAACGACTAGACCTCTTAAATGAAAAGGTCGAAGTCCAATCTCATACTATCCAAAATTCTTTTATCCTAACTTATGTTACTTCCTTCTAACATAAATATCACCAACGAATCCAAGATTCAAAATCACTATTCTCAACTTATCTTCCTTCCTCCTGACAAATATAATCAAATAACAACGAATGTCCAATTTGATCAAACATTGAGTCCAACAAAAACCCACAACTAAGAAACTCGAATCCTGTCCTAACCTTTCCATGCATGCCCTAGAAAATTTTCAAACTTATTTATGTCATCTTATTCCACAATGAACTTTCCAAAAAATTCTTCACTTTACAATTTTGATGTCTATTCATTACTCCTCTATCCACCATACTCAATGTGTCCTTTCCCTTCATCAGTACATAATCTCTAATTTTATCTTCTCATATCAACTGTCATTCCAAATCGTTGACAATTCTATCCAAATCGTTGACAATTCTAAGTATCTTAATTTGTCAATTTTTCAACTCTTCATCTAAAGAATGGGCTAGACCTCTTCAATCCAAATGTTGAAGTTCAATCTCACACTTTAATCCAAAATTCTCTTATTCTAACCATCTTCTTTCCTCGTAACATACATAATCAAATACCAACGAATCTCCAATTTGAACAAACTTCGACTCCAACAAAAACCCACAACTATGAAACCCGAACGACCTCCTTACCATTTCAGTACATAACCTCTATTGTTATCTTCCAATGGCGATCAATTTAAAAAATCGTCGACAATTCTATGAAGTATCTTCATTTGTCCATTTTCTTAACTTTTCATCCAATTTTCTACTCTTTCATCCAAAGAATGGCGAGATCTCTTCTGTCAAAAGGTTGAAGTCCAATCTAACACTATGAACCAAAATTCTCTTATCCCAAGTATCTTAATTTGTCCATTTTCTGAACCCTTCAACCAATGTTTTACTTTCTGATCCAAAGAATGCCTAGACGTCTTCAATAAAAAAAAAGTTCAAGTCCAATTTCATGCTTCAATCCAAAATTCTCTCATCCTATCTTTCCTTCCTCCTAACATACATGATAAGTTCAAATCCAATTTCATGCTTCAATCCAAAATTCTCTTATCCTATCGTCCTTCCTCCTGACATACATGATCAAATACTAATAAATCTCCAATTATGATACCCGAATGGTATCCTTACCTTTTCCGTGCATACCATAAAAAGTTTCCAAACTTATTTATGACAAAACTAATTCCATAATAAACTTTTCAAGGAATGCTTCACTTTTCGATTTTTATGCCTATTCCAATGAATTACACCTCCATCCACCACAATTCAAGTGTCGTTTCCCTTCTTCAATACATAGCCTCTAATGTTACCATCTCATATCAAACATCATGGCAACTTGACAATTCTAAGAAGTAACTTGATTTGTCCATTTTCTTAGCTCTTACACCAATTTTCTACACTTTCATCCAAGGAATGTTTAGGCCTCTTCATTCAAAAAGTTGAACTCCAATCTCATACTTCAATCCAAAATTATCTTACCCTAACATATCTTCCTTCCTCCTGACATACATAATCAAATACCAACAAATCTCCAATTTGAACACACTTCAAGTCCAAGAAAAACGCACAACTACGAAACCGAATGGCGTCCTTACCATTTCAGTACATAACCTCTATTGTTATCTTCCAATAGCCATCACCTTAGAAAATCGTCGACAATTCTATGAAGTATCTTTATTTGTCCATTTTCTTAACTTTTCATCCAATTTTCTACTCTTTCATCCAAAGAATGGCAAGATCTCTTCTGTCAAAACGTTGAAGTCCAATCTAACACTATAAACCAAAATTCTCTTATCCCAAGTTACTTAATTTATCCATTTTATGAACTCCTCAACCAATATTTTACTTTCTAATCCAAAGAATGGCTAGACCTCTTCAATAAAAAAGTTCAAGTCCAATTTCATACTTCAATCCCAAAATCTCTTATCCTATCTTTTCATCCTCTTGACATACATTATCAAATACTAACAAATCTCCAACTATGATACCGTAATGGTGTCCTTACCTTTTCATTGCATGGCCTAAAAAGTTTTCAAACTTATTTATGACAAAACTTATTCCATAATAAACATTTCAAGGAATGCTTCCCTTTTCGATTTTGATGAATATTCCAATGAATTACACCTCCATCCACCAGAATTCAAGTATCGTTTCCCTTTTTCAATACATAGCCTCTAATGTTACCATCTCATACCGTACATCATGGAAACTGGTCGACAATTCTAAGAAATAACTTGATTTGTCCATTTTCTTAGCTCTTCCTTCCAATTTTCTACACTTTCATCCAAGGAATGTTTAGACCTCTTCAATAAAAAATTGAACTCCAATCTCATACTTCAATCCAAAATTATCTTTTACCCTAACTTATCTTCCTTCCTCCTGCATACATAATCAAATACCAACAAATCTCCAATTTGAACAAACTTCAAGTCCAACAAAAACGCACAACTATGAAACCGAACGGCGTCCTTACCATTTCAGTACATAACCTCTATTGTTATCTTCCAATAGCGATCACTTTAGAAAATCATCGACAATTCTATGAAGTATCTTTATTTGTCCATTTTCTTAACTTTTCATCCAACTTTCTACTCTTTCATCTAAAGAATAGTGACATCTCTTCTATCAAAACGTTGAAGTCCAATCTAACACTATAAACAAAAATTCTCATATCCAAATTATCTTAATTTACCCATTTTATAAACTCCTCAACCAATGTTTTACTTTCTAATCCAAAGAATGGCTAGACCTCTTCGATAAAAAAGTTCAATCAAATTTCATACTTCAATCCCAAAATCTCTTATCCTGTCCTTTCGTCCTTTTGACATACATGATCAAATACTAACAAATCTCTAATAATGATACCCCAATGGTGTCCTTACCTTTTCCGTGGATAGCCTAAAAAGTTTCCAAACTTATTTATGACAAAAGTTATTCCATAACAAACATTTCAAGGAATGCTTCCCTTTTCGATTTTGATAATTATTCCAATGAATACCACCTCTATCCACCAGAATTCAAGTGTCGTTTCCCTTCTTCAATACATAGCCTCTAATGTTACCATCTCATACCGAACATCATGGCAACTTGTCGACAATTCTAAGAAGTAACTTGATTTCTCCAATTTCTTAGCTCTTCCATCAATTTTCTACACTTTTATCCAAGGAATGTTTAGACCTCTTCAATCAAAAAGTTTAACTCCAATCTCATACTTCAATCCAAGATTATCTTTTACCCTAACTTATCTTCCTTCCTCCTGCATACATAATCAAAAACCAACAAGTCTACAAATTGAACAAACTTCAAGTCCAAGAAAAATGCACAACTATGAAACCGAACGGCGTCCATACCATTTCAGTACATAACCTCTATTGTTATCTTCCAATAGCGATCACCTTAGAAAATCATCGACAATTCTATGAAGTAACTTTATTTGTCCATTTTCTTAACTTTTCATCCAACTTTCTACTCTTTCATCTAAAGAATAGTGACATCTCTTCTATCAAAACGTTGAAGTCCAATCTAACACTATAAACAAAAATTCTCATATCCAAATTATCTTAATTTACCCATTTTATAAACTCCTCAACCAATGTTTTACTTTCTAATCCAAAGAATGGCTAGACCTCTTCGATAAAAAAGTTCAATCAAATTTCATACTTCAATCCCAAAATCTCTTATCCTGTCCTTTCGTCCTTTTGACATACATGATCAAATACTAACAAATCTCTAATAATGATACCCCAATGGTGTCCTTACCTTTTCCGTGGATAGCCTAAAAAGTTTCCAAACTTATTTATGACAAAAGTTATTCCATAACAAACATTTCAAGGAATGCTTCCCTTTTCGATTTTGATAATTATTCCAATGAATACCACCTCTATCCACCAGAATTCAAGTGTCGTTTCCCTTCTTCAATACATAGCCTCTAATGTTACCATCTCATACCGAACATCATGGCAACTTGTCAACAATTCTAAGAAGTAACTTAATTTGTCCATTCTCTTAGCTCTTCCTCCAATTTTCTACACTTTCATCCAAGGAATGTTTAGACCTCTTCAATCAAAAAGTTGAACTCCAATCTCATACTTCAATCCAAAATTATCTTTTCCCCTAACTTATCTTCCTTCCTCCTGACATACATAATCAAATACCAACAAATCTCCAATTTGAACAAACTTCAAGTCCAACAAAAACGCACAACTATGAAACCGAACGGCGTCCTTACCATTTCAGTACATAACCTCTATTGTTATCTTCCAATAGCGATCACCTTAGAAAATCGTCGACAATTCTATTAAGTAACTTTATTTGTCCATTTTCTTAACTTTTCATCCAATTTTCTACTCTTTCATCCAAAGAATAGTGACATCTCTTCTGTCAAAACGTTGAAGTCCAATCTAACACTATGAACAAAAAATCTCTTATCCCAAGTACCTTAATTTATCCATTTTATAAACTCCTCAACCAATGTTTAGACCTCTTCAATCAAAAAGTTGAACTCCAATCTCATACTTCAATCCAAAATTATCTTTTTCCCTAACTTATCTTCCTTCCTCCTGACATACATAATCAAATACCAACAAATCTCCAATTTGAACAAACTTCAAGTCCAACAAAAACGCACAGCTATGAAACCGAACGACGTCCTTACCATTTCAGTACATAACCTCTATTGTTATCTTCCAATAGCGATCACTTTAGAAAATCATTGATAATTCTATGAAGTATCTTTATTTGTCCATTTTCTTAACTTTTCATCCAATTTTCTACTCTTTCATCCAAAGAATTGCGACATCTCTTATGTCAAAACGTTGAAGTCCAATCTAACACTAAACAAATGTATCTTAATTTGTCCATTTTCTGAACTCCTCAACCAACGTTTTACTTTCTAATCCAAAGAATGGCTAGACCGCTTCAATAAAAAAGTTCAAGTCCAATTTTTTACATCAATCCCAAAATCTCTTATCCTATCTTTTCGTCCTCTTGACAGACGTGATCAAATACTAACAAATCTCCAATTATGATACCCCAATGGTGTCCTTACCTTTTCCGTGCATAGCCTAAAAAGGTTCCAAACTTATTTATGACAAAACTTATTCCATAACAAACATTTCAAGGAATACTTCCCTTTTCGATTTTGATGCCTCTTCCAATGAATTACACCTCCATCCACCAGAATTCAAGTATCGTTTCCCTTCTTCAGTACATAGCCTCTAATGTTATCATCTCATACCGAACATCATGGCAACTTGTCGACAATTTTAAGAGGTAACTTGATTTGTCCATTTTCTTAGCTCTTCCTCCAATTTTCTACACTTTCATCCAAGGAATGTTTAGACCTCTTCAAACAAAAAGTTGAACTCCAATCTCATACTTCAATCCAAAATTATCTTTTCCCCTAATATATCTTCCTTCCTCCTGACATACATAATCAAATACCAACAAATCTCCAATTTGAACAAACTTCAAAGTCCAAGAAAAACCCACAACTATAAAACTAGAACTGCGTCCTTACGTTTTCAGTACTTAAGCTCAATTCTTGTCTTCCAATCTTTATTTGTCCATTTTCTTAACTTTCCATCCAATTTTCTACTCTTTCATCCAAAGAATGGCGAGATCTCTTCAGTAAAAAGGTTGAAGTCCAATCTAACACTATAAACCAAAATTCTCTTATCCCAAGTATCTTAATTTGTCCATTTTCTGAACTCTTCAACCAATGTTTTACTTTCTAATCCAAAGAATGGCTAGACCTCTTCAATATAAAAATTCATGTCCAATTTCATGCTTCAATGCAAAATTCTCTTATCCTATCTTCCTTCCTCTTGACATACATGATCAAATACTAACAAATCTCCAATTATGATACCCCAATGGTGTCCTTACCTTTTCCGTGCATACCCTAAAAAGTTTCCAAACTTATTTACAACAAAACTTATTCCATAATAAACATTTCAAGGAATGCTTCCCTTTTCGATTTTGATGCCTATTCCAATGAATTACACCTCCATCCACCAGAATTCAAGTATCGTTTCCCTTCTTCGATACATAGCCTCTAATGTTACCATCTCATATTGAACATCATGGCAACTTGTCAACAATTCTAAGAAGTAACTTGATTTGTCCATTTTCTTAGCTTTTCCTCCAATTTTCTACACTTTCATCCAAGGAATGTTTAGACCTCTTCAAACAAAAAGTTGAACTCCAATCTCATACTTCAATCCAAAATTATCTTTTCCCCTAACTTATCTTCCTTCCTCCTGACATACATAATCAAATACCAACAAATCTCCAATTTGAACAAACTTCCTATCCAAGAAAAACCCACAACTATGAAACCCAAACGGCGTCCTTACCATTTCAGTACAAAACCTCTATTGTTATCTTCCAATAGCGATCACCTTAGAAAATCGTCGACAATTCTATGAAGTATCTTTATTTGTCCATTTTCTTAACTTCTCATCCAATTTTCTACTCTTTCATCCAAAGAATGTCGAGATCTCTTCTGTCAAAAGGTTGAAGTCCAATCTAACACTATAAACCAAAATTCTCTTATCCCAAGTATCCTAATTTGTCCATTTTCTGAACTGCTCAACCAATGTTTTACTGTCTAATCCAAAGAATGGTTAGACCTCTTCAATAAAAAAATTCAAGTCCAATTTCATGCTTCAATCCAAAATTCTCTTATCCTATCTTCCTTCCTCCTGACATACATGATCAAATACTAACAAATCTCCAATTATGATACCCCAATGGTGTCCTTACCTTTTACGTGCATACCCGAAAAAGTTTCCAAACTTATTTATGACAAAACTTATTCCATAATAACCTTTTCAAGGAATGCTTTACTTTTCGATTTTGATGCCTATTGCAATGAATTACACCTCCGTCCACCAAAATTAAAGTGTCGTTTCCCTTCTTCAATACATAGTCTCTAATGTTACCATCTCATATCAAACATCATGGCAACTTGTCCATTTTCTTAGCTCTTTCTCCAATTTTTTACACTTTCATCCAGGGAATGTTTAGACCTCTTCAATCAAAAAGTTGAACTCCAATCTCATACTTCAAACCAAAATTATCTTATCCTAACTTATCTTCCTTCCACCTCACATATATATCCATTAGCAACAAATCCAAGATAAAAAAAATTATCTTACTTTAACTTATCTTCCGTCCAACTGACATACATAATCAAATACCAACAAATCACCAATTTGAACAAACTTCGAGTCCAAGAAAAACCAACAACTATGAAACCCTGATGATGTCCTTACCTTTTCATGCATACCCTGGAAAATATCTAAACTTATTTATGTCAAAACTTATTCCATAATGAACTTTTCAAATAATACTTCACTTTTCGATTGTGATGTCTATTCCAATGAATTACTCCTCCGTCCACCACACTTCATGCATCTTTTCCCTTCTTCGATACATAATCTCGAATGTCATTTTCTCATATCAAACATCATGGCAAGTCATTGACAATTCTAAGAAGTATCCTTATTTGTCCATTTTCTTAACTCTTAATCCAATATTCTACACTTTCATCCAGGAATTGTTTACACCCTTTTAGTCAAAAAGTTGAAGTCTAATCTCATACTTCAATCCAAAATTCTCTTATAACTTACTTTCCTTCCACCTCACATATATATCTATTACCAACAAATCCAAAATCCAAAATTCTCTTACCCTAACTTATCTTCCTTCCTCCTAACATACAAAATCAAATACCAACGAATCTCCAATTTGAACAAACTTCAAGTCCAAGAAAAATCCACAACTATGAAACCCGAATGATGTCCTTACCTTTTCCATGCATAGCCTAGAAAATTCGCAAACTTACTTATGTCAAAACTTATTCCATAATAAACATTTCAAAGAATACTTCATTTTTCGATTTTGATGTCTAATCCAATGAATTGCTCCTCCATCCACGACACTTCATGTGTCTTTTTCACTTCTTCATTTCATAAACTCTAATGTTTTCTTCTCATATCAAACATCATGGCAAGTTTGTCCACAATTATATGAAGTATTTTGATGTTCATTTTTTTAACTCCATCCAATTTTCTACTCTATCATCTAGAGAATGTTTAGACCACTTCAGTCAAAAAGTTGAAATCCAATATCATATTGCAATGCAAAATTCTCTCATCCTAACTTATCCTCCTTCCACCTCACATATATAACCATTACCAACAAATACAAAAGAAGGGGAGGAATTCTTCAATAAAAAAGTTGAAGTCCAAACTCATACTTTAATCCAAAATTCTCTTATCCTAACTTATCTTCCTTCCTCCTTGCATTCATAACCATTCAACTCAACACAAATTCGAAAGGTTGTCCATTATCTAGCTTATAAAGCACAATTCAACTTTTCTTTAATACCAATTATTACTCAAATACTTTTATCCTAGGGCTTCTTCTATTTCAAATTCTCTCAAACCTGTTTTTGTAATCTCCAATTTAGAGAGTTTCTCCTCCAATCATCGAATAACTTGTAAAACCCAAAATCAAATACCAACAAATCTCCAATTTAAACAAACTTTGCATCCAAGAAAATTCACAACTATGAAACCTGGATGGTGCTTGTATCTTTCCATACATACCCTATAAAATTCCAAACCAATTTCTGTCATCTTATTCAACAATGAACTTTTGAAAGAATACTTCACTTTTTGATTTTGATGTCAATTCCAATGAATACTCCTCCATCCACCCCACTCCAAGTGTGTTTTCCCTTTTCCGAACATAATCTCTAATGTTATCTTCTCATATCAATCCACCATGGCAAATTGTCGATAATTCTAAAAAAATATCTTTATTTTTCCATTATCTTAACACTTTCTCGACTATTTCATCCAAGAATGCCAAGAACTCTTCATCAAAAATTTGAATTCCAATCTCATACACTTTAATCCAAAATTCTCTCATCCTATTTTATCTTCCTTCCTATGCATAACAATTATACTCAACAATTCCATAAGATTGACCATTATCTAACTTATAACCAATAGCATCCAACTTTTCTCTTGCACCCATACCCAAATACTTCTTATTCTAGTACTTCATTTAATTAAAAAAATCTTTCAAACCTTTTTTCATGATCCCTTCAATTACTCCTCTTAGACTTGTAAGTTTCTCCACCAAGCATCCAAAAACTTTTAATACTCAAAACTATATGCCAATGAATCTCCACCTTTAACAAACTTCACGTCCGAGAAAAAACCTTTTTTTTGTGCTATTTTATGGGATTTTTGGGTTGAAGTAAACAATAGGTTTTAGTGGGATTGAAAGATCATGATTTAGGTGTGACCTCATTAAATATCACATCTCTGAATGGAGTATGTAAAGCTTTTTGTAATTACCCTTTATGTCTTGTTTTGCTTTATTAGAGGTCCTTTAAGGTTAATAATATCACCCCTGTGTATGAGAAGCCTTTATGTCTTATTTTTCTTTACTAGAGCCCCTTGTAAGGTTAATTGATTGAGCTCCTTTTGGCCTGGGCATTCCCCCCCCCCCCATTCTTTCATTTGATCTCAATGAAAGTTTGACTTTTCCTAAATAATAATAATTTAAAAAAAATTACAGTTCAATGGTCCATTCCACTATTGTATTTCAAACATTTACTCTTGAAACATAAACATGATATCGATAGCACAAAGAACATAAACACTAAACAAAACAAAGATATAATAAAAATTAAACAGTTATAAAAGATTATAAACATTTATTATGGAGTAAGGAACCTAAATTCATTAAGACTACAACAGTGCCAACAATGTATACTAATTTGCACACAACACATGGTGGTAAGATTTTCTTACATGATGGAGTGTTGACAGTAGCAACAGGATGTTGGTTTCCTTGTTGGATGACCCCAAACTTTATATCTCCATTTCCATCTGGAATTTTCACAACACAATTACTAATCATAACCTTCTCTATTATCAAAAGGAATGTGAGTAACAATGTCATAGCAAAGAGATATGGATAATTTGACACCAAAGAAAGTGAACATCAAAAGTTTCTAAGTTTGACCCATAAATAGAACTGATTTTAGCTTGTTTCTTTTTAGGAATTAACTTGTGTTTAGACCGTGAACCTTTTCTTACCCAAGCCTAGGTGTGATAGAACAATCTGAAATAATATTTACATGATCCAAGTTTGAGCACCAAAAATCAACTTTGAAAATTCTGCATCAAAAATTAAATCAAAATAAAGCTATTCTAGTGTCCAACCATCCCATCTAGTTAATTTCACCCATTTAATACTTCAAGAGGATCTTAACATTTTTTTTTTCCCTATGACATTAAAATGGCAAAGTTTGTGAAACCAATGGCTTACCTTAGTGTATTCTGTTGCTATACATCATGCTCCCCTAACTGTTCACCATTAACTCCACATGAACCAGACCATCCTACATGATATTACCAAAGAAAAAATAATTACCCTTCTATGCAGAAGAACGTTAAGTCAGACAAAGAATTAATGGTTAAAGTACCTTCAGTTTCAACAAATTGATTGCTATCATTCTGCCTTGTACTCAACTCAGACTCAGAAATTGATCCAGACACTAGTATATCTCTCATATCGATCGTGGTCAAGACCTAGAGGAAAGTAAGCAAGAGCAAGTTCAGAACAATAACGCTCGTTTTCAGAAACTCCGATTGCCAAAAAAACTAAAGGATTCAATATAACGAACCCCATCGATCAAAAAGTATAATTGGTACGAGAATCATAAAACTAAAGAATGAACCAAACGGAAAACCCTAATTCTCCGTAATCGAAACGAAAGGGGGGAAAATCCCTAATCGGAATAGCCGCCGTACTTTAAAATTTCACATCAGAAAAGAAGAATCGAAGACCTAAAACTAAAAGGATGAAACAGATTTGCATTACCTCTTACCATCAACGAGAGAAACTTCTGTGAGAATGTTTGAGGAATGGACTGAAGCAGAGAGAAGAGACGGAGGGAGGAAGAAAATAAGTATGGAACAGAGCGGCTGGCGGAGAATTGGCGGTTACAGTTTGACCGCGCCTTTGACCGTGGAAGAGACCAACGGCTAGTTAATATAATGATTGATTTCACAGATTCCGAAAGTTTAGGGATTTTTCAGATTAACTGATAATATTTTGTTTAATTTTCTTAAAAGCCAAATAAATCATGTACACATACAACTGTTAGTCCTCCTTTTTTTTATTGAAAAATTACCTTTTTAGTTCTCAAATTTTGAACAATATATGCATTTGGTGCCTAAATTTTAAAAATGTACCTTTTTAGTCCCCGAATTTATAAGAATAGGTCTATTTGGTCCCTCAATTTTCAAAATATATCTTTTCAGTCCCTGAGTCTTTAAAAATAAGTCTAAAAGGTCCTCCAAGTATTTTTTTTCTTTGATTTTTTAAAAATAATTATATGATATTTAAATTTAGAAAAAATAGTTTCAGAGACGAAATGGTTTTTAAAAATTATTCTTCTAATTTAAAATGTCGTATAATTATTTAAATTAATAATAAAAAAATTATTTGAGGGATCTCTTAAACCTATTTTTAACAATTTAGTGACTAAGAAGGTATATTTTGAAAACATAGGGACCAAATGAACCTATTCTTATAAACTCGGGGACTAAAAAGATACATTTTTAGAACTCAGAGACCAAATGTACATATTGTTCAAAATTTGGGGACTAAAAAGGTAATTTTCCCTTTTTTTCTATAATTCCCAATAATTAAAGTTCCGAGTTTTGTAGAGCCTTGAAGATAAAAACTTTAGTGATTAGTTGGAAAAAGTTCCGAGATTTGGAGAGCCTATGCTCGTAATCAATTATTGTCGCTAGAGGTCTATGTGTTATTGGATGTTTGTGAGTTTTTTAAATTTTTTCCTCTTTATTTTGGATGTCTTTTTTATAGAAAATTTTTACTATTTATCAGTAATAGACAGCGATAGAATTCTATCACAGTCTATCGCTGATTGACAATGAAATTTGTATATATTTGTAAATAGTTTGATATTTTTTCTTTTTATAATAATTTTCCTATATATATATGTATTATTTAAATTTTGAATTTAGTTTCCATTTAGTTCTTTAAGTTTCAAAATCTTACACTTTTAGTCTTTATATTTCAAAATGTTATTATTTTACCTTTGAGATTTGAATTTTATTTTAATTGGGTTCCTAAATTTCAATTTTTATACTTTTAATTTCGATTTTTTTACTAAACTTTCAGTTTAAATTTTTTATTTAAAATAATTATAAAATGAAAATTTAAAAATTAATTTTAACCAAATCGCCCACTAAAAGTTGTAAATAACTCACCAAAATTGGGCTATTGGCCCATTGGTTGGGTTGATTTGTTTCCTACCACCTTGTATGGTGGGGCCTAGAATAGAGTCTACGAGCCTCAATCTATGCAAACTGCATGCTTTATTATCGCTGCATAAACTCTTTTAAAAAACTCATATAATATATATATATATATAATATATATATATATTCTTTTTTTTTTTTTTTAGTTTAAAATAAAATTTGAAAGTATTTCAAAAACTATTTTGAGGTTGTCAATATTTCAAAATTTTCTAAAATGACTTATTTTTAAATTTAAGCACTTGGAAAGTTAAACTAAATGCACCCTCAATCAATTTTATATTTAGTCCCTTGAAGTTAATTTTTATTAAAGTTAGTTAAATAATAATAATAATTTTCAAATAAGAAAATACAATATGTGATATGGTTTCAAAATTTATAGTGAGATAGATAATTTTTTAAATATATATATATATACACACTAAACTAGCAATAATAGGAATTAAATTGAGAAATTACTCTAAACAGAAAAAAATATCAAACTATTTACAAATATAGAAAAATTTCACTGTCTATCAGTGATATATAGTTATCTATCGTTCAAGCGATAGAATTCTATCGTGGTATATCGCTGATAAATAATAAAAAAAAATTATATATTTATAAATAGTTAGACTCATTTCTCTATATTTGAAAATAGTTCGACTAAATTTAAGATTTAACAAAATTATATGGACTTAAATTAGACAATTAAAATTATAAACAAATTGTAAAGTATAAGAATGAAAAATGACATTTTAACTTAAAAATTAGGGAAATTTTTAAAAATAGAAAAATAAGGGAATTTATTTACACAAAATGGTAAAATTTTTAGATAGTTGTGATAGATGCTATAGAAATCTCTTATGATCTATGAGTGATAGAAATGATAGAAGTCTATCAGTATTTTTTTCTCTAAATAGTTCGACATTTTTCTATGTGTAAAATTTCTCTAAAAATGACCATTAAATGTCATATGCTGAGTTTTCTCAATTTTATGGGAACAATCCCAATATTGTTGCATTTGATCCCAAAAAAAAAAATAAAAAAAATAATCCAATATTGTTGCGAAAATTTAATGGTTTCCTGCCATTTGTGATCAATTACTTTGTTCGAAGATATGAGATAAATTTTTAAAATAAATAAGACTCTTAAAACCCAAAGGATTAAAAATCACTATGATGCTTTATACTTCTTTTATAATTTTTTTTTTTTTTAAACTCACATCTAATGTGTCTTTTGTCCATTCATTTGATGAGCATAAGTGAAAAAAAAAATTTTGAATTATACATGATAAATATATATTTTTTTAAACAAATTCATCATAGGTTGAATGCCTTCAAATTTAAGGTATAATATAATGTTAGATTTCATTTGACTTTTAAAATCATACCATTTAGTAATTATTTGATTTTTTTTGTTCTTGATTTTTTAAAATTAAATTTGTTTTCTCTTAGGCTCCGTTTGGTAACTATTTGACTTTTGGTTTTTTGTTTTTTAAAATTAAGCCTATAAAACACTTTTTTCACCTTTAAATTTATTCCTTTGTTATCTACTTTTTACTAATGTTTAAAAAAACTAAATAAAAATTTGAAAACAAAGAAAAATAATTTATAAAAACATGTTTTTGTTTTTTAAATTTGGCTAAAATCAATCTCCAAAGAAAGATGCAAGTCATCCATTTAAAAAAGAAAAAGAAAAAAAGAAAAAAAAAAAAAGAAAGTCATGGTAAGAAATTGAAAAGAAATAGTTTTAATTATAAAAAACGAAAAACAAAATGGTTACCAAACGGAGCTTTAATCTCTTATCATGTTTTCCATCTCTTTTAAGTAAAATAATAGAATTATTAAAAAAAAATTAAAAAAAAAACAAGTTTTTAATTTTTTTTTTAATTTTAAATTTAGCTTGTTTTTTGAAAATATTGGTAGAAAATAGATAATAAAGAAAAAAAATTTAAAAGTAAAAAGGTGATTATAAGTTTAATTTCCAAAAACTAAGCAAATAATTATTAAATGTGGGGATAAACTTTCAAAATGTATGTTTTATTTTTTAAATTTTCAAGTTTATTATATTATAGTTTATATCAATTTCAATATTTTAAAAGTTCAGATGCTAAAATACAATAAATGACACTCTCTATAGTACGTTTTTTGTATTTTTGGGTGGAAAATCCTTCCTATGTATAGTACAGGATTTCTATTACCAGGGGCTTAATTTTGTATCATCAGCATTCCAATGGGCAAATTTTATTAAAATAAAAACAACTAATCATATATTTAAATTGAATAAATCAATTCCTATTGATTCAACCATAAATTATTTGTTAACTAATTTTATTAGTATTTTATGTTTGTTCAATTTAGTCCATATTGTTAAAAGAATTTCAATTTAGATTTTAAATTTTAACATCTTATGAGTTAATCACCATAGTAAATGTTGAAATTGGCATATAAATTTATACGACATAATATTTATGACATAATATTTATGAGGTGTTTAAAATAAGGAAATTAGATGAGATGAGTTGAGATGAAATATGAACTCAACTCATTGTTTGGAAAACCAACTTCATATGTTACTGTCATTTTATACTATGTTCACCAATATGCACTCAACCCTTATCACCACCGATGTCTCTCTGCTCAATTCTAGCAACCATCTCCGACGTTCAACTTTGGCAACCACCTCCAACGGTCACCTCAAGTGACCAACTCCGAAAACTATTGCCTACAATCAACTCCAGCCAACTCCAGCAACATCCAACCACAACTATTGACGACCAACTCTAGCAACCTTCGATGTGGTCACTCCACCAACTCTGACGATCATTATTTTAAATTATGATTACTACAAATTTGAGCTTTGTTGATGCTCGTGACATAAAATTGTCAATAAAACCTTAATTTAAAGCTTTAAAATTACTATTATTTTAAAATTACATATAAAACATTAATAAATGTTTATATTTAAGTTAACGCATAAAATTGTCAATAAAAACACATTTGTTACACAAAAGAACGTAAGTTTCGTCAAATCGTTGAATTCCAGATTTTTTTATTAGTTCATAGTATTTTATAGTCATTCTTTATAGTAATTTAACATTAATAAAATCACTTTAATCATGTAAGAAATCAAACAAACTTGTACGTAAAAATACTTTTGAGAAAAAATTATCAAACACAAGTATTTTTATTTAAAAAATTTTTTTTATCAAAAATATTAAAATAAAAATGATTTGACTAGAAACATCACATGCACAAATTTGTAAAATGATTGCTTAAATTAAAATTAAAAAAAAAATTGAAATGCATGAACCAAAAGTAAACCCTAAACTTCATTTTTCAAAACTCCCAACAATACATGTGTGCTTAAAAAAGCAATAAAATAAAGTGTAATATATAGTTTATTAAAAAAAAATATGTGTAGAATTATTGAATAAAAAAAATTTCAAACAAAAATAATCATCATAAAAAAAAGATTATTTATGTAAAAGAAATAGCATCAAATATACTTGATGTATGAACTCAGCACCTCAAACAACTCTATAGACATATAAACTCTATGAACTCCACCAAATAGTTCCTTTGTAAGTTTAGAAGAAAATAAGTATATTGTTTAAAAGTGTATATATATATATACTTCCTTCTCCAAAATTCTAAGAAATTAATAGAAATTACTATATTTTTTCCTTTAATTACCTTTTCTCTTTTTCTCAAATTTCTCAAATTACCAGTATATACCATTGCAAGTTTATTATAACAAGTTTAACACACTAATAGTAAAGAATTAAATTTAAAATTCTAAAATATAATTAAATTTTTTTAGGTTTAAATACTACGTTGGTTCCTCTATTTTTTGTTTTTGTTCATTTTAGTTCCTATATTTTTAAAATGTTCATTTTGGTCTTTATATTTTCAATTTTTGTTCATTTTTGTACTTGCACTTTCATAATGTTCATTTTGATCCTTGTACTTTAAAAAAAGTGACCATTTTGGTCCTTTCACTTTCACTTTTACTTCATTTTTAAGGCATCAAAATGGTCACTTTTTGAAAGTTTAAAGACCAAAATGAACCAAAGTTGAAAATAAAGGGACCAGAATGAACATTTTAAAAGTACGGGGACCAAAATGAACCAAACCCAAAAGTATAGAGACGAAAGTAGTATTTAAACCAAAATTTTAAATAATAAAAAATATAATATATATAAATATATATATAAAGAATTAAAATAGAGGTGGGAATCAAACTATAAACCTTCATCACCATCCAATTAAATCATATGTTTAGACTATACTATTGAGACATATCACTACAACGACCAAGTCCAATATCAAGTGTTTGTCTAACTAGAAAATCTTATAGTCATTTTCACAATCACCTATCTATTGTCATTGTCAATTGTAGGTTGAAATTACCAATCATTTGACTTGGCCCCAAATTGGTCTTTCAAATAGTCGGTGGTCATTTTCATAGAACTTTCCCATACTAACATATTCAATATTTTTCCAAAATTGTCACACTTAGAGTATAGTTTAGTGTATAAAATCTCAAATGATTTATAAAATATTTTTAAATTGACGAAAGTAAACTTAACTCAGCATATACTCTCTTTTTAAAAGTTGGAGGTTCGATCTCCTGTCCTTTAATTGTTGTACTAAAAAAATAACTCTTGAACTGAACTGTTGGGTAGATTTAGATTATGCATCTGAATTTTAAAAAGTTGTAATTTATCCTCTTAATTATGAAATCGTTTGAGAAAAAGCTCTTAAAGCTCTTTACGGTAGAATGATAAATGAAAATTGAAGCAATGCTTTATGTGTATAAATTCAAAAACACATATGTAACATCATTTACGAGTTAATTTATTGAAATTCAAGATCGTCCTTACAATTTGTTTCACTCAAAAAGATATTACTAACATCTTTTATAACATCATTCACTAATCGTTAAACATAAATTGCCGCATCAATTTCGCAATTTCACATGAATGATACTATGAATGATTTCATGTATATTTTTCAATTTTTACATGTCAATTGTCACGTCATTTTCTATCCATAGCATTAAATAGAAAGAAAAAAATCTTATAGTTTTTTTTAATAATATTAAAGTTCAAGGGTTAAAATAAAATTTTCGTAAATTGCAAAAACCACCCTTAAAATATGATCGTAGTTGCAATTATATTCTTAAACTTTCAAATTTAAAATTTGAGTCTTCAACCTTATCCAAATATTAAAATTGGACCCTCAAACTTATGTAATTGTATAAATTGTAATAATTGTATAAGTTTGAGAGTTCACTTTTTACAATTATGGTAAGTTTAGGCCCCAATTTTAGCACTTTTAGAAGTTTAGAGGTCCAATTGTTACTATTTATTGAAGGTTTATGGGTATAATTACAACTACCACTATATTTTAACGTTGAATTTTGCAATTTACCCAAAAAAATTTAAGACTGTGACGTAATTGAAACCCTATCACACATAGTAAGTGGATATTTCGTGAAATTTAACCTATATTTATTTAACGATGTGGCCCCACGTGAAAATTATTAGTCCCAACCTCTTCAAAAACTTTCTCCAAACTTGGAAAAAGACTAGACATTAAGAGAAAAATAAAGATCTCAACATCTACCATATAATATAACTGTAATAAATCGACAAACATACATTGGAGTTCTAATAAATATTGATGGACGAATAATATTATATTATATATCACAACTATAAAAGTGTGTCTAGGAACTTCCATTGTACGGCATTCACCGACCTTCTCAAATGTATAGGGGGGGCAAAATTGGAATTTCATTCAATTAGAAACTGCCACGTCAGATGAATGGTGGTTGTTTGTTGAGCTGTAAACACGTCCATTAATTGATGACGTGGCGATGGGAGCCACATGTGGAGTGACCTGGATGGTTATCATTGGCTGATTTGGTTTTGAAATTATCAAAAAAGCGCTTTCTTCTACCACGTTAACTTTTTGACTTTTTTATTTTTTTCTTTAAATTTATGTTTGTTTTTTTTTTGCTGAGCTGTCAAAAGAATTGGTCAGCGACAAAACGCAGTTCGTGACAATGACCTTTAACACGTGAGAAACCATGTCGTTTTAGGAAAAAAATTGCCTAATTTCATATCTATATATATATTATGTTTTTGCAATTTTTATTTTGTTTGGCACATGGGTCGCTATTAGAAGCATTCAATCACAATTACATTTTGCATTACAATTTGTTTGTTTGTAACAAGAAAGTCAATAGAAAAATAAAAAATAAAAAACACACCAAAGTCTATAGTTTAGCTCTTTTGCTCACTTAGGGCATCTTTCGTGTGATTTTAAAATCTTTAAAATTATTTTTGTCATTTTTAAAATTACTCGAAAAATATGTTTTTAATCACTCAAAATTAGTTAATATTAAATTTTACACTTTTAAATGTTATTTTCGTTGAAACTAATTTTGAAAGCTTAAAAACATGTTTTACAGTGATTTTGAAAATGACAAAAGTGATTTTAACAATTTTTAGGATTTTGGCATGATCAAAATCACTTTCTTTTGAAATGACGATGTTTGTTATTGAATCTTATTCATTTTAGATTGATTTTTGTTGGGGTGATTGATTGGGAATGAGTCTCGAAGAAATGACTATTTATTTCATTTTTGTTAAAATATTATTGATTAGTTATTTGTGAAACCAGATTTCTCTTATTTAAATCCTTGAGCAAATCATGACCGATATTGCCTATCATTAAATACTTACTATACAAACAATTATATTGAGTCAAATATATGTTTTTTTTTTCTTTCAAAATTTATTATACACATTTTTTACCCAACATATCAATCATGCATATAAAAATTTAAGAATAAACCAAATAAAACAATAAATTAATAAAAAATATTAATCATAATTATTTATCTAATACAATTTCAGTAATTCGAAACTCTAAAAATCTACCCAACATAATAGTTCGTAATCACATTTAAATATAAATTACTTTAAAATCAAACATAAATATGATTACATAAAAATCAATTTCATAAAATTAGTTATTTTTCGAATGTATTTTTGGTAGTAGAATTCAAAATTGAATCTTTTAAGTTAAAAAGCTATTGCAAATGTGTTTGGTGATATGTTTATAAACAATAAAAATAGTAAATTTTGTGGTTGTGTACGGAATATTTGGTTGATTATTATTAATTGATTTATGAACATAATTTATAAATTTTATAATTTCACACTATTATATGATCTATAATATATTATGTTATTTTTATTGGTGTCAAATGATTATTTCAGTCAACTCATAATACAACGAGTTTTTAACATGAAATAGTCTTTTCTTAAATTTATAACGTGAAGTAGTATATATATATATATATTAATTATTAATATAACCTCAAATTTAAAAATTTAAAAACTAGATCCATTGAGAGCGTAAAAAGAAAAACAAAAAGTTTCACTTGGATGACAAAATTCAGAAATAATTTTTATTAACAAATTTGCCTAATGAATTTTCGCAGGATCCATTGACTCGAATGAATCTAAAAGAAAAAGAAAATCCATGTTGAATACCAAACAGATCCTCAGGCATTATAAAAATTTAAAAAATAGTTGACATTTTAGTGTATATATTTTAAATTATTGTACGATTAGTTTTGGTCATTTGAAGTAAATTTTGTTTACTGTTACAGACAAAAAAAAAAAAAAAAAAAAAAAAAAAAAAAAAAAAAAACTTAATTGATTAAGATGTAACATCCATAGGCTTAATTTTAAAAAATCAAATGGTTAAAAAGTCTTAATTAATAGTTCAACTTAGTTGTGCGGAAGATAGTCTTTCACGAATAATAGAGGCGTCCACAAAGAGCAATGATTAGGTGCAGCCTTAATCATATACATCCTATTTTTCTACACACGACAAAAAAATTAAAAAAAAAATTATATGTCACATGATAAATTTTTATTAGGCAACTATTTGAGTAAAGATGTCCACTTTCTCCATAGGAATGGGGACCCGCCCCAAACGGGACGGAGATTTCCCGTTTAGGCGGGAGTAGGGGAAATTACTCGAAACCTAAACAGGGACGAGGACGGGGATAGGGAATGTATTCCCCGCCCTTGTCCCCGCCCCGCCTCGTTAGAATTTTTTCTTATATTTAATATAATAATTTGATGCTATGTTATTCATTTTTATTATATAAATGTTTATTTTAATTTTTAAGATTTATTGTGTAAAAAAATGTTTGAATTCTATAAATTTAGATTATATATATGAATAATTTGATAGATAATTATTTCATTCAACTTTGAAACTTTTGAGTAATTTCTCTTAAATTCTAATTATTTATATGGAACTAATTATATAAAAGTAAACCATTTAAGTAATTTTTTTTATAATAGTGATTTATGTTAATTAATTTTTTTTATAAAAAAAATCAAATGGGAAAAATTATTGCGGGGAACCTGATCCCGTAAATTTCCCACAGGGAATCCCCGCCCCAATCTTCAGGGAGAATTTGGTGGGGACAGAACATGAGATGGAGAGCAGGAAAGTCATCCCAGCCCGCCCCGTAGACATCTCTATACTTAAGCTGCATCTATCTAAGTGTACCCCAAGCTAAGTACAGCTCAAGCAACACCTAAGTTTTTCCCTTCCATAAATGTCAAATTTTGGTAATGGCTTTTCAATTTACACAATCAACCGTGCAAAATTAATAGGTTTTTTTAATTAGATTTTGTAATAATCTTTTTTTAATCTTCTTCTGTTTGAAAACGAATAGATTAACATCTATTTTTTATATATAAAAAAAAAATCAACGCGGGATCAACATCTTTTTTAGTGTCAAAATATATTTAATTTTCAATCGATATTAGCTTCTAAATTAATTTTAGTTGAGATATTTAGCTTCTAAATTCTAATTATACGTGTATTAAAAAAATTCTTAATCATTCATTCAATATCAAAGAATTTAAAAGCACCGTATTGACTTCTTTCATGATTCAAAAAAAAAAAAAAAATGTTGTAGCTTTCTGACAGATAGACACATTAAATTAGTATCAAAAATCCAGTTGACCAAAATTTAGAAGAAAAAAAATTAAATGCCACGTCAGTTAGAAAGTTAGGTGATTAATTATATAAGTCGGCAAAGTGCCATTCGCTGCTAATGTGATTAAAATTATAAATAAGTAGCTTTTGTTTGCTTAATTAAAGTCAAATTAGTTATTAGGGCATGTCGAGAAAAGAACAAATATTAATAATTTTTAAAAAACAATTTTTTTAATATACTTTTTAAAATTTCTCGTTTTTTTCTCTCTCTCTATCCTGTGTTGACACATGCCACCAAAAGACTATTATTTTTTTATTAATTAATTATTTTATTATTATTTTTGCATTAGTCGATATTTCAAATGAAACAATATGGCATTTGTATTTCATACATATCACTGAAAATGGAAACTTTTTTTTTTATATATATATTATAACTGAGAAATAAAACTTGCTTAATAAAAGCAAGAAAACAAGAATTTCTTTTTTCCTCAGTTTAAATCATAAAATATAACGTATAAATGAAGACACAACCCCCAATTTCTAACAAATATGGGCAATGTCCACACAAAAGAATCACAATGGGTTTTTTTTTTCCTTTTTTTTTTCTCCCAAACCATTGTAAAAAAAATTAAAAAAACAAAAAAAAATCATTTTTAATATATATATATAATTATATATCTTAATTAACTTAATCTTCCTTCTTCATCCTCTCCATGAAGCAATGTATTCTTTCAAGAGCAACGTGCAGAGTATTTTCACTCATATTAGCAAAACAAACCCTGAACCAACCCGGTTCAGAGCAATGACAAGACGAACCGGGCGAAATATTCAATTTCACTTCCTTCAAAATCCGTTTCCAAATCTCAATTTCACCTTCTCTACTGAGTTTTTTATTTTTCAATAACGGGCTCAAATTCATCCAGCAAAATAAACCGGCATTCCCTTCCAAACATTGAATCCCAGCGGTTCGTAGCCCTTCAATAATCATTTCATATCGTTTCCTGAGCCGGTCCCGGTTCATTTTAATATATTTTTCAGTAAACTTCCGGTTCGACAACATGGACGCTAAAAAACGTTGCGTTTGTGAAGATATCAGCGTGAAGCTAGACATACGGCGAGCCGTTGTCACGACTTTATCATTGTATGAATAAATCGTGCCGATTCTAAACCCGGGAAGGCCTAGATCTTTGGAGAGACTATACACGATGTGTACTCGCTCGGCGTTTTTATAGCCGCGGGATTCCAAAACCTCGGCAACGCTTGTGAACTCGGCCGAGGAGAAAACAGAACCGGAATAGATTTCGTCGGATACGAGGTGGATGTTTTTGCGTGTGACGAAATCCAAAATCTCCTCAACTGTGGAACGTTGGATCGTTGCCCCAAGTGGATTTGATGGATTTGTGATCAAAACTCCTCTTACTTTGATTTTCATTGCCATTGCTGTATTATAAGCCTCCTCCAAAGCTTTTGGAGTTATTTGAAAATTGTTTGAACTATCACAATGAATTGGTACAATTTTCACTCCCGTTCTCCACCTCAAATCTCTATCAAATCTGAATTAACAAAAAAAAAAAAAAACCATATTAATTAGTGCATGAAAATAAACGAATAGTCTCGCAATAATACTTAGATACATCCCGAACTACACTATTTTTTAAGAAATTTTAAAAGATAGACAAAATATAAAACTATTTATAAAAAATAACAAAAAAAAAAAAAAACACTGATAAACCCTGGTAGACTTCTATCAGCGTCTATCACAACTATATAAAACTATTTGTGTAAATAGTTTTCCTTATTTTTTTATTTTTAAAAATTTTTCCTATCTTTTTGTAGCCCATTCGGTAGCATAAAAAGACGAGTAAAGTACGTTTTTTAGTACATTGTAGAAATATAATCATCCTTAAAGTATGATGATATTTGCAATTATACCCTTAAATTTTCAATTGTAAAAATTGAGCTCTCAGACGTATACTAGTGTTAAATTTGGACCTACAACTATTGTAAGTTTGAAAGTTAAATTTTAATACTTGTAGAAATTTGAAGATGTTAAATTTTAATACTTGTAGAAGTTTGGAGGTGTTATTGCAGCTATCACGATACTTTATGTGTAAAATTTTTGGAAATGAAATTTGAGATTGGGTAATGATAATCTTACCCAGGATAGTAAGGAGTGGGGACAAGCAAGGCATCACCCGGATCTGCAAGAATGAAAGTAAGAAGCTCATTGGCTGCAGTGGCACCAGCAGTTAAAACAACTCTATTTGGGTCAAATTTGGCTCTTCCACCTCTAATTTCTTCCATAAAACCAGCCATTGCAGTTCTAAAAGACAGAAGCCCATGATAATCTTGAAACAAAGCATTTTCTCTAAACCCAGAACAATTGGCTTCTGCTTCACAATTTTGCTCTAAATACTCCTCCAACAAATCAAAAGACACCTGTTTCAAATAATCCAACACCAACCCATTTTAAAAAATTTAAACTTTTTATCAAAAAACACATAAAAATTAATTATTCAATTTTTTTTTTTTTTTGGGAGGGACTTCTTACTTGATTTTCAGCTAAGCCCATTTGAATAACACCAGAAGGGTTGGTTATTTCGTTATAAGGATCTTCATCGTACGCTTTCCAGCCGGCGAAATACGGCGAATCTTCACCGTGAGTTTCCGACGTTCCGATTTGAGAAAGCTCAACCGTTGGATTTTGCTCAATCTCAATCTCAATCTCAATCGCCATTGATTTTTTTTTTTATAAATAAAAGCTCAAAGGGAAAGAAATTAGCGAAAAAGAAAAGAAAATAATTATTTTCTTTTCCTTTTTGAGAGCGAAAGATCTCTAGAGAGAGGGATGAGAAATTGAATGGAAGACTGTTGAATGTAGCCCTTACAAAGGGCACCTCTATTTATAGCAAGTCCTTAAATTTTTTTAATTAAAAAAAATCAATCATTGAATTTTAGTATTTTTTTTAGTATTTTTTTTAAATAGGGAAAATATTTTTGAGAGGATTAATTAATAAATGTGTGTCATCATATTTTGAATCGGGTTTTAAGATCCAGAGAGAGAGAGGCGAAATCGAATCTGGTGGTTGAAGAAAGGGAGTAGGTGTGTCTGTGTGTATGTGTATTGTGTTTTCTTTTTAATTTTATTGCTAAAAAGGGCTCTTCCCCAAAAATCAAAATCTCTCATATTTTGCTATATCCCCCCTCAACTAACTTATTATTAAATTAGTTTCGTAATCTCTCTTCTCTCTTCCCCATATATATAAATATTTATGGATGCTCTCTTTGATTTCATTTTTTTTTTTAAATTTTTTTTTAGTCGTTTAGTTTCTTTATCTCCTAAACCTAAGACCCATATGCAAAATCCTTGTTGAATTATATTTCTCCCTAAATCCCCCCTTCCCATAATTATGCTTTAATTAATTACCCTTCTCACTATATAATCACTTTTTAAAATCAAGTTGATGTCTTTTGTAGGAAGATTGTGTTGTGAATGTGACCCGGGTTCTACGTTGGCTACATAAAATAATGATCCAGGATATATATTGAGGGTAAATATCTTCATTGGTATGAGGTCATTTGGGGTGAAATAAAAAATAAGACCACGAGAGTTTGTGCCTAAAATAGACAATATCATACCATGGTAGAGATATGTTAGAGGGTTTGTTGTTCATAACAAGTGATATCAGAGTCTTATCCCTAACTTAGCCATGTTGATAGAATCCCTTGGCGGCGTGTTTTGGTGAAGAAGAGTTAGCCTGGATAAGAGTTAGATGGATAAATGATTATCTTAGGAAAGATTTGATGGTCCTTTATTCGATGAGAGAATTTTTGGAAATGTGACCAAAGTCTCACATTGGCTAGATACGGGAATGATCATGGATATATAAATGAGAACAACTATCTTCGTAGGTATGAGGTCTTTCGGGGTGAACTAAAAGTAAAATCATGAGAGTTTATACCCAAAATAAATGATATCATACCATCGTAGAAATAGGTTGGAGGATCCACCTGTTTATATTGACTTCCTAAGTGTTTATAAACATTTTTTTTTTTTGCACTTATAAACCCTTATTTAAATACTTAAAAATCAATTTAAACGCACCCTCAAATGTGTTAAAAAAAAAAAAAAAAAAAAAACTATAATTTATCCTAAAGTTCTACATAATTATTCTTATCAAAACCCAACCAAGATCCCTTCATAATTGTACTTCTCTAATTACCCTTCTTCCTACATAATCACCTTTTTAATCGATTCTTTATACTGTATGGAGACCCAAATGAAAATAATAATAAAATTTTAATTTTAATTTCTGCACTTCATTATTGAGGCCCAAATTAACATCCCTCTTGTGTTTATCCTGAATTCCCCCTTAACTATACTTTATTACTTAATAATTAACCTAGTCTCTACCTAATCATTTTTTAATCAAATGCTTGTACTTTATTAATATACCCAAATTCAATATGTTTTGATATCCAGCAGAAAATCTTAACTTATAATCATAAAACTTCAAGTGTTGAATTAATGGTTTGAATTTTTTTGATTAACATGGTAATTAAGGATTAACATGGAGAAGATTTAAGATTAGGTTTCTTTTCTTTTCTTTTTTTCCTTTTTTTTAATTTAAGTTGGGTGAGAGGGGACCAAAATACCAATGTAAAAAAGATTAAGATTCTGATTTTCTGAAGAAAAACATGACAAAAGAAAAGCTCCTTTGAGATCTTATGACCCCACCAACCCATGCATAATTTTCATAATTTTCCCATCATTAAGCAACAGAAATTATAACTTTTCCAAGTTGCAATAATTTCTAGAAAAAACTAAAACTCAATTCCTATCATTGAATAAAGGTCTATTGTATGGGACCAAACAAAAAAAAAAAAGCATGTGCCCTTGAACTAAGATACACATGAAGAAAAAAAAATCAATTAATGAACAATATTATTCCACTTTAATTTAATTCCTCCTTAATTAATCACTCTCTAAACCTTACTTAATTAAGCTATTAATCAATCACACTTCCAATATATATTTATATTTCATTAATTTTTTAAAACCCCATTATTTTAATTTCTAAATACATACATATATATATAAATACTTCCAATTTTAGACAATGTCAAGCTAATCTTATGCTCCCCTCTCATTTAGGAGAGATAAAGATACTTGTCAAGATTGTGTCCTAAAAATTGAAGAATTGATCAAACTATGGAGTTTGGAAAGTTTCCCTAGAGAGAGAAGAAAAAACAAAGAATAATAATAATAATCTACACTATATAAAAGAATTTATTTTTTTTTTTAAAAAAAAATTGAATATAAATGATTAGTGGAATATATAGGTTTTATGGAAAATCAACGACGTGGGGCTTGAAGATCATGAAAATCCATGTGCATGCGATAATATATATATATATAAATATAAGATTAATAAATAAATATAAGATTATTATTATTATAAGATTGGGGATTTTGTAATGAGTAGATTCAATTCAATCCCTTCTATGATTGAGAGAGAGTGAATAAAGTGGATGTTTGACCTTTGCTCTAACCGTCCTCTATTATTAGTGACCTTAATTATGTCATAAACTATGCTTAATTTTAGTTGCAAACTTTATGGGATTATACAAAAAAAATGTCATAATTATTAATTATAATATTTGATTTTTTTTTTTCAAAGGAAAAAGTACTTTACAGTGAACTTTTTCATTTTTTTTTAATAAAAATAGTGTGATTTTATGATTTCGTTTTTTTATATTATTCGATATAAATTGTTTCTCAACCAATAATATAACGTGTATTTATATCATCATTAGGATGGTTTTTCCTTGATTAATTTTGGTTTAGATCAATTGATTAGTAATTCACGTGATTTTAAATATAACCAAATTGGTGACTCTTATTATTATCTACCTTCTAGAACTATGGACCCATTTGATGTATAATAATTTTGCAATTTGTTTAAAATACAATGGGGTAGGGAGATTAGAACAACGGATTTATTGTCGGTAGCATATCTCATCTGAGCTATGTTCTTTGGCAATTTTTTTTTTTAGTATAAGATGATTTAAAATTTAAATTTCTAAAATTCTATTTGGTAACTATTTTTTTAAAATTGTGGTTATTTCCTCTCAATTTTTTTAATTATGATTTCATGTTTTCTAAGTAAAAGAGTTGAATTCTTAGTCAAATAAAAAAAAATAAAAATAAAAACTACGTTTAAAACATGGGTTAGTTTTTTAAGACACGAGTAAAAAGTAATAACAAATCTAAAAAATCTAAAAGTGAAAGGAATATTTATATGTTTAAAATTTAAAAACCAAAAATAAAAAATAATTACCAAGCGTGACCCAACTTTTTTAAATTTTATAGTATATGCATCAACTCGGCATATATAACTTTGTAATTAAACGGTTTAAACTTGAATTGTTAGGGTGTGTTTGGAATATCTTTTCAAGCGTTTAATTTAAAAAATAAGTTATTTTGGAAAAAGAAAAATAGAAATGTTTGACAACTACTCGATTTTGAAAGCCATTAATATTTTTATTTTAATTAAACCATTTTTATCAAAAGTGTTTAAATGCAAATGAATTTTTAGAAAATATTTGTTTCTTAAATTAATCTAAATCGAAGTTAATTAATTTTGAGCTCTCTGTAAAATAAAATATAATATATATGAATAAAGAAAACAAAAGAGAAGGTAGGACTTATCAAATTTTATAAGATAAAATCATTAACTGTGTATTGGTAATCAAATGGATTTAAAATAATTTTATTATCTCAAAATTGTGAAACATGTGTATTTTCTTAATTATTATAGTTTGTATGTTGAACCCACATCCCTCATTTTTGTGATGTAATCTTGTATTTAAAAGAGTTTTATAATTGATAAAAACCCTAATTTTGCTGATTTTATTTTCTATGATCTTTTAAGTAATTATATCCAAGGATCCAAGATGATACTATTTCAAAATCTCACCACTAAAAAAAAAACAAATTGAAATGAACGGTTTAGAAAATAGATTATATTATTTTAATGATTAGATATTAAAAGGGTGTTTGGAGGACCGTATTGGAATGAGTTTAGATTGAACATTTAGTCCGATTGGGTAATATTAAACTCATTCTATTTCGACAGTTTTTAACTAAATCATCTTTCCCACCGTTTTTACGTTTTACGATCCCATTTCTGTTCCGCCCTCGATACTTCAAGCATTTCAACACTCTTCTAATTTTACAGTAATCTCAATTACATTTCAACCTCCCAAATAATCCCTAAATAACATAAAAACACCAAAGAAGGAAATGTTATTCAAATATAGTTTCACCTTCCTAAATTACAAAATATGCATAGTGTAGGTTTTTTTTGTAATGACATAGAACTATCAATCACGGTTATTTTAACCTCATAAAATAATTTTACGATGAAAAAAAAACATACAACAAAAAAAAATATTTTTCAGCACAGAAACCAGTCCACAGTTTAGAAATTTCACTATTTCCCAACCAATCTTTCAAAATCGTTAGGAATAGGCTACCAATTTTAAGTTGTTATTATTATTACTATTATTTATTTGGAGTCAACTTCTTTCGAAGAAATGGTTGACTTGACGTGTATAGAAAGGGGCGTCGGGACGACCTTGTTTTTTTCGACGCCCTCATCTCTACCATATCTATTATTTTTGTGATGCCTATCGAACCGTCAGAAGATATTTCTTTTCTTGTATTGAGTTTGAGGAAGAAAAAGATGAAGATAGAAAAATTTAAGTTTGAAATTACAAATAAAAAGAGAAAAAAAATCTCCAAATCCACGTTTTATGTTGTAATTGGTGGACATGTAACTGAAGATAAGTGACGAAAATATGATGAAATGGAAGGTCAAAAAGGGTATAAAAATCAAATCAATCATAAGGTTTGATTTTAGAATGCAATTATTTTTAGCAGTTAAAATTGGAGTTGTTTGTTTGATTGATTTGAAAGCACTTTTTCTTTTTTCCTATATAAAGTAAATAAATAGAATAAGTGCTTAAATGATTGGCAAGAAATTAGCATCTAAAATTAAATGTGAAAACGATAAAACAATCGTGGTCCTTATCCCTCCAGCTGCCTCATGTCCTCACCTTCCCAACATTATTATATATATAAACACTATTATAAATTATCTACGTACTTTCTTTAATGGGTCGTTAAATTATAAATTTAATCTCTAAATTTGTAAATTATGTTAAATGCATCCTTAAACTTTACCGTTCTAGTCTTTGTATTTTGGAATTTATTCAATTTTAGTTCATTTATTTTTAAATGTTTAATTTTAGTATTTGTATTTTTAATAAAATTTAAATTTAGTCCTAACCGTTCTAGTTGTTGTATTTTGGAGTTTAATTCAATTTTAGTTAATCTATTTTTAAATGTCCAATTTTAGTATTTGTATTTTTAATAAAATTTAAATTTAGTCCTACGGTTTATTTTGGAGTTTATTCAATTTTAGTTAATTTATTTTTAAATGTCTAATTTTAGTATTTGTATTTTTAATAAATTTTAAATTTAGTCCTACGGCTAGTTTGTTTGTTTTTTTTTAATTAAAAAATCTATTATATATGGGGGTTTTCATTGTTCAATAAAAATTTTGGAAATATATTTACTTTTTTAAGGAAAAAAATATGTTCATATATGTTACATTCTTATCTGAAAATTATTATTATTATTCAACCAATTTCAACAAAAAAAAAAAAAAAAGTGAGGGACTAAATTTAACATTTAGGATATGTTGGTAGTGATACTAAAATAGTTAAAATTACTTTTGTCAAGTCTAAAATCATGATCAAACATGCTTTTAATGATTCAAAACTGATTTTGATAAAATGAAAATTGTGTTTAAAAATGTAAAATTAAATATTATAATTAATTTTGAGTGATTAATGCATTTTAAAGTGATTTTGAATATGACAAAAGTGATTTTAACAATTTCAAAATCACTCCAAAAAATGTACATAGTGAAAGTAGAAGGACTAAAATTGGATATTTGAAAGTAAAATGACTCAAATAATATTTTAACCAATTTTTAATTGTGTATTTAATTGATGTTTGAACTTTAAAAAATATTTAATAAGTTTCTAAAATTTCAATGGATTGAACACAAAATAGAGTTTAATGTCCTACTATATTACAGATTAAAATTCATTTTTATTTCTAATATATGCATTAATTTAGAAAATGTTTAATTGCAAATTGTTTATTATAACTTCTTTTTTTTGGCAATAAATGCAATAAAAAATCAAAGACTTGTTTTATTGAATATTGATACAAAATTAACATGAAATGAACATTTAAGCCTTTCTTTATTTCTTCCATTTTTTTTAAAGTAAACCTAAAGTGATTTATTTGTTTATTAAATGTATGTTTGTAATACATTTTTAAGTGTTTAATTTAAAAAATAAGTTATTTTAGAAGAAATTAGAATGTTTGACAATCACTCAAAATAGTTTTTTAAATTTATTTTAATGAATTTTTATAAAAAATGTTTAATAAAAATATATTTTTTTAAAAACATTTTTTTCTCAAATCAATCCAAACCACTCGAATTTCAATATTTAATTAATGAGTTTATAAAGCAGAAATTAAGTCACACTCACAAGCATAGTTTAAATAATTGAAAATTTTACTTTATATAAAAATTGAGATAATGGTATATTAGTGAGAGTGATGTTAGGTGAGACGAAAATAAGAGTTGTATTGTAATAGGGTGACGAAAAAAATGCTTTTATAAGTTGTGAGTTGGATTCCAATTTTGGAAGAGGAAATACCTTAGATGGAAGCATCCTAGAAATTGGAACTCCACAATTGAAAATGACTTCTCTTTTGGCTTTACCCACTTCAATTGTAATATATATATAATTATATTATTCTCAAATATAAAAAAAAATTAATCAAACTATTTACAAATATAAAAAAATTTTACCGTCTAAAATCAACAATAGATTACGATAAAATTCTATTGTTGCGCTGGTAAACAGTGAAATTTTTCTATATTGGTAAATAATTTGATATTTTATTTTTGTTTATAATAATTTACCATATATATATATATATATATATATATATATATATATATATATAAAATTTAATATCTTTATAGCTAATACGCATTTGATAACTATTTAGTTTTTAAAGATTGTGTTTATTTACTTACAACTATAGTATTAAATTTTCATTGATATGTCCATATTTCCATCAATATTTCTACGTTTCTATGGATTCGAGATTGATATGAGCGGTGAATCGATATTTCCATTATATCATAGAAAAATTCATGAAACACAAAAAATAAGCACCGAAATGCCACTAGTATAAACATAATATAATAGACATGTTTACTTATTTGAAAATAATAAAATGTTTATTTATTATTTTTTTTTTGTTTTTATAATTTTTTCAGAAATATCCATCGTAATCGATATTTCTATAGAAATTTTCGTAAAATTAAGATCTTGATATTTTCATCGACATCGATATTTTAAACCTTGCTTACAACTTCTTTAGCATGAGTTTTTTAATTTTTGAAAATTAAGCTTATAAAACCTCTTCTACTTCTAAATTTTTTTTCTCTAAATTTCTTTCTTTGTTACCTACTTTATAGCAATGTTCAAAAATCAAACAAAGTTTTAAAAAATAAAAAAGTAAATGTTTTTTTTTTTTGAAAATTAAGTCTATTTTTTTCTCAAATTCTTAATATAAGAGTTGAATTCTCAGCCAAATTTCAAATTTCATTTTTTTTTGTTATAAAAAAACTACTTGTTATATGATATAACATTAAATTTGCCTTCACCTTAAGCTTTTGAGTCAATCGGTGATTTAAGACTATTTTTTTTAATTTTTAAATTTTAGCTCATTTTCTAAAAATATTGATAAAAAGAAGATAACAAATAAAAAATATTAGATGTGGAATGAGTGTTTATAGATTTAATTTTAAAGAATAAAAAACCAAAAATTAAATAGTGACAAAATAGAAACTTAAATAATTATCAAATAGAACCGTATGATTATCATACTAACACCTACAGTATCAACTAGCCTTAATTCTCCATTTTTATTAATGACAAAACGTGTATAATATATAAAATAAAAGTCGGTGTTTCTATTTTTTAAAATAAAAGTTGAGTGAAGACATGTTTAGATATTACTGAATTTTGTTTGTTTTCTAAACATTAAAGTTGTTAGTTATTTCAAAGTTTTATTGAGTACTGTGAACGATACTTTTGGATTTACAATTAAATTTTTACTTTTACCGTCGATGAGTCGATATCGACAAATATTTTTATAAAAAAAAAATTATAAAAAAAAAATTATAAAAAAAAATATTTAAATTAATAATTAAGTTATGTTGTTACTTATACGTTCCAATTAAGTTATAGATGAATTATTTGTTATGTTTTATGTGTATTTATAAAAGATATAAAAACTATTGATTAATCTTTAATATTGATGTCAATCTTCTCAATTTATGAATATATTGATGGATATATTTCATATGGTTCTAATAATTTTTATTTGATCTTGAGGCTGAAATTTTTATGTGATCTTGGCCAGCTCTCGATGTGAGATGGCTTTATTGTTGTCTCCTCATTGTGTGCACACCACATTGGTGTTCAATCACGAGTTGAGGGGATTCGGCAACTGATGGCCCCGACATTCCTCTGTGTCCGTTGCGACCTGGCTACGTCATCCTTGCCTGTCCTGAATGCTTCTAAGAGTGAACATTGTCCCCACAAACCAACACGGATCCTTTCAGCATGCTTTGTCCTCACTCACATGCGTCCTAGGAAAATCCCCAGGAGGTCATCCAACATAGGATTGCTCCAAGCTAAACACGCTTAATTGTGAAGTTCTTATGATTGAGCCACCGAAAAGGAAAGTGCACCTTGTTGGTATAGGTAATAACTTTCAATTATTTTAAGCCTTTCTTAACCATGCTTTCATGTCCTCAGGATTCCTCTCATTCGGATGTGATCTCGGTTCATTCATGTCCCCCTCCTGAACTTGTGTCGTTACATAAAGCATAAGTCTTCTTTTGTATTCTTGAGTTTTTTCTATTTGAACATCCAAAACAGTAAGAAAGTTTAGCTGCTATACAAGATCTCTCGAAGAACTATTGTATCTTCGGAGTGAAGTGTCAAATAACTCAATGTAGTAGAGACACATCATCTCAATAGACACCGCTTATTAGTGCGCTCAATCCATAAATTATATGATGTTATAATATCTTATTTTTGTTACTTTAATTATTGATCGATGAATATATGTCTTTTATTTCATAAATTTCTTTTTCCCTAAAATTACTTTCAACATCGAGTTGACTTTGCACACAATAAGTATAAACTACATCGGTTGAACTAGCTACTATATAATTCTCTTGGTTCTTTTCTCTCCTACTGATTTATTATATATATATATATATATATATATATACTCATATCACTCGTCGATCTTATCGTGTTCGTTCAAAGATTTTGATTTCGTTTGACACAAACTTACAAACTATATATATCTAGAATCAAAATTATTCTTACAAATAGCCTTGAGAAAGAAACAATTAATCAACTCCTCTTCTTCATAATTGTTTCCACGCACATTCATATTATTCTTCTTCTTATTTTTTAAAAATAAAATTCAACTAATTCCCATCAAGATATCATCTCATCGATAGTATTATAGAAACGTTAATTCCTTAACAACAATGTATATATCCTTAACACATTATATAATGACATTTAACATTGTCTTAACCAAAGTTTAGATAGTAATCATCATTTAATCCAATTTCAAAAAAAAAAAAAAAAAATAGAATAAGAGAATATCTAGATGACAACATGAAGATTTGCAAAGACCAAAGAGAGAGAGAGAGGAATCTAGTTACACAATTTCAACAGCATATCTTGTTTGAAAAAGGGCAAAAATTAGGTTTATAAATACAAATTAATAGAAGATCCAAAGGCATACATCATACCTTGATTTTATTTGTTCTTTTTGTTCTTAATATTTTTGAAAGAGGAAAAAAAAAAAAAAAAAAACAGCTCATTTTTCCAACAAGTAAAAATATGCCAACTTCTATTGTTGTCTTTGTGGCCAACAACCTTAAATTAACAATTCTTATTTTCCCTTCTAATGTTTCCCTAATCAACAGCAAAATTCCTTCCTTTTCTCCCATTTGCTTCACAAAAGCCTTCTTCTAATTTTTGCATCCTTCTTTTCCTACACCCTTTCATTTCATCTTTTATATATATATAAAAAGGAAAATTATTATAAATACAAAAAATATCAAATTATTTACAAATATAAAAAAGTTTTACTGTCTGTCAATAATAGACCGCGATATAATTCTCACCTAAGCAATAAAATACAGACAGCGATATAATTCTCACCTAAGCAATACAATTCTATCACGATCTATTGCGGATAGATAGTAAAATTTTTATGTATTTATTAATAGATTGTCCCATTTTTTTATATTTGAAAACCCTCCACATATATATATATATATATATATATATATATATATATATATTTTTTTTTTTTTTTTTTTTGAGTGAGTCAAATTTGAAAATTAAGTAGAAGATTTGATCTAATTTAATGAGTAGTTAAATTAAATGTTGTGTTTGTTAGATGAAATAATGGGATTTTATTTCAGATTTATGCCAATGCAATATTCTCTTGATTAGGTAAGACTTTTTTTTTTTTTTTTAGATGTTGATTTTTGTGATTATGTTGAGTATTTATCCTTAGCATTTTAGGGAGTGTTTTACCTCTTTAAACTCTAAGCATAGCTTAATGGGAAAAAAATGTCATTATATATTCTTTTTTTACTTTTTATAATTGTCATCGATAATTACATATTTTAGAGTTTTATGTCCTAATTTTTGTATACTCTCTTTAAAAAAAAAATTGTATACTTATTGTGAAACAAATTAGGATTATTTTCAAATTTAGAAAAATGAGTCAAACTGTTTACAAATATAGAAAAATTTCACTTTCTATCGCGATCTATTACTGATAGATAATGAAATTTTTCTATATTTATACTTTTTATAATAATTTTTTGGCAAATTATATTCTTTTTTTTTTTTTTTTTTTTTGTACTTTTTAAAGGTCCTAATCTGATTTAGAATGATTAACTTTTAACAAGAAAACTAATAAATACTATTTTAGACCGCTTAAAATTTAAGGGTCTAATTAGAACGATTTAAATCATTTTTTCCTTACATATAGCGTTATAAATTATTATATATAATGAAAAATGTAAATTATTTATTGCTCAGTTGGTTTAATTCGATCACACGATATCTTTTTATTGGAAAGACATAAATAAATTATGTTGGACTCAATTTATAAACAAGTAAGTCAAAATATTCTCCAAATCTATTCATCGATCTTACAGAGATTTAAGTATATATAAGTATTACGTTTATGTGCCTTTTTTAAAATCCATTTTTAATTGAAATACTTAATATATATATATATATATATATGTATGTATGTATTTTATAGGAAAAAAATAGCTAAATTCTTCTTGCACGCATTTGATTATCATAAGTTTTTTTTTTACAATATGTGAGAGGAGAGAATCGAACATCTAATCTCGAGATCAATAATATAAATTTTAGGAAAATTATTTTAAATAACAAAATGTTGAAAATATTTACAAATATAACAAAATTTTACTGTACTATTTGTGTCGTGATAAACTACAGATAGTCACAGATAGTAGTCTATCGCGGTCTATCACAAACTGACAGGGAAATTTTGCTATATTTATAAATATTTTGGTTCATTTTCCTATATTTGAAAACAACCCTAAATTTTATGTCAGTTGAACTATAATTATTTTGACCAATTTTTCTTAGCTGATACAAATTTAGAAAAAAAAAATATATATTCTCAATCACTCTTCTAAGTGAAGGTATACACTATAATAAAATCAAATGACTAAAATAGTTGTCAATAAGTTTAATAGATTTCTCTAATGTCTCATAAATACCCAATATAACATATATTTTAAAAATCATCCTTGGTCACTAATATAACTATAACTAATAAAATTTATACCTTATTTAAAGAGAAGAAAAAAAAATTAGTTATATTAATTTACATTATTGTATGAAAATTGTTTATGGAGCCTTTAAAAAATTAATTAATTAAAAAAAAAAAAAAAAAAAAAAAAAAAAAAAAAACGTTTATAGACTGGAAGGGAAAACGTGTTGGTTCGAATCATGCTTGGAAACTGAGGCTGAACGGTAGAATATTGGGTAGGTTGCGATGCTGTGTGCTAATTATATTCTTCAGAATATAAATTACAATATCTTCTTTTTTGAAAAAAATAAAATAAAATAATTTCTTTTCCCTCATCTCATATAAATAAATAATATTCCTTCACTTCCTCTTCTCTGCTTTTTATTTATATTTTAATTTGCAATTTGCCATCAATTTATATGTGGATATATAAATTTATAATCTTGCCAGGTTATATAGATTTTGGATATTAAATTTAAATAAGTATTACAAGTTTTAATTTAATTTTGCCAATTAACAATGCACAAATTAATTATTAAATAATTTTGTCAAAATTCATACATTTAAAAAAATACTGTAAACCAGTTTACTTTAATTTTTTTTTTTTTTTTAAATTTCATATCGTACAAAGATGTTTTTCATTTAACTCATAAGAAAAAAAAAACTTTTTAACAATATTTAAAAGTATAGCTTATTTCATAGGGTTAAAATTGTAATACCTTTTTAAAGGTTAAAATTAAGACATTTATCTAAGTTTGAGACGTAGAATTTATGAGATTAAAAGGCTAATTAGGTTAAAATTGATACGTGTCTAAGTTGATTTTTTCCTAAATTGTATGTTGAAAACATATATTAAATTATTATTTTTAATGATGAAAGTTAAAATTATTGTCGAGAAACAAAAATGTGCTTCTATGTCAAAAGACGAGACATTTCTAGACATAACCTATCAACCTTTTGAATTTGTCGTCTTTTTTTTATTAAAAGACAATATGCGAGATGAGAAAATCGAACTTTTGATTATTTTTAATCAAATTGATAGTGCATTTTTTTTAAAGAAAAATAAGATAACGATTAACACAGCACCAAAGGCCTAGAAGCCACCATCTCCTCCCCAACAAAGGCCGAAAGTCAATGGGAGAAAGAATCAATCCAACGACAACACACCGAAACATTAAAAGCATGGGTGGCCAAATGATGGGCCACCGGATTACAAGCTCTAAGAGCGTGACAAAGCCCTACAACATTAACCTTACTTAACAAATTAAAATTTTTAGCATAAATTACTCCAAATGGAGATAAGATAAAGCTCATAGATTGGACATTGTTCACCACCCGTTGATAGTGCAGTTGATTAAGAGATCGAGTGCTCAAATGTTCAATTTTCTTGCTAAAGAAAAAAATATATAATAACTTTATAATGAATTCAAATTATAAATGAAAAGTACATAGAAAATAACAAAAATAAAGGGAAAAAAAACAATTTATACTCCTAAAATTTGGGAATTGTATCAATTAAAACTCTAAATTAGTAATTGTATCAATATAAACCCTGAACTTTCGTAAGTGTATTAATTTACATTATTCTCCAAATTTCGTTCGAAGTTTTCGAACACTGTCATGTAGAACTTATAATTTGAGTAAATTAAACTCCTAAATTTTTTATAAAACAATCAATTTAGACCATTTATTACAATTACATTTGAAAGTTATTCATGCATTAAATCTCATGTGTATAGACTTCTTCAAATGTTGGTCTTACAAAATGATTGCGTAAAGTAATTTTTTTGAAATGCATGATCCAAAAGTAAACCATAAACCTCATTTTTTAAAACTCTCAACAATACATGTGTACTTAAAAAAAAAACAATAAAATAAAATGCAATCCATAATTTATTTTTAAAAAAAAGATATGTACAAATTATTGAATAAAAATGTTTCAAAACAAAAATAATCACCATAAAAATAGATTATTTATGTAAGAAAAAATTGCACCAAATACCCTTGATGAACTTAACTCAGCACTCCAAACACATACTTTCTGACTTAGACAAAACAACTTTGCACCTAAACATATATATATGAACTCAACTTAACATCTCAAACAACTCCACTTATATCAAGAATATATCATTGTAGTTTTTTCACGAACCCTGATATTGTAAGTTTTAGTTGTGGGTTAATTTGAATCTTTACTTTTCCTTGAAAAGATAATTGATATGTTGGTCGTTAAAGTTGTGTTTTGATAACTATTTGATTATTTAATATTACATAGGTTCCTTTCCTTACAACTTATTTACTGTAATTTTTCATTTTTTTTCTTAACTAACCATTAGATTTTTAGTTAAATTCAAGAAATTAAATAACACTTATAGTCCCTTAACTTTCATAGAAGCAATAATGTATTTTGAACTATAGTTATTAACGATTAGTCTTTATACTTTTAAATTTGTAACAATTTAATTTTTGTACTTTATAATTTGTAATGATCTAGTTCTTCCGTAAAAAAAAATTGTAGAATTTAATAAAAGAAGTTATAAATATAGATCAATAAACTCAAGATCAAATATTTTATAAACCATAAATAATAAGCTATTATGTAATAAAAATCAAGACTTAATTTTGATGTGATTTTTTATGAAAAGATTAAATTGTTATAATTTTTTAAAATATAAAAGACTAAATTGTTAGAAAAAATTTTCTAGATAGAAAAAATGTTAAGTTATTTACCGAAAATAGCAAAAGAAAATACTGATAGACTTTTATCAGCATCTATTAGTGATGGACTTTCTATCCGCGTCTATTACAACTATCTAAAAATTTTGTTATTTTATGTAAATAGTTTTTCTTATTTTTTTATTTTTAAAAATACTCCAAAATTATTACTTATTAAATTTCAACAATGGAGGAAGCAAATAAAAAAGTGGAAGGGGTGGCGGTAGGGATTATATTTATTGCCTTCAACGCTTATATGGTCCCAACGGCGTACGTGTGAAGCGAGCGGCACGTGTTTGTACGAACACGTTTTGCAAAAAAAAAAAAAAAAAAAAAAAAAAAAAAAAAAAAACCAACACAGAGGATCCCCAGCTCCAAGACAAGCCCATGGAGTTTTCGTAGAAACAGAAACACGCCAATCTTTGTCCTTTTACACTTCCTCCATCCATATCTAAATAAAATTTTCCCTTTCTCTTATTCCATCTTCAATCTTCAACGAATCGTTGGTAAGATATCCATTTTCTTCTGGGGCCTCTCTCTTCTCTTAGCATTTATAATCTCATCTTTCATTTCTGACTACAAACTGTTTGATGAAATGCCTGTGAAGCACTATAATGTGATCCACCGCCATTTCACATAGGAATTTGACCACCAATAATGACTTATCTTCTTTATTTTATTTTATTTTATTTTATTTTTATATTTTGTTTTGTTTCATCTGTCACGTCCCTCCCCCATTCCCCACTTGAATGCTGCTTGCACAAATCCTTGCTTCCTGCTTCTCCCCCCAACCCACTTGCATTTTTTAGCTGTTTGATTCATCACCGTCCTTTTGATTCTGTGCCCACTAAGTTTTCTTATTCTATTTGCCATTTTGTTTCATTGTTTTCTGGGCATTCCCTGCATTGGGTTTCTCCCCAATATCATCTTTTGTTATATAATTTTAGCTCTAATCTGATTCCCTTTCCGTTTTTGTATTACTCTGTTGAACAAAGCCTTTGTATATTATTTTACTGGCCTGCTCAGTCCTATATCTAGAAGGTTTAGCTGAAGTTTGAATGTTGTCCTTTTAAAAAAATTGAATAAAATATTGTAAATTTGTTCTATTGTATTGATCTTGTTTCTTGAAATGCCTTTTTTATTTCGAAAACCAATTTGGAAATCAGGGGCATGGTTGAGCTGGTTCATATTAATTTAATTTTTAGCCAAAACTTGACAACTAAATACTCGAATGTAACCAAGCACTCACTAGCGAGACAAACGGTTGTGATTGAGAAATATTACCTTCCCATATTTCCTTCTTGCTTGGAGGTTTTGTATATTAGACTGTTACTAGTGAGAACCATTGTGAATTAAAAATGAGGAAACTATGACCTTGCCATTTTGGAGAATTTATGCCATGAGTTGGCCTAGTGGTAAATAAATGCATGAGTTTGGTAAAGGGCTAAGAGGGGATGAGTTCTATCCATAGTAGCCACCTACCTAGGATTTAACATACTACAAGATTTTTTGACACCCAAATGTTGTAAGGACATGTGGGGTGGTCATAATTTAACCCTGAATATATACATACTATAACTTTATATTTATTTTGCATAAAAAACCTTATATTTATGGATTATTTTTAAATATGGCAAAATGAGCTATTTAAAACAATTATCCTATATTTATTGGTTAAAGTTGACTTAATTAAAATGAAGGGACAGTTACAAATATAGCAGTCAGATTAAAAGTATTAGTATATATAGTAACATGTTAAAAAAATTGTAAATATAGACTTTGTTATATTTGCAATTTTTTTTAAATGGTTGTTATACACTTAATTATTATCCCTAAAATTGCTACTTATTACAATTACCCTAAAATGAATCTAGATTGGAATGATTTTCTAAATGTTAAAAAAACATTTTTTTTCCACTTAAAACTACTTTTTTAAGCATTTAGAAGTTATTCTAAACACATTGTTATTTTTATTTTATTTTATTTTTATCAAGATAGTTTAAAATTTAGTTGATTTTCTGATTACTTTTACCTTCATCTCTATTGGCAATGTGTTTTGTTATTCTTTCACTTTCAGGCCGCTTCTATTTTCTTGCCATTTAAAACGGCATTGTCTTTGCTCCAAGAATTTCATGCTTCTTATTCTTCTTTTTTTTTTTTCCAATTAAATGAATATATATACATTACTTAATCAATAAAATAATTTATTTATTCATACCTGTTACAGAGCTGTGAAGGATCGTTTCAAGGGGGGGGGGGGGGGGGGGACTAATAAACACTATTTCTTTAGAAGACCTAACAAGCACCTTAAAGATACTAAAATGTAATAACTTTATTTCATGTAATTTGTTGTTTTTCTGACAACTAAATTGAGAACTACTTTCCATTTCAGAAAACAAAAAATAATATATATAAAATATTCTCTTTCTGATGAAGTATTAATCATTAGGAACTCCTAAATTATCACTATGATGCTTAATTAAATTAAAAAATTATGTGATCCAAGAAGCTCCACACCACAGGCAAACCAAAAGGGGGGTGAGTCAAGCCTTTAGGCTAATAATGATTGATTATATTTGTATTTGATTTGATTTTGTTTCCCAATTTCTTCTCCAGCCAAACCAACCAGGCTGGCTTGCCGTTTGCCGACAGAGGCTATGAGCTCGTGCATTGGGACTCATGAAAATGGGGTTTTGTATAAATTAGGATTCTTTTGTTTGTTTGTTTTTTTTCTTGTGGATCAGAGAAAGGCCTCGTAACTTCAACCAACCACATGATTGATTGATTGTCTTCTGTGCTTTTCTTTCTTCACAAACAAACGGGGTTTTCTTTAACAAAAATAAAAGGATCTTCTTCTGCAGGCTGCATGCAAAAACATGACTGCACAACAAATGATGAATATATATATATATAGAGAGAGAAGCATGGTAATGTCCTTTTCTTCTTCTTCACATTTCATTAATTATATTCTGTTTGTATTTTATTGCAGAGTTTTGGCAATTGCTATGCATATGAATTATGCCAATTGGATTTCTGCTGTCCCATTCTCATATATTAAAGTGGCAACTTGGCATTATCTTCTTTGGCTGCTGTAACTGTGTAAAAACTGAAAGGGAGAAAATCTAGCTCACATGCTCAGATCTTACTGCCAACAGCTGCTCTCAGAGGTGTCCAGAAAAATATGGTTAGAAAATTTGCTTCAATTCAATTCAAACTATTTTTGTTAGGCTTAGTTATGCTTTTACCTTGGTGGGATCGGTTCTCTTCAAATTAGTTGAATCTTTATGAATTTAGTTGATTTGTAATTCTCTTTTAAAGTTAATTTAAACTTCATAAGATAAAATAAAATATGTAGTAGTAAATTTTAACACTTCTTGAGAGAGTTTCAAATCTATTAAGATCTTCGAACACTTATTTTGATTAAATTGTAAATTTAGTTTCATGATTTGGAGAAGGTTAGAATTTAATCCCTATAGTTTATAATTAGAATTTAGTCGCTATGATTTGATAAAATCTTCATAAATAATCCATACTGTAGAGACTATGTATGAGAATTTTATCAAACTATAGAGATTGTTTATGAGGTTTTATCAAACCTTAACGACTAAATTCTAACTTTTAAAACAATACAATTAAAAAAAACTTTTAAACAATAAGTACTATATTCTAAGTTTTTCCAAATCATTAGGACTAAATTTGTAATTAAATTTTCATTTGAGTTTTTCAAAATTTTAAGATAACTCGACCAAAATAATCTAGACTACAATGATTGGTATTAAATCACTACTAGACCAAAACACAAAACTCAGCTAAAAAAAACTTAGGATTGGGTTGAATTGACTTTCAAAAAATTTTAAAAAGATGATTGTTTATCTAATCTCTTACATACATCTTTAACAATTTAAGTTGGATGTAGCGTCGCCAGTCTTATCATAAGAATCATACAAAAATATCTTTTAACCTGACTCGACCCCAAATTCTTAAATCACTGTACCAGTGTACATGAGTCGGCATGTAACCAAAACCAATGGGATTATTTTACACATTAGAATTAGCGTAAAAGCAAGTCATGAAAAGAATTTTCTGTACTACGAGAGTATAGAAAATTTTCTATATTCCGTCAATTTATTGTGTGTCACGTCAGCATGCTTTTAAAAATAGAATTGAACCTACTGTCATAAATGAAGATAAATTTATAGTGTGAGGAATGGAATAATATTCTTATAGTATTAAAAAAATCTTCCCATGATGAGGGTGGTTGTATGCTGACAAACAGTAGAGTCCTCCCCATGCTTTGGCCTCACAAGCCTCATGAGGCCTGAGGGGTAGCTGTTCAAAACCTATTGGGAATTGAATTGCAAGTTTCTATTTTGTATATACCTCCTCGGAAACACACATTTTTTTAGAAAAATCTTTCTTTTGTTTTGTTTGTTTGTGTGTGTATATATACATATATATATATACACATATATATTATGTATATATATATATTACTTCAGGCTCACTCCCCAAAGCTTCCAAAACAATGTCAATGTGCTGCTGCTTGTGCTTCATATTAAATAAGCCAATGGAATGGCATGAAAACTGGAAGTATTCCCCAGGCATGGGGAGGACGTCATTTTTGTGTTTTATATTGTCAGCTATCAGGTGGATTTTTTGTTGTTGTTTAGGCCTCAACTTTTAGGATATTTTTGTTTGCATTCTTCAATTAATTTATGCCCATTTACAAAATATTGTGAACAGTAGTAAGAAAAAATGAATAGAAATTCATTGAAGAAACTTGAATAACTTGTAAGTTCAAGTTTTCTTTTTGTTGGATAAGACTACTATTGAGTGTCTTGATTGTTTTCTATATGTTTGACATTTATTCTGGTTGGATTTGAGTATTTTTTTTTTTTATATTGATAGTTGGTTGATCTTATGGTTGAGTTGAATTTCAAGTATTTTGATAGCTAAATGTTTAGTAATTTATGGGTTGGGTTTTTAATACTCTTTATGATTTAGTAAGAGCATTGGGTTTTTTTTTTTTCCTCTTGAGTTCAACATAGGATGATATGAGGATTTGACGTTCTAACTGTTAAATAATAGCATCTTCAAGATTATTCAAGAAGCTTCTTTGGAGACCATTTGTGGCTATTGTTATACTTTGTCTAAGATCAATTTGTGGTCATTAAATATTTCACTTTGTCTAAGACCAATTTGTGAGCGTTAGATCCTTCACGTTGATCAAAGACAATCTAAAGCCATTGAATTTGTTTGATGACCAAGTTTACGTGGGTACTCATTATTGGCAATCCATCTCAAATCCAAAATAAAGTGAGCTGTGAGATAAAATAGAATTTATTCTTATATAAGAGAGTTTGCTCTTCCTCTCTAATAAATAAAGTTTATAACACTCCTATTTTATATAGTTAAGTTCTTTTACCCTTGTTAGTAATTTTTAGTTTTTACCCTAATTTGTTTAGGGGTTTTTCGCAGAAAATTATTGTGTTATTCTCTCCCTTTTTTTTCATCATTATTATTATTCTCAATCTATTTTAATTGTGATCTTACTCTATTTAATCACAATCTTTTTACAACACCAACTTCTTGATTGGACCGTATATGTCTTAAATGATTGAGTTCAAATTTTTTGGCACAACAACCTTTGATTTAAGAGTCGTTTGGATTGATTTTCTAAGTGTTCATAAACACTTATTTTGCACTTATAAATACTTAGAAAGTTAATCCAAATGAATCTTTAATTTACCGTCGAAATAAAACTCAATGTCATAGTAAAAAATAGATTCTGCTTTCCTACAAAAACTACATATTTTCAAAACAAAAACAAATACTTTATCCATTAAATTCCCCTCGACAATTATATATATTACAAAATTTAAAAAGTTAATTGTACCATTCTTTCCCAATAAGGGAGATATATATAATTGAGCCTACATAATTGGGCCTTGGAGTTTCCAGTTGATCCAACCATTGGCCACGCAAGAAATAGCCCAGCAAATGTAAGTTCCAACGGATTCTTAGCTGGGTCAGGCTCAATCCCAAGGGTTAACAAGATAAATGGTAAAATTCTTCTAAAGAAAGATAAACGTTAAAATTTAATTCCAAAATGTAATTTATCACTATAAAAATAGTAAAATAAAATATTCTAATATCAAATCGAATTTACTAAAATACTCAAATCACAAAGGGACCTTTTGGTTTAACTTTAAGGGGCCTTTTTGAGAATATAGATAACCGAAATCTCATGTGCCTGAAATTATAGATATACAAAATTATAGATGTTTGATATCTTTAGATAACCATGTGTGTTTTTAGAATATTTTTTAGATATCTGAAAATATTTTGATGACTATGTTTGTTTCGTAAGAATTCTACTCGGGAATGTCTTAAATGTAAATCAACCAAAACTTATGACTATTTATTAATTTATAATTAATTTGATATAATTTGAACTTATATAATGTGTTTGTTTTTATCAATTTGAATTTCTTTTTAAAATTATACAATTTGTATTATTTTTATATGTTATTTTCTCAACAAAATAATATATCATAATTTAAGATTTTTTATAAAATAAATATTAATTTAAATTTGAATATATTGCTAAAAAATAATAAGAATTACGATATAACAAAAAAAAATATGGTTGACAATATTATTTTAATTATATAATGCAAATGAAGATTAATATGTGTGTGTGTAAAATTAAAAAAAAATGACAAAAATGTAAAATGGGGATGCCCTCAACTCGGGAATTTGGAAGAGCCGTGTTTTAGGAGTGTATCCAAAACTCTTGAGATGCCCGGTAATCTCTAGATGTCAGGGCATCTTACAATACTCAAAACAAACACGGTAATCTAAATGCCCACTCCATGGGAATATAAGATGCCCGCAAAACAAACGACCCTTTAAGATTTTATAGATGCTCGAGAATAAAGGATGTATGAGAATAATATGCAATCTTATATAATTTTAATAGATGAATTAATTAAACAATAAATATCATTAAACATACTAATAGAAATTAAATAATTAAGAATCAATAATAATTTTAATTATAAATATTTAAAAATTAAGTAATTTATAATTCAAATTAAGGGAAATTCTCACGTATAAAAAAAATATCAAAATATTTACAAAAAATAATAATAAAAATATTGATTCTATCAATATTTATTCGTGATAAACTTATATTATTTTTATATCTTGATAGGCTTCTATTAGCGTCTATCACAACTATCTAAAAATCTTGTTATTTTATGTAAATAGTTTCCCTTATTTTTCTATTTTTAAAAATTTCCCTAAAATTAATCCATTAATATATTTAATGAATGTCATATTAATTTTAATCTAATACTTAATCATTTCTAATTAATTAAGATCAACATTAGTAATTTTAATTAAATAATATAAAAATATATATTATACAAAAAGTAAAAAAAATAAAAATAAAAATATGATATGTTAATAATGATTAAAATAATAAAAATTAATCACAATATCACACTAAATAATTATTTAATTACAAAAAATAAGTAAGCTATTATTATTATTGAAAAATATTTTTTTTACTAACTAAATTTAACTAATCTTTAAGGAAAATTATTATAAATAAAAAAATATATCAAACTAAAATATAGAAAAATTTCATTATCTATCAAATTGTGATACACTTTTATCGCTTAGTGAAAATTTTCCATATTTATAAATAGTTTGGCTTATTTTTTTATATTTGAAAACAATCCTAATCTTAATTTACTAATTAAATATATTTAAGATATTGCAAATGAAGATTTGGAATACAAAAATGGGGATGCCTCAACTCGAGAATTGGAAGACCTATGTTTCAGGAGGGCATCCAAAACTCTTGAGATACCCTCCGTAAGGGCCGCGAAACAAACAGCCCTTTAAAGTCTTATAGATGCTTAAGAATAAATGATGACAGGAAATAAGATGTCTAGGAATCAACATGATTGTGTTTGGTTGTACATGAGAAATGTTATCAAATTTTTATGAACAAAAATTATGTTTATATTTAATTCATGAAATTAAGTAGGACAATCTTATATAGTTTTAATAGATTAATTAATTAAACAATAAATATCATTAAATATACTTATAAAAATTAATTAATTAATAATTAATAATAATTGTAATTATAATTTAAAATTGAGTAATTTATAAATAAAATTAACTAATTAATATATTTAATGAATGTCATATTAATTTTAATTTAATACTTAATCATTTTTAATAATTTAATATACTTAATTATTTTTAATTAATTAAGATCTAACATTAGTAACTTTAATTTTAATTAAACAATATAAAAAACAAAAAAACAAAAAAATATGATAAATTAATTAATTAAGAATATTAATAAAGAATTCTAAAAAATGTTTTATAAATATGGTATGTTACTAATGATTGAAGTAATAAAAATTAATCAAATTAAAATTAATCACAATATCACAATAAATAATTATTTAATTATAAAAAATAAGTAATCAAATATTATTATTGGAAAATGAATTTTTATACTAACTAAATTTAACTAATTAATTTACAGGCTTTTTTTAATACAATGGGTAAGGTGAAAATTCGAACATTTGACTTTAGTACAAGTATGATGCCAGTTGAATTATGCTTATTTTGTCATTAAATTTTATTCGAGTTAAAATTGATACAATGAGATAAATTTGAAGTTTAAATGGATGAAATTGAAAATTGAAAATTTAGATGGATGAAATTGGAAATTTGGAATTTGGAGACTGAAAGAACAAATAAAAAGGTCCTTGAGTAAATTTATTTATTTTATTTAAAAAGAAAAGGTCCTTGAAATTTTGTTTTAAAAAAAGGAAAAACGAAAAAGGAGGAGGAATTCTCGAAACGGCCCCTGCTGCGTATAGCGTCCTTCTTCTCATATCATTTTTCCATTTTCTCTCGTTCACTAACTCCGCAGAGCTCGCGGCGGCACAGTACAAGCTAGCGTTAGAAGGAAGAAGCGGCCAGCAATTCACTCCGCCTTTTCTCGATTTCTTCTTCATTTCTTTGATTTTGCATTTCCCAATCAGACATTCAAAGGTAAAGTTCTGCTACTCCCCTTCTTCTTCTTTATTTATTTATTTTTTGTATTTTTAACCATTTTTCGTCAGATCTCAATTCCATGTTTGCTGATGTGCTCTTTCGGTTTCGTAATTGTTAGATCTTTTATTTAGTATGATGGATTTTTGGGTGTGTTTTGTATTTGTTGAATTTTGAATCGTGGCTTCGTAGTCTCGATTTTCAAGGTTCAGTAATTAGGGAACCATCGTGAGATGATTTTTTTTTCAAGATGACATTGAATACTAGGTTTTTGTTTCTATGTTGAAATTAGAAATGAGTAGCTTATTCTGCTTAATTTGAGGGGAATTCCTTTTTCTTTTATTGTGTGGCGATTTTGGATTGTTTGATGCCGTAACGGAGTAGAGATCATACGCTGGAATGTGGTGTCTGTTTTGAGAGGATTTGGTTCTGGTTCTATTTTTGGCGCCATCATAAAGTCGCAGTCAGTGCAGTAGTTTATAGCATATATTTCTGATTCTCCATGTCTTGTTGTACTTCCTAAAAGTTCTGACAGCTATTATTAACGCTTCCTTGAGTAATAGTTACCTCTTTGAACTGTTCTGTAACTTTGGTCTGCTCCACACAACATTTTTACCCTAATAAAATTGGGAAAGAATGAACCACCATGGGTTGGCCTGGTCATCAAAATAATCATTAGCTCATAGAGAATTGAGTTTAAGGCATGTGGCCACCTACATGGAATTTAGTATCCTACGAGTTTTCTTGACAACCAAATGTAGTAGGGTTAGGAGCTAGGAGGTGGTCTGGAATCTCACGGATATAAAGAAAGGTGGAAAAATGAGTCTAGGCAGCTTCTATTTGGTAATGTTAGTTTTTTTGCAAGTTCAGCAAGTAGGAGTGAGTTTTCGAGCCTCCTTCAATGTACCGGAGCCTTATGGTGAGCTCTATTCTCACAAAGTTCCAATTCATTGATGAGTAAAACAAAAACGTCTTTTATTGATTTTGATTGTTTCATCAATGCAGTTTAAACTTTCTAAACAAATTTTGTTGTCTTTGTTCTTAACAAACTCAGTGATACTACCTTCCAATTCCAACATCAACATACTCATCTCTATCGATGTTTGCTCTCAAAGTTTAGAACCAGGGCCAGAACCATATCAGTACTGTAGGAATTAAAAATTGACGTAAAAATTCAAGAGTGTAGATTAATTTTTTGGAAGGAAAATACAAAGGTCTATAGCCTTTCAAGGGGATTATCTATCTCTTACATATCCTTCACTCAATGTTCCTTTATGTGTCTCCCTCTGATCACCCTAACAGTGCTATTTGTATCCATATTTACACCAATAAACCCACTAGCTATGAGTCTATGACTTATATACTCAGTGGTAACAATCCCATCAAAGTACTTTATCATACAATAAGTTATTTTGCGTGTACTGAGAATATTGAGTGGAGCTTCATATCATTTGTTATTAAATCCTTAATGGGGAGTTTTTAGTTTCTGGACTGCCTGGCAAAAGCTACCTTGCCCTTTTGATTGTACTGTTTGTTATCCCAACTTGGGCTTGTCGATCTCTCCTCTTATTTGGGCATGTAGTTCCTCTTGTAGTATATGGCCTATACTTTTTATTGCTCCTATCCATTATTCCACCTAACGCGTCTCTTTTTCCTACAAACTATCAACTCTTGTTTGAGTAATGGTTAGCTTGGTCCCCAAGTCCTATTGCTATTGTCACTTTACCTTCAACCATAAAATTGATCTGTTCTCGCACCTCAGTTTTACTGGAAATTTAATAAAGAGTGAGAAAAGTCCAGCCTTTTCTGCATCTCTTATGTTTTGTAAGTTGAGAGAGAGACAAACAGAGAGTTCTCAAACCTTTGCTTACACAGTATTTAAGCTACTACTCGATGGCCTTTGATGTATATTCAAAATTAAATTAGCATTCCTTCCCAGAATATTTTGTCAGTGATTCAGTGCCATCTCTTGCTAGTCAACTGAGTTCCTACTTTGGTAGTCTTTTAGCTTCATCTGTAGTGTTTTAGTTACCTGATGTTGAAACTATGGTGTCAAAGCTACTTAATACTTCAGGCAGGAGACACTATCTACAATATTTATTTATAGAGACCAAAACCTGGGAAGGGCATGGTGGTCATATGGTCCTAGGTTTAAGACCAAAATGTTGTGATGCCAAATGTCAAATGATAGTCCAAGTTTCAAATAATGGATTTTGAGCGCTTGATGAGTTTTGTTGCGAAGTAAAAGATTTGTAAATATATAAAGTAATATCATGATTTAGTTAATGAGGATTTTCTATAAACATCATTTTCACGTTCTTGAGTCTTCTTTTTTTAAAGAAACGATTTAATTGATGTATGAAATTTACAAAAGGGATGATTGATCTATGATAGTTACAAAAAGCTTTCCCAATTTGAAGAAAGGGAGGCATAACTATCAGAAACCTTGACTTCCTCGATTGTTACAACATCTCATATTTTTGTATGCTGCATTTCAGGGCATAAGACTTTAAACTAATGGCATCCAAGTTGACTCAGTTACAATCCAAGGCCACTCAAGCATCACAATTTGTGTTAAAGAATGGGTGTTCTTACTACAAGCAATTATTGGAACAAAACAAGCAATTTATTCAGGAACCACCTACAGTGGAGAAATGCAACGAGCTTTCTAAGCAACTATTTTACACTCGTCTTGCAAGGTCATAGTTTCTACACTCTCTTTATATTGGCATACTGTTTGACTTTATCGCTTTGCATCTTTTTGGAATTAGGAAAGAGTACCCATTCTTCCCATAATAATGCAGGACCTAGTTTTCCTTGGTCTGTTGGTGAAATATCGTCTGTGCTTAGTCATTTGTGTTCTTTAGTTTCATTTTTTCTAAATGTTTTCCTAGTTGTTTTTTTTTTTTCAATCCTACGTTTTTCTTCTCCTTTCCAGCCTTTCATCAACGTAGTTTCTGTCTTGTTGAGTCCCTTTTTACACATTTAATTTAATTTACTTTTCACTAATATAAATGTTTGGTACTTATGGTGCTGCGACCTTTATGAGTTTATATCAACTATTGTAGAGAAGAAAAAAAGTCAATTGATCCCAACAATATTTAAGAAGTGATTTAGTGGTCAATGTGTGACGCAGTGCTGGCTCTAAACTACAAAATTCATGTCTTTTAAGATTTTTCAATTATATATAGCATCAGCATATTGCATAATAAGTTTTTTTTTTTCACATTGATGTCCATAGATTTACTTTATGTATGGGATAATATTTAGAGTTCTCACTGATATCCTAGCATTTTTAACAATTTTAGAAATATATAACAGTGCTTTTAGAAGAAACGCACAATAAGTATCATAACAACTTTACATTTATATTTACTATGAACTTCCTTTGAATATAATTTATAATACCATACATATTATACAAATTAATCATTAAATTGAACACAATATATAAGCTCAACTGGAAATCTTTTCACATATGAGATACTCTAATGCATTCTTCTCATATTACGAGCTACATAACTTTTTCCAGTGCATGATGGTAAAACCTACTTTATTGTTGCCATCCGAAACTATATTCTTCTGTAATCTTCTTATATCCAAAGAAATATGAGCAAACTCCGTGTGTGAAACGTGAGGCCAAAAGAATATCATTTTGACATCATCCTATCAATGCAGTCTTCCAGGTCGGTACGAATCGTTCCATAAGGAACTTGATTATGTAAAACAATTATGGAAGAACAGACAAGAGCTGAAGGTGGAAGATGCTGGTATTGCTGCTCTATTTGGTCTGGAGTGCTTTGCATGGTTTTGTGCTGGTGAAATTGTGGGAAGGGGTTTTACTTTCACCGGATACTATGTCTGAGGTTTTCACTTTGGGAAAACATGGCTTTAGTTTCATCCTTAAGCTTCGCTTTCCTGCGTCGTCGTCGTTTGTACCATTCGAATGACTTGAATTCTGCATGAAATTTTGTTGCTTTCCTGCAAAATTTTTTAGAAGCTTAGTATTTGGTGAGGAAATCAGTTTACTTATTAATAATCCATGTATCCAGAGTAACTTGGATGGATAATGATGCTGTTGCTTTCTTTAATCTCCTGCAGAGTTTCTATCTTGAATCATGATAACTTTCAATTGAGTTCATATCATATACACTCTTTTGTTTTCATTTTGTATGAATTCACTGTTGAATTTCAAGTTGATTTAAGGACTTAGTTAATGAATCATTCCCTCTTCATTTACTCTTGGAAGAAAATAATCTATACAGGTCCAATTTTTATTGATGCCAACCTACCGAGACAAATTTTATTGAATTTTTTAGCATAGGACTTGTTCTAGATTTGTTTGATAACTATTTTATTTTTCGGTCTTGGGAAAGTTAAAAACACTTTTTGTTTATTTCTCTCAGTTATGTACTTTTTTTTAAGATTGTTTGGGTTTTCACCTTAAGAAAATTGATAAGAATTCAAATGTGTTTTTGTTTTTTTTAATGGATAAAATTATAAAGAATTACGAGGAAATAAGCTTAATTAATAGAACGTTATTGGGTGTGATGTGAATATGTAAATGGGAAAATAAGGAATAATTTCCCTTTCTTTACCTACACAAACTGTTCCCTGTATCCCAGTACAAGAAATTATAAATGAATAAAACATTAATTGCAATTTCTGTGAAAATTATTGTTATTATTTTACTAATTTAGTCGCTAAAATCTTTAAACTAACAAGAATAATTTTAATATTTATTAAAAGTTAGTTAACTAATTTTGAAAGGGATGCATCAGCCAAAATAGTTGTATTATGAGAATCAAATTTTAATCTTAAATGTATTCTAAAAAAAAAAAAAAGTAAAAACCTTAAATCACTTTTTTTAATACTTTCTTTTACAAAATATAAAATTATTTGTAGGTTAATTATAAGTTTGGTTATTAACTTTGAAGTTTGTGTCTATTTGTTGTCTATACTTCTTAGAGTATATAGTAGATCTTTAGACTTTTAATTTTGTGACTAATAAGGATTCTTCACTTTCAAATTTTTTTGTCTAATAAATCTATGAAAAATTAAAATCAATTGATCTATGTCTAATGAAATCATGTTTAGTAGATCCATAAGTTTTTTAAAAAACTAGAATTTAGGGACTAAGTTTATAATTCTAAAATTAAGAGGCCAAATAGACATAAATATCAAAGTTTGGAGATTAAATGTATAATTTAACATCAATAAGACAAGGGGTGTAAATTTTTAATTTATTAGGTTAAAATATTATTTTGGTCCCTATACTTTGAAGTTAGTTCAATTTTAGTCATTATACTTTCAAATATCTAATTTTAATCCATGTACTTTCAATTTTAGTCCTACTACTAGTTTATTGTAGATTTTTTCATTAATTTTTATTTTCATGAGCATTTTCACTATAAATTTTGAAAAGGAAAATTTTCACAAATAAAAAAAAAATGTCAAACTATTTACAAAAAATAACAAAAAAATACTGATAGACGTTGATAGACTTCTATCAGCATCTATCAGGAATAGACTTCTATCATTTCTATCACTGATAGACCTTGGTAGACTATTATCGGCGTTTGTCACAACTATCTAAAAATTTTGCTATTTTATGTAAATAGTTTTCCTTATTTTTAAAATTCCCCCTATGTTTTACTTATTGGATTTTTTTTGTAGAGAAATTATTATGATTATTTAATCAATTTTTATAAAAATTAATTTCAAGGAACTAAACTTAAGTTTTACTAAAAAAAAAATAGAAACTAAAATTCAACATTTAAAAATACAGTAACTAAAGTTCAACATATTTTAAAGTACAAGAGTATTTTAACCTTTACTATTATTATTTTTTTATATATATAAAGAATACGAGAACAATTTAAAAAGTCAAGGGATGTACAATTTCAGGGGAATTACTTTATTTGTGCGAATAGGAATTGTCCCTTATAACACGACTTCCAAAGCTTTGACTTTGACCATGAACTACCAGATACTTCCTACCCTAAGGCTTAGTATTTATTTATTTTTCTATTGTATAAATGGTAAGTTTGGCTGTACTAAATAACAATAATAAATATATAAATAAATAAAATGTAAACTTGGCTCATGGACGGATATATATATATATACAATAAAATATATACATACAATAAAAGAAAGGTTATTTTTAAATATAAAAAAATGAGTCAAACTATTTATAAATATAAATTTTTTTTAAAGATAGACCGTGATATAATTCTATCGCTTGAGCGATAGTTTTCTATCGCTTGAACCATAGAATTCTATCGCTCAAACGATAAAATTTTATCGGGGTTTATCGTTGATAGACAGTAAATTTTTTCTATATTTGTAAATAGTTTGATATTTTTTCTGTTTATAACAATTTTTCATAAAAAAATGTAAAATAATCTTATATTTCATAGTGTGAAGAAAATATTGAATTAAAGCTATATTCATATTGTATGACCTTAACTTAGGTTAAAGTCAAAATTTTGTTAATTGTGCTTACAATTTATTTATTTAATATTGTATGCCTTATAAAATGTAATTCTACAATTTTTTTTTTTTTTAATTTCAACATACCCTGATTTTAATTTTAAAACATTGGAAATTTTTTTTTGTTTTGTGAATATTCTAAAATTTTAAATTCCAAATTTTATATTCTATCAAATATTTGAAATTTGAATGGGATATTTTTAAAGGGTCTTTATCATTTAATTTATTTTTATATATTTTTTGGACAAATAGGTGTCACTTTCCCTCTCTTGATGATGTCATTAATTAAAAAGTAAAACCAATTAAAATGTAGTTAAAACAGAGGCAGAAAGTTGTTGGCCAGTTCTTTACTTCTTGTCTTATGCAGTTTATGAGAAAACGGTTGGGATCAAACAAGATTGAGCTAAATTAAATAAAATTAAAATATCATATATATATACTAAAGGATTGTAAATTCCTAGAAATAGTTGAAGTGACCCTGATGGATAACTCTCGATCTAAATTTTTTAAATACTTGAAAAGACAACGTGATACGCAGGAACCTGAGTAGTAGAGTTCCTTTTGCGATTTACATAGAGAAAGTTGTGTTGTTTTGAGCCAATAATGTCAATGAAAGATATCGTCTATCGAAATGCCATTAAAGAGTGCTAATGCTTCTAACAACTCAATATAGCCAACGATACTGTGATAAGTTTTTGCGCTAACATGTGGTTTTACCTATCAAATTTCAAACAATAATACCAAGCCATACCAAAGAACCAGTTGTGAATGTATGTTATGTTTTAAAATACTTAAATTTAGTTCTTATACTTTCAAGAAATCATAGAAAATAGTTCTCATTCAATTTGTGGTAATCTTTTGTTAAAAATATTTAGTCTATAATTTTTCCTATAATGATTTTAAAACGTGGTTATTTTTTTTTCAAAAGAAATTATTTTTATTATTATGTTAGTGAGATAAGAACTCCATTTAGTGAAACTATATGGATTTGTACATTTGAAAGAATAATAACTAAAATAAAATAAATATTTTAAAATACATGAACCAATATATCAAATCTCATATTGTCAAATTTTTTACCAAATCTCTAGTTAAATTGTGTTCAATTTAATATCGAATCTCTAATGGTTCAATTTAATTTGTTTGTACTTAAATTGAATATTTTAATATAACCATTTTTTTTTCTAATATTCTACCATAGAATTCAAAATTAAGAAAATTAAAATTTTAATTTAAACTATATTACATTTTAGGTTAAATTACAAGTTTAATCGCTAAACTTTCTCGTATCTATTTGGTTCATGAATATATCAGATAATATATTCTAGTATATATGAAATATTAAGTAACACAAGTAGCAACATTCGAGTTACATATAGTGAAATAAACCCAACCACGAATCAAAGCAATTGAAAAACTAAAGAAAAATGTCAAATAGATAACTAAATTTTTAATTTTTATGTCAAATATATTCTTAAACTTTAAAAAATATTGAATAAATACTTAGACTTTCGATTGTGATTCTTTTAAAAGAAAAATCCTTCTTTTAATAGAATGCATAAAAATTAGAGAGAATTTTTTTATTTAATAATTTTTTTATGTAAAATTACATTATATAACCCTATAACTATATTGATAAAAGGAAAATAAAAAATATCTCCTTATAGCCGTATAGATATACAAAATTTGTAATTTAACCGATTTTCAATTAGTCCTATTTCGAAAAGGATGAATTGGTCAATGAGAAACAAAAAAAAAAAGTCAGCTACCCATGATTGGTGGGTTACCTTGAACCTTCCCGCACCTTGGTTTTCCCAATTTTCATCGGTTATAATTATAAATAATAATCATAATAATAATAATAATTAAAAAAATAAAAAATAAAAAATAAAATAAAAACTTGTAAAGTTGATGATCGGTACACGGAAAAGAAAGTCCTTTTCAGTTGCTCTTTCTTCGCTCCGACCTTCTTCCTGATTCATTGCCCTCCATCTCTTCTTTTCACTCTTCTCTCCATTACTATATCTTCTTCAATCAGACAGCTTTTTCTTCTTCTTCTTTGTCTACGCAAATTAATTTCATATCCTTTGTAGAAAGGATTTTTGTTAGGAACAGGTTTTGGTGCGTAATTGTCCCGCCACTTGAAGGTGTTGTTTGTTGCCGCGTTGAGATCTGGTTTTGGATTCCTGCTACGATGCTTCACAAGAGCTTCAAGCCTGCAAAATGGTAGGTTTTTCAGTGCCTGATAATTTTTTTTTTTTTTTTTTTTTTTTTTGAGATTGTTCAACTAATCGCTTGGATTTTTGTTTGTATCACCATTATTTTCGAAATTTTTGGTATTTTTTTTGGCTTTACTGTTCGACCAATTGATCGAATTTAATGCAAATTCGTTTTTCGTTTGAATTGAATTGAATTGGCTCGGTGCAGTAAGACGTCGCTCAAGTTAGCGGTTTCGCGGATTAAGCTTTTGAGGAATAAGAAAGATGTTCATATCAAGCAGCTGAAGGGAGATTTGGCTAAGTTGCTTGAGGCTGGGCAGGAGCAGACTGCTAGAATTCGGGTATTGTAGTGTTATTCTTCATCTCTGGAATTGATTGTCTTTATCAAGCCACCATGTTTTTGAGACCTAATGTCATATCGGAAGATGAAATTTATCGTCGCTGTATGATTTACGCTTCAATTTGATGATCTCTGCTCAAATCTCCTTTTCCTGGAGAATTTATAATTCCATGTTGTTTCAGGTTGAACACTTTGTTAGAGAAGAGAAATCGAAGGAAGCTTATGAACTCATTGAAATATTTTGTGAGCTAATTGTGGCGCGCATGCCAATGATCGAGTCACAAAAGTATGTTAATTTCTTTTCATTGAAGTTCTTTTTGTTGATTTCTCATCAACTCTTGCTTATAGGATATACTTTGATTTCAGAATGTGCGTTTGTATTCGATTTCATATGAGTTCTGATTTCTTTCAAAGCAAAACTTCCCCCTAGTGTTGTATGTGTTAACTTCTGATTTCTGAACATAAGCAGTAATTTCCAAAAAATGAAAAAAAAATTCATGTACATATATTAATTCCATTTATGTTTTCACGTTCAGAAATTGTCCAATCGATTTGAAGGAAGCAGTCTCGAGTGTTATATTTGCATCACCCAGATGTGCAGATATTCCCGAGCTCATGGACATTCGTAAACACTTAAAATCGAAATATGGAAAAGAATTCGTCTCAGCTGCAGTGGAGCTACGCCCAGAATGTGGAGTGAATCGCATGGTAAATGTGTTAGCTGTTTTGTGTTCATAAGCTTGGGAAGTGTAGATTCTTTCTATGAAAATAACTAGTTCCATTGACTTTCCTTTCCATTTTTACAACTTTCCAGTTAGTCGAAAAACTATCTGCTAAAGCACCTGATGGACAGAGCAAAATTAAAATCTTGACTGCAATTGCTGAGGAACATAACATCAAATGGGACCCCAAATCCTTTGGTGACAACATCAACCCTCCAGCTGACCTGTTGGTAAATTTCAGTTTTTATAAAAATTATTTCCTTTAATGGTCAAGGTGATTTCTATCAGGAAATGAAGACTTACCCAAACTGTTTTATTGTAATGTTGAATTTCTGTTTTAGTAAAACTAGTTATGAACTTTGTTCAGCAGAATGGACCAAATACTTTTGGGAAGGCTAGTCATATACAGATGGAGTCTATTGGTGGTCAATCCTCATTTGATCACATTAACAAAGAATCTCCTAGAATCCACGTTCCATTCAAATCTGATGAAAGGCCTCGTGTACCTGAAAAATCCCCCGAGGACAGTTTGAGATCAAAACATCATTCCCAGCAATCCAACTTCGCTCATGTCAATGCCAATCAAAGCAACATCACCGGCCATCATAATTCAGAAACATCTTCTGGTACGTGAAAAATATTTTTGATTTTATCATCTTCATTTATTTTCTCTCTATGTACGTGCCACACATATATATTGAAGATAGTTACTTTTGCAATGATACATATGGAAGCTCTGACATGCATAAATTAATGCAGAGGGGATGCATAGGCACTCAAATTCTGGTGAACAAAATAATTACTCTTCGGGTAGGCAGCAATGGAGTATGGATTTTAAGGATGCTACCTCTGCTGCAAAGGCAGCTGCTGAATCTGCAGAACTAGCAAGCCTCGCTGCCCGAGCTGCTGCAGAACTTTCTAGTCGCGGAAACATGTCCCAACCATCCTCTTCAGAGTTCCAAAAATCTTCGTCTTATAATTTAAGGAAAGAAGGACCTCAAGGATACACTAGCGTACGTTTGCAAGATCAACAACTTCCTAAAGACCAAGTCAGCAGCGCCCCTCGTAAAAGTTCTATAACAGATGATAATTGGAGAGACAACGACACAAGAAGATACATGAGGGATGATTCCAAGAATATTAGTTATCCGTCTTCGAGTGTTAGTAACAATGATGTTAACACATCTGCTACCAATTTCAATACAGCAGACAGATACTCTTTCAAGAGCTCATCCGAGCCTAGGTTTAGTGGTTCCCTTGGTAGTAGTGCAACTATGGAGAAACAACCCAGAAAACACGATGCTGACGCATCTGTAACCAGTTTCAATGCTGCAGATAGATACTCTTTCAAGAATTCATCCGAACCTGGGTTCAGTGACTCTCTTGATAGTGTGGATGAACCACCCAGAAACTTTGATTCTAATGCATCCGTCACTAATTTCAATGAATCAGACAGATACTCTCTCAAGAACCCATCTGAACCTCGGTTTAGTGACTCTCTTGGTAGTACCAGTATGGAGAAACAACCCAGAAACGTTGATGTAGAATATGTTAGTGATCAGCCATTTGGTACGGGTTTTGACAGAACTAGTTCCTATGGAGATGTGACGATTGAAAATGATTCAATTGAAGTGCCTTCCCATGAGAAGTCGGGGAATGATACCTATGAGAATCCATTTGCCATGGATAAACCAAATAACATTGAAAGTACTGCTGATACGAGTTTTAACGATCATGCCAGTGTGGTATTTGATGATTATGCTCCAGATGATGATTATGTTCCAGACTATGATTTCCAGAGAAGAGAATCTATACCGGAACTTTCATCGCCTAGAGGGAAGGTTCTAATAAATTCATCGACAGATGATACTTGGATCTTCAACCAAAACAAGAATGACTCTCCAAAGAAGGCTGTTTCACACTCGCAAATTTCTGATCGTACTTCTTTGTTTGCTGGAAATATAGGAAGTTTTGATGATCCTTCCCATTCTGATGACTTGTTGCCGGCAACTTTTGACCATTCAGATGGACCTAGTTCTGAAAGTGAGGAAGAGTCCAAAGAATCTGAGATCATTGGTAAAGAAGACTCTAGTCAGAAGCAAGATTTGTACTCTGAAAAATCGGAATGGACTCGAAACATTAGTCACAGATTATCTGGATCTTCAGATGAGGAGAATACTAGCATGCCATCTCGCCTCCTTTCTTCTGAGCTAAACCCTGTGCATGAATCGAAGAAGAAAGACAGCCCACCAAGTTCTCCTGATATTGTAGAAGAATCAACTTCGGAAGGCTATAGTGGCTTGAATTTTGGGAAACTGAAGGGTGGCCGAAGAAACCAAAAGAGTAATAAGCTTCCACATGCAAACAATTCATCAAGAAGTAACTTACCATCTAAACAAGCATATGAAAACGATGCCTCAAAAACTGAGCAGTCTACCTCCATTTCTTCTTCTACAGCTAGGACTTCGTTTAGATCAAATGCTTCCATTGAAGAGACATATGATAGAAGTGTAGAAGAAAGACCAGGTGAACAGAAGGGATCCCAAGCCAAGCTTAATAGCTTTAATTCCAATCTCGACAATTCAAAGGAGTTCTCGGATTATACTCTTAGAAGTGATCAAGAGTCCCACAGCAACAAAGTGGTCGATGAAATCGCAAAGAAGCCAGCCCCAACAAGAGTTGCAGTTAAGTATTCTGGTTTCGACAATGATGATGATTCTGAGGAAGATTCAACTAGACAAAGTATGAAAAACAGTCCTCGTCGAGTTGTTGGACTTTCTAGACGGACCAAAGCATCTCCTAAAAGTCCAAGTCCACTGTTACAGGACTCATATGGGACGCCCACGAGTCATGAAGATATAACTGAGAGAAAAGCTTCAATGAGTTTATATGCATCTGCATCGCCATTGAAGGCAAAAACTGGAACAAGATACTCTGATCGGTTGGAAATCTCAGAGCAGCCTCAATCATCTAAACCTTTCAAGCAAACTCATGAAACTAAAAGGTCCTATAATGAGGAAAGGTTGAAATCTTCTGCGCAGGAACAACAATACAATTATCCTCCAGAGTTAGATAGGCGAGGTAATTTTGAGAGTTCAAAGTCTTCTTCTTCTTCAAGGGAGACGACTGCAACTTCAGTAAAGACTCGGGCTCAATCAAGTAACTCAGAGCAGCCTCAATCAATGAAACCTTCCAAACCAATTCCTGAAACTATTAGGTCTTTCCATGAAGAAAGATTAAAATCTCCTACAAAGGAATTGCCATCCAATCCTTCACCAAAATTAGAAACACAAGGCAACTCTGAGAGTTCGAAAAAGGAGAAGACTAAGGCAGTTGAGAAAGCTAGCCACGTTCACCCAAAGCTTCCCGACTACGACAACTTTGCAGCTCACTTCCTCTCTCTTCGACAGAATCACAAGTAAATCTAGTTCCTTGCCATTGATTTATACTTCTACATATACATAAATATATTTTTTGATTTATTATTTTAATTAGTCCATGGTTATTTTATTTGTTAGATAGCTCTTATTCATGATTCAAACTCTTAAGGATACATCAGATGTACAGGTTAAAGCATACAGTTTTCTCACACTTTGACTAATGATTCGTTGGACTAATGATATGTAGTTTAGGAAAAAGCATTCAGAAGCTAATAATGGAAATTACATAAAAGCTTTCCAATTAGCCAAAAGGTTCAGATAAGCTATAATTTGTAAATGCGTATCTACACCACAATAAAGCTAGAATTCTTAGAATCTGCCATAAAAAGGAGGTGTTGTTGAAAATCTGATTGTTCCTTTGAGTCCATAATGACCAGAAGAAGGCTCTGACAGGCTTAAAACACAAGATCTCATTTTCCTTCCTAAAAGGGTGATCCACCAAAAAGGCAGTATGGAGGACTCCCAAAATGATAGAAGAGTTTACTTTAAGGCAGATACTCATATGGTAGGAAAGTTTCCATGAAAGAACCTGTTATTTTATGTTTCTACTTTGGTTGGTTAAAGCGCCATCACTAAAAGGTCGTAAGTTCGAATTCTATCTGAGAATTCTAAGAACTCTTGTTAGTCGTGCGCATTTAGAAGTATCGTTATGCTTTTCCGTCCTTTATTTGAACAAAAAAAAAAGAGAGAGAAAAGAATGCCTTCAAGGTTTAGGTTTACCATTCGCTGTACTAGTGCACTTTTCCTGCTCTGGTCTTCTTTCAGGAAGAATCTTGAGCATTTTCTTCATGGGAAAGACAAATAAAAGTGATTTAGATATATTTTCATTTTTGGTGTGTATTTAATGCATTAAATATTTGAAGTAGGCATGTTTTGAAGTTTCATTTTGGTGTGTATTGCATTAATTATTTGAAGTAGGTATGTTTTGAAATTTCCTTAATAGTATTATCAGTATTACTCCTATTAAAAGTCAGATGAGAAAGGAATATTTTAGTTACTGTTTTCATGTACAAAGTTCTTTTTAAAAAAAGAAAAAAAAAAGTGAAAAAACGCGTCTTCTCTAAATTAAAATATTTGAAATGGAATTTTTTTAAAAATGAAATAGTATGCATTTGTGCCAATGAGTAGAAAAAAGCAAACACCAATCTCTACACCAATTTGTTGGAATTTTCAAATGGGAAAAAAATCAATTTATACTCGTAAGTTTAGAGGTTGAAAAATCTTAAACTTAGAGTTTATTCATTAATATACAAGCTAAACTTTCATAAATGATCAATATGGACAATAAAAACAAAAATATCAATAAAATGATTCTTTAAACTGTATTGAATTTAGGGGTCAAATGATTCTTCTACTTATATTAGTAATATTTACAAAAATCTTTAAAATGATAAAATAATTATTGGTTAATTAGTTTTTTTTTTCTTTTAAATGTAACCTTGTGTAACCGACAAACATCCAATGAAATTGTGCTTCGTTGCACAATTTTTTTAAAAATGATTTTTTAATATTTTTTTTTTTTTTTTGTGTGTAAAAAGAAGATAAACTACTTATTCTATTTGGCATAAAATTATTTGAAACTCTTACAACTTGTCCTAATTTTTTAACGCATGAATCTTTTTAATTAAGACTAAAAAAGACGGAGTATGTTTGAAAGTGATCTTGAAATAGTAAAAAAGCACTCTCCAAAACATAGTTTTAATAATCTTAAACATATTTTTAATAATTTAAATTCAATTTTGATGATATAAAAGTTACATAAATGTGAAATTAAATATTAAATTCTTTTTTCGTGATTAAAGTTGCGTTCAAAATTGTAATTAAACGTAAATCTCTAGAGTAAACTACGCATCAACTTTTCTATCTTTAGGTCTTATTAGAGTTTTTCTGGTTTCCAATTAAATCAAATAATATAATATACACACATCTTAGAGTTAGAGGTGGTGTGGTGTAAACTCAAATTCAAGAAATCACTATTGAAGCATACTATTTTGTTTCCAAATAATCGTGAATAATCGTGAATATTAAGAGTATGTTTGGAAACGATTCTAAAATGGTTAAAATCACTTTTGTCACTTTTAAAATCACTATAAAACATGCTTTTAATTTTTTAAAACCAATTTTGATGATATGAAAATTGTATTTAAAAGCGTAAAATTAAATATGAATTAATTATGAGTGATTAAAAACATGCTTTCAAGTGATTTTGAACATGACAAAAGTGATTTTAACAATTTCCAACATGTCGAAGTAACCAAATATAATGTATGTGCTTTTTCCAGAATTGCAGAACAAATGGTGAGCAAAATTGGAATACTATCAGTACAATATACAAAATTTGGGTTAATTTTTCTCATTCATTGCTACAAAATTGCAAAAAGCTTCTTACTAATCGCCTAGAGACTAGCTAACAATGAGATGATCCATTCCCATCCTTGAAAAATAAAGGCACAAAATTCCCATACAATATCAGTTTATTCATCATATTGTGTCTCTTCTTCATCACTGGAACTGAAAAACTGATTTCATTCAATGGAGGCATTCATAAGATGGTAAGGAAGTTCACTATATTTTGTGAGTGCTGTAACCAACATCTTCTGATGTCAAATCCTCTTTCCAATTCTCAAACTCAGATCCACCAAATACCAATTGTTTGATTCCAACATAGCTGATTTGTGAAAATTTTAGAAGAGGTACATAAAACTATCAGTGACATAAACATTAGAAAAGTAGATATTAAACAAATAACCTATGAAGCACGGACACGCTCTAGACACATGTCTGACACAAATTATTTTTAATTTCAGACACGTGGAGACATGTTTGGGACACTAGACACGCAGAGAAAATGGTCCAACCCCTTATCTTGGACACAAATTTAAAGCCCAAATCAGTTATATGAAACTAAGATTAAAAAACAAAAGAAAAACGAAAAACTCATTTTCTTTTTAACCAAAGATGATTAAAAAAGGAAAAAAAAAACTAAAGTTAGAAACCTAAACGTTTCATCTCCTATAATTATTAATTAACTTGACATTTTATGTTTTTTATCGAGTGCATTTAGTATTTTATGTTAAATTTATATATATCCTAAATAATAATAATAATAATAATAATAATAGATAGTGTATCCCCAACACAATTGTGTCCTAGTTTTTTATAAATCGACGTATCGCTGTGCCGTGTCGCATCCGTGCCCGTGCTACCTAGCCAATACTCCTAAAGAGTTCATATAAGTATAAGAGAGTGCATAAGCATTAAAAGAAATGCAAAACCCAAACCAAAAGAGCCAATTTATGTAAGAGGATGAAAATCTTGTGATTCTATTACACACTTCACAGGCAGCAGATAATAGGAGAGCAAAAGTATTTACATGGAAACTAAATTTAGAAAACATTGGTAAGAAGTGTTTTAGGAACTTACTCAGAGCTTATCTGGGTTAATGCATTTATCAAAATATCTAGAAGCAACGGCTCGCTGGTCCCAATATCAACCCTGCCATAAAGTAAAGTAGATAAATGAGAAAAAGAATGTGAACAATGGCATCTTTAGCTCTTTCCTGGTAACACGAACACCTCCGTAAATGTCAAGAAAACAACCGCGATATCAAGGAAATTAGATTGAGAGATATTACCATATGCGAGCCAAGTTATCCTGAACCTCAAAATCCCCAATGTTATAAAATGTGGTTGGAGTAACATTAGCTCCCTGAATAGCATCATAACTTGGTCGTTTATCCAAAGGAGATTGAGAGAGCTGTAGAGATGAACTTAAATGAACGACACTAATGTGATTCATGAAGTTTGATGATATTTTCCAAACAAAATCATGCAAACCATTTAACAACATGAAACAGGGCATAGTTAAAGAATATATATGGTGAAATTTAGAATAGTGTTATTGAAGTTTACCTGCATATTCATGGAATTGCATCCACCAAGACGTCCAATGATGTGCCATGACCTTATGGTCTGTGAACAAAGAAGATAAATCTAATTCACTGAAGTTTTTTTTAGGCAGAAGCTAACATAACAGAAACAAAAACTTACATCACAAATTAAGGTGATATCTTTTGCCAATGGAGTGTTGTAGAATTCAAACCATATATACGAGTTTGAGAAATCGAATCTGGAAGAAACATTGACAACTCATATGTCCAATTCCAAACTAAAGAGATAATATATGTAATGAAATGGGGAGAATGCCATGCACAATTATGCTAGAAGATGAACATTCAACAGAAAATTCTCATAAATTATAGAGAAGAAAAAAAAAAGACTCAAATGCAAAAAGTTTCAAATTTTTTTATTCTCAACTGAATATGTTCTAGAGATTAAAGAGATAATGGATGCAACATACATGGGAATATGACTGGGAAATATTCATGTATTCTAACGGTTCATACAGCAAGGCTTCAGCATACACAAAGCAACACTATACCAATACTAATTGTAGTGCAATTGCTACGAATACGAAATGGGTCATAAACTACAGTTTTTACATGCTTATTCTAAGAAAATTCTTCCCAAATTAGAAGATGAAAATGTGGTGCAAACCAAGGAGAAACAATATGCATTTATGAAATTGTGGCTGTATAGATAGTCCAACATTGGGGTTCTCTGTTTTACTGCCTCGGGCATAGTCAAATCAAATGCATTCATCCATCGATTACAAGTCACATTAATTTCTTGATCGGCAATATCTTGACCTTTAACTATCAAAGCATCGTAAACATTTTGCCCAGGGAAAAGCTACATTTAGTGATCAAGAATCCATTGATTCAAGTCGTAAAACTAATCTTACTTGTTGAATGTAATTTTTATTGGAACAGCTGATCCCGTCTTTGGCTGCAGTATCTTGTTTCTTTTCTTCCTCAGCCTCTCTTCCATCTGCATTTTCGACCTTTTACAAGTTAAACACCGAAAGCTGAAAACGAAAACACTTCTAATAAACAATATAATACGTGTTTATCTAGACATTTCAACTTAGGCCATCATATTTGCATTCCTAAAATGAACCAAATACATAAATAAATGACCCAGAAAAGAGATGATTGCCATTAAGCGGTAGCAAGAATTTGAAGTATAAACTGTCCACTTACTAGTTCGTTGATGAACCGACAATGGGATTAATAGAAAACAAAAATCAAAAGGAATTCACGAGGAAGAGATAAGAAAGCTTTACTTTGGACCGAGCTTTCTCTGGATCATCAAGACTAGTTCCGATAATTTCAGCAAATTCAGGGTCTCGATCGTAGTCCTTTTCTCCTTCTCTTCCTCTAAATCCACTCTCACTCCAAAATCCGTCGTCTCCATCATCATAATCTTCACGTTCTTCATCCACCACCTCAATTTCAGTGGAGGGGATATTGTGGATTTCCGATTTTTGGTCGCGGGTAGCTCTGGTTAGAAAATTCCGGAGAAGGGGTCTAGAGATCGAAGATGGAGAGAAGAAATGGTTGGTTGGGCTGGAAATTTTAGCGTCAATTGTTGTGATGGGAAGACGAAGCGGCGGGAGAACAGAGTGGTAGAATTGCAAGACAATCATTTCGTTCTGTGGAAGTGATGGTGGAGATTGAAAACCTGGAACGATAAAAAGTTGAAGATCAAATGTACCTCAAATCTGGAAAGAAATGGAAGTTCGAGTCAACTGGAAATCAACCTGCAAACGGTGCTGCTGATTTGGGTATCCAAATTCCGATTTTAGCAATCGCTTAAACAGGGTTGGTGATCAAATTTCTGTAGTTGAGGGGTTTCACAGTCCGTAAAAGATGAAGTAAAGCGAGATAATTGTAAACTCTTATCCAAATTTTGGGCAAAAAATGAGGTATGCCTTACGTTTTAAAATCTAAGCCGCATTAATATATGTATTGGAATAGTTATGGGTTGTAATGTAATTTTAAACTTATGTTTAAATCGAGAGTTTTGAGACTTAATTTATAATATTAAATTTATTACATTACTACATTACATTACAATCTCTCAAACAACTCTTAAATGTGTAAAAGAGTAAAAAATAAAATATTTAATTTTTCTAATAAATGTGCAAATTTCAATAATGAACATGGTTGAAGTTGAGTTATTTAACACCGACCTATGAAATCGGTGGATCAAACAGATTTTTTTTTCACATGTTCTTTTTAGTACAATAGAAGTTAGGGGATTCAAACCACGAACTTTGTGGTCACATGCAAAATGTCATGTGAGTCATGTTCTCTTTGATATTTTTTTTTTTTTTTTTTTTTTTTTTTTTTGCTTGTACCATCATCCTGAGAAGCACAAAATTCAAACCAAAGTAATGAGAGAAGTAAGAATGAGAGTTAGGGAGAGCGAGAAATAATAGACAGTGGAAAGTAAAAAAAAATTAAATCCAAACTAATGAGAGAAGTGAGAGGAGCAAGAGCGAAAGAAATAGATAGAGGAATGAGCTTAAAAAACCAAAACTCAAAAAGCGAGAGAGCGAGATCCTAATCCACGTGCAAAATGCTATGTTTTTATAATTTCATAAAAAAAACCCTTCAGTTTTAAAAGGTATGACATATTCCATTTTAAGTCCAAATTTTGAAAAATAAAAATAATTGATTTATCTTCTTCATTTTTTTTCCATCCTCAACTCTAACCGATATGCCAAAGTGAGTTTAGCTTAGTGGTATTAGCATGCACTTTATCCTTAGAAGTTGAAAGTTCAATCTCCCACCTCGCAATTGTTGTACTAAAAAAAACTCGTTAATCATAAATTGGCCTAACGGTAAAAAGGAAAATTAAAATGTGAAAATTTTTTAGAGGTAGAAAGTTCAATCTTTAAAATTTTGCATATATATATATATATATATATATTATATAAAACAATGCTCACGTGTATGATATAGCAGGATGCTTCTCATAAAATATTTTTTTGAGAGAATATAGCATTTTAATTTTACAGGTCGTAAAGTATCACAAAAGAAATATAAATGTAGAAATTAAATTTTATTTTATTTGTTTAGAATAAAATTAAATTTAGTTGACAGCAAATCAAAATGTGGAAAGTTGAGAGGTAGAAAATGGAAATAATCGAAAGATCATGTCGCTTACTGAAAACTCTTTTATTCATTTGATTTGAAAGAAAAACGATGCAGCGGCAATTCAAAATTGGGGGAGAAAGAAATTGATAGAGAGATTTGGGGGAGATAAACGCGATGCCAACATCGCGTCCTCTCTAGGGTTTCGATCATAGTTTTACTCTTCCTCACTTTCCCATTTCTTCATTTCTTCAATCATTATCGTTCAAATTCCTCCATTTTGAATATTATCTGTCGGAATTGGGAGAGATAGAGGCGGAAATTAGGGTTTTGTGTACCATTTTTATTGTACCTTCTCATCTTCACTTCACGCCTGCTGCATCGCGTCAAACCCTTGTAAGGTTTCTCTCGATCTGCCATTTTTAGGTTATCTAAATTTTCGATTTCTTTGCTTAAACAGATTGAAAACATTGTTGGTTTTGCTTCTCTACTGTTTTCACTTCCGTTGTCAATTGTATCGGTTTGTATTAACTGGTTGCAGGTGTAATCAAAGAAGCCGACTGCAGGTATGGTTGAGAAAAGGTAGGGAAGGATGGAGGAAGTGGTCAGCAGAGAGTACACCATCAATCTATACAAGCGTTTGCATGGCTGGTACCATCTCATTCGTATTTTAAACTCATTTATCTTTATGAACTGATGTCATTTGCCGCTCATTTATCTTTATTTGATCCAAATTCCAACAGATTGAAATTTGTATAAGATCAGAGCTTGGGGACTAAAGATATTCAATCTTTATCGTTCAAATTCATCGATTTTGAAATACTTCTCTGTCGGAATCGGCAGAGGTTATGTTTCGGGTTTGGTAGTTCAGGGTTCCTTCCTTGTTCGCTTCACCAGCATAATTTTCCGGCCAGCTCAAACCTGGTAATGATTTATTTATCGAGGTTTTACTTATGCACTATAGTGAAATGAATTTTATACATCTAGAGGTGGATTATGGGGAGGCATTTCAATTATTTGTTCAATTGTATGAGAAATATTTTATTTGTATGGTTTGAATTAAGAAGATCAACTGAGTTGGATGTATCTGTGCGAGCTACTTTCTAATTGCTTGTTTATATTGGTTTAATTTAATTTCAGAGCTCTTGGTGAGAAACAATGCTGTCTAAAGTTGATTCGAAGAAGATTGGGGATCGTTCAGGCAGTGAGAAGTTGTTGAATGAGATAGAAACCATAAGCAAAGCTCTTTATCTGAACAAAAATCCATCGAAGAATTCAAATCCTGGCACCAATGTTCGACAAAGATCTATCGGGAAAAGCAATTTGCCCGATCCCAAGTTGAAGCAAAAAAGCAGTAATGAAGATCCAACACGCAAGGATAAGAAATCTATCTGGAGTTGGAAGACTTTGAAGGCGTTCTCCCATGTTCGAAACCGCAGGTTTAATTGTTGTTTTTCTCTCCAAGTTCACTCAATTAAGGGGTTACCTTCTGACTTGAACGATTTTAGTCTAAGTGTGTTCTGGAAGAGGCGAGATGGCTTATTGGTAACTCGCCCTAAGAAGGTCGTACAGGGCAAGGTAGAATTTGAAGAGGAGTTGAACTGTACTTGTACGGTACATGGTAGTGGGAATGGACCCCATCATTCTGCAAAGTATGAGGCTAAGCATTTTCTACTCTATGCTTCTGTATATGGTGCTTCAGAGGTTGATTTGGGGAAGCATCGGGTTGACCTCACAAGGTTGCTTCCCCTAACATTAGAGGAGTTAGAAGACGAAAGGAGCTCTGGAAAGTGGGCTACAAGCTTTAAATTATCTGGTAAGGCTAAAGGTGCCACAATGAATGTTAGTTTTGGATACACAGTGGTGGGTGATAATTTAACTGCTCCTGGAAATCATATTGGCGATTCCTTAAAGCCGAAGCAGAATAAGCATGGTTTTGGGAAATCTGAGATGGTGGTTGGTGAATCTGGTGGTAGAAGCAGAATCCAGAATACCGAGAGTATTCCTGGAAAGATGAACAATGATTCTCTCGTATCATCCCATTCAGTTGATGATATAAAGGATCTTCATGAAGTTTTACCAGTACCTCAGTTAGAACTTGCCAAGTCAGTAGATTTATTATACAAAAAATTTGATGATGGTAAATTGGATGCTTCAGCGGATAGCAACCCTGAGCTCAATGTACATACCGAATATTCTCATCCAATGAAATCTGATTCTTCCCCTACTGCCCCTGAGAATGAAAATGCCGATGTTGATTGTGGAACTGAGTTCTCATGCGTTGAACGAGGGATTGAAGTGCCATTCAAGGAACAGGTGGAGAAGATTGAAGTGTCATACGAGGAACAGGTGGAGAAAATTGATGTAAAAGATGTTGATTCCTCTTCAGTTGGACGCCCTGAAACTGGCAATGAATTATTGATGGCTCATGAGGAGGGTAGCAGGGTCGATCACCAGGAGGAGGAGCATGATAACTGCACTGAGGAGCTTGTTGCATGCAATAGTTCTTCCAATGATTATGATATTTACACCAAAGAATCAATTCTGAAGGAGTTGGAGTCAGCTTTGAGTTGCGTGTCTGAACTGGAGACAGCAGCATTGGAGTCTCCCGAGGAAGAGCAGGTGAACTCAGAATTTAAGTCAAGTGATGAACCAACTGGAAAGGGTATGTCCCTTGATTTAGATGATGAATTTTTGGAAAGTGATTTCTTACGTATGTTGGGGCTTGAGCAAAGTCCATTTGGTTTGAGTTCTGAAAGTGAGCCAGAGTCTCCAAGAGAGCGGTTATTACGACAATTTGAGGAAGAAGCTGTAGCCGGTGGTTATTCCTTGTTCAATTTTGATACTGAAGATGAGAATTATCCGGCATGTGGTTATAATTTTAATATAAGTTCTGAGTTTGGAGACATGGCTGATACAGCTTTTGATCTGCCGTCAACCTTCGATGCTAATGAAGGCATGTGCTTCATAGATGATGAAGCAAGGAGGAGTAAGATGAAGGCAAAGAACATGGCTGATACAGCTTTTGATCTGCCGTCAACCTTCAATGCTAATGAAGGCATGTGCTTTATAGATGATGAAGCAAGGAGGAGTAAGATGAAGGCAAAGATGTTAGAAGATTTGGAGACGGAGGTTTTGATGCACGAGTGGGGCTTGAATGAGGAAGCCTTTCAGCAGTCGCCATCAAGCAGCTCTCATGGGTTTGGAAGTCCAGTTGATATGCCTTGTGGAGAGCCGTTTGAATTGCCTCCGCTTGGAGAAGGACTGGGTTCATTTATCCAGACAAAGAATGGTGGCTTTTTGCGATCTATGAATCCTGCAATTTTCCAGAATGCTAAGAGCGGTGGGGACCTGATTATGCAGGTTTCTACCCCGGTGGTAGTACCTGCCGAAATGGGTTCGGGGATAATGGAAATACTACAGCGTCTGGCCTCAGTTGGAATTGAAAAACTTTCTATGCAAGCAAATAAGTTAATGCCTTTGGAAGATATAACTGGGAAAACAATGCAACAAGTAGCGTGGGAAGCTATTACTACTTTGGAGGGTTCTGAAAGGTTTGTGGTCTCATTTTAAAATCACCCCTCACCCCCCTCTCTCCCTATGGGAGGTTCTTTATTATCTTGTTAAACTATATGTTATCTCTACTTTGGAACAGGCAATGTATGCCTCAGTGCGAACCGGTGTTTGGGCAAGATCCATTTGATAGAAGAAAAACTTCAATGGGAAGATCATCCAGTTCTAGGCACGAGAAGTTTAATTCATCAAAGTCTATGCGTGGTGAGCCTGAGACGGAATATGTATCCTTAGAAGATGTCGCTCCTCTAGCCTTGGACAAGATTGAAGCCCTTTCAATGGAAGGGCTGAGGATACAGTCAGGAATGTCAGAGGACGAGGCACCTTCTAACATCAGTGCACAGTCTATAGGAGAATTTTCAGCTCTTCGGGGCAAGGGAATTGACATTAGCGGGTCGCTTGGACTGGAGGGAACTGCTGGATTGCAATTGTTGGACATAAAAGACAATGGCGACGATGTTGATGGATTAATGGGTCTTTCTCTCTCTCTTGATGAATGGATGAGATTGGATTCTGGGGAACTTGATGATGAAGAAATTATCAGTGAACATACTTCTAAAGTACTCGCTGCTCATCATGCTAATTCCTTAGACTTCATTCGTGGTGGCACAAAGGGAGACCGAAGGCGAGGAAAGAGTTCTAGCAGAAAGTGTGGCTTACTGGGCAACAACTTCACTGTTGCACTCATGGTGCAACTCCGTGATCCATTGAGAAATTATGAACCAGTTGGTGCCCCAATGCTTTCTCTTATCCAGGTGGAGAGAGTGTTCATCCCGCCAAAACCCAAAATATACAACACGGTTTCGGAGATACGAAACAACTACGACGAGGACGATATCGAGATCGTTGCAAGAGTAGAGAGAAAGGAAGAACCAGAGGAGAAAGCTTCTGAACAACAAGGCATTCCTCAGTTCAGAATCACAGAAGTTCATGTTGCAGGTATCAAAACTGAGCCTAATAAGAAACTATGGGGTACCTCTACATCCAACCAACAGAAATCTGGTTCACGATGGTTGGTCGCCAATGGCATGGGAAAGAGCAAGAAACATCCGTTTCTGAAGACAAAGGCTTCTCCGAAGTCATCGGCTCCCGAACCGACAAAGTCGCAACCTCCTGGGGATAGAGATAAAGATTCCATGTGGAGCATCTCATCTGGGGCTAAGTGGAAAGCCGTTTCTGCACTAAATCCACTTGTTAGGAACCCAAATGTTGTATTCCCTAATGAAAATTTCAGTTTAAGGTGAGTGGTGGATGTATTTGCTTGCTAGCAATTGGGCTGTTCAATGTACAAATATTTAGTCCTTCAGGTGGAGTATACTCATCGTAGAGGTAACCCATCAGTTCTAAGAAAGAACTACGAGGAGAATCTGTACTGATCTATAAATATACACAAATTACAAGGTTGAGTGGTTTTCTTCTGTAATTTAATTTTTCATAATACAACCATGGTAGAGACAGTGATTGTATCTCCAACCATACCTATCTTCGCTTATCTTGAAATGTACCCAATTATTGCTCTTAAAAATAAAGAAAAAAAGTTACCTTTTTCATCTATGAGTTTGGAGTATTACGTGCGTTTTGTCTCTAGGTTTTCAAAATGAATCTTTTTAGTCTCTAAATTTTTAAAAATAAGTTTCAATGGTCCCTCATCACTAATAGAATCGTTAAAGGAGATTGGGCTTTTTAATTGCTTACGTGGTTTGATGGTCGTTCCAAAGTGGCTCTTGATTGGACTTGAAAATTGTCAAGATAGATTTTGTTTAAACGATTAATGATTATCTTTCAATCTTTCTTTCAAGTTTTATACACTAATAGTCTAATTAAGTAGGTCAAATTACAAAAATGTCTTAAATCTAATATTTTTTTAAATGAATAGCTTAATGAGTTATAATCTTACATAAAAATCAAAATTTGAAAAAAAAAATAGGAAATATGGAAAAAATAGGAAAATTATTATAAACACAAAAAATATCAAACTATTTACAAATATAGAAAAATTTCGTTGTCTATTAGCAAATTTTTCTATATTTATAAATAGTTTGACTAATTTTTATATATTTGAAAACAACCAAAAAAATATATGAATTTGGCATTAGATTGGTTTTCTTCAACCGGAATCACCTCCTCCATTTTTTTTTCCAAATGTGTACGACTTCTCTCTCTTTGTTCCTTTTTAGTAGGGACAGTTAAAAACATAGCAATCAATTTCAAAGTATTAGCATGTAGCAACATTTTAAAAAAAAATTGCAAATATAATCAAGACATCAGTGATAGACTTCTATCGATGATAGACTTTTATGGTTTAGATGGTCTATCACTAATAAACTTTGCTATATTTACAATTTTTTTAAATATTGTTATATACTTGATTATTATTCATAAAATTGTTACTCATTATAGTTATTATTTTTTTTTAATTACGGCTTCTTTTTAATTTTTCCGCTCCCTTAAAATCCTTCCTCCCTATTTCTCCATTCTTCTTGCTCCAGCTAGATCGGGATGAAGATTAGGATTACTTGATTAATCTCAATTATTTGGAGTTTCCACACCGTCGTCGCCGCCCATAACCGTCGATGCTGCCACAAATGATTCTTAGCAAGTCGAAGTTGCTTTTTCGATTAGCAGCCCACCTCCTGCCTATACCATCTTCGTTAAATTAATTGCCACCGTCACTGTCTAATCTTCAAAACCACCTTCATCTTAGTCTCCACATTCCTCATCGACTGAATCGGACGACCATCATTCATCCTCACAAGCATCGCCGGCCAAACAATTTCAAAACTCTATCCTAGGATTCAATCTAACAATCATCAATAGCTCATACCTTTTGTTTTCAATTTCAAATATATCTAAATTTATTTCAAATAGATGTCTTTTAGCTTTTTTTTAATGAGAGATGTTATCTATCTTAATTTATCGTGTTAATATTATTGTTATATAATAATATTTGAATATACTTAGTATATATTTGAAACAAACCTCATATATACATAAAAAAGAAATAAGAGTGAAAACGAAGATTTGTAATTATAATTTTATATTAAATGCAATTCACCGAAATTGAGGATTATGAACTTTAAGTCAATATTCGAAAATTGGACAAATTTATAATGATTGAAAAAAAAAATATCTTACCTAAACAAAAACTAATTTTGTAATAATTTAAATATAAAGTAATACAAAAATTAAATACGAGAATATCATATTTTTTAATTTTAAAAATATATACCATATTAGTTAATAAATAAAATAAAATAAATTATTAAATAACAACAAATTTAATGCTGCTATATATATATATATATATATAGTGTAATTAATGTTTATTGGAAAAATAAAAATTTCAAAAAAAGTAATGATAAATTCAGTTTGAATCTTTTTAATATTTTAATTATAAAATAATATATAAATGAATTATGAGAGAAAATATACCGAAAGTTATAATTATTCCAAGATTATGGAGAAATTTAATTTTGAAATATAATTAAAGTTTGGAAAATAGATCAATTTTCTCCATCATGAAATTTGGGCTTATTCTTCCATCCATCCGGGCCGCACCCACTGCTAAGCCCAATGGATAACACATTGATAAAGAGGTGGAAATTAGGGTTTCGTGTTATTATACCTTTCTCATCTTCAGTCCACGCCTGCTGCATCGCTTCAAACCCTCGTAAGCTTTCTCTCGATCTGCCATTTTTAGGTTATTGTATCTAAAGTTTCGATTTCTTTGCTCCAACAATTTGTTTCCTCTGACATTGTTGGTTTTGGTTCTTATGGTGTTTTCATACTTCTGATTTCCGTTAACTTGTTCAGTGTAATCGAAGAAACCGACTACAGATATGGTTGAGAAAACGAAGGGAAGAAAGGAGGAGGTGGTTAGCAGAGAGTACACCATCAATCTACACAAGCGTTTGCATGGCTGGTACCATCTCATTCATATTTTTAACTCATTCGTCTTTATGAACTGCTGCCATTTGCCGCTCAACTAAATTAGCAAGCTAATTTTTTTAATTTTTTTTTAAATTTCAGTTGTTTATGTTTTTGAAACTGACATCTTCGTTATTAGACATTAGTTTTCTTCATGGTTTTAATTATAGGTTAGGAATTTAGCAACTGGTCTGGTCGGTCAACGTGGTTATTTGTACACTATATCACCAATATGTTAATTGTAAAATTTGTATTAGATCAGAGCTTGGGGACAAAATATAAGTTTCATCATGGAATTTTTTTAAGAACACGTATCAATTTGTTCAAAGGATAGTAGGAATTAGAATACACTGGCTGTAAATTGTCTGTGGAGGGCATTGAAGGACAAGATCAAGAAGAGTAATAAAAACATTAATTTGGAGTAATTTTACAGTTCAATATAGGCACTTCTAATCTTTTTCCATAAGAAGATGAAAGATCAGAGTCTATTATGTAGTTTGTAATATTGGACAAACGGGCTGGTGGATGGTTTATGTGCTGTTTCTCCCGTCACCAAATGCATTTTCATGAGTATCTCTAGTTTAGTATTTTTCTGTTTGTAGTTTTTCCCTTTCATTGTATCGGTAGATCTTAGCATCCAATTTCAATCATGGAATTTCTTTAAGAACACGTATCAGTTTGATCAAAGGATGGTAGGAATAGAATAGACTGGCTGTAAATTGTCTGTGGAGGGCATTGAAGGACAAGATCAAGAAAGTAATGAAAGCAAAATTTTGGAGCAATTTTACAGTTCAATATAGGCCCTTGTAATTGTAATGTTTCACTTGGTTTCCATAAGAAGATGAAAGATCGGAGTCTATTCTTTAGTTTGTAATATTGGACAAATGAGCTGTTGGATGGTTTATATGCTGTTTGAGTTTCTCCTGTCACGACATGCATTTTCACGAGCAATCTCTAGTCTAGTATTTTTCTCTTTGTAGTTTTTCACTCTCATTGTATCGGTACATTGTAGCATCCAATTTCAATTGTGAATTCGTTTAGGCGTTCGTAACTGTAACAACTCTTTAGTTCTCATGATTTACTGTAATTCTAAATTACAGTACCTTCAAGAAGAAGGCTCCTAAGGCCATCAAAGAGATAAGGAAGTTCGCTGAGAAAGCAATGGGAACAAAGGATGTCAGGGTGGATGTGAAACTGAACAAGCAAATCTGGAGCAGAGGTATTCGAAGTGTTCCAAGGAGAATTAGAGTTCGAATTGCACGCAAGAGGAACGACGATGAAGATGCGAAGGAAGAACTGTATTCTCTCGTTACCGTTGCAGAAATCCCGGCAGAAGGTTTGAAAGGATTAGGCACTAAGGTCATCGATGAAGAAGATTGATCTCACATACCCATTTGCCTTGTTATCTGTTATTTCCAACTTTTGGCAAAAATTTTTGGTACAAGACTTGTTTGAGGCAGAGTTATTCTTCATTGTGTCCTTCCCTTGGTGCGCTTGTTTATTTTACTTTGAATCCTAGCTGAAGCAGCTTTTTTTTAGTTATAATAGTGTTTGCCATGTCTTTTAACTTGAGAGTTTCCTTCTGTTACAATCCGTTCGGACATTAATTTCACCTTTCATTTCTGAACTTTTCTATTAACAACTAACTTCAGTACCTATAAATTTAAGCAGCAGCATCAAACGTTATTGTAAATTATTATTAAACTTGAGTTTCCTCAGGTCAAAATATAAACTCCATGTGCAGTTTCTTCTGTAGACATCCTGCTATTGACAGAACTCATCATGGACCGTTTCAGTGCAGACAATCGAGGGGAAGAGGGAGATGTAGGTGTCTCAACCCTTGCAACGAACAGCGATGTTCAATTTATTTTGCTCATTGACCTTGTGTATTTTTTCCTATAAATTATTTTGTATGAACCATTATTTACAGTTTCAAAGTTGTATCATATTTGCCGCAAGTTTGACCGGCTAAAAATGAAACACATTTAACACCTTATTTATGCGAACTATACTAAAGAACATAGCATATATGGTAAGTTAGGGATCAATCATGGAGTTAAAGAATTAATCATTCTAAATTAAACTAATCTTTGAAAAACGATAAAAGCAGGACTTGAAAAACAGAAAAATCATGTTTGAAAATATTTTTTGTATTTATGATTTTTAGAAGAGCTAATTTTGCCCGAATTTTAGAGAGTTTTTTACTCCCTTCATCTTTTCTCTCTAAATTCTTGTAATCCTTCACTAATTGATTGAAGATTCATCAAAAGTGTTGGGAGTCTTTTGAGTGTTGAGAGAATTCTCTCTAGGCTAGAACTTTCTTAGGTGAGACTTTATGAGTTTGGGATTGGTTGGTCCATGGATCTAGTCTTTAGACTCAACTAATTGGGCCAACAATCACAATGAAAACACATAACATCATCAAAATTTGCACTTATATCTTCAATTTCAATTTGGGGCACATGTCTGACTTTCAATTTATCCCAGATGTAATAATTTATAATTTTATAATTTTGTCATTAATTTGAGAAATTACAATTTGTAATTAACCCAAAATTTCTCATCAAACAACCATCAAAATAAAAATTCCTTAAAATTTTAAACAAAAATTAAAAGGAAATTACTATAAACAAAAAAAAAAATATCAAACTATTTATAAATATAAAAAAATTCCACTGTCTATAAGTGAAAGACCGCAATAGAATTCTATTGCTCAAGCAAATAAATTCTATCGCCTGAGCGACGATAGAATTCTATCGCGATCTATCACTTATAGACTGTAAAATTTTTCTATATTTGTAAATAGTTTGACTCATTTTTTTATAATTGAAAAAAGCCCAAAATTAAAAATTAATTTATTAATTAACTAATTATTATTATTATTAGAACTATTTTCAAATATAGAAAAATGAACTAAACTATTTACAAATATAAAAAGAAATATAGACTAGATAGAATTCTATCAAAGTTTTATCTATTTACCTATTCTACCATTGTCTTTTTGAAATAATAGTAAAATTTAAAAGCTATACACGCCTTTTAAATTCTTATCTGAAATGTGAAAAACTAATCTCCTTCAGTAGATAAGAAAAGGGAAAAAGGAAAAAGGAAAAATCGGCTAATCAGATTCTACTTCATGGGACTTTAAACGTTACAACTCGTCAGTAAGACCAAATGATAATATACAAATTTAGAAGGGGTTCCTTCCGTTTTCAGTTAGCTTTATAAGAATACATATAGCCTCGAAGTTTTCGTATTTCCTCGGTCGATTCCGCTAGCAAATGATCTACATACAAACAGATTCCAGCCCCACTGCAATAAACAGAATCGTATGAACACACAATGAGTTCCAAAGTACAATACAGAGTGAAATAATCAATTATCAGTTTCCAAAAACTACCTGAGAGGACCAAAAGGACGCCAGATAACATCCCATCGAAACCTAGGCAAACTGCAATCAAAATGCAACATTACATACTTTAAATTCATTGATCATCAAACAAGTATCACCAAACAATGAAACAGTCTCTTTTATTGTCATCTCTTGTGCAATATGACTACGATAAGAACGGTATTCGGGTGTTATTAGAGTATCAAGAGCATATTAGTAATTAGTTAGAGAGTTTGTTATACTTGTTGGTTATAAATAGAGGGGGAGGGAAATGAAGAAAGATAGACAATATTTTGGTGAGTGAATTAGGACTTGAATGTGATCTCAAGATTAGGAGGGTCCAAGTACCTTGAAAACTTAGTCTATCTTGTAATTCCGTTATCGTTTATATTTCAATCAGACTAGCTTATACTTTGCTTATTCTATCTTTTCTATTACTACAAGAGGCTGCCTCTTGTAAGTTAGTAACTCAACTGACTTGCTTTAGTTGAAAACAGATCTCTGTCCTGTTTTTTGTATATTTTTAGCAATGAAATTCTCATCTTGCCAGGAGATAGACGAGTATTTGCATACATATATACCCTCCCCAAGCAAGCACACACCCTTTAGTACCCTGGCCATGGATCCTTTCTAACTAACAAAATCTCTGGGTCCGTCAGTACACCCCTCCTCACTCGCTAAGTATATACACATTAATAATTAGGGGCCTATCATAAAAAGGGTAAGGCAACCAAAAACAAATGAGAAAAAAAAGAAAGATTTCAATTGACAAGTCAAAATTCATACCCTATACATCTTCAGGTAGGAGCATAACTTTGATAAAAAGATTATGAATTTTCCTACCATACCTCATCATGAAATATAACCAGAAAACTGAGAGTAGGATGCCAATAAAGAATGAGCACCAAAGCCATCGCCGGTGGTAATTTGACTTGCTTACAATCCCAATGATCGAAAATGTACAAGCTAAAATAGCAACCCAATCTGTAGAATTTCAAATGTTGACATTAGCCAGATCCCAAACATGGCGTGACAGCATAACTTAAAGAAATGGTGGCTACAGTTCAACAAACTTCCAACATTAGCAGGATAATACATCTAACGCATTTATCAGCAGCAGCAATATAACAAGGAAATGAACTTGGCCATTGGAATGTTTGGATATGAGTGGCCCCCTTTTGTATTTCAATATTGGCCAAAAACCGTTGTGGTTTATCAAAAATAAAAAATGAACTTCGCCATAAAATTGTGTTTAACGATTGAAACAAATTGAAGGAGTGAGAATCCATAATGCAGTAATGATTAGAAACTACTGGAGAAATTTGTAAGAAAAACCTGCAGCTATAATCATCCATGAATCAACATCCTCCATGAAGTAAGCATGATAACGCTGCAGAAGAAAAAAAAAAGTACGAAAAGTTGGACATCTTTATAATGCAAACGATGGAGCCAAGAGCATAAACTCAATGTATCCTTTACAAATACTCTGTGACTAACAGGATATAGAAGTAAAACAATGAAATTGGAGTTAAGTTCTTCGAAGAAGTTAAAATTTCATCATTTCATGATAGCAATTTAATAAGATTCTCAGCAAAATTGACATACCAGTTCCCATGGAGAAGAAACTTGCTGAACGATTGAGTAAAGAAGAAAAGCCGCGAAGCAAAAAAGAAATACCGCAAACACAGTCTGATGAACAGTCGGTCACAGAGAAGAACAATCAGACATGAGAATCCCTAATTTTCTTAAAAATAAAATAAAATCAGGAAAATCATAGGATAGTACGATACCCTCCATAAAAGACTTTGTTGATCATTTGCCCTTTCGAACGAACGAACCATCTCCTCTTGCGCTGTAAATCAAACACCGAATTAGGGTTTAAAAAAACGTCTGCGAAAGAACTTCAGAGCGGATCGATTACCTTGGCTGTCGATGGGACGGGAATCGTCAAAGGAAGGATCATCCCGAGTGGGAAGAGACACCGCATCATCCCGAGATTTCATCAAAATTCTTGCTAACTTCTTGATCGCCATCTTCAACACTGCGACACACGCTGCGATTTGGCTCAGAGTTCGTTTGGATGAAGAACGCCAATATTGAAGTCGGACACCGGAGACTGAGCCACCACCATCGGCGCCCCCCCCCCCCCCAAAATAATAAATAATAATTTAAATTCTATTTTAGTCTCTAAACTTTAAATCTGGTTTATATTTTGATCCCTAAACTTTCAAAACAATCGTTTTAGTTCTTACACTTTCAAAAAGTATTTATTTTAGTTCCTCCTGTTAAAATTATATCAACTCTTCAACAAAAATATGAGAGAACTTGTATTTTTATATGACTAGGCCCTAGATGTATTGAGCAAGATGAAAGTGAAGTAAAATGCCAACAACTAACATGCCAAAATACTGAATGACCAAAATTTTGAACTAAAAATGTCTTGTAAATTCTCCCACTTTGCCACTTTATTCAAAATTGAAACTCTAGATTTTTTTTAACGTAACTAACTTATTTGGTAGCCTAGTCATCAACAAATACAAGTCACTTCGCCATCTTATTAAAGAGTTAACAAAACCTTAATATAACAGGGATTAAAATAAGCACTTTTTAGAAGTTTAGGAACTAGAACAAACATTTTTAAAAGTTTAGAGACCAAAATAAAGCAATATTCAAAGTTTAGGGTCTAAAACAGATATTTTTAAAAGTTCAGGGACCAAAATAGAACATTATTCAAAGTTTAAGGACTAGTTCTTGACCAAGATTTTGAAATGACTCAAAGAATAATGAAAAATAACCTTTTGTTTACGTCACAAATTACTAACGACGTTAAATTGTCCATTTGTAATTTTAGATTCTCATCTATCACTAATTGATGAGACCTTAAACATGAATTCATGTTCATAAAAAGTCATAAATGCGCTTTGTCAAATTGCGATAGGTGCAAGCCCGCGACTGCGAATGGGCTCTAAAGAGAATTTAACATTGGATGGTGCTTTATGATGTAAGCAAAATGTTCTTTTTCATTGTTTTTAGAATCTGGATCATTTGATATTATCCCAACCAAATTTGGGTCATCCTTACAAAAAAAAAAAAAAATAAAAATAAAAAAAAAAAAATAAAACTCTTTTTCAATTTGTTTTCAATTAATCCAATATAATAGTCTTCTCATACGCTAGATTTCTTCCTTCTTCACTCTTTAGCACTCAATCTCTCACTCACACTCATACTTGGTGCTCTAAAGAAAAAACGTTGGCAAGTGATTTGCTACATCAACAAAAGGTTATTTTCTATCGTTTCAAAACAAACATGGGTCAAACAAGTGTAAAATTTAAGTCATTCATACAAAAAAAACTCCAAAATTTTCAACTTATAAAAAGAAAACTTGAGAAAAAATTCGATTGTGGGTGAATCAATTTTAACCTCCAACTCTCAACTTATTTTGATGTTAGCCCTAAAACTCAATAAGTACAACAATACACTCCCTGAAATGGATGCAATTTTTTTTAATATTTCTAGCAATGTTTAAAATATGGATGTGGGTGGAAATATCGAGGTCTTAATTTTATAAAAATTTCGATGGATATTTTTGAAAAAATTATAAAAAAAAACATTTAAAAAATAAATTTAAATTAGTAAATAAATATTTTATTATTTTTAAATAAGTAAACCCGTCTATTATTTATATTATTTTTATATTAGTGACATTTTGATGTTTATTTTATATGTTTCGTAGATTTTTTAACGATATCGATATCGAACACATAAAAACAGGTAAATATCAATAGAAATATCGACATATCGATAGAAATTTAATATTATAATTTCTAAAGGTTTATGACTATTCAGGTAAGTCTTTATTGGATGAGAGACCATTTATTTTCATTTATTTTTTCTTCTCATTGGCATATTTTTAAATTTTTTTAGTTCAATAAATCATAACTTATGAAATGATAATTCTAATCAGTACCTTATTAGCTAAGTTCGGTACATACTGTTAATTATTTGAACATCAATGTTCATTAAAAATATTTCTTTACATTATTGAATTTTCTACGATTTGTTGGTTTGGTTCATAAGCAAATCTTTAATTTAGATTCAAAGAGGTATAATAATTGTCACATTTGTTAAGTTCAAAGTTTAAATTAAGAAAATGTACAACTTACTCAATTTTACCTAAGTTAAATTTAGCCATCTTAATGAATATATTTTTAAAATACATTTATTAACCATCTTAATCAATATATTTTTAATGGTTTAAATCTTATTTTTGGTTTAGGACTTTTAAAATACATCTATTTGTTCTTAAATTTTCTAAAAAAGTATCTATTTTAACTCGTACTACCAATACTTTGCGAATACTCAACTTATATAATTAGGCTCTACATGAAGTAAAGTTTTGAGTAATTGCCAAAAATAGTAGAAAAAAGATTTCAGTGAAATCGCGACCATAACGATGACCAAGATTGAATAAAAATGGAGAGAAACAAGAAGTGGAAGCTTTTGTCAATTGTTCTTGGCATTATGTATGATCAATTTTACATTGGGAATGAGGGATCATTTATTCTCTTCTATTTTTTTTTTTTTTTTTTTGTCTCCAATTTCTTTTCTAGTCGTTCACGCTATATATCCTTATTTTAAATTTTGAAACATTTTCTCATGTTTACATTTTGACCAAAAAAAGAAAAAAAAAACCTCAAAAACTCTTAAAATCTTTCCGATCTCATATAGAAAATCAAAACAATAAAATCTTATAAACCTATATTCCATAACTCTTATTTTGGTCCCTCGTCCTAGTCCTTATTCTGGTCAAGATTTGTTGATATCACCAGGACGTGCTATTAAAACAACTTCTACTTTAATTGAAATTATTAACCATATTATATTAGACAAAAGAGGTCGATGTCCTACAAATTCAAACCAAAGGTTGGAAGTGGATAAGCAAATCCACGTTGGGTAAAACAAAAATTTGTTATAATATTTTGAATTAGGTTATAAGTTATTTTAGGATACGATCGAACAATATCTTCAAAATTCAACAAAAGCAACTCATAGAATAAAGTTTGGCCAGTTAAATTCATCAACTTTATTTCTATTTTTATAATCCATCAACAAATAGAGTACAAATGTGGATTGGAAGGAACTCTCACCTTCATCACAATATTTTTCTATATAAACACATTGATCAAGAAAAATGAATAAACCAAACGTACAGTTGTAGATTCAGAGATGTTTAACCTTCAATGGCTTGTTCTTCCCCTCATTGCAATTTTAGCTTGCTTTTCTTTTTGTACAGCAGAGAATGTCTCCTATGATTCAAATGCCATAATTATCAATGGTGAACGACGTGTTATCTTCTCAGGTTCAATTCATTATCCACGCAGTACCGAAGCAATGTGGCCTGATCTTATTCAAAAAGCTAAAGATGGTGGACTTGATGCAATCGAGACATACATTTTTTGGGATCGCCACGAACCTCAACGGCGGAAATACGATTTCTCTGGACATCTAAATTTTATCAAATTCTTCCAGCTCGTTCAAGATGTTGGGCTATATGTCGTGATGAGGATTGGTCCTTATGTGTGTGCCGAGTGGAACTATGGAGGCTTTCCACTGTGGTTGCACAATATGCCAGGAATCCAACTTCGAACTGACAATCAAGTCTACAAGAATGAAATGCAAACTTTTACAACAAAGATAGTGAATATGTGTAAACAAGCCAACCTATTTGCATCACAAGGAGGGCCAATAATCTTAGCTCAAATTGAGAACGAGTATGGAAACGTGATGACGCCATATGGAAATGCAGGAAAAACATATATCAATTGGTGCGCTCAAATGGCTGAATCTCTCAATATTGGTGTTCCATGGATCATGTGCCAACAGAGTGATGCCCCACAACCTATCATTAATACGTGCAACGGATTCTATTGCGATAACTTTAGTCCTAACAATCCTAAGAGCCCAAAAATGTTTACTGAAAATTGGGTGGGGTGGTTCAAGAAATGGGGCGACAAAGACCCTTATAGAAGTGCAGAAGACGTAGCTTTCTCTGTGGCAAGATTTTTCCAATCTGGTGGCGTGTTTAACAATTATTACATGTATCATGGAGGCACCAACTTTGGAAGAACATCAGGAGGTCCATTCATCACTACGTCTTACGATTACAACGCCCCACTTGATGAATATGGAAACTTGAATCAACCTAAATGGGGACATCTCAAACAACTCCATGCATCCATCAAAATGGGAGAGAAGATTCTCACTAACGGCACCCGCTCAGACCAAAAATTTGGTAGCTATGTAACTTTAACAAAATTCTCTAACCCAACAACAGGGGAGAGGTTTTGCTTTTTGAGCAACACAGATAGCAGCAACGATGCTACCATAGATTTGCAGGCAGATGGAAAGTATTTTGTACCAGCTTGGTCTGTGAGCATTCTTGACGGTTGCAACAAAGAGGTTTTCAACACTGCAAAAATCAACTCTCAAACATCTATGTTTGCGAAGGTGCAGAATGAGAAGGAAAATGCACAACTATCGTGGGTTTGGGCTCCGGAGCCCATGAGAGACACTCTACAAGGAAAGGGTAAATTTAAGGCAAACCTTCTTTTGGAACAAAAAGCAACCACTGTTGATTTCAGCGACTACTTGTGGTACATGACGAATGTTGACACTAATGCTACATCTTCACTTCAAAATGTAACGCTCCAAGTGAATACAAAGGGTCATGTGCTTCATGCCTTCGTGAACAAAAGGTACATTGGGTCGCAGTGGGGAAGCAACGGTCAGAGTTTTGTCTTTGAGAAACCCATTCTATTAAAGGCAGGAACCAACACCATAACCATTTTGAGTGCCACAGTAGGACTGAAAAATTATGATGCCTTTTATGACACGGTGCCAACTGGAATTGATGGAGGTCCCATTTATCTAATTGGAGATGGAAATGTCACGACTGATTTGTCATCAAATTTATGGTCTTATAAGGTTGGATTAAATGGAGAGATGAAGCAACTTTACAACCCGATGTTCTCACAGAGAACAAATTGGAGCACATTAAATCAAAAATCTATTGGGAGGAGAATGACATGGTACAAAACAAGCTTTAAGACACCTTCAGGAATTGACCCTGTAACGCTGGACATGCAAGGAATGGGAAAAGGCCAGGCTTGGGTAAATGGAAAAAGCATAGGCCGATTTTGGCCTTCTTTCGTTGCTGGAAATGATAGTTGCAGTGCCATCTGTGACTACAGAGGTGCATATGACCCCAGCAAATGCGTTGGAAATTGTGGGAATCCTTCCCAAAGATGGTATCACATTCCAAGATCGTTTCTATCAGATGGCACAAACACGTTAGTTTTGTTTGAAGAAATTGGTGGAAATCCTCAACAAGTCTCAGTTCAAACCATCACTATAGGAACTATATGTGGAAATGCTAATGAAGGAAGCACGTTAGAGTTGTCTTGTCAGGGAGGGCATATCATCTCTGAAATCCAATTTGCTAGCTATGGAAATCCAGAGGGAAAATGTGGTTCGTTCAAACAAGGCTCATGGGATGTGACAAACAGCGCTCTTTTGGTGGAAAAGACTTGCATCGGCATGGAGAGTTGTTCAATTGATGTATCTGCAAAGTCGTTTGGATTAGGCAATGCTACCAATTTATCTGCAAGATTAGCTGTTCAAGCACTATGCTCACAAAATTGAGTGGTATAAAATATATTCTTTATGTATAACAAATGTTAGTATTTGGTGAACGAAGTAATTTTATTTCTTTCCTTTTCTAAATATGATTTACTCGTCACAAGCTTAAGAGAAATTGAAAACTTCTGAGCACTCTTTTTTGCTCCCTAAACATTTCAAAAAGGTTTGTTTTCATTGCATCTTTTTTCAGTTGCGACTGCTTAAAGAAAATTGGGTTTTTTATTAAAAAAAGATGCAATGAAAACAAACCTTTATTTTGATAATTTGGCTGTTTAGGTTACTTCAAACTATAACTAAATATAACCATGAGTATATTTAACATCAATCAACATCTCAAGTGTATCAGTAGTTCATCTAACATCAATTAACAACTTATTTTGAAGTAAGTCATCTGTTTATCATTTTAAAAGTATGATATTCCAAATGTAGTAGCAGCATATAAGATATAAGATATGAGCGTATCAGACATCAACCAATATTTACTTTATGTAAGACATGAGTGTATCAGTAATATATTTAACAACAATCTACATTTCAAGTGTATCAACAGTATATCTAATAGCAATCAACATTCAAGTAATTGGGTTAGGCTGTGTTTTTTTTTTTTTTTTTTTGTCATTTTTGCAAACATAAAAAGATGAAAACAAGTGCGTAATGTTTTATAATCTTTTTTACTAATAGTGCAACCAACCCAAAATCTAATTAATTCGTAATTGGAGAAAGTCTAAAATACCTCTAATAGTGACATGTTCAATGGTAAAATGGTAAATATTCACTATCTTCGAGAGCTTGAAGTGATGATTTGCCTCTTCTCTCTTTATATGCTTTCATTGATAGATTTGTATATTTAGAGTTTGATGGAGCTGTCAATTCATATCAATAAAGTTGCTACTTTACTTATCTTTAAAAGAAAAAATCGCTTAAAATAACATAACATTAACATTTTTTTTAATCCAACATTAACATTATTTATATGGTTGGCAATAGGATTGATAAAATCAATGATGATGGCTATCAATTAGGTAAAATTTGCTATCTGCTTTTTTATAGTCTATTCTTAGCAAAGAAGGCAACTTTATTACATTAATGGGAATTGCATCATTGCTTTCATGTTAACAAACTTAATATTAAATAGTTCTTTCCATCCTAAAGTGACAAAAGGCAAAACTTTGTAGATTATGATATAAAATCATCTACACCACATATCCTTGCCTAACACTATATTATACTATAAAATTATCAATTTTGTCGAGTTATTTCTGAGTTGGACGATTCAAAACATTACGATCTTTCGTATCTATTTAGTCTCTAAATTTTAAAAAATGTCTAATGGGTCCCTAAATTTTTAAATTTGTGCATATTTGATCTATAAAGATATATACTTTTATCTCGAATTTGTGACTGTTCTTAATATCTCGAAGATAACTTGGCATAAAATATTAGTTGATCATCTTGTTATCATTTCACTTGTTTTTTAAAACTAGTCTCAACTGTTTTTTGTGGTTTAAAACTGATACTGAATTGTCAAAATGATTATAGGTTAACTGGTATAAAGTTTGCATTGTTGATCTCAATGTTAGATGCTTAATTTTCCCTCCCACAGATATTGTCAAATGGTTATTATAATTATGAAAGAGTAAAAAAAAATCTTATCCAACCCCTGAGAAGATTTCCTTGACAGATTTGGGAGACTAGAAATAAGTTGTTATTCCAACACCATCCAGCAAACACTAATTCTATGAGTGATTCGATTGAAAAGCTTTTTTCAAGAACAAGCGCATGCTCGTGTGGAGTCTAATGAAAAGGCTATTGTGGAGACCCACCCCACTTCTCCTCCGCCAAACATTGTATTTTGGTTTCCTCATTCACTAGGCATGCGAAAGCTAAACACTGATGCAACATGAAATCCTGACAAACACATTGGAGATATGAGTTGGGTGCTTCAGAACCATTTGGGTCGTGTTCGGATGGCAGGGTTCAACGTCATCTCGTGTTCTAGTCAAATGAAGGTTCTTGAAGCGATGGCTATTCATGATGGTCTCTTCACTTTATCAATGTGTGGAATATTTTGTTGGAGACTAACTGTTTAGAGGTTGTTAATCTTCTAAATAATGCTAATGTAGATCCTATTGAAAATTTTCTTTTCATTGATGTATCTAAAGCTATTATTCACTAGTTGAAATCCATTCTCTTCTCCAATGTGAGACATTGCAACAACTGTGTGGCTCGTTCCCTTATAAATAAGTCCGTGAAAGAGTATTTCTTTTTTACCTTTTTTTTCCTTTATCTCAATTGGTTTGATGTGTTAGTGTCTCTTGACGTAATTTCTTTTTTTTCTTTTTTGGTTGGTTTCTTCCTTTAAAAAAAATTGTAAAAGCAAGTAAAAGTCAAATTTGTGCACTACTAAAGTCGGATTTGGATGAGATTGACTGTTGTAAGATCTTCGATTGTCGTGCACTTAACTGACTTTTATAATCTTTGCATTCTCTTTGATTTGGTTCCACTCATTGACTCTCTTCTCTTTATTACCATACCGACAAAACCGTGTCGTGCAAAACGGGATTTGTTTTTTAGAAAAATTTAGTGTAACTTGAACTGCAAGTATTAAGCCGTTCTTGCTTTGCTGCCTCTAATAAAAAATTATTATAGAATAATTTATTTTTTTAAAAAAAAAATTGATTAAAAATTATTTTTTTTACCATAAAGAAAATATGGAATTAGGTACAATCTTGTTTTTCTTTTTTAAGTGATAATATAGATTATTCAATAAAAACATAATCGTATTTGAAAATTTCATATTTTTAAATATGTATTTAGTAGTAGATTAGAAATAAATCTTAATTTAAAGAATTTTTCAAAAGATGTTCAATAATATATTTATTAACCATAAAATTGATTATAGTTACTCACTAAGTATTAGGTTGAATATAAACTATTACTAATTAATTTATAAACTTGTTTTATGTTAAAAGTTTTTGTATAATTATTATTTTGTAATATCATATATAATACATATTTTTATTTAACAAAAATAATTGAGTTTATAATATTAAATATTATATTTGTTATTGTTTTTATATTTTTTAATATAATTTTGCATTTTAAAATTTTAAATTCATAATCTGGATACACAAAAACATAAAAATGTTGTTTTTAAAATTTACACTATTTGACTTATAGAATTTGAAAATAGTTTTTGAACAAATAATCCAAACTTCCTATCAAATGCATATTCGCTAAACTCAGTGAATTTGAAAACATAAAACAAAATTTGAACTACCTACCAAACAAACCATAAATTTTCGATCCAATCTTTTTAAGTTCCAAAATGTTAGACTTTTAAATCTAAAATTTGAATCTAATTTTCATTTAGTCCAAAAATTTTAAGAAGTTACATTCTTATTTTTAGGCCAATGATTAGATACAGTCTAGCCTGCTCCTATATCATGCATCCTTTTTTGTAAGATAGTAAAAAATAATCATAATTTAATTTTTTTTAAAGAAAAAGTTGTCACATGACAAATTTTTATTTAGTAATTGGCTGGGCTGCACAACCCAACGAACACTTAAGATTTTTTTTCTTATTTTTATTTGGCCCCAGTCTTACAAAATTTATACAACTTTGAATTTTTTTACTAATACTCACTTTTCATCCTTAGCGTTAATGTCTATTGTTGTTGTTATATATTTTCAAAAGTATTGAATTGCAATAAAGAAAATTAGATGTCACACTAATTTTTCATCCATTTAAAAATTTTAAATAATTGCAATTAATTAGTTTTTACTAATTTTTGTCACTATTACAATTATTTTAAATTTTTCACTTCATAATTATTTTGAATTAATTAACGGAAAGTTAATACTAAAAATCGAACTAAACATTAACAAAACTTTAGAGTAAAAGTGTATAATATCAAAACATATGATCAAATAAAACTAAACTCTAAACTCAAGACAAAAACATTATATTTTAAAATCTAGTGACCAAATGAAAATTAAACTCAAATTTAGTAGTAAAAGTGTAACATTTTGAAACTTAGGGACCACATAAGAACTTAAGTCAAAACCTTGGACAAAAATACAGTTCCTCCTAATTTAAACTTATTTTGAATTGATTTTAAATTCAACCTAGTTAAAATAGTTATAAATAACCAATCATAGTTCTAAATTGATAGAATTATTAGCTTAAGATTAATAAAATAATGTATGGTACGAAATTAAATTTTCTTTTTCTTTTTTTATCTCAACTCTAATTTATTTTCCTCATTTTCTTACTATAGTTCTACGTCTACAATCCAATTTTTTTAAGTGATTTTTTTTTGGAATAACATCGGAGATGGAGGGATCAATGATTTCGAAATTGATAATACAAGTTTATGTTAGTTGAATTATGCTCAGGTTAGATTTCAATGTGATTAATTCATTTTTCGTTTAAATTTTGAAATTTACAATTTAGGTGAGAAGTAGAAGTGAATTTACTATCAGCATTAAATTACATAGGAAAGTATTTTAGTTTTTCTTAACACATAGTTTTATAATTGGGAATAAGTGAATTTCATAAACATGAATTGACAATTATTGTGGTTACTAAACGTTTAATTAAAGTTTAATAAATACACGCATTGAAATGATAATTGATCCTTCATTCAATTTAATTTTGAAGTTTTTTTTTTTTTTACAATACCGAAATTGAGAGAATCGAATCTTTAATATTGAAATTAATAGTACAACTTTTACATTTAGTTGAATTATTTTCATTTTGAAAATTTTGATATAATTAAATAAGTATTTCAAACTGCGTACAAACAATAAAATATCATTTTTAAAGTTAAACTATATCAATTTTGACTTTCATTGCACAATTCTAATTTTTAAAAAGAATAAAGTTAAAAGTGACACTGCAAAACTGAAAAGTAATAAGATATCTCACCACTCAAACTACAGATGTTAAACAGAAAGCACATACAAGCACTTTAACAATCACAAAACCAACAACAAGTAAAAATAATAATTGCGCACAGAAGTTAGTAACCCAATTCGATGATAAACCACTACATCTGAGGGTAGTGTGCCTAGGAAAGATAATCCACTAATATTAAATAGTTAAGTGTTTACAACAAAATACTTATATGTAAAATAACAACTTCAAAAGTGACTCTTGCAAAGTTAACTTGCTATGCACCTAGGCACCCATCGATGTGAGACTCCCTCTCAATATAACTTAGGCTTCCCCTAAGTGTGGTAATATTAGTGATGAACACTTCGACTTCCGACAGTGTGTGAGACTCCTCGTACATTGATTATCTTCCTCATGACTTAGTGAACTCCCTTCACTGATTAACCTTAGGTCCCCTAAGATAGAGAAATCCTTCTTTGAAGTAATGTCTTAGGCTCCCTCTAAGACAGTGATTATATTCACGATTTTGAGATCGACGACTGATAAACTTGCACAGCGAATAATACCGCGAGCATAGATCAAAATGATGAAGTACAACGTTGTCCACTTAGTACAGAAAACTCTGTAAAAAATAAACAATTGCGGCAACCCTAAGAGATGGCGCGACTTCTTCTTTTAACATCTGAATTTAGATAAGAAAAGAGTTTTCATACAAAATATTTTCCTTTTCTACAAAATATGTTTCACTATAAAAGGAAATATTCATTAACAAACTTCTGTTGGGATTTCCCAGTTTGGAAAATAAAAATATTCCACATATAAATTCCAAATTAGGAAAGAAAAAATATCCTTCCAGAATTACGGCTTGTCAGAGGTCGATGTTAAGACATTACTTGTGACAACTGAACACGTCACCAAAAACTGCTTTATCAAAAATAGAAAGCCAATAAGCAAATCTCCAACAGTAAAAGTCATTATATATTGGCACAAAAATATAGGAAAAATACATGTTTGGTCCCTAGGTTTTGAGTCTAGTTTCCATTTTATCCATAGGTTTCAAAATGCTACACTTTTAATCCGTAATTTTTTAGTTTGATTTCAATTTAGTCACTAGATTTCAAAATGTTACAATTCTATATTATTTAATTTCTCTACTATTTCCATCCTTCTAGACATGGTAGATACTAAATTGAACCCAAACTCAAAATTTAACTATTCACACCCTTCTAAACATTAATTTCTCTACTATTCCCTAGGTTTCAAAATAATTATTATCAGTTAATAACTCAATTTAATGATGTAGATAGTGATATAAATTCTTCTTGACTTTTAGATATAGCATGTTACACTTCAAAAACCTCAATTTGAAGTTGCCAGAAAAGAACTTAACTCAATTGGCATTCGAGTGTACTAATAACCACAAGGTGATAAATGAAGAAGATGAAGAATATTGAAACAAATTTTAGAAGAAAGCTCAGTGAGTGAGACTGAGGCAATTCATCGATATTTAATTAATAGAGGTAGGCCACGTGACATACACAGATATGTTGGGAAATAACAGACAAGAAAGATAAAGCTTAAAGGGAAACAATAGAAAAAATTACAAATAGCGATTAACAGATAATTAATTAAGATTAAGCTTATCACTAAGACTGTGGTTCAAATTCTCCCACTCTAATTGTTGTACTAAAAAAAGGTTGAATTTAAAATTTTGCTTTCAAATATTATATTAAAATAAATATAGATGTTTTGCTCAACTAAACACCAGGTTAAATGCATTTAATTAAATAAATTAACAGTCAAATCATTTTTTAATCAGTCAACTAACAAGCTACAAACCCTTTAAAATTATTTTTCAAACTTCAAAAATAAACAAAACGGCGTTTTTTAGAATTTCAAGGAGCAAAAATGAATTTTTTTTGGGTTAAAATTGAAATTTTTAAAAGATTGGGAACATATTACAAAACCACTTAAATAAAATATTATAGATATTGAAGCCCAAAATTTGGAGGCCCAAATCAGTAAGAGATATATCACGTAACTATTAAAAAAATAAAGAAATTAAAAAAAAAAAATAAAGAAATTAAAAAAGGGTATGCTTTGGCCATCAAACGGAGCAAGTTACAAGATTTGCAATATCTGAAGAACAACGACAACCTCGCGAAAGATATTAAAGTCACCCGCTTTTAACAAAACACAACCGTAAACATTACCCGAATTGGTTTCTTAATACCAATAGGTCACAGTCAAAGAATTTGATTGGACATTTACTTAATGCAGTTGAGTTGTCACGAGTGAGGTTAATATTTCTCGTGCCTCACTCGCTTTCCCGTCAATTTCAACCGCTTATCAAACATATCCCAAATCCCTTTACCTCACCACCACTTTTTTTTTTTTTTTTTTTTTTTTTTTTTTTTTTGTCTTTTCAAATTATTAAACACTACCCATACTTTTTTAGTTTGGTTTCTTTCAGTTTTGTCCATCTATTTTTAAAATATTCATTTCAATTTTTCTAACGTTGAATTTTAATTCATGTTAGTTCTTTAATACTTTTAAAATATTTATTTTGATATTTGTATTTTTAAAATGACGGTTTTCAAATAAAAAAATTAATTAAAATATTTATAAATATAGCAAAATATATTGATGGACAATAATAGATATAGAGGAGCTGTTTGAAGGCCCATAATGAAATAGTTTTGAATTATAATGTAATACAAAACTCATATTTGTATTGAGTGTTTTGGGTCTGATTTGTAATATTTTAACTTATTTCGTTCGGACAGTTTTTAACTAAACCTTATTTCCCACCGTTTTCACGTTTCACATCCCATTTTCGTCTGCCCTTGATACCTCACGCACTCTAACACTTCTCTGATTCTCAATAATTCTAATTACATTTCAGTCTCCCAAACAATCCCTGATGGACTATTATTGTCTATTTCTATCAATCAGTAATAGACATTGATAGATGTCTAGACAATGACATTTTGTTATATTTGAAAATATTTTTGACAGTTTTGTCATTTAAAATAATTACACTTTTTAAAAAGTGGTCATCTTTAATTTCTTTTACAATAAATAAACTACACTAATAATAGAGAACCACCACCTAGAAAACTCAATATTCCAAAAAGCCTCACCAGCCATTAAGAAAAAGACTCTAAAGTCAAAAACTTCATCAACCTCAACAACAATTCGAACAAAATAGTCATCTTTTAAAAGTACAAGAACTAAAATGAACCACTTAAAAGTATAGGATCTAAAATGAATTAAAGTTGTAAATACAAGACTAAATAAAACCTTATAAAAGCATAAGGATGGAAATGAATTAGTTTTTTAAAAAAAAAAAAAATTAAAAAAATAAGAGAAACTATACAAAATAGCAAAATATCAATGTCTATTATTTTTTATTTTTTTGCTATTTTTTAAAAATAATTTGACATTTTTTTATATGTGAAATTTTTTTCAAAAATATTAAAATAGTAATTCTTTTTTTAAAAAAACAGAAAAGAAAGAAATTCATTGATTAAGATAAGAGAACTTCTTATCCCACTAATGTTCTCTCACTAATAAGGAAATGATTTTTCCCCCTTTTTCAAAAGGAGATATTATTCGATGCTCTCGTTCTATGTGACATAAAAGCTACGTGGCTTCTACTTTATAGACAATTTGCTGTTTAACTTAATTATTTAATATCCTATGTTTTCAAACATATATTATAGACCTAACAATTAATTAATGCCTCTTGACTTATCACACAATACACCTATATAAAATCTCTCAAACAAATACTACGTCCACGTGACATCGATTGATTACTTTAATTAAGTGAACATGTCATTGTTAATACGGCGACATCATAATATAATATTGGTTAAACGGTAAATTCCGTCCCTATACTTTAAGAAAGTTAAAATTTAGTCTTTATTATTTTAAAAGATAGAATTTAGTCTTCATAATTTGATAAGATTTTATAAATAGTTACTATGTGTTTGATAAACCAGTCATAAAAATTTCTCGACTAAATTCTAATTATAAACTATAAAAATTAAATTTTGACTTTTTTTAAACTATAATGATGGAATTTACAATTTTAACCTGTAATGTTAGTCTTTACACGGAGTGTTAACAATAAATCATTCTATATTTTTAATAATTTTGTTTAGAAAAAAAAATAATAATCCATAATAAAAACTCTAAACTTCATAAGTTAATCAATCCAAACATTTATTATGGCTTAATTTATTTATTTATTTATTTTTTTTACTTGATTCCATTCAAAATGAATTCAAAGTCGTTTAATAAATTATTCTCTTCTTAAAATCTTACTAAATTAAAGTAGCTAAAAAATTATGACATAATCTTTATTAATAAGAAACAATGTAAAAAGACACTCATATTAATAAAAATGGTCCACTACTGAGTTGATACCAATATTTCTCTCTAATATTATATTAATCGATGCATTTGATGATAACTCATTCACATATAGTTTTAAAATAACATTCTAAAAGAGTGTGTACATTTATTTATATAAAAGTAGTGAAATTGATACCATTGTGAAGTTATATAACATCTATAATTTAAAGGAATATGTTGATTTTTTCTATTTATTTATTATCAACTCGTACTCATATAAACTTATTCATATTCTCATCTAGAGGCTATTAATTTTCCTCTTTTTCTTACTTTTAATCGCGACCGAGTATACTAATTTTGTGAGAATAAGTGAGCTCGTTTTTGTGTGATAATATTTAGAATATGTTTGAAACTGATTTTAAAATGACCAAAATCACTTTCGACGTTTAAAACCGCTTTTCTTTTAAAATTTTGATGTTCTACCATTTATGAGAAAAGTTATTTTATCAAAATTACTATTTCTAAGAACATCCTTGAAGATGCTCAAAACTTTGCTGTACACCTCAATCTAATTTGTTTTTTTAGACTCAATGTCAACTGCCAACATAAGTACGAACTTAGCTTATTCTCAATCAAAATAATTAGGAGAAACTTTAAAAATAGAAAAATAAGAAAAATTATTTTTAAAAAATAGTAAAATTTTTAGATAGTTGTGATAGATACTGATAGAAATTTATCAAGGTCTATCAGTGATAAAAATGATAGAAGTCTATTACTGATAGATGATAGAAGTCTATCAATATTTATTAATATTTTTTTACTATTTTCTGTAAATAGTTTGATATTTTTTTTATATGTGAAAATTTCTCAAATAACTAACACAAACATCACCTTATTTATTAAACGAAAAGTCCTCTTATTTGTTTAGGTATCATCACCCACCAAAACTACTATGTACCATGGTATAAAATTGTATGTATGTATATATAGATGCTAAATTACATCATTAGTGTTTAAAATGTGTTTATTTAATTAGTTTTTTTTTAATTTTTAAAGCTATAATTTTAGTTGGTGCATTTTGATATATTTTAAAAATTCACAAATTTACTAAAAATAATTTTTATTTATTTTTTAAATTTTAAAATATTACGTTTTCACTTTATAAATTTTAAATTTACTTTTCACTTGGTCTATAAATTTTAAGATTTTACAATCAATTAATGTGTGCTCGAAAATTAATGAAAATTGAGTTAAACTATAGTTATTATAAATTAATTAATAAAAATTTAACACAAATAATCATAAGTGGTGGGTATTAATGTAAACTCAAAATCATAAACTTAAAAGTAGGGAATGAAAACTAAATTCATAATTCAAAAATGAAAATGTAACGTAAAAGGAGTATAGTTCAATTGATAAATGATAACATATTACTTAAGATAGTTATAATGAGTAGCAATTTAGAGATAATAATCAAATATATAGTATTTTTTTTTTTAAATTACAAATATAACAAAATCTATCCGTGACAAATTTTTATCGCTAATAGACCGTCTATATTATAAAAGTTCATCAGTGATAAAAGTCTATCGTTAATAGATTTTACTATATTTACAATTTTTAAAATTTTTTACTATATATGTGTTAATACTTTAAATCTGATTGTTATATTTATAACTATTCATGTTACTTATACGATTCACATCAAAGTCAAAGCTATAATATAAAAAAAAAAAAAAACAATAAAAATAATTATTTTAAACTTAAAAAGACAATTCAAAACTCAATAATATTTTAAAATTTACCTCAAAATTTAGAAGAAAAAAAAAAGAAAAATAGTTTTTGCTTTATGTGTGTGTTGATAATAGGTTAAGAAGAAGAGTGTATTGACGGCAATCTCGAGGGCATAAGAGTTTGCAGATAAGGCCACGTTTGTGAGAAGGAAACTGAGTGTAGGGACCTCCGTGTCGCTTCGCACTGACTTCGATAAGGACACGTTTACGGTCAAACAGGCCGTGCTTGACGCGTGGATTAACTTTACCGCGCAACAATTTTCTGGCGCGCGTGACTTCTTTCTTTAAATATTGACACGTGTACGGGTCAGGATATTTTCTTTTTTCTATTTTTAAAATTTTGCCGTCGCTTGTTTTCATTGTCCTATGTTTATGCCATGTGTCCCTTTGGCACGTCCTTGTGTCACCTTCTAAATCTTCCTATGCACGTGATCATGCCACGTCAGCTTTTCTATTTTCAGATTGGACATATAATCTACTGCACCATCACTCTTTTGGCAAAAATATTATAATACTATATATATTTAATATGTTACATAATATTGAATATTCATATACTAACCAAGCCCATTTTCATTTCAATATTATGCACATAATATATACTATGGCTACTTAGGAGCAGTCTGTTGCACCCAATTAAACATTGACACATATGTCAATTTTTTTTAAAAAAAAGTTAACAAATATATTGTTTTTTATGGTTAAAAGAAGAGAAACAAAGAAAGTTGCATCTAAATATTACTCTTGTCATATCCTGTTAATTTATTGTCTGATATATTATATTTTTAAAATTAGCGCGAATGTACTAATATTAAAAATTAGTTAGGGAGATAATAGGTGAATTGACCATTTATCCAATAACAAATTATTTAATTTTAAAAAGTTACTTTCATTTTTTTGAGTTGAACTTCCATTTACAAACATGGTGTTATATTTAGGGTATTGTTGTACATAGGTGAGTTTTCTTTTTTTTTTTTTTAATTATAAATGTAAATGTGATGGGGTTGTGTTTTGATTTGATAGATGTTGACAACTTATGTCTAATTTTGGACTTGTTTAATTCTTGATGAGCTTTTAGATTAAGCTTGAAAAAGAAAGATACATTGACCTTAGTTTATTTAAAATTTAAGTTTAATTTAATTAAAAAATAAATAAAATAGATTCATTCAATTATATATATACATTTCAAATCTAAGGTTTAACACAAGTTTCAAAGTATTCAAAATGTTTCCTCTAATTAAAATTACTTTTCAAAATTCTTATAATTAGAGATGTCCAAAAAAATTTGTGGGTCACGATTCTACAATGACTCGCCCATAAAAGAATGAGAAATTTCCAAATACACGCGAAATGAAAGAGGGAGTAAGAAATTTTTTTCTCCATTTGCAATTCGAGGCCGAGGACAGGAATTATATTCCCTGTACCCGACCCTGTGTCCCCGCCCCGCATTGGATTTTATATATATATATATATATATTTAATGGATATTTTAATTATGTAAGTTTAACTTTATTCACTTTAATTCCTTAGATGTTGCCGTATTTAAGATAAAATGTTTTAATAATTGAATTCTAATTTTTACAAATTATGATAATTTAGCATTTTAATTATATTCTTTTCAAATTGCATCTGTATTATAGTTTTTATTAGGAAAATTGATAATATTTTATTTAAATAAAAATTCTAATAAAAATATTTTAAATAAGGAATTGTTAAAAATATATATTTAATTGAGAAAATTTGTTAAATTTCTCAAAAAAAAAAAAAATTTGTTAAAAAATGAATGCAGAGAATTTTTTCCTCCAGAAAAATGTATAGGGATGAAAAATAGAATGAGAGGTGGGGATGGGGACGAAAAATGCTTTCTCGTCCCCAATCTTGTGGACATCTTTACTTATAATAGAATAAACTATCGAGTAAACAATTTCATTTTTTAAAAAATATTCAAATACGAACTTAGGCTAGGGCAATTATAAAGATAAAGTTATTTTATTTTCTTAAAATAAATAAATAAAGATTTTTTTTTCTATATATATGCGTTAATACAATAAATTTATGAAAGAAGCAGGCCACGTTGGTGGTCATATCATAGATGGTCCACTATTTTCGAGCATGTTGTCCTTAGTATAGGAAAAATAAAATTATTACATTAAAGTGGGGCCATCACCCTTGTCCTATGGTCAAGCAGCCATGTTTTGCCATATATGAACTAACAAAATACTTGCTTTTGCTTCAAGTTTTTTTCCTTTTTTTTTTTTTTTTTTAAAAAAAAAATTATTTTCTTTTTATTAGGGCGAGCTTTGAGATTTTTAACATAGGAATAATTATTTGTCATAATGGAATTAAAATTGATCAACACTGTGCTTTCTGACAGTGTATTTGACCAAATCCACTGCCTAGAAAGTTAGTTTTTAAAGTTTGAATGATATAGTTTTATTTTTGTGTGCTCTCTAATTACATTTTATTTTAAAAAATTACTATAAATAAAAAAAATGTTAAATTATTTATAAATATAGATAAATTTCACTGTCTATCAGCAATAGATGACTATTGTCCATTTTTCTATATTTAAAAACATTTATTTATTTTGCTATTTAGTGATACTTAAATCATAAAAGTTTCAATAATTTAAATGTAAAAAATTTCCTTGTTATTGAACTCATTTTAGACTACATTTTGAGTAAATACTAAAATTACTAATTATTGTTAAATTTGATTTTTCTTTTTTAAAAAATGAATCTTTTTTTCATTAACAAAGAAAGTGAAATATGTTTGCACAACACACAATTTTTATTTTTTTTTAGTACAATTATGGAAGGATTCAAACTAAAAATCTCTTGATCACAAACTATTTATATGTCAGTGTAATTATGTTCATTTTGACATTTTACAACACACCTGAGATCATAAATAACAATAATATTTTGAAAGAACAAAAGAACCAAATTGTATAATACCAATACTATTACGATAATAATCATACGTGTTTTAAAAATGTGTAATATATACTAGTCTTGGACTTCTTATACAAAAATTGTTTTATAAGGTCGATACAGTATGATTGTCGTATAGATAACTTGAAAATTTTTCATGTCCCTTTAAAATCTCTCGATATAAATTTGAATTACTTTTGTAGTTTTCTTTTATGCATCTAAACGGTACAAAATTATCAATCACAAACTCACATTATAACGCTCCTCTAATCATTTTTCCTTCTCCTCTGATTTTACTATTTTCTAAATTTATTTATAAAACGTGACATTTTCTTTATTAGGTTAATACTATAAATTTCAGTATGATTGATTAACATTTCAACCTTAAGAGAAAAGAATAAAAGGGTATTTAATTAAGTTTTTTTAGTTCAACAATGAATATGTGGGTGAGTAGTGTCAAAATGAACATAGCTCAACTGACATATAAAAATGTTACCAACCTAGAGGTATGTGATTTAAATCTTTCCACTCCTTAATATACTAAAAAGAAAATACGCGATGAGTATTTGAACACCTAAATTTTTAGGTTAATATTATATATTTTATATCAGTTGAATTATATTCATATTGGCTCAGAAACATAAAGTTGATAGTAATCTAAGTATGAGTAGACGTTTAACTGTTAAATTGTACTTACGGTTGGAGTTACGTATCTTATTGTGTTATATCAATTTTAGAAAGAAAAAAAAGGGAAAGTATTATGGAATAAAAAAAATCAAATTTCATTTTATATATATTTTTTAAAAAATATAAATTCTTTTTTAAACAGGGAAACTGCCCATTAAAGAAAGTTGTTTGTTGATATTTATTTGGTTATTCAAAATTTCACTTTTATATTTTGACCAGTAATGAACTGGTTTGGTACTTTCATCAGAAAAGGAAAATGGAACAAAGCAAGAGGAAACAAATTGGTTTGATTTTGAACATCGAAAAAGAAAAAGGAAATCAAATCCATTCGATTTTATTCCCTTTGATTTGATCTTGCCAGCTAATTTAATTGAATTTTGTACGCCTCTTCAAAATACATTAATAAATATTTAACATAAAAAAATACATTAATATTTGAATTTTTTTAAAAAAATATAAAAAATAAAGAAAATTATTTAAAAAAATAGCAAAATTTTTAGATAGTTGTGATAGATGCTGATAGAAGTCTATTAAAATCTATCAGTTATAGAAATGATAGAAGTCTATTAATGTCTATCAATATTCTTTTTTTGCTATTTTTGTAAATAGTTTGACATTTTTTTCTATCTGTGAAACTTTTCTTAATATTTGCTTAACATGAAAATTAAGGTTTTTTTTTTTTTTTTTTAATTTTAAAAAAGTAACTTTTTTTAAAAAAAAATTATTTGCTATTTGAATCTCGAAATTTTTGGTCAGTAATACACACATTTTATATCAGTGGAAGTATACTCATTTTAATATTAAAGCAATATAGTTAAAAAAATCCTACTCAATTGCTTAATTTATATACAACTATGCTCATTTTAATTTTAATTTATTGATCAATTTATGAAAAAATTTCACAAATAAAAAAAATGTCAAACTATGTACAGAAAATAGTAAAAAAAACATTCATAGATATTAATTGACTTTATTAGCATCTATCAATAATAGACTTCTATCATTTCTATCACTAATAGACCCTGGTAGATTTCTATCAACGTCTATCACAACTATCTAAAAATTTTGCTATTTTGTATAAATAATTTTTCTTATTTTTCTATTTTTAAAAATTTTCCGTACTTTATTCCCTTAAAATTTAAAATTCAAAATCTCCACTATTTTATTAAAAAAAAAATGTTTGATTTGATTCTCAGGTCAATTCTGCATACAAAAGGAAACTATTTATGATATAACATAAAAATGGTAACACTTATCAACATTTAAATTACAAGTATATATAATTGGATAATGTAATAATAGATACATCTTGCTAAGTTTTCAAATTAATGAACATAATAATTCTTTAAAGTTACATTTTTATTCCACAAATTTTTTAGATTGTATCTATTTAATCTATATATTTTTCAAAGTGCTTTATAAGTTTTCCAACTTTTAAGTTTGTGTCTATTTAGTTCATGAACATAAAAAAAATTTAATGACATTTACTTTTAATTTTGTGTTTAATAGACTTCTAAATCTTAATTTTGAGTCTAATAGGTTTTTCATCTAGTTTTTTTTTTTTAAAAAAAAAATCTTGACCTATTTAATTTTTTTTTTAAAAAAAACTACAAGCCTACTAAAAACCAAAATCATGGACCTATTAAATTTTTCTTTTTTTATAAAAAAAATGGAAGTTCATCATTTATTATAAGTTCAAGAGACTTCTCACACAAACTCAAAAGTTTATATAGACCATAATTGTGTAACGTTCAACGCAAGTTTCTTTTTCTTTTAGGGAGTGTTTGGCTCACTAACATGAGTTTGATTGAGTTAGTAAAAATCACCAAATTAATATTTGGCCCACCAACTTTAAACGTTGGTGAAGTTGAGTTATAACCAACTTACCCCAACCCTTCCTCCATCCAATATTTTCAATGACTCCACCTGTTGACCACCATTGCCAGCTACCTCTGGCATAGTTCGGCGACCAACTCCGAAGACCACCTTCATGTGGCCAACTTTGGCGATCAACTTTGGGTCCAACAACCACCTTTAACAACAATTTCAACGAAGATTACATTTATTGATCAACTTTGATGACAACTACATGAAACAACCAATATCAACGTTCACATTAGGCGACCAATTTTGATGAAGACCACTTTTGATGAACAACTCCCTCGATGACCACCTCTAGTTGTCATCAGACATCCAACTCCAGTGTTCTTCTCTAACGACTAACTCTAACAATTAAGTCCATTGATCATATACTAAAAAAAATATTAAAAAAAGTCCAATTGACGAAAGTGTTTTTAAATACAAATTTAAAAAAAAATATGTGTGTAATTGAATGGTGAAACAAAAAGATAAGCAGGAAAAATAAAATCCATAACTCAATCCTACTCAATTTTGCTTCTTATTATTACATACAATTATTATCAACTCAACTTAACTAAAACCATATGTCTTAATATTAATATCGATATTAACTCAATTCAATCAAGTCATACACGTTAATGTTGTAATTCGTAGTTTGTGAAAAAAAATAAAATATTGGTAATTTGTATCAAAAAGTTATTTTTTCCGTACAGTATTTTAAGAATAATAATTTTTGTCAAAAGAAAATAATTAAAAAAAAAGAATTAAAATCGCGAAACAAAAAGGTATTAAAGTCGTACAACACATACAAAAAATTTATATTAGATAAACAACAATATTAAATGGAGTGAAAAAGGAAATTAAAAAAAAGTTACTCACTATTTTCAAATATAGAAAAATGAGTCAAACAATTTATAATTATAAAAAAAATTTACTATCTATTAACAATAGATCTAGACCGCGATAGACAGTAAAAAAAATTTTATATTTACAAATAGTTTGATATTTTTTATTTATAATAATTTTTAAAAAGTTAAATTACCGTTATTAACTTGTGTCTGATAGATATTAAAGTATAAAAAAAATCATAAATATTAAAGTATTTGACATGAGAAATTAAAAAATTTGTATTTTTTAATATATATAGTTGAATTGAGTTGAATATTAAAAGAGCTAGTATGAATTTTGATGAATTAATTAAAATAATCAATTCAATTACATCCATCTCTCAAATTATCTGTAAACATTGGGTTGGTAATTTTTAAGTTAACGAGGAGGTCTAGAAAGAAGTGGAAAGAGTGAGAAAAAGGGAGGAATTGTGGGGTAGAGGGTAGGGGGTGGGATGGGACAAACTACTTACGTGCCGCAATAAAGGGCACCCACCCCTCCTTTGGGGCCGCCAAGTGTCCTTGTTTCATCACTACCAACATCTCTTCCTCCTGCCTTTCTTTATGCTCACTCTCCCACCTTTTGTCAGTCCCCCCCCCCCCCCCCCCCCTTTTTTTTTTCTTTTCTTTTATTTAACCACACAAAATCTATAATATATATAAATATCTAACTCAGAAAATGAACTTATTTATCACATTTCAAAAATACTCATCTTTTCAATATTTTATAAATTTGTAAAATTCAAGCCTAAATTGCATGTACATGTAAATTTTGCTTCTAACTTTCTCTTTTGCTTTAAATTTGTTTTAATATAACTATTAGCTAAGGTTTTTTCTTAACCATTTTTAAATATAGAAAAATGAGTCAAATTATTTATAAATATAGAAAAATTTTATTGTCCATCAACAATAAACCACGATAGAATTCTATCGTGTTTGAGTGTTGTCTATCGCTTAAGTGATAGAATTCTATTACGGTCTATCATTTGATAGACAATAACTTTTTTTATATTTGTAAATAGTTCGATATTTTTTATATTTATGGTAATTTTATTTGTCTTATAAAATAATAGTGTCAAAGAAGAAAATATAGCGAGACGGATTCTTTAAAAAAAAAAAAATGAATGTTTCACATCGATGTACTTTGGTGATGAGCTATACAACAATTGAAGGGTTCTAATTACATCAAAAACAAGAAAAGATAGTAGAGAATAAAATTAGTTAATAAACGAGTGGAGAAATTAAATATTTTAAGAAAACTCATTTATCGGTAAAAATCAACAATCTCTCTGTCAAATTTTGAGAAAGGTTAAAATCAACATTATGTACAACCATCACAGAACGTTCTAAATAATCAATCTGTTTGCTAAGCACAATTGCTCTGAAGTAACTAAATAAGGCTTAGTCCATGGATTCTTCAAACAAAAAAAAAAAAAAAAATGATTGACTCCAACTAAAAAAATTCATTCATCTTACAAATTAGAGGAAGAAAATATTATTTTACCTAAACCTACGATTTACAATGCTTCATTTTCTATTAAGAAAAATAAAGGTATCAATAAAAATATTTCAAAATTTACGAGTATATTGTATAATTTAACAAAAATTTAGACATTTGTTTTTCAATTTAAAAGTTTAGAAGTGGTTAACATATTTAAAAAATATTTTTTTTAGTTTAACACGTGAAGTAGAGATATAAACATATGATTCCTATTAAATTTAACGTTTATAAAGTAACTTTATAACATATAAAAAAAGTTCCCTTAAGATATTTACACTTCATTGAAATTTTATTATGCTTTTTACTATTATCGAAATAAAAGATAAAATCGAATTTTAAATTAAAAAAAAAAAAATGTCTTATCCATTAAACTATATTTTAGATTCGATTAGTAACGCAATCCGTCAGCTGTATTAAATTTTGTATGGTAATGTAAGTGGGGATTATAAATGATGTTATTAATTATATGAAATGAAAATTTATTAAGACAGTGCGGTGAGCGTCTGATGAGTAACAGTAGGCATAAGATTGTGACACGTGGATGTTGTAGTTACTGCAGTATCGGAATATCTACGTCGTGGAAGTCTCTAGAACCGTTGTTTTTAATCTGACGGTAACGACTGGGGGCAACTAGAGAATCCCCCGTCTCCGTCTCAATTATTTTTTTTTTTTTAACTGAGGCGTAAAAATGGGAACGAAGTTGAGTTGTTTAACTTAACTACAGTTTATTTAACCTAACCTTGGTGGATGGTTTGGTTCCCAAGCAGTTTATAAACGCCATGGGTATGGCGGTGGTTTTGGCAAGGTGTGTTGTCTGAAAAAACTGTAACCGCAACCCACCATCGTGCTCTCCGGCCGACGATATGATTATCAGTGAACGCCACCGCCCTGGTCCGGTGGTTCACATCACTCCGTTGACGATACCGGAGGAACCTCCTGCAAGCGAGACGCGGTTTCCTTTTCCTCTGAGTGGAATCTCGGTGAGTTCTGATGGCAATGGCAATGGCGGTGATTATTCTCCTTATTATCTTCAGGAAGCCCTAGCGGCACTCCAGCGATATACGAACGAGTCGGAGATTGAATCTGATTCGGAGTTATCTGGACGGGAATCGGACGTTCCGGTGGATGCTTACTCTTGCGATCATTTTCGGATTTTTGAGTTCAAGGTAAGGAAGTGTACGCGTGGACGGTCTCATGATTGGACGGAGTGTCCGTATGCTCATCCAGGCGAGAAGGCTCGTCGGAGAGATCCGAGGAAGTATCATTATTCTGGTACGGCATGCCCTGACTTTCGAAAAGGTAGCTGTAAGAAAGGCGATTCGTGCGAGTTTGCGCATGGTGTTTTTGAGTGTTGGCTTCATCCTGCTCGTTACAGGACTCAGCCGTGTAAGGATGGAACCAACTGTCGAAGGAGAGTCTGTTTCTTTGCCCATACTCCTGAACAACTTAGGGTTTTGCCTCAGCAGAGCCCGAGAAGCGCGAACTCGCCTGAGTCGTATGATGAATCTCCTCTTCGGCAGTCTTTGGATGGATCCTGTGCTAAATCGCTGCCGTTTCTGTCTTCTCCGGTGTCTGTTTCACCGACAGCAACTCCGGTGGATTCCCCACCGTTATCGCCCATGACTCGGTCGCTCGGCCGGTCCCTTGGCTCGAGTTCCATCAATGAAATGGTCGCATCCCTCCGGAACTTGCATCTGAGCAAGGTCAAATCCCTACCATCTTCCTGGAATGTTCAAATTGGTTCTCCTGGTTACCCATCTCGAATCTGCCATGGATTTTGTAGCCTTCCAACAACACCAACTCGGGCTCCAACTGGTCATGGAGTTGGACTGCTCGACTTCTCGGAGCATGGATTCGAGGAGGAACCGGCTATGGAGCGAGTTGAATCGGGGAGGGAGCTGAGAGCAAAGATGCTGGAGAAGCTGAGCAAGGAAAATTCTCTGGACCTGGCTGATTCAAATCCTTCAGCCTGCACACCAGATGTTGGATGGGTATCAGAGCTGGTGAAGTGAGTCTTGAAATTAGACGTCGTTTTGGTTGGTTCTTCAAATGGGTTTTTTCTCTAATCATTCAATTCTGATTTTAAGGGAAAAAAAAAATTAGCCTAAGCCAAGCCTTTTGTTTGATATGTAAATAATACACATAATGGGAGGCAACTGAAACTGGGAGGATAATAGCATTTAATTTTTACTTGTGTAAGCCTTAAATATCTGTATATATGGCTCTGTTTTTAGATTTTGAGGTGGGTTGAAAGAATTTAGAAAACTATATTTTGATGGAGAAAGAAAAGAATTCCATCTGAGTTCAATGTATAGGTAGTTTTAGTGACTTATATGATCCATAGGAGGATCCTGGCTTCTGATAGTTTTCTATTTTCTGATCATTGTGATTATATTGTAAGTTAATCTTGTTTCTAATGCGATTATATGGATGAACTTGATTTATGGTGTTGTGATACTGATGATAAGCCTTGAATTCTGATGAGACCATTGCTTTAATTATTATTATTGATATGGACTGTAATGTGCTGAAGGGGTTGTGATTTTAATATTGTTTCTTTGTATAAACTGTGCATTTGCTGACTATTTGGTTTGGGATGATTATTGATGAACAATTCTGATTATGAAGTAGAAATGTTAAATGTTGACTTTTAGAAACTCTAATGCTTTGTTTGGATTTATGAGTATCTGGAACTGTATAACTTTCAGTAGCTTTTTTTTTTCTTCCTAGTTTTAGTTGGTAATTAATAGGTTTGGTGGAAATGTGTTGTTTAAAATATCTAAGGAGATAAGAACAAGGCTGGCTGGTGAGTTTGTAAAAGTTCTGAGATCGTTTCGAATATTTGAGAAGATAAGAATAGCTTTGGCAATTCGTACGACTTTTGAGGTTGGTTTGTTTAGGCCCAAGAAAAGGGGACACGCAATTTTATTTTTATTTATTTATTTCTAATGAAAGATAAAAATAGAGAAATTTAAAAATATCAAATTGACAAAAAAAAAAAAAAAATTATTGATAGACATTGATTAGACTTTTATATCACATCTATCTAAAAATTATTTTGTTATTTGTATAAATAATTTTTTTATTTTTAAAATTTCGGTGATTTTATTTTCGTTTGAACACTAAATAAAGTACTCATTAAATTTAATTTTGTTATTTTATATAAATAGTTTTTTACTTTTCTATTATTAAAATTTCGGTGGTCAGAGTTGGCATTGTGAAAGTGAAATTTTTTTAAGGATGTTTTGGCAATTTTAAAAATTATACAAATTAGGAGGAGATTTAATCAATTAAGTACATAAAAATTATTATTCTAAAAGTTAATTTAGAGTGTTCAATCGGTCAAACAATCCTACATTTGAAACTTTTTCAAATAAATGTAATGTTTAAATTTAGCTGATAATTTATGTTGGTAAAATATTTAAGCAACTGAGAATATATTCCAAATTATTTGATTAGTTCCTTTGAATTGGGTGTTACCATCATAATAATTAAGGTAGGTCGTAGGTTATTAGATATCTTACTAGTGTGTTTGGTTTTGGCTTTAATATATTCTGAATTATATGGCGTGCTAGTGTTAATATACAATTAATTGTTTATTTAAATTATTTATTTTTAATTGAGTTCAACTGAGATTTCAGTCGTATTCAACTTTTAATAGATTCAAGAGGAAAAACTAAAATGTTATCCTAAGGGATAAGCGAGCACCCTAAGAATAGATAGAGATTTATGAGAGAACTGACAAACACAAATATACACCCATAGAGATGTTCGCCGGCGGGGATGACTATTTATTAATTTATAATTAATTGGATATAACTTAAACTTATATAATGTAATTGTTTTTATTAATTTGATTTTTTTTAATTAGTATAATTTATATTATTTTTATATGTTATTTTTTTAATAAAATAATATATTATAATTTAGATGTTTTATAAAATAAATTAAAGGGAGATTTTGACAGATAAAAAAAAATGTTCAAACTATTTACAGAAAATAGAAAAAAATACTGATAACATTAATAGACTTAGTGATAAACTTCTATCATTTTTATCACTGATAGACTTCTATCAGCGTCTATCACAACTATATAAAAATTTTGCTATTTTGTGTAAATAGTTTGCCTTCCTTTTTATTTTTAAAAATTTCTCATACATTAATTTGAACTTGAACTTGAATATCTTGCTAAAAAATAATAAGAATTACAATATAACAAAAAAAAAAGACATATATAGTTGACAATATTTATTTTAGTTATATAATACAAATGAAGATTAATATATATATGTAAAATAAAAACATGACAAAAATGTAAAATGAGGATGTCCTCTGACTCGAAAATCTAAAAAAACTCATGTTTCAGGAGGGCATCCAAAACTCTTAAGATGCTCTCTACAAGGACATCTTAAGATGTCTGGAAATCTTCAGATGTCAGACTTCAAAGAAATCTAGGTTGTTTGTTTGTCAACAGAAGTTGCATTTTTGCAACTTTTAAAAGAGTATGATTAATTTCGGTTTTTTTTTTTTTTTTTTTTTTTTTCTGGGTATGATTTGGAAAAGAAATTGTGTGGGTCCATGATGGTGAGAAATGAGAATGGTGATGACCAAAGTCAAGATAGTGACCAATAAATATTGAAGAGATTTTTGTAGGGTGATTGGGCGGCAGTGGGTTACCCTCAATTGCTAAACTCTCTTCTCAATCAATTTTTCCATTACCAAACAAGTATGTTCCCATGAGTTTCAAAATTAGCTCTCTTACAAAATTAGAACAGAAAAAAAAAAAAAAAAAAGGTCATACCTTAGGAAAAGGAATTTAAATATTGTTATGTTCCAAATTTTGGTTAGTATTTCAGGAATATTTTCCAGGACATAAAGATGGAATAATTAGCAAATTATTGAAAAATAAGTCTCCAGCTTGTTAGTTTAGTCCTAATTAATTCTCTGTTAAATGTGGAACAAATACATCTCAAGATACAACGACCTATTTATAATTTTTCTAAAAAAATCATCTCTTTTTCTTCTTGTCTATTGATAGATAACTTGTGGTTCATATCTATCGATATGTCAATTGTCCTTATAATTTTATTAGCTCCTAATGAGATTAACCATATTGATGTTGTTTTGTTCATTGTACTTCTTACAACCGAGTTGAATTGTTGTTGAGTCTAGAATTACATGACAAGTCTTTCTTCAAGGCTGCAATATGTTTGGATAGAAATCCATATAATGTCATTTTCATTTTATTTCAAGTAATTGCCTCTTAATTGGATCATTATTTTTTGATATCTGATCGTTTGAACCTTTTCTTCACCAATAATTTCTCATATCAATGTGTTCATCAAATCAATATTGCATGGTAGTTTTATAACTTTTGTTGACATCCAAAAAACCTATCTCATAATTTTATCAAGTTTTTTTTTTTTTTTTTTTTTTTTTTTTTAACAATTTCATTGCTTGTTGTTAGGTAAATTATATGGAGCACATAAAGTGTTTTTTTTAAAAAAAATATTCAGAGAGCAAACAAGTGTTTAGATGTTTTCAATCTCTTTTATGCTTGTGACTAGCAAGTCATGCTTGAAAAAGGAAAGAAATAAAAATACTTCCTTGAGCAAATACTAGCATTTATTATACATAAAAAATATATTTTACACCACTCAATTCTTTGAGCATAGTGCTTGAACAGCCAATTTTCCAGACAAATTGGTAGCATTGCCTAATCCAAACGACTTTGCAGATACATCAATTGAACAATTCTCCATGCCAATGCAAGTCTTTTCTACCAAAAGGGCACTGTTTGTCACATCCCACGAGCCTTGTTTGAACGAACCACATTTTCCCTCTGGATTTCCATAGCTAGCAAATTGGATTTCAGAGATGATATGCCCTCCCTGACAAGACAACTCTAACGTGCTTCCTTCATTAGCATCTCCACATATAGTTCCTATAGTGATGGTTTGAACTGAGACTTGTTGAGGATTTCCACCAATTTCTTCAAACAAAACCAACACGTTTGTGTTATCTGATAGAAACGATCTTGGAATATGATACCATCTTTGAGAAGGATTCCCACAATTTGCAACGCATTTGCTGGGGTCATATGCACCTCTATAGTCACAGGTTGCACTGCAACTATCATTGCCAGCAATGAAAGAAGGCCAAAATCGGCCTATGCTTTGTCCGTTTACCCAAGCTTGACCTTTTCCCATTCCTTGCATGTCCAATGCTACTGGATCAATTCCCGAAGGTGTCTTAAAGCTTGCTTTGTACCATGTCATTCTCCTCCCAATAGATTTTTGATTTAATGTGCTCCAATTTGTTCTCTGTGAGAACATCGGGTTGTAAAGTTGCTTCATCTCTCCATTTAATCCAACCTTATAAGACCATAAATTTGATGACAAATCAGTCGTGACATTTCCATCTCCAATTAGATAAATGGGACCTCCATCAATTCCAGTTGGCACCGTGTCATAAAAGGCATCATAATTTTTCAGTCCTACTGTGGCACTCAAAATGGTTATGGTGTTGGTTCCTGCCTTTAATAGAATGGGTTTCTCAAAGACAAAACTCTGACCGTTGCTTCCCCACTGCGACCCAATGTACCTTTTGTTCACGAAGGCATGAAGCACATGACCCTTTGTATTCACTTGGAGCGTTACATTTTGAAGTGAAGATGTAGCATTGGTGTCAACATTCGTCATGTACCACAAGTAGTCGCTGAAATCAACAGTGGTTGCTTTTTGTTCCAAAAGAAGGTTTGCCTTAAATTTACCCTTTCCTTGTAGAGTGTCTCTCATGGGCTCCGGAGCCCAAACCCACGATAGTTGTGCATTTTCCTTCTCATTCTGCACCTTCGCAAACATAGATGTTTGAGAGTTGATCTTTGCAGTGTTGAAAACCTCTTTGTTGCAACCGTCAAGAATGCTCACAGACCAAGCTGGTACAAAATACTTTCCATCTGCCTGCAAATCTATGGTAGCATCGTTGCTGCTATCTGTGTTGCTCAAAAAGCAAAACCTCTCCCCTGTTGTTGGGTTAGAGAATTTTGTTAAAGTTACATAGCTACCAAATTTTTGGTCTGAGCGGGTGCCGTTAGTGAGAATCTTCTCTCCCATTTTGATGGATGCATGGAGTTGTTTGAGATGTCCCCATTTAGGTTGATTCAAGTTTCCATATTCATCAAGTGGGGCGTTGTAATCGTAAGACGTAGTGATGAATGGACCTCCTGATGTTCTTCCAAAGTTGGTGCCTCCATGATACATGTAATAATTGTTAAACACGCCACCAGATTGGAAAAATCTTGCCACAGAGAAAGCTACGTCTTCTGCACTTCTATAAGGGTCTTTGTCGCCCCATTTCTTGAACCACCCCACCCAATTTTCAGTAAACATTTTTGGGCTTTTAGGATTGTTAGGACTAAAGTTATCGCAATAGAATCCGTTGCACGTATTAATGATAGGTTGTGGGGCATCACTCTGTTGGCACATGATCCATGGAACACCAATATTGAGAGATTCAGCCATTTGAGCGCACCAATTGATATATGTTTTTCCTGCATTTCCATATGGCGTCATCACGTTTCCATACTCGTTCTCAATTTGAGCTAAGATTATTGACCCTCCTTGTGATGCAAATAGGTTGGCTTGTTTACACATATTCACTATCTTTGTTGTGAAAGTTTGCATTTCATTCTTGTAGACTTGATTGTTAGTTCGAAGTTGGATTCCTGGCATATTGTGCAACCACAGTGGAAAGCCTCCGTAGTTCCACTCGGCACACACATAAGGACCAATCCTCATCACGACATATAACCCAGCATCTTGAACGAGCTGGAAGAATTTGATAAAATTTAGATGTCCAGAGAAATCGTATTTCCGTCGTTGAGGTTCGTGGCGATTCCAAAAAATGTATGTCTCGATTGCATCAAGTCCACCATCTTTAGCTTTTTGAATAAGATCAGGCCACATTGCTTCGGTGCTGCGTGGATAATGAATTGAACCTGAGAAGATAACACGTCGTTCACCATTGATAATTATGGCATTTGAATCATAGGAGACATTGTCTGCTGTACAAAAAGAAAAGCAAGCTAAAATTGCAATGAGGGGGAGAACAAGCCATTGAAGGTTAAACATATTTGAATCTACAACTGTATGTTTGGTTTATTCATTTTTCTTGATTGATGTGATTAGTTATATAGAAAAACATAGTGACAATTTGAGAATTTTTTACCATCTATATTTGTACTCTATTTGTTGATGGATTCTAAGAATAGAAATATTGTTAATGAATTTAACTGGCCATACTTTATCTATATGAGTTGCTTTTGCTAAATTTCAAAAAGATTATTCGGCCTTATCTTGAAATAACGTATTACCCAATTAAAAATATTATAACAAAAATTTGTTTTTCCCGACATGGATTTGCTTATTCATTTTCCATCTTTGGTTTGAATTTGTAAGTCATCAACTTTATTTAGCTAATACATTCGGTTTGAATATGTCATCACTGAGATTACATTTTCTCATATACGTATCCCTTTGTCATAATAAATTTATCTAACTCAAATACAAGTTTGAACTCATTTTTGTTAAATAGAGTTTTTGACACTATAAGCTTGAGGACTAAAAGTATAACATTTTGAAACTTAGGGACCCAATAGAAATTAAACTAAAAATTAGAACTAAAAAAATGTATTTTTTCCATTAGAAAAATCCCTAAACCCTACCAACTGTAAAAAATCTAAGAACCCTAAACCATGCCCTTGTTTTTTTAGGGTGTGCGTCTCTTATAGTTTTCAACCTCTTTTTATAATTATTTTCCTGTTAACATTTGTGTCCACTTTTTTTTTTTTTTTTTTTTTTTTTTTAATTTCTTTTCGTCAATTTCTTTTTTTACTTTTTTTTTCTTTTTAAACTACTTTTTCATAGTATTGAGATTGTCAAATGTTTTTTTTTTTTTTTTTTTTATAGAAAATAGCTTTTGGTTCTTAGATTTTTTTTTTGTCTAATTCTTATTTAGTCTCTAAATTTCAAAATTTTACATTTTCTTTAACTTTCTACACATAAATAAATAAGTTTAATTACATATTTGTTTAAACTTTCTACTTTTGAATGAATAGACTATTTTTTTACTCTAAACTTTGTCCCAATTTACATTTTTGACCCTTCTTACCCTTCACTTTTTAAAAATATATACCTTCTTACCCTTCTTACTATTAACTTTGTTTGAACCATACACTCTAACTCTTTGTTTGGATAAAAAAAAGTTGAAGAAATGATTTTAAATCTTATGATTTGAAACACGAGAAATAATTTAAATTAATTATTTTGTTTAGAACGAGAAAGATTTGAAATGAATGTATTTAAAATTTTGTATTTGGATGGTATTGAAAAAGAAAAAGAAAATTAAGAATTTACTAATATAAGCTTTTAAATGTGTTAATTGAAAATTATAATATGACAAGGCCAATTAAGTAATTTACTTTTAAATCCTATGAATTCTGAGTATTTTGGTCATGAAAGTTTTTTTAAAAGTAAAAATAGGATTTGAAATCATTTTGGATTTTAAAATCATTCTCTTTTCTGCCATAACAAACAATGAAAATCATTTGAAATTTATTATAAATTACAATCCCTCGAAATCGTGAGGTTCTAAACAGACAATAAAGGAAAACAAATGGTGTCGAGATGAGAAGTAGTGAAGGTTAAGAAGAAGAAAATGGTGTGAAGGTGAGAATCCGTTTTTATTTTTAGGGTTTTTTGTTTTTTTCGTTATCTTCACGTGAGTGTTTTGTTGCTGAAAAGTGAGTGAGAGTTGGGCTTCATGGGTATTGGCCCTTTATTATTTAAGGATAAAAGACATGGACTGGGCTGGAATCTGATTTAAAAAATTTAATATATATATATATAAATAGTCGGTTCGGTTTATTATAGTTTGGGTAATTATAATGAGTAGCAGTTTTAGGGATAATAATTAAGGGTATAACAATATTTTAAAAAAATTGCAAATATAGCAGAGTCTATCAGTGATAGACCACCTAGACCATAAAAGTCTATCAGCGATAGAAGTCTCTATCGTTGATAGACTTTGCTATATTTGCAATTTTTTAAAAATGCTGCTATATATGCTAATACTTTGAAACTGATTGCTATATCTATAACCGTCTCTTATAGTTTTATAAGACACAAATCGAAACTTTAAGTTTTATCTGTTAATGAAAATCGAGAAACACAATATTTTGAAGAAAGTCGGACCGAACCAGCCGATTTACTTCGGTTCAATTGTCTGCTCTTTCACTTTTTTCTTATTTTTTTTCTCATTTTTTCCATTTTCTTTCTTCTCAATCATTCTCCCTTTCTTCTTTTTACTTTTTTTTTTCTATTACTTTTGTTTCATCATTTATTTATTTTCTTTTCTTCCCTAAATCGACTAAAATCAAATCGGTCGGTCGATATCACCAACTTCTCAAAAATCATTACAAACCGACTGATGTCAACGTCTATTTTAGCATAAAACCGACACTGACCGATTCATGAATATCCTTAGGGAGTAATTTAAGATTTTTAAGGAATAAGCATCTGGTTTACTCTACTTGATTCGTAGGAATGTAGGATATTTAAGTATTTCAAGATACCTTAACAAATTTTAAATGCCCTTTTAAATCATCGGTTTCAATAATTCCCATGTTGATGACATCCTCTTATGACATTTTTGCCATTCATTTTTCATTTATTTATTTATTTTATCTATCAATTTTCTTTATTTCACATTTTTATTTAAAAATAAATTGATATATATTCTCTAAAATACCATAATTATATTAATGGTCTCCTTTTGAAAAAAAAAGTTAAAATTAAATTAACATTTCATATTTCATAAAAACCTCAAATTGATATACAAATATAACACACAAAGGGAGTATAATCGTGATATACAAATATAACATTAAATTTATAAAGACCAAAATGTAGGTGATATAAATTCAAATTATATTAGGATAATAAGTAAAATACATAAAGATTAGTAACGATATTATTGGTACACAAAATAATTTTAAGACATTTTCATACACGAATTTTTCAAAACAAACATAGTTATGATTAGTTCGTCTTACGCCTTCATGTATTTATATTAAGAAGAATATTGATTGTAAATATAAAATAGAATTGATATTAGATTTTAGTTGAGAAATTGAAATTAATGACTAGAAAGACTATGTATTTTTATACGAAAATGATAGAGACAGGAAATCAAATATTTAATTTTGAAGAAGTGCAAGTTAATTATCGTTGAGTCAAGTTTATTTTTACAAAAGATATTATTTTTAAATAAAGTCGATTGATTCACGAATGAAATATCGTGAACATGAGTTTATAGAGGTCTGACGCTCTTTTTCATCATTTTTTTTTCTTTTTTTCATTTGAAATCTCCCTCATAAATCTTTCTTTGGTTTGAATTCTTATTATTAATCTTAAATTTTATTTTGTTTTTTTAGTTAATATTAATACCTCTTTCTTAATTTCAAATTTTTATAATATAAATATGTTACTAGGAAAGATTTAAAAGCGTCAAAATGAACATAACTCAATTGACATAGTGTTTGTATTATCAACTTGAAAGTCCGAGGTTTGATTCTCTCATCTCATATATTGTCAAAAAAAAAAAAAAAAAAAAAGATGAAATTTAAAAGTCATTTTAAAAGAATTCTAGAGGTGTGTTTGGTTTAACTTTTAGAAAAATAATTTTTGAGAGTTAAATAAGTTAATCTCTAACTAATTTGTATGATACATAAAATTACTAAAATACCCTCATTAGTCCTATATCTCACTTCCAATTGGGTTGTTATTGGCTACCATTGCCCTCCACTGACCACCACGACAACCTACTCCAACAACTACCACTACCAGCTCCAATGGCCACCCTTGGCAACCATCGCTAGCAACCAACTCCGCACGACGACCACCTCTGGCGATTTCCTCCAGTAACCACCTCTAACGATCACCTCCCGGCGGCCAACTCCAATGACCTCCTCCAGATACCAACTCTAGAAATGACCACCTCCGATGACCAACTGCAACAATTATCTCTAACTACCAACTTCTTAACGATTAACTCTAATGACTAATTAAGACCGATCATATGCTTAAAAAAATTAGCCAATAAAATTGTTTTTAAATTATTAGTTCATAGTGTCTAATAGTTGTCTTTTATAATAATTTGACATTAATAAAAGTACTTTTATTATATAAAAAACTAAGTAAACATGTATATAAAAACACATTTCAAAAGTGTAATAATAAATGTGAGTGTTTTTATTTTTTAATCCGACTTTATCAAAAGTGTTTAAATGAAATTATGTAAAAAATAATAATTTTTTTTCCATGGTCAATCCAAATCTTCTTAAATAAAACGAGAGAAATTTCCCGCCAAGTAGGCTCCAAAACGGCTAAGGAGCTTGCTTGAGGATTAGAATTCTTTCTCCAAGGCGGTAGAAAGATTCAACAAGGGCTTGCGGAAATTGGGATGATTTTGAAAAAGTCATTTAACCATTTTTTTAATACCCTATATTAAATTTAGGGATCTTTTCAAAAATAGAAAAAAACAAAAACTAATTACCCATATAGAAAAAAATAGTGGAAAATAGAAAAACATAGACTGGACTTTGGACTTTTTTTCTATATGTGTAATTAGTATTGTTTTTTTTTTTTCTATACACAACAATTTCCCTTAAATTTACTCATCTATTTATCCTTCTCAACCCATTTTATTTTGTGTTATTAATATTTTTTTAATAATATTAATAATTTTGTGTTAAGACCAACTTGATCGCACATCAACTAATTTTATGGGACGACTTGTCTAACTCTACTATATTATTTGAGTATAAAAAAATTTGTAGGATATTAAATCCTAAATAAGTAGCCACCATATATTAAAATTCATTCCCTCTAAGCCTAAACTAATCTTCTTTATAAGAATGTATTTGGAATATATTTTCAAGTGCTTAATTTAAAAAATAAGTCATTTTGAAAAGAAAAAAAATTGCAGTGTTTGGCAACTACTCAAAATAGATTTTGAAGTGTATTTTAAACAATTTTTATCAAAAAAATTTAAATAAAAATTAATTTTTTAAAAACATTTTTTTCTCAAGTCAATCTAAATGAACGTCAACCTGTGATGGTTGATCTTTTGCTTTACTATAGGTTCTCATCTTTCATATTAGTTTAATTTTTTTGGGAAATTTTCAATTTATATACTATTGGAAAATCACAAAATTTTTCTAAATAAATAGAGAAAAATAGACAAATAAAAGAAGTTGAAAAAACTACTCATTATATTGAGTATTTAATTTTAAATTGGATATCAAATTCAATGCATGAAACTTTTGAACACACCACTTGGTATCATATGTAATACAAGAAAGTAAAGCATTCAACCATTTTATTTAAAAACTAAACCAAGAAACTTTAAAACGATAGAATAAAATATAATACTAATGGTAGTTTCAGATCAAAACATATATTAAATTAGGTATATATTATTCTTAAGGTTTAAATTATTTATATATTTTATCTTTGTTAAGGTGTGCTTTAGATTGATTTTCTAATTATTTAATTTTTTTAGATAAATAATTTTAGTAAGATATATTTGTAATATTTGGCAACCACTCAAACTTTTTAAAACGTAAATTTGAGGGAGAAATTAATTTTCAATAGAACACTTGAAATCAAATTTTAGAAAAAATAATTTTGAGGGTTTGAATTATTTATTTTGATATCATATTTTATCTATTCATTTAGGATTTTAATTAACTATGCGCAAAGTTTTCGGGTAAAAATTGAATTTTTCTCCACAAATAAAATAAAAAGATGACAAGGGACCAAACTAATCGCTTTTGGAAAATAAATGAGAACCGAAGTAAAGTAAGGACTAAAATTTACAATAACCCTGAAAATGCATGAACCAAAATAGACAAAAGTTCAAAGTAGATAGATCAAAATATACACATTTTGAAAATACAAACTACAGAGGCTAAAATTAGATTATTTAAAATAGGTTAAATTATAAAGTTTTGATATCTATAGTTTTAAATTTCTATTTGAAAGGTTTCTACTTTAATAGGTTCTTAAATTAATTTGATATTTTTTTTAGGAAAATTTTTAAAAATAGAAAAATAAGGGAAACTATTTACAGAAAATAGAAAAAAATTTAAATAGTTGTGATAGACGTTAATAGAAGTATATCATAGTCTATTAGATGCTGATAGAATTCTATTAATGTCTATCAGTATTTTTTTTTTACTATTTTCTGTAAATAGTTTGACATTTTTTCTATATGTGAAAAATTATTATTTTTATTTATAATAATTATTCTAAAATTTATGGATTAAAATAGTATTTATAAATTTAATTTAAAATAAAAAAAATTAAATATAAAATAGTATTCTTGCAGATCTTAATCATTAAAATAAATAAATGAATAAAGTGAGAAAGCGCGTAAAATCCCAAAATGGGTAAAAAAGAGTAACAATATAAGTAGAAGGCATTTCGTATATATCTCTTGAATTGGTAACCCCTTTTTTTGAGAGCATGCCGTCTCCATGCCTTCACTACGCATGTGTATATCCTCCCTCACTTTGACCAATCCCTCTCCTATCTTCATATTTTTGTAAGTATATTAATTTAAACTTTAGACTAAAGTTATTCGTAAATTTTTTTTTAGGTTGGGTTGAAGTACATTTTAAATCCAACTCAATTGTTCGGATGGTAAATGTATTCAACCCAAATAATTTTTAATGAACTCAATCCATCTTAACCATGAAACATTTGGATTGGGTTGGTTTGGGTTAGTCGAGTCATCTATTTAATTTTTTGTTTTAAAAATAAATAAAATATTAATATATGTAAAAAATTTATTTAATTATTTTCATATATTTAATTAAGATTAATAGCTCAATTTTAATTTATATGATAAAAATTTGGGAAATTTTCACATATAGAAAAAATATCAAACTATTTACATAAAATAGCAAAAAAGATACTGATAGACATTGATAGACTTCTATCAGTATCTATCAGTGATAGGATTCTATCATTTCTATTATTGATAGACCCTGATAGACTTCTATCAGTGTCTATCACAACTATCTAAAAATTTTGTTATTTTGTATAAATAGTTTCCCTTATTTTTCTATTTGTAAAAACTCCTTTAAAAATTTTCTTTCAAAAGTGTTAATAAATTATTTTTAGTTGTTGGAGAATAAATTAATAAAAAATAAAGTAGGAAAGAAAATAAAATAAAAATAAAAATATGTAAAAATAATTTTATCATAAGTATTTTAAAATTAATAACAAATTCGAGTTGGTTTAGACTTTTAAAATTTTAAATTTAAAAGATTATGAAACTTTTGAAAGTTGGGAAGTAATAATTCATCAAACCAATAAATTCCATAATTCAATGGTACTTTTGATATTTTTAATCTAATTTCTTCCAGTAAAAAATTTAGCACAACTTATCCACTCAAGTACTAAAACGTATAGTTATAAATTTATAATAATACCCTTTGCATAAAAATTGGAGAAATTACTATAAATAAAAAAATATCAATCTATTTATAAATATAGAAAATTTTTACTGTCTATTAGTAATAAACGGCGATAAAATTCTATTGCTTTTTATTTGTCAAGCAAATAAATTCTATCGCTTGAGTGATAGAAAGCGATAGAATTTTATTGCGGTTTATCACTGGTAGACTGTAAAATTTTTCTATATTTATAAATAGTTTAGCTCATTTTTCTATACTTGAAAACAACCCTAAAGATTTTGTGTTGACATTTTACAAATAAAAATTAAAATGATCACCAAGTACCAAAATAAAAAAAAGGCCAAAATTAAGCCATATTTGGTGTAGATGATTATCAGAGTTGGTTATCGAAGTTTGGTTGCTAGAGATGGTCGTCAGAGCATGTCGTCAATGAAGCAGTGGTACATGTAGTTGTCGACAATAGTTGTTGACAAAGTTGGACATCGGAGCATGTCATTGCGATGATTGTCGCTGGAATCAGTCGTCAGAGGTAACCAATAGGTATAGTCAGTAGAAACATCAGAGGGAGAGAGAAGGGAAGATAAAGTTCTTCGATAAATATACAAACTTCAATAATAAACACTGTTAAAGTCGGTACTGAAGTTAAGTTATTTAACACTGACTTATGAAATTAGTAGACCAAACACTCTGTTAGGTTAAAACCCCAAGTGAATTCCCCAACCACTCCTTAGAAAACTAGTAAAATAGCATTTTTTTTATAAAATTTTTTTTTAAAAAGAAAGCTTTTTACAAAATTATATTTATATACAACTCATACACACAATAGTCACAAGTCCACAGCAAACAACAAAAAAACACACTCCCAAGTTTTTAATTTTGTCCTATTTAACAAAGCTCCATCCATGGCGGCTCTCTCTTTCTAATCTCTCTCTCTCGCTCTTTCTTCAGTCTCCATGGGAAGAGCTCCTTGCTGTGACAAAGCCAGTGTTAAGAGAGGGCCATGGTCTCCTCAAGAAGATGCTACTCTCACTGCCTTTATTCATAAACATGGCACTGGTGGCAATTGGATCACTCTCCCTCGCAAAGCGGGTTGGTTTCGTAATCATTTCGTTTTTATATAATTTTAATTTTTATAAATAGTTATTAAACAGGCTCTAAAATTTTAGATCTAGCTGTGATTTATATATATATTTTTTTAATTAGGGCTTAATCGGTGTGGGAAAAGCTGCCGGCTGAGGTGGCTGAATTATCTCCGACCAGACATCAAACACGGAGGTTTCACTCAAGAGGAAGATAATGTTATTTGTTCTCTCTATTCCACAATCGGAAGTAGGCAAGTTCTTTCTCCTTTAAAATATAGGACTTACTAAATTTTATTGTTGTTAATATATTTATTTATGGGTTTAATGCTAATTTAGCTAAATATTATTATATTCAAAGTTTCATGGCATTCTTTCTTCAAAATTAAAAAAAAAAAGTTTCATGGCATTTAATGAACTCTTCTCTCAATTTAATTAAAGTTGTAGTCACTAAATGGAGTCTATCTCATCAATTTAGTCTTTTTATAATTGTCTTGATTTTTTAGTTTTTAATTAGGAAAATTTTTGCTCAAACTATTTACAGAAAAAAGAAATACGGATAGACATTATAGACATTGATAGACTTCTATCAGCATCTATCAATGATAGACTTCTAACATTTTTATCACTGATAGACTTTGATAGACTTCTATAAACGTCTATCACAATTATCTAATTTTTTTGATATTTTGGGTAAATAATCTCCCTTATTTTTTTATTTTTAAAAATTTCTCTTTTAATAATTGAGATTTTAAATATGCTTATGAAGTTTTTTTTTTTTTTTTTTTTTTTTTTTTTTTTTTTTTTTTTTGATTTGATAGTCTATTTTTGACAAATAATTAAAATTCAAGTCAAAATTTGATAATTATTCAATTTAAAAAAAAATTGCACTTTTCATTTTAGTTTATGAAAAATTACTTTTAAGTTTTAAATTTTAATTTTGATTTTGAAAGCACAAGTAAGAAGGAGAGATAACAAACAAAAAAACAAAGGAAGAAAGAAAAGAAATTAATGGATAGAAAAAATGTTGTTTTCAAAGATAAAGAAAATACAAAAATTATCAAGTGGACTTGAAAAAACGTGTTATGAATTTTTTAATTTGACTAAAACTCAATATATCACATATCTTTAAAAAAAAATAATTAAAGTTAATTATAAATTTGGTCTGATTTAGCGGCAATTAAAATTCAGTTCTTATAATTTTAAAAGTTAGAATTCAGTTTTTATAGTTTGATAAAACTTTTATAAATAGTCTGTATGGTAGTTAAAAAAAGTATTTATCAAACTATATAAACTATTTATAAAGTTTTATCAAATGATATGGACCAAATTTTAACTTTTAATTTAACCAAAAAATTAAATAGTTATGAGGGATTGAATTTGGTAATTGGTTTAATATTTCAGGTGGGCTGTAATTGCATCACAATTACCTGGGAGAACGGATAACGATGTGAAAAACCACTGGAATACCAAGTTGAAGAAGAAGTTCAATTCATTTTCCGACCCACCAATTCCCACCGCCGTTGTCGCCGACCCACCACCCCCGTGTTCCGCCACTGCAAATTCCTTAAAACTCCATGATCATGAACACAACATTATCAACACCAACTTTATATTTTCAGGTCCTCCTTTTGATTTAAAACATAATTTCGAACCCCAATATCAATTCCCCATGTTGAATAATAATAACAATAATCCAATATCAGAATTATCCACTTCCTCATCTTCAATTTCACTCCCCATTGACCAAACCCACCTCCAATTTTCCGGCAACGGCGGCGGAAGCTCCGATGACGCCGAAATCCTTCAAAGTTATTACCATGGGCTTTATGATCAATACCCATATGAAGATGATCTTATGGAAGGATTTGATGTAAGTAATTATATGGGATTATGATTAATTATGATTAACTTAATTAATTAGAATGATTAGAGAGTGTGTGTGAGGGAAATTGAGGACTTGGTCAAAGGAAAAAGGACATTTTGTGTTGGGTAAAGTTTGTTTTGAATTTTGATGATTCATATGATATGGGTTTTTCAATTGGTGTAAGGAAGATGAAGTCAGCTAAAGACTTTGTTTGTTTCTGACTAGTCAATGCTCACAAACCTTGTGTTTGTTTTACCCATTCCCACCATTATTAATTATTTTCTTTATTTATTCATTTTCTAAATTTGACTATAGGCTTTAAAATGGTCATGTGTATGTTCCCCTTTTGAACTACTACAAATAATAATAAAAATTCCCTTTTTTTCTCCACAATAATATTAATGTGGTTATGCATATGACACAAAAGTCTTGTATATTTCTTAGAAATTTAAAACAAATTCATCACGTTCTAGAAGGGAAGTGGGACTGAAAATTTGTCTATTTGAAGTTTTTTTTTTTTTTAATATTCATGAGTGTCTAGGTTAATTTATGCGCACTTCGACTAATCTCACGTGACAACCTACTTCACCCTACAACATTTGGATGTCAAAAAATCCATAAGATATTAAATCTTAGGTATGTGGTCACTATAGATTGAACTCGTGACTTCTTGGCCCTTTGGTCTTTTTTTGGTCTATTTGAATTTTTTGAAGTGTGAGTCTTTTGTTTATACTCTTAAATTTTTTTGAGTCGTATCAATTAATAATTATATAATTTAAACGTTAGACATTTATTAGTAAATCTATTTAGACCATCGTTAAAATTTTATTTTAAAATTATTAAGGCATATAACATTCTTTTTCAAGCATGTATAACACTTTTTTAAATGCAATGTTTAGTATAAATTTTATCTACTTATTTAGAAAGAATTAGACGATTGAGTGGGATTCTTTGATTAATTTTTACTTAGATGATTTTGAGTTGATTTAAAATGGAATAAAGTAAAAATTGTTATAGGTCGCTGACAAATGAGTAATACTAATTTTTTTTTTTTTTTGAAAGGTTAGGATTTAAATTATTATAATTATTCATATGAAGTTTTAGTTTATAAAGCTATAAGTGGTGGGAACTTAAATTTTCTTTCTATTATTTTTTTAATATTGTATTGCAAGTGAAAATAGTTTTTTATTGCCAGCATTTTTGTATAGAAAGTTGCACATATATAATTTAAGAACTAGATGTTGAACAAATCAATTATTATTGTGTTGTGGAAAGATCACTGCTTTGAAAGTAATTTTGGCACGACCTCTATTCTAAATCGTCTTACGTAGATTTCTCTCTAAAGTTAACACAACATCAATCTCAAACGTGCACTCATTAGAGAATGATTGGAATCAAGAGGAACACTTTCCTCATACTATAGAGAATGGTTGGAATCAAAAGGAATACTTTTTAAAACAATACAAGCAAATTTTAATATATATGGCATATTTGGTAAAGAATATGGATTTTGTTTTATGTTTTCAAATTCACTGAGTTCAGCAAACATGTGTTTGGCAAACAACGCGGATTTTATTTCTAAAAACTGTTATCGAATTCTGTGATCCAAATAGTACAAATTTTGAAAACAACATTTTTATGTTTTCATTGTATCCAAATTTTGAATTTTGAATTTTAAATTTTAGAATGCATAATTATTTTAAATAAAAATAATAACATTTAGAAATACAATATGTCATATTATAAACTTAATTCATTTTTTTTAAAAAAAATATAATATGTATTATATAAGGGAAAATTTCACAAATAGAAAAAGTGTCAAACTATTTACAGAAAAATAATGATAGACATTGATAGACTTTTATCAGTGTCTATCACAACTATCTAAAATTTTGCTATTTTGTGTAAATAGTTTCCCTTATTTTTCTATTTTAAAAAATTCCTCATTATATAGTGTATTATAAACTATATAATATTACAAAATATTAACTATATAATTTTTTTTAACATATATCATATTCATAAATAAATTAATAATAATTTATTGTCAACTAAATATTAGTAGATAACTATAACTAGTTAAATCATTTAGTATCATATACATTTAAAACAATTGTTTAAATTAGAATCTCAGTTTCTAAATCTTGAAGACATAAAATACAATTATGTTTTTATTAAATACGTGGTTTTCAAATTCTCTATCAAACGGGCCTTAAACTTTTTCAGTAATATAAATCTTTGGAACAGCTTTTCATTTTTTTCCATATGAAATTCTACAAAATACCAAAAGTCTAAGTCGTTCCCAACATATATGTGTACTTGTTCTTTGTTCTCTTTTCAATAATAGGAAATGAGCAATATGACAACTTTGAACGTTCTTTTATTTGTTTAGATAAAATAAATTTTGTTGTGATATTTCAGAGGAGTAAATTAATGTGGTATATATGGACATAATGAAGAAGTGTTTTTGTGTGTGTTTGCAATTAAAGTATTTCATGGAAATATCTAATTTAAAATTTTAAATAAATCGAAAGAACCGTTTTTCGATAATGGAATGGAAAAAATATAAAGAAAATTACTATAACCAGAAAATCTACTGTGGTTCATCGCTGATAAATAGTAAAAGTTTTATATATTTGTAAATAGTTTGGCTCATTTTTCAATATTTGAAAACAGCCCAAAATATAATATAGAATTGAGTTGTTTTTAAATATAGAAAAACGAATCAAACTATTTACAAATATAGGAAAATTTTACTATCTATCAACGATAGACCACGATAGAATTCTATCGCTTGAGCAATAGACTTCTATAGCAGTTTATCGCTGATAGACAGTAAAATTTTTCTATATTTGTAAATAGTTTGATATTTTTTTGTTTATAATAATTTTCCTATAGAATTCTTTTGTAATTAAATTTCGGAAAATTTTCACAGATAAAAAAAATGTCAAACTATTTATTGAAAATAGTAAAAAAAAATACTAATAGGCATTGATAGATTTCTATCAACATCTGTCAGTGATAGACTTCTGTTATTTCTATCTTGATAACCATGATAGACTTCTATAAATATCTATCACAACTATCTAAAAGTTTTGTTATTTTATTTAAGTAATTTTCCTTATTTTTCTATTTTTAAAAATTCTCCTCAAATTTTCCTATTATTTATAGACCTACTAGAAAATTTAAATGGACTATTGTTATGAGAAACTATAGATCCACGAAACCATCATGGATTCACCTACCTAGGATTTAATATCTTACGGATAAGTTGGCAACCCGCCTGTTGTAAGGTCGGGTGGGTTGTCCCATGAGATTAGTCGAGGTGTGCGTAAGCTGGGCCGAACACTCATGGATATAAAAAAAAAATTATAGATCCACGTGAAGAAAATAAAATAATGAATAAACTTTGGTCTCAAAATACTTTAATTAAACAAATATATACCATAAACTATAAAGTAAGAAAAAAAAGTAAAATTTAAATAATTTTGGGTTCATTACAGACTAATAACGGCATTATATGAGTATAATCATGTTGACTTTTATGGACTGGCTGCCTAATGATATTGACCAGAACGATTAGACAATAATTATTTCATTTTATACTATTATGCTTTATTTTGAAATGGAGCCCACAATAATTGCTGCAATTATTTCAGTTTTTTTTTCTTCTTTGAGAAATAATAAATAAATCTATCACTTTTTAGATGGATTGTGAAAATCAAAGGCTATTGGAATCAGATAATTCTATTATAAGATTGGTTGTTTTTTTATATTTTGATTATCTATATTGTACTTTCTTGAGTTTATAATATGGATAATTAAGTCAATTAGTACTGTTTGTGTTATTATGGTATATTAGTTCCATGGACTTCAAAAATCTTATTTGGATAAAATTCCAAAATAAATGTCTTACTGACTAATCTTTAGTCCCATTGTTCCCTACAATGGGTATGAATCTAATTATAATATATGGGTCTGGTGGATGAATGATTTAAAATTGAAGAGAAAATGAAATATGACCTATTTTTCAAAACCAAGAGTTTTTTTTAAACCTTTTGCTTACGTCATATTTGAGTAAAATTATCAAACGAGACCTCACTTATCAAGATTGGCCTTTCACTCTCAATATTTGCTCTCACGTTGTCTCGCTCTCTTTACTCTCTCGACCCCCGCTTTCTCTCAATCTCCTCTTGCGTTCTTGTTGTCTTGCTCTCCTCTTTCCTCTTGTCCCACTCTCTCTTAGTCTCCTTTCAGTCTCTTGCCCCACTGCGTCTTTTAATGGCCAGCAACAATCTCTCTGCAATGTATCGATGGTTAGCAACAAATGGAGAAGCCAGTGCAAATGGTGGAAAGAAAATTGAGAACAGGAAGAGAAAAAAAGAAAGTTAAAATAATTTTGTAACGGTAGCTGATGATGATGATGTAAACAAACGGGCAAAATCTCTAAGTTTAAAAAGTGGGGCAAAAACTATTTTAGAATTTGAATATTGTACAAGGGACAGTTGCAAATATAGCAATCAGGCCCAATGTTTGCAGATATAGCACAATACAAAAGAATTTGTAAATATAGCAAAATTTAGATTCATCTCTAAAAATTTATCAGTCATATTCCTAATAAGAGTCTTAAGAATTTGCAAATATAGCAAAGTCTAACTCTAACCTTCATCTTCCTCCTCTCTCTAATGCGTACTTAAAAAGAATTTGAATTTTTTTAACATATCAAATCAAATTTGGTCCCTTCTCATTTTTTTTTCCTTTCTTTTTCTTCTTCCATATATTTTTTTAATGGCAAGAATTCCATTAGTACCACTTTAATTCTTGAAAATTTTCTCTTCCTCTTTTTCAAATTATTCTTCGCCACCACAAACTTCCTCTCCTTGATCGAGAGTTTAAAATCACACTTTTTCATGACCAATTTTTAAGATCGTAGATTGGGCTACTCTAGCTAATCGAAGTCTATTATTTTCTTTTTTAAAAAAAACGTCATATTCTCAACTAGCCGTAGTGAGATATTATAGTGACTAAGAATGAAAATATTCGTGAATATGTTGATATGTTGATATATCCGTCGATATATTCGTAAACCGAAGTGCTCGATATCGATATTAAATATCCATAGATATCTCCAACATCTTTTATTAATGCTTGTAACACATAAAAATGTCACATATTTAGTCCAATATGAACAAAAATACTAATAACAATACCCATAACTTAGTTTTAGAGTAAAAACAACTTAATTATTAATCTAAATAAATTTTATTAAATTCGTAATTTATAGAAATATCCGTCGATATCGATATTTTGTCGACATATCTATCGATATATCTGTAAAATTGAAATATTGATATAATATCGATATCAATATTTTAATTCTTGACAGTGACCACCCAAATTAGAGTTGCAAGGAAGTTTTTCCATATTTTAAACTAAATCACATTTTTAGTGGTAGATTTTGTTTTTCAACAAAACATAATCATTTGAATTAGATGGATGGAATTTAAGATAATTACAATAAATTTAAAAGTAATCTATGTTTTTTAAATTTTAATTATTAATTATTTTTCGAATATAAACATTTACGTTAAATTCAAGACCCTGTATTACTCTAACTCAAATGATTATGTTTTTAAAATTTTGATTATTAATTATTTTTCAAATATAAATTATATCTAAATTTAAATCCGCAATCTAACACATATTTAAAACATAATGGAAATAACTATTGGTTTGCATTGTGTCCATGTTTTCAAATTTATGTTTTTAGATCACAAACGAAAAATAAGTATTTTTTAAAATTTAGAGATCTATTAAATACGGGCCCGTTTGATAACGTTCTTGTTTCTTGTTTTTTGTTTCTCGTTCCCTGTTTCTTGTTTCTTGTTTCTTCTTTTTTTAGAACAAAAAACAGGAACATGTTTGATAACTATTCTTATTTCCTGTTTCTTAAAAAAAAAACAGAAACAGAAACCCGTTTGATAACTATTTCTTGTTTCTTGTTTTTTTTTGTAATAACATAATATAAAAAAAGAATATATGTCATACATTAAACATCGAAAAATATATTATCAAAAGTTTGTGTCATCTACTATAGGTAAGTCTCGATGACAACTAAATATAATAACAAAGTTGTGTCTTATCCTTCATATATGTTGCCTAAATTTGATCGGTGTTGTATTTGTAATTCGAGTCGTTTGTCTTAAGTGATGTCGAGTGAAATCCAACTTAATTATATTATTATGTAAATATTATTATGTAAATTTTGTAATTGTAAAATATTAAAGTAAAGCTAAATGAATGTCTTAGTCAGCAAAATTTATATAAAGTAATATTTTACTCGATTTCATAAATGCTAAAAATATTAGAATTAAAATAATATATAAACATGCATATTGAAAATTTTAATACTCAAAAGTTGAATTATAAAAACAAATTAATATACAAATTGAAAATTAAAATAATATATAAATCTAATTATTGGAGAATTTTTAAATTCAAATTCAAAATTAAAATAAAATATAAATATAGCAAACTTATTTTTATAAATAACAAAATTAATAAATAAAATATAAAAGATGGAAATAAATATAAAAAAAATCAAAGTGCCCATCTTTGGAATTGAAATTTGAAATGCAAAAAAATTAATAAACATATTGAAAATTAAAATAATATATAAATATAAATATTAGAGAATTTTAAAATTTAAAATTAAATTAAAATATAAATATAACAAAATTATTTTTGTAAATAACAAAATTAATAAATAAAATATAAAAGATGGAGATAAATATATTAAAAAAAAATCAAAGTGTCCATCTTTGGAGTTGAAATTTGAAATGTAAAAAAATTAATAAAAATATTGAAAATTAAAATAAATATATAAATATAAATATTTGAGACTTTTAAAATTTACAACCAAGAGGTGGTAAAAGGATGCAATGGGCATGCATGACTGCCAACAAGCCAATGATGAGTTTTGATACTTAAAAGAAACAATATGGTATAAAATAGAAACGGAACATAGAGAAACTACTTTTTGTAGTTTCTCAATTTTTGCCCTATTTTAAAAAACGTTTCTCAAATTTTAGAAACAAAGAACGGGAATGCTTATCAAACAAGTCAGTTTCTTAAAAAAATGAGAAACAGAAACAGGAAACAGGAAACGAGAACGTTATCAAACGGGCCCTACATAATTAAAAAAAAATTACTAGAAACTTTGTTAAGCAAAAAAAAATGCTAAATATAACTAACAACTTTATTTAATATTAAATTACAAATATAGCCCCTGAATTTTGAATTTAATGTTTATTTGACTTCTAAATTTTTAAAATCATAAATTGAGTACCTGAACTTTCAAAATTTTTGAAACACATAAATCTATTAAACCCAAATCTAGTTCTTTCACTTTTTAATTTAAGTTTAAACACACACAAACCTCAAAGTTTAAAAAATAAAGGACTACTTGTAAAAATGGCAAAATAGGTTAGGATAGTTAAGCGTGTAGCCCACACTTTTTATATTTGCAAAAATGACAAAATTTCAAGTCCAACCCACAAATATAAAAAAGAAAATATCCTAAATGCCCTCCACTACATGATCCCGCTTTTCACGGCTCAATTTTTAAAAAATTTGGATTTTATTTTATTCCCATTTTGTCTTTTACATTTCCTCTTCGAAAAAAATGTTTTCCAACCAATTTATTTGAAGTACAACTTTTGATATACTAATGTTGAATCATAATACTGATATATTCTTAATATACTTTACAATAATACACATATTTATACTGCTGATAAACATTATTGATATTATGTTGATATACCTTATAATAATATACTCGTTTTATACCGTGGATACACCTAAATAACATACTGTTGATACTGCTAATAAATTTTACTGATATATTGTTGATATACTTTATAATGATACACTCGTTTATACTGCTAATATACTTTATTGACATATTGTTGATATAGTTAATAACAATACATACGTTTATAAAGCATATGCACTTGATTATTATATTGTTGATATACTTTATAAGGATACACTCTTTATAATGTTGATACACTTGATTGACATAATGTTGATATACTTTATAATTATACACATGTTTATATTATTGATACACTTAACTGATATATTGTTGATATATTTTATATTGATATACACGTTTATATTACTGATATACTTGGGTTGTGTTGCTGATTTTAGTTGTTATTGGATTTGAGAAATGATATTATATGTTACAAAAGTAAATATTAGGCATAAACCCTCCACATATCTCAGAAAATCTTGAATTTGATATTATATGTTACAAAAGTAAATATTAGACATGATATTATATGTTACAAAAGTAATGACTAAAATATTAGGTAAATTATAATAGGGACAACGACCCTCCACATATCTTCACAATGGTATGATATTGTCTAATTTGAGCATAAACCCTCATGACTTTGCTTTTGGTACCACCCAAAAGGTCTCATACCAATGGAGATAATTGTCCACACTTATATACCTATGATCATTCTTACTCTAACCAATGTGAGATTTTGTTGAAAATGCTGAGAAAAATCAGGAAGAAAGGCGATGTTTTACGTTTTGTTAAAAAGGGTAAAATTAGATTACTGACAACATAAAAATTTATAATTTAAATATTTTGCTATAACTGTCAAATGATAAATCCCAAATATACATTGAATTTTCTTAATTTATTTGTCAATGTCTATCAGTGATGGATATTTATAGACACAGATAGACTACTATCATCTATCACTATCCATCAACGATAGACACTAATGGATGTTTATCAGTGTCTGTCACATAATATTTTGCTATATTTGAAAATATTTCCAGCAATTTTGTGATTTAAAATAATTACTTTTTATTTTCCCACCCAATAAATAAATAAACTTATAATTTAACCTTTAAAAAAATTCAAATCAAGAAAATAAAGCATGTTCTTTAAGCCTAATATTTTCTCCAAAAAAAATAAAAAAATAAAAAAAATAAGCTCAATAATTTTCTTTGTTTAAGAATACGGATGGAGCGAACAAATAAATACTTTCCCGCCTTGCAGAACGTCTTCAGTCTTCCCACATTTCTCTGGAGGCTTCCCCGACACTCTTAAGCTTAGAGGATCCATGGTAACGTTTCTTCTCAAACCCTAAATTACTAATTGTTCTTCTGTCAATTCATCAAGTTCATCTGCTAGAATCGTCGCCATATTTATTTTATCGTCCGATCCTGGAGAATAGCTGTGTTTTTCTGTGTAATCTAAAATTCGATGAATCTATGAAAATCTTCCGTCGCTCTTGATTTGCAATTGATTTCCGCTCAGAATTTGCTAAAAGCCTCCATCGGGACCTCGGCTGTTCTTCTTGTTGTTTTTCCTTTCTTTAGTGTTTGACAGGTTGATTTTTCTTTACTTTCTATCTTGATGTTGGAGATTAGTGTTGGAGAGGTTTGAATCGTTGATGATTCTTAGTTTAGGATATTTAATTGAACGTGTAACGTGTATTTATCCGAACGGATCCTTCACTATGGAGTGTAATTCTTCACCTAAAAGAATTTAGGGATTTCCTGGTTTTAATATGGCTCACTCAGTTGCCACTATGGATTAGATAGGGATCTTATTACTCTCCGCTTGATGATTTTTACAATTTATTGATTCCAGATATCAGTTTTGTGGTCTAACATTTATGCACTTGTTGAAATTTCATTTGAAAAATAGTCTAAGAAAAGAGGCCTTTCCCTGGATGAGAAGCGTGAGAAGATGCTTCAGATCTTTTATGAGTCTCAAGACTTTTTCCTTGTGAGTATACTTGCATTTTTATTCTTCAATTTCGGAAGTCCTGCAATTTCATTTTCTATTCCTGTTAGATTTGAAGGTTTTCATGTTTTCAGACCATAGTGTATCCCTTTTACTTCATTAGATACTATTAGAAGCTTCCTTTTTTCTCGTTTCAGCTTAAGGAGCTTGAAAAGTTGGGTCCCAGGAAAGGTGTGATTTCTCAGTCAGTGAAAGACGTTGTGCAAAGTTTAGTGGATGATGACCTGGTTTCAAAAGAGAAGATTGGAACTTCAGTGAGTAAAAGTTTTGAGATGAAACTTCCAGTCATCTATTCTAGTGTTTATCCTGTTTGCACCATGATTTATTCTTTGCATATTGGTTTTAGCCTTCGGACATGATTGTCTCTCATGCATTGTGAATGTGATTTTCAATTTGCTATATATTTATGTGTGGTTGTAAACTTCAGGTCTATTTTTGGAGTCTACCAAGCTGTGCTGGTAATCAGGTGAAGGAAATTATTCGCATCATGGTTTGTCTTACGCGTTTGAATGTTCATTAACTTTTTACTTCCAAAAGATCTCATGACTCTATTCTTACCAGCTGCGTAATGTGTATCGTAAACTTGAATCTGATCTCCAAACCAGTAAGAATAGACTGGAAGAACTTACTGAGAAGAGTAATGAATTAAAGAAGGGGAGAGAGGAATCTGTGAGTGGTAATGTTTTAAACGAAAGGTAATTTATGACAAATATTTTCCCTTTGGTCCTGAATGCTTTTTTCATGCCAGGAAGAACGAGAGGAAGCCCTAGCTAAATTAAAAGCCATTGAACTGAAGCATAAAGAGCTAAAGGTTTTGCTTGTATTCTGGTTTTCATTTATTTTATTAATAAAAAAAAAACGATCACGATAATCCTTTCAGTTTTCACGCTACTTTGACAATCTAGTCATTCCCAGGATGAGATGGTACAATATGCAGATAATGATCCAGCAGCCTTTGAAGCAATGAGTTGAGTTTCTTTAGCATTTTTTAAATTCTTACGATAGAAAATGGGTATCAGCTGCTTAATTCTTTCTTGAAATCGCTGTATGCTAAACTTAATGATCTTATGGTTGTGTGAATTTGACAGAAAATGCAATTGATGATGCTCATGCTGCAGCCAACCGATGGACAGGTATGCATTCTGCACATAAGCTGCCAACTAGTTTTCAATTTTTTTTCCCCTCGCGTTCCCACTTGCAATTTCTTTCGAAACTCTGTTTATTACACGCAGACAACATTTTCACTTTGCGACAATGGTGTTCAAACAACTTTCCACAAGCCAAAGAACAACTAGAGAACCTATACAAAGAGGTAAACCACATTGCTTCGGTAGAAATGGCCTCCTGAATGAACTAGAGCACACGTGTCAAGTTTCGTATCTTCAACTTTTCACAATATCCGTAGGCATGTCGATATATCTGTAATTGAAGGATTCAACAGGATATTAGATATTCATTTATATCTTCAATATCTTTTATAAATGCTCATAAAACATGAAAAAAATGTCATCTATTTAGTCCAATATGAATATTTAGTCCAATATGAATAGGAATGTTAATAACAATATTCATAACTTAGTTAGGGAGTTAAAACAACTTTACTATTAATGTAAATAAATTTTATAAATTCCGCGACGTACATAAATATCCGTCATTATCGATATTTCATTGATCCATCGATATATCCGTAAAATTGAAATTTCGATATGTATATCGACATCAATATTTTAATCTTTACTAACTCGTTAAGAATATCTGAGTTATCGGTTGTGTAAATGCAGGTTGGCATGACGGACGATTTTGATTATTTGGAGTTGTCACCAGCTCCTCTGAGTTCAGTTATTGATTAAGTGGGCAGAAGCTCAAAGCTGATTTAACAGCATGCTTGATATCTCAAATGATATTCTGAAGCAAACATTACAGAACATAAGCTACAGTTTGTGGCACCTGAAATTCACCCATCATGTGTACAGTTCGTTTGTTCATTAGTTATAGAAACGTGTTGATTCTTAAATCAATTTAGCTCCATTCCCAGAACACTAAACGATATTTCATGTGAAACCGATGCGATGGTGCGTTCATGGCTCATGAATGTGTAATTTGTTTTCTTCTCTTAGTCGCTATAAGCATGGGAACAGTAAGTGTACTGATGTAATTCAAATGAATTCCTGTGTTTCGAGCTACGCAGCAGAGATTACAGACTTCCTGTGAAATCCATATTAAAAAGGCATGTTAAATTACTTTTTGAAATTTCAGCTTCTAATAAGTTTTTAACTTCTGAATCCTGAAAATTAAAAATTAATTGATCTATTAGATATAAATTAACGAAACTGAATTTGTATTTTTAAAGTTTAGGGACCTTGGAAAATATAAATTGAAACCTAAAACTTTTATGGAGCACTGGATGCTCTTATTTGTAATTTTGGAAGATTAGTGATAAAGTAGACAAACAACCAAGTTTAAAGATTAAATTTGAAATTTAACCTAAAACATTTGCAAACTGAAGACATGGATTTTTAAATAACCAACTCAAATTGAACACCCAGCATTCGTGTAATTGAGACACTTACACATTAGCTCCATATTAGGTCAAATACTAACCACAGTAATGTTATATTCATTTACAGAGTATACAAGACCTAAATTAAATTTGCATTATTGTCTGATATTATCACAAAGAGACCTTTCATCAGGCTTTGCTGAACATAGCAAAAAATGTTCAAATCTTTGGAACAACCTCGGGCCAATTCTTCACATCGCCTCTCTTTCGAATTCTTGTCCGGCAATGCCAACTGCAAAATTCCATAAAAAATCTCTTAGCTTGGCAGCTTTAGCTCTCGATGCAAATTCAGGTACAATGCATAAATTTTGATGTTTTCAGGCACATGATCAATAAACATGCCAATCTAGAAGGCCTAGGACAAGTATGTAGGATATTCATTGCTAACAAAGGGAAAGAACTAATCACGAGATTAACCCAAGTACCTGCTTCAGAATATTGTCGAATATCACATCAAAGTGCCATCTCAGCCTGCAGAGCTGCCAGCTCATCTTCTTCAGCAGTTCGTTTCTGAGGAGCGGGTCGAGCAGTTTGTCTTCCTGCAGGGACTGGAATTGGAGCAGCAGGAGCAGTTGTTGCAGGTTGAAGAAGTTGCTCTTCCAACTCAGCACCTTCTAGCTCTTCGAGTTCTGCTTCCAGTTCATCCTGTTCGTACAAACATGTGTTTAATAGATGAACTTCATAAAATTGAAGGTACTAACTGAAAGTGAATACAAACCTCATCAAAATCGGCTGCAGCACCAATCGGATTCGATAGTGCTTCTTGGATCTGTTTCATGTTCTCAGTTTGTTCATTGATCTCATCCATTGTTTTATCCACATCATCGATATTCCTGCAAAAGGAGAATATTTCAAGTTCCATCATCAACCTCATCATCTAAACTCCTTGTTAAGCACTAAACATTCACTTTCATAGATTTTAATCGAAACAAGATGCTCTGCCAGCACATAATTCAAAAGATTCTCACAATCTTCAGGTGGTCGGGAAAGAGAAGAAAAAAATACGGATGAACTCAAAACATCTAAATTTAACAAATCATCAAAGTACACTGAAACAATGTGGTACTCACGTTGCTTTCTGCATTGCTTTCATTGCAGCTGCCCCGGTCCTCAATGCATCTACAGTCTCAGTTGTGGCTTTTGCACCTTCTAGTAATATCATCTGCAAACACAAACATTTATGTCACACAAAGTTACATAAACATGCAGCAAAAGGAAACGTGGATACATCTAACTACTCTCATATCATATATAACATCAAAGATAACCTGATCATGAATCCGCAATTGGAAGTTACCGAGCTGCTCTATCTGTTGTTCATATAGCCTCTTCCTCTTCAAACATTGTATAGCAGCTATAAAATTAAAATAGTTAATGCCCATGCCACATTGCCAACTACAGTTTGAATTGCAAATTGAAAGGGGGAAAGATCCAATATAAAGGTGGTAACAAATGGATCCAATCATAAACTGCTCCAACACTTGAAACATAAGAAGGTAACAGGATTCTTTAAATTTGTGGTAAGAGATGTGAAAAATGAAATGCAGATACTCCAAAATCAAGAAGTACAAACAAATGAACGTCTTGCACCCTCATTGAAAATGAAACACATCCCCAATTTAAATAAGGAACAAACACAACTAACAAAAAAGCTGAAATTTGACAAAGAGGCATAAAAGAAGGCCAAAATAAGCAATTACCATTTACAATAACGTGGATGGTTAAAACCTGACTGTAACCAAATCAACAAGTTATCTCCTTGACTAGAAAGCACCCAACTTCATAGGCACAATTTTAGAAATTAGGAATTATTTTAGTACTTTCTACATATAGGGTCGTCGGGAGATTCTGAGCCATCTCTCTAGCTTCCAAAATGTTTCAAATGGAAAAAAATCATAAGGAAAAGAAGATAGAGCTTACACTAAAGAAAACAAATATAGATAAATAACATCCAAAGAGCCCCCTATAACAACAAGAGATGAAGAAACTATTTAAATTCTTCATAGTGTTACATTGCTCTGCCACCCTTGACATAATTATCAACAAGTTAGCAAATTTACTCACATCATTATATTTCAATACTTGTAGTACTTAATGCCAAAATGTTTCGCTCAATAATAAACTGCCAGCATTAATTTAAAGTCATACCCCGCTTGTTCTTTGCTCTGGTATAGTCTTTAGCCTTCTCAACCTCCGTGGCAGCCTTTTTCAAAAGTACTTTCTCCTTCTTCTCCAGCATTTCGAGTGTCTGAAAAATTACAGAGCATAAAAGAATTCCTTTCAGCCTAGGACAAATCCTCTAGTTCGCGTCAACTAATTCGAAATACTTAAACCAAATTAGTGATTTGAAAAACACTCGAGAATCCCTAACAAACAAAAGTGGAGGAATTCAATTCAAAGATACTGAAGAAATCCAGCATGATAGATGATACCTCGTTTAATTTATCAAGCGTGGCCAGGGCATTAGACTCCTGTTTAGGTTTACCAAAAAGCTTATTGAACATGGACATGGTGGATTATGTGCGATTCGAACCGACCTCCGAACTTCTGAAACAATAGCAAGAAAATAATCAATGATATCTGGTCTGAGAAGAGATCAATTCCCGAAAATCGACCAGAATCGGGATTGAAACAGCGGTGAATTGAATCAAAAAAGAAGACGGTCAACAACCAAACTCAAAAAAGAAAAACAAAAGATTGATGAAAAAGTATGTACCTGAGAAGTGATGATCGCAAATGGAAGAGAGATCGGTGCCGAGAAATGGAAAGTAAAGAATTAAGGGCAGATCTGGTTGATAGGCGAATTGGATTCGGCTTTGCTTAGGCGTGTTGTTTTAGTGTAGGATGAGAGAGAGAGAGAGAGAGAGGAAGGAAGTTTCATAATTCATAGCCTTTTTCTTCACGGCGTTGACGGCGCCGTTGGATTCCACGACGGTCACACTTGGATTGGTCACAACTCTTGATGATAAAATATCCGTCTAGTTAGGCCAGCTAATCTCACGATAACTTGTCTGACTCTATAAATTTGAGTATCAGTGAAGTTAGTAGGATATTAATTGTTAAGTGGGTGGTCACCATAGATTAAACTCATGTTCTCTTAGTTATTTATTGAGACGGTTTTTCTTTTCTTTTTTTTTTTTTATCTCTAGGTCAACATATGATGATTTATTGATATATGGATAAATAAGAGAGTTTTACATCGATGTTAAAGATTAACTAATACTGATATTTTTTTTTAAGAAAAAAATGATAGTGATATTTTGTTGGTATAAATATTTTATCAATGTCCATCCATATATATTCTCAAAAATGAAAATTTGATATTGATATTATTATCGATATTTGTATTTTAATCATTTTTATGTGGTCATCAAATTCAGTTCCAATAAAATACAGTACAAATTACAATTGCATTTAATTTTTGAGACGATGAAGGTTAAATTACGGTTGATTTGATTGAAAAACAAAATATGAAAATAAGGAATTTTAATCAAAATATAAGGCATTCTTTAATTCGTGATTTGTTATGCCCAACTTTAAAATGGGTACATGAATAGACCGAGATCACATTTGAATAAGAGTGATGTTCAGTATATGAAAGTATGGTTAAGAAAAGCTTAAAAGAATCAAAAGTTACTATCTACGCCAATAAGCTTAGGATGCATGAATAGACCGAGATCGCATTTGTCTTTATGGATGCATAGATCGGCCAATGTTATGGGATAAACTATCGAGGCTCTAACTTAGGAGAACTCAAAGCATACTAACCCAAAAAATTACAAATCTCCTTGGCTAGTCCTTTAAGGTGAGCACTAACTACATAAAGGAGAACTTACTTATGAAGCTGGTGCAAACTGAGCTAAGGTATATATTGGAGAGGAAACATATAAACAAAAGGGTCAATTCCATAAGTAAGGTGTCCAATCTACCCTCAGCTCAACTAACTGATATTACGCAGGACTAAATACTAACTTAAGTATATGAGAGTACAAAACTTTTAATATCGATCTTAAAAATGTTTATTTAAAACTTAAAAAATGGGGTTCAAACAAATCTTGATGCACTCAAATTAAAGATTAAAGATCACACAAATCTCTTACAAACAGTTTGCTAGCTCTCATCCTCCTCATTTGGTTTTCAACCCAATTTATAAAATTGGATATGATTTGGATAAATTACTAGAGGAAGAGGAAATCTTATGAAAACAAAGATCAAGAGAATGATTACTTAATTAGGATATCAAAATTTCAAGTTATTTCATCATGGATGCTCTTAAGTATTCGCAAGAAGATGATATGAACAATGCTCTTTTAGTTCATTTTCAAAAGAGGCAATTGTAAATATAACAATCAGATTCAAAGTATTAACATATATAACAATATTTTAAAAAAATTGCGAAAATGGTCTATCAGTGACACTAATAGACCATAAGAGTCTATCAGCGATAGAAGTTCATCATTGATAGATTTTGCTATATTTTCAATTTTTTAAAATGTTATTTTATACTTGGTTATTATCTTTAAAATTTCTATGCATTACAATTACCCTTTTAAAAAACAAGGAGTTAAAATTTCTCTTGGGCAAATGTTCCCACCAAAACTCCTAACATGATTGCTTTTATTCCAATGGTATTGCCGTATTGGTTAATAGTTGGTGATCAAACTACTTTTTAATCATCCAAGCTCTACTAAAACCATTCTTCAATCTTTGATCTTAGGCCTATAAGTGATTGTAATGTCTTTATAAATATGTATTTAAAGTTATTGCTAATAGGTTGAATCCTATTTTAAATTCGATTTTTCTTCTTCTCAATTTGCTTTTATCCTTCTCGTGCTATTGCTAATAAACAATATTATTCTTATCCATAAGTGTATTAACTATTACTAAGAAAAACTTTGGTAAAACGTTGTTATCTGCTTTTAAATTAGATATGAGTAAGATTTTTGACAGAGTCGAGTATGTTTTTCTTTTCTTTCAAAAAACTTACCATGCTTAAGCTTGACTTTAAAATTGGTTAGTTTGATTATAAAATGTTTAGCCTTTGTTTCTTTCTCGCTTTTGATTGATGGTAAAGTCAAGGATAACATTAAGACATGGGAGATCCTTTATCCCTTGTCTTCTCCTCCTTTGCTTCCAAGGTGTCTCAAACTCTTTTGAATTTTGTAATTTGTACCACAAAACTTTCAAGTATTAATTTTTAGGTCTTATTTGATAATTGTCTTCAGGACAGTGCTTATTAGAAGCATACCTTAATTATGTTTTGAATCTCCAAAGATTTTGAGATTTTTTCAAGTATTTGGTTATTTCATATCTAAGCCTTGTTACATCATCTTGTTTACATTTGAGTTTGAATATTATACATTGAGTGCATTGTTTCTAGTTAAGGTAGTTAAGGTGTAATCAATTTGCTAGTGTATTCAGACTTATATATCATTTTCCTCAATAGTTCCAAAGTTTCAAACTTTTACAAAATATCAAATATGGGAGGGTGTCTGATATGCTTTTAAAGTTAAAAAAAAAAAAAATTTATTAGACACAAAATTAAGTATATATCACTTGGTACACACTTTTAAAGTTCAGAGAGATTTTAGATTCAAGACAAAAAGTTCAACAACCTGTTAAACACAAAACTAAAATAATTTTGTTATGTTTAAAATCACTAAAATATTGTCTTTGAACATTCCAAATCAATTTAAAGTTTGACTTTATACTTTTAAATGCAAGTTTCATACCATTATGATTAATTTGAAGTCATTAAAGGTATTTTTCGAAGATTTTAAAACTGACAAAATGAATTTAACCGTTTCAACATCACTTTCAAACTTGGAACAGGGCAACGTTTGGGAGTGATTTTGGCATGGTCAAAAACATTTTCTCCCTTGCCAAAATCACTTCACTTTAAAAAGGATGATGTTTGGCATTGAATAAAATTGATTTTACGAAAATCTAAAATTATTTTAAATTAATTAGGAAGAATTAGTGGGTAGGTGATTTTTGTTGGGGTGAATGACTAGGATTAGGCCTAAAAATGGTTATATAGTTTAACTTTGTTAAAATATTGTTGGTTAGTTCTTCATGAAATCAATATTTTTTTCATTTAAATAATCATTGACCACAAAATGACAATCAATTTTTTAAAACATAAATGCATCAACGGAAACAAACACCATCAACAAACACTAAAACTATCAGACCCTTCGAGAACAAGAAGAACAAAAGTTGGAAAGACATCTTTTCCGACCTAGGATAACCCAACAATGGAAGACAAAAAAGCTAAATTGTGAATTACTTTGTTCTCCTCTCTAGAGACCTTACAAAAATTAAAAATATTTACACAAGATGACGATCATCTAAGTATTTAGATGATACAAACAACTAAATTGAATGAAAAATATATTTTGAATTTTTTTTTTTTTTTGAGGTTTATCATACGCATTTTTCTTATAAAACATATCAATCATATATATAAAAGTTTAACCATAAAACGAAAGAAAAAAATAAGAACTCATTTGGATTGACTAAAGAAAAAAGTGTTTTTTTTAAAAAAAAAAAGTCGTTATTATTTAAACTCTTCTGATAAAATTTTTTAAAAAAAAGTGTTGCAAAAGCTATTTTGGGTGGTTGTCAAATACTCTAATTTTTTTTTAAATAGCTTATTTTCAAAATTAAATACTTGAAAAGTTAAACCAAACGCACCTAAAATTAATAAAAGTAGAAATACTCTTTTTAGTAATTTGATTACTCTAAAAACACTTTTGTTAAAAGGTACTCTAAAATCACTTTTGGAACCAAACACATATATGTTCTTGATAATTTTCATCCTTATATATCATTTTTAAATGTTAAATGATCCATAGGTATTTAATTTGTTCTAACTTATAAAAAAAGTAAACAAATAAATTTTCGTCAAAGCATACATAACTCAATTGATATGCAATATGTGTTAACGTCTACTAATATATTTTTCAGAAGGAAAAAAAATGTCTTTGGCTCATTACAACGATCTACTAGATCGTGTACTTAAGCATCGTGGTGCTGATAAGGTCGAGATTGTAGTTGTCTGTCTTCAATTTGCCGGCCGATAAGATCTTTGAGATTGCCTAGTCAACTGAGTTGGTCTGGCTATTCCTTTCTATGAAAAGGAGTCAGCGTGGCCTGTGACAATATTGTCTCTTTCCTTCAGCTTCTGTTGATGCTGAGAGGCCATTCGCTCCACCATTTACTCCATCGCTAAATATCCATTTCCATTACATTCAATCATTTTTTCACATACAAAATTACAGCGAAACCAATGCCTCTACACAGTTGGCTGAATTTGATTCTCATTTTCCATCTCCTCATGATAATTCCTTCGAGTTCTTCTCCAAGCCCACAAGAGTTATCTCAAATCCCTTCGATTTTCCTTCAATATGCTCAACATTCAGAGGTTTTTGATTGGATGGTTGATCTCAGAAGGAAAATACACGAAAACCCTGAACTGGGTTTCGAAGAATTTGAGACCAGCAAGCTTATCAGAGCTGAGCTCGACCGTTTAGGCATTTCTTACAAATATCCAGTGGCCATCACCGGCGTCGTTGGTTTCATCGGAACTGGAAACCCTCCTTTCGTTGCTATTCGAGCAGACATGGATGCTCTAGCCCTGCAGGTACACTTAATATCCTAAATTTTTTGAATCTCTGTCTTTCTTTCTGTTTCTTTTGTTTGAATGTGATTATGAAATCCAATAGTTATATGGATGATTTTGAAACTGAGGAATGAGGGCTATTTGTTCTCAATGGATTTCATCCATTGTTGTATAAATGCCCCTTTATTGAGAGAAATTATTTGTGTAATGTTGGTTGTAATGTAGGAGGGTGTAGAATGGGAACACAAAAGCAAAGTTCCTGGAAAGATGCATGCGTGTGGCCATGATGCTCATGTTGCTATGCTTTTAGGAGCTGCAAAGATTCTTCAACAGCACCGTCGTCTAATACAGGTTCTTGTTCTTCCACTTTAAACTTGTGGCTGTTGGATATAGATATGGAGATTACATTTTCAAGATTTCTTTTACAATTTAACTAGGAGATTTTAGAATTGTCACAGACAATCGAAGAAACACGGAAAACATAAACAGTAGAGCAAACAACACAGAGATTTGTATGGTTCACTAACAATGTGTTAGCTACGTCCACAGGTAGAGGGAGTGATCAATTTTATTATTAGAGAGAAAATCAAATAATATAGATTCAAGGTGCCAGTAAAGTTAGAGAGTTTATATAGCATATTCCTCTAAACCTTAGAGCTAAAATCGTAAATAATGTTAATAACATACTAACACATAAAAGAGAGAGCGAGAGGGAAAAGAGGGAGCGAGCAAGCGAGAAGAAAAGGTTCACCGATGCTAGCAAAAGGGTTTGAAAAACTTATTTTCAGAAAACGGTCAAACTTCATTTAGGCCCAAACTTCTACGTCGGTCTATCAGAAAACCCATTTTCAAGTTCACCTAGTATTTAATATCCTACAAGTTCCCTTGACATCCAAATGTTGTAGGATCAGGCAGGTTGTTCTGTAAGATTAGTCAAGGTACACATAAGTTGCCCCAAACACTCACAAAAAACCCAAAAAAAAAAGTCATTGAATGCATTTTGGTCGAGGCATTTTCTACTTATTGTTAATCCACAAGTAATGAGTGAGGGCAACTAAATGATTGGTTATCTGTGATTGGTTCTTGGAGGCAAAGGGTTTTCCTTTTAACTGTCACAAATTCAGAACACTTCTTTTTACTTTCATACCATTGATTGTGGATTTTCCACCTTCATTTTACTGGATATATGACTTTTAAATGAAAAATCAATAACCTATTATGTGGTCTTAACACTATATATGCATTTCTGATCAAACATAAGTCATAATGGAATTGCACAGATGCATTCTTAAGAGGCATGGTCAATCGCATCTGCATACATGGATGCTCATTTCCCCCATGTAACCAAGGTTTCACCCCAAACAGGATTGGAAATCCTCAGTTTATATGGGAACGTTGAAGGAAGTTGTCATTTATTCTAAATCCAGGACAAGAATACAGTACCTGATTCTGCTCTTTTAACTCTCTTTTTATTTTATTTATTTTTAAGGCCTCGATGAAGTGAAATCAGTGCAAATATCTTATTTTTCTAACCTCGTTTTGTGCATATACATTAATTAGGAATTCTGGTCTAGTCTATGTTTGTATCACTTGGATACTCTGAGGAGTTGTCGTATGTACCTCGCCACAGGAGACCTAGTGCATTCAAAGACATGGGAATAGACCCTTATAGGACTTGATTCCTTTGCTCTCAGATCTGTTTTGATTCTCCTACGATAAAGAATGATGTAAGGACAAATATTATCCAACCTCATTCAGTTACTTTCCCTAATTGTATTAAGCATAAAGACATAGACACCCTTCTCTTCGTATAAGGTGGGCAAATAGAGTACAGAAGCCTTCATTATCATTCACATAATTAGATTATAAGAGGATTTATGCTTGTGACTGGCATAGATATTTGTTCATACTGCTATTCTAAATTTTTGCTGTTTTGGCTCCTGATTTTAACAGGGAACAGTGGTTCTTGTTTTTCAACCAGCTGAGGAAGGAGGTGGGGGAGCAAAGAAAATGAGAGAAGCTGGAGTACTGGATAATGTTGATGCCATCTTTGGGTTGCATGTAAGTGCCAGGTATCCTTTTGGTATGGTGATCTCCAGGCCTGGTCCTATTCTGGCTGCAAGTGGTTTCTTTGAGGCAGTTATTGGTGGTAAGGGAGGTCATGCTGCTCTACCTCAACACACAATTGACCCAATTTTAGCAGCTTCCAACATAATTGTCAGTTTGCAACATCTTATCTCGCGCGAAGCCGATCCTTTGGATTCACAGGTATGGTTTCTTTTTAAAGGTTTATCAGGCTTATAGTCACTGCAACTATTCAGAACTCATCATTTACATTGTGGGAAAATATAGTTGATTCCTTTATACTCTGCCAACGTAAGTGTTGTGTCTAGTGGAAAATCCCAAGTGTTGTGTTTTTCAAAGCATAATTCCTTAATTTGTTGTATGGTTTACTGTTTATCTGAGTTTGAGATTCTAGGAATTCAACTTCTATTGCATTGATAAGAGATCTAAGTTTGTTTTTCGAAATTCATACTGGAATTTCACGTGAGTATCTGATTCTTCTTCTAGACCTCTTTGTTATTAGAATGTTCAAGTTTGAGAACACACTAAGGACATGTTTGGCCCAAGAAGTAAGAGTTGGGAGAGTAAAGTTGTTTGGCTTAAAGAGCAGGAGTTTGCTGAGGTTGGATTGAGAGTGAGTTTGATATGTCTTCTAGTTCTAGACTAGTAAAAAGTACATTTAACCAATCTAACAGCTCTCAAAGTTCTTATAAAGTTCTTTGCTGAAATCGTTTTGAATTTAGCAAAGAACCACTATGATTGTTTACTTTTCTATTTTAGTTAAGATGATGTTTAAATACTCTTGTCTATATAATTATGAGAAAGGAGCAGTACCTAGCATTTTACAAACATATTTGAATCTTTCAGGTGGTTACGATAGCCAAGTTTCAAGGCGGTGGTGCATTCAATGTTATACCAGATTCTGTTACCATTGGAGGCACTTTCAGGGCATTTTCAAAAGAAAGCTTCATCCAACTTAAACAGAGAATTGTAGAGGTAGATTCCTAGAAATATGCTCCCTTAAGTCAAAATTCATTTCTATAATGCTTCTTTCTTCTTGGAAAAACAATGACAGGTTATCACAAAACAAGCTAACGTTCAGAGGTGCAATGCCACTGTTGAGTTCAATGAAGATCAAAACCCTTTTTTTCCAATTACATCAAATGACCAAAATCTTTACAAGCATTTTCGAACCGTCGCTAGGGACATGTTGGGTACTAAGAACATTCTTGATATGCAACCACTGATGGGAACAGAAGACTTTGGATTCTATGGTGAAGTGATTCCAGGACTATTCTACTTTGTTGGGATGAAAAATGAAAGTGTAGGAAAGTTCGAACAAGGACATTCACCTTATTATATAGTAAATGAAGATGTTCTTCCTTATGGTGCAGCATTGCATGCATCAATTGCCACAAGGTACCTTCTAGAGTACTCACCCAAATCTACTATTACTAAAGGACACTCTCATGATGAGCTTTAAATGTTTGTAGTTGTATGATAAAAATGTTATTAGAACATTGTAAGGATATGTTAGTAATTAGCTAATAAATTAGTTATGGTATTACATTATAAATAGGGAGCGGAAAAGAGAATTATGTTTTGTTTTGGTGAGTAGATTAGAATTTGAGAGAGATCTAAGAGGGGAGGGTCGAAGTACCTTGAAACACTTGATTTATATTGTAATTTTGTCATAATTTATTTCAATACATTTAAAATCTATTATCATTGTATAGTGTAATTCAAGTATTGGCTCTATTTGAAGCCATTCCTTTGATGTGACAATCATCTCAACCTAATTTATTATGTGTCAAGTTACATCTGGAAATGTGTTAAATCTTTCAGATGTAATTTTAGAAAACCCTTTTGCAATGTTGACAGTGTGTGACTGAAGCATATATGAAAATGTTGTATTTTTGTTATGTTTTAATGCTTATCAATTTGACAACGCTTGAAATGATATATTTAGCACCTAGTCATGCAGGTTGCCAAAATACAAATTTTTAGGTTGTTTGAGTATGTATGTTTGAGAGGTTTCCTGTACTAAAAAATCTCCTCTCTTTCGGGGTTACCTACATGAGGGCTTATAAACAGCTCTGGCACAAAGAATCTAAAGAAGGAACGCAACGCTAGTGATGATGATAAAAGCTTTTTTCTAGAGTCAAAGGGGCATTTTGTAACCACAAGCACCTCAGACCCAATAAATAATGGTCACGCACAAAACCAGTTCGATGTTGAGTACGAAAAGATCAGGATCTTTTTTTTTTTTTGTGAGGCCTATAGATCTATCGCTAATGGTTTCTTCAATCAAGTGAATGTGGTATAGCCAAACAACAAAAGAAAGCACATTAACTGCTCTTCAAGCAATTTAAGAAACTTTGAAGTGAGAGAACCACATATTTTTTAGCAAAGCTATAACAGGGAACCAAAAGAAACTTCCTCTTTCAAGCAAATATTATAAGGTTAGAACAACGATTTTCTACTAACAGGCTACCGACATCTTTTTTAACCCATTTTAATTTTCTATGAATAAGTTGCCTAGTTTCTAATTTTAGCCTTCAGCAAAATAATTTTTTACATGATTGATAGTATAAACCATCTACTGAGTTGATTGAAGTAAGCATCGCTAAAACTCATTGTTGCATGAATATGAGAAGCTCTAAAATGATGCAAAATCTTACAAGTTAAACTGTAAAAGCTAAAAGGTGTTGAAATTTCTAAGCAGTGCAAAACTGATGGCACATGATGGGTCATTTTTCAGGGAAATACTGAACCACATTTACTTAAAACTACAACTTTACCTCCTCACCTTTTCTAAAGAAGTTTGATCCTAATCCGTGCTAGCTAAGCTAGTCTCAGTTTTACAAAAGTTATCCCTAACATCTTGAATTTAAGGTGTATTAGTAATTTAACACAAGCCAGAATTTGGAATCAGTGCAGCTGTAAAAGTTTGAAGCTTAAAAAGCCCTTCATTTCTTACCTGCAACGCCCTAAAAAGCAAAGATCCTTTCCAGCATTTTCTGTGTTGATACCCGATCGACGCCTAGAACTTGCATTGATGGAAAGAGCATCTTCAGAATGAAACACATAAAGCTACAAAAACCTAGACTTTCAAACTGGCAAATCCAGGACTTGTGGTTACGATTTTACAGAAAGTGTAATTTTTAAATGAAACCTAATATCATAAACAATTGGACAACCACCCTCCATTAGTTTCTCTGGGTGGAGGTTTCCTCTACCCCCAGGCCTTATGAGAAAACTCATACAGATTTTGGGGAAGCTCATATTATTTTGACCAGAAACCTTAATTTATTTCAGCACCCAAATCATTAAGAACTGCCTCCACATAGTTGTTGCAAATTTACCACAAAAGGCAGAAGCACCAACTCATATGTGCACGAATATCGTAATTACGAGAACTCTAGGCATGCAACGACATAAAGCTTCAAAACAGCAAGACAAAATATGAAAATTCAGAATGGAACCATTTGATTAACAAAAATTCAGAGCGAAATCACATTACTTCTAATATATTGTCAAAATAAATATCTTTTACACGGTCAAGAGCCTCAATAAACTAAAACATCTATGAGAAATAGGAAGAAAAAGCTTAATAATAACGCACAAAACCATGCCTCTCCAGCGGCAAAGCTCCCCCCATGAGTTCGCTATTTGCTTACTTCTCAGAGGAGTTGGGTCCTCTCTTCTTTCCAAAACCAACCACTGTAAAGATCAAACACATTTCAATTACACATTAGAATGATGCTTATCGAATCCTGATACAAAAATTTTACTAATGCAATAAAAATATTGATTCTGATACAGAGCTACATGTAATCTAACAAATTAACCAATTACCATAAGCCGTAAAATAATGATTGGATACAATGTTTAACCAAAATCAGCAATTCTAAACCGGCAATACATCGGAAAAACAAATGAAGTTAACAACAATATGTTACCTGCGGTAACGAATCTGCGATTGTATTGCATCCGCTTGTGTGCACGTCCACGGGGCTTCTTCTTCTTGTCCTGCTTCGCTACTTTCGGAGTTTGACCTCTAACCTTGCCGGCACGAGCCAGAGATCCGTGTACTTTCCCTGAAAATCGATCAAAACACGAATACACACAATTAACAAACAGTTTCATACAGATGAAAAAACCAATAAACAAAGGAAAAGAAACTCAATGCACTTCAGAACATCGGAGGTCCGGAAATCAAGAGTTAGGGTTTTGCTCACCCATGGCAGATTGATTGCTTCGGTACTTTCCTGGTGCTTAACTTCCGATGACAAGCCGCTGAGGAGATGGAAATCAAGAGTTAGGGCTTTGGTTGCATGAGATTATATAAACAATTAGAATAGGGCTAGCTGAGAGACCATTGGTCCAATACATTGTAGAGTTTGGGGCGACTAAATTGGGCCTTACAAATGGTAATGAGCTGCCTTTCGCCATCAGGTTTGGAAATTTGGGTTGGGATTAATTTGATGGCCCATACAAAATCATTATATTAACTTAAACTCTAAACTTTCATAAGTATATTAATTTACTCGCTCTTGTAGATTTCGTTCAACCAATATTGTATAAAACTTATAATTTGAGTCAATTAAACTCTAAATTTTTCATAAGTCAATCAATCCAGACTATTTATTACTATTACCTTTGAAAATTATTCATGCATTAATTCTAAAATGCGCGTAGGCTTCTTCAAATTTTGGTTTTACAAAATAGACAATTAGAGTAAACACATAGACGATTATCAAAGAAAATAGTTCCACACAAGGTTTTTCCAAACGAAATATGATAGAGGTTGTAAATTTATACATTTACAAAAGTTCAAAGTCTAAATTGATACAATTATCCAAAGTTTAAATTGATACAACCGTTCAAATTTAGATGTATAAATGAATATTTTTACTAAATTCTTTTTATGAAAACAAATTTAAAAAAATTACACGTTTACTCTTATTTTTTTGGAGCGCATATATGTCTACAATAAATTTTCTCAAATGTGTTGTTTTGTTTTGTTTTTTAAAATTTTATATATTGAAATAAACTGGTTCAAGCCTTATTTATAAAGTTTCAAAAACTTTAAGTTGCTTTAGTTAATAAATTTTTTATTGTTTTTCTTAGATATATAAATGTTTTATTAATGAAGAAAATTTTCACGAGTAAAAAAAATGTCAAACTATTTACAGAAAAACATTAATAAAAATTGATAGACTTTTATTAGCATATATCAGTGACAAACTTCTATCATTTCTATCACTGATAGATCTTGATAGACTTCTATCAGCGTCTGTCACAACTATTTAAAAATTTTGTTATTTTGAGTAAATAATTTTTCTTATTTTTCTATTTTTAAAAGTTTTCCAATAACTAAATGTATTATTATTTTTTATACATTATTTATTTATTTAATCATTATTGATTGCGCATGCTCAACTCTATTTTATTTTCCATATTATTTTAATTTGAAATTAGTTTTAATTAAATGCTTTGACATTTGTTTAATGCCCAAATTCATTGGACCTCAATGAAGATTTAAGGAGAAAGATACAAGCAAAAGGAGATTTTACATTCATGTGTTGCTGGCCAATGTCTCATTGTTTAAGTCTAGATAATCTTTCTAGCCTAAATTAATATGGTTAATTACATAATTATCCAAACTTTTTTATTTTTTTTACTTGAATAACCTAGTGATCTATTATTTTAACAAAAAAATTACTTTTTATTTACTCTTTAATTTTTTAAATATATAATAATACCAAAAGACACGTGTAAGATAAGTTTCTCGCAATTATGAACTTTCTAAAATGGTCTTTTTTTCAAAACCTTTACAAGTAAAAAAAGTTTTTCTAAAAAATCGAAAATTTGTTATCCTCGTAAACGAAAGCCAAAATTGGAGAGCAACTTCAAAATAGAAATATTGTATATTTGATATATACAACACCATATATTCGATATATACTTGAATTTTCTAGAAATAAACTAAGGAATATTTGATGAGTGCATGTACAATAAAATTTGTACAATATATTGTCTTATATATCGAACAATATCTACAATCTATATATTTACATTTTCCAGTATATTTGTAAACACACTAAAAAATAAATCATAGAATATGTGATGTATATTTATACTTTTCAGTCTATTATCAATATATTCAACATATATATTGAAATCTCAATGTTGTTACGACAAGAATCATAATCAAGGAAATAATCTTCTTTCATAATTTGAGGAATAATACAAAAAGAAATGGAAATCATAATCAATACTATTAGATGCAAAAACTAATTTTTCTTTTATATTTCATTAAATAAAATAATCCAATCTTTCAATGTATATTGGAAATTTGGTTTTCTAAAGAGCATGTACTAAACACTATCACACCCCTTTTTATAGAATTAAAGATTATTTATCTAGTTTAGGTCATGTCTTCAAACTTGTCTCTTGGTGTTTGCACTTTCAATCTCTCTATGCTCGTTGTTGTAGTTGCTTTTTCAAAGGAGTCTATGACAATTATTGTCAAAAATCATAAACCTCAAATATAAATATAAATTTTTAGAAACAATAAACCAAAGTTCCATTTAATTACACTAAATAGAATGATTCCAAAAACTAAATCAAACTAAAATCATTTGTATTTTTAAACATTATACTTTATTATTTTCAAATATACTAAGTAGCATAAACTTGCCCGTCTAGCTCAGTTGGTAGAGCGCAAGGCTCTTAACCTTGTGGTCGTGGGTTCGAGCCCCACGGTGGGCGAAATATTTTTCTATATTTGAACTTGTATATACCTCCAAAAATATATATATATAATGAAATTTTTTTAGTACAATACTATTAAATTTATCAATCAATAGATTTTTTAGTAGTCCAATTGAGCCCAAATTTAAATTTGTATTGTTCTTTATAAAGAGTTTCTCTACTCCCTGTATTCCTATGTATAGGATTTTTTGCGTTCATTGTAAATTTAATTTAAACTTAACCATATAGTTTAGTAAATAAAGCATTAATTACCCTTCTATAAGTCATGCTTTAATTTCAATCCTACGATAATTAAAAAATAAATAAATGGAAAAATAGTAAAAAGTTGATTATCCATGTATTTAATGTATGGAAATGTGATATGCAATTAATTGCAATGTGTAGATGCTGACTTGGAGTTGGAGTTGTAAATTAAATAGGCACATGTACTATAAATGTGCCTAAATTTTCGTTATCAATCTCTATAGAGAATCTCAATCAAATTCAAGGGATTAAAGTAGATTTTTTCTTGGATCGATGAAGGTAGAGGTTTAAATATCTCTATCTTCAAATATTGTAATGAACTTAAAAGAAGAAGAAAAAATAATGTGTAAATTTTTTAAAATAAAATTTTTAAGTTATCAAGGTTTTTTTTTTTTTTTTATTTATATCCGTGAGTGTTCGGACCAGTTTAAATAAATTTTTTAAGTTATCAAGGTTTTTAGAATAGGTTTAAAAAGTTATTGAAATATTTTTTTATTATTTTAAATTAAAAAAATAATGGTAAAAATTATCTATTCTCTCTTTTCTCCCCACCTTCCTTTTCTGTCCTTCTTTCTTTTCCCCATCTTAGAACATTGTTCAACTCATAGTATTAAATTTTTGTTCGACATGTCGATGTTTTCGTCAATGTTTTCACGTTTTCATGGGTTTGACATCATCATGAGGGATAAATTGATATTTCCATTATATCATAAAAAAATCTACGAAACATAAAAAATAAGCAATAAAATGTCACTAATGTAAATATAATATAAATAACATACATGCTAACTAATTTAAGAATCATAAAATATTTTATTTACTAATTTAAATTTATTTTTTAAAATTTTTTGTTCTTATAATTTTTTTTTTTTTGAAATATTCATCGAAAACGACATTTTATCGATATTTCTATCGAAATTTCTTAAAATTTAGACTTCGATATTTTTGTCAACATCGACATTTTTAAGCTTGGTTCGACTAAAACATATTTGTTATTTAAAAATGGTAAGATATATAAACTTTTTTTTTGGTTGAAAATATATATATTTTAGAAGTGTTTAAAATTTAAAGTATTTCAAACCAATCCTAAATATAAATATCAATCATTTTCTCATTTACATGTTTTAATTTTTCTCCATTTTTATTCAAATGGAATGTGATGTTACCTATCATAGCTAAAACTTTATTTCCGAAGCAATAAATATTTGTAAGGTTCGATACTTAAAATTTGAATTTTGAGTATTGCGTCTATCAAGTCATCAATAAAGTTTGTGTTAATACAAAATAAAAAGTTAGAAAAATCTATTAAATACCAAGTTTAAATTTTAAAACCGATTGATACCACTAAAAATAAACAAGCGATAGAATGTTATTGTTTGAGCGATAGTGTCTAACGCTCAAGTGATAAAATTCTATCGTGGTTTATCGCTGATAGATAGTAAAATTTTTCTATATTTGTAAATAGTTTGACTCATTTTTCTATATTTAAAAATAATCCTAATTTAAGTGATAATTTAAATAAATTTTGATGGATAAGTAGTAATTACCATTTCAAAAGTGTTTAATTTCAATCAACTTTAAGTCGAAAAAAAGTTATATCAAGTAACAGTAGAAAGTTGATTAAACAAAACAATGTATTTTAATGCATTGAAACGTGATATGCAATTAATTGCAAAGTGTAATGTCAATCGCAATTCGCATATAAAATGTTTGTTGTTCCACGTAGATCGCTGACGTGGACTTGTAAATTAAATAGACAATATGTGCCTAACTTTTAGTTATTAATCTCCTATCACAACTTTCAATATAATTTAATTTTCTCTCGACCAATTAATTAGAGGTTTGAATATTCATCTTCAAATGTTGTGTTGAATGAAAAAGAAAAGAAAAAAAAACTTCCATTTTTAAAAAATAGGCGTGTTTGGTTCATAAATCTTAGGTTTAAATACTACTTTAAGACATGTTTGAGAGCGATTTTAAAATGGCTAAAATCACTTTTGTCATTTTTAAAATCATAGTGAAATATGTTTTAATCATTCAAAACTAATCTTGATGATTGAAAATTGTATTTAAAACTGTAAAATTGAAAATTAAATTAATTTTGAGTGATTATAAGTGTGTTTTTGAGTGATTTTAAAAATGACAAAAGTGATTTTAATGATTTTAAAATTACTTTTAAACATGTTCTTACTCCCTATATTTTAAATTTTTGTTCATATTGGTCCCTATACTTTTAAAATATTCGTTTTGATTCTTGAACTTTAAAAAATTCATCATTTTCATCTCTTAAAAATAAAAGTAAATCGACCAAAATGGTTGCTTTTAAAACTAAAAAGAAAACAAAATAAAAATTTTAAAATTATATTAGACCAAAATGAAAAGTCACACCTTTTTACTCTCTATTTTTAAGGACAAGCTTTTACTAAATATTTTTTATTATTTAAATAATTATATAACCTTTTAAATTAGAAAAATAATTATAAAAAAATTATATATTCTCTCTTTTCCCATTTTCTCTCCTCCCTCCTTCCTTCATCTTCTTCTCTCCCCCTTTTTGATTATGTCATTTTCAACGATGTTTAACTAAACAAAGTTGTTATTTAAAATGTATTTTTTAAGAAAATGTAAGATATAAAAACATTTTTATTTCCCAAACGATAAGTATCTGTAAGTTTCCCTACTTAGAATTTAGAATTTAAATTTTGAGTATCGTATCTAATAAGTAATAAGTCATAAACAATAGTTTTCAAAGATCAATGTCTCATGTGTTGATACAAAATAAAAAGTTAAAAAAATCTATTAAATACCAAGTTTTAAGTTTTAAAACTAGTCACGCTTCCAAAATTTTAAGAACACATTGATACAACGAAAATTTGATTTTTGATTTTTTATACTTAAAAATTGTATTTATTTCCTCTCAATTTCTTACTATGGTTTTCATTGTTTACTAAGTAAAATAGTTAAATTCTTAACCAAATTCTAAAAACAAAAACAAGTTTTTACAAATTACTTTTTTTTTTTTTTCTTTAGTTTTCAAAATTAGGCTTGATTTTGTAAAATATGGATAGAAAATATATAACAAAAAATAATAATCTAGAGATGGAATGAGTATTTATAGACTTAATTTTCAAAAACTAAATAGTTATGGGTGTTAGTGTTCAAACTTAAAATTTAATAAAAAAAATAAAATATGCTCTAGAAATTATTAAAATACATCAATATTCATAGTAACACTGTCTTTTTTTTTTTTTTAACATAAAAAAACAATCCATTAAGCATTAGACCCAAAGATTGGGTTACACAGAAAAACATCCATAGATACAGATGACAACAACCAAAGAGGTGGGCTTTCAACCCACACCTCACAAGACTCACGAGACCATGCCTAAGCAACTAAATTATGGGCCACATAGTTAATAGATCTAGAAATGTACTTCAGATAATAGTCAATCCAAAGACAACAAACACCTAATTTCATTTAAAATTGCACCATGAGGAGAGCATTTCATACTATTCTCATAAATGACTTTGACAAGCGCTTTAGCATCAGCTTCAACATGAACATTCACCAACTCTAATTGTCGAACCAGCTTCAATCCATGAAGAAGGGCCAAAGCCTCTGCCGCAAAGGACTCCAACCGATAAGGGAGGAAATGAGATGAAACAACCACCACCACCCCAGATGAGTCGCAGATGATCGCCCCTAACCCCACTTTGTTCGACGTCGGACAACAAGCAGCATCAATATTTAGTTTAAAACTTCTAACAGCTGGAGGAGACCACCGATCTCTTCCCACAGCTGCATAATTTCTCTCTTCCCGCCTCAGCGATGGAAAATTCAAAGGTGAACCTTCCTCTTTGCTCTATTCTCTGATATAATCAAGAACCCAATCTACACGAGCTTCAATTGGAGCAATTGGCTGACCAAGAACCATTTTATTCCGATCAGCCCACAAAGCCCAACTACCCACACAGAAACGCAACAAGCAGCATCAACAACACAGTTTTTGTTGTGTTATTTTTCACGGTAATTATTTGGGTTTAAATTCTATTTTAGTCCATAAATTTTCAATCTCTCTATTTTATTTCTTGAATTTTTCATTTTTTAAAATTATATTTATTTTCCACAATTATTTTAGAGTGGTCATACACTTTTCATTTTAATTCTTAATAAACTGAATTTTAAAAAATCAATATCTTTTTAAGTTCTTAGAAAATTAATTTTAATTATTTTTAGTTTTCATAATCAAATTCTAGATTTTCAGGAAATTTTTAAAACTATATCACAAAAGAAAAAAAATTAATAGGTAAATCGAGTATTCACAAACCATTTTTTCTATTATAACAATTATCAAATGAGAGATCGAAACTTCAACTTAGTACATGTCAATTGTCAAAACATAATGACTTTGACGGTTGGCATCGACAAGTCGGTTGATATTTTTTCTCACCATAAATATCCAACCTAAAAAAGAATGTCATTTGACAAGTTGATTAAAAAAAAAATCGTTTCCAAAAAAACAGAAAGAAAATAGAAATAAATTACAGTATGACATGGCAAAATGGACGACGTGGATTGGATTTTCAAGTAGACAGACTGTAGTCAATCTGAACGGCTAGAAAGGCATCAGAATTAGCAGAATACAGCTCAGCCGTGATCGAGAAATCCGCATGAAACTGCAAAAAAAAAAAAAAAAGTAAATAATTTTCTAAAAAAGAAAATAAAAAAGTCAAAGAAAATTACTCGGCGATGAGTAGATGCTGCGTCAACGCGTCTACTTCTTGTTCTTGTAGTTACTATTTCCTCCCTAATACGATATCTATCCACGCAGTGCTGACTCATCCTTTCCTTTTCAATTTCTTTTTTTGCAGTTCAGGACACTCCTTTTATCAAATAATATATACTCCTTTTATTGAATAAGTTTTGATTTTATAGAAATATCAATGTCCATAAAAATTTTGAAATTTTTTATAAAAATTGATAGAGATTGTTATAATTAATTAATGGAACTTGATTGTGGCTGAATTAGATAATAATGGACTATTTTAATCATCATTTGAATAAAGTAAGACAAGATTTGGATGTATATTGTAAAATATTTGTGTAAACATTATTACGAGAGCATAAATTTTAAAAAAATGAAAAAATAATATCAAAATAATATCAAATATTTGTAATTAATTATAAAATTAAAGGACATGAAATATTTGAAGTGAAAGCTTTAGATGGTAAAAGAAACAAAAACTCAAATCAATTTAATTTTAAATATGAAATTTTAACAACCACTCACTCAATAACCACTAACAATCCGAATGTAACTTAGGGGGCGTTTGGACACTCGTAATGTAATGAGCTTGTAATGTAATGTAATCCAAAACTTTTTTATTGAGCATTTTGGGCCCGATTTATAATATTAAACTCATTTTGTTTTGACAATTTTCAATCAAACCCTTTTTTCTATCGTTCTTACGCTTTACGATCTCATTTTTGTTCCACCTTTGATTCTACACGTATTCCAACATCTTTTTTATTTCCAGTAATCCTGATTACCTCTCTCAACTCTTTATGGTCGTAGATAAAAATATCAATTGTCATGATAAACCATCTTATATTTTAGTTTACATTTACTCTCTTTTTTAAAAATAAAAAATAAAAATTAGAAGATAATTTTCAAATATCAAACAAAATTGGAGATTTTGGATGATGTGGATTAAGATAAATGTGGTTGGAAATCAAACATGACCTTGGAGTGAAGATTTTTTCCAAGACAATTGGCTACGCAGTGGTTGGTAAGCCTCAGTTGTGATTTTTTTTTTATTTTTACTATTTATATATAAATTTGGTTGGTACCTAAATTTTAAAATATTATATTTTAACCTTTGAGTTATAAATTTAGTTTTCATTTGGTTTCTAGATTTTTAATATTATACATTGTACTCTCAAATTTTTATTAATGCCACTTTAGTTTTTGACATTAACTTTTAAATTAAAATAATTACTATGTAAAATTTTTTCAAATAAATTTTAATATCGATATGAAAAATATTTAATTCTTTTGAAAATAAATAATAAACATCAACATTAAAAGATTAATGGTATGTTTGGAATGCATTTTCAAGTGTTTAATTTAAAAAATAAGTCATTTTGAAAAAACTCAGAGTGTTTGACAACCACTTAAAATAGATTTTAAAATGTATTTTAAACAATTTTTATAAAAATAAAATAAAATAAAAATAAATTTTTTGAAAAATACTTTTTTTTCTCAAGTTAATCAAAACAGACTATAAAAATGATTATTTAGCAAAAAAATTAAGATTAAACATGTGAATGCTTAAAAAACCAGACGAAAACAAAAATCAAAATTGAATGATAAAAATATAACATTTTAAAACTTTGGGACCAAATAAAAGTTAAACTGTAACATGATATTTTGAAATTCTAAGGGACTAAAAACAAATATACCCAAAATTTAGGACCTACGAAATATTTATTCAAAAAAACGTTGGTTTGGAACGTTTCTTTCGGAGGGATTTGGGTATAATAATATCTTTAAAAAAAAAATCTGGAAAATGAGAGTTTTGTTTTCCATTTAAGGACTCCAAATGTTACAAATTCTCATGCAAAGGACACTTTAAAAAGACTATAAAAAAACCCCTTCCACCAACATTGTTCTTCACAGCAGATCTCATTTCTTTTTAATTCTTCATTCATTCTTTTTCATTTTGCTTTTCTTTCCCTAACATACCATGACGATCCTTATCGAACAGCCCCACTTTGGTATCTTCTTCTTCCTTTACTTTCCATTATGAATTTTTTTTAGGTGTAAGCAGCTTTTATTGATGGGTTTTCAATTTGGATGAACTTGCAGAAGCGGAAGATGAGAAGAAAGTTGGGTTTACAGAGCTGAAGGAATTGGTGTTGGACGGTGGATTTATGGTACCAAATGAAACGGCGGCGGTGGAGGAGGGATTTGTGGCACCGGAAATGAATTCGTTTGGGCATTCATTTAGAGATTACGAAGCAGAAAGTGAGAGGCAAAAGGGGGTGGAGGAATTTTATAGAATGAATCACATTAATCAGACTTATGAGTTTGTGAAGAAGATGAGAGAAGAGTATAGGAAAATGGATAGAGTGGAAATGAGCATTTGGGAATGTTGTGAGCTTCTAAACGATGTCGTTGATGACAGTGATCCTGATTTGGATGAACCACAGATTCAGCATTTGTTGCAAACTGCTGAAGCTGTTCGAAAGGATTATCCTGATGAAGATTGGCTGCATTTGACTGCTCTTATTCATGGTATTATAATAATCTTCTTATATGCTCTGTTTTCAATATGGGATACTCTGTTTTTGTTTGTTTTGTTAAATAGTTTGCTCTGTTTTTAGATCTTGGAAAAGTGCTTCTTCTTCCTAGCTTTGGTGGGCTTCCTCAATGGGCTGTTGTGGGTAAGAACAAAGCACAAAGAATAAAATTTTCTATTATTTTCTTTACCATTAAACAAATAGACTCATATTTTTTTGTTCCTCTGTTTTGGTTTTGCAGGAGATACACATCCTCTTGGCTGTGCTTTTGATGACTCCATTGTTCACCACAAGGTAATTCGGAGTTCTCTAAGTTGGAAATTTATTTCCACTAAATTAATAAATAAAAAGAAGAAAAAAGAAAAATACATTTTTGGTCTTTACATTTTAGATTTAATAGAACTAAATTAAGATTTATATTTTTAATATCGATTGTTCAAATATTCAGTGTTTTTTTAAAGTAGTCATTATATTCTTAAAAAAGAATTACAATATTACTTTTAAGCATTCATACTGTTGAGACTATATTGTTATTACACTCATTCCATACCACGACCGAATTTTCAATTCTAATAGATTTCTACAATATTTTGATAAGACAGAAAAAAAGACATTTTAAAGTCCTTAAAATTTGAATGTAATTTTTAAATGGTCTCCATATTTTGAATATAAATGTGATTTTGACGTTTCAAAATTTTATATTTACATTAAAATCTTTATTAATGGTCACTTTTGATCTCGGGTCTTAACTTAACTTCAATCAATAAATTAAAAGTGTAACCTTTTACATTTAGGTACTAAATAGGAAAAAAAAAAAATTAGAGACAAAAAGATAATATTATAATATTTTTTAAACAAAACGATAAAGTTTAGTGGCATCTTTTGAAATTTAATTTGTTTTTTATTTCCAATAATGGTGGAATTTCTTATGATGAAATTGGAAATATCGGTATATATATATATATATATATATATATATATATATAGACGGATAGACTTTTATCCGCGTTTATCAGGATAGACTTTTATCCGCGTCTCTTTTATCCGCGTCTATCACAACTATCTAAAAATTTTTGTTATTTTGTGGGAATAATTTTATTTATTTTTCTATTTTTCAAAAATCCTCTAAAAATAAGTTATTTATTTATTTTATTTGAATTTATTTCAGTATTTCAAGGAGAATCCAGATTGGGAGAATCCATCTTATAATACAAAAAATGGAATTTACTCCGAAGGCTGTGGACTTAATAATGTTATGATATCATGGGGCCATGATGACTATATGTATTTGGTATAAAATCTACTATTTTTCCATTTATTTATTAATTTATTTTATTATTATTCTGATTTTTTTAACATTAATTTCTAATATAATTTTTGCAGGTGGCCAAAGAAAATGGTTCCACTTTGCCTTCAGCTGGATTGTTCATAATCAGATACCACTCCTTTTATCGTAAGCAAATAATAATAATAATAATAATAATAAATTAAATTAAAAAATCAAAATCAAAATTAAAATTAAAATATCGAGTTTATTTTTTGCAGCTTTACATAGAGCGGGAGCTTACAAACACCTAATGAACGAGGAGGATGCCCAGAATTTGAAGTGGCTCCATATATTCAAGTAATTAATAATAGTAATATTAATAATAATTTAATTTGTTTATTAAAAATGACTATGATTTATTATTAACTCATTATTTATTTATGAAATTTCAGCAAGTATGATCTCTACAGTAAGAGCAAAGAACTAATTGACGTAGAAAAAGTTAAACCATATTATATTTCCCTTATTAACAAGGTAAATCCTGTTCTTTATTATTATTATTATTAATTAATTAATTAATTTTTTCCATAATATTTTGGTGACTAAATTGGGTTAAATTATTGGAATTTTCAGTACTTCCCGGAAAAGCTCAGATGGTGACCAAATACAATTAAAGATTGCTACCGCCGGCCGCCGACGGATTACACAATTTAATAAATAAAGTTTTTATATTTATTTTTTATTTTTATCAATTGTCCACATTCAATGAGTTTTATTTTTCCTCCCGAAATGTAATGGAAAAATGTTGCGTTCCACAAAAGCAAATTACGAAATTGGATTTCTTTTGTTCTCCCAAGCGTTTGACTTTGACCACAATTGAGTTTATAAGTTATAAATTATTACTTTATAATAAAATTAAAATTAATGTTGAAATTAATTAAATTTGGATTGTTGGATATGCTTTCAATATTCTTGACGTGTCGTGTGGAGCATGTAATTAATTGGAAGCCTAACCTATGAATTTGGTCCGTTTAGAGAAAATTAGAATTTTGCTTAATTTTATAAATAGTATAACGATAGAAGTGGAGTCGTTACAGTTAGTCGTTCAGAATGAGGCCCTATGTATTTTGAATAGGCTGACTAAATTTCAACACGATCCGATAGTTGAAACTCTAAAAAACGATAATTTTTCGGGAGCTGTCATTGAAAAATCGCTCTCTTTTTCATTCCCCGTTTTTCGGTGTATTTTTCTTCCTGTCTACCTCATTAGATCACTTAATAAGATATATATACTTAATCTCAAACTCTAATTCATTAATAAATTAGGTATACATGTATATATATATTTTTAAATTCTTTTTCTTCCACTAATTCAACTAAACAAATTAAATCTCTCAAATTAAAATTTAATTTTCACTAAATGAAATTAAACCCAAATCTTTTATCCTGTTTAATTTAAATTGAATTATCTTCTCAAAATAATTCAATTAAACCTTAAAAATTCGAAATAACACCCAAATAACTTAAGATAATTAAATTAAAATTAAAATTATGGGTTGTCACAAATAGTCTCTACCATTAGGAGTTATTAACCAAGTGATTATAACAAAATGAACTATTTAAATAGTATTTATTTTGTTTAATATTTGACACGTTATTAAATGATATATTATCTCACCTCATCTCCTTAAAAAAATAAATAAATAAACAAATGGAAAAGACTTAATTACAATGTTATTATTTAGTGTTCTCCCACATCTCCTTAAAAATCTACCTACTCAATTATTGCAAGTATATTTTGCCAACCTAACCTTTTGTTCTCCTACTTAGAAGGAAAGATTGAACTGCAATTATTTATTTTCCTTACTATAATAAATGACAACTAATTGTAATAGTTTACTAATAAAAAAAAAAAAAAAAACTTTTGGTCATATGTTTGAAGTTATGTTTATTTAGCCCTTAATTATTTTTAATAGAATAGTTTTACTTTGAACTTTTTGGGTTCTATTAAATTAAGTATCATGAATTTTTTACCTCGGCCAAATTTTGGTCATTTTTTGTATATGCTAACATAAGTCATTTTTCGTCCGTTTTGGTCGAGTCTTTTTCTTCCCCTAAGGAGCGCCCTTCGCCATTCAAATTTTATGTACGCCTGTAAGGAACTTGTTCAGGGATATGCACACCAAATTTCGAGCCCAGAATCCCAGAATAAAGAAGTATATCACCCAAAAAAAGAACAAAAAAAACGTTAAACGACTAGCTTGGGCCTAGTAAAAAAAACTAAGTCTGGGTCATCGTTTTTCAGTTTTTTTTGGACGAACTTGAACTTTCCTTCAAATAGACCCATGTACTAGTTAGAAATTAAGTTTCATGAATTTTTGACCTCGACCAAATTTTGGTCATTTTTTGTGTGTGCTAACATAAGCCATTTTTCGTCCGTTTTGGTCGAGCCTTTTTCCTCCCCTAAGGAGGGCCCTTCGCCATTCAAATTTTATGTACGCTTGTAAGGAAGTAAAACTCAATTTTATATCTAATAGAACAATTAATTTTAAGGGATATTTTTAAATATAGAAAAATGAGTCAAACTATTTACAAATATATAAAAATTTCACTATTTATCGGCGATAGACTACGATAGAATTTTATTGCTTGAGCGATAGACTTCTATCGCTTGAAAATAATTTGATATTTTTCTGTTTATAGTAATTTCCCTAATTTTAAGAGCTTCTGATTTGTTCAAAGTTCTATTGAACATTTTTAAAAATTCAAGGACCAAATAGATGCAACACTCAAATTGAGGGACTAAACTTTTAATTTAACCTAATTTATATAAGTATTTTTTTAATTTAAATTAAAGAAAGTAAGTGTTTTAGAGTTGATTGTACATAGAATCAAGCCAAAATAGTTATAAATCACTAAGAAAAGGTGTTAAATTGATTCATTCACCAAAGTTTAAGATTTAAATTGATATAATCATTAGTTTTAAATTTTTAATTAATACAAACTAATGTTTAGAGGTATAAATTGTTTTAGAATCACCAAATTCAACAAATAAGCATTTGGTAGACAATCTACATTCTATTTTCGAGAAATGTTTTCAAATTATGTAATTCAAATAATACAAATTATGACAATAACATTTTTATGTTTTGAGTGTATTCTTTGAATTTGAAAATTGAAAATGCATAATTATAATTTTTATAAAAAAAATTAAAAACATTAATAAATATAATATTTCATCCAATAAACTTAATTCTTTTTGTTAAATTAAAATATGTATTATATAATATAAAATAAACTATAAATTATATGATATTACATAAACCAAGTTCATAAATTAATTAATAATAGCCAAAGCGAGGCTCAACTAACATACAAATATGTTAGCGACCACAAGATCTGTGGTTTGAATCCTCATATGTCATACCTCTATTATATTATTAATTAATAATAGTTTACATTCAACTTAATATTTAATGAGTACCTATACTTAATTTTATGGTTTACAAACTTATCATCAAACATAGTTTAAACAATGGTTTAAATTGAAATATAACTATCTTTTCATTCAACTCTTAGTTTTCAAATTTATGTTTTTAAATTAACTAAACATGCTCTCACAAACATAACCTACAAAATTCCAAAAACCAATTAGACAAAACTCGAAATTTTCATTAATTAAACTCATCAAATTAAATGGATCCTAAACTTTGACAATATACATGATAATGTATTGCTTGGATTGATGCTGAGGAATATTGCTTGCACTTTACCACGTGGCTGAAACAGAGCACCATCAAATGAATTCATTACATTAATCCGATACCTAAATGGAGTAATGTATAAAGACAGCCAAGATTTTGCACCAAAGAAAACAAGTCGTAGATTTTCATGATGATTTCTCCATCAGTTGTATTGGGGATAGAATGTTTGACTTGCTTGTTTCTACAATACACCCATTCATGACCATCTCCTCCAGCATGAAATGTGCTTTCTCTAAATGGAACATTATATCTAGCTCACACTGCAAATCAATTCGACAATTCATTTTAGAATTTAAAGACACGGTTGTACAACCTATAGAACAGATCCTATTCAAGGTCGTAAATCAATCCAATAATTCAATGAAACCCATAATAGAAACTCTTAAATCACCGATGACCCAAAAGTTTAAGCTGATGGGTGAAGACAACTTTAATATCATATCATCTAACACTTGTGGGTTTGAAATATGAAGACTAACGAGTGGAAATCAATATTAATTGGAGAGGAAATAACATTGCAGGGGGTTTGAACATGAAACCTCCCTAGACCACTTGCTCTGGTACCATCTTAAATCACCGATTAACTCAAACGCTTAAGCTAATAGGTGAAGACAAATTTAATATCATATAATCTAACAGGAACATCATTTAGAAGACATAAACAAGAAACATTTTTTCGTTGATGGATGAAAAGGAAATTGTTCAAGGACACAATCTCCCGAGAAAGAGAACGAAAAAGAAAACGACGTTCAGAAGACATAATCTCAGATCGAAAATGAGGGCTTACCACATTCCCAAAATGACGGTCCATGGTTTCAACCAACAAGTGAATGAATTCCAAAATTGCCAGTTCATTCTGCAACATTGAGATACCAAGAAACGGTAAGGGAATGTTTGAGAGAGGAATCAAAAGAAAAATTAAAGCCCCATTCTGTGCCCAAATCTATATTACTTAACGACTATTATCGTCGACTCATCTAAATGAACCTAACCAATCTAAGCATTTTATTAGGCGCAGGTGTTAATATAGGAGCCATAAGCAAGGTCTAACACTGATATCTAGAAGCTCTCTAATTGATATTCATAGCAAACAAGCACATGAAACATGTGTTAAGCATAACTGATAACTTCCACGAAACAGCCCACTACAAACTCTTCTGGTTACGAGGCATATCAACTTCTATGACGGTATACTGATCATAGTCAAACAAAAGGAAACAATCAGTGCATAAATTAATTATCAACAGTAGAGGAAGGACAAATTAACTTACTTCATCATTGTCAACTCCAACTAGAAAAAACAGAGATGCATATCGCCTATATACAATCTTATAGTTGCGATGCTCGACAAAGGAACACTGTTCACAAAGAAAATATTATAAGTGAAGATAAATGAGCATAGATGCTGTAGATGCAATCAAGAACCTGCAATTGCAACTAAATTGGTTCCTCGGAGAGGATGAAAAACAGAACATATGTTAGGATTCCAAGAAAATAGATGGACATCACTAATATTCATATGGTAGCTTCCTAACTGTTGTGCAAGATTAATCTTTTCAACCAAAGCAGGGAAAGTGCAGTTGCATACCCCTTGCAGATAGAGAGCAGACTAGATTACCGATTAATAACTAGGCGCCGTAAGAATCGGCTTGCCCATTGCTTGTCATGGTTCCAGGCAAACCTGGCCGCACACCATATTTAGTTATTTTATTGATTTCTTTCTTTGACATTACTTCCTATTATGAATTTATTCCAGGGAAAGAAATAGCTTATGAAACTCCCTATTATTCATCTGAGTAACTGAAAATCATACCGCAGACTTGAGTAACAACACTAACGTACGAAAAAATGGACAAATGCTGTAAGTGGAAACTAACCAATATCAGATGTTGAAATAGAAGATGATTGATCCAATAAAACACTACGCAATGGGATGCGAACTAAATGGTTTCAAATGCTACGTATCGCTTCAAGACTTAAATGCAATATCATTTAGATCAGCAATCCAGAGACAACTACTGACCAGTTCTAGCGCGCATTTCCAATTTGTGTTATAACTTAGCACACCACAATGAATGAGAATTTTTTCGAACAATAAAGGCAACGTGTTGTACCTGACAAAGACAACAAAACCTCCACCTATCTCTACAATAGTATGATATTGTCTACTTTGGGCATAAACCCTCATGGCTCATTTTTGGTACCACCCAAAAGGCTTTAATACCAATGGAGATAATTGTCCTCACTTATATACCCATTATCACTCCCTTCCCTAACCAATGTAGGACTTTGCTTGCATTCCTAACAAGCCTCCCCTCGAACAAAGTACCACCTTGAGTCTTCCCTCATTCGTCCACTCCCAGTTGCCTACGAGAGCTTGTTGTTATTAAGGCCCAGTTGCAAATTCTGATAAAGCACAACCAAGAATCATTTTTGTGGAATACACTTGGTGTCGACCAGTTATCGCACCCTTAATCTCCTCCCCTTGAACAAAGATCCACTCCTTTATCAGTGAGCTTGATAGAGTTATGACTTGCAACACTCCAAGCACTTTTTGCCCGATTTGGGGATTCATCTACAAAACTGACTACTTTTATCTGAGATTGCTGAGGATCTCACTCATGCAACTAGGTTTAGACCATGAATCTAATACCAATTGATAAAGACAACATGACCTCTATCTCCACAATAGTATGATATTGACCACTTTGGGCATAAATCCTCAGTACCACTCAAAAAACTTCATATCAATGGAGATAATTGTCCTCACTTATATACCCATGATCACTTCTTTCCCTAACCAATGTGAGACTTTTTTTGCACTCCTAACAATCCTCCCTTCGAAGAGAGTATCACCTTGAGTCTTCCCTCATTCGCCCACTCCTTTTGCCTCCGAGAACTTGCCTTTATCAATGCCCAATTGTAAAGCCAAATAGAACACAACTATGAACCATTTTTGTGGTGTCAACCACCTATCACACCCTTAATCTCCTCCCCTCGAAAGAAGATCTACTCTTCTACCAAAGTGAGCTTGATGGAGCTATTACTTGCTTGCTGCTCCAAGCACTTCTTGTCCAATCTGGGAATTCATCCACAAGATTCCCTACTTTTATTCAAAATCAATGAGAATCTCATCCACACAGCTAGATTTAGACCATGGCTCTAATACCAATCAATAAGGATAACAAATCCTCCACCAATCTCCTATTGTCCACATTGGATATAAATCCTCTGTACCATCCAAAAGGTTTCATAGCAATGAAGATAATTGTTCTCATTTATACACTCATGATTACTTCTTTCTAATGTGAAATTTGTTTGCACTATTAACCGTACCTAGGGCCAAGTGCAGCGTAATTTTCCCTAATTTGCATTTAATTTACAGATCAACAGAAATTCAAAAATAATTCAAGGATTGAAATGATATGAAAGAGAAATTAAGAGGTAGTGGATTGAGATCTATATAAAAGAATCCAAAGTTACCTGTTGTTCGTTACGAGCGAGGCATTTGCGAACGATTTCACCCTCAAGAGCTCGACGTTCTTCGAGAGTAAGATTTTCATAATACTGAGCAAGGCGCGTTTGTCCTTGCTTGTTCACCATCAGAATGAATCTGATCCCCATTCTGCTCTTCACAAACTCCACGAAGCTCACACCCGCCAGAAAAAGCCTAAATCGATCGCCAAGACCAAGAGGTAGACATCTCCGGATTTGTTTATTTAATTAATTTTCTATTATTATTATTAGGGCAAAATGCACTTTTAGTCCCCGAGGTTTGAACTTGATGTCTATTTGGTCCTTGAAGTTTCAAAATGAACACTTTAGTCCTCGAGGTTTGGAAAATACTTCTAACTGGTCCCTGAGTTAATTTGAGTTGACTAACGGAAAAGTGACGTGGCATGTTGAGTGGGTAAATTTTAAATGAGGCGACATTTGTACTATTTTTTTAATTTTCTATATTACGTGGATTTTTTTTTCTCTTTCCTTTGTCTCTCTCCTCCCTTCCCTTTCCCCTTCCCCTCTCCCATCCATGGAACCCCTTAGTTTCTCTACTCTCTTCTTCTTTCTATCTCTCTCTTCCGAGTATCGGTGGAAAAAAATAACATATCTGTTTTTACTCCCCCATGTCTGCGGAAAAAAAAATCACATATCTGTTTTCACTCACCCTAAAATAGCAAGCACAAATCCAACTAAATCTCCAAATATATCTCCAAAAATCCTAAAAAATAACTTTAAAAATTAGAGTGATAATTGATAGGAGCATCTCCATTTTAAGCTTTAGGTCAAATTTCTAATTGTCTAAAATTATAATTTAACCACATAATTATATCTCATCACCAAGAGTTTAGGCAAAATGATAGTGTTTAAATTAGATTCGACATTTATATATACATTTAGTAGTGTTTTTTAGATTTGGTTTTTTTTTTTTTTTTTTTTTTTTTTTTTTTTTTGTGAAAATGAGGATAGGCAGAGTAACTATGGCAACTAAGAACTGAACACGGTTGCCACCTATTCAGATTTGATTTTGAAAACATCCTAAAGTCTACACCATTTTATGAATTAATTTTTCATTTTATGAATTAATTTTCTTTTTTTTTTTGGAGATTTTTGGAGATATATTTGGAGATTTAATTGAATTTGTGTTTGGTATTTGGATTTGCTATTTTAGGAATGAGTGAAAGCAGGTGAATTTTTTTGCACACAGCCATGGAGGGAGTAAAAAAAAGGAGGAGAGAAATTAAGGGAATTCCATGGAGGGGAGAGAATAAGAGAAGGGAGGAAAAAAACAATCCACCTAATAGAAAATTAAAAAAAAATAGTACAATGGCCACCTCATTTAAAATTTGTCTACTCAACATGCTATTTCACTTTTCCGTTAGTCAACTAACGGTCAAATTAACTCAAGAACCATTTAGAAGCATTTTCCAAACCTTAAGGACTAAGGTGTTCATTTTGAAACTTTAGGGACCAAATAGACATTAAGCCCAAACCTCGGGGACCAACAGTGTATTTTGCCCTTATTATTATTATTAAATAAACAGTCTTGCGTCGTTGGCAAAATAATTAATTCTTAAGAAAAATTGCTCCAACCCCCTAATTTAATGGAAATTTTCACATTGAAATTTAATTAAACAAAAAATGAAATTATTACATATAAAGTTGAATAACTAAATAGCTGGACACTAAAAAATTCTACCGCTAAACCATGTTTGATAATCATTTCAATGTTTATTTTTGGCTTTTGAAAATTAAGTATATTTACTCTAGATTTATTACTATGACTTGCATCTTTCTTAAATACAAGAGTTGAATTTTTAGCCAAATTCTAAATTCTGAAAACAAGTTTTTAAAAATTTAGGCCCCGTTTGGTAACCATTTCGTTTTTTTTTAAAAATTAAGCCTATTTCCTGGTGATTTGTAAAATACTAGATTCAAAAAATAAAAACAAGTTTTTAAAAGCTACTTTTTTTAGTTTCCAAAATTTGGCTTGGTTTTTTAAACCCTGGATAAAAACTAGACAACAAATGAAGAAATTTGGAGGTTGAAATAGTGTCTATAGACTTAATTTTCAAAAATAAAAACAAAAAATGAAATCGTTACCAAACGGAACTTTATTTTTTTTAGTTTTCAAATTTTGGCATAGTTTTTTAAAACATAGGTAAAAAAGTAGATAATAAAACAAGAAATTTAGAGGTGAAATGCGTGTTTATAAGCTACATTTTCAAAAACAAAAAATAAAAAAAAACTAAATAGTTATCGAACGAAGAATAAATTATTACTTTAATGAAAGTTTAGAAACCGAAGGTGTTTTTTAACCCAAAATAACATAATCCGACTTAGATAGATTATACATGGATTCATCTCAACTTTTGTGTTCTTCTTCTTTTTCATTATAGCAATTTCTTTTTTATATCTATTTATTGTTTTAGTAATTCAATTTTTTTAGCTAATTCGAACATAAATGTTAAAGTAAAAAAAGAACTTGTTAATTTTTTTAGAACTTTGGTTTTACAAAAATTAGAAAATATTTTATCCATAAATTGATTAAATGAAACTTTATAAGAGGTAAAAATTACAATGCATATTCAAGCTTAGGGTTGATATTCTTTTTCATTCTCCCTCTTAAGTTTTTTTTTTTTTTTTTAATGACTATAATTTCAAAAGCTTTTTGAAATATATTATAGCATAAAGAAATATTTAGCTATAACACAACAAAAAATAATCCAAATTATATTAGTTTAATGAAATTGGCCAAAATAAACATAGAGGTTGGGAGTCTTGTACCCCACAATTTTCATAAATCTGAATGTTACACTAAAAATGACATTTTGGATATATGATATACGTATCATTTTCAATTTTAAGTTTATAAAAGTACCTTATAATATTATTTTTACAATAGAATTCTTCGTTTTATTATTTACTTGTAACAAATATTTTTATAATTTTAGTCTAGTTTTGAAAACTCAAAAAGTAGGTCTAGTTTGGTAACAAATTTTCTTTTTATTGGTTTTTTTTTCTTTCAAAATTAAGTACATAAACTCTAAGTCTACTAATATTTTTTTTTTCTTTTTTTTCTTTTTCTTTTCTTATTATGTACTTAAAAAAATCTACAAAATTAGGCTTTTAAATTTGGCTTAGAATTCAATGTATTTTCAACAAATGTGAAAAGCTTACAAAAAAAAAAATTGTGAGGAAACAAGTATAATTTTCAAAACAAAATGAAATAAGGTAGTAATTTTTAATAACTTGTTTTTGTTTTTAGAATCTGGCTAAGAATTCAAATACTTCTAGAAGAATTGTGAAAACCATTCAATCGTAAATAATTGTGATACAAGCAAAAAATTTAAAAATCAAATAATTACTAAACAATACCTTAGTTAACTAAATTAATTGTGTTAACTTGAGCATAATTTAACTCGTTAAAGTATTGTTAACCTTCTTGATATGTAAATATTTGAATGTTCAACCTCACATATATAATATTATGCTTTTTTATGTAGTAATACAAAAAAGAATAAGAAACTAAAAGAGATATTTAATTACTAGACATAGCACCATTGATCCATGGGATGGTTTTCAATCCAACCATTAGAGAGGTTGGTTCGTCGTGCATTACACACTAGAACTAAGATAATTGAATCACTGGGCACGACACCATTATATTAGACAAAAGAGAATCCTAAAACAATGCCTCATTGATGAAAAGCTCGAATGTAATCAACAAATGTTTGGCATTTGTTGTTGAAATAATTCCAACCTTCACGTAAGTTCAAGAGAATCATTGAATCTATTTCAACCCATAAAAGATAAATATAATCCCTACTTTCTCAGCTGTAATAATTTTGTATAATATTATGCTCTTACTAAGATAATTATAAATTGAGCATAATTTAATTTGAATTTGAACTTTGTATTTTTATTGATTTCAGTATAGTATAGTGAGTACACGCTCTAGTCCATAATTTTTTGGCTTGTTGATCACTTTAATCCTTTGGCTTATTGATCTACTTGGATGCTAGATCTTTGTGCTTAATGACCTTCTTGGATGATTAGTCTTTGGCTTGATGATCTTCTTGGAGGATTGACCTTCGAACTTGTTGATCTTATTAGGATTGATTGACTTGGATTGGCCTATAACTTGTTGATTGACTTAGGTTGGCTTGTGACTTGTTTTGGAGCTTTAGTGATCTTCAAAGCTTTGAGGGGATCTTAAGAGTTTTGGAGCTTTCTTCGTAATGAAGAGGTAAGACCTAGAGTTTCCATAGGCCTTACATGAGCTTGGGCTTAGTTCCTCTTGGGCAAAAAAAAATTGGGCTTGAGTTTGGGCCCAATATCTTATCTGACCCAAATTTTCAAAATAGACTTGAAATGTTTTGGACTTCGGACCTGAACAACTTTAATTACGCGGCTCAATCCAATTTATAATTCCAAGTCCAGCCAGGCTACTAGCCAAATTAATCGATCATTGTTCAAGCTTAATCGCCGTTGAATTTGATATGTCAATCGTTGTAATCAAATGGCTAGGAGACATGTGACATTTTTTAGTTTGTCATTCAATTTTAATTCATGAACAATAATTCTTAATGACCCTAGTTTCAATAAAATGAGGCTTTCATTGGAATGACATAACGACTCGTGATTGACCCAAATTTCTCATTCAACACAACTAAAAGACTTATTTGAATGGGGATTATATCAACTGAATACACGGAGAAAATTCAGATTTCCAATTCGTCATCTAATTTTGAAAGATGAAGTATTTAAAAAAAATGTTAAATATTTATTTCTATTTTATTGAATGAGTGAGGGTAAAACCGTATTTTCAATTATCATTTTCTTCATCAACGGATCCAAAAATGTTGATTTTTTTTAAAAGGGATATTTTTCAAAAACATAAACTTTAAGAAGCTATTTTTTGCAATAACCCAAAAATTCAAACGCACAAGACAACAAAGAACATTATTTATTAACTTTTATAAAAGTTGTATGTTTGAACTTTTCGTTGAATAGTTTCTTAAAAAAAATAATAAATTTTATAATTGAGTTGACTATGTATTTTCCCTTTAAAAAAAAATTAAAGTGTAATTAACTAATTTTTGTTACTACAAAATTTGATCCAACTTCAAGAGAACATTGATAAAATAAGCTCATTTTAATTAAAGTTTATTCAATTGTTTAAAAAATGATGCTACTTTTTTTTTTCAAAAAAAAAAAGAAATAAGGATGCTACTAATTTTAGGGTTGGCAAAAATTCCTGTAGGTCCCGTGTTCCGTTGCCAACTTTAACTAATTTGTTGTAAAGTTGACCATCGATAGTTAGAATGAACATTATTATTATTATTTTGTCAGCAACTACATCAATAGAAAGGTGTGTATATATTAATTATTGTTATATTTGAAGTGATGTTATGTAATTAATTTTATAATATGTTTATGCTGATGTAATTAAAAATATAATTTTTTCCTAAAAAAACAATATAATTTTCTCCAACTCCCATCTTACAATTAAAAAAGGAAGGCAAGTGTTACAGCAAAGATTCAACAATGAAGTGTGATGGCATCATGAAGTAGGCTTGATACCATGTGGGTGGCACGTGATGTCAAGGGTTATTTTGACATTTTCCATAGTACCTACTACCTTTTTTAATACCGAAAATTGACATTTTCCAAAAGGGCAAGACTATAAAAATTCACATGTGCAACTATCATAGCTTTCCATGTTCTAGAAATATGGAATATTTTGGGAAAAAAAAAAAAAAAAAAACCTTTTAAAGAAGGGTTGTTTTTAAATATAGAAAAATGAGTCAAACTATTTATAAATATAGAAAAATTTCAATGTCTATCGCTGATAGAAGTAAAATTTTTCTTTAAAGAAACTATTTGAACACTTCATTTATCATAGTAACATTCAGAAATTATATGATAAAAATGAAATATTTTATTAAAAAAAAAAAAACAAAATTGCATACAACAGTAAGGATGAACCCAACTACTACTGGATATATATTCAAGATTAGAGAAAGATCTATCTTTTCCTAACAATCCAAGATCATAGGAGGATTCCCTCTTGGATATGGATTATAGATTTCCACTCTATAATTAGACTACAACAAACTCAGGATAAATAAAGAACTTCCATAAAGAACAGCTTCTTCACAAGTGGTTTAGGACTTCAGCAATTGCTAGAGAGAAGAACTGAAAGGCCCAAAAATAATAGCCTTAGCTTAACTTACAACATACCCATCTTTCAAATTCTTCACACAATTGAGTTCAACTACTTTACACTAGGATTGCTCACCGTTTCGTCCTCGGTGTTATTGCTTAACTGGTTCATCTGGTTCAACGTCTCTTCCTCTTTCTTCTCCTCGGCTGCGTCTTTTGCAATCAGAAAGCTTGGTTGGTTCGTCGATGATAGAAGCCTTGCCCACATTCTGTCAGTTATCACCACCTTATTCTGTTTCTCTGTAATTCGCTGCAAGATTCGCCAAATCAATGTTATTAACATTTGGCACAGAACATAACAAATGAATGTTTACTCGCCCGACAACCATGGGCAGATTGGGGTTGTTTCATGTGCACATGAAATGATGAAAACTGAAATCAGTGTCAATGGCCACAACCTAACAAAAGGAACTAAGACTGACCAACCGACTCCGGGTCGACTTAGTTGGTTTCGACTTTCACCTTCACATAACAGGTAAAACATCATTGTCCAATAAATAGTTAGAAGTCTATCAAATGTGTGTTATGCATGCATCTTGTGTATTTATTTTGTAATTATATGCAGGGGTTTGGGGTCGGGGTCTTACGTAGAAGGGAATGTATGTCTGTCTTCCATTAACAAGGCCGCTAGTATAGCCAGTATAGCCAGCCATTGCTCCATGTACAGCACTTTGAGCAAGCAGAGTGCAGTAGACATTGTCAGAAGCATTACTTGGAATAGCTCGGATCATATACGTTGGATCTGTCAGAAGAATAATATTGTACGTCTCAGTCATATAGTCCAGTAAAATACTTAATGTCGTTGAAATATTATGGCTTAAAACTTACCAATATATTTGAGGTTTATGGTCATCTTATGTTCTTCTGAAAAATGATCCTGCAGAAATAAAGTTGAAAATTTCAGCAAACAATGAATTGATTTAAGTACTGTATGATCAGTAAGATTCTAACATCTAAGTAGTAGAAACACGAGATTCTCATCAACTAAACCGAACGAATGTCTGCACAAACTGTTGAGAGCATACCAATAAGAAAAGAAAGTAGGCACTAAGCGGCATTCCTTTTTATGTAACAAAAAGAACACTGAAAGCCAAACCTTGATTCTCTGTGATAGCCATAGCCCAATATCTTGAAGAAGCTTATTTCCAGAAGCATCCTGCTTATCGGAACTGACGCTTCCAGACAGCAGTTCCTGCCCAGCTCCTTCCGCAATGACAATGACCATGTGGCCGTTGTCTTTGAGACATCTTGCTATGTATTCATAAAGTCCACCGGGTCCTTCAAGATAGAAGGGCGACTCTGGAATCAAGCAACAGTCAACGTCTCTGCTAGCAAGAGTTGCATACATCGCTATGAACCCTGCGCTCATCACCACAAAAGCAACATTAAAACTTAGTAAAGGTAATGGGAAAATAGGCTTTGATAAGTTCAAGTCTAGAAGCTCTATTGATTATAAATGCTATAGCGACCCAAGCCATGGAAGGTGAGATCGCAAAATGCAAAAGAGAAGTAGCTAATTATTAGCTTTATTCTAAAGTCAAAACTTACCACAATAACGACCCATCAACTTCACAAGCCCTATACCATTCTCCATACTTTCGGCTTCAACGTGGGCTGCATTTATAGCACGCTGAGCCTCCTCAACAGCAGTGTCAAAGCCAAAGGATTTGTCAATGACCTGCATCAGCAACAGGCAAAATCCACTTAAACCCAGTGACAATCTAATTTACCACAATAGTCAAAGTTGGAACATGAACAATGTACCGGGATGTCATTATCGATGGTTTTCGGGATCCCAACAACTGCAACTTTGAGCCCTCTCCTTCTGACTTCCTGAAGAACCACATAACAAAAAGAGGATAAGCAACCTGAGATCAACATATCTGTATTTTGCATCAAGAAAAAAGAAAAAACGAGAATACAGAACATTAAAGCACCAAGTTTTACTACTTATAGAGCATCATTCACTGTGTTACCTCATATATAGCAGCTGCTCCCTTCTGAGTTCCATCTCCACCAATTATATAAACCTGCGAAAAGCAAAGCAATGAATGAAGGTCCAAGAATTTAAGGTTGCAGTCTAGCATGTACATTGTGATTATACATATCTAAGAATCTAATTTCCATCAAAATTGCAAAAAGTTAATATTCACACCTGATTGATGCCACGATCTTGAATACTGTCTACTATTTTTGAGGTATCATGGCCACCTCGTGATGTCCCAATGACAGTTCCACCACGTTTATGGATATCATTCACGAACTTCGGAGTCAAATGGATGGTATTCTTAGAATAGAAACCCCTATATCCACCCTGCAAGTCACTTCTAGCTTAATAAATTCAAGAAGATATTACATTAAGCATTGGAATCAAAAGAAGTTGTTAGTGAATCATTGAAATTGAAAAGCTACTTTCCTAGTGGATTAAGGCAATCACTTACTTCAATTCCCAGAACCTTCTTGACACCATACATATTGTATAAGCCACATACTAGCTCCCTGATCACAGTGTTGAGTCCGGGGCAAAGACCGCCACATGTCACAATGCAGGCATGAACCTCATCTGACTGAAAGTATACCTAAACAACAAGCGATTGCAACTCAATAACTAAATGATGATATTAGAAACCATACTTAAATAGAGAGAGAAATGGAGAGAGAGCTTACTCGTTGGCGGGGACCAGCACGCCTAAAATGTATTCCTCTTGGACTACTTTTGTGAACAACAATCTGCAAAAGAAAAGAAAACAATGATGCATTTTGCTACCTGAGAATCATATACCAATCCTTCATAAATCTGGCATCTAGGTGGCCAGATTAGATGTGAAACGATTTCCTCATGAATCCCACCTTTTTGATAAACTTAGAGTTAAGAAAATTCCCTCACAAGAAACCAGGATATGCATAATTTATTAGATCATCTTTAAACACAACCTCCCTATGCATTTTGTAACAAAAATACAAAGTTTAAGGATTAGCTAATTTACAAACATCGTATAAACATTAACAGGCAAACTCCCTCAAAACTAAAGTTAAGGTCCAATAAAAGGCTAACCTTCTGAGGAACGGTATCATCAACGTGCACAAAATACTGCCTGTAAAACACAGATTAAGTTCATCAATCACAAATGGAAATCAGACAATGTCGCAACAAACCATAAGAAAACAGAAATCAGATTAAAAAATCACAAAAGAAGAAGCACCAACTTGACAACAGAGTATGCAGGATTGTCTTGCAATGGATTGGAATACGTCTGCAAACAAAACAAACCATCAACATCAGAAGCAAACGACCAATGGCTCCACCAAATCAATATTATGAACAGTAAAAAAAAAAAGAAGTGGGGATTGCCTAGATTCATCATTTATGCCCGTGAATTTAAACAGTAACAATTTCCATTAAGAACAAACAGAGTGGACTAAAACAAACACACCCAGATTACTAAATCTCGTTAAGATCAACAGAGTAATTCACCCTCTCAATCATTACTTTAACAAAAGAAGAAATCAACATAAAATGGGGTTTGGGGAAAACGCACAGGCAGATCGGAAATATAGTCGGAGAAATGGGGAACATCTTCAAGAACGTAGCCAGCGTCGCCATGGACAATCTTCACCTTGGTAGTGTCAATGTTATTACCTGGTGTGGCCATCACGATCGGAAACGATGACGAAACTTTGATCTTCAAACAATAAAACGGATGTAGGGGGAGAAATAGAGTTTTAATTGGGCAAAACACAAATCTGATTTGGTTGAAAAGAAAACCCAATGGAGGAATTTATATATATAGATGGCCAGTGTTGACCAAATAGTGAAAGATGACCCGCAAAAGTAGAAATCCAATAGACGCTAAAATTGCTTTATGGGTTTTGTTGGGGCTGAAAAGAGTCTGGAATTTTCGGAATTGGATCGGGAGAAAACTGGTGGCTGAAAACTGGAGGAACTGTGACCACTTTCTTCTGCCATATAATTATTGGGAAGAAAAATGAAAAAAATTACCATACAGTGGTTCCGAGAAGAGAGGGCTTTGAAGGAGGAAGAAAAGGAAATGGAAATTTGAAAAAAGGAATCATTTTTCCTTGTGGAAATTTGATGGTTTAATCGACCGACGGAATTGAATTAACTTTTTAATTGAATTTGTACAAAATCCATCCAAAAGAGTATTTATTCACCTTTTTTTTTTTTTCTTTTCTGATTCACTTGGAATTTCAATATTAGTAGTAATAATAATAATATATTGTTTGTTAAACAACAACAACAATAATAATAATAGTACATTAGAAAAAGCTATGAATTAAATTGATAGGGAATATGACAGAGATTCCCTTATTGGCGGGTATTCTGCCAATAATTTGTAAACTTTATTTATTCATAAGTGAGAGTGAATCAATTACTTATATGGGTTAACTTTTTAACTTTAGGGTAAATTTTAATTTGATGTTTGTTGTTTACTTTTCTTGGTGTGCAAATCTTGTTAAGGCTTGGTTCACGAACAAAGTTCCTTTAGGCTTGCAAATGGTAAGAGAATTTGTATCGAGGTGAACACACTCCGTTGAGTAAGTTAGTACATGAATTTTTTTATTAAGCTAAGAACTATGAAGTATTGATTATTAGAGATGTCTATTCATCCTGTGGGAAGGTCAGGGCTCTACGAGGACTCGCTTCGAAAAAGGCAGGGAATCTCCGATTAGACAAAGAATGGAGGAGGGAGTGGGGAGAATTTGTAATTTAACCTAAAATTTAAATCCATTCCATGATTTTTTCAAGATTGTAATTAAAAGTTTCTAAAGCAAACATAGCTCAATTGACATAAAAATGTGTTGGCGACCAAAAGATATGTGGTTTGAGTCTCTCTACCCCTATTATATTAAAAAAAAAAAAATTAATCTTATGATTAGAGGTTTTCCAATTTTTAAAAATGTGAATCCAGTCAAAATTTTATGTCTAAAATACATGTCAATTTTAAATATCTAATCAATGAAAAAAAAATGTGAGGTACAAATTTGAATTTGTAACCTTATAAAAATAGATAGATGTCTTGACCGTTAAGCTACATCGATATTAGCTATTTATTAAAAAGTTAATGAATTATGGAAACTCTAAAGGATTTTGGTATATTTATTATAATTTCTCGCTTTGATTTGGTTTCTAATAATTAAGCGTAGAATGTTAATTTTATCCTTAAGAATTAACAGTTTTTTTTCTTTTTTCTTGGCATCCAAGTTTAAACATTTCTATGTATGTCAAAAAGAAAAAAAAAAAAAAAAAAAAAAAAAAAAAAAAAAAAATCAGTCACACTCATTCTAAATATTCAAAACCATTCAGTTCATGTTGTTCAAATGGAGAAAGCTAACCATATATACACACTTTTGATAATTTTATATTGTTTTATTTGTAATAATTTTATGGCAATGTTATTTTTTTTTTTTTTAGAAAAACGTAAATGTTGACCTCTTAACTTGTTGGATTGTATCAATTTTAGATTCCAAGCTTTTAATTTCATTAAATTGAATTCTAAACTTAAGTAAGTGTTGTAATTTTTTTATCAATTCACTTTTAACTCCTCTAATAACTTAACAAAAGATAATGTAAAAATCTTCGTAAACTCATTAGTTTTAATAAAATAAAGTTTCGTATAAAAATAAGTTTAACCCCTGCTTAAATTATCATGGTTGCTTTGTAAAAATTCATAAATTTCAAAAAAGAAAAAAAAATAGCCTACCTCTAAAGTCGTTTGCTAAAAATTTGTTAAACTTTATTATATATATATATATATATATTGGAGCATAACTTATATGGTGGCTAAAATTGCAACACTTTCAACATTTTAGTCCCGTACTTTCTGTATTTCTTCTTATTTTGATCACATTTTATCTATTTTAATTTATATATTTTTAAAAAGCAATGATTAGGAAGAATTAAGAAATAGAGTTATTTTAAATATAGCAAAATAAACTAATTTATTTACAAATATAACAAAATGTTACTGTTTATCAATGATAGACACAGATAGACTACTATCATTTATCACTGTCTTTTAGTGGTAGATATGACTGTTGTGACATTTTGCTATATTTAAAAATATTTTCAGCAATTTTGTCATTTAAAAGAATTACCCTAAAAAATATCATGATGACATGTCAATGAATAAAAGTCTCTGAAATTGGTCGGTTTAAATCGAACTATTTTAAAAAACAATCTGTCAATTTATTATTTTATTTAATTTTTTAAGAAAAATTATTATAAACAGAAAAAATATCCTATCACGATATATCGCTGATAGAAAATAAATTTTTTCTATATTTATAAATAATTTCACTCATTTTTTATATTTGAAAATAACCATTGTTTTTATGAAAAATAGTTATACTTTTTCTTAAAATAGTTTGACTTTTACATTGAGCCATAAATTTTAATCCAAAATCATCAGTAAATAGATATCCAAACACTAGTTAAAAATAAATTAAATCCATAAATCTTAGTCTCATTTTGATGATAGAAAAAATCACCTTTTTTTTTTTTTTTTTTTTTTTCAAGTGGCTTGGAGCAGTCCAACCCAAATGAGACAAGATGCTTGATTAAAGTAAGTACACATGGTTATAGTTTTTTTTTTTTTTTTTTTTAAATTACCACTCAAATAATTGATTAAAGAGTTGAAAATCTTTGTTTTTTTTACTCAAATTCAACCACCCATTAATATATATACCCTATAATTTATGTCTGTCTATTGATATTTGATGTTCACATTAGCCATCCATAATTTTAAAGCTACAAATAGTTTTAGACTTGATTTCAAGTAGTATTTACCAATGATTTAATTTGTTTATGAATATAAGCCAACTAAGGAAAGGAACATTCATGGAATTTGGAAGTACCATGAAATATTGGCTACAATAACTATATGTATAATTATCACTACCCTTTAATATAATTAAAGTAATGGCACAATATCTCGCAAGTCTCCTCCTTGATATTTGCTAACTAATCAAAATTGAACTTAACCAATAAAATTTATTAAAATCAAATTGAATCGATGTGTGGTTGTAGGTTCGGTTGGGAATGATTTTCATAGCAAAAAATCAAATGAAAAAAAGAAAAAGGTAGTGGCTCCTCCCACATTGGAAGATTTTGATTTGAAAGGTTTATATTCCAAGACTAGTAAGGGAGCTTCCAAATTGTGGTTGCGGTGGAAGTAGAAACTTTCTTCACACGTGTGAAAAAAATTAACTTTTTAATTACCTTTCTCCTTATCTTGGAATTAATTAGCATATCTCAATAAATTATTGAATTGATCTCAAATCTAAAATAGTTTCCTTCCCTTCTTCTTCTTCATAAGCTTTAAAAAAAATGGTTTTGCGTAGAATAATACATTCATCTTCTTTCTGTCTTCTCTCTGTTTGATCTCTATTTTCTGAGCATTTTTTCATCAATTCCAATTCGTTCTCCAACGAGTGTATGCCACAGATCGAGGATTGTGTTAACTTTGGGGAGCAATCGACTTCTTGCAATTTAGCACTGAGGTCGTGTTGATTTTACTTTCAAGGAAGTGATTTTTACGGCATAACAATTGAGATTTAGAATTGATTTGTTTGACACTCTAATTTACAGGGGCAAATATATCAAACAAATTCAAAGGGCTTTTGTTGCCCTTTCCTTTATTCAATTAATTTTGTCAATTTTTCTATTTGGGCTTGTAATGTATTTTAATATATGTGATGATATGATGACCATAATTTGATTAATTAAGAGATGTACTAATTTGAATTAGGGAATTTTTTTTTTTTAAAAAAAAAAGGGAAACTATTTACAGAAAATAGCAAAATTTTTAGATAGTTATGATAGACGCTGATTGAAGTCCATCATGGTCTATCAGTTATAGAAATGATAGAAGTCTATCACTGATAGATGCTGATAGAAGTCTATCAATATTTTTTTTACTATTTTCTATAAATAGTTTGACATTTTTTCCATTTGTGAATTTTTTTCCTTTGAATTATTTAATTGTAATATTTAAAATTAAAAAAAAAAAAGTGCAAGTCTATGCTTACATACAATTAAACATTAGTAAGGATGAACAAAAATACTATATACAACTTTAATAGTTAGCAATATCTCGATCTTCTCAAAAGTATAGGGAGTTAGTATCTTCACTCTATTTTATGTATAGTATTCTTAACAATAGAAGGAGGAAAGAAAATTCATAAATGTGGCAATGTGTATCAATTTTTATTATAAAGTACTTTCAATTTCATTAAAATGCATGACTTGAATAAATGTTACCAATTTTTTCTAAATCAACAATTGATGGAGCTTTTACACTAAAGTAGAATTTTGTTAGAAATCTGTTATGTGCAAACAAAATCTCATATTGTGATATTGGTCAAGAAAGGGATAGATCATAGTATATAGAAATGAAGACAATTATCTTCATTGGTACTAAATTTTTTGAGTGATAACAAAAATAAAACCATGAGAGTTTGTGTTCAAAATAGACAATATCCGATTATTGAATAAATAGGTAGACATTCTGTGTTAGATCATTTTTAAGTAATTTTTAGATTTTTTTTCTTCTCTTGATTCCATTTAAAATCAACTAAAAATCACTCAAGTAGGACGACATACAAATCACATAATTATTTTTAAATAAATAGAGTAAGATGAGCATATGAACAAATTACTCAAATTTAATGAAAATTTGTTACTATCTATTTGGTTATTGATTTCTATCTAATTTACAATCATCCTTTCATTTAATTGATTCAAATTCATACAATTATTAATTTGACATTTTAATTACTACCACTTCTATTTTTTTTTTAAGTAATATAACTCGTGAAGGTTAGAGTAGTAAATGATATTAGTCCACAAAAATTAAGTAGAGATTTTAATGTAAAATTTGGCCCCTCGTGTGAAAATTTCTTCTACTTTTGAATTCTATAAATTTAAGGGTTGTTTTTCGATATAGTAGAATAAGTTAAACTATTTACAAATATAGAAAAATTTTACTATCTATCAGCGATAGAAGTCTTATCAACGCTAATAGATAGTGTAATTTTTTTATATTTGTAAATAGTTATGTATTTTTTGTGTTTATAGTAATTTTGCTAAATTTTTTAACGTTTTGGATAAAAAGCGAACCGCTTAATTAAAAATGGATTATTTTCAATGTATATTCGCTAATTTTCCCGCCGTTATATATCTACAATCGATACATTTTTTTTTCTTTTTAATAATGAATGATTAAAAGTTGAATAAATACCGAATAATGTCTTTGCAAAGAGCAAACGACTTCTTTGAAAAGTGTTTTCAGAATAACTTTCTGATTTTTTCTTTCAAACTTATTTTTATAAAAATACAATAAAATTACATGTAAATCAATCTCTTTTTTTTTTTTTAATTAAATTATCGCTCGATGACCCAATTTTTTTTTTTTCTGACTCCGTTGATTTCGGTAGTTTTTCTTTAATGCAATAACTAAGGTCAACTTTTGTAACCATTTAATTTTTAGTTTATAGTTTGGAAAATTTAAAGAAAAAAAGAACAAGAGAAACTATTTATATAAAATAGCAAAATTTTTAGATAGTTGTCAGCGTCTATCAGTAATAGAAATGATAGAAGTCTATCAGATGCTGATAAGTCTATTAATGTCTATCAATGTTCATCAGTGTTTTTTTTGCTATTTCCTGTAAATAGTTTGACATTTTTTCTATTTGTGAAAATTTCTCTTATAGTTTTTTAAAATTAGTCAATAAATATACATTTCATCTCAAAATTTATTGGTTGGGCAATTTATTATCTACTTTTTACCAATGTTTCAAAAATCAAGCTAAGTTTTAAAAATTAAAAAAAGAAATAGTTTTTAAATTTTTGTTTTTATTTTTGAAATTTAGCTAAGAATTCACAACTATTTTACTTAAGAAAGACGCAAACCATTGTAAGAAATTGAGAAGAAATATGCTAAATGTTAAAAAAATCAAATGATTATCAAACGTGACCTAAATTTCTTACTTTGTTATCTACTTTCTACCAACATTTTCAAAATTCAAGCAAAATTTTAAAAACTAAAAAGAAAAAAATAGTTCTTAAAAACTTGCTTTTGTTTTTGGAATTTAACTAAGAATTCAACTCATTTATTTAAGAAAGATGAAACCATCATAAGAAATAAAGAGAAAATATGCTTAATTTTCATAAAAACAAAAAAATCAAGTAATTATCAAACAAGGCTTTAATTTTTTTTGTTTAATTTTTAAACTAAAAAAATTAACCTTTAAGCACTACTCTTCCACATGTAGGGTTCTTCGTATCGTTGTCTATTTTTTTTTTTTACAAATCTTCTCAAACCAAACCAAATTTTTTAAACTAATTTTAAGCAACCTTTAAGCACTACTCTTCCACATGTAGGTTTGAGTTGGGTGCTTTAAAATCATTTGGGTCGTGTTCATATGGCAAAGTTTTAAAATCATTCCTAAATGCAGTGAGGTTAAGGTTCTCGAAGTTATGGCTATCTGTGGCGGTCTAGAGAGTATCATTTCCATCAATACACACAACATCTTGGTGGAATCTGATTGTTTGGAAGTCATTAATATGCTCTTGAGTTTTCTATAGATCTCACTGAAGTGACTTTTATTGTTGATGAGGTGAATGTTGGAGAAAACTTCCCACTACCACCGCAAGAATAAGTATAAAAATAATAGAGAATTTGAAAGAAAGCAATAAAACTAGGACACACAAGAATTAACATGGAAAAACTACAAACCAGTGAAAAAACTACAAACCAGAAAAATTCCACTATGTAAAAGATTATTACAATCACATAGAAATCTCTACCCAACACCAATTACAAAGAATACGAAAAGCATTTCTATCACTCACACTCTTTTCCCCACTCTCAAACTATAGAATACGAAAACGAAATTTAACTGTGACAATTTGAAACTTTTGTAATGCTTATAGAGCTCATCACATCCTTAAACTTTTTCAATGTGAGACAACTGCACTTCTAATATTTTGCCAAAACTAAACAGTAAAGATCATTGCACTTGATCTAGGTGTAGTTTCCTTCTTCTATATGAGGCGGTCCTATAATTTTCTAGCTCACTTGCTTGCATGACCGACGGTGGAGTGGAATAGATTTTCTTGTTTTTTACTCATTTCTTTTTATTCGAATTGGTTTGTTACACTTTTATCTCTTGACGTTATTCTTTATGTATTTGTGGTTTGTTGTCGACAATTTTGAGTATTGGTTTTTTTTTAGAAGTACTACCAATCAAAATTAAAAATAGGAAATTATAAATTGAAATGTACAAGTTTGAGTATAAATGACATGTATTATAAGTAAGATTCGTAAGGTGGCGGCAATTGACATTGTATATAAAATGTTTAAAAATCAAAGTGTCGTCGTAAGTCCAACCAGCCACGTCAGCTGGTTAAAGAATCGCGTTGGTGGAGGGGACCACCAAAAAGTGTAAATATTCATCTGTTGTCAGACTCCACGTGTCAAAATATGATAGGAGACGTCGAGAAACACGGGGAGTTCGTGCAAGTTGCCTTCTTTAGCTGGACAGTGGACACCGACTTCTTTGGATTTTATTTCTTTTTTTTCTTTTTTTCTTTTTTCTTTTTTTGTCTGTTTCTTAAAACAGAGGAGGCGGTCTAATCCCACGACTTGATCTTTCAAAAAAAAAAATAATAATAATAAAAAAAAATCCCACGACTTGTATTCACCTTTTCTTATTATTATTTTTATTCTTTTCTTATTTTCTTTTTGGAGAAAAAGGTGCATTAATTCTTATGCGGTGCGGCGGTAAAATGTCTAAACTATTTGTATTACTTTAATATGTATTCTTTAATTTTCGATTTAAATCCTAATTTGGTCGTTATCGTAGTTCCTGTATTTTTTAAAATATTAATTTTAGTTCTTATACTTTTAATTTTGATCCATTTTGATTTTTATTTTTTTAAAATATTCATTTTAGTTTTTGTACTTTCAACTTTGGTTTATTTTGATACTTGAACTTTCAAAAAGTGATCATTTGGATCCCTTAAAAATGAAGTAGAAATGAACTTTTTGGAAGTATAGGGACTAAAATGAGTCAAAGTTGAAAGTATGGGAACTAAAATGAACATTTTAAAAGACCAAAATGAACTAAAATTAAAAATATAGGACCCAAGTAGTAGTATTTAAACTTTAATTTTCACTCATATTTTAATGAAAAATACTTGAGCGGCTACACCCATTTACATGTAGTCCACTAGGTAACCAATTAAAACTTACCATGTGGTAGAAAAGTTGATTTTTTAAAAAACGATTAAATTATTATTTTATTATCATGTGATAAAGGACGAACTATATGGAGATAGGTGTAACCAAGATTACACCTAATTATTACTCTATTTTAATATGCCATCAGATATGTACACAATTTTTAAATGTTTCATCTTTAGTTTAGACATTGAGAATATTATGTTTTATTATGCTCCTCTTCCGTTTGATTAAAATGATATCTATATCAAGTCTCACGAGTGACGAAAATCAAAGAGTATAATAATCATACTATATATTTTTAAATAATAACGACTTTAATTATATAAATACTTTTGCTAAGCTCAGGTAGCATCTATATATACGTTCAAATCTCCCACCACCATTTATATGAAAAAAAATTATATAAATACTTTTTATCTACAAGTTTGATTTTCCTTTTTAACAAGACTAATAAAATAGGTCCAAAATAATACAATTTTTTTAACCTCGATAATTGTTTTTATACCAAAAAAAAAAAAAAAAAAAAAAAAAAAGAGAGTAAAGATCACAAATTCATGATATCCAATGTGTTGTTCCCCCAAAAGAAAATATATTACATGGCTCATAGGGACTTGCATTTTTGGAAGTTAAGGATTAAATTAAATTAAATTATTATTAATCTGATTATTGCAGTGAAAATAAATTCACATTTTTTTAATATTATTAAATAAAAGTTGTAATTTAACCTAAGAAGAAATTCTTAGGACCTGATGGGCCAGGAATCCAGTGTAATGGACCTCATGGGCGGCCATGAAGATCTGGTCTTCTTCCTAAAACTGTTGGCTCATAATAAACTCATCAACGGCCATCCATTGGTTTTACAAAACCCCAATCAATAATCATCGTTGTCTTATTTTTGTCTTCATCATTCAAATTAGTTGACTAATATTTTCACATTTTAATCCTCCAGAATGTTCCAGATTTCATTCCATATCAGTTATTTCTGCTGATTTACCCACATATTTTATCTTTAAAATATTTATATTGCATAGTAATTTGTATAATTAAACTATGCTTAATTTGGCAAGTCTAATATAGTTTTAATTTAAACATATGTTACCCACTTGAATATAGTTCGGTGAATAAAGACGTCAATTGTAACTCTCTAGGCCCAAGATCAAGATGCATTACCTGCAACCTAACAGTGTCATCCTTGCTTGTCTTGAACAACTTCTTATGGTGAAGACTATTCCCATAAACTAACATGGGTCTTTTCAACATGTTTTGTCTTCACTCGCATGCTTCCTAAAACTATTTGTAGGTTACCCAACATAGAATTGCTCTAAGCTAAACATGTATAACTTTGGGGTTCCCACGATTGAGTCACCAAAAAAGAATATGCACCTTGTTTGTATGGGTAATAGGTATTTAATTCATTTAAGTCTTTCTTAACTATAATTTCATATTCTCATGATCTCTCACATTCGGATGTGATCTCAATTTATTCATATACCTGTCCTAAACTCAAGTGTTAATTATCATCCACAAGGTTGATAAAACTCAAAAAAGAAAAAAAAAATGAAGTTAGATTGCCTAGAAAAAAAGGAAAAAAAAAAGCCTAGATTCTTTTAGAATAATCCTACGCCTGCATTTTATTTCTTATCATCAAAAGTGATAATTTCGATATGATTTGTGCTTAGTAAGTAAATGTCTTGAAAATAAAATTACTTTTTCTATTAGGGACCTTTAGAAAAATTACTACTTTAGAAGTATGTTAGCTTTCAAAGGTGTTCATTAAAAAAAAAAAAAAAAAAAAAAAAAAAAAAAAAAAAAAAAAAAAAAAAAAAACTTTAATCAATTAAACGCATTATAAGAGAATTGAATAAATTTTAAAACTCTTTTAGAAAAAAACACTTCAAAGATGAATTATCTACAAAGTGAATTTAAATGATTGTCCGAAAATTTTCAAATATATTGTTAGAAAATAAAATATATTAGTAATTAATGGACTTACTTTCTAATGTAGTGCAACCAAACAAATTCGAAAGAGACGAAGCTCACAGACTGGCTAAATGAAGTCACCAGATTTCAAAGTCATTGGGCCAAACGTGGGTTGGGCTAAAATAGCCTACTCGCAACTCTCCGAGTTTACAACTTCATTATTTGCCTCAAACACCCTCTAAAGTATCTTTAAAAAATAAAGTAAGATATAAAAACATTTTTATTAAACATAATTGTAAGAAAAAATGCTTAAACTAGAAGGTATATAGGCTTATAAGTTAAAAATATGAGCAATGAATGTGTACATATATTGATATCATTCTAACGCAAATTCGTCTGTATTTTAAGTTCATATCACTTGAAGTTGGGAATTGGGGGTAGGTGAGCTTACTTCTGTTATGCTACAATTTCGTTAATCCTACTTATTATATAACCAAATGCACAAATGTTAGACAAATTGAGACTTGAGATATTTATACTTTTGTAAAATCCAAACATGTGCTAGACCAATTTAAGCTTTTCACTTTTAAACTACACAGATTCAAGCGTTAACACTCATGAACTAAATGCTTTCTATATAAAGTGACTGATATCATATCAACAAGGTTATAAAAGGATCTTATTCTTTAAACCAGAGAGAGAAAATGAGATGTAAAGTAGGAAAAAAGGTACCTTCTTGTTGTCATTGATGAGGAATGCTGCAACACCAATATGATGGGAGGGGTCAGAAGGAAGCACGGAGGGCAAATCAGGAATCCAGTAAATGAGCATGACATATCCTGCTTCAGCATGATGATAGTTGAACCCCTCCTGAAAATTACAACTCTAGAATAACTAATAATGGCCATGGAAGGTCATATTGGAGAATCTGATGCCATTTCTTTTGAAGTGATTGAAATGAGAAACCAAAATATCAGTTAATATCTCACATTAATAGCCACAGAAATTAGTTCAGCCTGCTCTGTATCGAATTTGAGCCACACCCCTTTTTTCCTCTGCATGGGAAAAATCTTGTTCAAGGACACGATGGTATTAAAAAGAAAAAGAAACTCTATTTTTTTTTCAGACCTTGAGTCTCGATTGGAATAGAGATGCTCGGAGGGATGATGCAAATTTGTTTGCAGAAGAGGGTTGGGCCCTCTGAATTAATGATGATCCTTCATATTCATCATTCTAGTGATCTAATAGTTCCACAGCCGGCCATGTTTGGTGTAGAAATGTCAGGAGACAAAACATCAAGTGCTGTTCTTTTGCGTCCAATGTTACCATTGATGGGAATGAGTTTTCTAGTACTTGAAGTTTCTGGTAGACCATCCTTGTTCAAGACACCTAGATTGTGGAAAAGGCACATTAAAGAAGAAAAATTAATTAATTTAATTGTTTAAGAGTAAAAGGAATGAAGGAATGATTAGATTGGAAGTTGAAAACCAACCCCACCTTAAAAAGAGAACAGAGAATATAGGAAAGGAAAAGTCATAAGTTAGAGAAAATCTTTTTAGAAAATATCTATAGCACCTCAATTTCAAGTGACTACCTTGTTGTTATTGACTGAATAATTCTTAGATGCTTTACAAAATGATTTACAATGGAACTTATTCACAATACTTGAATAACAAAAGGAAAGAAACTAAATTATAGCCTTAATTGACTATAGTACACTAATTGATTATATTACAAATTTGGGGCTAAATTAACTGAATAAATCGACCTGGAAGCAGGGCTTTAGTGAAGATATCAGCCGGTTGTAAACTTGACGGCCTTCTTCACTAAGGAAAGCGCATTGTTCTTCCTCTTGAAGAAACCAAACCGCAGAAACCAGACAATTGGACCAACCCCTCCATGGGAATTCAATGCAGAATTGCAGACAACTTCTTCCCATATATATATATAGTTATGTTCAAACATGCTGGAATATTCAAATGGGTGGATGATGCACAAGCAAAAACATAAAAGGAATATGAATATAAGAAAGAATAGCATCGGAAGAGGAACCACTGCGTTTGAAAAATGATTGATACATTTTATCAAACACCTGATGGGCAAAAAGGAAGCAGCCATTTGTACGTACTAATCTCCCCACTACGACCACTTATCGTCGTCCTCCATAAGATAAAGAATGAGAATATGCTGCATATTATTAAGCATGTCGTGGGTTTACCTGGCATTTTCATCAGAAGAATATCGAATAATTTGGCTCGGTTTGTGCTGCAATTTTTGGTGGCATGTGGGAAAATATTCTTATGCTCTGCCATGTCCCTCTTCAAGGCTGATCACCACGCCATGACGACGCCGAGCAGTGAAATTTGAAGGCCAGAATAAAGACAATCTCATGATTTTTGTTCTGCTGCAGAATTTTGACGAAAATGAAACTGGGTTTAATTCAGCGTAAAAAGACTTTGGCTTGCAGTTGCATCAGGCTCCATGGCGTCGCTGTGAGAATTTTGGGTTTTTTCACCGATAATGCAAAAGAAAGGCGAGCAAATGGAAATATTTTTTTAAAAAAAAATAATTTTTAATTAACAACAATTTCACGGGCTAATTGTCGAGAATAGCACAAAAAGTTTTTTATCCTTCCAAATAACATGTTTCTTTTTTACCAATTATCTTAATAGTTTGTTTGCATTGGTAACAAGACGAAAACAAAACTTTTAAATATGGCATATTTCAATCGTCAATTTTGTGTTCTCAGTCATGATAAAAGGATGAAGACCAATATAAGACGGAACACACGTTTTTAAAATTTTATTGTTTCGATTTTCTTGGAAGTTTTTAGAAATTTTAGTGTTTTGTTAGGGTTGATTTGAAAGATAGAAAAAATATAAAATTATTTATAAATATATAAAAATTTAACTATGTATCGGTGATAGACTTCTATGGTGGTGATAGACAATGAAATTTTTTTATATTTAAATAATTTTTCATTTTTTTAAGGTTTTTTTTTGCCAAAAGATAAATGTTAATTTTTTTAAAAAAGTTACTATAAAGAAATTTATTGAGGATGACCAGAAATCAAATTTGGGAAAAAAAAATAGAAGAGGATAAATCATCCCTCCTTCCTAGACAAAAATTGACCATATGCAAGAATAATTGACCAAAACTTTCACTTCTTTTCCTCCGTTTTTGTTCATTCCCAATCATCATTTTGGCCAAGATTCCATTGAGAAAGATAAAAAAAAAAAAAAAAAAAAAAATTGGTGATTTGAATGTGCTATTGCTATTAGATGAAATTGAAGTTTTATTTTGGTCTTGATATCGATTTTGGCTGAGATGCATTAAGACGAGTCATTAAAACAGTTGGCCTAAAAAGGTGTTATTTCTCGAAAGAAAAAATGGAAAATATTTTGTGCTATTTACCATAATTATCTCAATTACAATGAAAAGTTTAAAATACTTGGTTAATAATAAAACAGATAATTAACTCAGCAAATCCAAACCCAAACATATATAAACGGTGGCCGTAAGGCACCTTTGTTCTAGTAAAACAATGTAGATTAAAATCATAGATTCATATTTGGGTCTTAACATATTCATCATTACCCTTCAAATTATGAATATATGTAAATTTTAATTTGTAATTTTTTTTATCTAATTAATATGAGACTTTATCTTCACATATTCCATAATTTTAGGATTTGAATATCTAACATCTCAGTCGAATATATATGTTTTAATGAATCAACATTAATCAACCTTTCGTTGCTTCTTATTTTTCATGTCAAACTACTATCTTGTTTGTCAAAGATATAAATTTTGCTTAGTTTCTTTTGATTTATTTTGAATTAAGTATAAAAATAGGACACTTTGAAAAAATATTTGCAAAAAAAAAAAAAGTGAGTTAGAAATTATTTAAAAAATAGTGTAGTTTTTTTTGGTCCTTACTCAATTTAGTCTTTTGTATATACTTAAACTATACCCTTCATAGTGTTATTCTATATTTTTAAAATTTTTCTAAAAGAAAATTTAAAATTTTAACTTTAAATAAGCCTCACTAATTTAAGAACCTTATTGGTAAAATAATAAAATTACTATTAAAAAAAGTTTTAATTAATATATATTGAAATACTATTTTCATCCTTATCTATAATCTTTAGTTATATTTATAATCTATAATCTATATAAAAGTACGAATAAGGAAGGAATTTTTTTTACGATATTAACTTTAATTTTTAAATTTTTATTTATTTACTTAAAAATAATTACTATTGTAAAAAAATATAATTAATATAAGTGTTTCATTTTAATATTAACATATTTTTTTAGAAGATTTAATATTACCATATTTATATTATTGTCTAATTACTAGTAAATATATTTTTACTTAAAAACAACTTGTTGACCTTAATCGTGTGGCAGTTCAGTCTTTATAAAAGACTGAATTTTATTTACTTTTAGTCTATACAAAAGACTGAAAACGAGTAAAGACAAAAAAACAACACTATTTTTACAAATAGTTTCAAGTCTATTCGTTTAATTTGTAAATAATTTTTCAAAGTGCTCTACTTTTATACTTAATCCCATTTATTTATATGAATATTAATCTTAACTATATAGAATTAATGAAAGTATTTCTTCCTTAAAAACCGAATATGGATTATTTGTAAATAACTTTAAGTCAACTCAATTATGGTTCTCAAAAATAATTTTGAAAAGTAAAAGGAAAAAGTTAACACTATATATATATATATATATATATATATTTTAAGAATCTCGTATATCATATACTTTCAAGTTTATAGAATTAATTATTTTTTTTAAAAAAAAGTTCATACATAGATGTTTTAAACAAAAATAAGATATTATTCACCTTTTTTTCTCGATCACACCTTGAATTTTATTGCCTAATTGTTTCATTGTTAGAATCTGAATAATGCTACAAATTGAATGTAAATATAGCACATAAAGTGAATTATTCCATATATATATATTAGTTTAAAAGATGGGGAATTTCTCAAAAAGATTATTCATATATATATATATATATATGCAAAAAAATAAATTAATTAAAGCAACTATTTGAAAGTAATTATATTCTCAGAATATTTTATCCAATGGCAGAGCTTAGAATTCCAAGGTTGATATATATATATATATTTTTCTATCCATATATGTTTGGCATAAATATTTGTTCAGCTTCAGCCCATAAAAAGCTCAAAATTAAATAACATTTCAATTATATATGGAAGTTGCTATAAGGTTCATAAATTAAATAATGGTCCGGTAGTATATTAATTGATATAGTTAATGTCACATGCATAGAATCACTATAAAGATAATAAATTAATGATGTAATATATGATATTTGTGTGTGATTTAATTCATTTGGGTCTTTTTTATGTTACCAGTTAAAGCCACAAAAGTAGCACAACAAACTGGATTTCATTAAATGCAACTATTCATTCCTTTTAGTGTTAAAATCTAAGTTTTTTTTAAGTACTGTGAAAATTCCAACCACAGTGTTAGTTGAGTTAAGTACACTTTAGTTGTTAAATCTAAATTATTATTCAAACCGTGTATGATAGTTTAGTTGAAAATGCATTCAATATTATATTGGAAATTTTTTTAGGTGCATGTTGGTTGTTAAAACGTATATCATCAATCAAAAGGTTGGAATCCGTTTAGTAACTATTTGGTTTTTTAATTTTGGTTTTTGAAAATTAAACCTATAAAAATCTCTTCTACATCTAAATTTCTTACTTTATTATCTAATTTCTACCAATGTTTTAAAAAATCAAGCAAAGTTTTGAAAACAAAAAAAAGTAGTTTTTAAAAACTTGTTTTTGCTTTTGGATTTTGGATTTTGGAAATTGAGAGGAAATTGACTTAATTTTAAAAAGCCAAATGGTTACAGACGGTGCCTTAGAGATTCAAACTCTTTCCCACATGTTTTCTTCTAAAAATGTATGGGATAGAGGAATGAAACCTCTGAAACCAAAGTCAATAGCATAAGTTTTATGTAGATCGAGTAATGCTTCAGGTCGGTAACTCCCTCCTCTTACATGTTTTTTTTTAATGAGTACCCCTCACATGTTTTTAACTAAATAATAATAATAATAATAATAATAATAATAATTATAATAATAATTATTATTATTATTATAAGAATTTATGTGAGAATACGACATCTTTAAAATGATTTAGGTAAGATGTAACTAGTAGAGCTCCGACCCATACGAGTTAAATGAGCATATATATATATATATATATATATATATATATATACATATATATATTATATATATAATATATATATGATCCACATGTATCACTAATTGTAGGAACAGATGCATTAGACATAGTGTCAGTCTCAAACAATCCATCAATGATAAGAAAACAATTAGTTAGATATCATTTAGGCATCTGTCTAGGATCTCAAAAAAATATTCAACAATTAAAAAAAAAAAGAAATTTTATCAATTGTTTTATATACAAACAAATTTTAAAATGATTTAATCAATAAAAACTTTTTTATACGTGTTGACTGTAAAACAACAATAGATGTTTTACAAAACGATGTAAAAATTTAATTTTTTGATAAATTTTTGCGAGATGACAAGTAAATACTTTCTTGTTTTGATTTCGAAATTGAGACTATAAAAAGAAGGACAAACTCTTCTTCCCAATTATCTCCAAAATAAATATATATTTTGTCGACTTACAATAATTATAAATTGAAGTGTCCTAAAACCCAACCTATTTAGTATTTATTGCAAACGACAGAATATGAATTTATCTTCCAACAACTAAAGACAACCATTTAAACTATATAAATTAACTGTGGCCAATAATATTGCACTACTCAAGGACAAATAGCCCATGTCTGAAATTTAACATCAAGTTTTTTTTTTTTTTTTTATTATTATTTTTATCTTTTTTTAAGTACAATTTACAATTAATATTAGATAAGTATTAAATATAATTTGAATATTGAAGACACATGTCCCCGATTAAGAAATAAATGTTTGATAATATCTTCCACGTGGTTAAATTCTATAATTAAAATATATGTATTAAATATAACAAAAAGTATAGAATTAATTAAAAAAATTAAAGTCGTTAAAATGACAATCATGTGTACTTCGTTTATAAGAAACTATAATCTAAGAATAATGAAGAAAATATAACAAGGAAAAAAAAATAAAGTGATTAAAACTAAAATATAGCTTATGTAGTTATTAAAACATTTTTTTTTGGTAGGTGCTGAATTTTTTTTTTAGTCCATAGTTTTAATATGTGGTGTTGAACCTACCAAAAATCTTGATATATGAACATATATTTTAAGAGAGTGACTAGGAAAGCATATAAAAGTTATTTGAGTTAAATGTGAAAACTTTGTTAAATACCTCACAGCTAATGAAAAAACAAAAATACTAAAAAAAAATAAAATTATTGAATTTTAATCTTTTCATTAATAAACCAAGATTGAAATATTTTACTAGTAATTTTCTTTCCTTATCATTTCCAATTCCAACTAACATCGAAACATTTTTTTTTAAAAAAAATTATCTTCATTTCTAATCTTTGAAGAACGAAAAGTTAAGAATTTTCTACTCAAAAAGTCATGTTAAGCTAAAAAAAAAAAAAATAATAATGATAATAATGATATAATCGACTAACCCAATAAAAAATTTCTTTGTATCATTTTGTTTGTTAAATATAAACAATCACTAAAGTGAGCATAGTTCAACTGATATACGAATGTATTAGCAATTAAGAGGTTTGTAGTTCAAATTTCCTCATCTCCTATATTGTATAAAAAAAAAGCAACTACCAATATATATATTGTCACAAAAATTTAAAAATCATGAAAGAACTAAAAGAGGATTGATAAAAATAAGGAAAAGTTACAAATATAACAATTAGCTCAAAGTATTTGCAGATACAGCACAATGCAAAAAAATTTGCAAATATAACAAAATTTAGAATCTGTTTTCAAAGTTTATCATTGATAGATTTTGCAATGTTTTTAAAATGTTGCTATACACTTAATTATTATCTCTAAAAATGCTACCCAACACAATTATCATAAGAAAATTATAAAAAAAAAAAAAAACTAACCAAATATATAGAGAGAGTAGAAAAAGGAGGAAAATTTGGAGAAAGGATGAAAAAAATAAAAACTACCACCCTTGATTTTAATAATACTCCTATTCTTTTAAATATTAACTTTTAATATAAGTGTTTCAAATGTATTTTTGGAGTAAAAATTCGTCAGATTGTTAGACAAAAATTAGGACCTAAAATGGTATATAACAATAATTGAAAAAAGAAAATCATGACCCAAACGTCATTACACTATTTCAGGTAAGCATCACAATCGATCATTTAAAGTCTTAATTTCTATTAAATAGTAGAAAACATCTATTAAAGATCAAAGGTAATACTGCAATTTTTTGAAGAAATATAATGTTTTTTTTTAATAAATGACCAAATTTAATGATTTTTTTTTTTTAAAAAAAAAAATAATTTAGCGAAAAATTTATGGGTCACATTTGGAGAGTAGGGTAGAAAGTTATTTGTACTAGATTGGGGACAAGAAGATTTTCCCTTGATTTTATTTTGACAACAATGTTAGGGAAGGACATTTTCATTAATATAAAAATCAATTTAGTGGGAACAACATTTTCGTCCTACCTAAGTTGTCAAATCTCATCTTTGACTTTTTTTTTCCTCAAATTTTGTTTTTATTTATTAATAAACATATATATGCCAGAAAAAGAAGAAAAAAAACACAAATACCCCATAAATTTCAATTAAAAAGTAAAAGAAAAGAACAAGTGAAATTCCACTTCATTGTTAACTTTTTTTAATAAAGAAAAAAGTCTTATATAGTCTTCTATCCTATAAATTATTCATAATGTATCTTTATTATATATATATATATATATATATATATATATATATATATATATATATATAATGAAAATTACTATTACTATATATATATATATATTGAAAAATTTTTACAGATAAAAAAATGCAACTATTTAAAAATTTTGCTATTTTGTGTAAATAGTTTCTTTTATTTTTCTATTTAAAAAATTTTTCTCTATATTATTATTATTTTCTCAAGTTTGATAAAAAAATACTTAAACAACTAATAATTAGTACTAATTTAAGATTTATTGAAACAAGACTCGAAGTATAAGAATCAAAATGATATTTTTCTTAAAAATGCTAAAAAATTAGTAGAGTGAAATTCCATTTAAAAGTCTATTTATAAATTTGGATTAAAAAAGAAGAAGGAAAAAAAAAAAAGTAACCCCACACAAAGAAAGTGTTATAAGATATAACAACATCAAGGTGTTTATAAATTATTTATTTATATAGTTCATATATCATAATATATGCTAATGTAATAAAAAGCCTCTTTACAAAAAAAAATAAATAATAAAATAAAAAAATAAAAAAATTGAGTCGTTGGTTTGCTTCTCCAAATTAAACGAAAAAGGGGAAAAAATTGCAAAATTCTCCCTCAAATTTGTAATAAAATGAATTCTTTTCCTTTTCCTCTTTCCCAAAAAAAAAAAAAAAAAAAACCTTTTTCTTTTACTATATGATTTTAAAAAATACGGATATTTTAAATTAGGTACCATATTTTTAGTTTTAATCCAACAAAATACTTGAATTGACACAATGTTACGCACTAGTCTCTCAATCAAATTTCAATTCATTTAGGCCACGTTTATCAATTCATAATGAAAATTGGTGTAATCGTAATGAGATTTCATTGATAGATCAATCAAAATGAACCTGAAACGCAAATGCAATTAGATTGCTTTTGATCCCGTTTACTTAAAATTATAAATTTGTTACATTTTACTATTACCATGTTACCATTATTGTTTGACCTTAACAGTAATAGTAATGGTAAAAGTAACAATAAATGTGACAAATTCATAATTTTCATACTGTTACAATAACAGTATCTGTAACGATAACGGTAAAGGTAGTGGATCCTACGTAATTTTCAACCACAATCAGATTGAGCACCCTCTGTTCTTTGATCAGATTATGCGTTTTGATTCAGATTTGGAGGCAAGTCCCACATTTCATTACGATTACGAAACACAAGTAACAACAACAAACGTAATCAACTGGAACACACTTTTCAAATTATCATTGATGGATTACGTTTAACCTGAAGTAAACGTGGTCTTAGTTAATTTTTCAAGTGGTCGATTGAATCTATTATTTATCTCATAAATTACGAATATAGTATCTTAAATAAGTGGATAAGATACTATATTATCATTAATATAGTATCTTATCCACTTATTTAAGCTCGAGTTTTGAAATAGATAATATTGGTTTAATTTAAATTAAGTCAAAAGAAGATGATTGAAGGAAGGTGAAGTTTGAAAGATGTTTTTAGAAGGGAATTGGGAAAGGGAGAGAGTTGGTGGAAAGTGGAGCCTTCTCAATCCCATCATTTGGTTCCTACATTGTTGAATGAGAATGTGAGAACAAAACGTGAAGCCTAGCCATCATCTTATCATTTTTACTTTTTTTTTTTTTTTTTTAATTCTAGGCAAAAAAAAAAAAACTCTTATAAATGGCCCCACTTCCTCTAATTCATTTGAAAAAAAAAAACAATTTATTCTAAATTATTTAAAAAAAAATGTTTAAAAACTTGTACTTTTGGTTCTAATTTTCACAAGAAGTAACTATTTATTTTCTTCAACGTTCTAGTTTTTGTATTTTAAAATTTGTAACAATTTAGTATATAAATACTATTAAGTAATTAATAATTTATAATAATATAGTTGCTATCAATTAAAATAATATTTTAATTTTCGAATTTTGGAGTTTGTTCAATTGTAGTCCCTATACATTCAATAGATCTTAAATCTAGTTTCTATTATTGCTAGTTCATTCTTGAATTTTTTTTCATTTTTTTTTGTCATCCATTAACATTTTCATTATAAATTTTGAAAATATATTCACATATTTTATTTTCTTGCATAAAAATTATTATTATTATTATTTAGCCAATTTTTATAAACATTTTTTTCACTCATAAACACTTATTTAAACACTTAAAAAGTCAATCCAAACGAGACCTAGATTTAAAATTTATTAAAAATATAAGAACTAATTAAGATTGAACAAACTCCAAAAGTGCATAAACTAAAATTGGTATCTTAACAAAAATATTATATTGAAGTTTACTAAAATTTCTAATATGTATATATTAATGATATATATTGATTAAGAACCCAAGTTTGATTATAAGGTTTAATGACTAAAGGTCTAGATTGACTTTCTAAGTGTTTATAAACACTTATTTTATATTTATAAACACTTATTTAAACATTTAGAAAGTCAATCTAAACAAATCTTAAGTTATCGCATAATAAAACTTGACAATTAATTTTTCATGAAAATTTTCACAGAAAAGAATTGAATTGTTACATACTAAAGTTGAAAAACCAAATCATTACAGAATTGAAAGTACGACGAAGACTTAGAAAAAGAAAACACGATGACCAAATTGTTACTTTTACAGAAGTTCGGAGACGAAAAAAAGTTTTTTTTTTTAAGGCTAAAATAAAACCAAGTTAAATAGTTTGGTGTGTGTGCTTCTGGTCCAAGTTTCCATAGCTCCTTTTTAGGGTTTTTAATCAGCTCTAATTACAAGCCTTGGTGGTGGTCCATTTAGTTCTGTGTACTACCCTCTTCATTTCCCTTTCTTATGAAGCAATCCCCCTTTCTTCTTCTTCTTTCTTTCTCTCTCTCTCTCTCTCTCTCTCTCTCTCTCTCTCTCATCATTCATCCAGCTCAAAACCCATCAAACATTTCTCTCTCTCTTCTCTAAAATAATTAACACACACTCTTCAATACAATAAAATCCCTTCCTATATCTTTATTTCCAATTTTATATATATATATATATATATATATATATATATATATATATATATATTCGTGAGTGTCCAAGTAAGCTTACGCATAGTTCGACTAATCTTACGAGAAAACCCGTCTAATCCTATAACATTTAAATTTTAAGAAAACTTATATAAGGAATATTGAATTTTAGGTAAGTGATTACCATGGATTGAACCACTGCAACAAAATGGACTTTTCTTGATACATGAACAGTGACAAAAATAGGTTGGAGAGAGAAAAAACAGTCATTAAAACCAAAATCACACGGAGTTTTTCGAATTTTTCAAAATTTATGACAGTTTTGTGTCATTAATTTATGACTGAAAATAATAGTCATTAAAGGTAAGAAAACGAAAAAGGCGCAATTTTGGCGGGAAAAGATGCGAAATTTTGGATTTTTCGACTATTTTGACATTTTTTTGTGTCACCAATTTATTACTAGAATTAATAGTCATTAAAGGGTGACATTTTTTTAAAGTCGTTAAATTGAAAGAAAAACATTATTGTTGGTGGAATAAGACAAGAAATTTTAAATTTTTCGACTTTTAAGACTATTTTTAGATATCATCAATCTATAACTTTTATTAATTATCAATTAAGAGCAGTAAACGGAAAAACTAATTACAGTGTTAGGTAAATTTCTTTTAAATTAGAAAAATATTGATAACGCTTAGTAGATTTTAATTTTAAACTAAAAAAAATAGTTACGATATTCAGTAAATTAATATTACATTTGTGTAATTTAATTATATAAATCAAAATAGACTTCCGTTTAATTAACTCATTCTTTCCAATTTTTTTATTTGAAATTATATCATTTATTTACCATTAAGTCAAATAAGGAGAGCTTCTTGAACTAAAATGGATCAAAATATGTAAGAATGTAAAATAAACAAAAATTACTAAAAATGGATCAAACTAAGATATATATGAAGTAAAATAAAAGTATCCCTTCGTTTGATCCATTTTTAGTTCAAATCTCCCTTAACAATAAAGTTCTCATCTTTATTTTATTTCAATGCATAGGATATAGTTACTTATCATGGGTTATATTCATTTCTAGATCAAAGGTTGAAATTTTTATTCCATATTTACTGTAGTAAAAAAAAAAATTAGTTTAAACATGTAGAGATAGGATTTGAATTAACTTTCGAATTTTTGTCAATAACATATCTTAATCGATTAAATTATACTCGTATTTACTTTGATAATCTACTTAGCTTGATTGACCTCTTGGTCGATAATATATATCTTAATCGATTGTAATTTAATTCAAATTTTCACTGCACATTGTAGTAAAAAAAATCAACTTTTTTAGTTGAGAATATATATAGTTTGAACTAGAGTAACATTTAAAGCATTAATTTATTTTTTTGAAAAAATTTAAAGCTATAAATTAAAGTTTCAAACTTTAGTTTCAATTTCTTATACTATGTATATGGTATGGGCATATATTTTTATTTATTTATTTATTTACATATATATATATATATATATATATATATATATATATATATATATATATATATATATATATATAATTTAGTTTGAACCATTTTTTGGATCTGGGTCTTTGGGCAAATAAAACCAACGTCTTGATTCGAATAAAACTTTTATTAAAGCTATGTATATTCTATACTTTAATATTAAAACTGCAATATGAGGTTTAATTTAATGTGTTTGTGTATGCTTTGTACATATATATTATTTTTAAATTAGCATGTTCAACCGCAGTCTTTGGCTATGAAAAAGCAACCCAAATTTGTATACTTTTATAATATAAATTTAATTTTTAATTACTAAGAACATATCTTTGTATGTTCACGTATTTAATTAATATATTCGTTAAAATACCATTTTTTATCCTTTTTTTTTAACAAGGTACGAATGGAAGGGGATCAGTAAGTGCACCAGGACATCTAAACTAAGTTGACACCTCCTTAGCACCCCCATCCTATCCCAAAGCCAAAAGTTATATTAATAAGAAAGAGGAACGTTGAATGTACAAGAGAGCTAGAGAGTAGCTCAGCGAAAAAATTATAAGAAGGCCCTTCAATTTAAAGCAATGGTAGGGGCATCATAAATACAAAAAGATGGGTATTTTTTATCCTTATACTTCCAATTATCCAATTTTAATTCTTGTACTTTCGATAAATCTTTAACTAACCCTAATTTCTATAATTTCCATAAATCTTAAATTTAGTCCATCAAAATTAATTTATGTCGAAAAACTATATATTTTCCCATTTTAAAAAAATATATTTGAAAACAACTTGCTTTGAAGGGAATCTAAATAGAAGAAATTTGAAACTAGTAGATTTAATGATAACATAATGGTAGAAATTGGATTCTAATTTAAACATTTTTTTTATAAAATGTATTTAATACTATATTTATAAATCAGAAAACTAATTATAGCTACCCACTAAATAGGAAAAATTTTTAAAAATAGAAAAATAAGGGAAACTATTTACACAAAATAACATAATTTTTAGATAGTTGTGATAGACGTTGATAAAAGTCTATCAGTGATAGAAATGATAGAAGTCTATCACTGATAGATGCTGATAAATGTCTATTAATGTCCACCCGTATTTTTTTTATATTTTATGTAAATAGTTTGACATTTTTTCTATTTGTGAAAATTTCTCCACTAAATATTAAGTTAACTATAAACTATTATTAATTAATTTACGAACATGTTTTATGTTAAAAAAAATTTGTGTAATCATTATTTTATTAATATATAATTTATAATACATACATGCTATATTTCTAATTGCTTTTATCCTTATTTAATATAATTATATATTTTAAAATTTAAAATTCAAAATCTAAATACACTGAAAATAACAAATATTGTTTCCAGATTTTACACTTATTGGATTACAAAATCCAATAACGATTTTCAGAAACATAATCTAAATTGTCTGTCAAACATATATTCGCTGCAAATGTAGCAAAATTTATTAGTGATATAGTCTATCGCTAATAGAATTCGAGAACTGAATCTAAATTTTGCTATATAATGCAAATTCTTTTGGTAGTCTGATTACTATATTTGCAACGGTTTCTTAATTAAACTATAATAAAATCCAAAGAATAAATAATAAAAATGAATATTTTAACGTAACATAAATAACCTTAATTTACACAAGGTATACGAGTCGTAGAAAGTAGCTTATATTATATTTATATATAAAGTATAAACTATATAATATCCATATATTAATTTACATGTATTTAGTAGCAACAGCTGTGAGAAGCTGCCCGTTTCTTTCCTTTTTTGCTTTTGTAGTCAAGGCTCTAACAAAAGGGTGTCTAGAGAGAGATAGAGAGGAGAGAGAAAGTTTATTTATTTATTTATCTTCTTTTTTTTTTTTTTTTTTTTGTTTCTTCTTACTTTCTATCTTTCTGTGTCTCAATTGAATCTTTTTTTTTTTTTTTGTTGAAAATTTTGAACATAGAGGATAAAGGGTCGGTGGATTTGTATGTTGAATTAAGAGCAAAACCCTCCTTTTCCTTTTTCCTTCCTTCTTCTTCTTCTTCTTCTTCTTCTTCTTCTTCTTCTTCTTCTCTTCTTAGTTCTAATTTTCAGTTAAAGCTAATTAAAGAAATTTTGAACTTTTTTTTTTTCTTCTCCTTCTTCATCTTTCTCTTTTTGAAAAAAAAAAAAAAAACGGTGCCGTTTGTAAGGAGATTGCGGCGGGTGGAATATCATATATCATAAAATTTATATATTGAGATTTTAAACTTGGTGGTTTGGATGTCGTCTTAGAAGGATATGAAAGTTGAAACGACAAGTCGGTTGAGATGAGAAATAATAGTAAAATTATTGGTTCAATCGTCGGCGGCGGTAACGGTGGCGGCAGCGGCGGCGGCGGCTCTGATTCGTTATTAGATGCAAAGCTTGAACAGCATCAGATGTGTGGATCTAAACACTGCCCTGGTTGTGGACATAAGCTTGAAGGAAGGCCGGTACTGATATTTTTTTTTTTTTTTTTAAATTTTTGGGATTTTTGAAAAATATTATTTTGTAAAAACCCCCATTAATTAATTTGGTTTAATTTCAAAAGGGTTTTTTTTTTTTTTTTTTTTTTTTTGGGGAAAATTGTTGTTGCAGGATTGGGTAGGTCTACCAGCAGGAGTGAAATTTGATCCAACAGATCAAGAATTGATAGAACATCTAGAAGCTAAAGTTAAATCAAAAGATATGAAATCTCATCCTTTGATTGATGAATTTATTCCCACAATTGAAGGAGAAGATGGAATTTGTTATACCCATCCTGAGAAACTTCCAGGTTTAATTTTATTTAATTTTAATTTTATTATTCAATGTAGTTAGGTTTTCAGGTATAAAAGACAGTTTCTTGTTACACCTAAGTCAACATAACTTTGATTTTTTCTTTTTTTCTTTTTAACAAAACTCCATTTCCTTTTATGTTCTCATACGGTTTATAAAATTGTCAGTCACATTGTGAATTAACTGTAAATATATGTAGGAGTTACTCGAGATGGATTGAGTAGGCATTTCTTCCATAGGCCATCGAAGGCGTACACGACGGGGACGAGAAAGCGAAGGAAAATACAAACGGAGTGCGATTTACAAGGCGGGGAAACGCGGTGGCATAAGACGGGAAAGACGAGGCCGGTGATGGCGAACGGGAAGCAAAAAGGGTGTAAGAAAATATTGGTTCTTTACACCAACTTTGGGAAGAATAGGAAGCCAGAAAAGACTAATTGGGTGATGCATCAATACCATTTGGGACAGCATGAAGAAGAGAAAGAAGGGGAACTTGTGGTTTCCAAGATATTTTATCAAACACAACCACGGCAGTGCAATTGGTCGGAGAGAAGCCTTGCTGCTGCCGAGGGAAGTTTCGAGGTTGCTAATTTGAGTCGACGGGAGACGACTGCGACGACAACTGGGAGTTGTTCTTCGATGACTCAAGCTGATGACATGTCTCCGGCCGCCACAACCGGTGTTGGATGTTCAATTTCCAGCTTTAGTTCATTGGATATTCAACATCTCAAATCTGATCATTTTGGGTTTGTCCCATTTAGAACAACCTTTGATGAGGTTATTTATTTTCACATTACCATAATTCAATCCCATTTTTTCAAATTTTTATCCGATCAAAATCACTCGAAAAAACACATTTAAGGTTTGATTTTACACTTTTAAATTATTTTGAATTTACTCTAAACTTTTTTTTTTCACTTACATACGAGTTAATCAAGTAGAACTTTTATAAATAACGACGCAAATGACATTAGAGATTAAAATATATATTTAACCGTTCGATCAATTTTGTGTTGGTGTAGGTGGGGATGGAGGAGGGTTCAACAGAAAGGAAAACAGGTTCAAAGGATGGAAGAGGCGGCGGTAGCGGTGGTGGCAACGGTGAGTTTGAGTTGCGAGACCACCGCCATCAAAGAACAGCAGCTCTAGATCATCATCATCATCATCAGCTTGTGGTGGCCCACGATGACCATCATCATCATCATTCTATTGTTAACCATCATCTACCAACCACAGGCTTCCACGTCACCAATCCGACCCATCAAATCTCTACCATCATCTCTCCTCCTCCTCTTCTTCTCCTTGATCACGACTCGTATCATCAACATCATCATCATCATCATCACTCTCCTATCATCCTCCAAAACCAACCCTTTCATCAGGTACATTATACATTCGATTTTTTTTTTTTAAATGGTTAATTAATCATTCAAAATCAATTTAATGTTTAATTTAAATATATAAAATCAAACCGAACATTAAATTGATATGTCATAAAAGTAATTTTAAATATGATAAAAGTGATTTTAGACTTGTTCGAGGAAGAAAAATAGAATATTTTGCAGGTGGGTGTTTGTGTTTTGTGGGTTTTGTGTACATTTCTCGAGAAAGATTGAATTTTGGAAGGTATTCAGTTATGCAAAAGGAGGATAAAATGTCATACATGAAGTTGTTGTTGAAACTAATACCTTTGAAAGTTGGTTCATTTGAATAGCTTTTTTTTTTTTTTCCATTAATTAATGTAGAAAGATAAAAGAATAATATATACAACACTAAAGATAAAGGAGGGGAATTTCTCTATGCAGTCAACTTCATCTTTTAAAAGGCCATTTGAACCTTACTATATAATGTTAAAATCAATCAATTAACTCTAGGCTTAATTTCTGTTTTTAGTCCTTAAATTTTTTGTCTAGTTTGCATTTGGTCCCTAGATTTCAAAATGTTACACATTTTGCCTTTAAGTTTTGACTAAAAGTGAGTATTATCTAATGAAAAATCGAGGTTAAAAGTGTAAACTCTTGAAACCTAGGGACCAAATTGAAACAAAACTCAAATATTAAGGGTTAAAATTGTAACATCTTGAAATTTATAGACTAAATCGAAACCAAACTCAAAACTTAAGAATCAGAATGTATTTTTCTCTTAACACTCTTTTTATATATATATATATATATAGGGGTTTGAGTGAAAATAATTAAGAGAAGTTTGGTTGGGGAGAAAGGCAACAAAATACATGGAAGTGTCTTGTCAAAAGAATTAATAATATAATTAGGGTGTTGTTAATTAAAATGAATTAAAAATAATGATTAAGATAATGATTATTGTCTGTTTTAATTGAGAATAATTGACTGCAATTGAACAGCAAGAAGAAGGTGAAAGTGAGCATCATAAAATGGGAGGAAGGTCGGCTTCAGGCTTGGAAGAACTCATCATGGGCTGCACTTCTTCTTCCATTAAACACCAACCTGTGAGTTTCTCTCTCTAAACATCATCATCAACACTTTTTTTTTTATTATTATTATTATTATTATACATAAATTTAGGTTAAAATATCATTTTCCATTTCCGTACTAATTTAGGTTTCGTTTCATTTTAGTTTGAAAAAACTTAGGTGCATCTTCAGTTGCACTAATCTTATTGTTCTTTCATTTTTACTCTCAATAAATCTTAGATTTTAGTCGTTTAAAGTAATTTTTTTTATTAAAATTGGTTAAATAATAATAAAAATAAGGTTAAAAGGTTATTTTAGTCCCAGTAGTTTGGAGTTTTTGTTCACTTTTAGTCCATGTACTTCAAATGTCTAGTTTTAGTTTCTTTACTTTCAAGAAACCTTAAATTTAGTCCTGGTTGATTTTTCATAAAGTTTTTGTTATTTACTAGCATTTTCACTCTAAATGTTTGAAAACATATTCACATAATATTATTATTATTATTATTATTATTATTTATTAGCCAATTTCGATAAAAATTAACTTTGAGAGATTAAATTTAAGATTTATTAAAAGTACAGAGACTAAAATTGGACATTTGAAAGTACATAGACTAAAATTGAACAAACTTAATAGTACAAGGACGAAAATGGTAATTTAACCTAATAAAAAAAATTAAATGAGTATATCTTCGAAACTATCAAGTGTAAACTGATTATAGGGACTAATTTTAAGATTTATTGAAAGTATAGAGATTGAAATTGGACATGTAAGAGTACAATGACTAAAATAAAATAACAGTCGTTGAAATATGGGGACCGAAATGGTATTTTAACCCTTAAATAGATGACAATATAATTATTTTGTCTCTTTGTTTTTCTTTTCTTTTTTCATTACTTTTTGACCCTGAATTCCATGAACCCCACTGGCTTTTTCTTTTTATTTAATTATTTATTTATCATGCAAAAACCTAGAAAGAAAGATTGTTCCAAAAGAACCGAAAGGAAATAAAGGGAACAAAAAAAGAAAGAAATGGGAGTACTTAACTTCTCTTTGTTGGGGTTTTTTGCTTCTCTCTTTTCTTCATTGGTTTAATTACATATTTGATATTTAGGGTTTAACTTAATTTCGGTTAGTTAGTTAGTTTTCTTTATATATATACATATATATGAATAAGTACTTATAATTCAATTTCATGTTTTAAGATTCTTATATTTTTAAGTTTGTTCGATTTTAATTCATGGACTTTCAATAAATTTTTATTGAAATTGATTAAATAATACTAATAATATTCATGCAATTCACAATAAAAGAAAAAATTAAAAATCTAACGATAGGGACTAAATTTAAGATTTATTAAAAGTAAATGAACTAAAATTGAGCCTAGGAAGAAAAAATGATATGTTAACTTGTTTTCTATTTACGTAGTTATAAGTTTGTTTGTTCTTTGGCTGATTGTGTTATTAAAACAATAATAATAGAAGTTTAAGAGTTGTTTTCAAATATAGAAAAATTAGTGAAATTATTTATAAATATAGAAATTTTTTACAGTCTATTAGTGATAGACCGCGATAGAATTTTATCGCTTTCTATCGTGAAATTTTTTTATATTTATAAATAGTTCGATATTTTTTCTTTTCAGAAGTTTAAGGTAGAAAGTTAAAAATAGAAAGAAAAAAAATGAGTGAGTTTTTCAGTGGGTTAAAATTGGTTATTGAAATTATTTTTAAAGTTTTCTCACACAATAATAATCAAATTAAAACTTCTATAAAATTATAGAGAATTCAATTATCCATTTTATAAGAACTAAACTTAAAATTTGATGTGTTAGTGTATGTTTTTTGGAGCAGGAATCATCCATGGGAAGTGGACGAGAGACAGATCAATGGATGAAGTATTCATCTTTTTGGCCCGACCCTGACAACCCGAATCTTCACGGTCACGGATAGTCGATCAAAAAACCCGACACAAAAAAACGTTATACATCCTTCATCATTGGTACTTCAAAACTTTCAAACTTGTTGAATTGAAACCCACGTCAAAGTTCATACATACATATATATATTTCTTCTCGTGGGTCCTCCCAAAAAAAATCAAACCGATAAACCACGGATAAACCCGTTTCCGATCTCAGATCCTGACCGAAACCGATATACATATTGACCCTTTTACCCTTTACTCAAGAGAGAGATTAGAAGAAAAAAAGGGAAAAGGAAATTGAGAGAAGTGAAATAAGAGAGAGGAGGAAAAGAAGAAGGAAAAAAAGAAAGAAAAGGAAAACCATGCATATAAATATTTATATTTATATATATAATTATACACACACATACATATATGAATAGCTTGCATGAAAGTTGTCACCCTTATGATGATTACACAAGACATCTTTATTGCTATTCATTTTCTTTATTGGTTTATTATTGTTGTTATTATTATTATTATTATTATTATTATTATTTTAATTTGAAAAGAAGAAAAAAGAGGATATTTGTATACTGGATCATTCTCTCGAGAGTTGAAAGTTGCAAATTTGCATAAACACATTTTTCATTTTGTTGGTTCATTTTCATGCACCTTCTTACTTTTTCGCCCCTCATCAATGCATAAAATCATGTGTTTTTAAACTTCATGTCTCTTTTAATTTTTTTTACTGTCTCTGGCTAGATTTATTGGTTATTTTTACTAGTATATGCAATTTTATTTCAAGATATAAATAGCAGAGAATAGGAGATTCGAATTTCTGACTTCTTGATCGAGAATATATACTTTATGTTAGTTGAGTTATCGTCTGAAACTTGATATTATTCCACGTGTTAGATTATTTTATTAGAGAAACATGGGGTTCCAACTCAAAATTATTAGTTGGTAATAAGAGAAGTAACGTATATATCTAATAAAGATTGTGAGGTATTTTCCATATCGAAGATATGGAATCCTCTACATACCAGATAGTGTCTCTTTGAATTTACTATTTTTTGATCGAGGATTCCATTTTTTTTTTTTACCGAACTCTCGTTTGGACTTCATGGCTATATATGATTCCGTGTTAGAGAAATATGAGGTTCTATAACTCAAAATCAATGGACAAGCTGAGAAATAACTCTCATGTGTATCTTATAAAAATTGTGTGAGATTTCTTCATCTTTTTCTAACGCGAGATACTCAACATATTTTGATTAGGGTTGAGCTTTGAATGTTATATTCTTAAAAATGAGGTCTTTTGAATAATGTAGCATTTGAATGTGTTGGAGAGATGAGAATTCAAATATTTGACTTATATGTTAATGTTCTTAAATTGTTTGAGTCATATTTAAGTTAGATAAATAATCTAGAATATCTTTTAACATAACTATATTTTAAAAACTAAAAAGATTATAAAATTTTATTTATATTCTTCAAATTTGGAACACGCAAACGATTTTTTTTTAATATATATTTATAAAAAAAAATAATTTGAGAAATTTCACTAAAGACTATAAATTTAATATGTATATATTCTTTAAAATGTTACCATTTCTTTTCTTTTGAGTTATGTTCTCCTTGAATTGAAATTCTTTGATTATGCAATTATTATATAGTTTTAAAATTTCTACTACATTATATATATATATATATATATTAAAGAAAAACTTTCCCAGATAGAAAAAATGGCAAACTATTTACAGAAAATAGCCAAAAAAAATTAATAGACATTGATAGACTTTTATGAGTGACAGACTTCTATCATTTCTATCAATGATGAACCCTGGTAGACTTCTATCGGCGTCTATCACAACTATCTAAGAATTTTACTATTTGGTGTAAATAGTTTCCTGATTTTTCTACTTTTAAAAATTTTCCTATTTTATAACATATATGTAAATACCTTGAGAGATTATCCATAAATAAGTCAAATATTTTGAAATTATACAAAATTAGGAAGAAAAAGAAAAGTGTTCTCAAATGGTCCTTATTAATAAATTCTTAAGTTTCTTATGTTTATAAATAATCTTAAAATCTTTATGATTTGATTTCAAAAACAGAAAAGAAGTTTTCTAAAATTACTTTTTCCTTTTTAAAGTTTGACTCATATTAAGAAAACATTTTTCAAAAGTAAAATAGGTATTTAATTAGGTGGCCCAAAAGAAAAGGGATAAGGGTAAAGATTATATTCTAATTAAGAACCCCTTAATGAGAAAAAAAATGTAAATTTGTAATGGAGAACAAAGTGAAACAAGCTAGAGGTAAGAGAATAATATTAGCCTCCTTTTTCCTTGTTATAGTTTAATTTTTTGTCTTCATTTCATATATTTCCTTTGAAAATTATTAAAGCTAAAAAGATAGAGAAAAATCTTTCTTTTTTTAGAAACAAGAGAACCAATTCCCTAAAATCCTTTTTTGCTTCATTTTCCTCATTTTAAGCAAGACTTCAAAGGAGTGAAAAAGTAAAGGGAAGATTAATAAGCAAGTTTAATTTTGTTTTTCCTTGGGGAATAATTTTGTCGAATTTTTAAAAATTTAAAATAAGAGAAACTATTTACAGAAAATATCAAAATTTTTAGATAATTGTAATAAACGTTGATAGAAGTAATGCTGATAGAAGTTTATCAATGTCTATTAATATTTTTTGTAAATAGTTTGACATTTTTTCTACCTGTGAAAATTTCATTCATCAGAATATATCTAAAAATAAATTTTCAAAAACAATTAATCTCTCTCTTGAATGTCATTCATATACTCTTGTAACTTATACAAAAAAACGAAAATGTTGTTATTTATAAAAAAATTATAATGTTGAAGAAATGAGTATTGGATGAACTTCAATTCCATGCGAAGAACACTTCAAAAAATCAACCCAACAAAAAAACAAAAAAAAAAAATATATGTATATATATAAGCTTTACTAAGTTAATTAAAATAATGGGAACATATATTTACTAGATTCTTATCACCAACTTTATGAAGAATATAATAAAGAACTCACAAAAATATGATTAAGAGGCACCTACATTTTCCTATAACAAGCATAAAGCTAAGATTTAAAATGTCGAGGTCTCAATTGTACATAAATGTCAATAAAAATATCGATAAAATGTCGATGTCGATAGATATTTCTAAAAAAATTACAAATAAATTATTTAAATAAACAAATAAATATTTAATACTTTAAATCAGTTAAGTCGTTTAATTTTTATATTATATTCACATTAGTGACATTTTATTATTTATTTTTTATATTTCATAAAAAAAATTAAGATATAATGAAAATATCGATTTATGTTTCATGTTAAAGTCGAATCTAGGATATATCGATGTATATTTAATACCATACATATAAAATAAGGGTGAAAGTCGGCCAAATAAAATAATAATAATAATAATAATAATAATAATAATAAATAGGTGTGAGAAAATTGATGGTAGGTTCTAAAGTGGAAATAGTGGAAGGAATATATAAAGAAATGGAGAGGACAAGAATAAACTTTTGAATGGAAAAAGTGCCGGAAATGACCTATTTTTCTGTTCTTTTATTTATTTATTTTTTATATTATGATTATTTATTTAATTAAAGTTTACAAACTCTGTGCTTTTTTATTATTATTTTTAGCGACAAAATCCTTAGATCCCCTCGTACGTAAAAACTGCCAATAATTAATGTACTTTAATGTGGTCGGGTTTGGACTGTGGAGAGTGTACATGTGATATATGTTTCTTCTGAGTTCTAACATATTTAATATAAATTTCATATTATTTATGTAATATAGAATTTGGAACTTGGAAGTGTATGTTTTGGAAATATATAATTTGAAAAGGGAAATGCTATGTCTTTAAAAAGGTGGAAAAAAAAAAAAAGAGAGTGGCCATGAATGGTGATAGGACTCAAATAATAAATTAACGATCCAATAGGATCACCTCTAAGATAATCAACCAAACAGTAGACAACAATAAACTATAAGATTTTGGAAGCCTAAAAACAAATAACACACACGAATTATACGTGAAAAACCTCTTCGATGTGAAGAGTAAAAACCACGGAACTTGTGAGGAGTCCATCCTTGTCAACTTCTCTTATTATGATAAAATTGAGGGAAAAAGAACTCAAATCAGTCATACAAAGATTCATAACCCACTTTTACTTTCATATATAAGAGATCTACGCTTGAGACATAACAGAATGAAAAATATCACTCAGTTTTACAGGTTTTGTTCAGCAGCGATTACAGACAATCTAGAGCTTAAAACAACGATCCAACCGTTCAAAACTAGATTCTATGTATCCAAACAGGCTGACCAAATTTCAGTAAGATCCAATAGGTGAAACTCCGGCAATTGACAACTTTGTGAGAGCTATCGCTGAAAAACCGAACTGTACTGCTCTTTTTTTTTTCCTTCACTGATTTTGTGTGTGTTTTTCTCACTCTCTAACTCCTTAGGTCATACCCATATTATAGAAAAGAAAACCTAGAGTTTTCAAGACGAGTCAACCCAAAATTAGTTCTAATTGGGTCAAACATATAACCCAACATTTTGGGCTTAAAAAACACAAATTATCTTTGCTTGTGCAACAAGTGGGCTGGACACGTACAACAAATGGCTAGTAAGAGAACTTTCTTTATATATATATAGAATAATTCAACAATTCAATTTTAGTATGCATAGTGTTGTTGTCTTTAATTGGTTCGTGGTGTTTTTTTCTTAATTAATAGAGTTTAAATTTATGCATATTGTTATAGAAACATGAATTTGTGAATTATTTAGACTCGTTTGGTAATCATTTAAGTTCCGTTGGGTAACTATTTCTTTTTTAATTTTTGGTTTTTAAAAATTCTAATTTCTACAATGATTAGTATCTTACTTGAGTACAAGAGTTGCAATTCTAGCTAAATTTTAAAACACAAAGACTACTTTTTTTAGTTTTCAAAAATTAATTTGGTTTTTTGAAATCAATGGTAAAAAGTAGATAAAAAGCAAGAAATTTAGAGGTAGAAGGAGAATTTATAAGCTTAATTTTCAAACTAAAAAATAAAAAACTAAATGATTATCAAATGGGGTCTTAGTTTTTTGTTTTTTGTTTTTTAAAATTAAGCCTATAGACACTACTTCTTTCTCCAAATTTCTTTATTTGCTATCTATTTTTTACTAATTGTTTAAAAAACAAAGCTAAGTTTTAAAAATTAAAAAAATTGTTTTTAGAATTTGGCTGCAAATTATTGTAAAAAATAAGAAAAAATAGGTTTAATAAAAAAAATTAAATAGTTACTAAATAGCCTTAATTCGTTTGGTTATTAACTATCCATGAGATATTTTAGGAATGGCTAACAAATTCAATGAACAGGGGTAAAATGGGTAATTGAAGCACAATTTTAGAGTCATGTTCACGTCATTTTGCTATAAATTAAAAGTTTTTTTTCCTATTTTTTTAGTTCATGTATAACTTTCTTGCTATGCACTCCAAAATTCCTACCTTTTTTTAATATAAATTGTTTGATAATGTTTTCATTTTTTAGTTTTTCATATTTTAGTTTATTAACACTACATTTATCCATATATTTTTTTTTATGTTTTGTTACCCACCCTTTATAATAATATTTTAAAAGTCGAGCCAAATTTTAGAGAGAAAAAAAATCATTTCTAAAAACTTGTTTTTATTTTTAGAATTTTATCAAGAGTTCGAGTATTTTTTTAAGAAACATAAAAATCATAATTGAAAATTTGAGAAGAAACAAACATATATTTCAAAAACAGAAAATTAAAAATAAAATTGTTTAGGAATTCAAGCCCCGTTTAGTAACTATTTGATTTTTTGGTTTTTGGTTTTTAAAAATTGTTATTGTTTTCTCATAATTTTTTACTCATGATTTTCATATTCCTATATAAACATTTGGTTTCGTAGCTAATTTTTTAAAATAAAAACAAGTTTTTTGTAAACTATTTTTTTTTTTTAATTTTCTAAATTTGGCTTGATTTTGAAAAAAAAAAAAACTTCTAAAATGTAGATAATAAAATATAAAAAGCAATAGATGGAATAGGTCTTTTTGTAAGGTTAATTTTCAAAAACAGAAACTCAAAAACCAACTGGATTTTAAATGGGTATTAGTTTTTTGTTTTTCATTTTTAAAATCTGGGCTTGTTTTCTCACAATTTTCATAATCATGTTTTTATCCTTTATAATTAAAAACTTGTTATCGTTTTTTATATTATATTTTGGCTAAGAGCTCAATTGATTTATTAAAAAAGGTGAAAATTACGGTAAAAAAAAAATGGTGGGAAACAAACACAGTTTTAAAAAACTAACTAATCATCAAAGAAGGCCTTATATTTGAGTTGAAGATTTACGTTTTGTAAAAGCTAATACAAACTTTTATTTTATATCAGATTTGTTCTTTTTATCGATAATTTTATATCTTATATTTAATTTAAGGCCTTATAGAAGGAAAGTACCTTTTATATATATCAAAACTTTTAATTTTATATCAAATTTGTTCTAATTGAAATTCATCCAATTCTTCAATTCATTACCTTTTGTTAATCATTTGGATACTTACTTACACTGACAAAAAATCGTGTTCTTTGAAAGATGTTTCCATATAAAAACAAGAGCAGACATATTTGTAAAAATAAAAACTATTTGGATATTTGCGTATAGGCCTAAAAGAAAAGCCCAGCCCAGAGGATATGGGCTAAAGATTAAGAAGCCCAAAATATTGGGAAGGAGGTTACCTATGTAATTTGGAAGCTTGTGGCGTACGTTAGCATTACGGCTTACGTTTAAGCTGTCAGCAATTCGACAGGGCAGTGGAGGACAGCTGTCACCTTCCAGTTCCCACTCTGATTATATAATGATCCAGCTGCCCTTCCCTTTGCCCAACAACTTTCCATTTCTTGCCTACTTAATTGTACTTACTACTTAATACCAACAATAATTTTTTTTTTAACTTCAATTACAAATTTAGAATTTATTTTCTTTTTCCAAATAATATCGAATCTCAAATTTCGAAAGTGATAGTATATATACATATCAACTGAACTATTTTTATATTGGCATAAATTTAGAAATTTTTGTCCATTTGATCTACCTACTTTCAACTTAAAAAAAGAAAATTAAAAATTTTTATGAGTATTTTCTTTATAAATTGTGAAAATATATTCACATACAATTTGTTATTACATGAAAATTATTATTATTATTTCATCCATTTCAATAAAAATTAGCTTTAAGGAACTCAATTTAAGATAACATTAAAAGTATATAGTCTAAATTTAAGATTAACTCAGAGTATAATGAGAAAAATTTCAAAATTTGAAAATACATTTACTACAATGAAATGAACCGCAAAAAATATGGACCACAATGGTATTTAACGTTAATTTTATGTCTTATTAAGACTCTGACATATTAAAAAAAATTTAAAAATTAATTGATATATTATATCTAAATTTTACTTTATATCTAACTAGTATTCTAAACTTTGTTGTTTATAGTAGATTTGGGAATTTTTTTCAAAATTGTTAAATAGCACAAAGTTATTGGACAAGAATTAGAAATTTTAGGAATCTATTGGACACAATATTTAATGATAGGGACCTATTGTAATACCTTTTAAAATTCACGTATTAGACATAAAATTAAAAATTCAATGATATATTGGACGCAGAGATGAAATAGATTTAAACGTAAAAGTTCAAGAAATAAACTTGTAATTTAACCTTATTTGATGGTTAAAACTCTCTACTTTTGAATTTGTTCTATCTTTAGCTGTATATTTTCAAATATTTAAATATAAATGAATGCCCATTTTCCAATAATATTATTGTTTGTTTATAATTAACTTTCCAGAAAATGTTTAAATAGTCTCAATTAGCCTTTTCTTGATAAATTTTTTAAGCATATTCAACCATGGCTTCTTTTATCTTGTGATTTTTATTTTTATTTTTATTTTTTTTGAAACTACTGTGAATTGGTTTTAACTTGATGAGTAAACCAAATGAATATTAAATTTGGATGAATGGTACAATTAAGATTTTGTGGTTGGTTGGTGCATTCATATGGCTGTGATCTTATAAATAGCTGGACATTTTTTAAGTCTTGCCGAAGATTTTTAACATGTTCTTGCTAGGTTTAGATTTAATTTGTTGGTTTAGGAGAAAATTCCTAAATTAACTTAAAAAGATATATTAATGTCAGAATTTAATGAAAAGTTTAATTCCAAAATTAAGGCTCATATGGATTAACTTTCCATATGACTTAGTTAACAAATGTTTTTAAGTGATTTAGATAAAAAAAAATTGTCAAACTATTTACAGAAAATGACAAAAAAATATTGATAGACAGTGATAGACTTCTATCGGCATCTATCAATGATGGACTTCTATCATTTCTATCACGGATAGACAGTGATAGACTTCTATCGGCATCTATCAATGATGGACTTCTATCAGCGTCTATCACAACTATCTAAAAATTTTACTATTTTGTGTAAATAGTTTTCCTTAATTTTCTATTTTTAAAAAATTTTCATTAAAAAAATTGTTTAATTTATAAGTCCTTAATACCTACCAAATGATATGCTTAACCATTAAATTAATGATACTAATATTTAAAAGAAAAAATATGAATCATCTCAAAAAATAGCACACTTAATCACATTAATAGGGGTAGACTTATTGTTGGGCGTTGAGACACATCATTCTTGTTCATTTATATGTTTGTGAGGCAGTTGCTTATTAAAAGAGAGCTCTTCCCAATTGATATCCATATCTTGTTTGAGGAGAAAAATGTATATTAATATCTCATTCACATGGGTTATTAATTGTGATCAATAGCCCAATCAAAGTCAATTTGAGCAATGATATAGTTCAACTAGTTAATGTTGGGGAAGGATTGTGACCATAATAGATTAAGAATAATAATAATGAAGAAGAATGGAGATCAGAATAACACGTGATGATTTTACATGAAAAACTCTTATATAAATTAAGGTAAAAACTACCGGCAGAGATGGAATAATTCCACAATATAAAATAGGAGTTACAAACTTCCTTTCTAATAGAGCAAACACTCTTATAAGTATAAACTCTATCTATTTTATCTCATAACTCACTTGATTTGGGATTTGGATGGTTTAACAACAACCATGAGTCCTTACCTTTTTATATTCCACATAAACTTGGTCATCAAGCAAATTCAATGGCTCCAAATCGTCCTTAATCGATGTGACGGATCTAATGGTCATAAATTGATCTTTGACAAAGTGTAAGATCTAATGGTCACAAATGACCTCCAAAGAAGCTTCTAGAACAATCTTGAAGATACTATTATTTAACCGTGTTAAGGCATATGTCATTGATTAAAAGATTAGAATTTTGATTCTTCTATTTCTATTTGTTGTTAAACTAAAAGAAAAACGATTTCAAAAAGGACATCTCTTAAATGTCAAGTTATATTACTTGTTTTAATTAATTAGAGACAAAATGAAATAGATTCTTTTCCAAATTGTAAGTATGATAGAAGTAGATGAAATTATCAAAACGAATATAGTTCAACTAGCATACGAGTGTGTTAGTAACCACGAGGTTTGTAATTATGGTTCAAATCATCCACTTACCCTCAATTGGTACACACACAAAAACTAGTAGATGAAACTTTCACCTAACTTTAAACATAACTCAAATTGATCGATTAAAACATATGTCTTCGATCAGAAGTCAGATGTTCAGTCTAATTATTTTGGGTTCTCATTGTATAGTTCATTATGTTGCATGTTTTGAAAATATCTTCTATCAGTTGCAACATGAAGAACATGCCTTAGCTTATGGGTAAAATCAAGAAAGAAGTGTGTTGACATGCAAACCATTGAAGATGGTCCTCAAGGCGAAGAGCTTGAACCAGATAAATATCTTTGGTTTTCTTTATTCTTCCATTTCAAAAGATTTTGGAAGGTCTTAGAACTTTTCTTTCCATGCATTTGAGTTTTGAATGTTATTAATGTTGACCTTTGTTCTTCATTGTCCTCTTTATTTCGGGGCTTTCATGAAGTTTTCTCCTCCAAAAAAAAAAAAAAAAAGAAAACTTAGAATAATGGTTCTACCCTCTCCAACATTATTGTCCATTCCGCCCCTCATCAAAAGGGTGTCCTAACTCTTTGGATAACTTCTCTTGTTCTATATTTCCTAAAAACTAGTGAACCCACGTGCTAAATGAGAGACCAGTTTTGATTGACTTTCTAAGTGTTTATAAACACTTATTTAAACACTTAGAAAGTCAATCCAAACACGCTAAATAACAAGCTGCAAGATGGCAACAATAATAATATTATGAAAAAAGAAATAATAATTGATAAACTTCAAAATGAAATAAAGTTGAACAGGTGAGCTACAAATAATGAAGAGAAGAGTAGGTGAAGAAGAGAAGGGGAAAACGAGTGAAGATAAATTATTGATTCATTCATTACCCAAAATGCTTATGAATAATATTCAATACGCAAACTCTCTCTGTGTATGTGTAATAAAAATGTGTACTTTTTATTGCTCAAACAGATGGCCATTATGGATTTTTATTATTATTATTATTATTTTAATATATGTATTGCAACTTTGAAAACATTTTATAAATATATTGTAGTTTTATTAGAAGAATATTGTACTTTGCGGTCTAATTCCTAAAAAACCACTCACGAGGCCAAAAAAATTTGGCATTTGTCCAAAAAAAAAAAAAAAAAGTCAGATATTAAAATACAGTCACTTTTTTTTAAATCAGGGTTTAAGTTTAAGTAGCTAGATTGCATTTTTCAACGTCCGTAATCTTCAAATCAAAGATCGCATCTTCAAATCTAAACTTTTAAGCCACATTTATCAATCCGTAATGAAAATGGGTGTAATCGTAATAGAATTTCATCGATAAATCAAATGTAATGGGTCAGAATCGTAAACGTAATTGGATTATTTTTTTTATCACATTTACTTAGAATTATGAATTTGTCATATTTATTGTTACTGTTACCATTACTATTTAACACTAAATGTGACAAATTCATACATCTCATACTGTAAAAATATAATAATGATAACTGTAACGGTAACGGTAACGTAATTTCGAAATGCAAATGAAGTGATTACCTCTACTCGTCAATCAGTTATAATTTTTTTTATTACATATTGGGCAGTGAACTCCACGTATCAATACAAATGCGGAACACAGGATAAATAACAACAAACGTAAGGGGTTCAATCTTTAAATTACCATTCATTTATTACTTTTTTAAGAGAGTAAACATGGTCTTATTTTTTAAAAAAAAATAAAATAAAATAAAATATTACATCTTCAACCTAGAATCTCTTGCATTTTTTTCTTAAAAAATAAGTGCTAGTTTTTTTTTTTTTCCTTTCTTTTTATAAAAAGTTTTCAAAACTTGCTATATTAAAATAAAAAAAATAAAAAATCAGCCATGGTGGGATTATTACAGCTGAAATAGTTAATAATATTTGGGTTCTATTCCCCCATTATTGTGTAGAACATTCATGATACGCACCTTCAAAAAAAAAAAAATGAAAATGAAAATTCATTTATATATTCTGATCGAATTAATGTTTTTATTTTGCTGTGTTGTCGGAACTTTAATGAAATTATAGCTTCAACTTCTGCGGTGTTGTATTGAATTTTGACTTTGGTACATTTATCACGAAACAAATTAAATTAAATATAACATTACATATTTTTTATGTTTTATGTTTTTTGTTACGAGGTCACTTTTTGGGCCTATCTTCTAGCTCTCGGATCTTGTCGCTATGCCCAGGCCCAATTTCCACTTCTACCTATTCTTGTCTCATCATTTACAATTTCAACCAATATTGTATTGAAAAATTGCAAATATACCCTTCAGATTCAAAGTATTAATATATACAACAATATTTTTTAAAAAATTACAAATATAATGACGTCTATTGTTTAGTTATTATCACAGATAGACTTCGATATATTTATAAAAAAAATTTAAAGTGTTACTATATTTATTATTTTTTAAAAATGTTGTCATATACTTTGGTTATTATCTCTAAAATTACTACTCATTATAATTACTCTATTTTGTTTATCCTATTTCAATCTAGTGAAAATTAATTATTACATGCCAACATAAATTTAAGTTATTCTTCATTATTAGGGTTTTATCCATAATAAAAAGAAGTTATGAAACTTTTTGTAAATCGGGAGAATCAAACCTTTAACGAAATTATAAAAGATTTGTTAATTTGTCAAGAATTATCTTTTCAATTTACTCTAATATAGAAAAGTTTATGGATACCATCTCAAATTCCTTCTATATTTATGTATTTCTTTCCCATCTTATCTTGTGAAAAATTGATTGATTCATTTTTTTTAATAACAATTATTTTTTTTTTACTTTTATCAAATAATAAATAAAATTATATGCAATTTAAATCATATAGATTTTTAAATAATTATGTTATAATAAACTATAAATTAAATATTAATACAAAAATAATTTAAATAATAAGCAAATTTTGTTTCCTTATAACTAAACCATACAAATTTAACATAAATGTAACTACACTACAAGAAGAACCACTTTAAGTGGTACATAAGACGCGTTGTTAAAAGTAAAAAAGCGCCACTAAAAATATTAATAATTAGTATTTTGCGACAAGTTTTGGCTACGTCACTAAAAGTAAATTTTTTTGTAGTGTTGATTTTTTTTTTAATTTAAAATTAAAATTCAACACTATTTTATTTCAATTAACAGTTGATTTGACTAAAATTACAACTCTCAACGATTATTTTAAAAGCTACACTAATTTTAAACCAAGCCTAAAATATATGTCATTGATTAAGAGGTGATCAAATTCTCGTACTCATTGATATCAATTTTATTTGTATGTATATACAGAAATAAAACATAAGAAAATTGTTGGGTCTATTTAGTACATTAAAAAGAGAGATTATTAAAACATGTGTTTTTAAACCTATCTGTCCTTTTCAGCTAAACCAAAAGGAGAGATGTTTTATGATTTTTTTTTTTTTTTTTTTTTTTTTTTTGCAAATTTTATTTACTTTTGAAAATTTAAACTTGACTTTAGTGAAGTTTGATTAACTTTTATTTATTCTTTTTCTAAAAGGAAACCATTATTCTAAGTTCTTGAAATTGATATGAAGGAACAACCCTCCATTAGCTGTTTTATTTTGTATTTTCTTTAGAAAGAATCATCTTATTAGATAATTTTTTTTAATAAAAAAACAAAATTCTAAAATAGTTCCCATAGTCTCTAAAATACAAAATACAAAATATCACCAATTTACACATTTTTAAACTTTCAGTGATTAAATAGACATATTTAACCGGAGTAACTAAACTTGTTATTATTGTACTCACATCTAATGTTCCATCAATAAAGTAATTTTTTTGAAAAATTTTAACAGATAAAAAAAATGTCAAACTATTTACAAAAAAAAAATAGCAAAAAAAAAAAATATTGATAGACTTTTATTATTGTTTTTATCAGATCTTGATAGACCTCTATCAGTGTCTATCACAACTATCTAAAAATTTTACTATTTTGTGTAAATAGTTTTATTTATTTTATTTTAAATTATTAAAAAAAACTATAATCATGACTAAGTGTAGGTCTTGGTTGAGGCCAACGTATCTAAAATATAGCCACCCAAAAACAAAAACGAGCTGGTTCACGAGACTATCAATCCACAATCACTCAAATCGTAAATTGGATGAAATAAAGAAAATTAATAATTGAAGAGCGATAAAATAAAATTATTAATGAATTTCAAATGTAGTCTTTGGAATTCGTGTCCTATATATTTCCTAAAACTTTTACAAAAATGTTTACTAAATTACTCATTTAATCACCAACTTAGTCTCCGTGTGACAATAAGAGTCTGTTTGAATTATTTAAGAAAAAAAATATTTTTTAAAAAATTTATTTTTATTTAAACTCTTTTGATAAAGAGTTTAAAATGTACTTTAAAATCTATTTTGTATAATACAACTCATACAAGTATTATTAGGTACTGAAATTTCGAGTAATTATCAAAGTTTAAGAATTTAATTCAAAAAAAAAAAAAAAAAAAGGTTCATCATTAAGCCAGAAGTTGGATTTCACGGTCAATTCATTTCCATGGCTACACTCTCTAAGGCCGCACTCTCCTTTTGACGAACACAAACATTTTCATTTCGTTATTTGGGCCAAAAAAAATGAAAATTTTCCCAATTCTCACTTCTCTCGTCTTCTTCCTCCTCACAAATTCCCCTGCAAGTAAAAGCTTCGAGGTAGACGTCAATGGCGGAATCGGAGTCGGCGTCACCATCGGCGGTGGTGGTGGAGGAGGAGGAGGCGTTTGGATTGGAGGAAACAATGGGTCACCGACGCCAAGGCTAAACAGAGCTTACACTGCACTTCAAGCATGGAAATCCGCCATTACAAGCGACCCATTAGGGATTTTAAGCAGTTGGGTCGGGCCGAATGTGTGTTCTTACAAAGGGGTTTTTTGTGCACAAGTTGAAGACGAAACGACGTCGTCACCCGTCGACATTGTCGCCGGAATCGACCTAAATCACGCCAATCTCGGAGGTACTCTAGTGAAAGAACTCTCGTTTCTCACCGAAATCACTCTTTTTCACTTAAACAGCAACCGATTTTCCGGCACTGTACCGGAAACCTTCAGAGAAATGTCGTCTCTCCAAGAATTAGATCTCAGCAACAACCTGTTTTCAGGTCCTTTTCCGATTCCCACATTATACATTCCAAATCTGGTGTATTTAGACCTCAGATTCAACGATTTCTACGGCCCTATTCCTGAAGATCTCTTCAACAAGAAACTCGATGCGATTTTCGTCAATAACAATCATTTCGAAGGGGAACTCCCTCAAAATCTAGGGAATTCCCCTGCTTCTGTGATTAATTTAGCTAATAATAAGCTGAATGGGAATCTCCCAAGTGGGTTTGGTCTTTTGGGTTCAACACTTAGAGAAATCTTGCTATTAAACAACCAATTGACGGGTTGTATCCCAGAAGGAATTGGGTTATTCTCTGAAATGCAAGTGTTCGATGTGAGTTTCAATTCGTTCATGGGTCATTTGCCTGATACTCTGTCTTGTTTGAATCAAATCCAGATTATGAATTTTGGGCATAATAGGCTTTCTGGGGTTCTTCCGGATTTGATCTGTTCGTTGAAAAGTTTGGTGAATTTGACGGTTTCTTTCAATTTCTTTTCTGGGTTAAGACAAGAATGTTCGCGTCATTTTCTTGGGAATTTGGGATTTGATTTCTCGGGAAATTGTATTCCGGGAAGAGATATGCAGAGACCTCGTCCTGAATGTTCTGTGATTCCTGGTGGGAGTTTGAATTGCTTTAGAATACCTCCGATTGTGAAGCCTCTGGTTTGTGGGACATTGGCTGAAAGAACAGACAGTGATCGCAGTTCGTCACCGCCATGAGAGAGAGAGAGAGAGAGGTTGAAGAAGAAAAAAAACACTAAAATTTTCAGATGGGTTTTGTTATTAATTTGACAGTGATTAATGAAATGTTTGGCTAATTGTTTTTTTGCTTTTTGTTCGTCGATTTGATTTGATTTGATTCTCCGGCGAGTTTTGAGCTTGTGATGCGTTTTGAGCGGATATGGAAGTAGTTTGTGAAATCTTGAAGGAGTTAATCTCATTAATTAATTAATGATTTACGGATTAACATTATAATAATATGTATATGATTACCTATAAATAATACTTGTTAGGAGCTAACTTAGGTTTGATAATTATTTTGGTTTTGTCTTGTAAAAAATTATTTTGATTTAGTTACTTAGCTTTATTCTTTGAAAAATTGTTTGAATTAGCTTTTGCAAGTTTCTATCTTTCAAAATTAACATCAAAAATTAGATACAATAGTTTTTCTTAGTCCATCTTGGATAGGATTAACACCGATATTGTACTAATTTTTTCAAATATGATGTAATCTTCTCAAATCTTATAACAAATCTGATATCTTTTCAAATTTTTCTTTACATTTGGTTATCTTTATCAAATATTATATCAAATTTTTACTTAATTTTTTAAATCTTTAGCCCAATTTATGTTTTCATAATTATATGAATTTCCAAAATTCCAAATGAATTCCAAATGGATCTCTCATTGTGATTTAATATATGGATTTAAATTCATATATTAAATCAGATTTTTGTGTAATTTTCAAAATCTTTAGTCCACTTCATGTTTCAACAATTATATGAATTTCCAAATCTCCAAATGAATTCTAAATGGATATCTCATTGTGATTTTTAAAATTTTAGAAAGATTCAATTTTGTAAAAAAATTAGTAAGCTTTGGAAAATATATAGAATCTCGGTATTAATCTCGGGCAGGATTAACACTGAGATTCTATATATTTGGACTTTCTTGGTGAAGTATATTAACACCAATATTCTATATATTTCTCATATATTACCTGAAAACAAAATTTAATATTTCCCAAAATTTTAAAATCACAAGTCAAATTCATCTAAAAAATTCATTTGGATAATTGGCAAATCCATTTGTAAATTTTTAAATTAAGATAATTGTGGAAACATAAATTGGGACAACAATTTGAGAAATTAGGTCAGAATTTGATATATAAAGATAACCGAACCTGGAGAAATTTTAAAAAGATATAAGGTTTGAGAAGACTACATAATATGTTTGAAAAATCAGTAGAAACTCGATGTTAATCCTACACGAGATGTACCGAGAAAGCCCAATCAATAAGTTAGAAAAAGCTTACGGTTTTTATCTAAATTAATCTCAATCGAGATGGACCGATAAAAACTATTTTAATTAGTTTTAAAAAAGAGTGCTAGTATTGAAATATAAAAACTCGAGACAATTTTCTTTATCCCTTCCTTTGTTGTCAATAAAAATATATTTTTTTTATTTTTGATTTTTAATTTTTGGTTTAGAAAAAAAAAAGAGTGAAATTTATTTTTTTTTTTAAAAAAAAAAATTACCTCCTAATGCAAATGTTTAATTAGAAAATAAACAAAATTTGTGAAACTAAATTTAGGAATGTTTTAAAATCTAAGCTAAATTTTGATTTCTTTTTAAAATTTCAATTAATAAAAATATATATATATTTTTTAATTTAGCTAAGAATTCAAATTTTTGCGTAGATCATTTGAAAAACATGATTAAGAATATTGCGAAACAAGCACAATTTTTTATAAACAAACAAACGATCACCAAACAAAACCTAATTAGTTAACAAATAGAGACTAAAATAATAAAGGCGGTTGATAACTATTTCCGTCTGGTAAATGTTTAGGTTTCTTTGATTTAGATTTTGTTTTTTTAAGTTTGCTTATTTACCAAACAGAAAATAAAAGGAAAACAAGTCACAAAGCCAAAATTTTTTAGTTTTTAAAATGTGACTTGGTATTTTAAAACAATCTTAAAGCAAATAAAATCAATAGGTAAAAGTGGTGTCTATAAACTTGATTTTTAAAAAATTTAAAAAACCAAATGATTATCAAATAAAACTTTAGTTTTTAGTTTTTAAAAAGTTTGCTTCTTTTTTTATAATTTATTTTCCACGAGTTTCATTTTTCTTAATAAACATTTGAATTCCAAAGCTTAGATTGTAATAACAAAATAAAGAAATGAAGTTTTATTTATAGGCTCTTTTTTTTTAAAAAAAAAATAAATCTAGAAATAGTTATCAAACAATACAAAATAAATATAATTAGAAGATCTAAATAGATTTTTTTAAAAATAATAACGGTATCTATTTAAAAGAAATGGTTGCATATAACTAATCAAACTTTTTTAAAAAAAAATTAAGGCTCCTATTTGATAAATATTTGATTTTTGAAAATTGTATTTGTTTTACACAATCTTTTTTTTTTTTTTTTTTTTTTTTATCATAGTCATTCATATTTTCTATGTAAACATGCTAATTCTTAGTTAAATTTTAAGAAAAATGGTTTTTAAAAACTAGATCGATAAATACAAATAGTGTTTACAAGTTTAATTTTTATAAATAAAAAAAGCTATAAAAAAATAGTTACGAGGGCTACAAAATTTATTCGCATGGTAATAATATTAGATATATAAAATCAATCTTAATTTTTGGAAAAGATAAAATCTAAAATTTGTATATGAAGCATAAATTCATAAAATTATATACTGAAGACTTCGTTTTGTAACTATTTTATTTTTTTTATATTTTCTGACGATGGTTTGTATGTTTTTTTAATACAATAGTTGAATTTTTAGTCAAATTTTAAAAACAAAAATAAGTTTTTAAAAACTATTTTTTTTAGTTTTCAAAAGTTGGTTTAGTTTTCAAAAATATGGATAAAAATAGGTAATAAAGCAAGACATTTAGGAGAATATTTTTAATCTTAATTTTCAAAAACTAGAACTAAAAAAATAAATGATTATCAAACATGACCAAAATTATTATTAGGAAATGAAGTTCTTCCTCGTCTTTGGACAGAAACAAAATCAGGTCTCAATATAAAAGGTGAAATTATTAGAAGGACAAAAAAGTTTGTCTATACTTTTTTTGCAAACTTTTTTTTTCTTATTTTTCTTATTATTATTTTTTAACTTTATTATAAGGGGTCTTTTCATAAATAAAAAAATAAAAGTAATTACACATATATAAAAAAAAGGTGAGAAATACAAAAGCAGGTACACTTTTTTCTATATGTGTAATAACTTTTATTTTTTTTTTCTATACACAACAATTTCCCTTATTATAACTTATTTTTAATTCTCAATTTCACTATACTTTTTTTTTTCCGGTAGGAACAAAATTCTAGACAGCATTTTACACTTATGATTTATTATGTCAAAAAAAAAAAAAAAAAACTTGCCACCTAGAAATATTCCCCTCTAGGAGGGGCATAAATGGGATTTAACTGATCTCTAGGATATATAACAAAGGTAAAAATGAGATAAAAAGAAACTACATTGTCTTTTTCTCTAAATAATTGGTAGGGCCTAAAACTCCAAGCATGACAAAAAGAATTAAAAAAAAAAAAAAAACTTTAGTTTTTTAAAAAATTTCCACATATAAAAAAATGTCAAACTATTTATAGAATATAGCAAAAAAAAAAAAAAAATAGTAATAAACATTTATGATAGACTTCTATCATTACTATCCGTGATAGACCGTGCTAGACTCTAATTAGAGTCCATCACAACTATCTAAACATCTTGCTATTTTGTGTAAATAGTTTCCCTTATTTTTATGTTTTTAAAAATTCTCCTAATTTTTTATTTTGGCCAAATTCAAGAAATCGTGAGAAAAATAAAAACAGTCAAATTAATTCCAAATTGATCAAATTACGCATCATTCAACAATAATTGCCATGACTCTTCTTCTTGAGGTAAGGGATTCGAATCTCATACATAAAATCTAATATTATTTCAAATAGATTGAAAGCTTACTTAAATAAAATACATCACCGAAATTTTGTTTGAGTCTATTGGTCTCTAAATTTTTAAAATTATATTTCTCTAAATCCCTTATTAACCCTAAGACTCTTATTAACTACTAGCTAACTCATGATTGTCTGCAAATAACAAATTCAGTCTTTTCCTTTTAAATTTTTTAAAAAATTTATAAATCTATAATATACAAAACTTAAAATTTAGAGTTCCATTAGATATAAAATTTTAATTTATATGAAAACGATCAATTAGTTTTTTAAAAATTTGAATTTTTCAATATTTTATAGATAAAAAAATTAAAATTTAAAAGTTTAGAAATTAAATACATATCAACGTTTAAGTTCACGAAGAAACTTGTAATTTAAACAAATGATTAATTTGCAACAAAAAAAAACTCATATATAGTATTATTAATATTATTTATATGAAAATAGAATAAGACAAAATGAAAGAGATTGGACCGGATTCGGTGCGGCCCAGTCTAAGATTAGAGAGCGACAGCCCACATGGATAAACCATGTCCAGATCCCACTATTGACCCACTTCACTTTACCAACGATACACGTAGTTTCACTTACCACAACATGCCACGTGGCTTATCTTCGGCCCCACCATCCCTCAGAGTCAGCACAGCAGCCTCTACGAGGGAATTATTATCGGGATTTTATTTATAAAAAAACAATAAAATCCCAATCACATTTATATTTTATTATATTTTAGTTCAATTATATATATTTTTTTTTAAAGGAAATACAACAATAAAATAGAATTACAAAATAAAACCATTTGATGGAAAATCACAATAGGATACAGAATAGGGATGTTAAAAAATTCAATCACGATGAATCCAAATTGAGTTATCAACTTCGGTTGGATTCAAATAAATGAAAATTTTATGAGTTGGGTTGGTTCATGGGTTCATTTAAAATAATCTAAACCAACTCAAACTTATTATTAATTTTAAAAATTATATTTTCTTACCTATGATACAATTATATATACATATATTTATTTTTATTTCATTATTTTTTAGATAATTTATTCTCCAACAACTTCTACAAATAATTTGTTAGCACTTTGGAAATAACATTTTCATAATATAAATTGAAATTGAGTTGCTAATCTTAATTTAATATATAAAAATAATTAAATAAAATTTGTACATATTAACATTCTACTTATTTTTAAAACAAAAATTTAAATAAATGACCCGAGTAACCCGAACCAATCCAAAACAAATGTTTCATGGTTGGGTTAGGTTCATTATTTGATAAGAATTATTTGGGTTGAAGAAATTTGCAATCCCGAACAATAAGGTTGGGTCTAAAAAATATTTCAACCCAATCCAACCCACAAACACTTCTAGTATAGAATATGGAGGAGTTCCATACAACACTCCACTCTAACTTCTTGAGCAAGGAAATATACTAAGACCATTACAGTTTTCTACCTATCTCCTACCTTAGTTTTCTGTTATTTATTTAACTATGGATTTAAAATATTAAAGGTTTAAATTTATTAAAAATTTACACACTTTTAAATTTGTTTCGATCTCAAATTTAATTTGTTGTTGATTGTAACCTGTTTTGATGTGAACATGGTTTACAGTCATGTAGATTATTGACTAAGACAGGTAGTGAGTCATTCAATATAATTGAATAGTTGCGTGAGATATAAATGTGTTCGCTTTTTACTTCTTAATTTCAAATTAAATAATTTTAATTAATTAATATTTTGATAATAATAAATATGCTCTTATTCACTAACGATTTTAGTGTTTTAATATATCCATCACCTAGAACTCGGAAAACAATTCAAACACAATTTAAACAACCTAAATCTGAGTTCAAACAAATAAAATATGACCAAAACAAATTTAACGTAAAAATACTAGAGGTGATGATGTGGCATCTAAATCATCAAATTAGACTCAATTAGAAGGTGACATGTAGAGCATTGGAAGAGTGACTAGTGGTTGACTTTTGATTTTTGGAATGGTTTAAAAAAAAAATGAATTTAATATTATTTTATGTTTGTGTCTAACAGCTAGTTGGACACATGGTGGACTTTTATTTTTGTTGGGTTTTAAATAAAAATAATTATATATATTATATTATATTATGTGTGTATAACTACTAGTTGCGTTTAAATCTCCACCATTTAATTTTCTTTTACCAACATCTAATGACCCAAATTGAATTTGGTTTTCACTTATCCCATATCTTTTTAAACTCTTCATGTTCTCCAAAATAAAAATAACAATTACACATTTTTTCAATTCTCAAAGCCACCATTATTGCTCTCTTCAAGCTTCATTATTTTTTCTTTTCGTCCAATTTTTTTTAGAGAGATTTATGTATTGTGAGGATTGATTTGTTGTGAGCTTAAAATGTGTATATCCACTCTTTTAGAGAGTTTGTCAAGTGTGCTCTTTATTTTTTCAAACTTTTGCTCTTAATCTCGAAAAAAGAGTTGTAACGGTTTGATCCTCAACCGTGAAAAGGATCAAGTCAATTTGTTCTTGTGCCCGAAAAAGGAACGTTGTAACAGTTCGACTCTAAGCCGTATAAAGAGTTAATTAAATTTGAGTGACATACCCAATAAGAGCTTAGGAAGTGGATGTAGGCCAGGTTATACCGAACCACTATAAAATCACGATGTCCCTCTCCTAATTTATTTTTGTAATTAATTTTTGTTATTACATTTTATTGCATGAGATTAATTGCGATCTTTAAATCTTGAAATCAATTACTCATATTTTTATATTTTGACTGGTAGTAGTTAAATTTCTACACTAATTACCAATCTTGTTATTAGAATCAACTAGAGTATTTTAAAGTAGTATTATTAACTTCTCGATTATTTTGGGTTGAATTTATTGTTTAAACTTCTTTGCTAGCAAAAAGTTTATTGATTTACTTAGTTAGGTCCACGTTAAAAAAAAAAAGAGTTTTCATTACATTAAATAAATCCTATTCATCTTCTCTAGAGTTGTCATACCGATTCTACCGAATGTTTAATATAGTAATGGGTAATAGGTAATATATACACACATTTTGTAAGACTAAATAAGTATTAAATAAATGTAATCTGCTTACGACTTGTGCAGAGCTAAATAAATCTAGCAAATCTAAGATAAAAGAAGAGAACAACTCTTAAATAACAATTGGATTTTTAATTTTTGTTTGTCTCTGAAGCAAGTGAGTTTGAAGGAGAAAGAAAAAGAGAATAAGAAAAATAAAATAGCAAAGGTTTGTCTATATTCATAAAGGTTACCATACACTTTGATCAATAATTCAATTGTCCTATATATTACCTCATTCTAGATTCTATTTTCAAAGTTAAATAAAGTCGTCTAGCTGGTTGTATTGTAAACAAGATTTTTTTAAATTTTTTATTTTTATTTTTTAATGTTGATTTTAATGATCGGAGTCTTTTCAACGTAAATGCATGAGTAACATTATTATTATTATTGTCCATAACTTGTGATTGAATAGGGATATATTAGAATTATTTAAGTAATTTGGATCCAGCTACGTGTTGAATTATCTCAATCTTAATATTAAAAACAAAATATGTTTTACTCATAAATCTATTTTTAATTTCATGATTAGGTTGATGAATCTTTAAACAAATTTTTCACAAATACAAAGAATGTTAAACTATTTATAGAAAATAGCAAAAAAATAAAATAAAAATACTAATAGACATTGATAGATTTCTATCAACATTTATCAGTGATAAACTTCTATTATTTCTATCACTGAAGACCTTGATAGACTTCTATCAGCGTCTATCACAACTATCTACAAATTTTGCTATTTTGTGTAAATAATTTTCCTTATTTTTCAATTTTTAAAAATTTTTCAATTTTTAATTTTAAGTTTTAGTGTTTTTATCACAATTTTGGCTAAATTACCTGCATTACTCTGTCAACTTTTTAGTTTACGTAAAAAAAGTCTATAATTTTAAAAAATGTCTAATAGGTCCATTCTGCAATTTTCTTATTAAAATTATTTAAGTAATGTTGATCAAGATACATGTGGAGTTGTCTCAATCTTCATATATAAATCTGTTCTAATTTCATCATTAGGTTGATGAATTTTTAATTTTGAGTTTTAGTGCTCAGTGTCAATTTTTTTGGCTAAATTACCTGTGTTAAGCCATCAACTTTTAAATTTTGTAAAAAAAATGTTCATAACTTTTTTAAAAAATGTCTAAGTGAATCAAACATTAAAAATATCTAATTAATTCATAAACTTTTAACTTTATATCTAATTGAGATGTTTAAGAAAAATTTAAAATTGACTTTAAATTTAAAATTAAGAAGTTCGTGAATTTTGATAAGGGTTAAATAGGTCAAAAACCTACTAGACTCAAAATTGAAAATTTAGAAACTTATTAAAAGTTTACGGATCTATAAGTCATTTTTAGGGACTTATTGGACATAAAATGGAAAATTAATCCATTCAAATTTCACTTTCAAAATGTTGTTTGATTCAAGTTTTGAAAACAATGAAAAATAACTTTTTTATTGATGCCACAAATCAATTGTCAATATTTTTGTAGGGAGGCAAACACGAGTATGAACGCGAGTGACAAAGCGAGGGGAAACACAAATGTGAGAGAGTGAGTGAGGAAGAGCCATGGTATGAGAATTTTATTGTAGTAAATTAGTTGAACGCAAGCACTATCATGAGAAGTCATGAGAAGTCAGGTACAGTGCAGCCCATGGAAGTGATTAAGCAGAATATTACACATTTATTATATTCAAAATCTAGGTCAAACAACATTCCGTCTGAAATTCGAGTTACCGTAACAAAAAATACTCAAATTGAAATATGGAAAAGAACTTAAAAATTAGAGATATTTGTTGCAAAGATAATTGTAATGAGTAGCAATTTTAGGAATAATAACTAAGTGTATAGCAACATTTTAAAAAAATTATAAATATAGCAAACTCTATCTGTGATAGACTCTTATGGTCTACCATTGATAAACCACCTAAATTATAAAAGTCTATCAGCGATAGAAGTATATCACTAATAAACTTTGTTATATTTATAAATTTTTTAAAATATTATTAAATTTGTTAATATTTTGAACCTAATTGCTATATTTGCAACTATCCTTCGCTAATTTAATTTGTAAACAAATGGGATTATTTGGGCCTAAGCCCATATCTTTCATACGGGCCCAACTCGCGTAGTCAGCCCATTAATCCGCACATACGAGAGCGAAGAAACCATTTCGGATTCAGAACCTTCTCGGTCGTATTTGGTTTCCTTCGCCCTTCCATTCTGCAATTTCCATTGTCATCTTCCAATTTCTTGTTTGCTAAGTTTTGTTCCTCTTCTGGTGTTGAAATTTCTTTAAGAAGAACTGAGAGATCTCCACTTCCAAAGCTTCTTTGAATTTGATTTCTGTTTCTACAATGTCTTCTCCTGCCGAGTAATTCTGCTTTTCCTCTTTGAATTTTACGAATTTTGTATTTCATTTTTATTAGCTTTCGATTGGTCTGTTTCATGTTCTAATTTTCTCATTTTCAATGTCTTCTCTGATTCTTTACTCTCATTTTAATCTGTATCCTGAGTTCTGATCATTTTTATCATCATTCAGATTTTACCACTCTCTTCCACCTATAAGTAAGGCGTATGGAACTCTGTGTCTTTTGGCAACTACAGCCTTCCAACTTGGCTTGTACGATCCCGGGCTTATTGCGTTGGATTACGGACTTGTATTCAAGCATTTTCAGGTATTGACTTCAATCTCCTTAGGTATCAGAATGGTGCTCCTATATATTTGTTGAATTTTTTACTTTCCTCAAACATCTGCTGGCTCCTACTTCCCTTAGGGCTTTTATCTTTCGAAGGGACATAAAATCTACTAGTTTGAGTGATATAGAAATCTAGTTCTTATCTTCTCGACTGATAATAATATGGAGTTGATATAATATCAGATATAGCTCCGAGTATGTACTTATGAATGAAGGTGCAATTTAGAACTAATTTTCAGGACCATCGGGAACATCTTTAACTTAACTTTTGAGGTCATTTTTGAAGCCTATGATAGTGACTTATAGCCAATTTTCAGTTCAAGCTCCTCTTATAATTAATACTAAGTGTAATTGATGTGGTTGAGGCAGTCAACTCATTACTGATAATGACTTTAGCCAATTTTTTAAGCCTCTGATAGTGACTTTAGACAATTTTCAGTTTAACTTAACTTTGGTCCATTTAGGATGTTAAATGTTATACAAATTCTTTTTATGTCAAATCTTGTTGGGTAAGGCCGTCATCTCATCGTATTGCTTGAGACACAATGTAAAATTTCCTCCCCTAGTATCAATCTGCTCTCTCATACTTGTTCTTTATATTCTAAAATTAATTAATATTAGAAAGCTCTATTTCAAAGATTTGGGTTAGAACTAGATTTAGGACCAGTTCAATTATGAATCATTTTTCTTGATGTCATGGTCTCTCTACATGACGCCTAATGGTCAACCCTTTTATCAATAATGAAGTGAACTGTGGTAAAGGCAAGTAAAAGTAGTGAAGGAGTGTGATGTAATGGGGGATATCACATGAAGCCCAAGTCAGGAAAAATCATGGGCAGAACCAACTTGATTTATGCTTTGGATTTTAAATTCTAAAGTGAAAAGAATTAGCTATTGTTATTTCTGATTTCTAATTCCAATGGAAATTATCGATTCTCATCAAGGGAATTGTTCTTATACAAGAAAAGTGGTACTGTGCAAAGAGAATGGTATAAGTTTGCTCTCTCTCTCTCTCTCTGGTAATTCCCTTGTATTTATGACGTTCTTTTACCTTTGGACCGAATATTTTAGATGATCCTGGAGATGGATGCCTTTCCCTTTTCACTAATTCTTGAATGTGAGTTCCACCACATTATTTCCAACTATTGTTATTACTATTTATGCAAGGTCACCTTTATTTTCAGGTGTGGAGGCTATTCACAAACTTCTTCTTCCTTGGAAAATTCTCTATCAATTTTGGAATTCGTTTATTAATGATGTAAGTTTTCTTGTGTGGTAACTTTTTACGTGAACTACTGGCAGTACTATTTCATGAAAAGTGGAGGGCTTGTGTTCAAATTTCAAACTCTCATGATGGTTTATGATGCACTAATGGTTTCATGGTTGTGCCCTTACAGAGCAAGATATGGGGTTCAACTTGAGAATGGACCATTTCAGAGGCGAACAGCGGATTTTCTGTGGATGATGATATTTGGAGCCTTGTCATTATTGGTTTGTGAGGATCTTTATTAAGCTATTCCTTTAGATGCAGTGGTTGTTGCTGGCCTTTGTTTGACCTTTTTGTATTCTTTCATTTCTCTTCTCAAGGTTTGGTTTTTGGATAAAAAATTATATGCCAGTGGTTCTTAAGTCTTATTTATTTGTAAAAATAGTAGATTTTGCAGATGGCGCCTAATGGTTTTTATATTCTTTTGCCAATCCTTGTTCATTTGCAAGTCTATGAAGTAAAATCATCAGTTTGAGTAGAAAATTATTAGGTAGTCCTATATTTCATCATCGCCACAGTACCACCAAAAATGTTTTGGATTTGGTATAAATATTTCATTGAGTTACTAGTAGGTGAGTATTTTCCAACAACCTCGACTTTTTCATATTTCTGTTTCTCTGGGAACCTTTTTCTCATGAAATCCTCCCATCTGAGTTTTTGGTTGTTGAGTCTTTATTTTAGGTTGAATATTTATGCCGATATGTTAACGCCTTTCTTATTATGTATACTTTCTCTTGAATAGGTACTTTCTGCTATCCCAATCTTCACGTTTCCAGTCCTAGGGATATCACTTGTGTTTATGCTTCTTTACGTCTGGAGTAGAGAATTTCCTAATGCACAGATCAATATATATGGCCTTGTGACTCTTAAGGTATGGCATTGATTTAGGTTTTGTCAAATTGTTCCTTTTTTCCCCCTAGGATTGTGTTCTCAGTTCCTGATATCTGCACAACACAAATGTAATGCTTTTTATGCAGGCATTTTATCTGCCATGGGCCATGCTAGCGCTGGATGTCATTTTTGGTTCACCTCTTGTCCCTGATTTACTCGGAATCCTAGCAGGGCATTTGTACTACTTTTTGACTGTGTTGCATCCACTGGCAGGCGGAAAGAACATATTGAGAACTCCATTTTGGATGTATCCTTCCTCTTTTGGTTTGTTAACAACAAAATTTTCTTGATTCTGCCTATGCATCTATAATTTCATATCCCCATCGCTCTGCCTATTTCACTTATAATCTTCCATTTCCAAAACAGTAAAATTTATAACAAATGCTTCCCCTCCAACTAAACAGTCATACACTTTGCGGTATGATCTTATTCACCAAAATGCATTTTCATCATACTCACCTGTTTTGGTTTTTTCTATTGTTTGGGTTGCTTTATTCTGCATTCCTTTAACAATTTCTACAGACAGAGGTTAGTCTCAAGGTGGAGGATAGGTGCTCCTCCAATTCAACGTGCGGCGGTGCCTGATGATAGGGGTACGAGCGGAGCTTTCAGAGGGAGATCTTATCGGCTTAATGGCTAAACTCATTTCTTGTACAAGAAAACAAAAAATGGCCATCCTATTAACACTGGAGTTTTTCAGATTGTGCCTGCTAACATGAAGGTAAAGATTGGGTTGAAGAATTTGGTTAGTTTCGAAAAAGTTGGTCTCGAGCGAATATTTGTTTCATGCGTAGTGATCATTAAGTGCTTATGTTTCTTGTTGAAGGAATTTGGATTCGGAAATTTTGTTCTGCAGGAGATAAAAATCGGGATAATCTTGACTCTTGAGTTTCGCTTTGAGAGACTTCTTCTGAACTCTGTAATCGAATAAAATCCCAACTTTCCCAATCCTTATGATTAGAAATACCAGAGATTGTTTTTCCCCTCCTTTTTGTCGACATTTTGAAATTTAAAATGTAGGTTTATGATCTCTTAAGTACAATGTGATTACTGATTAATGATGGGGTATTGAGTTTTTATGGTTGGTTTGTATATTCTTACATGTGCTTCAAGAAAAAGTATTTTCTCACATAATATTGAAATTGCTTTTGATAGTTTCATACTTGGAACCAAATTTTCTATTATTATAATTATTTGAATTTGGCCGAAGAAAGTTCTAAGAATAGTTTGCAATCTCTATATTTTGATATTAATGAGCTAAGTAATTTTAATTATAGGGTAATTGTAATAGGTAGCATTTTTAAGGCTAATAATTAAGTCTATAGCAACGTTTTTTAAGATCTACAAATATAGCAAAATCTATCAATGATATTGATAGACTTCTATTAGCAATATAGTTTGCTGATGAACTTTGAGAGCTAGATTTGAATTTTGTTATATCTGCAAATTTTTTTACATTATACTATATCTGCCTTTGGGTCTGATGACTATTAGTAGGGATTTGAATGCATCAGCATAAAGGATAGTGGTCAAACAGCAACAAAATCTTGGAAATTTACTCCTTTTCTTTGGCTTAATTATAAAAATTTGGCTTATTTGGCTTAATTATCCATAACGTATTTCGTGATTTTAGTGAGTTTGAAATCAAGGTCATCCATAAAATTATGCTCTCATATGTGAGGATTCTTTCTCTCTCTTGGGTTAGCACTCATTTTTGCCTTGCCCTCGAGTTCAACTGATCCAATACAATATTGCTCTCACGCGTTAGGGCTCTCTTCTCATGCTCGCACTCACACTTCTCATTTTTCTCCTACGCTTGTGTTCAACTAATTCAATACAATAATGCTCACACACTAGGGCACTTTCCCTTCTCTAAGTTTGAACTCTTCCTTGTTCTCACTTCCTCATGTTCGCACTCCTCTCCCTCTCACTGCAACTCCTCTTCACTCTCTCACCCATGCTTGGATTGTTAGTGTCTTTTGAAAATAGCAGAATATCATCTTTCATTTTTTTTTTAAATTGAGATAAACGACATTGACCATCTAAAATTTAGGTCATTCGAGAAAACAAAAACAAAAAAAAACAAATTCAAAAGCAATTTTAATAATTTGGCCTTTTAGATTGTTTGGCTAATTTTATTCTTTCTCCACTCAGAGAATTTAGTGAACGTGAGAGAATCTGGCATTGTCCTTGAAAAGTTCTTGTTTTACTCAAACAAGTTAAAAACAAAACTCAATAACGTTTGGTAAATTATGAATCTTGATTTGATATGCATAAAAAGACTCAATTTTAGCTATTTGATTTAGATGTCTTGGATTCCTTTCTTATCAAATCACTTGTTAGTATTATTGGAAAAGAATATATATCAATTTGTTTTTTCTAAATAAATAATATTCTCAGTACGATTTTCAACAACCAATTCCATTGACTTCATCATTAAAGTTACAGATCCATATCATACAGAGTAGATACACCATTTGCAATTCCTCCCAATCAATTACAAAAACAAAGAAAATGCTCAATCCAGCAATGTCTTTGTAGCAAAATCTGGAATTTTCAGAACATTTTTTGCTAACCCCCATATCATGAACTTTTCAAAAAATATGATATGAAAGCCAACATAATTAGTAGACCAGCAGAAACTTCAATCCTTGAAGAAGAAGATGATGAAGTTGAGGATATTGCTGTTGTGTTGCTGGAAGAAATTGTCTTGTTCCTCCTGCTTGACAGAGACCATAAAACAAACGCAGGATAGCAAAGAACACATCAGGAACTGGAAATCAAAATCTATGAACTTAGAAATTAAAGTTTGCCTCAATTCAAAAGCAAAAAGCTTACCCAGTAGTTGCATACAAGCAATTATCATAGCCTGCAAAGTCAAGATACAAATTCAAGTTTAGGAACGCTTATTCGAACCGAATCGAGTAGCTAAAAAAGTTGACATTACATAACTGTTTTTCGTGTGGCAATACAATCCCTAAGCTGCTATTTCTACCTGAAAGTCGTTGAACTCTTTATGCGAAACAGAGACTAAAACACAAAATGAAGATTTCAAAATTTTATGTTACCCTAAGAAGCACAGATACAGATACGAAACACGAATACGATAGGACATAGACAAAGTGACATGCCATGTTTTAAAAAATCTAAGATGTGACATAGAAAAGACACATTTATTAAAATATACATTTTCAAAAATCTAAATCATATGCCAAAAGAAAATACAAAACTAATGAGTTGATGTATTTATAATCCTAAAAAGCTTAGTTTGATGTATCTCACACTCAGAATTTATTAATATTGTCATATAGGTGTCTTTTTAGTCTACTCCACGAGCGTTCTATGCATGTCTAACACATTTGTTGCTCTAACAAGTGTGTAATACGTGTTCAACGAGTGTCGAAGTGCCCAAATGTCTGACATGTGTCTGACACATATATGCTAGTCAAACTAAAATGTCTCTCTGCCCTTCAATAAAGCAATGCTAAACAGATATATGACACTGAAATATATAAAGCATGATTAGAAAAATATTGTTGTGACTTGTGAAATCTTAACTTACTTGGGTCCTGGTTAACTTTAACTCCATTCCCTCCAAAACCACAAGCAACATCAGTAGCTCCATTTTGCTGGAAATAGCTATTGAATGCATAAGATGCATGGGAAACCAGAGTATCTGGCTCGAAACAAGGCTGGCTAGGCTGAATGGCAGTGCAATCGACATTCCCCGAACCACAAGCCCAATCCAAGGCATTTTGCAAGTCCATGTCGGACGCCTTGCTTGAAGCTATGCACCAAGCAGTTCCATTAGAAGCAGTGCTATTTGCCTGTGTAGTCATGTCTACCGCACCCTTTCCTGTGAAATCCAAGTTGTAGACGCTGGTCTGGTCGGGATAGAATAATCCCCAGTTCCTTTCGGAATCCAACCCCGGCTTCCTGTTTTCGTTGAACAAAGAGAAGATATATACATCTAGTTCCTCTCCAGGCCTTGCAGGTGTCCCCGTGTTATTGATAACATGGCGGATAAGATTCGTGTTGTAAGTTTGAGCATTGTCAGGAGTTGCAGATGTCTCCTTCGGTGACCCTTTGGATGGCCAACCTGTTTCTGTGACCATCACTCTAATTGTTCTGAAATTTAGAGCCATCAAAGCAAAATAAAGAGCATCGATCTGAGCATCAAACATGTTTGTGTAAAGCAGACCAGTGTTTGGGTCAATAACTTCAGATGATGACTCGAAAAGAGCGTAATCCAGTGACACATTGTTGGGGGATTCTCGGTAAGCATAATAAGGATAAATATTGATCATAAAGGGAGACTGGTTCTCAGCAAGAAACTCCAATAATGGTTTCAGAAAAAATGCATAGTTACTACTAAAAGCCCCAGCCGAGGGAGGAAATGACCGAGACAAAACTCCGAGAGAGTGAGTGCTAGAAACTTTAATCTTCTTGTGCAAACCAGCCTTTTTGAGACCAGTGAGTACATTATTCATGGCAGGCACCACCAAGGCAGACACATTGTTGGGGCTTTCAGTGACCTCAGCACCGACAGTAATGTATGTTATTTTCGTAGCTGGGTAGTAAGGAAGTATGCTATTCTTAAGCCAAGTGTCCACATTAGACTGGAACTGAGCGAATGGCAGCAAATCTGAATTCGGAATCCCAATCATAAGTTCAACACCAGTGTTGGCAAAGGCCTTGAGAACCTGAATATTTGCATCATAAATTCTAAGATATTTGATGTTATGAAGTTTGACTAGCTGAGCCACTTTATTAGGTGTTGGGAGGTCATCTGCATTCCTTCCATAGCAAACTCCAACATTACTTCCCTGGCAATGGCCTGTAACCAAATTCAGGAAATGTACAACCTTATTTCAAATATGAAAATAAGAACAATGGTGAATCCAACAAACCAAAAAACACACATAATCATCAATAACCTACTCTCTACCAGAAGGGTTCCTTCTTTATTTACTTTGTTCCTCCAAAAACGACAAAGCCGAAACACAGTTGTCTTACAATGCACTTACATTGAGCTCCAATCTACACTATTTTATGATTTCTATCAATCCTAGCACACAGATATCTTACTGAACAGGTAGAGTAAGAATTAGTTTAGTTCATATTGGTTAGAGAAGACAATTCCTTCTGTAGAAAAATGAAAAGCCAAACTTTTCATTGATGCAATATCCTTTACTAACACTAAGAAGACATTGCAAGTAAACACAAGTTCTAACCTGAAGCCTTACAATGTTTAATGGCAATTCCTAAAGGGTCTCCGAAATGACTGTTTATTGGTCCTAACAGTAACAAAGTGATGCTCAACAAGTTCTAACACAGTATACATAGAAAGTTAATACAAGAAAAGAACGACTGTAAGTGTAACTACACATTACTGACAATGCAAATGAAATGGAAGATCCAACAAGTAGAATCATATAAACCCACTGCAAGTAGAGCAAAATGTGACTCCAAATCCAAGTGGTGGAGCTAGAAAACAAGAGAAAAAGATTTAAGAACTAGAAGAAGAAACAGAGAGGAACAAACCCAAAAGCGTGAAGAACAGTGAAATCCCAATAAAAATGAGATTGAATCCAGCTCTTTTCCCCATTCTCCTTCTTCTTGTCACTTGAAAGCCAAACCCTTTTGTTTGGCTCTCCCTCTGTTGCCGTTTGTGTAGAGAAATGGGAATGAGGGATTCTTGAAGCTTCTCTTCTGGTTTAGATTTTAGAACAGCAACGGCTCCTTTTGCTTTCTAAAAAGCCACTCTGTGTAAGTGATTACAGAGCTCGAGATTATGGTTAAGGTTAAAAACAGAGCAAAATTAGCTTAAAAATTGTACTGACGGAGAGTGCGGGCTCAGGGGAAGGAGTGTGTCAGCATAAGGACCGGACTTCAGAGGAAATTATAAATTTTTGTTAAATTTGAATTCTCGATTCCGGTGCCACGCATAAGCATGTCTGTTCCCCACTACTTATAATTTCTTCTGCTTCATTGCACTCCATGCTACTCAAACGGTGCCGTTTAGTTTTCTTTCATTTTTTGAAAAAATAAGAAAATTTGTTTCTTTTATTCATCAAAAGTGTAATGTAAGATTGAGTAGAGATATTTTGGAATTTTGGAGTTTATTGTTTGTTTCTAAATATTAACCGACCATTCTTTTTCGGTGCATAGTTCAATTATTTAAGGTATATAAAAAGTTAGAAATTTAATCTTTTAATAAATAAGGAAAATTTTTTTAAATAATAAAATTATTGAAAATATTTATAAATACAGTAAAATTTTACTGTATTTCTATTGCGGTCTATCGCAGATTGACAGTAAAATTTTGTTATATATAAATATTTTGATTATTTTTCTAATAATAAGAATTTGACAAAAAAAAAAAAAAAAAAAAACTATTCTTTTTAGATTTTTTTCTTTCAAACTTTAGCTGCTCATGAAAGTTCATGGGCTGGATTAAAGAGTTGGATCCACCTGGGTTGAGACACTTTTCTTTTTTATCCAATTCAATTGCTCAAGTTGTGAAATTTTTCAAAAAAAAAAAAAAGTTATTAAATAATGAACCTTATCCGACTCAACAATAAAATATTTGAATCGTGTTGATTTGGGTTATTTGGATTATTTATTCTTTTTTTGTAAGAAAAATAAAATATGATTGCCTAAAATGTGATTGCCTGTTTATTTTTAAATTATTGAATTAAGATTTACCACTCGATTTCAATATATATTGAAAAAAAATACATGGACTTAAAAATTATTTTTTAAGAGAATTTAGATAATAAATAAGCGTAAAAGAATTATGAAATAAAATAAAATAAAAATAAATATATGCCCGTATTGTTGTATTGTAAGAAAAAAAAATAAATTAATAATAAGTCTAGGTTGGTTCAGTTCAAAACTAATTTTAGTTGAATCCAAGACTAACTCAACCTATCAAATTTTTTACTTATTTGAACTCAATTCAATCCAATCTAAATACGTTGATAACCTAATCTATATCATATGAGTTGGATTAGGTTGATCAGGTTCTTTCAAGTCATCGAGATTATTTATTCTTTTTTTTTGTAAGAAAAATAAAATGTGATTGCCTAAAATGTCCATTTATTTATTTTTAAATTATTGAATTAAGATTTACAACTCAATTTCAATATATATTGAAAAAAAGATACATGAACTTAAAAATTATTTTTTTAAGAGAATTTAGATAATAAATAAGCGTAAAAGAATTATGAAAAGTCATCGAGATTATAAAGATAAAAATTGCCTAAATGTCCATTTATGCAACTCGTACATGAACTTAAAAATTGTTTATTAATAAATAAGCGTAAAAGAATTATGAGCCCGTATTGTTGTATTGTAAGAAAAAAAATAAATTAATAATAAGTCTAGGTTGGTTCAGTTCAGTCCAAAACTAATTTTAGTTGAATTCAAGACTAACTCAACCTATCAAATTTTTTACTTATTTGAACTCAATTCAATCCAATCTAAATACGTTGATAACCTAACCTATATCATATGAGTTGGATTAGGTTGATCAGGTTCTTTCAAGTTATCGAAATTTTTGAACACCTCTATTACCAATAAGTGTAACAAAACCTCTCTTATCTTTGAATCTATATTCTATTGTTTCATGCTTTAATTAAAAATTTTAATTTTAATTTCTAAGATTTGATGTTAGTTTTTTTTTTCTGAGTTTTTAATTCATATGTGGGTAACAAATTAAATAATAATTATATTCGAGTTCTATTTAATGAAAGTATTGTGCGGTCTTGATTACGGCCTACTTTCCACATAGTAGTGTGGCATACTGAACATAATCTACCCCTATAGATCTTGTGGAATTATAAGAAATCTTACTATGTATATATAGGTTAGGGTCTCCAACATACTATGACTCTTGAGCATATTTCCCATACGAGTGAGTGCTATCAATATTGGTAAAGTTTAGCTGAAGAAGGTCACAAACCACAAATTATGCTATGGATTCAATACGTTAAATGATTTCATGTAATTCTAATCTCTATTTAAATATTTGGTTGTTCTTGAGTTGTATTCTTTTTTTTTTTATGGTCATGAATTAGATTTTTTTTATTGACTTCCAACATTCAAAGCTATTATTTTTAGTCATTAAGATTTGAAATCACTTTCTATTTGGTTTGTAAGTTTTCAAAAGTGTTATTTTATTTTTCAATATTCAAATTTGATTTCTAATTGTTTCATAAAATTTGAAACTTGTACATACTAGTCTATATATATATATATATATTATCTCAATCAACGGATAATTCTATCCAAAAACCATAAAAAAAAAAACTAATTTCAAACTCTATTGACCAATAAAAAGAATTAAATTTAAATTTCAAAGAACCAAACATATCAATTTTAAGGGAATTTTTAAAAAATAGAAAAACAAGAAAAACTATTTACACAAAATAGCAAAATTTCTAGATAGTTGTGATAGACGTTGATAGAAGTCTATCATGATCTATCAGTAATAAAAATGATAGAAGTCTATCACTAATAGATGCTAATAGATGTCTATCAATATCTATCAGTGTTTTTTTACTATTTTCGGTAAATAGTTTGACTTTTTTTTATATGTGAAAATTTTTCCAATTTTAAAAAATAAATTCGAATATCAAATATCAAAGTGATTTGTAAATATATGACCATATATAAATTCAATTCAAAATCTAATGGAAAAAAAAAACTATTTTATCTCAAAATGGAAATAATTAAACATTGTAAACCTTTATTAAAATCAAATATTTAAATCTTGATCTTACCTAAAAGAAATACCAGCCAAATCTAATAGCACCAAAGATGGTAAAAATGTGAGTTATCATTAATTAGACATATTTGATATCAACACTTGTATATTTAAAATAATAATAATTATAATAATTTTTATATGAGATGAATGTATTAATGGCCAATATTTATAATATGGTGAACCTATTAGATATTAATTAGAGATATTGATTTGAATAAATGCAGACCATATGGGTTTTCCCTAATTGTAATTAGTCATTAGTTAGGGGAGAGAGGGCAAAAACCACAAACAGAATGGATCAAAGCCTCCACCTCAGCCCAAACAAACTGGGCCTAAGAAACAGAAAGACTTTTGAAAAGCCCAAATGAGATTGGCAGTGGACCGTCGATGTGAGCCCATTATATTTGAAAATGGCCTTGTGGGCCAAATATTGGGCGACAGAATGGATAAGAACAAAGATTGGGACAGCGTGGATTAGATAGCAGAAATTGATGAGAGGATGGATGCTTGCAGTCATATCCATAGTGACTTCTGCCAAACTCCTACCTTTGCGTTATGGAATTTCGAAGGGAATTTAGGGATTGAATTTTTTTCTAGCAAAATTTTAATTTTAATATATTAATCAAGTAAAATAATTTTCTAAAAAAATTATTGTTGAGGTTGTTATGGGGTGTCTAATATGTATAAGAGCTGTCTCGTAAAAGAACGAGTCGCTGGTGTAGTGTTGAGAACCACAAACATTTTAATTCTTAAGTTACTAAATGAATTGTACTTGAACGAGTCGCTGGTGTAGTGTTGAGAACCACAAACATTTTAATTCTTAAGTTAGTAAATGAAGTGTTGAGTACAATTAAGTATTTAGTAAGGTAATGTCATTAAATTATTTATAAGATTAATTGGAATTACATGTGTTGCATTTTTTTAATGTTTAAATTGAAATATATATGTATAAGTAAACTATGAAATGATGTATTCCTTCACAAAAATTAAGAATTGTCATTTAATTGAGAATTAGATAATATGATATAAATTAGAGATATAATGTGATTTTTTAAAAAGATTTTCTTTTAAGGTGAATTAGAGATAACATAAGATTGATTTTTTTTCTTTTAACGTGAATTAGAGATAAATCGTGATTTTTTTTAATCGATAGAGATAAGAAGTGATTCTTTTTTTAAAAAAAAATCTATTATCATTTAATGTGAACGGTAAATTTTTAGATAACATGAGTTTTTTTTTAAAAAAAAAAAATCTTTTATTTTAACATGAATTAGAGATAAAATGTTATTTATTTATTTTCTTTTAACGTGAATTAGAGATCAAATGTTTTTTTTTTTTTGAAAAACTACTATCATTTGATGTGACTGGTAGGTCTTTAGATAACATGACATAATTTTATTTTAAATCTATCATTTAATGTGAACGGTAAATTTTTAGATAACATGAGATTTTTTTTAAAAAAAAAAATCTTTTCTTTTAACATGAATTAGAGATAAAATGTTATTTATTTATTTATTTTCTTTTAACGTGAATTAGAGATCAATTTTATTTTTATTTTTTTGAAAAACTATTGTCAATTGATGTGATTGGTAGGTCTTTAGATAACATGATATAATTTTTTTTTAAAAAAAATTATTTTAATGTGTTCTATAGATAGAGATAAAATGTGATTTTAACAACAAAAAAAAAAATACTATCAAAATTAGAGTGTATATTATATATATATTAAAAATAAGGAAAAATATTATTTAATGACTTAAATGTTAAATGACCTAAGATATCTCCGTAACCATCAACTAAAAGGAGCAAAAAGAGAAATCAAAAATTTTTTCTAACTCCTTTTAGATGGTATAGATTATCACACAACCTTTGGAGCTTGTGCATAACTGTCAGTGTCAACCTGGAAAAATGTCGAGGTGACAGTCAGTGTGACAAAAAAAGAGACAAAAACAAAAATGTAAAATATTACTAAAGTGAGTTTAGCTCCATGGTAATTGACATGACTTCCTTCCTTAAATGTCGTAGGTTCAATACCATCCATGTAATTGTTGTACTTATACTCAAAACAAACAAGAAAAATGAAAAATACATTTTTTGTTTATGTCATTTAACCAATGAAAAAAAAATATTCCTTAAAGAAAAAAATAACAAATGAGAAAAATATGTAATTAAGAAATTTTGTTTTCAAAGGACTCCATCTTTGTAGAGAAAAGGAACACATCCCTATCCACATTCTCTTCTTTATCTCATCTTCTTTATTTTAAATTATTTTCCTAACAATTAGATGAGCTAAAATTACTTTACCAATCTTTATAAATCTTATAATTTTTTTTTTTTTTTGAGAATTTTTAAAAATAGAAAAATAAGTAAAATTATTTACACAAAATAGCAAATTTTTTAGATAATTGTGATAGACACGGATAGAAGTCTATCAGAATCTATTACTGATAGAAGTCAATCAATATCTATTAGTATTTTTTTTCTATTTTCTGTAAATAGTTTGACATTTTTTTTATACGTGAAAATTGTCCATCTTATTGAATGTATTGACGTATTTGCAAAAGAAATTATCAATCACCATAGAATATGAGTACTTTTAAACGGAAAATATTTTTCTTTATTAGGACAAAAAATACATTTAAACGGAAAATATTTTTCTTTATTAGGACAAAAAATACATTTAAATATGCTAAAAATACTTTGTAGCACAACCTAATCTTTCTTGAAAAGTAAAGTATATTTCAATATGGTTTTGTTTATCCAAATTTATTGTATTTAACTTGAAATAGAAGCTCCCCTCAAAACCAAAATTCTTATCTTTAATTTTTCTTCCAATTTTAACCTTTTCTGCCTATCTTTTCCTAGAAGCATAAAAGTATTCCCTTTCTTACAATTTTATTTTTTCTCTTTTCTCTTTTATATATGGAAAATTTGTAATTCAATTTAAATCAACATCCATTTCTGTTTTAAATTTATTGTGCCCTAAATATTTTTAGGACGGTTTTTAAATATAGAAAAAATGAATCAGAATTCTATCACAGTTTATTACTGATGGACGGTAAAAGTTTTCTATATCTGTAAATAGTTTGATATTTTTTCTGTTTATAGTAATTTTACATATTTTTTAAACTCTCATTTTTATAATAATTCGATTTTTTATTTTTTTATTTTTAAAAAATAAACTTATAAATACTATTTCCACTTGTAAGTTATTGTATTTTGTTAACCACTTTCTATTAATATTTTCAAAAACCAAATCAAATTTTGAAAATTTAAAAAGTCGTTTTAAAATTCTTGATTTTGTATTTAGAATTTGATCAAGAATTGAAGTATTTTTTTAAAGATAAACAAAGATTAGAATCAAGAAATTGAAGAGAAACGAACATAAATTTCAAAAATAGAAAATTAATAACAAAATCGTTATCAAATGAAGTCTACACTATTGGATTTGAATTCCTTGTTGTAGAAATGCTAAACATCATGATAATTTCCACCTCATTTTAAAAAGCAAAAATACTTTTATAACAATGTTCGAAAGGAAAAAAATCTAAAACAAAATCTTCTCTCTCTTAAGTGAGCAATTTAAACGTGTATCTTTAAAAGTTTGTAATGCATTTTTTTGCTTGATAGTTTGTAATATGAGACTTAGGGAAAAAAAAAAAAAATATATATATATATATATATGTTTGCTTCAAAATTCTGAACTCAAGAAAAAGAAAAAAAAACTTGTAGTGTATATACATGACTAGAGATAAAAAGAGCTATCTTTTACTGTAATCAGTTAGAACACCTATGAGGAAAGAGTGAGAACGATTCCCTTTAGTAGAAGTGTGAAAACTAGTGCCATTAGGTATAAGAAATGCAAGTTTAGGGCTCTGTATGCGTTTTCAGGCACCTTAGTAAAAAATATTACTCTCTTGATAGTTTTAGATTGCTCGATGATTGGTGCTTGTGCCAGAGTAGGGGAAAAACAAATTGAGGGTTGAATAAAGCCTTTTTGAGCATGTAAAGACCTAGATAGGATTGGCTAATTGCACACACACGTGAGAGATATAGAATTAGTTTTAAATTTCCTAACGATTGCATGCATTTGAATGATTCTAGATTAGAGTCACTCATTTGCAGCATATAATTCATATCCTTATTTTATTTTTCATTGCTCGAGGATGAGCAAAGTTTAGGTTGGGATGTTCGATAGCACCCAAAATATGCTATCTTAGTGCCTCTAATCTTGCTTGCTTATGAAATTTAATGTGTTTATATATTTATATTTTTTTAAAAAAAAAAAAAAGGTTAAAATATCATTTTGGTCCCTAATTTTTAAAAGTTTGTTCAATTTTAGTTCTTGGACTTTCAATTATCCAATTTTAATATGTGTACTTTTAATAAATCTTAAATTTAATCCTCAATGTTAATTTATTGTTGATTCTTTTTTATAAACTTCTTGTTATTTATAGCATTTTTACTATAAATTTTGAAAACATATTCACATATCTTTTTTTTTTTTTTTTTTGCATGAAAATTATTATTATTATTTAATCAATTTCAGTAAAGATTAACTTTTTGTGGGGCTAAATTTAAAATTTATTAAAATTACACCAACTAAAATTGGACAATTAAAAATATAAAGATTAATATTGAATAAACTTTAAAATATAGAGACAAACTAGTATTTTAACCTAAAAAAAATTCATCTCCTTTTCACAAACTAATATCACTTTAATTTATGGAAACATGTAAATTCATCTCCTTTTCACAAACTAATATCACTTTAATTTATGGAAAAATGTATGAACAAATTCTATAGAATTGGATAGATAGATATCACAAACTTTTTAAATGAATTTATAGGATTGAATATATAGTGAAGATGGTAATTGAAATTGTACCAAAACTTCTCCCTATAATTATTTACAAAAAAGTTATTAGTAATTACTGAATTATTCTGATAAAAGTAATTATCAAATAGCATTACCTGTACATTTATTTATCAAATAGTTAGTACATAGCATGCTTTTATTGATTTGTTTGATTTTCAAAATGTAAGAAATTTAACGTTTTAATTATTATTTTTAAACAAAATAGTTTTTTTTTTTAAAAAAACTAATAACATCACTACTTGACCAAAAAAACAAATATTTGTTCATATATACTACATACTTCATTTTTTTTTTAAAATTTAAACTTGTATCAATTTTCACCATATATTTTTATTTTCATCAAATTGTATGATAAAAAAAAAATTACCCTTCATAAGTTTTCGCTCTAAAAGTATCATGCATTCCTAATAAATTATTACAAATATATATATGATAGTGCAATTTGACAAATCTTAGAGAAAACAACATCAATGATCAAACTTATTTTATGCATTATGTTAGAAACTAATGATGTTTATGAACATTTTCATCCTTTTTTTTAAAATTAATTGGTGAGTGAATTATCGAATTTTCACAAATAGAAAGAATGTCAAACTATTTATAGACTTCTATCAAGATCTATTAGTGATAACCGTCTATCATTTTTATCACTGGTAGACTATCATAACTATCTACAAATTTTGCTATTTTGTGTAAATAATTTTCCTTATTTTTTATTTTTAAAAATTCCCCAAACGTTTACTATTTAAAGCTAACGTCACATTGAATTATTATGATCTAAATTGATACAAGTTTAGTAGTGAAAATCCATTATTTCCTATGATTTTATTAATGTTGCAATATAATATAGAATCTTTTTATTATTATCTTTTCTGAACTTTTACATCACTTTTGATTGGAATGGAGATAAGAATAAGAAAATGAAAGTCTCTGTAGATACAAGAGGCATCTTAAAAAGAGTTATATTATTCTAAAAGAGTGGGCTTTTTTTTTTTCTTTTATTTTAATTGTTTTAAATATTTAATTAATTAATCATTCCTCAATGAAAGGTTTATGATACATGAATATAAAAGTAATGGGAATAATGTCATGGCTTTATGAAGCAAAAGTAACATAGATGTTGACCTCAAATTTCAATTCTCAATCTTATATATTAGAAAATGATAGCAAAAAAAAAAAAAAAAAAAAAAAAAAGAAAAAGGAATTCAGTGACTTGTGGATATGTCTTCCAACCTTTAGATCTTATCTCTTTTCCTAGTAATATGGGAAAAAGCAAAAAAATTCAGACCCCATATATTTATAAAAATAAATTTATCAATTAAAAAAAAGATGATAATTGATGATAAAGGGGTTTTGGATAAAATAACAAAAAAGAGAAAAAAAAAGGGGGGAATATTATCCAAGTCTATCTCATGATAAAACCAAAAAGAAATCATAATTTAATCCAACATTTAAATATAAACTATGCTTTTCAGTTCATATTATAAATAGCTTTTCTAGAACATATATATATATGCTACAGTTAGAAAATCTTATTTCATTGCATATTTTCAAAGTTTTATCAAGGAAGTACTAAAAAAGATCATTCCTTTCCTTCTTCTATTCTCTCCATATATAGTTACAACTTACAACAAGCCATTTTCCTCAATACCCATCTCTCTTCTTTCTTCTTCTTGTTTTTTAGATTGATTTATCCAATGGGAAAATTGCAAGAAAATCAGGCTGTTCATCTTGATGGAGGAGCTCAAAATAATGGTTATTGCAGAGGAATCATGGAAGATTATGAGTCTTCTTCAATGGAGGAGCTTAGTTCTATAAATTCTGAAGCATCTTCTTCTTTGGAAATGGTAGAGGATGCAACTTCTTCATTATCATCATCTTCTTCAAATGGGCCTCTGTATGAGCTAACAGAGCTAATGGTTCATCTTCCTATAAAGTAAGTTAATGGCTTTTTCCTTCCAATTTTTTTTATACACATTTTGATTGAAATGAATTACCAATAATATATGATTAATGGGTTTTTTTTTTTTGCAGGAGAGGGCTTTCTAAATATTATGATGGTAAATCTGAGTCTTTTACATCTTTAGCAAGTGTAGAAAGATTAGAAGATTTGGCAAAGAGGGTGTCTCCAATAAGAAAAAAGTTCAAATCTTGCAAGAGTTTTGAAGCCCATAAATCCATTATTCCAAGAGCTACCATAGCCAAGAAAGCTTCAAGATCAAGAGGAAAAAGTAGTTTGCTTTGTGGTTCTAGATCTGCAATCCCTGTGAATGGGCATTGATTAATTAATTAGAGGCTTAATCTCAATAGTTACAGAATAATGACACTATTATTACTTTGCTAACCCTAATTAAACTTGTAAATTTTCAACCCTATCTTTTTCTTTTCTCCCTTTCTTATTATTCTAAGGAATTTTGTGACATAATCTACAATTTTAACCTTTCATTATAGATTGTTTTTCTTTCTTATTCTAAATCAATAATTTTGTAATATTTGGTTATTGATTATTCATTATAATAGTTACGTGCTTAAAGGTTCTAGCATGAATAAAATGGTTGGTTCAGTTCAAATTAGTTCTTGGCAATTTATGCACTGAAGTTGTATATTCATCTCAAATATTTTGATGGTTAAAACTTTCTGAACGTTCTTACAATCATCCAATCCTATTAGAAATCAAATATATTCTATAATTTGATTTGTCCTGTTTTAGGATGATCAATAATGCCTATTTATCTGCTTTCTGGAAAATTTTCATAAATACATACTTTCGAGAGAAAAATGATAGAGATAAACATGCCATCGATCCTGAAAAATTATATTGGACAAAATTAACTTAGAAAGCGCATTTGAAGCGCAGAGTTGGATTGAGTTGGTAATTATTATATAAGAATAAGACACGAATAACAAGGTCATAAACCTCTTCGATTATTGGTGAACGAAACGGTGAATGGTTTTTTTACCCACCCAATCCAACTCAACAGAGGCCAAACACCCCCTTAGTTCATATACAAAAATAATCTTGAAGATCACAAATCAATGGTAAATCCTCCCACTCCTAAGAACACTTTGGATTTCGTTTAATTATAAGCAACCTGATTCAATATCTTAGGCAAATTACACACTAGGGGAAGTGGTAAAATTTGACAAACTAATTAAAGGCTGAAGCTTATAGTATAAGCTTAAACCCTAATCTAAAACAATACAAGGTTCTGTATGGAAATTGAATTCTTCTATTCTTTTTCTGCCTCGTTCAGGCTCAACTCTAATGTCGGCAAAAACAATACAAAGGTTATATTTTGTAAACAGGTACTATTCCGAGGAGATGGAAGCATTTCCTCATTACTGTGCCAGTTGCTTCACAAAGTAGGAGTCTACTGGTTTCTTGGGCCGACCCAACAACCTGACAAATATTAATCAACATTCAACGTTATTAAAGGTTTTAACTTTTTGCAACTTTTTCTTGGATGCATTTGGGACAAAAAGGTACAAATTTAGTGAGCCTTTTCCAGCTCACAACCATAAGGATGGGAAAAGATGAAAAACGTCTTGATACAAATGGCATAAGCAAACAAAAATGATCAGGAAAGAGAACTTTAAATTCTAGGTTATTAAAGGTAATGAGTTGATAAACAAGGCATAATTAGTTGCCACGACGCTATCAACCGACAAGAGCTAGTGATTTAGTAATTATCCGACATGAATTAGTGGGAATAATGATATTATTCATAAAGAATTGAGATATCGGTCTCGAATAGTTGGCTGTACCTGGCAGTTGGAATAGAATTTTTTCGTAAATATTTCCGATAAGTTGTATAGGTATTCACACAACACATTTGGCAATAGATTGGTGCAAGCTTCCTCGACAACCTAAGTAGAATGAAGGAGGAAAAGTAATTATGACGAGGGTAACAATTTTAGCGCCAATTATAAAATGGTTGAGACGCAAAGGGCAGAGTTGCCCAGTTAAAAATGTAGGTTTGTTTTTACCTCGGCAAATTGTAACAAATGAAGCCCCAATACACGCTCGTCCTCGTGCTCCAACACAATTGTCCCCGTCTATCAAGATAACGGTAGACTAAATTTAGAAACAAAGTCAAAACTGCGGGTTTATGCCAACTGAAAACTTTAGAAGAAATGGTTCCGGAATTTAGAAGGAAAACTTACTTTCTTTAACTCATCTATGTTTTTACCAGATTTCCTGATGATTGAACAAATACGAGCATGGGCATACAGCAAATACACAGCAGTGTTGCCCTGGTCATTACAAAATTTAGGTGTGTAAGGAGAGTGAACTCTGTATATAATATACGCTATGCCTGGAACCAGATGAGAAAGTGTACCTTATCATTGAGCATCTGATCAAAATTGAACGTATAGTTGGTCAACCTATTGTTCTTGAGGTCAGCATATCTGTCAAGACAATTTGGGAACATAAAACCTTAATAAGCGATTCTGGACGTTTGAACGAGGAAGCATGAAGCAGACAAATTTGTAGATAATAAAAATAACTTATTGACAAGAAGACGCGGATAAAGGAAGGCACAGACAAAGAGGCCCAACCTGAGCCCACATGATTGGAAGATAAAACAGCTTTTAAGTTAAAAACATATGGAAAAAGGTTTATTCTTTGATAGGGAAGCCCAAGTTCAAAGTCTACATAAAGTCAGTCTCTCACATAGCCCCCAAACAATCCCCAAAATTCCTCTCGTTCCTTACTAATGATAATCCCACAAAATGGTTAATACGGAAGCAGCAGACATCAGTCAAAATGTTGGAGGCCTAATAATAATGATACTAGAATCGTTCTTCTAGTTCAGACAAGAGCCACAATTTTCTTCCTAAAATTGAATCCTCGGGGTATGGTTTCAGGAATTTCATAAATCAGAAGACTATGCAATTTTAAGCTGCATATATTCTTCATTCTTGATGAATCCAATCGTTCAGGCAGCATCAAGTGAATTAGACTAAATTGTCAGAACAGCCACTCAGTTCCAGGCAATACTGGAAGATCGAGAAAGCCTAACATACTGCAGTATATAGTCAAATCCGAACTTAACGTTAATGGTCCAGAAGATTAGTTATGATCCCCAAATGCATATAGCTGCATTTATAACAGTTGGTTAGACGTATAGAACCCTTAAAAAGCTATGTACCCCTGTGTGCTAGAGATACTATCAGACTTAACGGATTCAATAATAATATCTTGTGCTATAGCAATAACCATTTCCAATGTCGGTATCAACTAATAGTACTCACTAGAGGTTTACATTGAAAAGCACATCAAGGATTTGGACAAGAAGGCACATCGAGGATAAACTCTAGAATTCATGCAAGAGGCATAAAAAGGTAAAGCCGGCAATGAAAATAGTAACTTACTTAACAGCACCATAACCAACAGCTTCAGCAATCTGTTCAAGTTCTGCCTCAGTCCATTCTGCAGCTTTCTCTAAAGAAGGTTATCGAAAATCAAATTACATGGTAAAATGTGTGGAAGGTTGACTGTAAAAAGCTTTGACAGAGGAAATGAAACAACACATTCACGTCCAATAAATCTAGCAAGCTGCACAAATGTTTCTGATGAAATAAAACAGAGTTCTTAATAATCAATATTATTATTACCCCTCTCAATAAGTGCAGCTTTGCTGCGGTTCTTGGCTTCGTCAAGCAAATCAACTAAACGAACCACTTCTGTATTTCGAGTTCGAAAACGCTTGCCATCTTCACCAAGAACCAAACCAAAACCAACATGGGTTGTTTTGGGGTACTTATTATCCTCAAGTGGAAGCCAGCCAGCACGTTTACAAGCCTGAAACAAATAGCCAAAATTACTTCCAATTCAAGCATCCACTTCACCAAGTTAAGACGATAGCAAATCCATTAAGCAATTGTTAGCAGCAATTCGGTGGATCAGAGTTGACCAGGCCTACGGCAAGTAATATTCATATGCACAAATAATCACATGTGCAGGATTTTCTACCAAGTCTACAAGCTATTAAATGGAATGATTTATTAATTTAAAAAATAAAATAAAAGTGTCAGAGCAGGATTTTCTCAAGACACATACCCGGAAAACCATGTCAAAGTGCTGCTGCTGCCCAACATCAGTGACGTATATAATCCATTCAGCTTTCTCTTCATTAAGGCGATACCTGTTCGGTGCAAAGCAAAAATGACCAAATCAGAATGTTTCAGCTCCACAAAATTTTGAAATTGTGCAATCAATCAGAGGGGATCCAGACATGCACAAAATTGATAGGTCATAATTGATCGTAAAGTTGATGACTGTGTCCACTTTCAAGTTATTCATAACCAGTAACAATAATTCCATTAAAAAACATGGTGAGATACCGAAAAACTGACCAGATGGCTGCAAGATCAGTTGAAGCATAATTGAAACCACCATCACTCTTGACAACAATGAGAGGAATATTTATTCCATCAATAAAGATTACACGTGCACCCTGGCTTTCTTCCACTAAGCCCTTATCAGTCAATTCTTTTATGACATTAGGAATGTACGGGTTGTAAAAGCTCTCTCCCTGACAAAGATGAAAATACCTTAACCAAATGGGAACTGAGAATAAGCCGTTAGCTCTTCTGATAAATAATAAAATCAAAAGAGCCAGACTCATGACTCTGCAAGTAGAGATGCCCATACGAAGCGAAGCAGATAATAATCAATAGAACAGAGAATTAAAACATGTCGAAGAAAGCTTATGTGATAATGGATGTCATGCCATTAACTGCACTATTCCAACTAATAAATATGGTGGTAAACACCACTAAACCTTATTAAGGTAGACATTCATGCCACTTCAAATTTCTGCCTCAACAAATCAAAAGCCAGAAAAACAATCTAACTAGGGTCTGACATGAAAAGGAATAATTTTTCAATCCCAACACAAACACGTAGAGGAAAGACAAGAGAAAAAAAAGCAGACCATGAGTAAAATGTTATACGAGGAAAGACACAAATAAGTATTGAGTATAATGCATAAAGGAAAGCCATAACATACCTTCTCCTCTAATTGAACTCCAAGTCGTTCATACACCCTATTAAATTCATTCCTGCTGATTTCACATATTTGTGCCCAAGCCTTGCGATATTTAGCTTCCCCACCCTGTAAAACAAAAGTTAAGATCTATTTTTAGAACTCAAGGACACAATTGTACAACCTATAGAACAGATCATGTTCAATTAAGGTTATAGGTACTTCCAAAATAGTTGACATGGCCCTATCATGCTCTTGCAGGGAATCTTGAAATCATAAACAAGCTTGGAAAAACCTAAATAATAAGTTTATGGGTAAACTACCCGAACTTTTGGTTTTGGCTAAGATCAAATGGAGTTCAATTATAGCTCTTTCAACATATGAAACTCAAACTTCCAGTTTTCAATCTAATTGCAGATGCTAAAACACGTTGAAAATATTTAACTTCTATCCACTAGGTTGATTGGGGATAAGTGATACAAGTAAAAGAGACTCTAGATAAAGAATTCAAATCCCATGTTGGCCAACAACTATGGATATTTAATCCTATAAGTTCAATATTGTAGGGTTAGGTAGTTGATCCAAAATAATAATTGAGGTGTCTATAACGGTGTAAGCTTGTACAAACACTTATGGATAAAATTATAATAATGAATAAAGCTTCTCTTAACTATGGCTTCCATTACGTTATTTTAAAGAGAAACCAAACTTTATTTCAATGAAAGAAAACAAGTCAAAGGTCCAAAGGCATTAGAAAAATGGCAAAGAAGCTAGGCACCTAACTATACAAAAAATGACTCTAGTCTCTGGTTAAAATAATAAGACCAAACGAGGAAGATGCCCAAACAGAGGCATTGAACTTCTTTGTGTTAACTTCAAACTTCATTTTGTTACTTCATTGCATATTTTTCATATTTATATGAAATAGAAGTATTTATGAATAAAATAACATGCAAAAAAAAAAGGTAAGAACTCAAGCTTTCATTGAGAAAAATGAAAATAACATGCAAATAATTGAACAAAATAGTAAATTATGAAATGTAATGCATGTCATCATGTAGAAAATTAGCAGAAATAAATAAAATTAACGGGTGAAAATGACAATTGACAGAAATTTTTTTAGATTGAAGATCTAGGGTCCAACGTATTAAATTAGCATTGAATAGGGAGTCAAGTGTGTGTGTGTGAGTTCACCTGAAGAAGAACCACTGCCTGTTGTGCCCTCTCCTTAAATGCAGGATCACTATCAAATCTCTGCTTTGACGCCTTATAGAATGTCTATTTAATCAAATGCCAAATAACAGTTTGTCAGTTCTCATTAAATAAGGCAGATAGATATTACCAAGTTCTCTAGATTCATTTTAAAGTAAGAATTCACGGAACACAAGTGTATCACATAGAGAATGAAGTGCCCTGTCTTTAACAGATGAAAGTCCATTATGTAAGACCAAAACTATCAAACTTCTTAACCATATTAAAGGAACTTTTGTTAGTATACTATAAAACGTAAACATGCTAATAACCAAAGGAGATTCTAAAATGTCTCTCCTACCTGCAGATCTCCAATAGCTGTTTCAGTAACCTCTTCCCAGTTAGGAAATCTTTCAAACAGGAATTCAATCAACATACCAAACTGCAACCAAGAAGCAAAAGATGAATATCTGGTAATACATTTATTTTATGTAGAAGTTGTTTATTGTCCAAATATTAAGACCCCGGGCCTAAATCAATTTTACAAACATTAAAAAATTTCATGGACATTTAAACAAATTTGAACCCATTTGGAAGGCAGTAATTAGTATGTATTGGAGAATCTAGATATATCATATAAGCAACATTTTCTGCTGATTCAAAGTAAGACTGCCTATTTTGAACATAGACTGACATGGTGGAGAAAGACTAAGGCAAAAGCAGCAAACTAGATACTAAATTCAGTTTTCATGTACGCTTTGAAAGAGTAACAGTTCAGGGTGTTTATAAAAAAGCCATTTTTCTATTGCAACACTAAACACCATGAATAAACATTAAATCGTTGGATAAAGTTGTACCTGTGTTCCCCAATCACCAACATGGTTTCTTCGAAGAACATCAACGTTTGAAAATTCAAGCATTCGAGCCAGAGTGTCTCCAATGATCGTAGACCTTAAGTGGCCAACATGCATTTCTTTTGCTATATTAGGTGAGGAGAAATCAACTACTGCTCTTTTAATCGGAAGCCGGGGTGACCAAGTCTCAATACCATCAATTAGCATTTTTTGTATGCTCTGCAACAGAAAATGCATATTAAGCATACTTGAAGTTTAAACACCAGTAGAACTATTGATTATAACGAACCGAAATTCTTTTTTTGTAGACTGGAGAATTGATAACTAATTCTTTTTTATTTATTTATTTTCTAAAAGCATTTTTTATACTTGATATGAGTTATTCCAACTAAAATTATCAAGCGAATGACTGTACCTTAGCAAGCCAATTCTTAGATATTACGACATTCACGAAACCAGGGCCTGCCACAGAACTTGATTCTATAATTTCAGATGGAGGAAGATTTTTCATGATCGCCTACAAATCAAGAGAGCAGTTCTGTCAGACTCTCAAAGATTTAAATAATTAAACAAATGATCCTTAAGATACAATATGAAAGGAGTCCTTCATGAGGGGGGAAAAAAAAAGAACGCAAAAAACTAAACCGTAATACCTGTCCAACGGAAGGAGGCCCCCTGAACTGACTTCCTTTTCCTTTTATTTTAGACCAAAGGCCCATGGCATTATTGCTTCACCAAATAAGAAAACTCAAATTAGCAACAGCAATCTAGTTTACAGTAGTATTCACTAGGGTATCAGTAATTCGCATAACATACCACTGATAGTCACCAAATTTTCCAGCGCAAGCAGCAACCAAAGGCTCAACATCAGTCTCCTCAGGGACCGTCGCTCTAAGGGATACATCGAATATTTTAGCTAATTGTCGCTTTATATTACCGCCGTTTTCTTCCTCCTATGCCAAATCATCCACATTTAGTCTCAGTATAAACTCAAACCGTGAAAGTAGATTATAGTAATGAACAAAAATAGTCCATATAACTTACAGTTGCCATTGTGGATACCGATTGCGCCGTCTTCGTTGCAGAAATGAGTCGTCTAGATGCCGCCCGGAGTAAGTCTGTCTAGTTTCAGATTGAGAACAAGAATTACTACAAGTAGGAAGAGGAAAAGAGGTAAGAATTGAAAATGAAGTAGGAAAACAAAGAAAACAAAGACGTTCCGGAATGAAAATCAATGAAATAACAAGTTGAATAAGGAAGGATAGAGGTGAAGAATTGAAGAGGTTACCAGCAGCAGAAATGGAAGAAGGAGGAGAAATGTGAGGGAATCGATTGAAAGAGAGGAATGGAGAAGACGAAGCCGGCGGTAGTAACAGTGCTAACATTGTTAATTTGAATGAATGTATATATAATCCCTCTTCTCATAGGCTATCCTACGTTTCTATTCCACTGCTCTTTGTTCCTCTCTCTCTCTCTGCTTTTTTAGGGCTTAAGGAGATTTCTCTCTTTCCTCTTTTTTTTTTTCTTTCTTTTGGGTTTATTTATTATTATTATTATTATTTTTAATATCCATTTGTATGATGGAGCAAGCTCGGTTCTAAAGCCCAATCCCAGTTTAACGTCTTGTTCGCTGAAAGGAGGTGAATTGCCACGATTTTCTTTCTTTTCAGAGTAGATTATGGATTTAAATACTGTGTTAGTCCTTATATTTTTTTTATTTTAGTTTATTTTAATCTTTATAATTTCAAATTATTCATTTTGCTTCATATACTTTAAAAATGTTTATTTTAATTTTAGTTCACTTTAATCCTTATACTTTAAAAAAAATTATCATTTTGGTCCCTTCATTTTTACTTTTAAATGATAAAAATGGTCACTTTTTTAAAAGTTTAAGGACCAAAAGAAACCAAAATTGAAAAAAAATAATATTTTAACTAATAGATATATATATTAGTGTTGATTTTTTTAAGAGACTTTGAAATTAATTATTAATTATTAAAATAGTGTCATTTTGGTGGTAACAACTTTTTATCAATCATTCTAAATTGATCTAGTTCAATTGACATAGTGTTTACACCGTCAACTTCAAAGCTTAAAACATATTTGTGTTTTGAAAAATGAAGGGTGCATTAAAATATAAAAAAAATAAAAAAATTAATGGACAGCAAGGATGAAAATATCCATGGATACGATATATCCGTAAATCGAATAGTTCGTATTAAATATCCGAGGATATCTCCAACATATTTTATTAACGCTTGTAACACATAAAAATGTCATCTGTTTAGTCCAACATGAACAAGAATACTAATAACATTATCGATAACTTGAGAGTAAAAACAACTTACTTATTAATTATAAAATTCATGATTTACATAAATATCGATTGATGTCAATATTTTGTCGATATATCTGTCGATATATTCGTAAAATTAAAATATCGACATCGATATTTTAATTCTTGATGGACAGATCCACATATTTTGAAGATATGATGATTATTAAAACAATAATATTTTAAGTTTTTATATTATATATTTATAAAAAAAATTAAATAACAATATTAATAAATATATATATATATATATATATATATATATAACAAAAAAAAAAACCTACAATTTTTGTCTAAAATGTATATAAACTTTAGGGAAATTTTCACAGATAGAAAAAATTTCAAACTATTTACAGAAAATAGCAAAAAAAAATACTGATAAACATTGATAGACTTCTATCATTTCTATTACTAATAGACCCTGATAGACTTCTATCGACGTCTATCACAACTATCCAAAAATTTTGCTATTTTGTGTAAATAATTTTTCTTATTTTTCTATTTTTAAAAATTCTCCTGAACTTTAATAATTAGTTAATTACGTCTTTAAAGTTTCAATTTTGTGTTTAGTAAGTTTATGACTTTAAAAATGTTGATTAGGTTCTCAAATGACCAATTTAGTGTTTAATAGATTTTTGACATGTTTGAAACTTAAAAAAAAAAAAAAAAAAAAAAAAACTAATTATTTGTTAGATATAAAATCGTGTTTAGAAGACTTTAAATTTTAATGTATCGGGTAGTATGTGTTTTTTTGTTTTTTTAGTATTAAATAGATAAAAAATTTATTAGACACAAATTTAAAACTTCATAAACCTATGACACAAAAATAAATGTTTAGACTTTATAAAAAAATGGTAAGTTTATTAGATACTATTTAAAGTTGAGGGCTAAATAGATTTCAACTCTAAATACATACAAATATTCGAATTTCATGTACTAAACTTTGTAGTTTTTTTTTTCTAACACAAATAATTTATCTCCATTTTTCTATGTTCTATGAGTTGTAGAATTTGGATAACTTTTTTCTTTTTTTGAGACCAAATTACTACACATAACAACAACCATACCATCACATTCTCACCCCAAAGGAGAGAGAGGATACTATATGAAAACTTATTTTTGTTTTTAGAATTTTAGGTAAGGATTCAACCATTGTACTTAAAAAATATGCAATCCATTGTAAGAAATTGGGAGGAAAATGACTTAATTTTCAAAAATAAAAAAAAAAAATGGTTTACCAAATGGGGTGGGGTGAAGGTAAATTAGAGAGAATAAATGTTTTTTTTTTTATCATGATGTTTATTGCAAATGCACCCTACAATAATATTTATAAGACTTAAAAGAGTGTAAGCTACTCTTTTTCAAAAAAGAAAAAAGAAAAAAAAATGTATAAGCTATAAGATATAATTCAAATTTTGCAACTCATTCTTGGAGGTGAATTTATATCAGTTATATAGGATATGGATATATGCTGATTGTATTATATTTATAATAGTAAAAACCATTTATGATCAATCTCTTAACTAAAATTTATAAGTATAAAAATAGATATGTCTTAATCAATCAAATTATGCTTCAACTTTTCGAATTTAGTATTTATATAATTATTTTTAATTATAGTACAATCAAACAATGATTAAAAATATACATTTGGATCTTCCACTTCACTTATCGTTGAAAAAAAAAATCAACCTTTCATTCATGGTTTTAATATAACAATAATTAAATATTTTACCATTAATCTAGAGGCAATGGTTCAACATGTCTTATTTACCAAAAATTTCACGATTAAATTTTTTTAGTTTTAATATGTCTTATTTAAAAATTAAAGGTTGAAATATCATTTTGATCTTCATACTTTAAAGGTTTTTCAAATTTAGTTTCTCTAATTTCATTTTAGTCCATATACTTTTCATAAATCTTAAATTTAGGCAATTGTTTGTTTATTGTTGATTTTTTAAAAACTTTTTGTTCTCTAAATAGCATTTTTATCTTAAATTTTGAATATATATACATATATTTTATTTTCTTATATAAAAACAGACTAAATTTATGATTTATTGAAGGTAAAGGTACTAAAACTGATCAAATTTTAAAATATAGGTACAAAAAATTTAGACAAATTTTAAAGTATAAGTATAAAAATGGTATTTTTACCTTTAAATTCCGTAAACATCAAGGACAAAATTGTACTTTTGGCAAAAAGATATTATCCGGTCATACGAATCGTAGTATACGCTTGAGAGTAGAGGAACATTTCTACCGTAAAACCATGGCGTTCTTATCCACTTGAAATCGTCAAATCAGTAAATCACACATAAGCACAAACGCCCACAGATCGCGATGATCTCACTCGGTCGGAACTTTAGATAAATAAAACGGTAGTTCAATTCATTCTTCACCCATACTCATCCATTGAAAGAGACGAATCGGCGAGAACGAGATGAAGAAATCAGAGAAGAGCTCTAAGCCAAGCGGAAAATCCGATGGGAGGAAGGATCGAAAATCGGCGACGGGGATGAACGGATCACCGAAGAAAGGAGGCCACGGCGGCAAGTTCACTTGGGCGGGAGACGGTTACTCTCCGGCCGAGATCGGGTTCAAGGCTGAAGTTATGGACGTGAAGGACCCTAACTTTGAAGATCCGAATGAGCCGGTGGCGGTTTGATTACAACGATGGCGTATTAGGTCATTTGGAGTCTGAGATTTGTAAATAGTCGTCTTCATGGACGGTAAACCGTGGTTTTCCATTTCAATAAAATCACGCATCCTTTGTACAGCTTCTTGATATTTCGAAATTTCAATGTCGATCTTTGTTTGTTTTGTTTTGGATCTTGTTTTGAGGGATGAAGAAAAATGAAAAACAGAGGGAAAATGTTTATGCGTAAGCGTACCTCAAAGATCTGCAAATTGACTTTCGTCTTCAGTAATTGATGGCGGTAGTGAGGTATTTCGTCTTAGTTGTTTCGGTTTGTTTCGATCTGATCTGTGCTGTGACTGAAGATTTGTTATGGTTATTATAATTTATGAAGAACTGAAGATTAAAGAAGCGCATTTCGTGAGGGTTACGCTGTGGATCCGGTAGGGCTTGGCGACCAAGAACTTTCGTTTTTAATAGTTTATTGTTTTGCTAGGATTGTTTTCTCGGTCAAAAGATTTTATGCTTAGGAATCAAATTCAAACTCAACTGTTCTGTTCAAGCAAGTTCTTGGCGTGTGCATTTCGATCTGCGATGTGAGCCTGCTAACTAGAAAAATAAATATTGTCCTGCCGGATAACAATTCATTCCATTCATTATTTGCATTTATTTTGTGTACCCACGTAATGGTTAAATGTAAGCCATGGATGAGAGTAGTATAAAAAATCATGAGAAGATGTATGTCACATGTTAAATTATGATTGGATAATTTGATTCATCTATTAAAGTTTATCACTAAATCCGTGACAATATTAGGAATTCATCATTCTTTAGCATTATAATTGAAGTATGTTGTTGATAGGATTCAATCATTAATAGAAGACTCATTAATAGACTTACGGTCTGTTTGAATTGACTTTCTTAAAGACTGTTTGGATTAACTTTTTAAGTGTTTATATTTGCACTTATAAACACTTAGACATTCGGTCATTCTAAATTGGCTATTATTTACTCGTTGACTTTATTTGGTGATAGATATAGCACAATGCAAAACAAACTTGCAAATATAGCAAAATTTAAATTCAGCTTTTGAAGTCTATTAATGTGTGTTTTTGGCCCAACACCTTCAAAAATCGATGTTAAATAATTCAACTCCACCTAACTTCAAAAGTCAATGTTAAATAATTCAACTCCACCAACTTCAATAGTGTTTACTATTGAAGTTTACACATTTGTCGAATAATTTCATCTTTTCCTCTTTCTATTATTTGCACATTTATCGGAGAACTTCATAATTACAACTCTACCTCTCTAGCACGAACTTTATAATTTCGACATATTCACTCCCGACTTCAGAGTGTCCCAAACACCCCTCAATAATAGACTATATCGTTAATAGGAGTCTATTAGTGATAAAGTCTATCACCGATATATTGTTATATTTGCAATTCTTTAAAAATATTGCTATGCATTTAATAATTAGCACTAAAAGTTCTACACCACTAACAAAATTAAGAGTCGTAGTGTAATCTATAAGTGTAATAAATTGATATTAAATTGTGATTTAAGTCTATCAATGATAAAATTTATTCATTTATTGTACCATAACACCGATCAAATGATATTTGAAGGGAATATCGTCCTATCAGTGAAAGACAAAGTTTATAACTGATATGGTAAGTTAACTAATAGCAGATTTAGAAATCTATAACAATAGTAGAGGAATGAATAGGGTTGTCTATCAATTTTAATTAATCTAAATTTGACAACTAAACTTGATTTTTAATTTAAGTAAATTAAATAGCATCAAACAACCAATTGAAGTCAATAACATATATCACGATGATGTAATGCAACAAATCAATCCTAACATGTAATATAAAAAAAGAGTTCAAGAAAAGAAGACACCAAATTTATAGTGGTTCGACAATCTGCCTACGTCCACTCTCCAAGACTCCTTTATTTTACGGGAGAATGTTCTCTTGCAGGTGAGAATAAAACCTACGCGAGCCTCTTTTTTCATCTAGGCTAAAGAAAAACCTAGATTATTTTCACTTATTGAGGATGTAACCAATTTCCTTTTCTCACAACCGGTATATCCACACCTCAATACAAATTCCAATGAAGAACTAAAACATCACATTTAAATAGGCAAAATACACAAGTTTAGCTCTATGAAACTCCAACAATTTTCTCTCAACTATTACATTTGCAAAAATTAAAGAGAATGATAGAAATATGAACTTGATGAATAGTTGAGGAATAAGGTTGCTATAAATTTTTTTCTTATTTTTTCTCAACAAGGTGGCTATGAGAATAGAGTTGGTTGATTATAAAAATTAAAGGGTTTAACATCAACCATTAGATTTAGGGTAAAAGGATGAATGGAAATTTAGGAAGGAAAGAATGAAATGAGATTTGGAAGGAAATCACGTTTTTTTTTTTAAATAATAATTTAAAGATTTGGGATGCCATATGTTGCAATCTCACGTGATCCTACTTTTCTCATTTCCTTTTTCCTTTCATCGTTCTTCAACAAACCTGCCACATGCAATCTCATGATCGTTTGCCACGTTATTATCATGTCATTGACCACATTGAAATTTGTATCCAATATTCTTTTACTCATATATTTTTCGTTTGAAGTCTAATTTAAGTGATTCAAAGTGTGTTGGAATCGTCTTTCCGACATCTATGCCATAAACACTTTAAAACACTAAAACCATAATTAAATATACGTTAATTTTTTTTATCAAACCATATAGTATGATTGAAGCTCATATAGCTAACAAAGTCAATTGTAAACCATATAGAAGGTTTATCATTGATAAAATGATATTCATATATAAAATGACAAGAAAGTATCACAATCTATCATTGATAGACTTTAATATCCGTCAGATCTATCACAGTATAGACTAATATCACACGTAAATATCAATTTATCATTGACATACTATGATGGGGTAATATTGGAATTATGGAATATTTGATATATTTACAAATATTTTGTTTAGATTTGTCATTTATTGTAAATACTATTTTACATATTAATATTTTACTCGTTTTTAAAATTGAATAAATGAGAACAATCCAATCCAAAGCATAATTATATTAGGTTGAGTTGATTATTTTAATAGAGTTGCTTGAGTTAAAATCTTTTTTTACAAATAGGTTAAATGGAATCTTAAAAAGTTTCTCTTTCGGTCCGTTTCCGAGCCAGTCAAATACTTTTGTTAACAAAAAAACCGAACCGGTGGATGACCCTAAACTGCGGATGGGGAAAACACCCGGAGGAGCCAAGTTTTGCGGCAGCCAAAAACTCCGATGAGGTTGAATATGAAGCACACACAACCACGCAAACCTATATTAACAAATTCTCGGTGAAGGCTGAAGAATTTTGGAAGGCCTTCTAAGGAGTTACACAACCGCAGATTCAGAGTGCACCGTCGTCTCATCTTCAGAGACTACGGAAGCACCGATACCAATTCCGATGATAAATTCAGGACAAAATTCGAGTCAATAGAATGGGCAACAAAATTGCAAGAACAACCCAAGTCTCCGCCACGGAGTACTACCTTCACGACCTACCTTCCAGTTACAATCTGGTTCTCAAAGAGGTACTTGGCCGAGGCCGGTCTTTCAAGTCGATTCTCTGCAAGCACGATGAGGGCTTAGTCCTCGTCAAGGTCTACTTCAAACGTGGCGACTCCATCGATCTCAAAGAGTACGAGCGTCGTCTCTCTCAGATCAAAGAGATTTTCCTTGCCCTTCCTCACCCTCACGTTTGGCCATTCCAGGTTTCTTCAATACCCACTTGTTACATTGTGTTGCAATTGCAATTGGAATTGGAATTTACTTCCGCTGTATGGTATTCAAGAACATTTGGGAAATGGATGGAATTCTCGTGGTTGGGGTTCCGAGCTATACTTACTGTGATCGTGAAATTTTTCTGTTTTGCCTAATTAATATCGGCTTTATAGCTTAATTTGATCTTGCTGCTGAGTTCAGCAAGGTAGGCACAGTTGCTTAAGATTCTTAGGATTAGGATTGGAGTGAGAATTTGTTTCTTTCTGTTAATTAATCAAAATGCTAATACAAAAGAGGCTCTTGGCACCCTTAGGGTGGGGATGGGTGTAACCCACTATTTTGTTTCAGAGGGTTGGAAAATTTTAGTGTTATCATGTAAGCGATGATACAAATGTAGCTGTTTGAGTTGAGAAGGCTGTGAAAAAATATAGAGTTATTCCGTTCCTTAGTTGGGGTGGAGGGTGCTTGCTTGCTAAATCCTTGTTGTTTGGATTCGTCTCATGCTCCACTGACATGTTATCTGCAGTTTTGGCAAGAAACGGATAAGGCAGCCTATCTGTTGAGACAGTACTTCTTCAACAATTTGCATGATCGTTTAAGTACTCGACCTTTCCTCAGTCTCATTGAGAAGAAATGGTTGGCATTTCAGGTCATATTATTATTATTTTTATTCCTTTAAATTGAGAATTTAGGTTGCCTACGTCTTCTTTAATCTAACATCATGCGTATTTCTCCTAATTCCTTTATTTTCTGGTTAATTGCAGTTACTCCTTGCAGTCAAACAGTGCCATGAGAAAGGAATTTGTCATGGTTAGCTCAGTACTGTGGAAGATTCGTGCTATTTTCTGGATGCCACCGTAACTTGCTGGTTTATTTTCTTCTTTTGCATCTTTTGTAGGTGACATTAAGTGTGAGAATGTACTTGTTACTTCTTGGAATTGGCTCTACCTTGCTGATTTTGCGTCATTCAAACCCACTTACATTCCTTATGATGACCCTTCGGATTTTTCCTTCTTCTTTGACTCTGGTGGAAGAAGGCTCGGTTATCTAGCACCTGAGGTTTAGTTCTTTTCCTGCCTGTCTATTTTTCATTTTCAAAATCACTCTTATAAGTTATATATTTGCTTCTAGAATAACTGCCAATGCATGTAGATACTTATATGTATATGTATATATAGAAAACAATAGAGAAATATAATAAACTCGAAAGAGGGGCACAAAAAACAGCCTAGGGGCAGGGGATGAGAGGGCCCCCTCCCAAAGAGGAACCGATAAAGCACGGCTTTCCAATCCTTGAGGATTATAACTAGGCTATAGTTGCCAGAAAACTCCTTGTAAGATACAATAAAGAAGAAGCTGTACATAATTACAAAAGGTGTCAAAAGTATTGGACTTATCTTCAAAAGTTCTTCTGTTTCTTTCTTTCCATATTTCCCAAAGCAGGGCATGGGATGCAGATCTCCATACAAGTCAGGCCTTTCCTTTTAAATTCTACCCTTGAAGTGAAGCATGTAGATAACTAAAGTAATGGTATTACCACATGTAAAAAAAAGAGCTTTAAAAAGGAAGAAAATGGGGAAAAGACGATGGGATGAATTTAGGAAAGTTTCTCTAAAAGTTCTCTCCAAGTAACTTATTTAGTGATATATTCCTCTACTGCGCATAGTCATTTTTGGAACACAGCATCCTTGAAGAAAATGAAACAGTGATGTAGAATTTTTCTATTACATAGCTCAATTCTATTGTATTCTTGGTCTTACCTGAGTTCCTTCAAAGGGTTGGTGCATCATTCTTCCAATTTTGACAAGAACTTGAAATTTTTATGTTGAAGTATTGCTAATAATTAAACAAGGTCAAAAGTCTATGCAAGTATGTCAAATACGTGAAAATTAATCCTTTGTACCATATTATCTTATTTATATTTATATAGAGTCTGAAAGTTTCAGGACTTCTATTTTGCACAACCCTTTGGAATCCTCTTATTATTTTGAGAAGTAGCTTTCTGATATCCTATTTATGCAATGCATATTAATGAAGGGGTCCAATTTTCATGCCTTGTTTTCAAAATCAGTTCTTTTTGTGCTAAGATCGTCATTGACTTGCAACCCTAGTTGTAATTAGTAAAATCTATTTATGTCAAATTTTATTTTATTTTATTTGAATAAATAATTTTGTCTTGATTGTCTTTGGGGTTTTGCCACCATCTTTCTAATAGAGAGGTGTTAGATCTTAGATGTGTGGGCCTTCTTTCTTTTCCTCGTGATCAGCTCATGTCTCGAGGGCAAAGAGACATTAGATTTGGACCTTTGATGCTTCGAGGGACTTCTCGTGTGGCTTCTTTTTGTCATTTGTTGTCTGTCCCTTCCTTGCCCATTTTCACCTCTGCTTTCTTCTTGTTCTGGAAGGTTAAAGTATCTAGGAAGGTAGAGCTTTTTTTTTGTGTGGCAAATTTACATGGAAAAGGATCTCCACATTTGTTGTGGGAATTCCAGTTCGCTCTGTCTCTTTGGGCTCGTTGGTTGAACTCCTTTGATATTTTTTGGGTTTGGAGGAATATAGGTGGTTTCGTCACAGCTGAGGAGGTGCTTCATAGTTTGCCTTTTCATGATAAGGAGAAAGTCTAATGACACGCTGGTTTCTTTGTTGTCTTATGGCATATTTGGCTTGACCATAATAATTGGATCCTCAGATAGGTTGAGAGGCTATGTGGAGTGGTTTGGGAGGCGGTGAAGTTTAAAACCTCCCTATGAGCGTTACTCACCAAGTCTTTTTGTAATTATGATCTTGGTTTGATTTTGTTGGATTTGAGTCCTTTTTTTTGTAAATTGTTCTTAGGCTCCCATTTTTTATTGGGCTTTTATTTATTTTTATAAATGTCCTTGTTATTCTTTCCTTTTTCTCAATGAAAGTTCGAGTTTTTACACAAAAAAAAAAAAGAAAAAAGAAAAAAAACCCGTCTTGTGTTTATTCTCTTTCTTGTTAGGTTGCATTTTTTGTTTCCTTTCAATTACAGATTCACATTATGAAATTTGAAGTTTGCATCGTAACACCTTGAGATGTTGATCCTCTCTTCTGTCATCTGCTTTCTCATGTCACCTTGTGGGTTTTTGTTGGCACTTGTGTGGTTGTTCCCCTTTACTTTTTATATGGTCCAAAAGGCTGTATAGATATAATTTTTTATTTATTTATGTTTAGCAATATTACATCTATCTTAATTTTTCATTGTTTCCAAACCTTTAGAGATTTTATGAGCATGGAGGTGAGTTGCAGCATGCACATGATGCCCCTTTAAGGCCATCTATGGACATATTTGCTGTAGGGTGAGTGATCTTTAGTATTAGATTTTTAGTTTTTTGGCAGTTTTTCAGTAATTTTGTGTGCATCAATGTGTGACATTTTCTATTCAAGATGCATGGTTGAAAGCTATCAAATGTAAAAACAAAAGAGTAGAAAGCGTTACTGTGAAATTCTCTTGGCAAACAACATAATCTTCATTTTCTTTTGTTGCATAATGTGAAACATGATGGAATTCATGATTTCAAAAAGGAACATGATGGGTTGTTTCTGATATTTTTTTCATTGTTTAACTGAAATCGTAATGATTTTTTATTTTCTCCTCAGAAGGACTAAAGTGCTCTCACCTCCCAATATGTTTCAGGTGTGTAATTGCAGAGCTTTTTCTGGAGGGGCAACCATTATTTGAACTCTCTCAGCTTATTTCTTATCGTAGAGGACAATATGATCCAAGCCAACATCTTGAAAAGGTAGCTTTTTCTTCACGTATGTTCTATTTTACCAAGTACCAACCATGATCCGAACTTGTCATGTCGATGGATCTGTCATTTTCCAATATTAACAAGATCTGTTCAATTAGTAATTAGTATCTGTACCTCATGCATCAATTACCCTACTTGTTGGAAGTTGAAGTCCTTTCATTTTCCCTCTCTTTGGGTCAAAGTTCCAATGGCTGTGACTTGTGCATTTTTATGTTTAAATCCTACGTTAGATGCTATAAATTATTATAACTACCGTGACTTAAAAGAAGCTTCAATGTTTGATACTTTTTTTTAACCATGTCATTTTCAACAAGATTTGTTTCTTAATTTATGGAGTACCTGTTGTGCAGATCCCAGATTCTGGAATCCGCAAAATGATACTTCATATGATCCAGCTGGAACCAGAATTACGTCTTTCTGCCGAAAACTACCTGCAGGATTATGCAAATGTTGTGTTCCCCAACTATTTCTCGCCATTTCTGCATAACTTCTATTGCTGTTGGAATCCTCTTCACTCTGATACAAGGGTAATACTTTGTTGCACAACATTTGAATTTTTGATTGCTAGTTATGTTTTATGACACATTCATCACCACCTTGCAGGTTGCATTATGCCAGAAAGTTTTCCCCAAGATTCTTGAGCAAATGACAAGTTGTGGGTCAAGTGGGTTGACTGGTACTGAAAAAGGCTCACCCACAAATAACATGAGTGAATGGTCACAAGATATGAATACAAAACAGAGTGAACATCTGACAAAGATAGAGAGCATAGAAAAAGGACTACCACGTGATCAATTTGAACTTCTTGGTGATGTTGATACTCTGTTCAGGGATGTAAAACAGAATAATTATCGTTCTGGTCCTGAACAGCTACTGGAGGATGCAGCCACCAAAAATATTACTAACTGTGGAGATCAGTCTCCCGGCAAGCTGTTCCATAGCATCTCCAATGCATTCAGGAAAAATGACCACCCTTTTCTGAAGAAGATTACCATGAACAATTTGAGTTCATTGATGTCCAGTTATGATAGTCAATCTGATACATTTGGCATGCCTTTCTTACCCTTACCTGAAGATAGCATGAGATGTGAAGGCATGGTTCTTATTGCCAGCCTGCTTTGTTCCTGCATACGCAATGTCAAGTTACCACACTTGAGGAGGGCAGCTATACTTTTGCTGAGGTCTTCTGCTTTGTACATCGATGATGAGGATCGCTTGCAACGAGTACTCCCTTATGTTATTGCCATGCTCTCAGATTCTGCAGCAATTGTTCGTTGTGCAGCATTGGAAACTTTATGTGACATTTTGCCTTTAGTACGAGATTTTCCTCCGAGTGATGCAAAAATTTTTCCTGAGTATATCCTTCCGATGCTTTCAATGATTCCTGATGATCCAGAGGAAAGTGTGAGGATTTGTTATGCCAGCAATATTGCCAAGCTGGCACTGACTGCTTATGGATTCTTGATTCACTCTATAAGCTTGAGAGAAGCAGGGGTCCTTGATAAATTAAGCATACCACAGAAGCCATCAGCTCCGAGCAGCGAGACATCTGGACAACTTGGGAAGCTACATGGTGATGTCCAGCTTGCACAACTGAGAAAGTCTATTGCAGAGGTTGTTCAAGAACTTGTTATGGGTCCAAAGCAAACTCCATGCATCCGGAGAGCACTTCTAAAGGACATTGGCAATCTTTGCTGTTTTTTTGGCCAGAGACAGAGTAACGACTTTCTCTTGCCTATCCTTCCTGCATTTTTAAATGACCGAGATGAGCAACTAAGGGCAGTATTCTATGGACAAATAGTGTATGTTTGCTTCTTTGTTGGTGAAAGGAGCGTGGAGGAGTATCTTTTACCATATATTGAGCAGTCCTTAAAAGATACTTCAGAGGCTGTCATTGTTAATGGATTGGATTGCTTGGCTATTTTGTGTAAAAGAGGCTTCTTGAGGAAGAGGATATTGCTTGAGATGATTGAGCATGCTTTTCCATTGTTATGTTATCCCAGTCAATGGGTAAGACGGTCAGCCGCTACTTTTATTGCTGCTAGCAGCGAGAGGTTAGGTGCAGTTGATTCTTATGTTTTTCTTGCTCCAGTTATACGGCCCTTCCTTCGTAGACAACCAACATCTTTAGCTTCTGAGAAAGCCTTACTTTGTTGCCTGAAGCCTCCAATCTCTAGAGAAGTATATTATGAAGTTCTTGAAAATGCCAGGAGCTCAGATATGCTGGAAAGGCAAAGGAAGATATGGTACAACTCTTCACCTCAGTCCGTAAATTGGGACAGTATAGATTTACTCAAGAAAGGAATGGGAGAGTTAAATTTAATGAAGAACTGGCCAAGCAAACCACAAAGCTCTGACGGTCAAAGCCCTGCTGATGGTTTATTCTACCCCCCTGAGCTAATTGATGGTGATGATGGGGATGAAAAGTTGAGAGGGACTAAAACTTCTGCCTCCAATGTTGTGTCAAGCAAAGTTGACGTTAGTGATCCTGTATTCTCAGAGAAGTTACAACTCTCAGGCTTTATCTCACCACAAGTTAGTGGCGTCAGTAGTTTCATTCTTGATAAAACGTCCGAAGGCATTCCTCTGTACTCCTTCAGTTTGGACAAGCGGGAAACAGGATTTAATTCTGTGGCTTCTGATTCTCCATTAGAATTGAACTCCCTAGAATTTGATTCATCATCCATACCTTGGATGGACCCTGCAAATAAATCATTTAATTTGGCTAGCTCAGCTCCAGCACCTAAACTTGTTTCAGGGTCCTTATGCATTGGCAGTGGCTCTAAACAGTTCTACAGAGTGGTTCATGAGCCAGATGGTAGAGAAAGTGATCAGACATCCTATATCAGCAGTAAATTTCAGGAGATGGGATCGTCCAGTACACTCAAAGGAAGTTCTTCAATGACAGAAGATGTTCCCTCTACAAATGATTTGTCAACATCACCATCTTTTACAAGAGCATCACCAGTTCCAGATTCAGGCTGGAGACCCCGCGGCGTGCTGGTTGCACACTTGCAGGAGCATCATTCTGCTGTCAATGACATTGCTGTTTCAACTGATCACAGTTTTTTTGTTAGCGCATCTGAAGATTCCACTGTAAAGGTGTGGGACTCGAGGAAGCTGGAGAAAGATATCTCGTTTAGGTCAAGGCTAACTTATCATCTGGAGGGAAGTCGAGCACTTTGTGCTGCTATGCTGCGGGGGTCTGCTCAAGTTGTTGTTGGTTCTTGTGATGGTTTGATTCATATGTTTTCAGTTGATTACTTCTCAAAAGGTATTGGCAACGTTGCTGAGAAGTATTCAGGTATTGGTGATATTAAAAAGAAGGACATCAACGAAGGTGCAATTATTACCATGCTGAACTACTCTACTGATACCAGTCAGATGGTTATGTATAGTACGCAGAATTGTGGAATACACTTGTGGGACACTAGAACAAATGTCGATGTTTTTACATTGAAATCAACTCCCGAGGAGGGTTATGTGTCATCTCTTTTGGCAGGCCCTTGTGGAAATTGGTTTGTCTCTGGGTCTTCGAGGGGTGTGCTGACACTTTGGGATCTCAGGTTCCTTGTACCTGTGAGCTCGTGGAAATATTCAGTTTTGTGCCCCATTGAAAGGATGTGCCTCTTTGTGCATCCTCCAAACACTTCTGTTACTAGTGCTGCGAGGCCCTTAATTTATGTTTCTGCAGGCTGTAATGAAGTTTCCCTCTGGAATGCAGAGAATTGGAGCTGTCATCAGGTGCATGGTTATTTCTTTTATTCGTTACATCTTTGATGCAATGTTATTGCGACTAGAGAATTCTTCTTATTGGCATTCTTCTTAAATTGTTATCCCAACTTAAAAAAGATGGCAAAATGAAGATCAGAACTACTGTTTTATTGTTTGGATGGAACATTAAACATGAGGTTGTTATCTGAGTTTCTCTTGTAGGTGGGGCCTTTATACTATACATAAGATATGATCACCTTGAAAGTTTTAATATGCCTATGCCTCTAAAAAAAAGTTAAATTATACAAAATACCCCTAAACTTTGTACTTTGTGTCAAAAATACCCTTGAACTTTCAAAAGTATAAAAAATACCCGTAAATTTCCAAAATGAGTTAAAAAATACCTTCACCGTTAGTTTCGGATGGAAACCGGTAGTGTTTTGTGTCAAAAATACTCCTGAACTTTCAAAAGTTAAAAAAATATCCTTAAACTTTAAAAAAAAGTTCAAAACTATCCTATTATGGACAAAAACCATTAATACCATTTTACTTCTTTATTTTCCCTCTTTTTTCTCCTCCCTCTTCTTCAATACCTCCTACTCCCATTTTTGTTAAATGTTTGACATTTGTATATCTAAAAAAAATAATAAATAAATAAAATTGTACACTTCATTTAAGGTATATGGACTATAATAAGAAGAAAGAGAATAATAGAAGTACCAAGGGATTTTAGACTTAAATGTTTTAACAAAGTTGTATATTAGTAGTTGAGTATGTGTTAATAGCCAAATACATTTTTTATTTGACTATTTATCATTTTGGTATGTTTTAAAGAGAGAGATTGATTTTGAAATTTTGTGAGATTTTTTGTTTTAACTTAAAATTTTGGTTGCTGAAAAATTTGGTGTAAGAATTAGACAAATAAGAGAAAAATGGGAGTATCTATGTAAAGAAAATGAGGATATCTATATAATTTGTTTTAAAATTGGTTTTTTTTCGAACTCAAGAAACTTCAAACAAATTGATCACCATATTAACAGAAGGAACATTTTTAAACTATTTTTTTGAAATTTTAGAGTTATTTTTCCAACGAGGTATGAACGGTTTTTGTTCATATACTAATGGTGAAGGTATTTTTGAATATTTTTTAAGTTTAAGGGTATTTGAAACTTTTGAGAGTTTATGGGTATTTTTAAAACAAAACTTTAACGGTTCTACCCAAAGCTAACGACAAGGGTATTTTTGAACTCTTTTTGAAAGTTTAAGGGTATTTTTGAAACTTTTACAAATTTAGGAGTATTTGGACAAAAAATGCAAAGTTTAGGAGTATTTTTTATAATTTAGCCTAATAATAATATATCTAATTCTTGTGTTCAACGTGGATTCAATTTTTGCCTGCTCTTCAACGAATTCCTTAATGTGGCAGATAAGTTCACATATATTATGAACAGTCAAACTTTGCTATTTCATGTCTTCAAATATCCTGCCCAAACAAAAAGTATTTACCCATCACCTTTTTAATTCATTTTTTAGCATTATATTTTTCTTGGTTAAAATTTTCTATTATCAGTCATACAGGTGATAACTTCTGCTTAACATACTATGGAGCAGATAATTGTGCATATCTTTATTACAATTTTAAAGGTTTGATGAGAAATTGGTGTTTAATGCTGAATTTTCAAGATCTTCAATAATTTGATGGTACAAGTTGAATATTGTTACATTTAACATAATACCTCTTATCTAAATTGTTCAACCTTTTCTGTTAGATACTGCGGGTGGCAAGTTATGACAATGAAACCGAAATGTCTGACCTACCTTGGGCCCTGGCTAGACCATCAAGTAAGGGAAATCCTATACAAGATCTAAGACGTAATGTTAATCCAAAGTACAAAGTTGATGAGTTGAACGAACCTCCCCCTCGACTTCCTGGCATTCGCTCGTTGCTTCCCTTACCTGGCGGTGATTTGTTGACTGGGGGAACTGACTTGAGAATACGTCGATGGAATCATTACAGGTTTTTGTTTTACTTCCTTTCTTTTGTACTTGGTTACGGAAAAGTTTATTCACTCATTTTTGTTGTTGCAGTCCTGACAGAACTTACTGTGTCTGTGGGCCAAATGTGAAGGGAATTGGAAATGAAGATTTCTATGAAACTAGATCTAGTTTTGGTGTGCAAGTTGTGCAGGTATTTTTGCTTTTCTTGGGTTTTACCTCAAAATTTGTGGGTGCGATCATAGGTTACAATCTTAGATTATGCACTATCACATATCTGGTGATAATTCATACCCCTAAAAGATTATGTCCGAGGAACAAATCTCTTATTCAACCTCTGTACTGCCCCAATGTAGGTGTTTAAATTGTTTAACCAATTTGTGAAGATATGTCATCCCATTAGTGAATGATCCTGAAAATGAAAAGCACATCAAACTTTTTATTTTGCCTTCTCTCATTTTATTTTCTTGTGTTTGTTCTGAGTTTCTATTACTCCCTTTATTAAATCAATTGAATTTGTAATTAGGTGCAGAGAAAATATGATATTTGCTGGACTCACCCCCCCCCCAATTTAAAATACGTGACTTTGATTAGTGGGAGAGGAATAGGGGTATCAGTAGACCCTGATAAGGTTCTACGCCAGGAGAGGGAAAACAAGGGAAGAGAAGGAATAAGGAAGTCCAAAAGGGGTGGAAAGCAAGAAACCATTACAAGAATAACCACAACCATGGGTGAAGTGGGAGGAGGGAGGGTTAAACATCGAGTTGTATCATAAAGTGATTGTAGAATTATGTCTGCACAATTGTTTGGAGATTGTTTATGGCTCATGGATGGGGGAGTCGACGAAGATTTGGCTAATAGATAGCTCATATAGAAAACTAGCTTTATATTTAAAGACTTTATGGCCTTCTAATCAAAATAAAGTATATTTGGCTAGTAATCAATTGAAAAGCTAGTTTGATTAAATTGTTTTCTCCTTCAGAACCATAATCATAACACCGTACAGAAATTTCCTAGACACTATCTTGATTTACAATAGTAGCTTGGAGCTCCCATTAACAGCTGTTGTCTCATGTTTTTAGCCGTTCTCTGAATCTCTAACTACCTGCTTTTATATGCAAACAACAGTGCTTATGCTTTAATTATTTTCTGTTTTCTGTCAAACAGGAGACTAGGAGACGACCTCTATCAACAAAATTGACCACAAAGGCTATTCTCGCTGCTGCTGCAACTGATTCAGCTGGTTGCCATCGGGACTCCATTTTGTCCTTGGCCTCTGTGAAGTTGAACCAGAGACTCCTATTATCAGGCAGTAGGGATGGAACTATTAAAGTTTGGAAGTAAACAATACAAGTAAACTCTTCGATTCTCTGTACATACTTAGGGTGAATGCTAATTATAATTGCACATGTTCTTAGGCTAAAAAAATTAGTTCGTAGCAAGGTATATGAGCGAGCTGTATTGTCCCTTTCACATATATTGGATTACAGGCGTTTCTTCTTTGTACAGCATCTGCAGTGAAGTATATAGAAAAGGCAATATCAATTGTTTAGATTTATAAGGAAAATATCTAGATGCATCCCAAGCCACTCCTATTTTTGTGCATCTCACTAAATTGTCCCATCATAATTAGTAAATTCTTCTTACTTTTATGAAATATTTTAATTCATTTTTGGTGTGATAAAAGTGAGATGCACAAATATAGGTGCATCAAGATGCACCCAAGTATTGCTCGATGTATAACTCCTTGGTATTGATAGTGCATTGACTATTACCATTTTAAGTATGTCTGAAATTTGAATTTCTCGTTTTTGTGGTTATTTTTCCAGGGTGTTTATACATTTATTAGTTTTTTGTTTTTGGATCACTTTTGAGGAAGAAATAGTAAAAGTAATCGCTACATTTTTTATTTTTTATTTTATCTTTGGGGTATTTTCTTCTTTAGATAATTATTAATTAATAATCTTGAAATTCATTTTGCTATTCTTTTAATTTTCATTTTTTTTTGCTATTTTTACAAATGAAACTTTAAAATTTACCGATGTCCTTGAACTTCATATCACGTCTATTAGTTTTTTTTATCCTAGATTTTGATTAGTTAAAAATGCAAGTCCTAGCAATATGTGGTCTATATCAATAATTTTTCGGCTCTTCAACGATCTAAAATTCTGCAAATTTTTTAAGATTTTATGTTAAAATATAGGACAAAATGCACTTTTAGTTTATGAAGTTTGAAGTCAAATGTCTATTTAGTCCTTGAAATTTCAAAACAAATACTTTAGTTCTTGAAGTTTTAAAAATGATTCTAAATAGTCCCGAAGGTTACTTAGACTATTAGTTTACTAATGAAAAAATGACGTGACCGTTAAATGATACTCAGCTAGCTAATTTGGCATGTTTTATCAATTTAATAATATTATTTTTGAATGAGGTGGCCTCTTCTTCTTTTCCAATCTTCTTCAACCCTTCTCTGCCAAACTTTCTGATATCATCGCCTAGCCTTTCCTATCGCCAAACAGATCATCAAACCATGAATAAGATCCAAAACTAAGTAAACTTCAAAAGAAAAAAAAAAAAAAAAAAAAAAAAAAGCTTAGAAGCAGAAGAACAAGGGAAGTTCAAAAATGGAAAAAAAAAAAAATGTATAGTGGTTTTTATAGTGGGTTTTTGTTGTAGTCTTTTTTTCTTATTTTTAAAATTCTTTTAACTAAAAGAAGAGAGTTGCTTCCTTGAGAGAATATTCTCCATTTATATCTGAACTTGAACGAAAGAGGTTCTTCTCTTTCGTTCTTCACACACAGCAATGGAAAAGGTGGGGGACGGCGGCAAAAGGTTCACCAAAGTAGGGTTGACGAAGAAGGTCACCTCATTAAAAATAATAATATTAAATTAATAAAACAACCCCAAATCAGCTAGCTTAAGTATAATTTAACAGCCGCATGATTTGTGAACTAACCGTCTAAGTAACTCCAGAAACCATTTAGAACTATTTTTAAAAACTTGGGGACTAAAGTGTTCGTTTTGAAACTTTAAGACCAAACAGACATCAATTTCAAACCTCTGGGACCAAAAGTGCATTATGCTATAAGATGCACTTAGTAACCTTAGGGACTATTTCAAATCATTAAGTGTTCGTTTTGAAACTTCAAGAACCAAATAGACATCAACTTCAAACTTCAGAAACCAAAATTGCATTATGCCCTAAAATGTAGTATAAGTATATAAATTCATTTAAGCTCAAATTGTTGTTGTGCTATGCCTCTTATATTACGTCATAAATTAAATGTGAATTCCAAAAAAGGATATCATTCGTAATCGTCATGCTTTCAACTACAATAGTTTCTCTCACCGTAGTCCTTCTTATCAGTGTACAACGAACCCCCTATTGCTCCTTCCATCTTTCCTAAGGAGGCGATGATGGTAGCGGAGATGACAATAGTGGGATTTGATTCTTTTAAAATTAAACTTATAAACACTACTTTCCTCCGTAAGTTTCTTTGTTTTTGTTATTCATGGTCTAAAATTAATCCAAAATTTAAAAACTTAAAAAAAATAGTTTTAAAAATAAAATTTTATTTTTAGAATTTGACTAAGAATTCCATCGTTTAATTCAAAATAAGTGAAATTCGAAATGGGAAGAAATAAAAACTAAAAGAAACCGTAAATGGTTATTAAAAAAGACCTTTGTTATTATTTGTTGTTGGGGATTCGAGTTAGAGATGGGTCAGTTGGAAAATCTGACACATAATCAAGTGAGAAGTTTTATGCTCTGTAATTCTTTAGAAGAAACAAGAAGAAGAAGAAGAAGAAGAAAATGGTAAAGCTTCTCCATTGAAGAACTGTAGAAAGTGGTCTGTTTTGTTGCCTTTTTCAGACCCATTATTCTCAAGACAGTGGAAGTAGGTACTTTGTTTTTCTTTTGTTTTTGTCATTCAACTACTTTTCTTCTTCTTTTTTCCTTTTTTTCGGTTTAAAATATATACTAATATTAAAAAAAAAAAAAAAAAAGGGTTATTTTTATAATAATCAACCACTTTGTAACTGAAGAGTGAAGAAGAAAAAGAAGAACATTCCAAATCATAGTCTTTTCAACACCCAAATGGCAATCTTATCTTTATCTTTTTTATTCCTTAAATATATATATTTTTTATTTTCCATCCCATTTTGGCAAGAATGCTTTTCCAATTCCACCACTTACAACTCTATTTTCAGGTTTTATTTACAACAAAGTGCTTCCCTTTTTGAAGTGCTTTCTGTCTCATTCTCATTCCCATGTCTCTCTCTTTCTCATGGGACTTGCTTTGGACCATATTCTTTGGTTTCATTTCATTCTATACCCTATCTTTTTCAAGATACATGTGACACTCAAGTAGAAGAAGATATCCAAATAAATCGATACCACTTTCGAATGAGATTGATTTCGAGATATGCAAGTGTGTAGCTAAAAAACATGATTTTTGTAAGTGTATCAATTTATACCGTACCCTCCACTATGTTCTGTTCGGGAAAACCTCGTACGAAAACTCTTAATTGTATCAATTTAACACTAAAACTTTCATAAATGAATGAATTTAAACTCTTAGTTAGAATTAAGAATTGTCTATAGATTTACTTTAATATTCTGTTTTGTAAAACTAACATTTGTAGAAGTATACATGTGTTTGAGAATTAATGCACGGATGATTATCAAAAGTAATTGTAATGATAGGTCTAAATTGTTTGGCTTATAATTGACTCAAATCATAAGTTTCACATGATATTGGTCGAACGAAATTTGATGGAGAGTGTAAATTGATACAGTAACAAGAGTTCGGGGTATAAATTGATAAAATTAGTAGTTTAGGGTTTTAATTGATACAACCCACAAAATTTAGGGATATAAATTGATAATTCCCTAAATTTTTTTAAAGAGTTGATACTAATTACCAATACCAATATGACTCACATTTCTTTTCAACGGCTCAATAAAAACAACTCTAAAGATAAACATATTTGACTTGAATTAAATCGATCTATGTCAGATGACACTTCTTAGAAATTTTCTTATGAAGTATGTGAGTAAGGACAAAATCCACTAAAAAATTTTGTGTTGGTCTATAGGAATAGTCTTCATTTTCGCAAGTCGTTCGAGACAAGTAAGGTGACGATGTTAGGTCGCAAGAGAGTATTGGAAAATACCGAAGTTGTGTTTCAAATCCGGATTCTAAATCTTGACCAAAATCTTAGGTCTAGAAGATTATATGCTTTTTGTGTTGGTTTCTTAATTTCTGTTGGGAAAACCAAGCAAGATGCACTAACATTTTGGACAAATCTTATATGGAGATTGTAAAATTTCCTATTTGTTTTAGTTTCTCTATAAACAGAGAAATCCAATTTTCTATAATATCTACACTATCTTCCAAGTCACATGAGGTTGAAACTAAGTGCTTGTTAGTAATTTATGATTATTGTTGTACTTATAGACATGAATAAGTGTAAATAAATTATTTTTTAAGTTGAAAGTCCTTTGTTATAATATATTTAGGAGTTTTGATTTCATTTATTTCCTTTGAATGTGAAGTAAAGAATCTCATTATTCTCTTTCTACTCAAATGAAATTAATGAAATGATCCTCATTTACTTCATATAAGTAGAAATGAGAGAGATCAATAAGAAAATTGATAGAAATGGAAATTTTATAGAATGAGAACAAAATTTCTAATATTGCTATTTTTACAACATCAACAAAAAAGAAAAGAAAAAGAAAAAGGGGGAATTGAACTAATCTAATGTAGATTCTAGCTAATGATATGTTTCCATCCCTTTTTTGGTCAAATATTGGCTATTGGAATCTTTATTTAGGCATCAAAACACTACAAACACCTCATTATGAACGAGGGAGAGAATACTATCTAAAAAAATATCTTTCTAGATCAAAGAACAACCTTGAGAGGATGCCAAAATGCTAAGACATGATCAGATTTGTTCCCCAGGGATGCAACAAAAAATAGAAGTATTAATTGAGTCCCAACAAAAAGGCATGTCTGATTCTATATCCTTCAAACAAGAGTATTAACAACCTTGAGTGAATGCCAAAGCTGCTAAGATATGAGTAGATTTGTTCTCCTCTTCGGGGTTGTGACAACAAATAGGAGTATTAACTGAGTCCTAACAAAAAGGCGTGCCTGATTCTATCTCCCTCAAATATGAGTATTAATAACCTTGAGTGGATGCCAAAGCTACTAAGACATGGGCAGATTTGTTCTCCTCTCCAGGGATGCGACAAAAAATACGAGTATTAACTTAGTCCTAACAAAAAGGTGTGTCTGATTCTATCTCCCTTAAGTAGATGTGTGAGGGATGAGGCCTCCTATCAAGTATTGGCTCATCCGTCTAATCGTCCCTGTCTTCCTCGCTGGGCTCCACCTAAGTCAAGTTGTGGAAGCTGAATGAAGACGTGAATTAGTCGAAGGATAGGGGCTCTGGCAGGCTTGAGTGGGTTGTTCGGAATCATAAAGGTCAAGCAATTCTGAGAGTCTGTTAGGGTGGAGTATAAACTTCTTGGAAGCTAAAGCGGTTTTGGAAGGTCTATTGGTGATACAGTAAAAATGGGCTGGAAACAATCCATCGCTCGAGACTAAGTCGAATGCCTTGAAGGTGATTAATTTGTTGTGCTAAAAGGGGACTTATTTGATTAAGATTGGCATCATCATCGAGGCGTTTGGAATCTTCATCATGAGGAGAATGGTACTTTTAGGTTAAAAGGAGACTAAGAGCATAGGCATAGTAGTGTTTAAATAGTTTGAATTTGAAAGTAAAAGGGCAAATGAAAGAGATGGTTGAATGAAAAATGACAATAACTTTACTCACAAGAGAACATGAATTTTTTTGGAATGATTACTGATTCTAATGTATGAAAACCACAAAGTGGAAAGGAATAATAATGTCATCACTGCCATGTGATTACTTCACCTAAAAGGTTAAATGTTAGGTTTCATTTGTTGAAGCCAGATAAAGCACAAGTATACAACAACAATTCTTTAAGCATTTAATTAAATAATTAAAGTGCATATCATTTGAAAAGTTGTTTTAAATGAAGAGCCTAATTAAGTAATACCCATAGCTTTGGATCAAATTCACAACAGCCCAAAACTCAAAGGTTAGCAACAGGTGGACAAATAAGTAGCTACTTAGTCTTGTTTTCAACAATCAATTATCTTATCTTTAAATCACATGTTAACTAATTTAAATCCACCCTTTTTTATTTGATGATCTCAATATGAACTTAGGTCAGCATTAAACAAATTCCCAAATTCAGTGATGAATTTCGGTCTCCAAGTTTAATTCAACGGTAGCTCCCTTCTTATTTTAAATGTAAAATACGTCAGACCAACATATATCCAATTGTTGGCATTAGAAACTCTGGGTGCTCCTTCGACTTGTTCCTCTGGTCCAGTCTTATTAATAGAGCTAACTTGCGCGAAAGTACCACATGCCAAGCCAAGTCAAGTACTTTTTTATGCCTAAATTAGTACGTTGAGTATTTAGCTCAGCGAAGCACAAAAAGTGTTAGAGTTTCTCCTTGGAGTTATTTACTTTCTTGCCTCGAGTATGTTGATATGGGCTATATTTAAGGCTCTTCCTCGAGGTTGCAGGGTGGCAATGTCGACTGTCGGCTCGATTATTTCTTCTTTGGTGAAACTTCACGAGCTCAACTGGTCGACTCGAAACTTGAGGATTTGACTTTCCTCTCTGGGGTGCATGGACCCCTAGGTAGCCTACTGTCTTCCTTTGTGCTTGGGCTTGTTCATGGTCTTTTGGGTCTTGCCTGGGGCAACCCTCAACACCAATAAACATTATTAACTCTCCTTAAATAGCTGATCTAGCCACACCGTCTTGTACGACTACCTTGTTACGACTTCACACCAATCACTATCCCTACGATATTCCTATCGACTTCAAGCAAGGGTTGCATCTCTACTTCTTCGAAAAGGTCATAAGTTCAAATCGTGGCAGAGAAGCCACTCGGAAGAGGAAGAAGGTAGATTGTATGAGAGAGAAAATATTAAGAAAGAATGAAAGACAGGGAAAGAGGAAAAGATTCACGGGCAACTCCAAACAAACAACAGGAAGTGTTAAATTTCTTTGGCTTTCAAAGTTGTAACCCACATTTTTATATCCCAAAAAGTGCAGCCTGTCTTCTGTTTGTGGCTTATATTCAATCTTTCTTCTTTCTCTCTCTCTTTTCTCCTCTGTCAGTGAAACCACCCGTGAACTCTCAACTCATTCATTCTCTCTTATTACCATTCTCCTTTCCACCTGATCCCATTCCTTTCTCTCTATCTCTATATAAAACTCAAACCCCATTTTTAATAACAATTCCATTTCCAATTCCTCCATTTTTTGAGCTTTCAAATTCTTACTCAAATTATGTCTAAACTTCTTCTTCTTCTTCTTCTTCTTCTTCTTTTGCTGACCCTGAGTTTCACCCAAACGCACTGCCATACCAAAGGCCTCAAATCCAAGAACTCATCCAGAAGCATTCTTCCCAAAAATTCAACCAAAACCCAATTCTCAGAACAGCAATTCGTCAAATGGGTCAAATTCGTTGGCAGTCTCAGACACTCTGTTTTCAAAACCGCAAAGAACAAGCTTTTTCCTTCTTACACACTCCACGTAGCTAAAAATCCCGCCGCCGGCGACTTCACCTCCATCCAAGACGCCATCGATTCCTTACCCTTCATCAATTTAGTCAGAGTCGTCATCAAAGTTCATGCAGGTCTATACACGTAAGTTCACCTACAACTACAAATCCCACTAATTAAAATGCTCTGTCTTTTTTGGTTTGTTTCTTCTATTGTCGTTTTCTTTCCCAGTATTAAGAATCGACATTTATTTATTAGTAAATGTGGATTGAATTCAACAGAGAAAAAGTAAACATACCACCATTAAAATCATTCATAACAATCGAAGGAGCAGGAGCAGAGAAAACGATCATTCAATGGGGAGACACAGCTCAAACACCAGGCTCAAATGGACAGCCAATGGGAACATACAACTCCGCAACATTCGCAGTAAATTCCCCTTATTTCATAGCCAAAAACATCACATTCAAGGTAAACAAAAAACACCCAAAAACACCTTTCTTTCTTTCTTTCTTTCAGTTTTTTTTTTCTTTCTAAATTCTCTGTATAATGAAAACAGAACACAACCCCTGTTCCAGCGCCAGGGGCAATCGGAAAGCAAGCGGTGGCATTCAGAATATCAGCGGACACAGCAGCGTTTTATGGATGCAGATTCTTAGGAGCTCAAGACACATTATACGATCATTTGGGTAGGCATTATTACAAGGATTGTTACATAGAAGGGTCAGTGGACTTCATATTTGGAAATGGATTGTCTCTGTTCGAGGTGAGTGATTAAATGAAATGGTTAATTGGGGTTTGCGAATGGATTGAGAAAATCGAAAGGTGGGGTTTTTGTAGGGATGTCACGTGCATGCGATAGCGCAGTATACAGGAGCGTTAACAGCGCAGGGGAGGAGCAGCTTGTTGGAAGATACAGGGTTTTCGTTCGTAAAGTGTAAGGTCACGGGATCAGGAGCTCTGTATTTGGGAAGAGCATGGGGGCCATTTTCAAGAGTGGTGTTTGCTTATACTTATATGGACAATATTATCATTCCCAAAGGATGGTATAATTGGGGCGATCCCAACCGTGAAATGTAACTCTCTCTTTCCCTACTTTGCTTCTTAAATTGGTTTTTGTAATTTTTAAAATATTGATAAAAAAAAATTAATAATAAAATAAACAATATAAAGATGAAAAGAATGTTTGTAAACTTAATTTTAAAAAATTAAAAATTGAAAACAAAATGGTTTCTAAATGTTGAAAATTAAGTCTATTTCCTCTCTATTTCTTACACTGATTTACATCTTTCTTAGGTATAATAGTTGAATTCTTAGCCAAATTTCAAGAAACAAGAATAAGTTTTTAAAAGGTACTTTTTTCTGTTTTCAAATTTTGGATTCGTTTTTAAACCATCGGTAAGAAGTAGATAACAAAGGAAGAAATTTGAAAGTAGAAGTAGTGTCCATATGCTTAATTTTGAAAAACAAAAATAAAAAACTAAATAGTTACCCGACGACGCCTTAGTTTTTAGTTTTTTATTTTTAAAATTTATTTATTTATTCTCACTTTTTTTATTACTAAAATGACATTTAAATTCGTAGAAAATTTTCAAAAATAAAATTAAAAAAATACCATTTTTTTTTTAAAAGAGTAATGTTCCAAACTTAGTTTGAGTTTTGAAAATATGAGTAGGAAGTGGATTATAAAATAAAAAAAATTATAAATAGAAATAATGTTTATAAAAGAACCCCTAAACTTTTATATTTATGTCTAAAAGATTTTTAACTTTAATTATATGTCTAATAAGTTCGCATACGTTTAATTTTTTTATTTTTTTTTTGTCCTAAAAAATTCTAAAATTGAAAAAGTATTTGATAGTTTTTTAATTTTTAATATTATGATTTAAAGATTTCTAAACTATAAAATTATTTATTAGCTCTCTAGCATATTCAAATATTTAAAAAGTAGATATAAAATCAAATTTTATGTCTAATTCTCCAAAATCTTCAATCTAAAGTTTAGTTGACTAGTAATTCCAACAAAAAAAAATGAAAAAAAACGTAGAATAGATCAGGTATCTATTTGATATAAAATTAAAGTTTATAGACTTAATACACACGAAATAAAAAGTTTGAAAATTACACTTTTTAGAGTCAAAAGATACAAAACCAAAAGTTTAGACACGGGTCTCAAAGTTGAGAATGAATAGATAGGTATAGGAGTGAAATTTTAGGTACAAAACATTATTCCAAAACAAAGTCAGGAGACGCTGTCGTTTTGCTCTTTCCTCTTCCACATTGCTAAATCCTACGTGGAATGCACCAAAATCAAAATACTATTAACTTAAAAATAAATAATAAATTAAAAAAAAAAAGTAGCAAAACTTTTTAATAAGTAGCTGAAAAACCACCGCCCCACCAGTGTAGCCGCCGCCACCGCCACCGCCGCCACCTAACCTCTAAGATTGGTGGTTTAGGGCGGTGGCATTTTCCCATTTGTCCCTCTATGATTTGTCAAAGAAAATGCGCATGCAAGGGCATTTTGGTAATTTCATTATTTATTTATTTATTTTTTTAAATTGTAGGACTGTATTTTATGGGCAATACAAATGTACTGGAGATGGAGCTAGCTTTGCTGGCCGAGTTTCATGGTCTAGAGAACTCACCGACGAAGAAGCCAAGCCTTTTATTTCTCTTACCTTCATTGATGGCTCTGAATGGATCAAAATATAATTTTTTTTTTAATTATTATTATTATTATTATACACATTTTAATTACTAATTAAACAAGAATTCAAATATCATATGGGTTTATTAGGTTACAAATCTCTTGTATTTAATCCTTTTCATTTTATTCATAAATCTATAAAAAAAAATTGAATTCACAAATTTATATAATGTAACTATCTTCATTATTTTTCTTTGTCTTATATTTATTTATGTTAGTAATGTGACATTTTTGTCCCTGCCCGGAACTTTCTTTATTCAATTTACTTTCGTGGGGTCAGGATTTGTTTTATAAAGTCGTCAGGTTTGAAAAATAAATTAAACTATTTGTTGTCTTTAAAGAAATAATTGAAGAATCTTCTTCAATTTTTATGATTATTTTGAGAATAATTCATTAAATGAATTTTTCTAATAAGGTTGTTTATATTAGAAAGTAAATTTTAATTTACTTTATGGATTTATGAAGTTTCAAAAAGTGTTGCTTATTTTAATCTCTAGTAATTGGAGTGTGTTTGGAACAATTTTGGAAAAAAAAATTATCTGTTTATGTAAAATTGATTTTTCTTTAAATATATTAAAAATATTAATTATTTTAAAGTGTTTTATAGCTTCTTAAAGAATCCTTCCTAAAGAATAAAAAAAAAAAGAGTTTAACTAAAAATATTCTCATAAAATGTGGCGAGAGATAAAACATAAGGATATAGTTACTAAATATTTACGGTTCCTTAATTAAAATTACTCTCATCATAATAAAAAAAAATTATTATTCATAATTCACATAATATTGTTCACTAATTTTTTAAAAACATATTTAAATGGAATTCATTTTGATATAATGGTTGATTGATTACTTACTTTTCAGTAAATGTGACTATAGTTTAAAACGAAACAAATTTAGCATTTAAAATAAAATTGGACAGAAGTTTTTAAATTGGCACATAAATGTTATAGCCTTTAAAAAGTAGAAAGTGCTACTAAGCCTCCAAAACTAATTGAAAAGAATTAAAAGTAATTAAAAGTTATCTTAAATAAATTAACTAAATAAAAATAAGGTTTAAATACTATTTCGATTTTTGTACTTTTTGTTTTTGTTCATTTTGGTCTCTATAGTTTAAAAATGTTCATTTTGGTTATTGTACTTTCAACTTTAGTTCATTTTGATCCTTGAACTTTAAAAAAAAAGATCATTTTTATTTTTTAAAAATGAAAATGAAGGGACCAAAATGACAACCTTTTTAAAAGTATAGCGACCAAAATGAACCAAAGTTAATAGTATAAGGACTACAATGAATATTTTTAAAGTATAGGGACCAAAATGAACTAAAGTTGAAAGTATAGGGACCGAAATGAACAATTTGAAAGTATAAGGATCAAAACGAATCAAAACTAAAAGTATAGGGACTAAAGTAGTATTTAAACTTAAAAATAATTAAACCAATAATCAAATAATAAATATAATCCTTCAAACACCACAAATACAAAAACAATTTTATTTCTACAATATCGATTGAAAATGCGATCAAAGTTTCAAATTTGCTAGAAAAAAGGATGATATAAGTATCTTTAATGTATGCAATTTTTAGGTGAAACTAAAAGTAAAATCATGCGAATTTATGTCTAAAGTAGACAATATCATATTATTGTGGAAGTTCGTTATTTCTAACAAATGATCAGAATCATACCTTAATTTAACTATGTCGGTAGAATCTTCGAGTAACGAATTTTTTTTTAAAAAAAAAATGGTGAAAATTTGAGGTGGGTTTGTCCCTAACAATATCATTTCTCCACCAAAAACTTGAGTATTTTGTTAACCATAAAATTAGCTGAAATTTTGAAAATTACAACTTTTGCCATTCCATCTCCCCCAAGAAATTAAAATATTTAAAAGAAAACATAAAGAAATGGGTGTGGTCTGAGCTTGTTGGTAGCATGTGAAGGTTTGTGGAAGAAGGCAGAAGGGGAAACTTTAGGCAGTCACAGATATTTCAGAAATGTCAACAACTAATTCTCTTATTTATTTATTTATATTTGTATTGTTAACCTCTGATAATGATTTATACTTAAAATAGTGAGTTAAATAAATCATTTGAATTCAACCAATACGCATTTGAAAGACTTATTTAGATTTTATTTTTGAAATCTATAATGAAATTTTATGATCCAAACAGTGTAAATTTGGGACTAACTAAAGGTTGACATGTGTCTCAAATTGAAATTGAAGACATTAATTGACAAATTTCGATGATGTCATGTGTTTTCATCATAACCGTTGGATTGAATAAAATAATTTAGTCCAATTTGATATTAATATTTGGGCTAAAATCCAATTGAGCTAGTTAATATAGCCCAAATGTCAACTAAGACCCAATCCAATTAGTCAGGTCCAAAGATCAGGTTCTATGAACCAACTAAGTCCTAAGCCTACAAAGCTCACTTTATAACTTTATAAATAGAGAGAATTCTCCCAAGAATCAAAAGACTTCAACTTCCAAGATTTCAAACATTTTTTTTAAGACTTCAACTTCAAAAACATCACACACAAACGTACGTCGCTTAATCATATGATCAAGTACTAGAGATCGAACCACATCTACATAAAATTAACATAAACACAAGTTCAATTCCACGAAGTACGTTTCTCTAGAAACCTTGTGCAAACAATATTATCAAACACATTTTGAACCATGAGCTCATTATAATTAGTTTTATTGTTTATAAATATATTATTAAACACATTTTGAACAATTGTTTAAATTGGAATTTAATTTCTACATTTGCTACCAAACATATATTTGATAACATGAAATACAACTTTGTTTTCATTTAATCTCTTATTTTCAAATTTCTATTTTGCAGATTGACTACCAAACAAGCCCATAAAAAAAAAACAAAAAAGAAAAAGAAGAAACAAAAAAAACTTGGGCCAAAAGTTGAGGATACAACTAGAAAAATAGGGTTAGGGCAAGATGTTAGAGATGAAATTGATATGAAGAAGAAAAGCAAAAGAAATCCCTTCCTCCTTTTTCCTCATTGGGTCTCTGTTTAGAATGTGAAGCAAAACCAAAGGCCCACTGCCCACTGGACCTATCCTTCAAATATCTCTTCCCTCACACTTTTTTTTTTTTTTTTTTTTTTTTTTTTTTTTTTTTTTTTTTAAACTTATTTTCAAGTTTCACTCTAATTATTTTAGGGCTAACAAAAAGAGAAGGTAACGAAAAAACCATCTCATGCTCGTTCCATTCTGATAAGACTCCTAACTCAAATAACCCTAATTCGATGATATAATTTCTAGTTCGGGTGTATTGAAACTAATAATAAGTTATCATATTAAATAAAAGTTCATAAACCTTATATGATTTCTAACGTTATGAATTGAAAGAAATTTACAATCCAATTTAATTTGGATGAATTTGATCAATTATATATATATATATATATATATATATTATTTTTTGACAGTGAGATAGCCAAAATAATTCACTAGATGTTGGAGTGATGTGCATTTGAAGCTGGAAAAAATAAAAAATGAAAAATGAGAGAAAAAAGAAGAAAAAAGAAAAAAGAAAAGAAAAGTGGGGCTACGACTGGCAACATAGAAGCCAAATGCAGGTCCACTCCTCCAGAAATTTGTTTTATTTGGGACTGCCAATTCTGATTTGGTCTCTTTCACTAGCCCCCATCTTTTCACTCTTTACCCTTCCTTTCTATATCTTTTTATATATATAATATTATTCAATGACACTTTTACAATTTAATTTACAATTTTAAATAGTTAGATTATAAATTGGTAAATATTATTAGAAAAAAATTTCACACATAAAAAAAAATGTCAAACAATAACTATTGATTAACATCTATTAATGATAGGATTCTGTCATTTCTTTTACCGATAGACCCTGATAGACTTCTTTCCGCGTCTATCATAACTATCTAAAAATTTTGTTATTTTGTGTAAATAGTTTTCTTTATTTTTCTACTTTTAAATTTTTTTTTAATTGTTAGGAGATAAACTAATACAATGTTTTATATAATATTTGATTAATCACAACTTGATGTAAACTACCTACTCAATTTTAGAAGTGTTTTACGTTTATCTCAATCTCAAGAAATCAAACCTAAGTATCTTCTTAGAGTTGAAAGTACTTCTTCCATTGTTTACTGTTTTTGAGAAAGTTATTATTATTTATTAAAATTTTTACTACAAATTTTAGAAACATATTCACATATTATATTTTCTGACATAAGGATTATTGTTATTATTATTAAACTAATTTTGATAAAAAAAATTTTTGTAAGAGACTAAATTTAATATTTATGACTCAAATTAAGCAACAACCAAAATTATGCTTTAACTAATATTTTTTAAAAAAATTCTTTGTGTTGTTAGGGTTGTTGTCGCAACAATAACTTTGGGGGCATTTCGAAAATTTTGTTTTAGTGAGCTCTAAAAGCACTTCTTATCTTTCCAAAATTCATCCCAAACCTAGGTTTAATTATTGTAGAGCTATGAAAATCACTTTTTATACAACATAGTATAAACTAATATTTTATAACCCAATATTTAATATTTTATGAGGTCAAATTCATCGAAACCAAGAAAAGAAAAAGAAAATAAAAAAAAAATTTCATTTTTTAACCATCAAACAGAGAATCAAATATAGAAAATTACATATTATTGTGGCATCATAGAATTTGAATCTTACAACATATTCAACTTAAAAATCATTACTCAGCTTATCTTGAGTTGCACCATTTTTACGGTTTACTTTATGGTAGAATTTTTTTATCGAATTAAAAATTTTGTTTTCCTCCCAATTTCGACGAAATTTTGAGAAAAAATCAAGAAATTTCGAGATTTCAAAGATATTTCAATTCCTCCATTTTAATTTTTTTTTTTTTGAGAAAATTTTGATTTTTTTAATTAACAACAATAGCTCAGTTAAGTTTTTGATTACATACCATTTTCACACGTCAATGTCATTTTCGACAAATGATTAAACCATTTTTATGTGCTTTACTTTTCCTAATTTCCAAGTTTGATCAATTTTTAACTTTATTTTCGGCCAAAAACTTTCCATTATAAAGGAATTAAATTTGAAAAAACCAAAAAATAATCTATATTTATTTTTAACTTCAATAAAACTTTTTTCATTAAATATTCACACCATTTCACTTCAAAATTGAATTGATGTGAGTTTTTTTTTCTTCTACCATCCAAAACTTTAATAATTACCAAATCATTTCACTTCAAAATATTCTTAAACTTTATATTATTTTGTAACTTTTTTTCATTTCTTTTTTAAATTTCTGCTCTCGCATCAACATTTATACACATAATTACAATAAGACATCTAAACATTGTCTTACTTTATAGAAATTGTTATTAAAAATAATCAATTATAATCTAGCTAAGCCACAATCAAAGTTTCATTAACTAATTATAACAATTTCTATAATTTTTTCTGAAATTTCTATCTATATTAATATTTTCATCGATATTTTCTTAAACCTTGAAGTATGTGGGTTATCTAGTCTTGTCCCATAATTATAATTTTTCCAAAAGAAAATTTTGGGGTTTTAGTTTGGTTTTTTTTTGGGATTAGTGATGCATCAATCTAAACCCTAATCATTGTTAAACCTCCCCGCCAAATTTTGCTCAAATAATTGCTCAACAAAATAATAATAATAATAATAATAAAATAAATAAAAAATCCAACTCTGATTTGATTTGACTGTCCCCTTTTGCCTTATTCCTCAACTTTGAAGAACCCACTCACTATAACGTTCAATTATTACCGTCCTTTCATAAATTTTGGTTTTTAGTTTTTAATTTTTCAAATTTAATATCTACATTTACCTATATTTACAAAAGCTAAACAATAATTTAAAAATTAAAAATATAGTTTCTAAGTCTCGTTTAGTAACCATTTCATTTTTTAGTTTTAAAAATTATGTATATTTTTTCTCTTTTTTTTTTTTACCATGAATTGCATATTTTTTTATGTTCAATAGTTGAATTTTTAGCCAAACTTTAATAACAAAAAGTACTTTTTTTTTTTTTTTAGTTTTTCAAAACTTGACTTAGTTTTTTAAAACACTGGTCAAATGAACATAACAAATCAAGAAATTTAGAGGTGGAAAGAATGTTAATAGACTTAATTTTTAAAAACTAAAAACAAAAAACAAAAAAAGAAGTGGTTACCAAACAAAACCTTAAAATCTTATTTTTGTTTTCAGAATTTGACTAAAATAAGATTCTTGAATTTAAGTAAAATGCAAATCATTATAAAAAATGGTTAAAAACGGACATACATGTTTAGTTATCTCCCTTCTAAATTTGGTAAAAAAATTATTTTAAAAAAAATGCTAATAGAGGCTATCTTCTTTAAAAAACTCAAATAATAAAACTAATAATTCTAAACTTTTAATTTTATGCCCGTGTTAAAATTGAAACATAAAATTGTAAAAATTATAATAATTATATAAATTTGAAGGTCAAATTTTAACAAGAACTGAATTATTACAATGAAAAGTTGAAAAGTTTGAAAGTGTAATTATAGATAGTTTTTATGATTTACCCCAAAATTAATTTGATAGTACAGATTCAAATGGTAAATACTTAGACTAAAATAATAAAATTCAAACTATCGAAATTAAAATGATATTTTAATCTAAAAATTATTAGATCCTTCTAAATTAATATTAAACACAAATTAGAAAGGTAATAGAGTTAAGTTTGAAACAGGGGTGTTATAGAAATTATTAGAACCGGAAGAAACTAGATCCATTAAAAATCTAATCTGCAGTTTGATTCAATGATGTAAATTACAAATTCTAACGAAACTGGGAAGAGAATTAATGAGAGAGAAGTTCAAGAATAAAAATTGTTCATATTCTTCTCTGCAAATTGTTGAATTCTGATGGCCTATCGAGTTTGCTCATCACTGCGTTCTTGAAATTAATGGCTTCTTGAACTTGAGAACAGGATCTCTGCATTCTAACTCCACTAAGGCTGCTTCTCGATTCCATCAATTCATTCAACGAAACCCTTTTCTTCAATCCCAGCTCCGGCCTCTGTTTCGGTGCACTCTGAGACCTCAATTTCGCCTTAAACGATTGAGTATTCGCCATGTAATTTGGAAAATTTAAGTACCCTTTAAAGAACTTCTCCCCGCACATACTCTTCGCCGGCGTCGGAGGACCGTTCGATCCACCGCCAGAGCTCACGAATCGTGGAGTACTCTGCGCCGTTGAGATTAAACGCCAGTCTTCGCCGCCGCACCACTCAGAGTCGTGGAAATTCCGGCAATCTGGGATTTGCAAACGCGACGGAGTCCGGCAAGGGAGTGGAGACGAGAGAGTTTGGTGAAATGGGTCATCGCTTAATTCCGACGCCGATGTGTTCGTCCGGCGAGACCAGGATTTTGGTCGGCCGGTGTCGATTTCCACGATTTTGGGGCTTCCTTCCAGTGCTGTGAATGCTGTGTTATCTAATGAAGCAGAGAGTCTTCTGCTGTGTACTGAAGCTGTGTGTTCGCTTTTTGTGTCATCAAATCTCTCCTACATTGAAATTTTATTTTGGGGTTTAATTTCCATTCAGCAAACAAAAACAGTAATGACAAATTGTAAATAAGGTTTTTTTAGTGTTCACCATGGATTTTCTGGCTCGGATTTCAAGTCTTGTTTCGTCGTTTATGAATCTGCGAGTTCTCTGAGATCGAACGGTGGCTTGAGCTCTGATTAAAGCTTGCATACTGTGAAGAGTTGCTGTTGCTTGTTTACGAACTAAATATCCTCTCACAAGCGCTTGTAATTTCACCAATCCTTTCAAAGCTCTCAGTGCTTTCCTCGCCTAATTTCACCCAATCGTTAACAAAACAGAACAAAAAACAGAGGACATTAAATCACTCACTCACTCACTCACTCACTCACCAGATATCCTCTGAAGCAAGTTTGAATCTTAACAGAGGCCCATCTTTCCCGTCCGCCGCCGAACATAGTGCCTCTTCCATGGCTGGTTAACCGGACCACTGCGACGGCGGCTTGTGCTGCAGCAACCGCCGCATCGGCTGCAGCAGCAGTGGCTGCAGCTACTGCTATTGCGTGTTTGCTCTGTTCCTTCTCTGTTTCCGAGTAGAAGGATTTCAGCCAAGCTGCTTCCGCTGCTGATAAATTCGGCGGTATTGTCCCCGGATTGTTGCAAAGTTCAGCGTCGCCGGTGAAATTCGAAGTGGGTTTTTTTTCCTTGTTGATGCCGGAGTTGGAAATTTCTCTTGTGGGTTCTTTGTCTCTCTTAATCCCGAACAAGTTCTTGAACCATCTCGTCGCCCTCCCCATTTTTCTCAAGAGATTGGGTACAGAGAAAGATAAGAAGAAGAAGATGAAGTTAAAAACAGAGGAAGATATAATTTTAAAAAAAAAAAAAAAAAAAGAGAGGAGAAAACTGTAGGAAGTGTGAAGGTTAGGAAAATGTTAAGATTCTTTGAATGTTATAAGATAGATATCCTTATCAATGGCAGATTCGAAAAGTTTACATTTCTGGGAAAAAAAAGTTTTTTCTTTTTTCTTTTTCGAAATTATAAAAAAAAAAAAAAAAAAAAAAACTCAGGTTGATTGTTGAAGAATGAAATATAGTTTATATATATATATATATATTAAATAATTTACATATATCTCGGGAATCTCTAGAGGGAATATTTGTATTGTATTTGTATATATTACTATTTGAAATTTGGTAACGGTAGGGGAATTTAATTTCATGTGTTTTTAATAAATATAATATAATGTAACACAAGTCTGAGAAGATGATGTAGATAAATCCAAAACATGATTTGATTTTAAATCAGATATTATTTATTTATTTATTAGAAATAAACAATTTGTTTGGTAAGCAGAGTAAGAGTAACTAGTAAGTAATAAAAAAAACACATGAAGGAGTCAGTTTCTGAAAATATATATATATATATATATATAAAAGTATGAAATTTTTTTTAAAAAAATGTCAAATTATTTTTAAAAAATAGTAAAAAAAATACAGATAGACATTGATAGACTTTTATCAGCATCTATTAGTGATGAACTTCTATTATTTCTATCACTGATAGACCACGATAGATTTCTATCAACGTATATCATAACTATTTAAAAATTTTGCTATTTTGTATAAATAGTTTCTTTATTTTTCTATTTTTAAATTTTTTCCTAAAATATAGGTAGATTATTATTTTTGTTTGTTTAAAAGAATAAAAATGTTTATAACTTGATTTAAATATTTTGTTTACTTCATTGATATTTTTGTAGTTTGGTATGAGAAAATGGAGAGGGATTATTTTTTTAATATTAATTATTATTATTATTATTATTATTTGGGGGTTTTAAAATGGAAAAACAAAAAAAAATGTGTGTATTTTGTCTGTCTACTTTATGGAGCGACGTGCCGTTGCAAAGGAAAAATACAAAGACAAGCCCTGAGAGTACTGTCGTCTTGTGAATTGCTTCTATTTTTATTTTTCACTCAAAACTTTTTCTACAAATATTTTTTAAATATATATATATATATATAAATTTTTTATTTTTATTTTTATTTTTATTTATAGCCATACAATACCAAATCCAAATTCACTCTTTGTTATTCTTTTATTTTATGTTAGTTTTGACTTTGGACTCAAACCTCAAATCGAAATATGAACCAATGAAAAGTAATTCTTTTAGCATACGTCCTTAATTAATATATATAACTCGTTTACATTAAAAAAAAAATTACTATAAACAGAAAAATTATCAAAATATTTACAAATATAGAAAATTTTTACTATCTATCCGCAATAGACCATAATAGAACGATAGAATAAACAATAGAATTCTATCGTGGTCTATCGCTGATTGATAGTGAAATTTTTTTATGTTTGTAAATAGTTTGACTCATTTTTCTATATTTGAAAACAATCCTTAAAAGTATGTTTTCTCCAACTTTGTAAAATATCTTTTAAAAAAAATGTCCAAACAAAAAAGGTATACCGTTAAATGATAAGATATTAAATTTGTCTTCAACCATCAGTTTAAGTTTTTGGCCTTAGGTCAATTGATGATTTAATATGATATTAGAACAACTTAAACTTCTGGGTCAATGAATGATTTAAGATATATATATATATATATATATTTTAACATTACATGTATTTATCGGTAAGTTGGGATGTTCACAATGTAAAATCAATTTTATATCTGAATTTTTTAACTTTTTGTTATTGTTTTTAATACAATAAAGATGGGGGAATCGAATTGTATACCTATTAGTTACTAGCACATACGGTATGTCAGTTGAGATAGGCTTGTTTTAGCTTTATCTAATACATTCATGTAATGTCAATGGTCATTCAAACATTTTTAAAAAATGTTAAGGAAGTGTGTACTAAATTAAGATTGAAATATCAATATATCAAGATTTTGATTTTATAGATATATTGTTGAAATATCAATAAAAATGATATAAATTACTAATTAAATTATTTTTACTTCTAATATAAGTTATTAATTTTGTTATTAGTGCATCCCTTCATATTATTGAGATTAACAGATAATATATATATTTTTCAAAAATTGCCTTTTGAATCTCAAAATTTTGAATAATAAGTGCAATTGGTCCCCATGTTACTAAAATCTACTTTTTTTTAGCTCCTAAGCTTTTAAGAATAAATGCATTTGATACATAAGTTTTCAAGATATACCATTTTAGTCTCCGAATTTTTAAGAATAAGTTCAAAAGTTCTTTCAAATAATTTATTATTGTTATTTTAAATATATAGCATTTTAAATTAGAAAAAAAAAATTTCAAAATTATCTCTTCCTTCTAAAATTATTATTTTTAATTTAAAATATCATATAATTATTTTTAAAAAATTTAAAAAGTTTCTCAAAAACTTTTTAAACATATTCTTAGAAACTAAGGAATTAAAAATGTAAATGTTGAAAATTCAAGAACCAAATGTACCTATTCTCAAAAACTCGAGAACTATAAAGATATCGTTTTAAAACTAAGAGACCAAACACACATATTGTTAGATGATATAATAAGAAATTTACCGTCACCCATCAACGATAATTTAAGATGATATAAGAATAGGTTGTTTAAAAAGGTCTTGTGTCCAAACCGATTTTGGTGATTTAAGCATATTATTCTAGATTTGAAAACTAAAAAAATAAATGATTAATCATTAATATCAATTTATGGTTGTATTAGTAATAAAGAAAATAAAATAGTTGAGTTATGTGAGGAGTGAAAAATGTATAAAAATGAAAAATAAATATAGAGAAAAAGAGGAATTTTGATATGCCCTTTTTATGTGGAAAGTGTGAAAGACAGGTTAAAGATGATAATAAAGGTTGATATAATAAGAACGTACTTTATCCAGAGCCTTGTCATTTCAATTACATCGTTTTCAAGCCCATTTTCAATTATTATTATTATTATTATTATATATATATATTTTTTATTGTCTCTAAATTATTACCAATCATATTTTTATTTTATTTTATTTTAATGAATTAATTTATAGAAGAGAATAATATGCTTTTTCTTCACTTCCCTTCTCTTATCATTCGTATGTTTTTCACGGGAAACTATGTTGTTTGGTTTGGTATTTATGATAAAAGAGAATAATAATATGTTGGGTTTTGAATTGATAGCCTTGCATTGGGAGCATCATTTTTTTTCCTTTTATTTTTATTTTTAAAGAATATTATTATTGTTATTTATTTAATTTATTGTTTTTGTGATGATGTAATTTTCTTCCTCTTTAACCGTACCCATTATTGGTCAATGTTTTCACACACCACCACGTTTTTTCATAATTCCCACCTTCATTTTCTATCATTTTTTTTTTATTTTAAAAAAAAGTTTAGTTTGTTTCTAAATGAATTTGCATAGGGTTAGAAACATTTAAAATGTTTCAAAGCTTATATTTTCAATAATAGTGGGCTTTAAGAAAAAAAAATATACCTTTTACCTAGATTTTCGTCATGATTTGAAATGATAAACTTAAAGTTTTGAGTTTTTTTTTTCCGCTAGATTTTAAGATTTACACTTTTTTTATTTTTTTATTTATTAAATACTCATTTTTAATTGTGGTGTTAATTTTTATTAATGAATTAAGCTTCACTATATTTTATTAAGATTAAAATTAAAATTTTAAATTAATAGACATTAACGTCAAAGATTGAAAGTGAATATTTATTTAGTGGAAAATAGAAGTTAAAAATGTAAATCTTGAAACCTATAGACTAAATTGAAACAAAACTCAAACCTGAAAGGAAAAATTGTAACGTTTCGAAACCTAGGTACTAAATTGAAAACAAACTTAAAACTTAAGAATTAAGGGGTTGTTTAGGGGCCCGTAATAGAATGAGTTTGGATTGTAATGTAATCCAAAACTTATGTTTGGTTTGGGCATTTTGGCCCCGATTTGTAATATTAAACTCATTCTATTTTGACACTTTTTAACCGAACCTTCTTTCCCATTATTTTCACGTTTCAGATTTCATTTCCGTTTTGCCTTCGATACCTCACGCATTCCAACAGTCCTCTGATTTTCAATAATTCTGATTACATTCCAGTCTCCCAAACAACTCCTAAGAGTGTGTTTAGTTTAACTTTTCAAGTGTCTAATTTTGAAAAGAAAAAAATTGAAGTATTTGGCAACCACTCAAAATAGCCTTTGAAATATTTTAAGTATTTTTAATAGTTTTTATTTAAAAAAAAAGTTTAAATAAAAATGACTTTCGAAAAGCTTTTTTTCCCCTAGTCAATCCAAAATATACTCTAAATGTATAATATTTCGAAGTTTAAGGACTAAATGGAAACTAGATGCCTAAGGACCAAAATTAAAGTGTGTGTTTTTAAATTGGATTTTAAAGACTTGTTAAACAACAAATTTCAAATTTCAAAATCAAAATAGATACAAATTTCAAAATTTACGGACTAAACTTATTATTCAACTTATATTTTCTTTTCCAATACCCTACAAATCTTGTCAAACCTTGTTATTAATTGTTTGGTCACCAACTTTATAATTCTAAGGATAATTGTGTAAGATTCTGTTCACTCCAATAATATTTAATCAATTTCACATGACTTCACCTTGCGTAATTGCAAACTTTATTTTCTAGGATCAATTATTTGAAAAGTTATCTATATAAATTAGGTTGGATGATTGGGTTGATATCGTTTTCAAATAATTGCTGATAACTGTACTTCTAAAGAGAAATCAACTGTAAAGTAAAACAAATCAATGTTTAGTAAATTTTAGCTTTAAACCTAAAAAAAGTAAGTTATAGTATTTGGTTAATTATGTTAAATTGCTGAGATTAATAATAATAACTAAATAGACCCGCTATAAGAAAAAAAAACCCATTATGAATAACGTTAATAATGTGCTTTAAAAAAAAACCCAAGCACGTGAGAATAGTTGAATTAATTATTATATTCTTCGAACAAAATTAAGAGGTAACAAAAGTACATCATGCTAAGACGATCGTTATAGTCTGCTTGCAGTCTGTACATAGTGAATAACTGTCTTTAGGGCAACGCTTTGAAGTGTGCATCGACCATTTATTGACGTTTCTACAAGATATGGAATGTGTGTACTGTTGTTACTATATCCAGTTGAGTTGTAAATCATTTTGATAGTGTTATTCAATTCTTATACATCGTTTCCTACAACAAATACCACTATTTCAAAAAAAGAATTATTTGATCCAATTTGAGTATAGTTCGATACTTAATGTTAAATCACCACTAAACCTAAAAGCTTAATCGATAACTTAACACTTTCATTTGCTTGTAGGCTTGAAAACTAGTGGAGGTTGAAGAAGTGAAAATAAACCTTAATTGAAAAGGAAATAACATATTATACCGAAAATAAAAGTTTAAGCCGATGATATATTACATCAGATTACCACTAAACCTAAAAGTTTAAGCCGATGTTTTTCGAGTTTAGGGTTTAAGATAAAAGAGAGGTTAGTCTAAAAGAAGATTCATTCAAATTCAAAAGTTAACCTTCTTATATAGTATTCCTTCCCTCAACCAAATGCAAGAGAAGTTGCATATTCTTTTTGGAATAATGTTTAGAGGAAAAAATTGTGATATTTCTAAATAAAAACTAAGGAAAATATTATTCTCCAGGCTGTCCTTGGAAATTTTGGGAACACTCATAGCTTCTAATTTCAGCAATATATCTCAAAACTTTGCTTCTCACCTAAAAGTAAAAAAAGCCTCATTCATATCATCAACATGCTCTCCTTTTTTGACCTATTTTTGCTTTTCTCTATCTCTTATATTGCAATCAAAAAACAAAAACAAGTTTCCATTTGATTTCATCATCCCTTTTGGCTTCTTAAAAAAAATTTAAACCCCATTTTGGCTAAAATAGAATCCCTACATAAAAAGGAATTTAAAGCCAAGATATTTTGCCATGGAGTAAAGAGAAAGGCAAAGCCCCATTTCAACTAATGAGTAGGTTTTCTCATATAAGATTACTAGTTCCTAGGCCTTCTTTCTTTCTTGCTCACTTTTTATGGGTTCAAATGGCAAAATATTCGAGAGACAATTGCAAATATAGCAATCAGATTCAAAATATTAGCATATATAGCAACATTTTAAAAAATTGCAAATATAGCAAAATCTATCAGTGATAGAAGTTAACTTTTATGGTCTAGATGGTCTATCACTGATAGACTATAAAGGGGGTGTTTGGGGTGAGGAGTGAAATAGTGAGGAGTAAGGAGTTAGGAAATCTAAGGAGTTGTAAATTCTTGGGCCCATAGTGTAAGGAGTTGATAAGATATAAAGTTGATGTTTTTTAGTAGTGGGACCTACCAACTTCTTGGGCCAAACAAGGAGTGGAGTTCAATACTCCTACTTCTCAACTCCAACTTCTCAATTTCTTGGGCCAAACATACTCTAAGAGTCTATCAGCGATAGAAGTCTATCATTGATAGATTTTGCTATATTTTCACTTTTTTTAAACGTTGTTATACACTTGGTTATTATTCCTAAAATTGTTATTCATTATAATTATTCAATATTCTATTCAGTCTTTAAGTTTCTTTGTTGTTTGTTGTTGGGTTATTAATTTATAGATGGAGAATTTTGAGTTTACAAGAAAGAGGTGATGATGAAAATTGGGGAAAAGAAGAAGAAGAAGATGGAGAAGAAGGGATGGGTATCCAATAAGCCAAGTACAAGAAATCATTTGAGTTGTTGCATCATATATACGTATAATTATTTTACTCTATGATTTGTACTATATGTCCTCTTTGAAATTTATGCACCAACCTCCATTGCAATCTTTGAAATATATTCTCGGTTAAAAAAACGTTTTTGGTTTCTAAACTTTTAAGAAAGTAAAAATTTAGTTCTTGAACTTTGGTTTGTAACGATTTAGTCCCTAAACTTTAGTATGTAACAATTTGATCTTTGTACTTTCAAATTTGTAACAATTTAGTCCCTAATGTAAAAAAAATCATAAAAATTAATTGTGAATTTTTATTAATTGATGATGTAGACTTTGTATTATATAAAAATATTGAGTCTTTAATTTGTTTATTGGTTTATTTATGTAATAAAATATCATTAAATCTTAACACTAATTTTTACCATATAGAGTAAATCGTTACAAATTTTAAGGTACAAAGACTAAATTGTTACCTAGTAAAGTTTAGGGACTAAAGTTTTATAAAATTGAAAGTATAAAGACTAAATCGTTATAAACTAAAGTTCAAAGACTAAAATGTTACTTTTATGAAAGTTGAGGGATTACAAGTGATTTTTAACCTACATTATCTTGATTTCTCAATTTTCACCAATATTTTGGTTAAGGACATTAATTACTAGCCTAAACGTCGATAGTAAGTTTACCTACCTCATAAATGAGTGTTTAACTAAAAAAAAAAAAGAACTTAGTCACTAAAAAAGTTGTTCTGAAAAACAAAATTCTATGAAAATACTTTTATTGTTTAATATATATATCATATTCACTAAAAAGTTGTGAGCTCTGATATCATATTAAATAATATAGAATTTCATTCCAAAACCAATTGTCAAATAGAGAAGTAACCTATCTAAATTATAAAGGGTGTAAGGTCAATTAATTTTTTCAATGTGGGATCCTCAACATAACGTAATCTGTTGAGATTTTATATCATCGATTAAAAGTTAAAAGTACTATTTTAAAAGAAAAAAAATTAAAGACATGTTGTTTATAAATCTATCCATCTATATATCGAAGTGTGCAAATCTAATTTCCAATCAATATTTATCACATGACAAATTTTTGTTTTTTTTTTAAATAAGGAAATAATTATAAACTGAAAAAATATCAAACTTTTTATAAATATATAAAAATTTCATTGTCTATCAGCGAAAGACTGCGATAGAAAGCGATATAATTCTATTGTGGTCTATCGCTGATATACAATAAATTTTTTTATATTTGCAAACAACCTAAAAAACTATTTAATTTTTTTTTTAAGAGGATGCATGAATATTGCCGTTTTTTACTTATATATATATATTTGAAAATGCTTACTATTAAGCTGGCTTTACACTTTACAGCCATAACCCAGTTTATCGTGCCACGTGTCAAACGCATTTTTTCCCCTTTTTTTTACACGTCTTTACCGTTTTTTTCTTTTATATATTCATTTTTTTTCACCTTTTCATTTAAGAAATATTTGTTTACAAACTCTTTATAAATATGATTTTATTTTTTTTATTTTTATTTTTATTTTAATTTTCCTATATATACAATACTACTTCTTTTCAATTAACCAATTGAAAATGTTGAGTTTAAAAATAAAAACGTGGGAAATACAATTGATAACATATAGCTAATATTGGTTTCATAATCATTTTCATTTTTTAGTTTATAATTTTCATTTAATTTATTTTCTCTTCCACACTATACCATTTACTTTTAATTAATCATTTGAAAATTAAAAGTTAAAAATAATAATGTGAGAAAATATTTCATAATCTAAAATAACATTGTTTTCATTTCTTTTTATAGATTTTTTTTATCAATACCAAATTTATTTTTAATTTTATTTTATTTTCTCATCCACACAATACTATTTATTTGAAATTGATTTGGTCAAAATTTTTGTGGAAACAAAATGTCATTTTGAAATATAGACATATAATGTGTTCATCCTTCGATGAAATTATAAAAAGAAAAAGAAAAGGAAAAGAAAAAGGGGAAACTGTAAAAAAAAAAAAGTGTTAAATTGGGGGAGTGGGGAAGACAAAAATAAAAGGAAAACAACATAAGGATAAAATAAAATATAAAACTGTAAAAACATTTTTCTTAAAAAAATGGGCTTGAAACATGGCACCATAGCATTGGGCCACATGGCTGTTAAAATTTATATTTCGTGATTAGGCCTGTATAGTGGGCTTCGGCCCACAAAATTAGTAAATGAAGTTGGGGCTTTTGAACTTCAACGTCTGCGATCAGGGAAAGCCCAAACGATGCCCGTATTGGACCAAGCAATCCATCTCTATGAGCCAAGTCTAAGAGAATGTTTGGTAGGAGCGCAATGAAAAACCAAAAAAAACAAAAAACCAAACCGATCCAAATCGATCTACTAGTTTGGTTTGGTTTGGTTTTTTAATATAAAATTGGACATATTGGTTTGTATTTAGAGAAAATAAAAAAGGTATTAGTTTGGATCAGATTTTAATTGAAAAAACCAATCAAAACCTAACCGAACTGTGGTATATAAATTTTTAAAAATAAACTCTAACATTATGTATCTTTTAGTGTTTTAGTTATTATGGTGTATATATATTTATTGTTTAGAAAAAAGACCAATTATTATGGAGTGTGCATGTTTTTTTTTTTTTTTTTTTTTTTATATATATTTTATTTAGAAAGTGCTAAAAAAATGTCCAATTTCAATCTATAAAAAAAGAAGTGGACCCAATATTAATTTAAAATTAGCAAAAATGACCAATTCAAAACGAAATTGAAAATAAGATTTAAAATTTGGAAGAAAAATAAAAATGTTAAAAACTGAGAACCAAATAAAAAATTAATCTATTGGTTTTGTTCTTTATTAGAGATCGGTTTGGATCTCTTCTTTATAAAATCAATTGTTTTTGTTTGATTCTTAATTGACCTTGAAACTGAAAAAACCGAATCGACTATCACCCTTAATGTTTAGATCAGATTGACTTAGAAAATATGGTTTTCAAAAAATTATTTTCATTTAAACACTTTTGATAAACACTGTTTAAAATAAAAACACTCGTGCATTTGACAACTCTCTCTCTAAAGTATTTTTATGTACAAGTTTGTTTGTTTTGTGTTATATACTAAAAATGTTTCTATTAATGTCAAATTACTATAAAGGATGACTATAAAATAGTATGAATTAATAATTTAAAATAACGACCGCCGGTGGTAGTGGCCAAAGTTGGCTGGCGATGGTGGTGGTTGGAGTTGGCCAACGGAGGGTATTTTTAAGAATTATACAAATGAGTGTGAGATTAATCATTAAACACTAAAAAATTATTCTTATAAAAGTTGGGTTCAAATGTTACTCTTAAATCAACTTATTTTGTAAACTCGTTTTTTTCAAAAACTATTTTGAGTAGTTGTAAAACGCTCCATTTTTTTTTTTAATTAAACACTTAAAAAGTTAAATGAAACACACCCTAAAATTGCCCAAACAGATTCCATATTCCCTTTGTTGCCATTAGAAAGTTTCAAAATCAAATCTTTGTCATCTCCATGTAAATATTTTCTCCCTTAATTCAAGGTTAAAAGGATACCACTGAAACAATATTAGGGTGATTTCTGAAATTGACAACTCATTAAAGGGCAATAGTGATATTTTTTAACTTTTAAAAGGTTTTTCAAGTACGGTTGTTTGGGTGACTGTATTAAAATGAATTTTGATTGTAATATAATCCAAAACTCATATTTAGATTAGTGTTTTTTGAGCCCGACTTTTAATATTAAACTCATTTCGTTTCTACAATTTTTAACCAAACTCTATTTTTCACTGTTTTTACGTTTTACGATCCCATTTCAATACTCTTATGATTTTCAGTAATCCTGATTACATTACAGCATTCTGAACAGTCCTTAAGTGTGAAAGTAGAAGATCGAACTTTGCCTATTAAAAAAAGTAATAAATATCTGTCTAATGCGCTATGTTTGGATTATCTTGCCATTTTAAGAGTTATATTTTAATAAGTTTCTTTTAAAAAAAAATAAAAAATATATTCATAGTTATTATTGTTATTATTATTTTTTTAATTCTACACCCCCTTAAAATGCAACTTTTAAGTTCAAAGTCAAATCTTCTTAAAAGAAAATTAACAAAAAGATAACGCTATAAACAAATAAATATACAAATGAACTCATAGCATTAAAATAAAAGGTTTTAAAAAAAAATATTTCGACAGTTTTTAACCCAATACTCTTTTCTACCATTTTCACATTTTACGATTCTATTTTTGTTCCGTCCTCGATACTTAACGCATTCTAACACTCTAATCTTGATTATATTTCGGCCTCCCAAACAGTTCCTAAATGTAAAAGTAGAAGGCCGAACTTTAACTATTAAAAAAAGTAAGAAATATCTGTCTAATGCGCTATGTTTGGATTATCTTACCATCTTAAGAGTTATATTTTAATAAGTTTCTTTTTCAAAAAATAAAAAATATACATAGTTGATTATTGTTATTATTATTATTTTATTTCTACACCCCTTAAAATGCAACTTTAAATTCAAGTCAAATCTTTTTAAAGGAAAATTAACAAAAAGATTATTGCCTTCCAGTATCTTAAATTAATTAAAAATTTGAAGATAACGTTATAAAACAAATAAAATCATAGCATTAAAATAAAAAGTTTGAAAAAAAAAAAAAACAAAAACCCTAAAAGCAAGCACACCCTCTGACTTATAATAATGATAATAATAATAACGGCCACGATCTAAATATTAAACACATAAATTCCAAAAGGACAATTCCGGTAAGCAAACTAAAATTCTAGAACATAGTTGAATTTTATTGTGCGAATTTATATTCTATTTTGACAATTCCTAGGAATTAAAGCAAAAAAAAAAAAAAAAAAAATTCAGCTGTTAATTCGCCACATAAACATAGCTTTAAAAATAATATATAGAAATATATAATAATCTTGGGATTTTATTTGATGAATCCACATTGTTGGCCTTAATTAAATGAAACCCTTTATCCTTATATTTTTTTAATTAAAGTTGACATTATTATTAACTAATAGTATCTTGTAACATGACACATCAAGCATTTTTTTTAACTCTCTCTCTCTCTCAAATTTTTTTTTTGTGAGTTGACATTAATTAAAGAGACACATGATATTAATATTATTGGTCAATCCACTATAGATCTTAATTGGAAATTTAGAATAGAAATAAAAATATTATTTAACAAAATAATTAATACAATTTTATTTCCATCGTGCTCAGATGATAATCTGTCGTAGTGATTAGTGAACATGCCTCTAATTGTTTTATTTTCTTCCATTTGTATTTGAAGAAAGAAAGAAACGAGTATGTCTTATGTTATTAATACTTAGAAAAAAAAGGGAATTACTATAAATAGAAAAAATATCAAACTATTTATAAATACAAAAAAAATAATTGTCTATAGCAATAGACCACGATAGAATTTTATCGCTCAAGCGATAGACTATCGATATCTGTCACTCAAGCGATAGAATTCTATCACAGGCTATCACTGATAGATAATAAATTTTTTCTATATAGGCTTTTAACGCAAGCTTGATTAAATATGCAGAAGGAGAATTGTTGAAATAGGAATTTTGGCTTGCGACATAATGAGCTTTTGGCGCAAGTGTTTTGTTTTGTTTAGTTTATTTGTTCCTTTTACTGGAATACAAATCTAGTTAAATAATGTTTAAGAGGAGGCTACACTCTAACCATTGTTCATGCAGATAGTCTCAAGTACGAAAATTCCTATATATGAACATCCATACAAACACTACAAGAAAATTGTAACCTTAATAGACCATGTTGTAAATTGTAATATTTCCTATAAAAGCTACACAACTGTTACGACTTTTATAGAAAACTTTACAAAATGTGACATCTTTGGGAAAAATATCGCTAATTTCTTGCAACGATAGGTTAAACTGACATTTTGTGTGCAACGTTTTTTTTTTTATCGTTGATGCGTTTTTACAACGAAAAATAAAAATTTAGAGATTTATTTTTGGTTAAGACTTAAATATACTCTTTATTGTATTATAATCAACATATCCAATATCTATATCAACAAAGTTGAAATAGTATAAATCACATTTGTTTCAATTAACTTAATTTTTCTAAGAACCGTAACAAGTTCTAGAAGTCACCCAAAAAAAAAATAGTTGAAAAAAATGAATAATCAAAATTACATTTGTTTAATTTGTTTATCGAGTGTATTACGTGTTTTGCGTGCTATAATTTAAATATTGATTTGATTTTTTTTTTCAATCAATAAATTAATAGTTATTAGATGTCTTTTAAATAATAATAATAATAATAATAATAATTATTATTATTAGATGTTGACAAGGGCCAAAAAGTCAAAGTTAATTTAATTAAAAATAAAATTAAGTTGATGTGTATTTGGATATATTAGTGGGATTTAAGAAACTTAGATCTTCCCTTTGTGAATTTGGTCATTATTTTTTTCAATAAATTATATGAATGAAACAACACTCAAACTTTACATGCAAAGAACCAAGTAATATTTGAAGTTGACATTTTATTTCAATAAATTGAGTATTAAGTAAAAGAAAATAAGATGACAGTTGACATGTGCATGAAAGTCAATATACAAACCAACACCATGTATCTAGAAAGTTAGTTGATTTAAGAAACAAAATATATATATATATATATATATATATGAAGTTAAATTAAAATGGAGTCTAAAATTTTACCCAATATTCTTAGATCCAAATTAATTGACTCTATATGGCTAAAATGCAAACTCAATTAGTGTAACACGGGATACGTTTATCGACATGCACTTTTATCCAATTACTTTATCCTTTCATTATTTCAAGCTAGCGAATTTAGAGAGAGAGAATTAGAATCGGTTAAATTTATTAACATATGCGCTCTTATCTTTGAACTTTGAAGTTTGTATCTATTTGATCATTAAACTTTTAAAACTACAAATTTAGTTTCAAAGGCCCCATAGATTTATTTTATTTTAGCTTTTGAAGATTAAGTTTATTTTCTCTCAATTTCTTACCATGTTTTGCATCTTTTTTAAATAAAAAAGTTGAATTCTTAGCCAAATTTCAAAAACAAAAATAAGTTTTTAAGGTCTTGTTTGGTAACCATTTGGTTTTTTGTTTTTAGTTTTTTGAAAATTAAGTCTATAAACACAGCTTTTATCTCTAAATTTTTGCTTTGTTATTTACTTTTTACCATTATTTTCAAAAATCAAGTCAAGTTTTGAAAATTAGCTTTTAAAATTTTTGAAATTTGGCTAAGAATTCAACTCGTTTATTTAAAAAAATATATGCAAATCATCGTAAGAAATTGAGGGAAAATAGGATTAATTTTTTTAAAAAAAAAACTAAAGTCAAATGGTGACCAAACAAAGCTTAAATTTTTTTTTTTTTTTTTTCAAAACTTGTTTGGTGTTTGCAAATATTGCTAAAATGTAGACAACAAAACAAGAAATTGATAGGTGGACTAGGTGTTTATAGACTTAATTTTCAAAAACTAAAAATAAAAGTCAAATGGTTATTAAATATGGCCAACATTTTAAAATGTCAAAATTTAGAGATTTATTAGACACAAAATTAAAAGTTTAGAATTTTCATCGAGACAATTTCACAGATAGAAAAAATGTCAAATTATTTACAAAAAATAGCAAAAAAAAAAAAATACTGATAGATATTGATAGACTTCTACTATTTCTATCATTGATAGACTCTGATAGACTTCTATCAGCGTAAATAATTTTCCTTATTTTTCTATTTTTAAAAATTCTCCATTTTCATTTGTATTTAATATATCAATTATTTTTTAAGAAATTCAATTTATCAGAAAACTATTAAACGTACTTTTAAAATTCTAATAATCAAACAAATACAAAAATTTCAAATACTAAAAACTTATATAGTGTTGTAAATGTAAGGATAGTGAGAGGCTGGAATGTAATCAGGATTACTGATAATCAGAGGAGTGTTAGATGTGTGAGGAATCGAGAGCGAAACAGAAATAAGATCCTGTAACGTGAAAACAATGGCAAAAAGGGTTTTGTTAAATATTGTCAGAACATAATAAGTTTAATATTACAAATCGAACCCAAAACGTTCGATTTAAACACGAATGTTTAGGTTACATTACAATCCTAATACATTTCACCACGGATACCAAACTATCCCTGTGTTTGTTTTCATTTGTGTTGAAGAAGACAGTAAAGAGATTGAGTTGATTGATTTGAATGATTTAATATTTATGAATTATGATTTTCCAATATCATTATCGTTGACGACAAACTTGATTGGTTCTCCCTCTATTTTTCTTTTCTTTAACATGAAGGTTTTGGGTTTTATTTAATTTGTCGTTTTATTACCATTATTATTATTTTTGGTAACAAAATAGTTTCTAATTTTATGAATAGAAGTAAAAAAAAAAAAATGAAATGAGAGAGAGAAAAGATTTTAAATAATAATGAAGAAAGGTCAAAAGTTGAGGCAGCCTTTATTTATTTATTTATTTTCTGAATATAATTTGGTTGGATTTGATAGGTTAAAAATTGGAGCCCACTTTGAAGGCAGCCATTTCCCATTGGCCATTAGCAAATTCTCTATTTAACTTTTAACTTTTAACTAATCACTCATTAATCACTCTCTAATTCAACTCTTTTATATACATTTCTATATTCTATTACTATAATTAATATTGTCTTATACTTTGAATCTAAGGATGAATTATTTTTGTGTTTTTGTTCTAATTATGTTCCATATATAAATCAAATATTATTAGCACACGTTTAATTAGTAAGACGTTTATAATTATTTGTATGATATGTTTATTTCTACTCATATTATATTTATCAAGAAATGATTCAAACCTCTCATTTGAAAGGTTTTGTTTTCGGTCATATTACATCACACACAACAAAAAAGATAGAAGATTCAAATTTTTACATGGGCCTATTTAAGAGATTGATGCGTAAAAAAAAGACAACAAAAATCACAGCACTAAATGACAAAGAGAAATGAAAAAAGCTGAATGTATTTGTAAGTCTTGCTCGTACATTCTTTGCTACAAATGTGTGTATGTATGATTGAGTCTTTGTTTCTTGAAAAATAGACATAGATACCCTAACAATTATCACCTATATATAGTCCACAAAAAAAAACAGTGTTTGATTGATGTACATTGGTCTATCAGTTGAGAAATGCTCGCTTTGGCCTTTCATAGATATTACTGGTTTTAGTAGTGTTTTGCTCGATGAGTCCTTGGCGGTTAAGGCTGCATCATATGGTTTTTGTAATTCCGATTTGTCCCCTATCTATGCAGAGGTCATGGTTGTTATTGAGGGGATGAATTTGGCACTTCAGGCAAATGTGGATCATATCACTATTTTTTTTCCTGATTGTGAGCTGTTAGTTGACATAATTAATCTTTTGATGGATCATTTCTTGAAGACTCGTCATCTCCTTGACGAAGTTTGAGTGGTGGCTTCTCCATTCTTATCCGTTCAATTCCATTTTGTGTGTCGAGATTAGACTAGTACAACTCATACCATCGCTTGTCGAGAATTTTTCTATTGTCTCCTTTAACTTTCTAATTTTCTAGATTTTTTAGTGTCTAGTCTATGCATGACGTACGAAACTTTCTCCTTCTACCGGAGGTTGGCAGACCTTTAATCTAGTGTTTTCTTCTTTTGTTTAAAAAAAGTATAGAAAGAAAAATCAAAATAAATATCACATCTTAAATTTAAATATTTCAAATTATAATAAACTAGGTTAGTGACTGAAAGAGAACACTCTCATTCAATTACAATCCAATCATTTATTGGCTCAAAAACAAAATCTACGTTACAAAAATAAGAAAAGAGACTAACTAAGAGCTTGACAACAACATACCATTCTTTACCAATAGTAAAACGTAACTACCTCATATATAAGTAGCTTAGCTAGCTTGACACTACCTCAATCTAAACATGACTTAAACATCAAATTGTGTTGAGGATAGAACAAGATGAATTCAAGTTCAGTATTCTTAAAACATTGATTGATCCAAAAACTTAAATCGGTAAGTGAAAGTTTACACCCGTTACACCAAGGATGTAAATTATATAAGTTAGTAGGGGCAATTGGGTCCCATGATAGTAAATTATAATTAGGGTAAAGTGGATAAAATGCATTAAAGTGCTAAAAAAGAAGAAAGAAAAAGATGGAGTAGAGATATGTAAATATATTGAGTGGGACCAAATTATGAGTACTACACAAGAGATGAAGACAAACCACAAACAGAGGGAGCGGACGGTACGTGCCAACATCAAATTTTTAAATATTTAATTTCCTTTTTCTTCAAATATATTATTTATTTTTTTTGTCTTTTTTTTTAGAAAAAAAATTAAATAAAAAAAGTGATGTGATGGGGTTTACAGTCTTTACTCTTCAGACGTGTCGTCTTCTCTTTTGCACTTTAAACCAATCCTTTCCCCAACATATCTGTCTCAATATCTCAAACATGTTTTATTATTCTATTTAAATACCATTTTAGTTTTTTTTACTTTTAACGGTACGTGAATATATAAAAATTAAAGAAAAAATTGCTATTAATCAAAAATGTTGTATAGATACAATTACGTAGGATGGAATATATATGACACGCATGGAAATAATACAAGATAGATATTAAAATGATTAATATCACAAAACCGAATTTCTTTTTTAATGAAAAATTTGAATTTAGGGTTTAGTGTTGTCCGTGACGACTACTACAGAAGTGAGGGGAACATTTTCGTCGACGTCTTCGTTATCCAAAACGACGTCGGATGTTAACTCCTTTGACCTCTCTGCTTGTAAATCCCAATCCGTGCTTCCAATTACATACAACATCAGCCCAGCGCAACTCACTTGGGCCGACAAAAGGCCCAACCACAGACCCGAAAACCCGACTCCTAAAAAAAGCCCAAGCCCAACTGCCACCGGCATGCCCACTAGATAAAACGCGCTTAGATTTATACGCGCCGCCGTGGAGGGCCGGGCGCTGCCTCTTAAAACGCCACACCCCACCGTCTGCGGGCAGTTTCCGATCTCGCATAGTCCTAAAATGGGTAACGCCGTGGATGTGAGGCGGAGGATTTCGAGATCGTTAGTGAAAATCCGGGCCCAGATGTTTCGCATTGAGACGGCGAATGTAGTGGCGGATAACCCCATGATTCCGGCTAACAAAACTGCAACCACGGCGGATAATTTCGCCTTTCCGGGTCGATTCGCTCCGAGTTCGTTACCGACCCGAGTTGAAACAGCAAACCCGAGAGATGAAGGGAATATGTAAATCAACGATGTCGTTTGAATCAAAACACCCATGGAAGCGACAGTTGCTTTGGGGTTTGCTAAAAGTCCACAGAGAATGATCATGATCTCGTACCACCACCACTCCAAACAAACCGAAACGCAACTGGGAGCGGCGAGTTTCAGAAGTGGGGTCCATCCAGTCAGGCACTCGCGTGTGGGTGGGGTCCACGTGGGGACGAAGATTCGAGATGCCACGATGTAGAGGATCAAGAAAATCAGAACGACGAAATTCGTGGCGGCGGAAGCTACAGCAACGCCGGCGATGCCAAGGCGGAAGTGGGAAACGAGGAGGAGATTAATAGGTAAATGGAAAATAGTACCGGCAAGGGAAGCCAAAGTGAGAGGATGGGTAATTCCTTGAGCCCGAAGGTAAATCCGAATTGGGTGAATGAAGGAATTACAGAGCAAATCAGGGAGAGAGAAAATTAAATAAGTATGAGCTAACTTAGTGATGGCGGGATCTTGGTGAAGGAAGAGAAGGATTTTTGAGATGTTAAGCCAAAGAATGGAAATAGGTAATGAAGAAACCAAGAGGAAAATGACAGAACGGTGAAGAGTTAAACAGAGGAGTTTAGTACGATGAGCACCGAAGGCTTGAGAACAGAGTGGCTCCATCCCTAAAGCAAGACCTGACAAAACAGAGTAACCAGTGATATTAGCAAAAGCGATAGCTAAAGAGCCAGCCGCTAGTTCCAAATCACCCAAATGGCCTAAGAAAAGCATGGAGAGAATGGAGCGAGAGTAGAGAATGAGTGCAGTAAGAACAATGGGGAAAGCTAGAGAGAAGAGGGATTTAGCTTCGGTAATGATTTCAATGACGGATGAACGGAGGATAAGTGGGGAGTTTTTATGACGGTCTTGTTTTGTGTCTTCAAAAAATGATAAGATGTCTAGGAAGAGGTTGACTTTAGACGACGACGAGGGCGGCAACGACGTCGACGGTGGAAGAAGGCCAGAATGAGAATCAGATTGAAACATGATGAAAGAAGGAGGTAATATTTGTTGTTGTTGTTGTTGTTGAGGATGATGATTGAATGTGTTTTGTGTTTGTTATGGAGGTACAGTTGAGAGTACAGACAGAAGCCAAAAAGCTCAATTTGTCAAATTGTGTGGAATCAACCAAAAAAAAAAAAAAAAAAGGGGTGTCGGAGAAGGAAATGGTATGTTTAATGTGGGAATGTCTATGTCTTTGAGTGTGTTTGTGTGGGCGTAAGTTCAATGGCCATCATCGTTATTTATAGCCAAACAATGCCCCCAATTTTCTAATTCCCTATTCCCCTCATCTACTTATTTCTTTACCATTTAAACACGAGACCGTTGCAAATATAGCAAGCAAACTCAAAGTATTAGTAGATATAATACAATACAAAATAATTTGCAAATATAGCAAAATTTAGATTCAACGACAGAGTTTACAGAAATTACTATAAACAGAAAAAAAATATCAAACTATTTACAAATATATAAAATTTTTATTGTCTATTGTATATTGTTTGAGCTATCTATATTTGAAAACAACTTTAAAGTTTATCACTAATAGATTTGTGACTAAATATTTAATTATTCGTCTTAAAAGTGTTGTCTATTGCAATTACTTTTTAAATAATAACGTCCAAAGAGTCCATAGTTTAAACCTTTCTCAAAGTTTCATAATTCTCTCTCCGTATTATTAATTACTGTCACATTGAAATTATACTTTGGATGGCAATTTGAAACTTCTAAGTATAACAAATGACTACTTATAAAGTTATACGTATGTAATACTCTACTTATTGAATTGTTTGTTCTTATTTACTTTTATATTATTCACTGTGAAAAGGGTTGTAAAGAAATTAAATTTTAATCATAGTTGGGTATAATTCTTAGTTAAATTCTAAAAAAAAAAAAAAAATCAAAATTACTTTGGGTAATTTTCAAATTTTGGTTTGAGTTTTGAAAAAACCTTCTAAAATGTACATAATTAAACAAAAAAAACCAATAAGTAAACGCAGTGTTCGTAATAGATTTTATTTTAAAAGTCAAAAACTAAATAGTTATAATCAAACGAGCTTTAGTTTTTAGTTTTTATTTTCTTAAAATTTATCAACAATTTCTTTATTTTTTTTAGATAAATATTCGAATTTATAGTCAAATTTAAAAAATAAAAACTATTTTTATCCTTTAAAAACTCAACTTGGATTTTAAAAATATCATCTATATAAATTCATAGGTAGAAGGAGAATTTTTAAAAATAGAGAAATAAGAAAAACTATTTACACAAAATAACAAAATTTTTAGATAGTTGTGATAGACGCTGATAGAAGTCTATCAGGATCTATCAGTCATAGAAACGATAGAAGTCTATCACTGATAGATGCTGACAGAAGTCTATCAATTCTATCAGTATTTTTTTTTTGCTATTTTATGTAAATAGTTTGACATTTTTTCTATCAGTGAAAATTTTTACAGGTAGAAATACTACATTTATAAGATTAATTTTTTATAGATTTAAAATAAAAAAAAAATCATATGATTAGACATAAAATGTAATTAAAAGCATTTTTACTTTTTTTTAAATATATAAGTTTGAATCTTCAACCTCATATATTATATTCTAGATGCAATTTTTTTTTTAAAAAAAAAGAATCAGAATATTTTTTTTTTCTGTACTTTAAGATTTAAGAGGGGAAGAAAAAAAAAAACTGATTTAGAGGGGGCAGAATTAATTCCATGTTCTATATCCCTTGTATTAAAAGTCAGCCAGGCAGAGCCATTCATTAAGAAGATGAGGTTTGGCAAAATGCATGCCAGTTTATTAAACATTTGACTTTCTAAAGAACAGCGATGGAATTTTAATAATAAATTATTAATTAATTAATACACCATGAAATTAATTTATTTTTTAAAAAAAGTAAATAAACAAATATTATTATTATTTTCCTTTAAATACAATTCAACTCCTTATCTTATCATTCATTAAATACAAAGAATGAAATAAGTTACCCGTGATTACTTACGTATATTAATTTGTAGAAAAAGAGAAAATCAGAAAGTCCGCATGCCATAAATAATTATTAAAAAAAAAAAAAAAAAAGTAAACTAAACTAGATTTACAAAAAAAAAAAAAAAAAAAAAATTTATATTCCTAATTTTTGGGATGTATGAATATAAAACCTTTATTTTTATAAGTGTATCAATTTACACATTCCTTCGTATTTCGTAGGGAAAAAAATATTATGTAAAACTTATAATTTGTATCAACTAAACTCAATTTTTTTTCCATGAACGAATGAATTTAGACTCTTCATTATAATTACCTTTGAAAATCATATTTGCATCGTCTCTCACACACGTGTAGATTTATTCAAATATTAGTTTTACAAAATGGATAATTAAAATTAATATATAGATAACTCTTAAAAGAAATCTTAACTAAGAGTCTAAATTGATTAATTTATAAAAATTTAGGGTTTAATTAATATAATTATAAGTCTCGTACGATGTTTTTTTTTTAAAAAAAATGAAACATAATAGAGACGGTGTAAATTGACACAATTACAAAAGTTCAAATTTTAAGTTGAAACAGTTATTAGTTTAGAATTTTAATTAATACAAGTCCTAAAGTTTATGGATATAAATTAATATCGGTTAAAAATCACTTTTGGTCCCAAAATTTTCATGAAAATAACAATTTAGTCCCTAAGATCTAGTTGATAACGATTTAATCTTTGTACTTTTTAAATTTGTAATAATTTAGTCATTGTACTTTAATAAATAATGATTTAGTTTATGTAATAAATATATAACGATTCAATTCTATATCGTGAAAAGATTCATTAAAATTAAGTGTCAATTTTTATTACGTAACGACTTAGTCTTTATAGTTTATATATAAAATTGATTCTCAATCAGTACTAGGACTAAATCGTCAATTACCAACTAAAGTTTTTGATTAAAATTAAGTGTCAATCTACTTGGGTAAGAAATTTCATTAAATTATACTAATATTCTTCATGATACGAACTAAATCATTATAAATTATAAAGTATATCGATTAAATCATTATTATTAAAGTTCTACGACTAAACTGTTACAAAATTTGAAAGTATATCGACTAAATGGTTACCAACTAAAGTTCACGAATTACTTTCATAAAGGATCAAAATTATTTTTTTTAAAAAAAAATTATTAAGGGGGTGTTTAGGCCCAAACTTAAACTAAATCATTGCAAACTAAAGTTTTTGATCAAAATTAAGTGTCAACTCACTCCATATTTTGGGCTCCAATTATAATAGTTGGTGCTCCCAACAATTATAATCGACAATTAACTACACTATTACTACTTCAAATCCCTCTTTGTTACAACTTTACTTATTAGAATGTCTTGAATTTGTTATCTAACGCTTCGAACGATCTAGTACGGAGGTCTCGCTAAACCTAGAGGCGTACTATATAATTATTTATGGTCATTTACGATTATGGCCTTACAGTTTAGAGAAATGCACTATATAAACTCTCTAGACCTTTCTCTAAACCTAGAGGCATCAATTGGTTATGTAATCTGTAACATTATCTCTAATAAAATTATTCTCTCTCTACCCCATAGACGTAGCTAACACACCGTTAGTGAACCATGTAAATTTGTGTTTTGATTCTCTATTCTTTTACGTTTTCTACCGTCTTTAATTGTTGATTTCGTAAAATAGTATGTACTCCAAATACAGAGTATTATAACTGAAATAAAATAATCACCATCCCAAACACCAGCTATTATAACTTAGACTAAAGTAATCAACTCAATGCTCCAAATGCTTCCTAATATTTTTCCTAAACTAAATTAAATTAAAGAAAAGAGAGAGAGATATGATGTCGGTAAAGAAATGGATGGATGACGGCGTGGTGTGAAAATAAAGGAAAGGAAAGGAAACAGAGGGAAGAAGAGGAGACATGTCGTTGTAATGTATATAAATCCGACGTGTCGCAATCGATGATGTGGCTGTGTGTGGCTGGCTCTGAAAATGCTGACTGGACCATTTCTATTTATTGTCGTTTTGGAAAACGTACAAACAAAAAACGGGAAAGCAAGATAAAACGGGGAATGAGACCCACTCATTTGCCTTAAAACGTCATCGTTTTACGTGGGGCCAATCCCTCAATAGCCACTGCTTTTCAGTTTCAGATGTTTCTATAACGGAGGCGTCTTCTTCCCTCCGTTCCCGCAGCAAACCAAACCAAACCCATTCATTCATATTTGATATTTTTTAATTTTTTTCCCCCAACTTTTTATTTATTTATTTTTAAAATTTTTTGAATTAATTTCAATTATGTCGACAGTACAGTATATAATGACTTTTACAAATAAGGTGGACTTAATTAGCTACCATAACGTGTTCAATTTTAATATTCTCATCAACTTTTTCAAAACTATATATCACTATGTAATGTGTCTCCTTCAATTAATTAGTCTTACATTCTTCTATTTTCAATCTATTCAATTTTTCAAATTAAAAAAAAAAAGTGTATAAGTTCAAAATGACTATATTAGACTTTGTTTGATAACTTATTTACTATACTTTTCATTTTGTGTAATTAATCATAAGCTAAATATTAATAACAAAAACACAAATTTAAAAGTTATGGTCATGTTCGATAACTTAAAAAAAAGTAGTTTTCTTAAACTTCTTTTTTTTTTTTTTTTTTTTTTTTTTTTTTTTTTTATGAAAATAGGCTAAGAATACAAATATTTACCTAGGAAATATGAAAACTATGAGTAAGGAATTGGAAAAAAATAAACACAAATTTCAAAAATAAAAAAAAACCAAAAAATAAAAACCAAATGGATATTAAACAATGCTTGTGTTTTTAGTTTTTAAAAATTAACTTAGTTTTTCAAAACATCCTTAAAATGTATAGATAACAAAACATATAATTAGCTTAATTTTCAAAAGTCAAAAACAAAGACGCGGTTTAGTAATCAGTTTTTGTATTTCAACTTTTTTGTTTGTTTCATTCTTCGTCAATAGTTTTTTTCTTCTTCTTTTCATTAAGATTCTCCGAAGACTTAAAATATTAAAATGTCAAAAAAATTTTAATTTTTATTCTCTCTCATGTCGATTGAGTTGCATTGTCAAAGCAATATAACCATCAATAGTGGATTATTGGATGGGTTCTTCGTGTATAAAAGAGTCCTCACCAACCAGCTCACAAAAATAAAAATTATGTGGAGTCTATGAAATAAATAATTATTAAATTATTTGATACGTGATGACGTATCAAATAATGAATGGAAGAAGTAGATACTACGATAGTACTATAATTTTCTTTTTCCAATTGAGAGTTACGTATCGAGAGAGGCGACAAAGGAGAGGGAGAGTAGAGAGAATATAAAGTCAAGGGAGAGAGAAATTACTTTATTAGTGCAGGCATCTTTTAAATATATATTTCTCAAAATTTAATGACTAAAAGTTGCATATTTTGATTAAATGAGTCTATTTGTTAGGACAACTACTCTCCACATAACTCTACAATAGTACGATAACTTCATACTGATGAAGATAATTTTCTTCACTTATATACTCATTATCATACCCTTATCAATTTAGCCGATGTTTGACTTTGATTGTATTTCCAACAATCTTTTCCTCAAACAAATGACCATGAAGCCTCTCCCTCAAAAGAGTAATCTATTTGTCTTCTAACTCTTACCTCAGCTAACTCCTCTTTACTGGAGCACACCCCTATCCAATTGAGTTCTACAATAGATCACACCATGACTATTTTCGAGCCTCCATTACATCTTTGTTGGGCACTCGAGAATTCCATCTCAGCATGGTTAAGTCAAGGGCATTACTCTAGTACCACACTTGTTAGGACAACGACCACCCACATATCTCTACAATTGTATAATATTGTCTACTTCAGACATAAACTCTCGTGACTTTGTTTTTGGTTTCACCCAAAAGGTCTTATACCTAACAAAATTAGTTTTTCTCTACTTCTCTAGCCAATGTGGAACTTTGATCGTATTTTCAACACTATTATTGAAAAATTAACACCATTGACAAAAATAATAGTTTTTAAAAATTTGGAAATTAAAAGAGATTTTAAATGTTGAACGAAAAGAATAGAATAAAACTGGTAAGCTGTACAAGAGGGGGGAAAAAGATTTGCAATCATATATTCTACCATTTTTTTGTTTCATTTTAAATATAACTCAAAATTGATATCATATTCAAACATTCAACCTACATATGAAGAATGTTTATTAATAAATTGTCTTGAATTCTTGTACATATATTTTCATATTATGGTATTTTATATTTTATAGTGTTAATTTTTAAGTATACTAATTTTTTTTATTTTCAAATACAGAAAAATGAGTCAAATTAAAAATATAGAAAAATTTTACTATCTATCAATGATAGATCGCGATAGAATTATATCGCTACAAATAAACGGTGAAATTTTTATATATTTATAAATAGTTTGATATTTTTTGTGTTTATAATAATTTTTCTATTATTTTACCCTAATATCTGATTATAAATTATAATTAATCAATTTTAGTAATTTTGATTTTTGAATGTGTCTAGTCTCTAAGTTGTCTTTTCCTCTCTTACACATCACCAAGAATCTTTCCCTTTTAGCCTCTCACAGCTGTATTTTGTTTTCAATATTATTCATTTTTGTTTTATTCCCTCCCTTATTTATTTATTTTCCCTATATTATTTGTCTTAATTTAGATAGATTATTGTAAATTAATTTTTCACATGTGTGCATCAAGGTAAAAATTAAATACTTAGGAACGCAGAGACGACATTATCAATTAATAATATTCTAAACGAAGGAAAAAAAAAAAAAAAAAAACCATTTCCTCTTGGTAAGTCGTAAGTGAAAGATATTAAAAATTAATATTGAATTTACCGAATAAAAAAAATATTAATATTTGCTGGGAGATATTTTCCCAATAATGAAAATATGGAGAAAGATGTGAAATGACATGCCTATGCCCCATCAACTTGAAGCAGAAATGTGATTGTTTGGATGTATTGTTCAAAAAATATTATTTTATTTAAATATGTTATCTAGGATTTAGCAGTATTTAATTATTTTTTATTTTAAAATTCCTTTATTCTTGTATGTTTCATTTATTGGAAATCTAATGTAAACTAAACAACATAAAACATAAAATATAAATTTTCTTTTTGTTTCTTTCTTAATAAAAACATTAATTTAAAAAAGAAAATTTGTTTAGAAAAACAAAATTTTAATATTTTTTTTTCCAATCAGAAAAACAAACTATTATTAATAAAAACATAATTTTGTAAGAAATCACCTTGTGTTTTAGATTTTTTCCTTGAATTTCTTGAGCACTTAGTATATACAAAGATAACATTGTAATTTTTTCTCAAATAAGAATATGATCCGGAAAAATTTAAGAATTAGGTCAAAATCTATAGCCAAATAAAAAGAAATTCATCTTTAGAGGCCGTTTTGTTTTTTTGAGAATATAGATAACCAGAATCTTAGATGTCCAGAATTATAGATATACGAAATTATAGATGTTCGGTATCCTTAGATTACCATGTTTGTTTTGTAGGAATATTTTTACAGATATTTGAGAATATTTTGATCACTGTGTTTATTTAGTAGGATTTCTACTCTGGAACGTCTTAAAATTACAAAATGTTCCAAGAATGTCTGTATGACTATTTATTAACTTATAATTAGTTTGATATAATTTGAACTTATATAACATATTTTATTTTATATATCAATTTAAATGTCTTTTTAAATTAATACAATTTATATTATTTTCATATATTATTTTTCTCAACAAAATAATATATCATATTTTAAGATTTTTTATAAAATAAATATTAATTTAAATTTAAAATTGAATATCTTGCTAAAAAGTAATAAGAATTACGACATAACAAAAAAAATTATACATATAGTTGCCAATATTTATTTTAATTATATAATATTGCAAATGAATATATATATATATATATATAATAAAAAAAAAAAAACAAGAATGTAAATTAGGGATGCCCACAACTTGGGAATCTGGAAAACCCATTTCAGGAAAGCATCCAAAACTCTCCAGATACCATCCGTTAGGACATTCTAGGATGTCCGAGAATCTCTAGATGTAAGGGCATCTTACAATACCGCAAAACAAACACGATAATCTAGATGCCCTCTCTATAGGAATTTAGAATGTCTACGAAACAAACGGCCCCTAAGAATGAGGGAAAACTTTATGGAAAAAAAGTTCTATATTCAAAAATTATTAATTAAAATACTTTCTATTATTAAATAAAAGTAGCTAGTTTTATCCTTACAAACAAATAATTAATTAAACCGAAAATTACTGATTAACTTTAACTTTAACTTTAACAACTGAAGTTATTTTAAAGTTTGAATCAACCATTGGCTTAATATTCTAACTAAAGATTCTCATTATTCTCTTTTCATAATACAATTTTTTTCACTATTAAAAATTTTCTAGTCACATCACCGACATCTAAACTTAAGTTTAATTTAATTTATTGAGTAAATTAATCGATAACACAGAAAACATATAGAAGAAATGCACGTGTACAAGGATTAACTAAAAAACACAAACATGATATCTAGGAAAAACAATTGATATCACTTTAGAGAAATGAATGGTAGAGAAAAAATAAATTTAAAAAAAAAAACACACACACACAAGTTTTTGGTGCCTCTTAGGTTGATTGTAAGGCCAAACAATAACCTTAACATATGCTCTCCTTTCCCAAAAAAGCTGATCTTTTTTTTTTTTTTTTTTTTTTTTTAAATTTAAATAATAATATAATTCTCAACCCTAGATTGTCCCATATTAATTTAATTAATAATTCATAATGTACAGTCATATACACAGATTTCCACAGACAAGGCTTTCATAAGACCACGTTTGAGTTTTGCTTACAATATCCAAAAGTATTTGTTATTAATGTCGTTTTTAATTTAATCCCATTTTTAAATTCCTTTTCTAATATCCTAATTTTCCCTTTTTGGGATTAGCCTTTTTCATTCCTATTAATAGGGACATTATCATGTTCTTAGTTGTTACCTTTTACCTAATCCTAGGAAAAACTTTACTTTATTTTCCCTTTTTATATTCTATGACACTTCATATTTGTTGGATAAATAGTAAAAAAAAAAAAAAAAAAAAAAAAAAAAAAAAAGGAAAATTTTGTATATATGGTACACTATTGAGTTAGTTATGTTTTTTTTATTATTATTTTAATGAGATCAGTCGAGATTATTTATATAAATATGAAAGAGAGAGATGCTTGAGAATTTTTTGTATTCTCTATATTGCTCAAGAAGGAAAGAATGCAATAATAAATTGAGAAATTTTCACCCATAGAAAAATAATGTCAAACTATTTATAGAAAATAGTAAAAAAAAAAAGATAGACATTGATAGACTTCTAGTAGCATCTATCAGTGATAGACTTCTATCATTTCTATCACTGATAGACATAGACCCTAATAGACTTCTATCAATGTCTAATTCTATCAGGGCCTATCACAACTATCTAAATTTTTTACTATTTTGTGTAAATAATTTTCTTTATTTTTCTATTTTTAAAAATTCTCCTAATAAATAGTAAGGTAACAAGTAAATAACACATAATAAAATAAAAGATTAAACATCATAAAATATATCATTTAACAGTTTTGTTATGGAATCGACAAATAAAGAAAACAGAAAACGTAAAATAGTAGAGAATCAACACAGAGTTTTACGTGGTTCACTAGCAGTGTGTTAGCTATACGAGTCCATTGGCAGAAGGAGAACAATTTATTATTGGAGAGAATTATTTAGAATACACAGAATAGTGGTGCTGCTAGGGTTAGAGAGTTTATATAGCACATTTCTCTAAATTCTAGAGTTATAATCGTAAATAAATCGTAATTATATAGCGCACTTCTCTAAATTACCGTACTTGGTCGTTTGGAGCACCACATATATAACATATACAAGGAATTCCAATAAGTTTAGAAGTTACTATTGTTAAAAATATAAGTAACTAATCAAATGAACAAAAAGATCATATTAATACAATATAAACTCTAATAATATTGATTTTACACTGTTTTGCTTTGTATCTAACCGCTATATAAGTGAGATATAGTTTATGACGAATGATATCGTGGTGCAATTGCAATAGAGTTTTTACAATTGTGTCCAAATACTTGCCTCGTACGCACTACAAGCTCATCGATTGTCATGATCTCGTACGTTGAGGGAGTTGAACAAACTCAAAATAGGTCTACCAATGGAGGAAGCAAAAGAGAAAATGGAAAGATACCTAGTTTTTGCTGTTTTTTTCCCTCATTCTTGGGGAATCAATGATATTTATATATATATAGAGGTTGTAGCAATGAAAATTTTGTTGTTAATAACGTGAATTAATGTTAAACCTTTTGTGTATGGAACATGTTTTGTTATACCAAATTTTCCACTGTAAAATGTTTATTTATTATGGGGGATAAAGTGAGGTCCACGACAGCAACACATGCATGCTAAATAATTCCCACGTTCATTTCCCTTACCCTTACTTTGAAAATTTTCCTTCACCATATATGAATTGTAAACACATCAACATTTAATATATATATATATATAAATTAATTAATTAATTAATTAATTACACTTTATGCAACTCTCGTTTGATAACCACATAAGTTTTATTTTTTAAAATTAAGCTTATAAATAGTATCTTCACATATGATAGTCGTTTATGTGCTTCGGTTATTCACTTTTTACTAGCTAGTGTTATAAAAAGTCAAGCCAAGTCTTATATATATATATATATATATATATATATATATATATATATATTCGTAAGTGCCGTGGCTAACTTGTGTGTATCTCAACTAATGTCCAGGAACAACCCACTTGACCGTACAACATATGAGTGCTAAAGAAATTTACATAATATTAAATCCTAGATATGTGGTCATAATGAACTAGACTCATTCCAACTAAAACTTGTTTAAAAAATCAAGTTTTGAAAATTAAAAAAAAATATAGTTTACAAAGACTTGTTTTTGTTATTAGAATAATTTGACTAGAAATTCAAGTGTTTTTTTTAAGATAGGTGAAAACCATAATTGAAAAACTGGGAGAAAATAGACATAAAAATAATTAAAAATAAAAAAAACGATTTTTTATCAAACGAGATATTAATTATTTATAACATTCTTTTTTTAATCAAATTAATTAGGATAAATAATTTTTGGGAAAAGCCTCCCTCTACTACAGCAGGAATAAACAGAAATAATTGAGAAATTAAAATAAACACAAAAATAAGAAACAACAAAACTATGAAACACAAGAATTAACGTGAAAATCTCCAAAATCTCAAAAAAAAAAAAAAAAAAAAAAAAAAAAAAACTAAAACCCACACAAAGAAACCTACTATACGAAAAATTATTACAGTCACATAAAATTTGCTCTTTAATCTAAATTACAAGAGCTCACACATAATTTTCTCTCAAAACTAGAGAATACAGAAGAGAATAAAACTAAGTTAACACACTCAGGCTTTAATTGTTTCTAACTACAGAGACGACTTGAAACCAAAGTCATAGGATCGGTCATTTTATAATATTTGAAACTCATTACTTCTTTGGACTTTTTCAACAAACACTCTTATAATATTTTAAAAAAAAAAAAAAAATTCATGTTCCTCAATCTTGATAAGTATAGAGTTAACATCAAATTATAGAAACAAATAGTAAGTTTTGAAAACAACATTTAAATATTTCCATAGATTAATAAATTATACAGTTTTATGTAGAAATGTATGCAAAGTGTATTATTATTTGTCCGAAAAAGACAATACACACGTGTATATATATACAATGACAAAAATCAGATAAAAACAGGTTCTTTTGGATAAACTCTGTTGAGTTATATGTCTGCTTTTAATGTCACTTTTTTTTTTTTTTTTGACATTTTATATAATTCTCTCTCTCTTATTCTTGATTTTAATTGGTGGACCTAAAAGTTCGAGTATTGTACGTCAAGACTTTGTGGTTAGCTTGTTCATTGACGCAAAAATAATTATATAATGTATTTTGTTGGTATTCAAATTCCACATATATATACTATAATATATACTCAATATAATCTAATGGAGAGATCAATACGTTTTATAATATGGTCAAACATTATAAAATTCCCCAACAAAATTGAGCAAATAATAATAATAATAATACCTCATTTAATAATCGCCGAACTTTGTATTATAAAACATTATCTTGGGTTGATAAATTAAGCTAAGCTATACATTACCATAAAATAGGGGGGAAGAAATAAAGGGCTTTAGTGGTGTAGTAATAAACAAACACCACATCGTTTTGCTTACTTATTAATATGTTGTTTTTTTTCCATTGACTAATTTGTTGGGAAAATGTTTTTTTTTTTTTTTTTTTTTTTTTTTTTTTTTTTTTTTTATCGAATAAGCCCAATTCATTTGGGATCTTGCAAAGATTTACCTTCTTGGGAAAGATGATTAATTTGGATTGACATGTCATCGATGAATGGAAAGTGAAAAATTCATGGAAAGTTATAATTCCCACCGCGTAACATTCGGTAATTCTTTAATATCAGTCGGTTCGAACCTCCACTTAGGGGAATAAGTTTGGATTGTAATGTAATCCGAAATCCATGTTTGAATTAAACTTTTTCGACCCGATTTGTAATATTAAATTCATTCTGCTTCGACAGTTTTTAACCAAACACTCTTTCTACTGTTTTCACGTTCCAGGATCCTATTTTCGTTCCGTCCTTGGTACCTCACACATTCCAACACTTCTTTAATTCCTAGTAATCCTGATTACATTTTAGCCTCCCAAACAACCTCTTAGTTTCACCCAAGCTAACCTCCACTACTATCGTAGGAATAAACAGAAAAATTAAAAAAAAACATAAAAACTGTAAAAGTTCCAAATCCAAAAAAAAAAAAAAAAAAACCCATAGACCAAAAGGTTTCACTATGTGAAAAATTATTATAAAGAAAACACCCCCTCAAAATATTATACCATTCACATAATAATTACTATACCAAGCTTAAGGTGTTTTAAATTTGGATGATTTGAAACCAAAAGGCATAGACTTCTTTTATAGTGCTTGGAGTCTCATCATTTTCTTGAACATTTTCGATATAGAACGACTATTTTTCTATTATAATTATGATTAATTTATAAATGATAGTTTGTTGTAATTAGAAGTTATTTGGTTAAAATTGGGAGTTTAGATTTTAAAAGTTTGAAATTTTCTTGTGGTCTTTGAACTTTAAAGGAGGTTTGTTATTTTTTTTTAATAGATACCTACTTTATAAGTATTTAATAAGCTAGGTTTTGATTTTTTTAGGTTTCTATTATTGACAATTTGTCAAGATCTTAAAAATTAACAGATGTATTAAACATAAAATTAAAATTTATCTAATAGAATTTTAAACATTAATAGCTAATATATGGTTGTGAATTTAAATTTTAAAAATATCAAATAGATCAATAATTTGTTAGATACATAATTAAAAGTTATGAAACTTGTTAATTTTTTAAAAGGTAAAAAATCTATCAAATACAAAATTGAAAATAGAGGTTCTTCTTATTCCAACCCTACTTTTTTCGCTCAATAACACACGTACATGTATGCACTCAGACATGTCTCACTTAACACTCACACACATATATAAACAAGAGATAGAGGAAGAGAACATACACAATCAAAATCGGTGGCAATTATAACTACGTTTGATAACCATTTGGTTTTTTAAAGTTCAAACCATGGTAAAGAATTGTGTGAGAAAATAAATACATTTTCCAAAAACCAAAATCCAAAAATCGTTATCAAATTGGGTTGTAATGATTTTTGTAGACACAAGCTTGAAAGTTGAACTACTAAATTTATAATAATCTAATCACAATATTTTTTTAAGGATAAAGGGGTAAATAAAATACCAATATGTGATAAATTTTGAAATATAAAATAAGATGGTAAGAAAAGGGAAAGAAACAAAAACTGTGGGTTATATATCTTGTGTTTTGAAAACAAATTAAAAGATATATATAAAAGTAGAAAACATATGGGGAATGCAACTTAGTAGCATGCTTATTAAGGTACACATATTAAAAAATAATTAACCAAAAAAAAAAAAGATTAAAAAGATGAAGTGTGGGAAGAATCATTATGTCAAATTTCTCATTTTCTATTGTTCTTTCTTACATTGCATTTCATGCTTTTTAGTCAAGATTTGAAGATAAAAGTTTAATTTTTAAATATATATTATGATCTTTATCTGTTTAATAGTGTATGAATGAATTGAGAAATAGTTAATAGAAATGGATAGGCATTGAAGTTCAAGTGTGATTGGAATGTGCATGAAAAATGCTAATCTCAATTGATGGAAAACATTTTTTGAAAAAATAAGGATCGGTTTGGATTAATTTAGGAGAAGTTTTAAAAATAGAAAAATAAGGTCAATTATTTACACAAAATAGTAAAATTTTTAAATAGTTATGATAGATGCTGATAGAAGTCTATCAGGATCTATTAGTGATAGAAATGATAGAGGTCTATCACTGATAGATGCTGATAGAAGTCTATCCATGTCTATCAGTATTTTTTTTTGTTATTTTATGTAAATAGTTTGACATTTTTTTTTACTTGTGAAAATTTCCCATTAATTTAGGGAATTTTTTTTTCAAAAAAGTCATTTTTATTTAAACTCTTTTTTTAAAACCGATTTAAAATAAACTTTGGAAGTGTATCAAAGCTATTTTAAATGGTTGCCGAACATTTCAATTTCTTTTTCAAAATTAAACACTTGAAAAGTTAAACAAAACGCACCCTAAATCTCAAGTCAAGTTTGTCAAAATGCTATGAAAGTGCTTCTCATGATTTTTATTTATGAAAATTGTCTGATCTTAGCATATTTGTGAGTGATTTTAAAATAGTTAAAGTTATTTTGAAAACATGTTTTAAATTTAATAATTCATAGTAACTTTTTATGGTACTAGAGACCATTTAGAATTATTTTCCAAATAAGTATACCTTTTGAAACTTTAGGGACTAAAGACACCAATTCCAAAGCTCAGGGACCAAAAATGTATTTTGTCTTATATATTATTTTATTTGATGCGAGAACTAATTTGTAAAAGTTAATTATATTTTTAATGTCATAAATTGTGTGTGCGTGTTTTGAAGAAGTATAAATGATGTAAAGGAATATAATTGAAATTAAAAAGTGAGGAGTATAATAGGTTAAAAAAGTACGTGTTGAGGATCCTACATTAGAAAAATCAAGTAACCTCACACTCTTAATAAAATAGATGGGCTACTCCTCTCATTGCTAATTGGTTTTGAGATGAAACCCTATACTATTTGATAGTACAGTGCACCGACTTTATAAGTTCGTCTTAAATAACTCAATTCTACCAATTTTAATAGTGTTTCCATATTAGTTGCATATAATAATATATTATGATATTAAAGATGTAGATTATTGTAATGATTTTTTGGGCTAATTGGGCCTCATATTTTATGATGGGTATTTGTTTTGGGCTTTTTACACAAATAACTATTAGAGAAATTGGACAAAATAGGAAGAATTCTTCATTTGGATTTTTGAGGAATTTCAAAAATATAATGATTTTTGACAAAACGTGTGTCACTCACTTGAGATTTTTTTTTTTTATATATAATACATGGTTGCCTTTCATGTGGTCTTCATCAAAAAATATTGAATATAGTGTAATTACTATAGCATGAATCAATTCAGAATAAAAATACAGTGTAAATGGGTTAACGTCGATTATTAGTTTATAACCTCACATATTTTAGAGAAAAAGTAGCACATTTTTCGCCCAATTTGAATTTCATATTGGCAGTTTTTCCTCAAATTATATTTGTATAACCACTTTTCAAATTCATTAAAAAAAAGTTCATCTTTATCTAATTTAACCATCATTTTTCATGTCCCTGATTTAAACAGAATATTGTATCTTTCTGACTTTTTTCCATTAATATCAGTATATTCTGGTAATTAACTAACATATAGTTACACATACAGTATAATAATAATATGAAGTTATATGATTTAACTAATCTACATTTACAAATACAATGTAATTGTAATGTAAAATTATAATATTTTAATCATCATTTGTTTCCGTGATTCATTATTATAACATAATTTGGTATCTTCCTAATTTTTCTCTATGAATATCTATTCAAATCTATCTTTTGTTATCAAATTCGTTTTAATTTTTTTTTTCAATTTATTTATACATTCTCTTATAAAATTCAGTTTTATCTTATTATTTTTCGATTTTTTATACCTTTTATTATCAAATTTAGTTTTTTGTAACTTTCTTTTTTCGAATTGATTAAGTTTTATTTAATTCATTTTCAATTATTTTATACATTTAGAGATTTGTATTCTTATCACAGTTTATCTCATTTTTTTATTTAATGCATTTTTGGTTTATATTATTACTATTTATATAATTTATATTTTTTAAAATGCAATATAATTTCCCCAACCAAGCACAAGCAGTAAGTAGTTCTCAAAGAGTAGACAGCGGGCCCTCCCCTTTCTGACTGGACTGACTCTCTCGTCGATTCTCATTCATTCACTATGCTCTTGGGCAATCCAGGCATTTGGATTGAATCTGTAAAGCCTGATTCCAGCGTTAGAATCCGTAATGGCAGGAGGAAGGTTTCTAGCACTATGAAACGACTCTCCTTTCTTTCCTTTTGGTGTGAATCCTCAGACCAATCGATTAAACAAATTATTGTAGAGTTTTCCGGGGACGTATTGAATTCAAGTCATTCATGTGTGCCGATTTCCTTATGGTTAACTTCAAAATGGGTCCCAACCTTCTGTGAACCTTGTACTCTGCTTCGGCACTAGACCTGGAAAGAGTCAGTTGCTTTTTGGAAACCCAAGTCAGTAGGTTTTTTTCGAGAAATACGCGGAAGCCAGTAGTGGACCGTCTGCTATCGGGACAACCAGCCCAGTCGGCATCGGAGAATGCAAAAAAGGTGGTTAACGGTCCCGGAGTGATGGTTAGGCCCCTAAACCGGAGGTGCTTGAGGTGCAGTAGAAGGAGCTGACTTATTGATGGCCCGGTTCAAGCTTTCCTTTTGGGCCAAGTGCAAGCTGTGCGAAAAACCGCGGATTTTTTCCGGTTTCGCAACAACTTGGGCGAAATGGGGTTCTACCGGGAAACCATGGATTTTGGAGTTTTCTCCATTGGTGACTGGTCGAGCCACTCGAATGGAATGAGATAAGAATCTCTGGGGGTCTTGACTCTATACTTACTTGTAGCAGGCGGCCCCCTCTGTAGAAGACTTCTGCCGAATGGCAGAGTCGCAAAGCTTCGTCGCATTCTCTAGGAGAAAGGACTAGAGCTTCACAGAGGGGTCCATCGAGCTAGAATCATGTCTCGTCACTTTGACCCCCAGTTCTCCCCTCTCTCGTTCTTCATGGCCTTTTTGGGAGCTAAGTCGAAGATCTCGGTGGTCTTGTGAGTGGTTGATAAACTACGATTGCAGTTTTCTTTAGGAAGTCCCGGCTTAAGAGACAAAGAAAACGGTTGATACTTCCCCCTAAAGAGGTAGAACAAGTGAGAGGGGAGTCGCGGCTGATCTACCTCATGGATGGATAGATAAATGTTTGGATTTCTGCGATTATTTTTTGACAGCGGTTGCTGAATATCAAAAACTTATTACACAAAATCCTATTTTTTTTAGAACGAGTTGAGGGAGTAGGCATTATTTCTGGAGAAGAGGTCATAAATTGGGGGTTATCAGGACCAATGCTGCGAGCTTCCGGAATACCATGGGATCTAATAATATATCATTGGTATATAAACTGTAATATTTCAAGATCTTATGAATTTAAATTAATTATCTCAAATTCTGATTGTTTTAATCCATATAATGATCTTTGTAATTTGATTGAATATAATTATCTAGAATTTGAATTATGTGAATCGGATATCTTAAATCCTTCAGGGATTTTCATATAGATTTCATTTTCCAGAGATCCATATAGATATGTTGTGACTACATCAATAAGATGCATGTCAAGCTTTTCATATACAGGCTAATTAAATATCTTAATGTAATAGCATCCACCAGAGGAGAATATGTTTCTTCATAATCAATGCCCGATCTTTGAGAAAATTCTTGAGCAACCAATCGTGCTTTATAGCTTGTGACCTCATTATTTTTATTTATTTTATGTACAAATACTCATTTGTATCCCACGGGTTTTACACCTTCAGGTGTATGGACTACATGTCCAAAACCTTCACGTTTTGAAAGTGAGTTTTTAATTCTGCTTGGATAACTTCTTTTCACTTAAGCCTCCTTTCTATTGCGATATTCTTCAACTAAGTTCATAATCCTCATTTTCATGTATAATATCATGAGCAACAGTATAAGTAAAAATGTTGTCTATGACTACATCAGTTCTATGAAATCTTTTTCCTGTCATTACATAATTTATCGAGATCTCACTGTTATCTTCATATACTTGAGTCTCTTGAACATTTTTATCAATAGTCATGTCTAGAGATTCTTCTTGAATCTTCCTATTTTCAATTGAGTCATTTTAACTATTGATTACTTTTATTTTTCGAGGATTTTTATCTTTGGAACCTATTGATATACTACGCTTATGGCGTACCGTTGACTCATTAGTTATAACAACTTGTTGAATTGGAATTTCAATTCTAGATGAGCATTTGCAGCTGGAATATATGACTTGGTTACTTTCTTAGCATCTGTAAAAACATCTGGCATTTTGTTTGCTATGTTTTGTAGATGAATTATCTTTCGAACTTTCAGTTCGCATTGATCTGTACGAGGATCTAAATGAGTCAATAACGATGCGCTCCAAGCAATTTTATTTTCCAACTTCTTAATTCTCTCTCTAATGTTGGAAAAGCTATCTCATTAAAATGACAATTAGCAAAGCGTGCAGTAAATATATCACCCGTCAGGAGTTGAAGATATCTAATAATTGATGGGGAATCAAATTCGACATATATTTCTAATCTCCTTTGAGGTCCCATTTTAGTACATTGTGGTGGAGAAATTGGAACATATACTGCACAACAAAAAAATCACAAATGGGAAATATTTGACTCCTGGCCATAAGCTAATTGTACTGGGGAGTATTTATGATAAGATGTCGATCTTATGCGTATAAGTGACGTTGCATACAAAATAGCATGACCCCATACAAATATTGAAAGTTTTACTCTCATAAGTAATGGTCTAGCAATTAATTGTAAATTTGTTGAACGATTCTGATAAACCATTTTGTGTATGAACATGAGCTACAGGATGTTCAATACTTATCCCAATTGACATACAATAATTATTAAATGCTTGGGATGTAAACTCACCAGTGTTATCAAGTCGAATATTTTTTATTGTATGATCAGGGAACTGTGCCCTTAATTTGATTATTTAAGCAAGTAATCTTGTAAATGCAAGGTTTCGACTTGATAATAAACACACATGTGACCATCTACTGGATTCGTCAACTAAAACCACGAAATATCTAAATGGTCCACTTGGTGGATTAATAGGTCCACATATGTCACAATGAATTCGTTCTAAAAATGTAGGTGACTCAATTCCCACTTTAGCTTATGATTGTCTAATTATTAATTTTTCTTGAGAGCAAGCAACACGTGATTCATTTGATTGAAGAATCTTTTGGTTCTTTAATGGATGTCCATGAGAATTTTCAATAATTCTTCTCATCATTATTAATCCAAGATGACCCAATCGATCATACCAAACAGTGAATATATATGGATTCATGAACTTCAGGTTCATTGTTGCATATGTTTCAATTACTCGTATATATGTATAATATAATCTAGAAGAAAAAGCAGACAGTGTTTCCAATATACGTTTTCCATGTGAAACAATATATGTAGTATAGAGATATTCTATATTATTTTTATTGTTAGTTTCACCATAAGAACCATTTTGACGTATATCTTTGAAACTCAATAGATTACTTTTCGATTTACTAGAGAACAAAGCATTATTAATTGTGAATTTTGTTCCTCTAGGTAAAATAAGACTTGCTTTTCCAAAACCTCAAACATGTTTGCAGAACCTGATATTGTATTGACATTTACTTCAAGCATTGTCAATTTAGAAAAATATTTTCTATTTTTAAGTATTGTATGCGTAGTTGCACTATCTGCCAAGCATAAGTCTTTATTATTCATCTTTAAGTCAGCTAAAATATGAAAAGTGTCCCCCGATTCTTCATTATAAAAAAATGATTACAATAAGTCTCAAAATTAAAGACAACACTAATATAAATATTCAAAATTAACTTGCAAATGTAGAAGATAAGGAAACTAAAACAAGATTACTTTTGGACAGTATCATAATTAAAGCAAGTATTTGCTACTTCTTTAATAACATCAATTTTCTCTTCAGGAGACTCAAAGAAGTCAGCAACATCCAAATGCGTCATGTTGGAAGGGTCAAATACATCATCTCGATATATAAAATTTGCTTCCACATTTTTTCCTTTCTCTTTCAATGAGGCTTGATAGAGATCAACTAAGTGTTTGGAATTACGACATGTACGAGACAAATGCCCCTTCATACCACATCGGAAGCATTGATTTTCAACACTTTTAGAGCTCTTATTTTGTGGAGTTTTTCCTCTATGATCATCAATGTTTGTGGCTTTCTTGAAATCTGAATAATTATTACCACAAAAAATACTCATTTCTTCCTCTACCGCGGTCACGTCCTCGCCCGCGACCACAATCTTGACCTCGACCTCGACCTCGATCATGATTATTTAAAATTACAGCATTCGCTTCAGGCAATGGTGTTACTTCAATTGGTCGAGACTCATGGTTTTTCATTAATAGCTCATTATTTTGTTGAGCCATAAGAAGACATGATATAAGTTCAGGATACTTTTTAAAACTTCTTTCTCGATATTGCTGCTGCAGGAGCATATTCGATACATGAAATGTAGAAAATGTCTTCTCTAACATATCTTTATTAGTAATTTTTTCTCCACATAACAACAATTTTGAATTAATTTTAAATATGCGAAATTATAATCACTTACTGATTTGAAATCTTGCAACCTTAGGTGCATCCAATCATAACGAGCTCTAGGAAGAATTACTGTTTTTTTTATGATCGTATATTTCTTTTAAACTTTGTCATGGGACATATAGGGATCTTTTATTGTAAGATATTCAATCTTTAGTCCCTCATAAAGATGATGTCGAAGGAAAATCATGGCTTTCGCCTTTTCTTGACTAGAAGTTGTATTTCCTTCTTTAATTGTTTCTCCAAAATTTATGGTATCCAAATGAATTTCAGCATCAAGCACCCATGATAAGTATTGATACTAAGAGCTAGAAACTCTAATTTGGTAAGACATGGTAAAACCATATCAAACATGCATTCTAAACAATGTAGGTAATTAGCACATGTTGTATTATGTTTTTAAAGTGTATAACCAATATAAATAACATGCTCAATATATATATGTATTGTAAATATGATATTTATATATAAAAATAATAATAATAAATCACATTGTACATATTACAAAATGCAACAAAATTAATACATAGTGATTCAAAATATACATGTCAATGGTCAATTAAATACATACCATAATACATAGAAATATACCAATCTTTTTAATTAAATTATCAAGTAATGAAAATTTAGATATGCACATTTTATTCACATATTGATAATAATTCAAATAAATAAATTGCAACATATATATTAACTTTACAACATGCTTATATATATATATATATATACATATGTATATATATATACGTATGTATATATACATATGTATATATATATATATATGATCAACAATAAGTACAAGTTTAGGTAAAATAAAAAGAATTACATGAATAAAAGATTTCATAGGTAATGAACAATCATATTATACATAATATATTATTCTCATATATGAATAATAAGATAAATTCAATCATGATATTATGTGAATCAAATAATAACTTTGTAAAAATACTATGTCAATATTGCATAAAATAACATGTTGTCAACATTTAAACCACACGCAGTGTATATATGATGTATTTGATACATATATATTGTATATATAGAACGTTCATAACACAAAACAAAAGAAAAAACAAAATTAACCTAACTTTTGCAAATGAAAGTGGTAAAGTCGTGCTGATAACGTATTATGAAATAAGAACAATGCAAAGAACAAATGAAGAACAAAAAAAAAGTAAAGTAGAGAGAACAGTTAGATTCAATTGTGGTGTGTCATACCAAGCACCATACACCACTATTTATAGAACATGATGGTGTATGTTACATTGTAGAATTCAATTGAGAGTGTATGTTACAACATGAAATTCAATGGGAGTTTTATGATATTTGGTAACCTATATAGGTTATGGATATCTACATTTATATATTATATTTATAATATGATGTAATATTTTCTTTACATCTTTTTTATCTCCCCTCTTCCTGGTCCATTCCTCTTCCCTCTCTCCCTTTTCACTTTCTTCTTTCCAGTAGGCATTTTTCGTAAAGATGCTGAAAATTTAAGTTTTTTATTTATTTTTTAATTATTTTTAAAATTTAGACCGAAAAAATCTAACTAACTAACTTTTAACTTAGGAGAGAAAAAAATTGAAATTAGTTTAAGTTTAAAAAGAAAAGAAAAAAAATTATTGGAAGATTTCAAGTAAGCATCTTTACGGGAAATCTTCTAGTAAGCTTTAAGATTCTTTTTTTCTTAATTATTTTTTAAATTTAGATTAAAAAATCTAACTAACTTAAACTTCAAAGAGAAAAAAGTTGAAATTAATTTCAGTTTAAAAATAAAAGAAAAAAGAGCCTACTTGAAGATTTCTGTAAGCAACTTTACGGGAAATCTTCTAGTAGGTTTTAAGTTTCTTGTTTTTTTCGTAAGCAATCTTAAGGGAAATCGTCCATTAGGCTTTGAGTTTCTTGTATTTTTTTAAGAATTATTTTTAAAATTTAGACTAAAAAATCTAATTAACTAACTTAAACTTAATAGAGGAAAAAAATGGGAAATAATTTAAGTTTAAAAAGAAAAGAAAAAATGTCTACTGGATTTCCCATAAGCATGTTAGATTTATACCAATTCTATTTTTTTTTTCAACTTAAATTTAAGCTAGTTAGTTTAAATTGGACCCAAATCTGGGAAAATGGTTCCAAATCTTACTGAAAATTTGTTTTCCTATAAGTTATGAGTTTTTTTCTTTTTGAAAATGATTTCAAATCTTACCAAAAAATTTTTTTATGTAAGTTAAAAGTGTTTTTTTTTAATTACCATGCTTATTTTTTAGATTTTAAAAAAATAAAATTTAAAACTTACAGGAAAACCTATTTTTTCATAAGATTTGGAACCAAATCTTACGGGAAAAGTGGTTCCAAATCTTAAGAAAAAATTGTCTTCTATAACTTATGTTTTTTTTTAATTACTATTCTTACTTAGGTCTTTAAGGGAAAAAAAAAACATTTAAAACTTATGAGAAAACCATATCATATGAATTTGGTTTCAAATTTTACAGGAAAATTGTTTTCTGTAAGTTTTAAGTTTTTTTTTTTAATTACCATTCGTATTTTTTAAACTAAAAAAAAAGGCTTACGAGAAAACATTTCAAATCTTATCGAAAGTCCATTTGAATGAGAAAACTTGTGTTAGGTAAAAGTAAAATTGAAGGCATTTGAATGAGGAACAAAATGATATTTTTTTTATGTGGGGTCCTCCATAAAAATCTGAAAAAGTAATAAAGAGGTTAGAAGAAAAAATTTAAGAAAGATGTTAATTTTTTCTAAAAAAACTTTTTAGGTTAGAAATAATAATCTCCCGTATATATACTCTAGGTATAAATAGGGATTTTAGGCGATTGAAGATAGAGAAGAGCGAGATTTTTGTTTTTCTCCAATTTTTCTCTTTTTTAATATGTCTTGAAAATAACATGTTACAACACAACAACATCAATATATTTCATATTGTGATATATTCATTTTATACCGTATTTATATTTTATACGTATAAGTGTGTTTTTAATATATGTTGTTTATATTTTGTGTACAATTTTTTATGAAAAAGATATATATAACTAAAATATATTGGTAAAGAACTTGATAATTATGACAAACAACTCTACAAAGTATATATCTACAAATAATTAAAGGTACAGAGTGCATGTGATAAAATAGAAAAAATACATATTTCAATAATAAGATGTATATGATATGTAGTAATTACAAAGTATAATAAATACTATCAAGATTGATTATATAAATAATTAATTTTTCAGTCGTATATATTATGTAACTGTTACAAAGTACACTAAACATTATCATATTTATATAAAACAAGATGTTTTGAATGAAGAAAAAAGGAAGAAAAAAAAACAAGGTTTAAAAATGTCATTGTCTCAATTTTACAGAAATGTCGATAGAAATAACGATAAAATGTCGATGTCCATAAGTACTTCTAAAAAAGTTATAAAAACAAAAGATTTCAATAACTGATTTAATATATATGTGTACTTTTTAAACAAATTAAAATATTTATTATTTATATTATATTTAGATTAGTGACATTTACTTGCTTTAATGATTTTTTTTTATAATATAGTAAAATTGTAGATTCACCTTTAATTACTAATGTGAAAATGTCTATGGAAATAAATATCCAACTTTTATAGCAACATATCAGCGGAAGATAATCTAACTTCTTATTTGATTTTTTTTAAAAAATAAAAAAGATAATAGAAATATATCATCTTTGAATGAAAATATCTCCATTAAAGTAATTACCAATAGTTGTTTCCATATATAAATATCCTTATTAAGGTAATTACCGTATATATTATAGTTGTTTTCGCATATAAATATCCCTATTATGATAATAACCATATATATAATAGTTGTTTTTCGTATACAAATATTCTATTATTTACCCTTTTAAGACACTGAAAAATAGAGAAAGAAAGACCATTTGAAGAAGATGGGTGTGGGAAAACTCTTTGGTACCAGTCTTTTACTTATTTTTTGCACTACTTTCTGTTATATTGCTCAAAAGGAAGAAAGGTTCATCAAAACGTGCTTTACTGTGATAGATTCAGATCCTCACAAAAACTTGAAATTAAACGCTTCAGGACTTCTAGCCATCTTATTCTTAATATCACTGATAATCATTCCTACCTTATGGAGCAACTCAAGAGATCGGACTTAAACAAGCGCGTAAGAGATATCTTTAACCTTTGTTTAGAAGAGTATGAGAGTGTTGTTGCTACTCTCAAATCATCATTAGAAGCATTGTTAAAGGAATACAAAAAAGAGTTGAGTCTGAGCATGACTGGTTCATTTGACAGTGTAGCAGAATGTGAATTGGAATTTGATTTTGATAATGTGCCACCACTGCCATCTTGGTCGTCTTGTTATCTAAAGCCTTTTCGAACTTGTAATGGGGGTTGCAAATCTCTTACAGTGCAATCAAGTTCCTGCTTGTTTCATTAGTAGGCTGGTCACATCACAAAGAGTGTAACGTGTGATGTTTCATGCAATATTAATAAAACTATGAAATATATTTCAATTCATATAATATTTCATGATGTTCAATCCTATTGGCGGAGTATTGGAGATTGTTTTGAAATACCGTGAATCTGTGTGATCTAAATAAACAAAATACGAAGTTTCCTAAACCTTAAGTTATGCGAGGTTATTATTCCGTTTCCTTTTCAGACTTTTATTTTAAGGTTAGGGTTGTTATATATAATCTGTCTAATATGCTCGAAAGATAATAAAAATATAATTGATATATCCAAGAAAAAGTTGTATAAAATACAATTAAATTGTTGTCTTATTTTGTATTATGCTACAAGTATTGGATCTCCTTTTTTATATGATCTTCTATGCAAACTCTACACGTACACCTTATGAAACACTTTATTGCATAGTCTACCATGTGTAGTCTTCTTCATGGAATTTGGAATTGAAAGAATAATCACTTAATTTCTAGTAGTATTATGTGTTGAGGATTTCACATTGAAAAAAAGCAAGAGATTTCACCATCTTAATTAATTTGACTTGAAAATTGTTTTGGCCTTGTTGTTTTATTTAGTCTAATAATGAAAAAATCAAATAGCTTCTCTTTTTTTTTGGAGCAATCAAATTACTAATTGAAATAGAATGAAAAATTTATATGTTAAATAATATTATTAGTTACCATGTTAGATTTATATATAATATGAAATAAAATGAATGGTTGTTTTCAATTATAGAAAAAATGAGCTAAACTATTTACAAATATAGAAAAATTTCACTGTTTATTAGTGATAGACTGCGATAGACTTCTATCGCTTGAGTGTAAACGGCAATAGATAGTAAAAAAAATTTATATTTGTAAATAGTTTGATATTTTTTTCTATTTATAATAATTTTCCTAAAATGAAATGAATTGAGAGAAAAAAAATAGGTATAAAATGATAAGAAATTATTTTAAAAATGGACATTAATGAAAATATCATCTAGAAGCAAATAATAACATTAACCACAATTTCAGGTAAAATAACGAAATCTATGGGCCTAAAATACAAGGCCCAATTAGAAAAAAAAATACTTTCTACACATATAACCTAATTATATTGGTCAACTATAAAATTGTCTTAAACTCCTTATTTTTTTTAATGAATAGTCTGATAGGATGAAATATTACACAAAAATCTAGCCCAAATGTCTATATCACCTTCCACGAATTTCAAACATTTTAAAAAATAAATAATAAGAAGAAAAAAAAAGAAATATGAAAAGACACGTATGGAAAAAAAAATACCATATTCAAGAGCCTTAAATGATTTTTTCCATATTCATATGGAAAAAAAAAATAGAATTTCAAACATTTTGAAAAATAATAATAAGAAAAGATAAATATGGAAAAAAAAATATTATATCTACATGTCTGTCAATCATTAATAACTCACACATAAAAGTCGCTTAGATTATAGTACATAGTATATATAAGATTTATTTTGTACATTTTGTTTTCAATTTCAAATATATATGGGTATATTTCACAAAATCGAAGGACGACATCTATCGTAATATAATATACATGTGTATATATGACAAAGTATGTGGAATATATATCTCAATAGAAACAAGACTAACATTAAAATATGAGGTATATATTATATAAACCCTTAAATGTGTTTGTTCTAACTAAACACATTTGGAATAAACCTCATACATATTTGAAATAAATATTATATATATACATAAATATCATATAAGTGAAAGAATAAAATGATATTCATTAAATAATAATTCAAAACACACAAAAATTTAACAAAAAATATTCCTAAACTGAAGGGATAAATACCATATAAGTAAAAGAATAAAATAATATTCATTAAATAGTACCTCTACATTAATTATAAGATATATTGATAATACGATTTTTTTAATATTAATTGAATTTCTAATTGAATTTTTAATTAATATTAAATTGTAAGAATTTTAAAACTTTCATAAGAGAAAGGATAAGTATTAAGTTCATATTCGTCCGAAAATTAGGGTAAAATTTAGATATGAAATATATTACAACTTTAGGATATTTGTGAAATTCGTTTGTGAACTAGGTTAAATCTCTAAATTTTTTTTAAAAAATAGAGAAATTGTGTCAGATGGGCCATTTAGGATATATCTTAAAGAATTCATAGATTTTCATTAATTTTTTCATAATATAAGCTTACAAAAATACCCTTATCTCGATTAGAAATTTTTTTAATTTCAGTTTCAAAGTCTAGCGCTTTCTACTATTTTAGAAATTATTTGGCAGGTTTGAGATTTCACACAATAGGAAGGTTCTTTTTATATGTATATTAACGTGCACGTGAAAAAATTATATTGTAACTTGATTTCCTAAGTTATTTTAGATATATTTTTTCCTTTCTAATAATGATAATAGATGGGTATGTGATTCTCACCATGTATTTTTTGTTTATTATGAATTAAATTGTGATTTAAAATGAAATAAAAATGATTAAAAATTGCAACTCAATGTAACAATCTAATTTTTAAAATGAAATGAATGCAAAAGAAGTTATAAGATGACATAACTTGAATTAACTTAGCACCAAAAGAAAACACAATTCTTTGCTTAACAATAAATTTTCTTACAATCGCGAGAAAGGCGAGATGTATGTTATAATGGACCATTTATTTTATTTTTTTTTTGTTTAAGAATTTGAAAAGGTTAATAAGTGTATTTAAAATATAATTAAACAATATAATTATTTTTAATGTAATCATAAAAAAATTATAAGAATATTTAAAGAAAAAAAAAGTTGCAATGCAATAAACATTTTTTAAAAAAAAAGAAATAAAACATTTAAAATTAAAAATAAGAAACGTATGATACTCGAATAACAAAAACGGAATGCAACCATCTAAATTATAAAATAAAAGGAATAATAGAATTTAAAAAAATAAATGATTAACATATACCTTAAAACAATCTATTTTCAAATTGACACACAAAATAACAATTATATTTGGTTGGTAATTGCTTCTTAAATGCAAAAATATTTACAAATAATGTAAGATGTATGTCAAAATTTACTTTTTGGTTATGGAATTTCAAAAGATTAACAATAATCTTTTATTATAAATTTTATATATAGTAAGTATTATATTATAATTATTATAATTAAATAATTATTTGGAAGAATAAACAACCCTAGAACTATACACCCATACAATTACAATGTTATGTAACCACCACCTTTAATATTTGTAATCTTTTTACAAATTCATACTCCTCTATTAATTTGTGGAATGTTAGGATAAAATTTTATTTTATATTTAATAAATAAAAAGAATTAAGTAAGGAATATATTGAAAAATTTGAAATTGTCATTGGGACAAAATAGTAAAAAAAATATGATTATCTAGCTAAGGTATTTTTTAAGATCAGAAGACAGTAAGATAAAATTGTGATTTTATGGAGAAATCAATGTATATAATCGTAAACTATAAATTATATATATATAAAATAAAAAATAAAAAAAACTCAAAACATTACTGGGTTTGACTTCACAATTGACATTGTATATCATTTTCTTGCTTCCGTACATGCATAAATCAATGAATATATAATCATGTACTACAAATAAAAAATAAAAAACGAAAAAACTCAAAGTATTATCTTCACAAAATTGATATTGTATCATTTTCTTGCTCCCTTATATACACAATTTCGAGTCTCGCATATAACAATATTGTAACATAGAAGTAAGACTAAAGATGAATGTTATATTAAACAATCTAATAGAAGGTGAAGAGTGAGTAAAAATATGAAAAACAAACTTTAAAAAAAAAAAAAAAAAAAAAGTGAATATTTCAAATGTTTGTAAAGAAAAAAAAGAAAAAAAAAATTGAAGATCTTTGATAGAAGTTACGAAACTTTTTAAAATCTCATCATTAAATATAAATTCATAATCTTTAGAATTTTAACTCTTGAAATAAAGATGTAGAATTTTCATATTTTAACATCTTTATCTCTTAAATACTTATAGGTTATTGGTTATGTATTGATGTGAGAATGTGAAAAAGATAATAAATAGTTAATGTTTATTTTATTTTATTTTATATTAATTAAATAATAAATAATAAATAATATTAACTTTTTGTTGTAATAAGTTATCTTTTTTCTAAAAAAAGACTCTTTGAATACATAAGTGAGTTTTTTTTTTCATCTAATTATCAACCTAAACAACCTAGTACTAACAATTTAAGATTATAAGCCAATGATAAGATCGTAGATTTAAGATTTGCCAAAAAGTAGAATAGTCCATAAATGATTCTTTCCTTTGACCACTTTTTAAGATACTAAGATAAGTTAAGAAATAAAAAATTAAATTTAAGAAATAAGAAATGTAAAATTACCTCTTCAACCGTGACAATGAGTTTCAACCCCTCTAGCAACTCTCCTTTCTTAATTTGATATTTTTCAACAACGCTTTTACGAATAACACTTCCTTTGAAGCTCCAATTATTCTGGAAAAGTTTCAAATATTAACATATACTCCATTACGTCTGTCTGTAATTTTAAAATGGTAAAAATATGAAATTACAAAACAACAAAATACAAAATATATATATATATATATATATATATATAATTAGCATATATCTGAAATCAATTAACTTTTAATTTGGCACAAAAAATGAGAAGATGAAAACAACGATAAACTTTGAATTGAAATTGTATCAATTGGATCATTTATTTTTTGGTTATGGAATTTGAAAAAGAAAACATCTTTTATTTTAATACTTATATATCTATTTAATTCCCACAAAATATTACAAATTATTATTATTATAATAATATTTGACAACCCATTACAAAATGGTTACAAATGAGGGAACTTACTCAAGTTTTTTATTGGGATAAATTAGAGAGCCATAATTAAAATGTCTTAATTAAAAAGGCAATAGAAATTAACAAACAGTAATATAATACATAATTTAGAAATTTAACAAAAAAGAAGAAAAAGAAAAAAAAACGGAAACGTATTTAATATATTACCCGCTCACATAGTTGTAGTTTTTATAATAGCTAATTAATTTTGAAGGCTAATAATTACCCACCGATATAGTTGTAGTTTGATTTTTGCCCACATTTGTAGTGTCTTATAATTGTTAATTAAATTTAATTAATTGTACTGAAAATTAAATTTAAATAATTACTCACGTAATGGTAGTTTAACCAAATAATCACCTAATAGAGAAGGAATATAACGAAAATAATTAAATTTTCATTTGGATAAAATAGTCCAAAAATGATTCTTTCCATTGGTTCTTTTTAGGTAGTATGATAAAAATAAAAATTATGTTTAAGCGTGTAAAACTAAATATTAAATTTACTTCGAAGGATTAGAGACGTGTGTTTGTAGTGATTTTGAAAGATTTTACCTTGCGACTTGCAATACTTTTTTCATCATTTTTCTTATGGAAAATAATACTTTTCTTGTATATAATTGTTGTGCTTTAGCATTTTGAATTGCATGATATTGGGCTGGGCCCATTTACTCTATCTGATCAGGCCCAATCAATCGTACCTCACTTGGGCCCATTAAGGCTGCCTCATTAAAACTTGTTTAATCCAACTAAATTTTTAGTTTCTATACTGTATTTTAATTTTAACTTTAATCAGTTTTATGATTATTACAAATTTTATTCTCGTAGAATATGATGATGATAATAATACTAAACCTAATTAATTACTTGCGATTGCATATTGTTAGAGATGTTAGTTGGTAATATTTATATAAAGAGTGATAGATGATATTCAGGATGTCTCTGCATGTGTTTTATCTGGTTGTCTCTTGTTTTTTAGAAGGTTGATTTTGCGATATATGTTTTCTAAATTGAAAAATTTTGTCTGTTGTCATTTGGCAGATTTCTTGCCTTTTTCGGTTTGCACCTGTTTTGAAAACTAGGTTTTTTTTTTAATTTCCGCTATGCATATTTAAAGTTGGGGTGTTGGTCTGAGTTAGTTTGCTGTTTTTGCAGAAGTGGTTAGCTTTGAGTCGAGTTTTGTTATAAGAAAGTGTGCTTCAATGTATTGAACTCTGTGATTAAAAATAATTGTGCTATAATTGATTTTGTGCCCAACCGTGACTTGTGTTGATCTAATCTATTCTTCGTGTTGAAGAGAAACTCAAGCTTATGGGAAGTCTAAGCTAGTGGAGTGAAGAGGTCTTCGCTCAATGTAGGAAGATAATCATCTTGAGAGGAAGTGATCTCACACTTAGGGGGAGCCTAGGTAAATTTTCACTAATATACTCATACCTAGGGGGAATCTAAATTCACAGAGAGGAAGTCTCAAACTCAGTGGGAGCCTGAGAATCATTTAGAGGGTTAAGTTAAGTAAGTGTCATTGTACTCGAGGTGTCATTATATATAAGTAAATCGTTGTAATTGCTTAATCTTGTTATTAGTGAAATTATCTTTTCATTGGCATTCTGCCCCCAGATGTAGATGATTGTACACTGAACTAGGTTACCAATCTTGGTGTTGATCTCTCTCTCTTGACTTTTTACTTTAGTCTTTTCTATTTGGTGACTTGCAGTGACATAAGTCATAACATTATCTGTATATGGTAGGGAACCTTTCAATTTCATATACTAAATTAAAAGATATTAGGATTATTGATCATTGTTAGGGTGATTTTAGATTGAAAGGTATAATTGATGTAAATAGAGACAGAAATACCAAGGCTAAGAAAATAACAAAGTTTGGGTCAAAGATAACACTCTAGACCCATCCAGACTTATAAGCCTAAGTGAGAGGGTTAGCTCAGGTCAAGGCTCAAATCATTGTACTTGACGGTATATTATAATAGTCTGTGTTTGATGTGCACACTATTTTAGTCTGGGTTATAATAGCTATTTTTAGGGTACAAACTATTTTAGTTCGAGTAGAAAATAGTAAACATTGTAATAAAGAGGAAAAGAGAAGATGAGTATGAAATTGTAAATACTGTAACAAATAACAAATAGTATAATAAACAAAGATTTGAAAAATACGATAATTAATTGTAAATTATAATAATTAGATTTAATATCAACTATTATAATTAGAGTCTCAACTATGGAACGTATTATAATAATTCATAACGCCTATTTAAAGTTAGGGGTTCAAACACCTTTAAAAAAAAAAAAAAAAAAAAAAAGCTGGGGATTAGAGGCCCATGTGTTTGCTGGAAATGTAGCCAGCCACATCGACAGAAAATGAATAATTAATAATATAAGTATTCCATAAATAATATAATCACTAACAAAATTATTGAGAAAATTAACAACACAAGTAATTTGGTAATACTTGAAAATTTTGAATAACTAATCAACTTATCCTCATATTAGTGACCACAATGTAAAATTAGCTACCAAATAATATGGAGATTTAAACATTCAAGAACTTTTCATTAATATAATCTCTGACAATCTTAAGAAAAAAAAAATGTAACTTCTTAGTATACGAGACTGACACACATTTGAACACAACAAATTGAGGTATGAAAAGTTTAATATATCTTTTTTTAATCCAACAATTACAAGGTGAAAATCGAAACATCGACCTTTAGAATGATAATTGATTCTTATCTATTTAACTATTCTTGATAGAAAATTTGTAAACTAGATTAAATGAATCTAACTCACGAATACTCATCCAAGAATCAATATATACACAATCAAATAAAAAAATATACTAACAAAAAAAAATAAGAATAGAATAGTGAATAATATAAATTAAGAATTTCGGTTCATGAATGTAAGGAATAGTGAATTTAAGTAATTATACTAACAAAAAATATACTACATTTATTAACTATTTATATTTAATTTAATATTAGAAAAGATAAAATATATATATATATAACATATAAGCACTTTTTAGCTGGCGAGTAAGAATTTATTCTTTGTACTTCAAATTTGAAAATCTGCTTTATTTCTTTGGAAGAATTATTCAACAATGAGAATATATATATATATATATATATATATATTTTATACCAAAAACTTTATTTGTTTATTTTTTTTTTTTTTTAATTTTTGTAACTGCCTTAATATTTGTTTCTTGTCCTTAAGCCCATGAATCAATTAGACAACCCACCAGCTCCAATTTCCTAAATATGCTTTTCTTTTGTTCCTTTTAAAATCACAAATGGAATTCTCCCAAATGAGTAAACAACCAAATAATTTATCCACTAGGGCATAAGATGGACTTCCAAAACAAAAGCTTGGAATAATTTATTTTTGTAATTACATTACTTTTGGAATTTTTTTAATAATATTATACAAGTATATGGAGAGGAAAAAAAAAAAAAAAAAGTCATTTGTATGGTTGATGCAAAAATTTGACTGAGCAGGTTGAGATTTGGATCAATATATTTGATTTGATCCAAAATATTTAAAGCCTATAGTATTATGTCAAACACACTCCAATGTTTAAGTTAACGTTATGGTATGAAGTATAGTCGTCGGATAAAATAGGGTTAGACTATGTACAAAAAATGGCAAACACACTCTAATGCTTAAGTCATCAGCTCGACAGGAGTTTCTCTCAAACCTAGCTATGACTAGGATTTATATAAGTGGGTCGTTGGTGAATTTCTCCTATAACATCTATAATGAATGTTAAAAAGTACGAAAAAAAGCTAATATTTAAAGAGTAATTCAACACAAACATTATTGTGAGGAAGAATTAATGATCAAAATAAAGGTAACATACATTTTTTGTTTATATGATTTGAACTTAAATTTAGGTTAAATTACAAGTTTTATACTCTTGAACTTTGAGATTCGTGTTTATTTTTTGTTCTTATACTTTAAAATATGTTTAACAGGTACCTAAAATCTTGATTTTGCATTTAGTAACTTAAGAAGTATCTGAACTTTTAAAAGTTTTTAATAAGATTTTGATTTTATGTGTAATAGATCTCTATTTTTTTTTTTTTTTTGGCAAATAAATTCTTAGCCTGTTCAATATTTTAAAAAATTTACAGATATTTATTAGACACAAAATTAAAAGTTTAGGATTCCATTAATCACATGATTCAATTTTATATGTAATAGATCAATTAATTTTTAAAAATTTTGAACACATCAATGACCAGACACAAAATTAGTTATGAGACCTATTAGACAATTTTGAAAGCTTAGAGACCAAAAAGATACAAACCTCACAGTTTAGGGACTAAACTTGTAATTTAACAATTTATTTTTGATTTTTTAAGTTTCAAAATTGATATTTTTAGTCATTGAGATTTGAATTTAGTTTCTATTTTGATCCTTAAGATTTTAAAAGTGACATGTTTAGTCTCTAAAGTTTGAATTTAAATCCAACTTTATCCTTAAAGTTAGAAAATTGATTTCGAGTTAGTTCATGAAGTTTAAAACTGATTTCTAATAAAATTAAAAAGAAAACCCAACTCATTAATACACATATATTTTATCAAAGGTTTTTTTAGTTCAACAATATACATTATGAAAATTATAATATTTGGCATCATGATCGAGAGTAGATATTTTATGGCATTTGGCTTTGTTCATGTAGACACATATCATCAAAGACAATTTAGAAACCGATTGCAAACTTAGCGGCTAATTAGAAATCAAATTCAAACTTTAGATACTCAACCTGTCATTTTTAAAACTTCAAAATACCAAATAAAAACTAAATAGAAATCTCAATAATTAAAAGCGTAGTTTTGAATACATAGAAACTAAGGGATTTTTAGTAAAGCCCCATTTGATGACAATTATATTTTTATGTTCCTATTTCTGAAATTTATGTTTATTTCTTCCCAATTTTTCAATTATAGTTTTCATCTTTGTTAAAGAAAAGCTTGAATTATTAGTTAAATTCTAAAAAAAAAAAAAAAAAAAAACATAATTATGAAAACTACTTTAGTTTTTCAATTTTAAAAATATTAATAAAAAATAGATAACATAAGATCTTACCTGGATTAAAACAAATTAATTTTAGTTTACGTGGATTAAAAGTATATTTTACCCTTAAAATTATAAATACAATAGGACTATTTTTAAATATAAAAAAATGAGTCAAACTATTTACAAATATAGAAAAAATTTACGGTCGCAGTCTATCACTTATAGACAGTAAAAATTTTCTACATTTGTAAATAATATGATATTTTTTAAAAAGAAAATGGGCAGCAATAAAAAGATTTGTAATAAATTATAAATAAATAATAATTGGAAGCTGAATTTGTGGATTTGAGGACCACATTGGAATCTTTTTTATTGGAATCTTTTATTTACATAAACATCCAATTGAAAACGAAAGCACTACCCACACCCACAAACCAATCAAAAACTCTCCAAACGCCACTCCAATCCATAGGGTACTATTAAATTTTCATTCCCATATCGATATTTTTTTTTTTTTTTTTTTTTGCATTTTTATAGATTTGTTATTGATATAAAAAATAAATTAATATTTTTATTTTATTATAAAAAAATTTACGAAATATAAAAATTAAGCAACAAAATATAATTAGTGTAAATATAATATAAATAATAAATATGTTATGTTTAATAATCATAATATGTTTATTTACTAATTTAAATATATTTTTTTATTCTATAATTTTTTTCAAAAAATATATCAATATCAACATTTTGTTGATATTTCTATTGACATTTTTATAAAATTAAGATTTTGATGTTTTCGTCGATATTGAATATCTAAATCTTGATCATCTCACAATTTTACTCTCTTTTCTATAATTTTTTTAAATAAAAAGTTTGGCAAAAAAAATTCATTTATACCATCCTATAAATGGTAATAAATTTAAACTTCAAAGTAGTACTTGATTTAAACTCTAAAGTTTTATATAATTGAATCAATTTCGTTTAAAATTAGTTAAATGATCCAAAATTTCGATGAAATAGCCAAACAAAAAAGCACGTAATTCTTTTTAAATAAATAGAGAAATACAAAAATATAAAAAATCACAACTGTCTATTTGATTTTGCATTTCTCTTCAATTTACAAAATTTATAATAATCACTAATAAGTTTAAAATAAAATTTTGATAAAAGGTCTAAAATAATTAGTTTGGGGTTTAATTGATATATCTTTTAAAATTTAGCGATATGAATTGATTTGTTTAAAAAATAAATTATTTTCGTTTTTTTATTTATTTTGATTCCTCGAAGAATAGTTTGTAATGATTGGATTTTTTTAATTGAGTTGTTTAAATGGCACTATCTTTTTTTTCTTTCTTTTGAATTTTAGAAAAATTCTGAATTTCATATTTTTTTTTAATATAATAATCTTGCTGGTATGATTTCAATTTTCACCAAGTCTTTTTTAAATAACAGAAATATTATTATCCAATGTACTTTGATTCTCTCAAAAGTTTATTTTCTAACAAAGAATTATGCCATGAAGTTCCTCTGTGTATATACATTTTGGAGAATAATTTACAAAATTAACACATTTTAATGGAGAATTTTTAAAAATAGAAAAATAAAAGAAATTATTTACACAAAATAACAAAAATTTTAAATAGTTGTGATAGACACTGATGGAAGTCTATCAAGGTCTATCAATGATAGAAATCATAGAAGTTTATCAATGTCTATCAGCATCTTTTTTTTTTTTTTTTGCTATTTTCTGTAAATAGTTTGACATTTTTTCTATATGTGAAAATTTGTGTATTTTAATCCTATTCAATTTTTTTTTTTTAGAAGTTGAGGAGAAATATCCCTCATTCCTTTTCTATATATTGGTATTCATTAAATAATTGTATCCAAAAGAAAAATATCTATTAAATAAAGAAGTATAATAGATAATCTATTTTGGTTTGGAGTTGAATAGATTTAAAATTAGATTGCAAATTTGAAATCGAATAGACTAACAGTCAAAAAGACATATGCTTGGAAGGTTGTGGATTTGATTAACAACTGTTCTTCGAACTTCACTAAGGTGAAGAGTACCGTTGATGATATTGGTACTTTGGCAAGACGTGTAGGTTTTGTCACTTTCTCTTTTTATCCTCGTGCTAAGAATCAAGTTGCTCGTTATGTTACTGATTTTTCGATTTTTTTAGCCATTTTTTATATTCTACCCATTCGGAAAATTTAGAGAAAAATTAAAATTATAATTTCTATACTTGGATTTGTGTTTAAATCAATAGTGATATTGTTATAGTCAAAGTAGTATTTTATATTTTGTTAAACCAAGTCTAAAAAGGCGTAATTTATTGTTCATAAAATAATTAAAATATTTACAATTTGAGTAATTAATTAAATCATGTTTATTCATTGTAGTTTATGTATTTTGATTATATAAAAATATTATGGGCTCTGTTTTCAACCTGTGGGTATTTATGGAAATTATTAATTCCACAAGACAGCATAAACCCATTACCTATGGGCGTTGGTTCATTACTAAAACCTTATTAATAATAAATAAAAAATAAATAAAAATACGTTGACAATTTGACCGAAAATTATGACTTTTGGATTTTTTTTTTTTTTTTTATTATTATTATTGAGAAACAAAGCCATTACATATAAACGTTCTTATAAAAATGGAGATTTCAAAATTGGAGGATTGGAAAATTCTTAAATGTTGAAAATAAAAACACAATAAATGCATTAAGAGGTATTGGAATATCTTGCTTCCTCTTTAATCAGACCAAAATTTTAGAAGTTGTATCTATTTAAATACAAAACTAATAATTCTATTAATTTAAATTCTGAATTTTTATAGATGTGTCAATTTAAACTTCCAACTAATTTTTGTATCAATTAAATTGAAGTTCATAATTTAAGCTGATATACTTATGGAAGTTTAAAGTTTAAATTGATATACTTAAGAACATTTAATGTTTTAATTGATACAATTATTTGTTTTGGGTTTAAATTGATAAAAAATCCCCAAAGTTCATGTTCTAAATTGATACAAGTATTAGTTTAGGGTTTAGATTGATATACAAGGAAAATTTTCACAGATAGAAAAAATGTCAAACTATTTACAAAAAATAGCAAAAAAAAAAACACTGATAAACATTGATAGACTTCTATTAGCATCTATCAGTGATATCAGTGATAGTCTTCTATCATATCTATCACTGACTATCATTGATAAACCTTGATAGACTTCTATCATCGTCTATCACAATTATCTAAAATTTTTGTTATTTTGTGTAAATAGTTTTCCTTATTTTTCTATTCTTAAAAATTTTCCTACAAAAAAATTGGTGAGAAGATAAGTGTAGTTTTCAAAAAAAAAAAATGTAAAATAAAAAGAAAATGGTTATTAGTTAGGGACTTAATTTACAAGTTTGTAAGTTTATAACTACTACTCTTATAAGTTTGAAGTCTGTAGTAGTCAAGGATGAAAATATCCGTAAATTGAAGAGTTCGATATGGATATGAAATATCTATTGATATCTCTAACATTTTTTTTATAAATGTTTGTATAACATAAAGAATGACATCATCTATTTAGTCAAATATGAATAAGAATACTAATAACAATAGAGAAATTTTTAAAAAATAGAAAAACAAGAGAAAATATTTACACAAAATAGCAAAATTTTTAGATAGTTGTGATAGACGTTGATAGAATTCCATCAGGGTCTATTAGTGTTAAAAATGATAGAAGTCTATCACTGATTGATGCTAATAGGAGTCTATCAATATTTATCAGTGTTTGCTATTTTCTGTAAATAGTTTGACATTTTTTTCTATTAATAAAAATTTTCATTTTTTTATATATTTTTTATTTTACTTAAAAACACATTTAAATTCAAAGTCAATTTAAAAAAAAAAAAATCAATTTTCTAATAACTTGATTTTTGAAGTCATTTATTTTAATTTAGTTTTAAATAGTAAAAAAAAAAAATACCTTTTTAATCTCTAGATTTTTAATTTAATTTCAATTCGGTCTTTAGGTTTGAAAATGTTATATTTTTAGTCCTTAGGTTTAGAATTTGATTTTAATTTAGTCCCTAACTTTCAAAATATTAAAATTTTACTATTGAGACTTGAGTTTTGTTTCAGTTTGATCTACAAATTTGAAAATCTACACTTTTAACCTCGATTTTTCACTAAATACTTATTTTTCGTTTTTAACGTTAATGCCTATTAATTAATTTTTAAAAAATTATAATAAATTAAGTTTGACTATTTTTCATCCGAATTAAAATGAAATTTAAAATATAACTTCATTATTATTTTAATTAATTAATATATATCAACGTTAAATACTAAAAGTGAGTAAAAACGAGTATTTAGTAAAACAATCAAGTTTAAAAATGTAAACCATGAAACCTAAGACTAAATTAAACTAAAATTCAAATCTCAAAGTTATAACATTTTGAAAATTAAAAGACTAAATTAAAATGAAACTCAAAACTTAAAAATTTAGAACCCATTTGGATTGACTTAAAAGAAAAAAGTATTTTTTTAAAAAATTTATTTTTATTGAAACCCTTTTGATAAAAATCGTTTAAAATACACTTTAGAATCCATTTTTAGTGATTACTAAACACTCTAATTTTTTTCAAAATGACTTATTTTTTAAATTAAAGAAAATTTTTAAAATAGAAAAATAATAAAAATTATTTACATAAAATAGCAAAACTTTTAGATAGTTGTGATAAACTTTGATAGAAGTCTATCGAGGTCTATCCGTGATAAAAACGATAAAAGCTTATCACTTAAATGTTGATAGAAATCTATCAATATTCCTATTTTCTATAAATAATTTGATATTTTTTCTATGGAAACAAATTTTCCAATATAAAGACGAAATACTAATTTTCCTTGGATAATATTGAAGGGAGGAAAATGGATAAAGACGAATTTAACAGATGGGAAAGAAAGAAAAAAAAATGGTATCGGTGAAACGACAGGTCAGAAGCGTAATTTTGACTCAAAGTTTGTCCAATTTTCCAATCCCTTGGCTTTCTTCTTCAAATTCAATTCTCCATTCTCAATTCCCTTTCGTTCATGTGCGAGCCAGAGATTCATTCCAACGACACCAAATCCATTCGCAATTTCAACTTTCAATTCCCATCTTCAATCTTCCCAACTTCGATTCCCCTTTTTTCCCTTTTTCCGTTTTCATTCTTCATCGCTTCATTTTCACGCCTTCTTCGTACCATAATGAATCTCTGATCACCCAAATCTCTGTTTTCCTTCGGTTATCGCTTCTGATTTTCACCGCTTCAATCTAATCTCTACGTTTGTTTCTTTTCGATATGAAGAAGGTAGCTGTCGGAGCGGCTGTGGTTTGCGCCGCTGCTGTTTGCACGGCGGCGGCGTTGGTGGTGCGTCACCGGATGAAGAACTGTGGGAAGTGGACTCGAGCGATGTCTATATTGAAGGAGTTTGAAGACAAGTGTAGAACTCCCACGGAGAAGCTGAAACAAGTGGCGGACGCTATGACTGTGGAGATGCATGCTGGTCTCGCATCTGAAGGTGGAAGCAAGCTCAAGATGCTTATTAGCTATGTGGATAATCTTCCCACTGGGTAATTTTATTTATTTATTTATTTTTCTCTTTGGGTTTTGATTAAATTGGTAGAAACTTTAACGTAGGGGATGATATTCTTTTTTGAAATTCGTGAAATTGATTGGTGAGCTTTACAATGTAGACGAACCTAAACCCTTCTAAGAAAACTGGCAATTCAACTAGTTGAGGGAGAGATTTTACTCACTTGGAGTAAAAAAAGTGAAAATTTCCCTTTATTTCAATCGTTAGTTATGTATTTTTTTATTTGAATGTAATACTAAATGGCATTCTTGAAGCTGTTGTGCTTCATTTAGTTAATAATGTACAATTTAGAGTGCTTTATTATAGTTTTTTAATCTCATTACTTGCTGTTGTTTGATGTAATCTCCATCTTTCCCATTGCTACAAAAACTGAAGAGGAGATTTTTTTCCCCTTTCTCATTTTTCTTGTCAATACTATTAGGGACGAGAAAGGGTTGTTCTATGCATTAGACCTTGGGGGCACAAACTTTCGTGTGTTGCGTGTACAATTGGGTGGAAAAGATGACCGTGTTGCTAGGCAGGAATTCGTCGAAGTTTCGATTCCTCCTCATTTAATGACTGGATCTTCAGAGGTTAGTATTTCCATTAGCAAGTTTGTTAGGCTAAGATTCCAAGTTTTAAGTTCTCAGAACTGATTGAAGAAAATTTTTCAGGCCTTATTTGGTTTTATAGCTGAAGCACTTGCAAAATTTGTTGAAGAAGAAGGTGATGGCTACCATCCAGTATCTGGTAGACAAAGAGAGCTGGGTTTTACATTTTCTTTCCCAGCTAGACAAACATCTATTGCCTCGGGGACACTTATAAAGTGGACAAAGGGATTCAACATCGAGGACACAGTTAGTATTTGTTACCTTGATATCTACCATCATTGTGTTGTTTAGTACAACCATCTCTTTGTATTTGCTTTGAAAAAAAAATTCACTATATATATAGAACCCAAAAAATGGAAATCAAATTATATGTGAAGAACATTGAACCTGAAAGCTATTGTTTATAACTCTTAGGGAACTTGTGTTCCCTTCATGCATCTTCCTCTTTATGTAGTGGTAATCTTGTACTGGAAAGTCATCTTAGCTTTTATGTCATTGTGACAGGAAATAAACTAATAAGGTGGGTGACTGTGTTTTGTTCTTACTATTAGGAATTTAAAGTGACCACGAAAAGTATCCATACCAATCGAAGTGTTGGTAGATAATCGGTAGATTGATGGGAAAAAAAACAGACAATCAAATTACCTGTTCTGTGAAAGAACTGAAATTCTTTGCAATCTTCGGTAACTTTAAGATTTCTTTATTGGAAATTGAAATGAAACTGAGAAGTTTTTAACTGTTATCTGATTTGTAATTTGGGAGGATAGATAAATTGCATGAGAATTCATTTGGATTACGATCCTGTTGAAGCAGTAGTTCTCATTCGTAATTTTATGAACATTGCTTTCCTTTGCTTATGTGATGTACTATAAATTTTCTGGACTTCATGGTTTTCTATAATTGTTATCACTTGCACAGTACAATCTATCTAGTTTATGACTTCAAATATAGTACATTTCTCAGCCGTTGCCTCTTTTCTGGATGATATTGATGTAGGTTGGGCAAGATGTGGTAGGAGAATTAACAAAGGCCATGGAAAAGATTGGATTGGATATGCGTGTGGCGGCTTTGGTATTGCCCTTTATCCACTATCTCTAAGATCTTTAAGAGGCGTTTGTTACAACTCTGTGATGTGAATTTTCCCCATGATTTTTGCTCCTCGTTATGTTGGACATTCTAACTAGTCTATCTGAATCAGGTAAATGATACAATAGGCACATTAGCTGGCGGCAGATACCATAACGATAATGTTATTGCTGCCGTGATTCTGGGAACTGGAACAAATGCTGCATATGTGGAGCGGGCACATGCAATTCCTAAATGGCAAGGCCTTCTACCTCAATCAGGAGAGATGGTTAGTAAGAACAAATGCTGCATATGTGAAGCGGGCACATGCAATTCCATATTTAACGTTCTTTCAAACTGATAGGTTATTAACATGGAATGGGGTAATTTCCGGTCTGCTCATCTTCCATACACCGAATATGATCATGCTCTGGATTTAGAAAGTTTAAACCCCGGGGAACAGGTAAAGCTCCTCTTTGCCTTGAGCTGTTCGTCTCGTAGTCTTTTTCATTTCAAATTGCCAAGTTGCCTATCCTATATATAATACATATCTGTGGCCATCTTACAGATTTTTGAGAAGATGATATCTGGTATGTATCTAGGAGAAATAGTTCGCAGAGTTCTGTGTAGGATGGCTGAAGAAGCTGCCTTTTTTGGTGATGTTGTTCCACCTAAACTCAAAAAACCTTTCATTCTTAGGTATTGTTTTTGCACGCTTGTAGTGGGACATGCTTTTTGACCGACCTCATTCTCTTTTTCATTACTTCATTTGTAAAACGAATGTGTAAAAAGTTTTATCTGTTTCAACTATAAAGTTGGTTTTTTTTTGGTATTTATGCAGGACTCCGGACATGTCTGCCATGCATCATGATACATCTCCAGATCTGAGAGTTATCGGAAGCAAGCTGAACGACATTTTGGAGGTTTGTAATCAATTTCCTTTCTTCTTAGTTATTTCCATTAGTTATGCATCTTCAGGAACCAATTGATCACTCCTCTTGGTCATTTGAGTTTTTGTTGACTCATGAAAGGAAAAAATCTCCTAGTCATTTCATTATGGAATGGTCACCAAAGCTCCCACTTTTGCTGACATGTAAACCTGCTCTTTTGTTTCAGGTATCTAACAGCCCCCTCCCTATGCGAAAAATCGTCTTTGAGCTATGTGACATTGTTGCCACTCGTGGTGCACGCCTATCAGCTGCTGGTATTTATGGGATCATCAAGAAATTGGGAAGAGACACCCCGAAAGATGCGGATAACCAGAAATCTGTCATAGCTGTTGATGGTGGGTTATTTGAGCACTACACTAAATTTAGAAACTCCTTGGAGAGTTCACTCAAGGAATTACTGGGAGACAAAGTTGCGGGCAACTTTGTGATCGAGCACTCAAACGATGGCTCTGGCATTGGAGCAGCACTTCTCGCAGCATCTCACTCCCAGTATCTTGAGGTAGAGGATTCCTGAAAAAAGGAGTCCAAAGCCAGCCAAGGTAGCTCAAAAGAATGAAATAGTTCCAATTTTTTGTTGTAAAAGAACTTGTATTCTTTTTCTTACAGACTTGAGATTATTTAGGCTTCTCGTTTCAATGACTCTTAAGTCGTTAATTTTATGGTTCAGAGCATATCATCTCCAGCAATGGATCAATTATGTGGTAGATTTGCCTGCAAAAACTCCCAAGACTTTGAAGTGGCTCCCTCTATCTTTATGATCTTGGAACCGATGTTGATGGCATTGGGGCACAAGTCCTTTGGCTCTGACATGGTTAATAAATGGGGGACAAGAGGTTTCCCTCCTCGCCAGCGTCTTCGACGAAATCATCCTTCTCCAGTTCCTTTGCCAAATAAATTAGAACCATATGGTTTGCCTGCAGGCTGTTGAAATTCTCCTTTCGAATTAGATCAAATCCATCAATGGATGATAGCAAGAACTGTCATCAAGTATACAAATAAAGAATTTCCTTTTTCATTGTTATTTCTGGTTGCCATTTTCATCTTGTCATCAGCAGTGTTCAATACTTAGATACTTGGAAGTACGGTTCTTCCGAGCTTCCGAAATGAGGAACTGAAAATGCTTATCTAAAACAATGAATAGAAACCGTCTGGCCCTGCTTGAGCTGAATGAGTTCTCTTTTATTGTCATCAGCAGTGTTCAATACTCAGATACTTGAAAGTATGGTTCTTTCGAGCTTCCGAAATGAGTAACTGAAAATGCTTATTTAAAACAATGAAGAGAAATCGTTTGGCCATGCTTGAGCTGAATGAGTTCTCTTTTATTATTATTGTGGTTCTTGTTAAAATATACATGATAGGGATTGTTATTCAAAGTTTACAATGAAACCGAGCCAGCCCGTTTACTCCATAGCCATTTCTGCTCGGAGCAGTGGCTGGAGTGCAGGGTCTTCTCCAATCTCCACCTTATATTTAACAATCAAGGTTCAAAAACCTGTGATGGTGAATCTTGATTTTCAAGTAATCGTCATCGTTTCTCAGCTTACTTTCACTGTCCGTATTTTTTATCTCCATGGTTTTGGGGTGCCGAGGTCCGGCTGCGGATCAAGATTTGCAATGCCTGGTTCATGTCCGGCCGGTTGGTCGGCAAACCGGAGGTGCATATCACACCCAATTTGAAAACACTGCACATTTCATCAAGATAATGTGGCTCCTTCACATCCTCATCCAACGCATCGACTATTGGCTTGCCTTGTTGAATATACTCCCAAGCCCACTCTGCCAGAGACGAGTCTACATCGCCATCGAGAGCTTCCTTTCCAGTTGCCAACTCCAGAAGAATGACTCCAAAGCTAAATACATCGATCTTCTCGTTAATTCTTGGTGTCTGAGCATACTCTGCAGATAGAAATGGAACAAGTTTTTAGTTTTGCCTAGTAATGTCTCATATCAAATTCTCTGTTAGGTTTGAATTGTGATGTCTTTTACCTGGAGCTATGTATCCAAAAGAGCCGGCAACGGCGGAGACCGAAGCCGGTTCCCCTTGCTTTACGAGCAACTTGGCTAAGCCAAAATCTGCTATTTTGGCGTTGAATTCTGAATCCAGTAAGATATTGCTGGACTTCAAGTCTCTGTGAATTACCGGCGGGGAGCATTCATGGTGCATATAACAGAGGCCTTGTGCTGCCCCCACTGCAATTTGAAATCTTGTCGGCCAATCAAGGGCGACACCGCAAATAGGATCTGACCCTGTAATTCTCGGCGGTGAGTTCTTCTTGTGTAGCCATTTATCGAGGCTTTGCTTCTCCATGTACTCGTAAACGAGAAGCCTTGAAGTCTCACAGGAAACGCAGCAGAGGAGTTTGATTATGTTGTTGTGTCGAATTGAACTGAGGATTTTCACTTCCGCCATGAATTCTTTCTCGAGCTTGTGGTCTGACTTTCTGTTGTTCCATATCTTCTTCACAGCCACTGTTTCCCCCAAACTATTCACCGGGATCCGGTAAACTTTCCCGGATCCACCGCTCCCAATCACGTTGTTCTCTGATAGCCCAGATAAAAGATTTGCCTCCGAGAAATTCAGCCTCTGAAATGAGGTCAGTTTCCATTCAACATCTGCTCTGTTTCCAGTTTTCCTGTAGATTTTGATTATGAACAAAGCGGAAACTACAAAGAGTATGAATACTATTACGCCCAAGCTTACGATCAGAGCAAGATGCTGTGATGAAATCTTTCTTGAATTCTGAGTTCTCAAACTGCAGACATCGAGATTTAGAATTGCGTTGTTCGAACAAAGACTCGGATTGTTCAAAAAGCTTTTTTCAAAGATTGCATTTTCAAATGCATATGGGATTGTCCCGGACAGAAAATTTGAAGAGAGGTCAAGGAAATTCAGATTCAATTTTCCTAGCTCAGTCGGAATGGTCCCCGAAAGTCGATTCTCCGAGAGATCGAGATCATTAAGGTTCGGCAAATCACCAAGTTCGTCTGGTATTTCACCAGAAAGACGATTTCGACTCAGTTTAAGGCTCTGCAATGATCTCCATGAAATGATATTCTTTGGAAGCTCCCCAGTGAGTTGATTTCCATCAAGTGAAAGCTTGTTCAGCTTTGAAAGAGCAGTGAGTTGTTCAGGAATTTGTCCTGTCAACAGATTATTGCTTGCTTCAAACTCAGTCAAATTCCAAAATGAAGATAACTCCGATGAAATTTCCCCTGAAAATTTGTTGTTACTGATTTGCAATCTCGCAAGATTCTTTGAGACTCTCTGAGGAAAATCGCCCGTGAAAGAATTGTTGTTCATCACTACATAAGTCAAATTCAGAGCCGTCCATAGACCGGCCGGAATTTCCCCTGAAAAATTGTTCTCATGAACATCGACAATGATCAAGCTATCGCAATTCCCAAGCGATTTTGGTAACTCCCCACTAAGATTATTCTCGTGAGCAGTCACTCCTTTGAGCTTACCGCCGGAGCATAAGTGCTCCGGCAAGCTTCCGGTGAGCTTATTGTTATTCACTTGAAAACCTTCGAGGATCAAATTCCGGCCGAAATCTGGCGGCAACGTACCGTTTAAATTGTTGTCGAACAATCTGACGTCTGTGATTAATGGAAGACGGCCGATGCTTTCTGGGATTTCTCCATATAACTTATTTGAAAACAGAAGCAGAGCCGTCAGTTCCTGTAGATCGCCGATAGCCGCCGGAATTCTTCCGGTCAAATTATTTTCCGATAGGTCGTATTCGGTGATATTTTTAGACTCAATCCTCTGAGGAATTTCTCCTGATAGATTGTTCTGGAACAGATAAACGACACTGAGATTCTTCAACGTAAACAAACTGCTGGGGATTTTCCCAGTCAAATTGTTCCTCGACAAATCCAATTTCACGAGGGCGGTCAAATTTCCAATCCATTCAGAAATTTCACCGATTAAGTTCGTATCTGCCATCCATAAATACGTCAACTTCTTCAATTGTGCTAAACTTGAAGGCAATTCAGCCGCTTGCAGATTTGAATTGTAAGCCGTCAACAATTCTTCCAGATTCAACAAGTTACCGATTTCAGATGGGTAAGTCCCATTGAATTTATTCACATAAAGATAAAGGTGCCGCAGTTCCGTCAACCGAGAAATAGTTGCCGGAATTTCGCCGGAGAAGCTGTTCGCGCCGAGATTAAGAAACTGGAGGCGAGACAAGCGGTCAACGTCATCAGGAATCGACCCGGCGAAGTAATTCTGCGAGAGGTCGAGGTAATTAAGCTTGGAACAATTGTAAAGAGTGGTCGGAAAGCCACCGGTGATGTAATTGACCTGAAGATCAAGTTGGGTGAGATTGGTGAGATCGCAAATGAAAGGGGGGAAGGTTCCGTTCAAATTGTAGTAAGAGAAAGACAGAGTAGTGACAGAGTTGTTGGTGCACTGAATCTCCGGCCATGTACAATGAGAAGCATTCGAGGAGAGCCAATGGCTGATTGGGGCTTGGTTTTGCCAGAACTGGTTCAGTCGGAGCAAAACAGAGTGTTCTTGTTGGTAGAGCTGGGAATTGGCATGGTGGAAACAGAGGAGGAGGAAGAAGAAGGAAATGGGTTTCAGAAAAAAGAGAAGAGAAAGAGAAGAAAGAGATGTCGTCATGTGGAGAAGATGAAGAAGTTGTTTGAAAGGTCTTTGGCTATGGCGGATTTGTTATTAGTTCTTTTGGTGGTAGAAATGTTGCAGGTGAAGTGTGAATGTAAAACGAAGCTTCGTAGCCGAAGTTTGAGTTTGCTTCAAAATTTCGCCTCTTAAATTCATATAAAATGAGGCCAACAGTTTTATTTATTATTATTTTTAATTTACATTTCCAATTGCAAGTGTTATCTAATTATTATTTAGATTAAAATATCGTTGTAAAAAATTCACCTGGATTGAACCCATAATTTCTTACCTTTTTGGCTTCTTTTTGGCCTTTTTTTTTTAATGTTTTCACTACCACAACCCATTATGATTTAAATTAATTATAAATTAAAACACTTACGAGTTTAGAATTTAAATTGATACAATTATTAGTTTAAAATTTTAATGAATAATAATTTGGTAATTTTACCTCGTGAAAAGAGAAATATTTTATATTTTATATACTTGTATTGGATTTACTATTGTTTTATTGCATATTGATATGTTGTTGTTGCACATATTTTCTTTCAACATCTACTTTCTAGCTTTTCAGAGAAAAAGAAATCTAAATCTCTACCTCTAATTTCTAAATTTTTATTTTTATGGTCAATTACTTAATTTAATTGGTGGGTACGTAACATGGTTTCAATTATACATACAAACATATTGATGTAGAAATATATTAAAATCACATCGTCTGAACGTAGAAATTGAGCCAAACTAATATCCATAATATATTATTTAAAAAATTTAGTGATTAAGATAAACTAAAATGAAATTTTAAGCCTAAAATTTATTAAAGTTTTTGGGAATTTTAAAAAATAGAAAAATAAAGGAAATTATTTATACAAACTAACAAAATTTTTAGATAGTTGTGATAGACGCTGATAGAATTTCGTCAAGTCCAAATTCAGCCACAACAGAAGGTAATATAGAAAATTTTCTATATTATTACAAATAGAAAACTCTCCTCGATCTTTTAAAAATCAAAAGAGAAAAAAGTGAGATAAAATGAATATAACTCAATTAGCAACGGTGTTTAGTTTAAATCTTTTTATTTCTATTAATAAATAAGGGAGAGAAAAGTACAAAGAATTAAATGATAGGAAAATACATGGAAACATGAAACACAAATATTTAATAATTAATAAAAAGGTTTGAAAGGTCAAGCTTGGCGATCAGTCAAACTGAACATGTTCAAAGATTCAAAGGCAAACCGAAGAAAATTATTATTAAAAATAAAAAAAAATTAAAAAAATAAAAAAGTTGGCAAGTTCCCATTCTTACTCCTCTTCCCTTTCACTTCACTATTATTTATTTTTTTTAAAAAAAATTCCATTCATTTTATTTTTTCAAGAAAGAAAGTCTTCCACTTCCCAATATTTAAATATAATAATTCCTATACTTACTTTGGTTTCTAGATTATAATGGATCTTTTGTTTATACATTTATTCCCATATCTACTTTCACTCAGCCATTACTATTAAAGAAAAAATAATGATTTTTTATTCTAAACTTTACATGTATCAATTTTCATCTTAAATTTATCTATTAAATTTAGAAAAAAATTTAAAATAGAAAAATAAGGAAAACTATTTAGGCAAAATAGTAAAAATTTTAGATAATTGTGATAGGTACGGATAGAAGTCTATTAGGGTCTATCAGTGATAGAAATGGTAGAGGTCTATCACTGATAGAAGTCTATTCATTTCTATAAGTATTTTTTTTTTTTTTGTTATTTTCTATAAATAGTTTTACATTTTTCTATCAGTAAAAATTTCTCTTAAATTTATATTAAAAAAAAAGAACTTAAAAATTAAATATTTTTAGGGTAAAGATAAGTAGAAATGGACTCTCTTAATAGACCGAGACCGAGAGGGACAAAGATAAAGACCCAAGTTCGCAGAAGGACCTACACTACAAGAAAATTAACCTTTCCCGATAGCACTCCTTCTCCAACAACTAACAACAGACGAGTGTCAACCCCTTAGCCCTTTAGCTTTTTTTTTTATGTTCCCACTACCATTAGACCAATCCATGATGGTTCTCTCATGAATAAGATGAAAAGAATAAAATTGAAGCTTGAAGAGATAGCAACAATGGAAGCTTAATAAATTATTGAGGATTATAAAAAGATGTGAAATTGTTGTTCAAATTTGGAGAAGAAGATGAGTTTAAAAAGAGAGAAAAGTAAGTGAAAATAACAATTAATTTTGACCATTAGATGTTGGTAAAAGAAAATTGAATGGTGGAGATTTAAAATCAACTAGCCGTTAGACACACATATAATATAATATAAAATTCATTTTTTTAAATGGAACTAACCGTTAGATACAAACATATATAATAATATTAAATTCATTTTTTTTAAATTTATTTTCTTTTTAAAACCAACAAAAATTCAAAAGCCCACCATGTGTCACTCCTCTATTTCTTCAAGTGGCACCTTTTAATTGGTCCACTTTGACGAAAAAAATCTGCCACATCATCAACTCGGGATTTTTCCGTTAAGCTTTTTTCAACTATATTTTCTTCGTTTGATCTCTGATTTGAGTGATTCAAATTACGTTGGAACCGTTGTTCAAATCTCTACACAATGGACACTTCAAAATACTGAAATTATTAATAAATAAAAACAGGTTTGTTGTCATCAAATCATTAATTAATTAATTAATTAAAATTAATTAATTTGAGATTAAGGGCCAAAAACTCAACAGGGGTAGCTCAAAGAACCCATGAGGAAGCCTAAAGGGAGTTCAAAGAACTCATGAGGGAGCCTAGAAGTAACTCAAAGGATTTATGAGAGAGCCTAGAGTGAGCTAAAAGGACCCATGTGGATCAACTTAAAAGGAGCTCTGAGGATCAAAAAGGGAACCTAGAGGGAGATTAGAGGAAGCTTAGAAGACCCATGAGGGAGCCTAGTGGGAGCTTAAAGGGCCTATGAGGAGCTTAGAGGTAGCCTAGAGAGCCTATGAAAGAACTTAGAGGTAGCTCAGAGGACCTTGAGGGAGATTAGAGGACCTATAGGAGCCTAGTGTCAACTTCAAAAACTCATAAAGGAGCTTGGAAGTAGCTTGGAAGACTGATAAATGACCTTTACATGATCCATAGAGGACCTTAAAGAACTCGTGGAGGACTTCTGCAGAACCCATAGATGACTTAAGAGTTATATGGAAAACCTTGAAAAACCCATGGATGATCTCTACAAGACCTATGAAGGATGTAGAAGTCACATGGAGGACTTTGTAGGACCCATGGAGGACCTCTGTAGGATCCATGGAGGATCTCTGCATGACACATGAAGAATCTAGAAGTCACATGGAGGACCTAGGAATCAAATTGAGGACCTTAGAGAACCCCTACAGGACCTATGGAGTATCTTGAGAACCCATGAAGGACTTCGAAAGACCTTAAAGTGATTAAGTTTGGAACTGTGCAAATTCTCAAAAAACGATCCATAAAGGAACTATTGAGAAGTTGAGTGGGTAATGCACTTAAGCATCGATTACAACGTCCTTGAGTGGTGGTATATTGCAACCACCCAATGAGTAATCAACAATTTTATAAAGTTAAAAGGAGTAATTATGAGTCGAGCGTCAATTAAACATTATTAGCCTATATAAATGACCAAAGTTAATGGCCGAATGTATGCCCAAAATCCTATAAAAAATTTTACTATCACGTTACTCACAAACTCAAGACTGACTTGGGTGTTAGAGTATATGTAGCTTGGACATTATACTAATGTTCAATTTTCTTTCTAGGGCACTTGAACTATTTTTTTTTTCCCTAATAATACAAATGTATGGTTGATATATTTTTTCAGCATCAATAATTATTATTATCTTTTAAAATAATCAATATTATTAATCGCGTAGTTGAAAATTGCGTAAAGAGAAGATGGAAGTCCCGGTTGAGTGTTGACATAGTTGCACGATTTTATTATTATTATTATTATTATTTGAAGGAAGCACGAAATCAAAATTTTCCCACCAAGCAAACGGATTTTCATTTTTCATCTCCAAACGCTCCACGTGTGCAACTATTATTAATTTATTATTGATTAAAATGTCTTTTCCTTTTTTTTTTTCAATGAAAAAGAAAACTTGGAAAATTACATAAATACAATTTCTTTGGATAATCATTTAGATATTTTAAAATAAATTTAAAAAATCGTAAGAACAAAATAAATATTTTAAAAACTCAGGGACTAGAATAGAATATGTTTACTTTGAAATTGCAAAAATTTTAAAATAATTAATGGCAATTGTGGTTCTTAAAAAAAAAAACTAAGGTATCTTTGAAATTGCAAAAATTTTAAAATAATTAATGGCAATTGTGGTTCTTAAAAAAAAAAACTAAGGTAAAAAGAAATAAATGAGTGTTTCGTAAATTTCAATTGTTAAACTTGAAAAAATATGTTAGGGTTTTTGGTAAATAATTCATGTGATAAATAATAATTACTAAAATAGAGCCACAATTAAAATTTGCATGATTTTTTTAATTTTTTTTGTTGATAACTTATATTTTTAAACAATTATTTAAAATGATATATCATATATGCTTTAAACTTAAATTTATATTTTGTTTGCTCTAGATTGAGATTGTTTAAGTTAAATATAAGAGAAATATGTGCAATTTTAAAAAAAAAAAAAAAGGAGAATTTTTAAAAATAGAAAATAAGGAAAACTATTTATACAAAATAGCAAAATTTTTATATAGTTGTGAATAGATGCGGATAAAAGTCTATCAGGGTCTATCAATGATAGAAATGAAAGAAGTTTATAACTGATAGATGCTGATAAAAGTCTATCAATATTTTTTTGCTATTTTTTTAAATAGTTTGACATTTTTTCTATTTGTGAAAATTTCAAAAAAAGAAATGATGCTACTTGAAAAAATAGTAGCAGTGAACTAATCCATTTGAAAATAGGATATAGAATTTGATTGTGTGAAAAATATACCAAATATACAAAATCATTTTAATTTATAAAGGACTGTAAAATTGAAATTTTAAAACTTATGAAATTAATACTTACTGATTCTCAAAAATACTTTTAAAAGGAATGTGGGTAAAAAAAAAAAGTGATTTTAATATATTCATTCACAGTTAACCCTACCAATACTCAAAGTCATTAAACGCTTTTAAAAGCAATCTCAAACATAATCGTAATATCATAACTAGTTGGCTCTCAAATGCAATAATCGTAATATCTGATCTTTTTTTTAGGATAAAATATTTTATTGGTCCTTAAGTTATGGATCTAATTTCCATTTACTCCCTATGTTTCAAAATGTTACACTTGTAGTTCTTAAGTTTAAGTTTTAAGTTTAATTTTAATTTAGTCCCTAGGTTTTAATATGCTACAATTTTACCTTTAAAATTTGAGCTTTGTTTTAATTTGATCTCTAAATTTCAAGATTTACACTTTTAACTTCTATTTTTCAGTAAATATTCACTTAAGTCTTTAGCATTAATGTCTATTAGTTAAGTTTAAATAATTACGAAGTGAAAATTTAAAATTAACTTTAATAGTAATGAAAAAAAATAAAACATAATTAATTATAATTCTTTAAATCTTTTAAATTAATTAATAATCATTAATACTAAAAATTGAAAGAGGGTATTCAGTATAAAATTGAGGTTAAAAATGTAAACTTTGAAATCTAAATACCAAATTGAAACAAAACTCAAATCCCAAAAGTAAAATTGTAATATTTTGAAACCTTTGAATAAATTTGAAATCAGACTCAAAACTTAACGACAAATATAAACTAAACCCAAAATCTAAAAAACCAAAAAGGTAATTTTCTTCTTATTCATTTATTATTATTTATAAAAAAAAAGTGAGTCTTGGTTTCATTGGTAATATGAAACCAAAGTCGAAAGTAATCAGAAAGTAAAAAAGGGAAAAAAATAATGAAACTAATTGGTTTTGAGATGGAACCTATATTATTTAATATGGTATAGAGTTTATGAAGACCATACGGGTATTATTGAGATGAAATTTTATGTCATCTAAAACATCAAAAGGTAATTTTTTTTTTTATTTAGAGTGGTTTTTAAATATAGAAATATGAGTCCAACTATTTATAAATATAGAAAAATTTCTATCGCAGTCTATCTAAAACTTTTCTATATATTTATAAATAGTTTGTTATTTTTCTGAAAAATTCTCACATATAGAAAAAAGGTCAAACTATTTACAGAAAATAGCAAAAAGCATATCTATCAGTGATAGACTTCTATAATTTCTATCACTAATAGACCCTGATAGACTTCGATCAGCATCTATCACAACTATCTAAAAATTTTGATATTTTGTGTAGATAGTTTTTCTTATTTTTTTATTTTTTTTTATTATTTTTTTTTTTGTTTATAATACTTTCTCTTTTTTTATTTATTTATTTTAAAATTTGAGTCTTGATTTTATTGGAAGTATGAAAAGAAAGTGGAAAGTAGTAAAAAGGGAAGGAAAAAATGGAGAAATTTGGTAGGAAAATTGGGGCAACCGGGGCAGCACACGGTGTTTGACCGCAACTTTCTTTCATATAATTATTTGCTTTTCCAATTATTATTATTATTATTCTTCTTATTATTATTATTATTACAACCTTTTTGGTTTTTTCTTTTCCACATCATTACTAAAATCCTTTTGGAATTCTCTTCCACACTCTAATATAATATTTATACTTTATATTCCATTATTATCTACCAACCATTCATATTTGGTTAACAAAAATGTGTAACAATTTAGTCTCTAAATTATAGTTGTCAACAATTTAGTCAATATACTTTTAAATCTCTAACAATTTAGTTCTTGAATTTTAATAAGTAATAATTTAATTTATGTACTTTATAATTTATAACGACTTAATCCCTATCATAAAAATTTTGTAGGATTTAATATAAAAAATTATATATGTAGATTAATGAATTGATCGGAGATAAAAAATATTTTTATAAAATATATAATAAAAAATTACATAATAAAAATTGATACTTAATTTTGACGAGATTTTTCATGATAAGTACTAAATTGTTACAAATTTAAAAGTACCAGGATTAAGTTGTTATCAACTATAAATTTAGCGATAAAAAATGTTTTTAACCTAGATATTTAAAGCTACATATAGTAGGTTAAGAATTAATATTTATGCTAAATATATATTTAGTGTCACGTGTTTGATTATTTTTTTCAATCTATCTCTATTATTGTTTAAAACATTATACTCCATGTGTCTTTTACATTTTTTAGTTGTACTTTTATTTTTATTTATTAAAAAATATATATATAGAAGTGTAGATATTTGAACAAAATATACCGATCAAAATAGTATCTAAATTTAGTATCATTAAATTTTTCATAAAAATATTTATCAACATATTGACATTTTTACAAATTAAACAATTTAAGATGATTAGCATATAATGCAAAAAAAAAAAATTGAACATGTTCTAAAAAATAAAACATATATAAATTTGATTAAGATATATATACACATGCATATATATCAAATATCAATCATAAATACTTTTTCATTGAAATTATCTACAAAAATGCTTACCAAGATATAGTTGAATTAGTTAAACATACATTGTAGTCAAGAAATCAAATGTTTAAATTTACAACATGTTTTGGACTTCAAATAAAAAAAATTACAAACAAATAAGCATATGATAAGACATTGTTGATAAATATGACAAAATTTTGGACCATTATCGAAGAGTAAGATTGAGAATGAAAATTTTTTCATACTTCCTTTATGTATTGTGTGTCACGTCAATTTACTTTTAAGAATATGATGAAATCTACGGATATTAATGTGAGATCCATAACATTTATGATTTTATAGTGTGAACATAGAAATATAGCACTCCCGTAATATTAGAAAATTTTATGTGGATCCATCTACTCTTCAATTGGAATTTTGTTTTGGGCCTCGAGAATTTTTAATGTTGGGACCTAGGGTTCAAACTTCCTAATAATTGCATGATGGACCTTTTTATTTTCCAAGAGAAAAATGGAAAGTTCTCTTAAAAAAACAAAACTTTTGAGTCAACTTACCAAATCGCCCCGTCAATCACTCACAAGGTACAACTTTCGATTATTCAAAATTGATTCCCATTTTAAAAAGGGATGAAAAAAATTCTCAATATTTGTAAACATAGTTATCCGCTAAATATTTAGTTGTATCAAAATCATTATTAATAAACTCATAAAAGATTTTTTTTTTGTTTAAACGAGATTTCAACAAATAAATTAGATTTGTAGAATGTACTTTAATTTGTATATATATATATATATATATATATATGTGTGTGTGTGTGTGTGTGGGTGTAGTATGATTTCTAATATTTATTTTTTGCTTTTTTCTGGCTCAAAGTAAATTTATAAGTATTTCAAAAGTTATTTTGAATAGTTATCAAACACTTCAATTTTTTTATAAAAACAACTTATTTTCAAAATTAAATACTTAAAAAAGTTAAATCAAACACACTCTTAAAAATTCACACCCTTAAAAATTCAAACAATTGTTCCATAACACCGTCGGTAGGAAATGAGAAATGAGAAGAAGGAATACCAATTTATACCTGTAAACTTTAGGGGTTGTATTAATTTTAACCTTGAACTAATAATTATATTAATTTAAATCATAAACTTTTGTAAGTGTATCAATCTACACTCTCAATTACATTTCGTTTAGAAATTTTTTTTTTGTGCGAAACTTATTCTTGTATCAATTAAGCCCCTAAAGTTTCATAAATTAATCAATTTAAACTCTTAGTCAGGATTTCCTTTTAGAATCGTCTATACATTTATTTTAATCGTCCATTTGTAAAACCGACATTAGAAGAAGTCTACATAAGAATTAATGCATGGATTATTTTCAAAGATAATTGTAATGGAGGGTCTAAATTGATTGACTTGTAAAAATTTAGGCGTTTAATTGACTAAACACTTCTTTCTTTTCTTTTATGTATATGTTTTAGTTTTTTCTACCGCATGGATTGAAAAAAAGATAGGTGAAGCCCTAATGCACCTAGTATAAGAATGTTTTTGGAATACTTTTCAAGTAATTAAATTAAAAAATAAGTTGTTTTGAAAAATCCTATAGTAATTCTTTTAGTTTAATTTGAAATTACTAAAAACACTTTTAGTATATAACATATAGGTGAAAACGATTCGGTTTGGTGGTCAAACTAAATTGAACAAAAAATTTTAAAATTTTTATATATGAAACCAAATCAAACCAATTTATCCACTCAAACACATATATGCATGTCAGTTCGATTTTAAATTCCTTTTGCTATATATATATATAATTAAAAACAGTTTGGTTCGAACCTTTGATTTCAAGATTTCTTCAAATCAGATCCAACCGCATTTTTTAGTTTCATAAAATTTTTGGTTCAATTCGATTCTTGCGATTTGAATAGTCACTTCTAATATAACAAACTAAACAAACTTTTACATAAAAATACTTTTGAAAAAGAGTTGCCAAATAAATGTGTTTTTATTAAAAAAAAAAAAAAAAAAAAAAAAAAAAAAATTCAAACGTGTTTAAATGAAAATGCATTTTTGAGAACCACTTTTACTAAATCATCCTAAACTCAGGGAAAGAAAAGTCGTCGTTGAATTATATCAAACAAACAAACAAACAGTAATATTGATAGTGACAAGGAAAACCCAGTCTTCGAAAACTGTGTTTGAATTGAACTTCATGTTCTAAAGACCCACAGATGGCCCTACTATACTGTCCACACTTGGATTTTTCTTCAACATTTACCAGACAGAGAATGCAAAACATGTAATTTTCTTTCGTTAGAATAGAAAACTCAAGTCAAATCACAGTCAGTCTGAATAAGGAAAGCTAGCAACTATAACTCAAGGGAGAGCCTAATCATAATTACCGAAAATCAAAGTACGGTTTGAATGCGTGAGATATCGAAAATAGAACAAACGAAAATAGTGGGAAAGAGAGTTTGGTTAAAAACCGTCATAGGAGTTTAATATTACAAATCGAGCTCAATCTAAACTTGAGTTTTAGATTACATTACAATCCAAACTCATTCTATTACGATCCCTGACAGCCCCACATTCTAGTTTTCCATTAAAGGATCCAATTAATTCATTGAAACTTTGATGGATCTCATAACTTGAATATGGAATTCCTTAAGCTGCATCAGCTGTTAGGAAGTGTTTCAGTTACAAAGAAAGATGGTTCACACAACTATTCTAATTCATTCACTTGTTCTACCAAAATAGTTTTCAAAAGAAAAAGGGGAAATCATGCAATTCTCAAACTAGGCTTCTTTCCTTGTAATTTTGCTAGTTAACTTGGTAAATGATGTTCAGTTGATTGAATGTTGTGTTCTACAATCTTATTGTTACATATCACTATTTCAAAACAACAAACAATGAAAGAACACTTGCCAATTGCAATTTCAAGTCAGCCTGAATCATAGAATTCCAATTCTACTTCACTTTCTCTAACAAATCAAATCTCAGAATAAAGAATATTTACTTGAACTCGAAATTTGGCACCGGCGGTGAATCAAAGCTCTCCAAAATCTTTGTTTCGCCGTCTCCACGATTTGCCTCTGAATCCTTTTTCTGTCCGCCACCGAACCATCCTCCAAACCACGACCCCGAACCTGCATCTGAAGCTCCCGGACTTGCAGACGAAGTTTGCGGCGGCGTTAGTCCCGGAATCTGGTCCATAGGGTAACCAGGGATGCCGCCCATAGCACCGGCGTCGTCGATCATGATAGGAGCGTTCTGCGGTTGACTAAGAACCTTATTCAGCATGATCCCGGCTCCCTCGATCAAAGCCAACAGAACACCGCCGAACAAAGCCGAACGAGCGGAGGCGCCGACGCCCTGACGCATCTGGAGGAAGCCGCCAGTAGCGGCACCGGCTATGATCGAGTTCCATGGATCTTCCTTCTGGCGGAGGTAGACCATGGAACAATCGAAGGTGGAGAACAAGCCGCCCCATACAGCAAAGCTGCCGCCAATACGTGGCGCGTTCATTCGGACGGCTTGAGAACCACCAAGAAGACGAGCGCCTTTAGGAGAACTGTAGACGCCTTTGAGAAAATGGAAGGCGGAACCACCGACAGCGCCCATGCCGAAGGCGCCGCCGATGTCGTCGAGGATCCGATCTGGACAAGGCTCCCGAGAAGTCTCCGGCGTTCCCATGGAAGCTTTGATCGGAAGGTTTTTGCGTTTCTGTGGGCGGAGGTTTGCAGAGACAAAGTCGGCTGAAAATGGGAAATAGGTTTTCTTTCGCTTTGGTTAATGGAGATTCGGGTCAAAACAGTCCGGGTCGGATTAGTAAAAATGTATACTAAAGCTACCCGAAAATTACTTAAAACAATTAATTATAGTCGGCAGATTTCGATTAAATTTTAAAAGGTTACGTTTTTATCCTAGAATTTTGAGTTTAATTTCACTGTAGTTTTTAAATTTTAGCATTTTATATTTTTATTCTTGAATTTTTGCTAATGTCCATTTCAATTTTTAGCATTAACTTACCATTTTAAAATAGTTGTGAAGTAAAATTTTAATAGTAATAAATATTTGAAAAATCAAGGTTGAAAGTGTTAATAATGAAAAATTAAGGGTTGTTTTCAAATATAAAAAAAATGAGTCAAACTATTTACAAATATATAAAATTTTTACAATCTACTAGTATAGATCGCGATAGAATTCTATCGCTTTATATCACACATAGACAATAAAATTTTCTATATTTGTAAATAGTTTGATATTTTTTGTTTAGAGTAATTTTCCAAAAATTAATATAGGGTAATAAACTTTAAGGTGTATCAATTAAAATCTCAAATTAATTTGTATGAATTTAAACCATTAAATAAATCAATTAAGAGTAAGAGAAACTTATCACATGCACATTCTGACTTACTTTTACAATCAAGCACACTAAACCTCAACTTTCTCTCTCAAATGACCACTCTCTTAAAATTAACATGCAAGTAACGAGAAAGGGAAGCACACTAAGGCAGAATACGTGAAATATTGAAGGCAGAATGAAAATAAGATCGTGAAACGTGAAAATGTTGAGAAAGAGAGTTTGATTAAAAACTGTCGGACCAAAATGAGTTTAATATTACAAATCAAGCCCAAAACGCTGAATCTAAACATGAGTTTTGGATTACCCTACAATCCAAATTCATTCTATTATGAATCCTCAAACAGTTCCTGAAAATTTTTTTTGAAAAATTCGTAAGAATAAGAACGCACTTAAGGTTCACTCTTTACTCTCTTATAATTTCTAAATCTCCTTTTATATTTAGATTAGATTTAGTCACAAATAAAATAATTTGTTATGTCCATTCCTTTCAAATTTACAAAAATTCTCTCTTTGCCACTTTAGGCTTTGGGCCTCATTGGGCTTGAGCTTGTCCCAGCTCATGGGTCCTTATAAGCTCACTCCACAACAAATAATTCACATGATTCTCTTGGGAAAAAATTTAGGAATTTATAGTTTTTGTCATTAAATTTATGTGTCAATTAAGTTTTCAATATTTAAAATAATTTATTTTATCCCCTCAACTAACCGTATGTGGCTTTTTTTTAAAAAAATTATAATGGTAATAATAATTAAAATATTATTAAAAAATTGTATCTCTATCTTCTCCTCCATTTTAATTACTGTTATTATTAAAATAAAAGTTTTTAAATTGTGATTTAATTACTATTACTATTATAAAAGAATGTCACTGCAACAAACTGTTAATTATTGTAATGAATGTGGTAGCGAAGGAACTAAACAAGTATATTTGAAATCTCGAAACGACGTCGTTGTGCACTGCATCAACATCCTTCTCTACTCTTCAGCCTCTTGCCTCTGCAACGTGCAACCCTACCAAACCACCGCTGAATTTCATCACCAAACTGTGCAACGGCGGACATCCGGCGATCAATTAAGCACAGATAAGGTATTCACCGCTCATTTTTCCAACTCCTTGCATTTCAATTTTTGTCTTTCTTCTACAGAATCATGGTTTTATGCTTTCAAATTAATCTCCTGACTATGGTAAACTTCTAGAATTGTATTCATTCATTGCTGCTGTTTCTTTCATTTCCTCATGCCCATGAGAGTTTCTTCAGGATCCAGATGCTACAAATCATTTACTTCCTCAAACTTCCAAATTTTACATACAGGGACATGTCCAAAACCCCCAATAAACCCTAGTTGGCTCACTTGTACACTTTCTTCATCTGGGTCGTGTTCAGACTTTCATATTAATCTCTCTCTAGCTAGCCTTATGAAGCTTTCAATTCGCGGTTGCCATTGTTTTCCAGAAATTAGGGATTTAGTAAGCCCCAAATTGAACTCACCGGCTTTGAGCATTGGGAGTTCGTTGAGATCTTTGTCCTTGAAGAAATCTAGACGTTTTTTGAGTTCCTATCCTCTTAAGGATGAAGGAGTGTTATCTGGGAATAAGCTTCCTTGGTTAGCTACAGCTAACAGTCTTGAGAAGGCAAAATGGTCGGATAAATCAACAACAAAGAAGGGAGGGGACCGAACATCTTGGAAGGAATCTGATTCTAGGTCAGAAAGGATGAGGTCTTCATGGGACTATTCAACAAAGACATTTGGAAAAAAAGGCAATCGGTCGTCTCGGGATGAAACGCATAAGAGAAATGGTAAAGCACCAACTGGAAGTGCTAACCGTTCTACTTGGGAGGTCTCTGCTGAGAAATTTGGTAGACAAGGTATTGAGTCTGCAGATGAAAGAACAGAAAGTAGGAGGACAATAGTGGACAATGAAGAGCAGCAAAACGATGACATCAAAAAAGGGGGAAGTTACGAAGAAGTGAAAGATGAAGAAACAGAGGTCATTGCTGATCCTAGATGGGATAAGATTAAAAGTAGATTTAGGGGAATGGTGGATGAAAGAGCTGCAACTGAGAGACCTGAGTTTCAGAGATGGAATAAACAGGAAAGCTGGGGTAGAAAAACATGGAGGGAAGCTTCTGAATCCACTATGCCTAAAATGATTGGTGAAGGGGTTTATGGGGTTGGACCCGTTTTGGCTGCTTTGTCAACTGGAAGAAGAGAGTTCTATGCATTGTATATGCAAGAAGGACTTGACTTGAACAATAACAATAAGAAGAAGAAGGACAAGAAAGGGTTTGAGAAAGTTCTTAGGTTGGCTGAAAAGAATGCAATAACTATCAAGGAAATATCAAAGCACGATCTCAATATGATTTCCGATAACCGCCCCCATCAAGGTCTCGTGCTAGATGCTTCTCCCTTGGAGATGGTAAAAATAAAAGAATTGGATCCTGTCTCACTTGAAGAAGACAAAGGCTCACTTTGGTTGGCTTTGGATGAAGTTACAGACCCTCAGAACTTGGGGGCAATAATAAGATCAGCTTATTTCTTCGGCGCATCAGGGGTTGTTTTGTGTGCAAAGAATTCAGCTCCATTAAGTGGTGTTGTTAGTAAAGCAAGTGCTGGTTCACTTGAGTTAATGGAGCTTAGATACTGTAAAAACATGATGCAATTCTTAACCTCCTCAGCCGAAAATGGTTGGAGAGTCCTTGGAGCTTCGGTTTCTTCGAAATCCATCGCTTTAAAAGAGGTACCACCCGGTGCACCAACGATTCTAGTCTTGGGCAGTGAAGGCACTGGTTTGAGGCCCTTGGTGGAGAGATCCTGCTCACAGCTCATTAGAATCCCTGGGAATATTCCAGTTGATTTAACAATAGATAAGGAAAACGACATGGAAACGACACAACCAACAAACGGTTGCTCGGTGGACGAGTTCCGATCCTTTATGGCTGTGGAGAGCTTAAACGTCAGCGTTGCAGCAGGTGTGCTTGTTCATCATTTAATTGGAAACAACTACAAAAATGAATCATTAGAAACCTCTATTTAACCTTCATTACATGTTAGATCAATTTATTTTTATATGATTGCTTGCAACATTACATGTCATGTTCCTTCCATGTTTATCGTCTATAAAAGGAAACAGAGTTGGCATTAGCAAAGCCATGTGAGGTGGCTTAGGCAAAGTTTTCAAACGTAGCTACAATCAAGACATGGCCCATAGACAACTCATCCTTTCCTGTATCCCCAACTTTTGCCTTTTTCTTGCCTTTATTGTTCTTGTTACCCAATCACTCGAAACCATTTTAGCTCTATGTGTCCGTTTTCCTTTTCAATTTCTTCAATGAGAGGGAAATTTTGTTTTTAAAGGAAAAAAAACAAGGTTTTCTTCGTCTTCTGGTATGGTTAAGTTGTAATTATTTTTTATTGTTTTTTTTTTGTTGGAGTTAAACAACTCGATTTTTGAGATGATAATTGATGTTTTATGCATTGAGCTATATTCATATTGATTTTGATTACTTGAATCATATCATTAAGGTGGTATTAACGGTTCCAGTTTGAGATATTATTATATTCCAACTCTTATTATAGAATAGCTTTTAAAACTCAATTAATTCTACAGATTATAACAAATAAAATAAGTTGAAATAGTTAATATATAATGTAGATTCTCAAAATATTTTTTTAGAGGAAGCTAGGTTACTGCTGCCCCCAAATCCCATTAAAAAGCATAAATTGATATATATATATATTTTTTTTTTAAAAAAAGGAAATGCTTTTTGTATACAAATCTGGTATTTTATTTTAATTAAAGACTATCAATACTTTTTATATACAACTATTGTTATAATATTTATACAAGCTATCTTAATTAGATCTTTCAAAATTACTTCATGTAAATAAAATTAGTAATTTTAATATCAATATAGGTAGAGAACATTTTATACCCTATTTATTGTGGAACAAAAAAATAAAAATAAAAAAGAACATTTTTGTCGGTCTTAAAAGTACTCCATCATGAATATATATATAAAAGAAAAAAAAGAAAAGAAATATGTATCATCATCCATATCCTTATTTCAAAATGAGAATTAATTTCTTTTCTGTGTTTGATGTAACCAATTATCCATATGACAGCATTGCACATAGGGAATTTTGACATTTTGACATTTTGACAAATTATAAAGTTGGGTGATGACGTGGAATAATTTTGTTGACACGGAATGCAAATTTTCAAGGGATTAATTAATTAATTAATTAATTGCGTATGTATGGATTTGGACATCTAAATTTAAATAAAAGATTACACAATAATTAATTCAAGCTAATTAACGTATAAGAATCATATAATGAGCGCGGATTACACAATAATAATAAAATAATAATAAAATAATAATAAAATAATAATAGTAATAATAATGGCGCATTCATACAAAATTTAACTCCATAATTTATTGCCAAATAAGTGCAACTCTATTCACATAAAGTTTCCACCGTTGATTTAGAGATTGAGTTTGATTCTCCTACATCATATACTTTTAATTCTGAATCAGTAATAATTTAGTTTATAAATTTTAGTTTCTAACAATTTATTCTATATATTTTTAAATATATATAATGATTTAATGTTGATATTTTTAAATTTGTAATAATTTAGTCTCTAAATTTTAATAAGTATAAATTTAATCTTTGTACTTCACAATTTATAACGATTCAATTTAGTTCTTGTATATTATAATTTATAACAATCTAGTCTCTATTGTGAAAAAGAATACAAAGATTAGAAATTTCTTAACAATTAAATTTGAAAGTATATGTAATTGATAAACTCATTAAAGGCCAACGACTACGGGCATGTTTGGGAGTATATCTAAAATGATTAAAATCACTTTTATCATTTTCAAAATCACTTTGAAATTAATTTTTAATAATATGAAATTGCAATTAAAAGTGAAATTAAATATTAAATTGATTTTGATTGAAGCAAGCTTAAATGTGTGTTTCAAAGTGATTCTAAACATTTCAAAATCACTCCCAATGTATGTTTGAGAACAATTTTGACATAGTTAAAACAACTATTGTCGTGTTTAAAATCACTCCTAAACACAGTTTAAATCTCTCAAAATCAATTCAATGTTTAATTTCACACTTTTATATGCATTTTTCATGCTATTAAACTTAATTTTGAGTGATTAAAAATATATTTTAAAGTAATTTAAAAATGACAAAAGTAATTTTGACGATTTTAAAACCCCACCAAAAATATACTTTAAAGGAAAATTTCCACAAATAAAAAAAATGTCAAACTATTTACAGAAAATAGCAAAAAAAAAAAAAAAACTGATAGACATTGATAGACTTCTATCAGCTTCTATCAGTGATAGACTTCCATCATTTCTATCACTGATAGACCTTGATATACTTCTATCAACATCTATTACAACTATCTAAAAATTTTACTATTTTGTGTAGATAGTTTCTCTTATTTTTTCAATTTTTAAACATTTCCCTACTTTAAATTACTTTATAAATCGATTTAAACCAAAAATATATTTTTTTTAAGGAAAAAAAAGACAAAATTTGATAAGTGGAGTCTTAAAATGGGGGGGGGAAATAGCAAGAAATGGGGTGGATATTAAGAGGAAAAAGGTTTGAAAAAGAAAAGAAAAAAGCTGTAATAAAAGCGACAGCAAGGAAAGGGAGGAGATTCGAATCATAGAAGCGGCATCTTTCTTTCTTTTATTTATTATTTAAATTGTTTTTTGGGATTAACACGTGCGAGGTCACACGGTGGTAGGGTTAAGGTTAATTAATTAAGTTTAAAAAAACAAAAACGATTTTAAGCTAAGGTGGTTAACTTTAAATACAATGAACCGACCATATGTAACGGTCTCTCCCTCGTCTCTCGTTTTAACCTTCCTTTTCTCCTTCTCTCTCTCTCTCTCTCTTTTATTATTAATTATTAATTCAGAAATTATTTGTTGCGGTCAAATCCAAGCCCAGCCCCCTTCTTCCCACTATATAATCTCAACGACTCTCATTTCTCTCCTTTTTCCCCTCCCCTTCTCTCTCTCTTTCACCGGATCAATTTTCCGATCTGATTTTTCCAGGGGGACGGAGAAAGGGATGCGCTCTTTTCTTCATTTCTAGGGTTTCTCTTCTACCTCCGCCTTCGCCTTCTTTTCCCCTTTTCAATGGACGGAGGGGGAGGAACATTGCCTTCAATGGACGCTTTTGATTCCTTCCTCTTCTCTCTTAGCAATGCCTTTTCTACTCCTCTTGCCCTTTTCGTTCAGATCCAGGTTCGTTTTCTCTTTCTTTTTTATTTTCAGATCCATCTCTTTTTGCTTCCTGAAAATCACTATATATATATATATATATATATATATATTTTTTTTTAAAATTTTCCTCGGTTTTTCCACTCTCTGCTAGCTAAAATGGGATATTCGGCTTAGTAAGTTAGTTCTATAACTCTATTATGGTTTTCGAATGTGGCTGGAATAGTAGTGTTCTTGAAAGGCAAAGTTTGAATGTATTATTTCCATTTCTTGTCGGTTTGAAAAATATCTACATGCTACTATAATTTTTTTTTTTCCTTTCTTTCTTAGGGCTTGTTTGAGCTGGAAGTTGTTAAGTTGTTGAAATTGCGTTCTGGATTTGGAAATGTGCTTTGTAATTTGAAGAGATTTTTGGCTTATCAGACTTTAAACTCTCTGTTTAAATTTGATGATAGTCATTGAATTTCTTTCATCCAGTGTAGTATTATAGATGATAATTCAACTCGGTGAAGATTTTTCTATTATTTTACAGAAGCCTCATTTCTTTGAATTTTTTTTGTTGTTGTTGTAGGGATGTGCAATATGCCTAGTTCTTGCTTTTGGGTGGGCTTGTGCTGCTTATGTCAGGTACTCTTGTGATTTGAACGCTTTTGATCTAGACTCTTGATGACGGTTGTTGAGTGGTCTCTGAATGTCTGGCAACTTATTAATTTAAAAAGTGTTTGTTTTTCCCATTCCTTCTGCAGAAATAGAGAGATTAAACGTATAAAGGGGAGAGTTCGAGCTGGTAATAGCTTCGCTTTCATTTGCAATGACATCAGTGAACTCGAACATTCCAATCAGGTCAATCTACCAAGAGTGACAATTATTATGCCTTTAAAGGGCTTTGGAGAACATAATTTACACAATTGGAGAAGTCAGGTGGGTTTCTTTCTTTTTTCCTTTTCCATGGGGGTACGGGGGATTGATCTTTTGTGTGCATCTGCAAATTTGGGAAAAAACAAAATTTCCTTTCGTATTCTTTCCTTGAAAGATTGCCAATATCTCTCATTCAAGGAATATTCATTTTTAATTTTTCGTTAGAGTTTACTTTATGCCTACTTCAATTATTATATTTTTATTATCTTTATCCTAATAAGAAAAGGTAAAAAAGAGAGATAAATTAGGAAATCAAGTCAAAATTGTATTTATCACCATTTAACTTTTTAAAGAGACAATGTAGCTCAAGTTTATGCTTTCGAATGGGAATAAGATCTTGCAATTGTATCTTCATAAATATTAATAATTATATTATATGTGATTGTATGGATAAATATATTTTGTACCCAAAAAAAAAGAGGAATTTTCCAGGTGGGGTACTTTCCTTCATATATTAGATGGTCTGCCTATGACTCGCATGCTAGTATATTTCTAGCTTTAGATTTCCTGAAAATGGTTATATTTAGTACTCTATTCCCTAAGAGCATTGTTTTAACTTAGTTCCTTTGCAAATTAAAACTGTTACAAGATATTGTGTTAACTTGTTCATTTATCAATGAATTTCCAGGTGACATCCCTTTATGGAGGTCCTTTAGAATTTCTTTTTGTGGTGGAAAGTACGGAGGACCCTGCTTACAATGCTGTATTGCGGTTGCTGTCTGATTACAGGGTTTGTATGAATTCATTTTCCTTCACCAATTGTTTCCATTGATAGTTCTTGTCATCACTCTTCATAATTCACGTGAAGCCTAGGGTTCAATGGGTCGCAGAACTGTTTTTCCGTTATCTCCTTGCTCGACTTTTATGTATTGTTTTTTAATTTTTTCCAGGATGATGTCGATGCTAGAATTCTTGTGGCTGGCCTAGCAACAACTTGCAGCCAAAAAATTCACAATCAGTTGGTATGTGATAAATTTGTATAATCTTGTTTTAGTACTTTCTGTCGCAAAAACTCGTCTGAGAAATAATCTACCTCCTTTTCAGCTTTTATGAATGAAGACGAACAAATCTTTTTGGATGTTTGTATTATTTTGAAAACAATGTTGGGCTGGAGGACTTGGACATGATAATGTTAATCCTATTGCTGTGTGGCCCATTGAAGTTTGTACCTAGGAATTGTTAAAAGGTGGCCTTTGTTGAGGGGATGCAATGTATTGGGCCATTGGCTACTAGATAGTTCTAGTCCTCTTGAGTATACGTTAATCTACTAGTATTCATGGCATACTGAAGTCAATTGTTTCTAGTTCAAACATATTTGGCAAAATATTTTGAAAACAGTTTTTTGCTTTTGTTTTCATGCCATTGTACTCATTCAAGTTTGTACTCACAAGGTTAAAGTTTGAGTGGCAAGTTTTGATAGGAAGTTGAGGACACCGATCTACTTCTCACAAGTGGTAGAAGGAAGATGTCAGGGCCTGATAATGTTAAATGTTACATACGAGAGAAGAGAAATAAGGTGGAAAATGGGGCTGGGCTAGGTTAGGACCATTAGATGGATGAAATTTGTGTGGGGGGAGACACAGACTTGTGGGTGTAAACGGTATGGTTCTTTTGGGCTAAATGATTATTTGTGGCTTGTTGCTCAGTGAGGTTAGTTGGACTTGTAAAAAGGGGAAAGGAAGGGTGGGGCTATTTGAGGGGACGCAAATTATTGTTTGAGCTGGAGAGAGTGATCTATGGTTCATGAGAGAATTCTAATGCCAGGCAAATCTTGTACTTTGCATTCCCCGTTAAACCAGTTATTACCAATTTGGCTTTTATTTATTTATTATTATTATTTTTTTCATTCTTTGTTTGAGAGGATATAATATATAGTTCTTATTAACATTGAGAAACTAATACTCTTCTGCAGGTTGGGGTGGAGCAAATGCATAAAGATAGCAAATATGTGCTATTTTTGGATGACGATGTCAGGTTACATCCTGGAACAATTGGAGCCCTCACAGCTGAGATGGAAAAGAATCCTGATGTATGTTACTATCCAATAAGAGTAATTTCTTGTATGAATGTTCATTTTGGACTATATATTTGTAACTCAATTTTATGTATAATTCTAGTTTACATTGTATGCAGATATTTATTCAAACTGGATACCCTCTTGATTTACCTTCAGGGAGTTTAGGGAGTTACTGCATCTATGAATATCATATGGTATGATAAGATTTATTTACACTATCTAGAAGAAGAGGAGTTCTTTTTTGTGGAATTGCTGGGTCGAAAGTCTGAAGAAGAAATTTCTTACTTTTATGTGTCAACTTTACAGCCTTGTTCGATGGGCTTTGCTACTGGTGGAAAGACATTTTTTCTTTGGGGAGGTTGCATGATGGTAAGTAGATTCTACATCTTTGTAACTACTGTATGTGTAAGTAATCCAGTAATCATAAGTTCATTTGACTTGTTACAGATGCATGCTGACGATTTTAGATATGACCGGTATGGAGTGGTCTCTGGACTACGAGATGGTGGATACTCAGACGATATGACTCTAGCAGCTATAGCTGGTAACATACAAACTACTGTTCTTTATCAAGAATAAGGATATGTAGGGGGGAGGGGGTACTCTTATCTTGTAATTCAGGATTTGCAGCTTTTACTGAAATAGAAGCACAATTTTACATTCAATTAATATTTTATTAACGAACCAATTTTACATTTAATTAATTAATTCAAATATAAATTTATAGGTATCTGATGGATTTCTTTCCGTTGATTCATTCTTTGTTTCTTTTCAGGTGCTCATAAGAGGCTTATTACTTCACCTCCTGTTGCAATTTTCCCTCATCCTCTTGCTAGTGATCTAAACTTGGGAAGGTCTGATATCTATACAGACAAATACAGTCTAGCAATCTTGTTTGATTTACTTCCATGTTTTTGACCTCTTTGGTTGACATGGCAGGTATTGGAATTACTTGAGAAAACAAACTTTTGTTTTGGAATCATACACGTCTCATATTAACAAGATAATGAACCGGGCACTATTTACTTCTCACTGCTATCTGTCATGGGGGTTTGTGGCACCATACTTTATGTCTATGATTCATGTTGCCGCAGCACTACGGTTCTACACTAAAGGTTACTCACTCGAGGAAACAGGTTTTAGTTTTGTGGGTGAGCACACTGCTTTCCATTTTACTTCAGTCCAAAACTGCTTCATGAGATCCTTGTGCGAGTTGCATTTCATGTTTACTTTGCTCAATGCTGAATGCAAATATGGTGAATTGACAGTAGGGCTTTCAAAGTGAATTTGGAATGCAAAATATTTTTATTTATTACTATTCTTTTTGTTGAAAGATAAGAGGCTGTTTAAGGCTCTAAAGATCCAATGATCTGATAATGGTTCATATAATTACTAATTATTATTGGTTATTGATGTAGTTATTAAGGAGGTGTTTGGGGTACGGGGTGGAATATTGAGGAGTAAGAAGTTTAAAGTTTAGGGAGTTGTGAACTCTTGAGGCCCACAGTGTAAGAACTTGATAAGATATAAAATTGATGTTTTTTTAGTAGTGAACCAACCAACTTCTTGGGCCAAATAAGGAGAGGATTCCCAACTCCTTAGGCCAAACACACCCTGATGGTTTATATAAAACGGCCGCTTGAGTTGTTGAGAAAGCACATCAAATCCTCTTTTTAGAATGCATGAATTTATCTTCATCTCTGCCTGAATGCCCATGTCTCCTTGTGGAATTGGAGTTTTGTTTGCCTTCTACAGTTTTCGAGTTGTCATGTCACAGCTAACTTTTTTGGTTCTTTCATAGGGATGTCAATGGTGTGCAGTCTTGCTGCGTGCACTGTTATTGAACTCTTCTCAATGTGGAACTTGACAAGGGTAGAAGTTCACTTATGCAACATTCTGTCCCCGGAGGCTCCCCAGCTCTCTCTTGCTTCGTACAACTGGGGATTGGTAAGTGTCTATAGCTTGTTATTGGGAGGATAAGCTTGGTAGGCACAATACAGCTTGGTTTCTTGGCTCTACGTCTTAGTGTCTAAGATTTTGACGTTCTAATTTATCTTGAAGAGGCAGCTGAATTGTAGGTTAAATTATTATATCATGGCATCTTTTGATTAGATCATCAAGTAAATATGCCACTTTTTTTTGTCGCCAGGTATTCCTTGCAATCTTGGTGGACAACTTTTTGTACACTATCTCTGCAATACGTTCTCATTTTTCTCAATCAATCAACTGGTCAGGCATCCGATACTACTTGAAAGATGGGAAGATAAACAAGGTATATGAGAAGATAAAACCTATCGTTATATTTTCTGTTCAATGAGCTGGTGTTAGCTTTGTAAAATTGTCAAGAAATTTGCATGACGTCTAGATGTTGTTGCTCTGTAATAAAAGTATAGTCAACTAGTTATGACTACTGGATGAATAGTTATTTTCATGCTCTGCAGATCGAAAGAAGTATACCGAAAGTCGATATGGGTCCAATTTATACAGACTTGGGAGGGAAGCATTTATATGGAAAGAAAGGAATGGCTCCAAAGGTTTCATTCCTGGGCTCCTTGGCCAAAACTTTGGCACAGTGGCGTCAACCTAAGAAATTCGATAGCTAGGATAGAAGTTGTTCACAAGAACTGCTAATTATTGATTATGTGTTTCCCATTTGGGGGGATCTCATGGGGAAGGGCCATAGAGCATTAGGTGGGAAGAGTGGATTGAATAGTTTAAATTCTTTGGGACTACTCTGCCACTCCATTTGTTGATTGATCAAAATAGAGTTCTAGGTACTTTCTCTTCATTCTTTTTCTTTATTCCCATTCCATCCAATTTGATTCTTCTGCACCAACCTCCAGCCCGCCAGGGTTTGATTTTTTTCTTTTTTGTTCCCCATGTGATTCTTGTAATTTCAATTATACCTTGTAAACTCCAGCTGTGAAGCAGCAACCTTGTGATTTGCCATCTTGTTTCTTATTTGTAATGATGTGACTCTGGCAGTGACAGTGTAGTGATTATTATTGTGGGTTTTTAATCTTAAGAAAATTGTTCTTTTATCTCGTCGTGCCATGGGGGAGTATTCATGATATTGTTATTTTTGCAATTGTAACTAGTTTAAAATTTATATCAATTTCGATAGGTTTCAATAGGGGAAATTTTTTTTATTTTCTCTCAATTTCTCAAAATTTCGATATTTCCATAGAAATTTCAAGCTTTTCATTTTTTTTTTTTTTAATTTTTTATAACAATTAGTTATGCTATCTCAATGAGATTTTTTTTTCTCTTTTACCATCAAGAGACAACATATTTTCATTTAAATTTTTTTCATTGAATTTCTACATTATTTCACCTCAAACTTAAATTGATGTGAGTTTTTTAATCTTCCTCTAATTTTCTCTCAAGCTCTATCTACTTCTAATTCTTTTCTATTACGTTGTGTTATATTTAATGTTATGCTTTTTATATCCCTTTTATTTTAATGCTATGATTTTTCTATCCTTATTGTGTTATGTTATGTTAGTTTAATGCTGTGATTTTTCATTTTTGTATCCATTTCATTTTATAATAAACAATTTACAACTATTTTATATGTAAATATTTCATGTTCTTTAATTTTGTAATTGTTTTTCTATTTCTTTTTTAAATTTTTGCTATCGCATTGACATTTACACAAATATTTTAGAATATACATTTCTTTATAGAAATAATGATTAAAAATGGTCAATTATAGTCTAATTCAGTTATAATCATAGTTTCATTAACTAATTATAACAGTTTCCATCAGTTCCCATAAAGTTTCCCGAAATTTTCATCGATATCGATATTTTCGTAAAATTGGAACCTCGATATTTCCATTGATATCGATATTTCAAATTTGTAACTAAGAGATTCCATCTCATAAGCTTTTGATGATTCCAGGCCTCCACGTGGATAGCTAATATTTTAAAATTATTGAAAAAAACCCAGAAGCAATTGCTTGTATTTTGAATTTGAATTGGCATATACTTCTTTTCTTGAAGTAGAAGATTGAAATTTGAATTTGAATTTGAATTTGCATTTGACCAAATATGATACATTTATCATGGTCATCTATCTAAAATTTTATATTCTATAGGTTATAAGGTTAGGCGGGCTATGATGTGAGATTTGTCGAGGTGCAATTAAACTGGCTCGAATGTAAAAGAAAAAAAAAAAAAATTCAAATATGATACATTTATTCTTAAAATTCTATTCCTATCTCAGAAGATTTTCTCATAAAGTCTTAGCGCCTGCGATTGAAGGCATCAACCAAAAAATAGCCTTTAAAACTTTCATTATTCTCCACCGAGAGTCGCTTCCTTTTAATGCAAAAATGCTTCATGAAGAATCGAATAAAGTTACCCCAAAAGGATCAATTACACAACAACTTCTTCAAGAGCCAATCTTTGGATTTCACTTGTCTTTTAGAAAATCCTTCATTATCATATAATCACAAGTAAAGAACACAGTTCCATTTTAAGAAAAACAATAGCACTTCCTTCTGCAATTATCTTCAACTATACTTCTATAGAACAACAAATACCAAAATGGGGTGTTTTAGCTTTCGCCCCTCCAAATCTCCACCCTCCATGAAAGCCTCTAACCCCATCCAATCTCCTCAGGAAAACCCTGAACCCAAAAAGCTCAAACAAGAAGTACTTTTACAGATACCAGGATGTAGAGCTCATCTGATGGATGGAGGAGAAGCTCTAGAACTTGACAATGGAGAATTTAAACTTGAAAGAATCCTGGAAGACGACGTTTCCCTCGCCACGATCGTAAAAGTCGGCGACGATCTTCAATGGCCTCTAACTAAAGATGAGCCTGTAGTAAAACTTAACTCTTTGAACTATCTGTTTTCACTGCCAATGAAAGATGGTGATCCTTTAAGCTATGGAGTGACATTTTTGGAGCAAAACAGCAACAGTTTGAGCTGGCTGGACTTGTTTTTGAAGGACAATTCTTGCTTCTCGTCGTCGTCGTGTAATGCAAATAACAAGAACATCATTAATTGGAAGGAGTATGCACCAAAGATTGACGATTATAATAACATTTTGGCTAAGGCAATTGCACAAGGTACTGGCCAGATTGTGCAGGGGATCTTCAAATGCAGCAATAGTTATGCCAATCAGGTATTATCAACAATGAACCACTTCACTTCAAAGAGTTCATTACTTCATTTTTTTTAGTAAAACAGATTCAGATTGTTTCTTCTGCTAAGAGAAATTCATCAAATTATTAGGTAAACAGGGGAGGAGAAATGATTCTCAACAATCCTCCCGCTGCAGCTGTAGAAAGATCAGGAAGTTATCCTAGTACCACCCGAAACAACAAAACTTCAATCAACAAAAGCTTAAAACGGTAAGTGTCGTCGTCGTGACGAGAACAAATCAAATCTCCAATCTCATTTAAACGTTATATTATGGTCATTTCATAAGATTTATGTTTCAAGTTTTTTGTTTGATGAAGTTATAATAAACGAGAATTTTATCAAATAGGCCTTTGATTGATGTGTTCTTAACGAATGGTTTAGAGTAAGACAACAAAACCACAAAACTATAATAGAAGCTTAAAACGGTAAGCGTCATCGTCGTCACGATAACAAATCAAATCTCAAATCTCATTTAGATGTTATATTATGGTCGTTTAGCAAGATTCTTATTTCAAGTTTTTGCTTGACAAAGTGATAAGAAACGAGAATGTTATCAAATAGGCCTTTGATTAGCTTGTTCTTAACAAATGGTTTAGAGTAAAAAACCTGTCGAAGATGACGGAGAAGCTGAGCAAATCAATGCTAGACATGGTTGGGGTAGCCTCAGGATCAGTGATGGGTCCTGTAATGAAATCCCAAGCTGGAAGGGCCTTCTTTGCCATGGTTCCAGGACAAGTGCTGTTGGCATCATTAGATGCAGTCAGTAAGTACTTTTAGTCTTCCCCCTCTCGTTTTCCAAAGATAAAAAGTTGGAGAAAGAGATGATGTCGTTTCAAATGTCCCTATCCCAAATGTGCTACCGATGAATGACCTGCTCCTAAAAAATCAATGAAAACTAACATTTTGCTTACGTTATAGAGCACTTAACCGTCTGATCCTTGGTATCACATTACCTATCACAAAAAGACGTACGGTGTCCAGTGCCCTCGCAATTGACAAAGCAGTGAGAAAAAATGAAAATCGTGATAGACGTTGACATCGCGATAGGGCTACGATCTTTTCACAATAGTTGAGATATCTCTAACGCGATACCAAGTATCGGCGGTTAAGTAATCTATAACATAAGCAAAATGTTAGTTTTTCATCATTAGCACATGATCATCCGTAAAAAAAAAAAAAAACTCATGAAAAAATGTGGATAAATTGCAGACAAGATTGTGGATGCAGCAGAAGCAGCAGAAAAGCAAGCACTTTTGGCAACCACAAAGGCAACAACTAGAATGGTGTCAGAGAGATTTGGGGAAAGTGCAGGGGAAGCAACTGGGGATGTGATTGCAACTGCAGGGCACTGTGCTAATACTGCTTGGAATGTGTTTAAGATTAGGAAAGCCATTAATCCAGCTTCCTCTGTCTCTGCTGGAGCCCTCAAGAATGCTGCAAAAACGAGAAACTTTTAGCCACAAAATGGCTGCATCTCTCCTCCAATACCAACAATATTGTTTCAATCTCCAACTATGCTTTCTTTTCTTTTCAATGGATCTTATGATGTATAAATTATCGACTTTTAGATATGTCTAGTAGTATAATAAATAACCTCAAAGAAATAGATTCAAGTCATGGTGATCATACATCTAAGATTTGATAATAGAGTAATTGTATTGTATAACACTTTTAAGAATAATAATTAAGTATATAGCAACATTTCAAAAAAAATGGCAAATATAGCAAAATCTATCAATAATATAGTCTATTATTGATAGACCAGATAGACTTCTATTAGCAATATGATCTATCAGTGATAGACTCCTATTAGTGATATGGTCTATTAATGATATACTTGAGAGTTTTGCTATATTTGTAAATTCTTTTGCATGATGCTATATCTGCAAATATTTTAGGTTTGATTGCTATATTTGCAACTGTCCCTTGATAATAGAGAAATTGGACGAGATAGCAAAAAATGAGGTTTTGTTTGGATATTTAGCAAAAATTGGAAATAATAAGATTTATGGCAAAACGTGTGCAAGGCACACAGTTACTTTTTCATAATACCTGTTTTGCCCTTAGTTGATTTGTATGTCTAGTCCATTAAATATAGTGTATGTGGAGAACTTGATTAAGAATCATGATATAAATACAATGTAATTAATGAATTTGATTAATAGCCAACTTAATCAAATTACAATCTAATAAATTTTATTTTAAAACTGAATCTGAGCGTCATTCCGTAAATTTCGCCCTCTTTTTTTAATTTGAATCAATTTTCAATATTCAAACTAGATTTTGATAACTACTATAGCACATGATTCAAAATAAACAAATTTCTTACTTATTTTGATAACTACTTTAGAAAATGATTTTATACATCATGTTTCATAGTTTCTAATTAAAACAAAATATTGTTTCTGTTATAAACAAAAGATTGTCAATAATTTATATTTAAGATTTTTCTTGATTTTTTTTCCACCATTATCTATTTGAATCTGTCCTTCATACTTTTAAAAACTATACATATACAGTGTAATTGCATTTTGTATTAGAAATATTGTATCAACTATTATCATATTTAAATCCGTCTCTGGCCCTTGTTTAGAAATTTTTCTGCACTATTTATATATACAGTGTATTGTGTTTGATATTAGATTTTTTTACCTAATTCCTAATTTTTCTCCTTAATTTCTGTTTTTTCTCTCTAATTCCTTATTTTTCTCCCTATTCAAATTTAAAATTATCTTTTGTTTTTCTCAAATTTTTCTCGGATTTCATATCTTTTAAATTTTGAAATCTAATAAATTAAATCTAATTAAATTTAATTTAATTAAAATAAAATATTTTAATTTTCAAATTTTTAAATTTCAAATTATTTTATAAAAAAAAGAATGAATAAGATTTTTAATTTAGGTTAAGGGAATATTTATTATTTGTTATATAAGGTTTGTGAGTTAAAATTTAATTTAATTTAATTAAAAAAACAAAACAAAAGTAAACCTAATTACTACCAATGCCGCCCTCCCCCTCTTCTTCCACACACCACTCCCCTCAACTCAACATTCTTCTCCTCATTCGCATGAAGATGAAGACAACCTTCTACTGCACTGATGACGCTGCAAACCCTCCTCAACCTTCTTCCGCACGCCATGGATCTTCCTCTCTTTTTCTTTCTAGCTCATATATCATCTCCTTATCATTTTGTCTCGCTCTCCTTAGATTTCTTTTCTGCAAAGTTTTACCCACAAACGAAGTCTCTAATCGCAAGCTTTGCCACCGTGGGATCATCGGAGGAATCAACCATTTAAGTGAGTATGAGGTTGTTTCGTGGTTATGATTAAACTTTTGGTTTATGTGATATGGGTTGATTTCAATTAAATTTAATTTGGAGTTTGGTGGGGCTTTTAGAATACCTTTCAATAAGTGTATTTCCTGTTTTTGGAGTTGTTGTAGTTTATGACTTGAGTTTTATCATTTTGAGTCTGTATGGGTAGTTTAGGTATTTGTTTATTTGTATTTTTTATTTAAAATAAACGTTTTGTTATTTTTACAATTTAAAAAAGTTTTGACTATTTTTCCAAATGAAACTTTAGATTTTGCTATTTATCTGGTCAGCCCTTGATAATATCCATTCAGTTTCTTTAGATCCGGTTTGGTAACAATTTGATTTTTGAAAATTAAGTTTATAAACACTCATTTCACCTGTAATTTTGTTGCTTTATTTTAAAAAACCAAATTAATTTTTGAAAACTTTAAAAAGTAGTTTTAAAAAACTTGTTTTTGTTTTTCGAATTTGGGTAAGAATTCAACTCTTTTACTTCAAAAAGATGAAAATCGTTGTAAGAACATGGGAAGAAATAGACTTAATTTTCAAAAACAAGAAACCAAAAAAAAGTACTCAATAACGTTCCTTGAGCATGTGGCCCTGCGTATATGGGTTGTGGCCCTTGAACCACCAACCAATCCGACCTAATCTCATTTGGTTGGATTCACGCATCAACAATTTATTATTTAAAAAAAGACTCGAGAAGTCATTGTGGAAAATATCTTTAAAGTCTGATGTAGTAGTTTAAAATATATAATTGTAAAGTATAAGAAACTGTGTTATTTTACCTTTTCAAGAATTTAATTTTGAAAAGATGAGCATTAAGTTAGGTGCAACATGTGAATTTGTTTTTTCCTCTCAAATTTTTTTCCATTGGTCTTTTCTTCTTATTATTATAATAAAATTTTCTTTTATATAGCAACAAAATTTCATACAAAAGAAAAGTTGAAAAACCAAACAAAAATATTTATATATATTTAATTAAAAGTTAGGTCAATTTTGCACTAAATAAATATAGGACAAAATATGCTGCCCTTTTCAAATTAACAAAAACTTCACTATGCATTAAAAAAAACAAAATTTGGGCTCTACTTTTTAACCGTTTATTTTTGTTTTTCTTTGTTATTATTATTTTACATAATATTTATTGACTTTTGATAATAGTAACTAGTTTCCTTTCTTCTAACTATATTTATAATTATTTTTATAATATACTTTACAAAAAAATATTAAAGTGGAGTATTGACATTGGATCAAATGGATTAAAAGGCTTCCACACTCAAAAGCCTTTTTCAAATAGATGAATGGGAGTCTATAACAAGATTTTGAGTTTTAATTAGAAAAATGGCAAAATTGAAAATTAATAAGAATTTTAGCAAAACAGGTGTCTCACGTGTAATGTTTTTTTTCGTATTACCAGTTTGTCCCTAATGATTTTTAGAAAGTAACTAATTTACCTTTACACATAAAATATAATTGTAATATGAATTTATGAGATTTTATTAATCATTTTTATTCGTTTTTAATTAATTCAAAATATTGTATTTGTTTTAAACAAAATATTGTCAATGATTTAAATGAGAGATTCTCCTTGATTTTTCTCCACTATTTTCAATTTGAATCTCAGTGTTAATTGCATTTTGTGTTAGAAGTATTGTATCAGTTGAAATCATATTTAAACCCGTCCTCAACCCTTGTTTGGAATTCTTAAACATTTTTTGCAGTAAGTTTTTCTGTACTATTTACATATACAATGTAATTACATTTTGTATTAGTAGTATTGTATGTATCGTTCGCTTTTCCCAGATTTCATATCTACCTCTCCCACCCAACCTTCTTCTACCTTTGTTTTTTATTGGGCTCGGTTTTGTTTACCTCTAACATGTTTTGTTACCTCTAACCCATCCCCTTCGTTTTTTTGAGTATAGTGTATTTCTATGATAGATTCTTTTATTGTATTTGCTATGGAGAATTAATCGCCCTGTCTTGTATTTTCACGTATTTTGTTTCAAAAAACATTATTTTATTATTTCATTAAACTAGTTTTAGATGTATTTTTGAGATTTTATTAGATTTGTTTTAATCATAATCATAGGGATTCAACTGCGGGTGTAAATCTGTCAATTTGTAGATTTTAAAAAGGAGTAGATTTAACTTGTTGGCCATTTTCCTAATCTAAAATAGTTTTGGATATTTTTTAGAAAAACATCATCCTATTTTGGTCATTTATGTAATCGACCCTAAAAAAAAATTAAATAACGAATCAATTCAATAATTCCATGCCTAAATATATGCCTTATATATATATATATATATATTTTTTTTTAAAAAAAAAAAACTCTTTGAGAAAATACCTATCATAAGAAAGAAATAAAGTTTTGAAGTTTCTAAATTTTATAAAGAATAATGACACAAACGACCTTAAACTATAGTTAGAATCACACAAATAAACTTCGATCAATTTGATCAATTAACTTTTTTTTTTTGTGGACAACTTAGATATAGATAAGAAAGTCAAACTTGTCATATTAAAAAACAGCGTAAGAGAAAGATTTACGTTAAAGAGATGAAAACACCCTTTTCATTCAATTCGAGCGAGATATGTCTAGTTTTAACAAATCCGTGAAAACCCGTCACCAAACAAGTTAGTTGTTGACAATGGAAATATGCGATCTGACCTACCTCTAAATAATATTGTTGCGGCGGCTTAGATTAAAATTATTAATTTCTAGAACTATAAACGAAAATCCCAATAAAAAAGTAGAGTACAATCCACCATCAAACTTCTTTGAACACTTAGTTGTCTAAACCTACCTTCATGTTTGTATTTGTCTTCAAAACTCTTATAATTTTTTATTTTCAATTTTATTTTACATTTTTCTTCTTTGAGTAATGGTCAAATTTATTTATTTTTTCTCCATTATATATAGTTGTTGGGTTATGGTTCGTATGAAATTTGATAAACTTTGAAGTCACGGTCTATAAATAAAGTTTCTAATATTTTTACTCTTTACTTTTATTTTTTTAATTTTAGATGCATTTCGCAGATATGAACTACCTCTTTACCGTATGTATACATTACGGGGGTCGATTTGTCTTACATGATAATGACAAAACGTTATATATATTAGGGGAAAAATGCACAAAATTGATAACATTGCAGTTTCGATATGATGTCTATATCTAAAATGTCATATATTAGAGGGATGATGTGTACATTTGGTGATATAAGAGTTGCTTTAACAGAATACTCGATAAGGAATGATGATGGTTTGATATATGTTAAAAATGAGCCAAAAAGAGTGTCAGTCGTAAGATACCAAGAGAGTTTTACTTGGTGATTGCTTGCCTCTAGATAAGAGTAGTTATCAAATTAAGTTACTACAAGATACTCATGTTTTAGAAAAACTAGAAACAAGCACGTAACTCCCAAATGGATTGCTAATTATTGTATCGATATGTTTAAATTACATCTAGAGTGAGATTCGAAATTTGTTGTTGACATTGTGAGAAAAAACTTCAATATTAACATTTCAAGTTATCAAGCTTATAGAGATGGTCGAGAGAAGATGACTTTACAAATAAGTAATTGAATTGAAAGTTTATGAATGTGATTGTAACTGTAACCAACTCATAGTTTAGCAATGGTTTGTGGAAAATTTTCTTTTATATAATGTTATAATTTAAAAAGCGATAATAATAAAAGTGAATTCTTTTCAAAAGAATGTAAATAAATAAATAAAAAGGGCTTTGTTGGAAAGCTGATGTGATGGGATCACACTTAGAATTTCCATAATTGGAAAATTTAATAATAATAATAAAAAGTTATTAATTAGAGCCCCACCACTCCATACTAATAAATCATGAAGGACGATTCGGCTCTCCATTTGTTGGGATAACATATTTAAGGAAAAACTTTTTTGTTACTTTAATTGATGATGTAACAAATTATTAGTGGGGGAAGATTTCAATAATGTTCTAACTAAATATATGTCCTAAAACAAATTAAATAAAATATAAAAAAAATTTCACAAATAAAAAAAATATCAAACTATTTACAGAAAATAGCAATATATATATATATATATTTTGATAGACTTTTATCAGCATCTATCAGTGATAGACTTCTATCCGCGTCTACCACAACTATCTAAAATTTTTACTATTTTGTATAAATAATTTTCCTTATTTTTCTATTTTTAAATTTTTTTTCTTAAATATATGTTTGAAGCAAAATTCTTTAAACTTAATCTCAATTTTAGTTTTTAAAGTGTTTCGAAATAAAAACTACCTTCATAAAGTTAAAGATTTTGTTACTTTTTAGTGCTTATAAAATGCTAGATTAAACATGTTCGACGGGATCATCGTGTAAGTTTAATCGAACTTTGAGTTAAATTCTCTTATTAATTATGACGTGGAGAGTTTCGTTATATTAACAATCAAAATAATTTTTTTAAGGCAAGAAAGCATAACAAGCAAACAACAACCACAAATCACTATTCTCGATACTCCTCATTAAGAATGAGGAAGAGAATACTATCTAAAAAAGTCACTTTTGAAATTAAAGAACAGATTTAGAAAAGGATACGAAAGCTACGATAGCATGAATAATTTAAAATTATTAGATAGAAGATAACTGAGAAGAGTAATAATTTATCACAGTAAAAAAGAAGAAGCAATAACATTAAAAAAAAAAAGTGATATAAAAACCATGGGATATTAAATATAATGGTTCCAATAAAGAATAAGAAACAAAGAAATTAAAAGCCAAATTGAGTGGGAAATGGATCATCCTGAAAAGCATAAAAAAAAGAAGAAAAGAAAAAAAAACCTGACAAAAGAACACATCAAAACCATTACCAGTCAAATCTTGCTCAATCTGGTGTCAACTTTTGAATTGAATTAAAAAAAAAAAATGAATTTTGATTTGAGCTTTGAAATAAATGAATCAGTTCCAATTTCAGCATGGTCTTTTATGAAGGTTAAATTATAAAAAATATAACTATGGGTTCATTTCAATTGTATTCTGAATTTTAAACAGTTTCATTTAATTTCTGATGTTTGATATCTTTTTATTTTAAATGACCCTTAAAAATTTTGCGGTTAAATTTATGGATGAAAAAGTTTGTGTATGTTAAGTGTGTATTGTCTTAGTGAACAAATCTTAACACATACAAAAATGTAAATTGGGAGATTAGAGTTTCTAAAAAAAAAGATGAACGAAAAAAACAAATAAAATAGATGTTAAGAATGTGAGTACCCCATACTATTTGATAGATTCGAGGGAGTGTTTATTGTGTGATTTCTAGTTGGAGTTTAGTTAAAAACCCAAAAACTTTTGAAGAATTAGACGATTTCCTTCCGATTTCAAACAGATTACTATTTCTTGTTGAATCTACCTGAAAATGACGATGATTTGTGTTTAGAAAAATGAGGTTTGATTTAGAGTTTGAAATGGATTGAGGAAGATTTGAAATCTTTTAAAAATCCCCAAAAAAAAAAAAAAAACATTATGGACTTAAAAAGATTTCCCAATAACAAAATTGTATGAAAGGTTCTTAGTTAGATTGATTCTGTTCACTATATGGGACTCTCCACCTAAAATCTGAAAAAGTAAAAAAGATGGTAGAAAAAGAACTTTTAAAAAAGGAGGTAAGTTGTCCCGTGAGATTAGTCGAGGTGCATGTAAGCTAGCTCGGACACTGGCCCGGACACTCACGGATATAAAAAAAAAAAAAAAAAGGTAAGTTTTGCCTACTAAATTTTTTTTAGATTAAAAATAACAATTTTTCCAAAACAAAAGTATAGTTCACAGATGTGTCATGTGTCAGTATTTTTTTTCATACATTTGTTAGATTTATTCGTATAAGTACATATAAAGTCTCGGTCTATAAATTTTACAACAAAAGCCTTCAAAATTATTTTAAAAAACCCATTAATCTATTGTTTAGGGGATATATTTGATATAATATAACCATTAATTAGTTATGTTGCAAAACTCAGTGGAAACCATGTATTTTAATTAGGATTTAAGTTCCATAAATTCCTTAATTGAGACACATGATAAATGTGTACAATTTATTTAGTATCAAATACATGTATTAGAATAAAAATTTGAAAACATGAGTGAAAAAGTTAGAAAGACTTAGGTATACACCTTTTAATAATGGATTGTGTTAGGGAATATTTGTTGCATTTTTGACCAAAAATAAATAAATGAATTTAATACATAAAAAAGTTACTTTATTTAGATATATGAGTATTTGTTTAATGAAGAAGACACACTATCTAGACAAAAGGAAAGAGTAAAATAAAAGATTATATTAGGGAATATTATTTTTAAATAATATATTCTAGTAAAGTAGTGTGTACACATTATTATATATACATATGCAAATGAATGAGTATGTTTAATTAATTCATAGAAAAATTATTATCTATAAGCTTTAGGAGAGTTATAATAATATATATAGCAACATATTTAAAAGATAATTATATTAGACCCAATATTAAAAAAAGCAATGAGAAGTGAGAAAATAATAATAATGTTGGGAGTTTATTTGATGATTGTGTTTGGGGAAAAAAGGCAATGTATAATAACTCCAAAGATTTGAGTAATATAATAAATCTTTCTTTTTTTTTAAAAAAAAAAAATGCAATATAATAAACCCACTACTTAAAAAGTTGTACCCATCCTTCCTCCAAAGTTGCCCTAAGCCTAACCCTACAACAAAAATTGTCCTTTCCACCCATCAAAACTTCTTTTTTAAAAAATATATATTTATTATTCTAAATTTTATTAGTATGCCATTACATTACGGGGCTGTTTGGAGGCTCGTAATGGAATGAATTTGGTTTGTAATGTAATTCAAAATTCATGTTTGAATTGAGCGTTTTGGGCCCGATTTGTAATATTGAACTCATTCCATTCAGGCAGTTTTTAACAAAACCCTATTTCCCACCGTTTTCACGTTTTGCGATCTCATTTCTATTCCACTCTCGATACCTCACACATTCCAACAGTCCTCTGATTCCTAATAATCATGATTACATTCTAGCCTCCTAAACAGCCCCTATGTGTGTATGTAGCAAATAAATTAGATTTTTTTCATAATAATAAAAAAAATAATTACAGCGGCTCTGGAGTCAAATCTGTCTCAACTAAATGACAAAGCCAAATTGAAAAATTATCCCACCAACAATGAGATTGATACCCATCCATCGCCCAACGAGCTAGCCCATTTGCCACCACATTTAAACGTCGAATGTGGCGAAATTGAATCTGACATTCCTTCTCTATAGATTGAATTTCCTCAACTATTGATTTCATCGAAGTTAACACATTGTGCTCCCTGTTCAACAATCGCACCGCTACTATCCGACTCCACCACCAAAAAGATATTCACATTTGAAATGACAATCTGTAAACCAATTATGATTGCACTAGCCTCAACAAATAACACATCAAAAGCACTTCCATAGGAAGAAAATTAAGTTAGGTTAGGTTAGGTTATGTTACTCATTATTTGGTTTTTAAATTTTAATTCTTGAAAATTAAGTTTAAAGATACTATTTTCACTAGTTGATTTCTTTCTATTATTATGTACTTTTAAGTGAAATATATTTTCAGAAGGTTTGAAAATTAAACTAAAAATAACTTGTTTATTTATTTGTTTTCTTATAATTTGACTAAAAATTCAAGTGTTTAGTTAAGAATTAAGATGAAAATCATGGTAGCTCATAAGAGAAACCGATAAATGCTACCTAAACATAACTCAATGATAATTAATGTGTACTTTTCTTAACCATCTTCGAGATTTAAATTCTCGTACTTCCATTACTTGTACTAATTAAGAAACACCATGTACAAAATAATTTAAAAACAATAAATATATGATGAGACAAAAGTCACACAAAGACATTATTACGATGAAACAAAGTTGATTTGATTGGGACAAATAAAAAAGGATATCAAATCATTTTCCATTACATTAAAGTAAAAAACAAATATCTTTTCTTTTTTTAAAAAAAAAATTAATAGTACTTTAAAGTACCATTATGTAATTAACATTAGCTTAAAAAACAATTTAAAAAAAATACTTTACTTTAAAAAAAAAAAAATTACTCAAAGAAAAGTTATACCAAACTTTTAACTTTAACCCTAATTCTAGACTCTAGATAGGGAGAAGACCACGCAAGCACAAGACAAAAGAGATATAATCATTTAAATGCAAGAAAAATAAATGTAACAAAACATTTAGACATATAGATTGCTTTCTTATCTAATTATTCTAACTTTGTTCTTATTCTTTTCCTTTTATATGTTCTTTTAACAAATTTATTCTATTATCATATTCTATTCCCCACCACTAATATTACTCTAAAAGTTATTTCGTTTAAATTCAATTATGAACTTAAAATTATTGACGTGCAACTTCAAATTTTTTGCCCACGAAATTCGGTGTGATTTTGCAGAGATATTGAGTCGGTATGCCTTTATTTAATTTTTAATTTTAATTTTAATTTTATCATATATTTTTTCTCCAAAGATAATATTTTATCTTTTTATCTCTCGATATTATATATATATATAATTTGATAATCATTTGATTTTGGTTTTATGATTTTTTTAAAAAAATTAAACTTATAACACATACTTCAAAATATATATATATATAGTTGTTTACTTTATCACCTGCTTTTTAAAAATATTAAAAAAAACTATGCCAAAATTTGAAAAAAGAAATTGTTTTAGGAAACTTTGTTTGATTGGTAGGTTTTGGTTTATAATTCAACTATATATATGTTTTAAAGAAAGGTAAAACTTTGGTTAAAAAAAAGCATTATTTTTACAAATAAAAAGCAAAATGATTATCAAACCGATTTTCGTTTTTAATTTTTAATATGTATGTTCAATTTTTTGTTTTAACATTTGAACTCTTAAAATGATTATTATGATTTTTATAAAAATTTTCTTCATCAAACATTTGAATTCTTAGTTAAAATTCAAAAATAAAAACAATTTTTAATTTGTTTTTTAAATTGGACTTGATTTTATTAAAGTAAAAGGAGAAAGTGATTTTTTTTTTAAAAAAAAAAACCTCCATAAAATTTAAGAAAATTTTCATAGATAGAAAAATTGTCAAACTATTTACAAAAAATAGTAAAAAAAAAAAACAAATAGACATTGATAAACTTCTATCATTTCTATCACTGATTTATCAATGTCTATCATAACTATCTAAAAATTTTACTATTTTATGTAAATAGTTATTCTTATTTTTCTATTTTTAAAAATTCCCCTAACATTCCAAGTCTTAATTATCAACTCTTTTCTTTCAATAAATTCTCGATCATGATAAGAACGTTAATCATTATTGTATAAAAAATGTACTCAACCACTAGCAAATATTATCATCATGATTTTCTGAGAGCTAAAAGAATCATAGATTTCATTTAAATTTGTAACTATATGTCATCTCGAAAGCTTTTTCTTTGAAATTATTGAACAATTATTATATATTGAAAAAAAAAAAAGAATAAAGAAAAGGAACTCGTAGAACACGATTATGGGTGTCAAACACAAATTTGATAAAAATGGATGGAAAAATGAACTTTAGAACATAATGCTTACACTATTTTTGCATAAAAAGGCCGATTTATAATCACTAATCAGCATTAGGACATTGAATAATAAACCAAATTAAAAAAAAAAAAAAAAAAAAAAAAAAAAAAAAAAAAAAAAAAAAAAACCCCAAATGTATAAAGCTAAGAAAGAGAGAACAAAAAGAAAAAGTGATCACTATTATTGGACAATTTGGCCACTCACTACTCATCTTAATTTGTTTAATCCCATAAATATGTACTAAAAGTTATTATTGTATTAACAAATAAACCCCACCAAAAATCATCCATTAAAAAAATTAAAGGCCAAAACAAAACAAAACCCCACATAAAGCTCATGCTCATTTACAAGTATTGAATATGAATTTACACACATATATAAATATATATTATATATGCATATATATAATGTATTGTTGTCTTTCATTTTTGCACCATTGAATTTGCAGATCAGATGGGTTCAAGAAATGAAAAGGAAGAGGAGATGATGAGAAGAGTTAATAGAGAGAAAAGTTCATCATCATCATCATTTGGTTTGATTTTTAGATATGCTGATTGGATTGATATTTTGCTTATGTTTTTTGGTACAATTGGAGCAATTGGAGATGGAATGTCCACAAATTGTTTGTTGGTTTTTGCTAGCAGTCTTTTGAATAGTTTGGGAAATGGTCAAACTCAAGCAAATTTCATGGATAATGTCAACAAGGTTAGTGCTCAAATTCATATATAACCCCAAATTAAATATAGTACTCATTTATATATATATAATATATATATTTCCTAATATAATTCTTATACTACTCTTTTCTTTGATTTCCAACAGTGCAGCTTGTACTTTGTTTACTTGGGGCTAGCTGTTATGGTCCTAGCTTTCATGGGTAACTATATACTTTCAAAATTCATTTTTATTTTCGGTTATTGTGTTGGAATGTCTTGAATCTGTTATCTAGTGTACTTTCGAATGACCAAACACGAGGTCTTGTTAATATTTCTCTCTAATAATATAAAGCTGCTATTTTTTCCTGTCTGTAGCGTAGGTGCATAGCTAACACACTGTTGGTGAACATGTAAATCTTTCTGTCGATTTCTCTACGTTTTACGTTGTCTGTTTTTCTTTTGTTTGTAGATTACATAACAAGTTAAAGCATCAAATGTTATAGATCCAAAATTTGAAATCCCACATTCTAAAATGCAACATTTGTAAGAGAAATGCATATGGAATGTTGAGCAATAAGGCCATTTGAGAGAGAATTATTATCAAAAGGGTTTATATATATGTGTGTGTGTTTCATTTTTGATTTTGCAGAAGGATATTGTTGGAGTAAAACTAGTGAGAGACAAGTATTGAGGATTAGACACAAATATTTGGAAGCAGTATTGAGACAAGAAGTAGGGTTTTTTGATTCACAAGAAGCAACCACTTCTGAGGTTGTCAATAGTATTTCCAAAGACACTTCTCTCTTACAAGAAGTTCTAAGTGAAAAGGTATGTACCAACTTTAATTTTTCTCCTTTTTAATTTCCATGATTTTTGGACATGAGAATCTCATATTGAAAAAATTAAAACATCGCACCAACTTAATTATAAGATACTTTAGTTACTCATCTCTCATTGTCAGTACAGTTGGCTCTAAAGTGAAATTTATTTGATCATGTTTATCTAATTTGGTATAATAAGTCATGAAGCCTTGAAACAGGTACCAAAAAAAAAAAATTGACATTCGAACCTTCAGTTTAAGAGGGCATGTTAAAGATTCACATCAGAAAGATGAAGAGACCTCGCAAATCTTGAAAAAATTTCACAGATAGAAAAAATGTCAAACTATTTACAGAAAATAGCAAAAAAAACACTGATAGACATTGATAGACTTCTATCAGCATCTATCAATGATAGACTTTTATCATTTCTATCACTGATAAACCCTGATAGACTTCTATCAGTGTCTATCATTTTGCTATTTTGTGTAAATAATTTTCCATATTTTTCTATTTTTAAAAATTCTCCCACAATTTTTATAAGATACATAAGTTACTGTACCAATTGTCAATTGGCTTTGAGATAAAACTGTGTTTATACACCTTAAAAACCTAAAATTAACACAAAACATGACATGTTTATTAATAATAAGAGTGGGATATTACAAGATTAAATGAATTGATTTTTTTTCTCTCACTACCTAGTTAGAAAGCCATTCCAAACATACAAATCAAAGTTTTTATACAATATATTCTACTGAACTGAGTTGTTTTTTCTTTTGTAACTTTGCCGTATGTTTGTCTATTAATAAAGTATACTAGACAGTCATTCCCAAACATACTTTTTTTAATGATTTATTCAAACTAGGTCCCGTTATTTATGATGAACTCGACGGTATTCTTATCGGGGCTAGCGTTTTCGGCTTACTTTTCATGGAGATTAGCCCTAGTAGCATTTCCAACGATGTTATTACTAGTAATCCCAGGAGTAACATATGGGAAATACTTAGTACATGTAACAAGCAAGAGACATAAAGAGTATGAGAAAGCAAATGGCATAGTAGAACAAGCACTAAGCTCCATAAAGACAATATATGCATTCACAGCAGAGAAAAGAATTTTAGAGAATTACAAAAGGATTTTGGAAAGAACAACAAAGATTGGAATAAAGCAAGGAATAGCAAAAGGTTTGGCTGTGGGAAGCTCAGGGCTTGCTTTTGCAATATGGGGTTTAATTGCTTGGTATGGTAGCAGATTGGTGATGTACAAAGGAGAAAGTGGTGGCAAAATCTACGCAGCTGGTATCTCCTTCATTTTGGCTGGCTTGTATGTATACTCTTTCCTTTATACTTTGCCTATAATTATATTATAGTTTAGTTTACGAGTTTGGTTCTTGAACTTTGTTTTCTGTAATTAGTCTCTTTGTTAGAAAGTTTTTGAAGTTCGGAGGTTGTGTTCATTGAAAAACATCGATCTGGTCTTATTGTCGATGTAATTTTAGGTTAAATTACACCGGTTTGGACCTCATTTACATCTTTTTTAAGTAAAAGTGTATAATTTTTAGCTAAATGACAAAACTACAGAAAATATATACAAACATGACAAAATTTCACTGTCTATCTACGATAGACCATGATAACTACTATTTCTATCACGATAGACTACAGAAAGACACAGATAGTAGTCTATAACGGTCTATCTTGGTCTGTCGCAAATAGACAATAAAATTTTACTATATTTGTAAATATTTTGGTTCATTTTCCTATATTTGAAAACAACCATTTTTTAAAAACAATTTATTTTAGTTTTCAAAACTTAGTTTGATTTTTTAAAACATTGGTAAAAAAACTAGATAACAAAGCAAGAAATTTAGAGGTGGGAATAATGTTTATAAGCTTAATTTTAAAAAACTAAAAATAAAAAACCAAATGGTTACCAAAGTAGGTCTTTGTTGTTGAACTTTTAGATTTGTGTCTATTTAATCTGGATATGAACTTTTAGAACTATCTAATAGTATTTCTAAAACTTTTAATTTTGTGTTGATAGGTTTTTAAACTTATTTTTTTAAAAAAATGTTTGATTCGTACATAAAGTTTAATTTTTTTTTTGTCTTAAGCGATCCTTATTTATTTGATATTTCTAATAGTAAATTGAGAAAAATATTTATGTAACACACCTAAGTGTCTAATCACAAGTTGTCATGTGCTAAACTTTTCTTTTTTAAAAAAAGGATTTTTTTTTGTCTTTCCTTTATGATTGAAAAGGTACAAAGCTGCATCCAAGTATTACTTATAATTGAAGTCTAAACTTTTGAATTTATGTGTAGTAAGTCTGTGAATTAAAAAAAAATTAAATAAATTAATTCATTAATTTATTAAATACAAAATTGAAAGTTAAAAATAAAATTTCCAACAATATAATAGATTATGTTGGTGATTGAATGTATTGATCTTGAAGTTATAAGAAAGTTATAGATGTGAAAACTTTAAGGAAATTTATTTATTTATTATTTTTAATAATAATACAAATTTTCCAACTCATAAACACTACTTCTATCTATTAGTTTTTATGTTCTGTTATCTACCGTTTTAAAAGTGTTTTCAAAATCAAAGCCAAAATTTGAAGAAAAAAAATTCAAAAACTAATTTTTGTTTTTTGGAACTTAGTTATGAATTCAAGTGATTTTTTTTTTTTGGAATTTTGTTTGTAATATTTAAGTGGATTGTAATATAAGATTTGATGTGCTCTAACAGTAATAAAAGGCAAACTTTTTCTTTTTATATGAGTTGAAATTTAAATTTCTATTTTTTTTATCGACGATATATGTGTTGATTGAGCTATGCTCTACTGGGTTAGACTATTAAAACATGAACAAGGCATAATTTTAACAAATTTAAATTTACAAAATTTTGAATTAAGAAATTTGGGTTGAGGTAAATTATGATTAGGTGATGCAAATGGATGGGTTAATGTATAAATGGTAAGCTTGGCTTTAGAATTTATAAGGGAAAATTCTTAGGGCTCAGTTCATAGGATTCTTTGTTTGTTATTTTATTTTTTAAAATTTACACATGGCTACAATAATACTAATATTTCCTCTACTTCCAAATCAATTTTGAAACCATGACCAAAATTTTAAAACTAAAATGAATTTTTAAAACATATTTTTTTGCTTAAAAAGTTAAAAAAAAAAAAGTCGGAAAACTTCATAGGGATGACATGATGTTAGTTAGTAGAAATTTTTAACTATTTCTTCTTTAAGAAAAAAAAATCTCAAGTATACTTAAAATTAGAGAAAGTTTTACAGATAAAAAAATGTCAAACTATTTACAGAAAATAACAAAAAAAATATTGATAGACATTAATAGACTTCTATCAGCATCTATCAGTGATAGATTTCTATCATTTCTATCCCCGATAGACCTTGATAGACTTCTATCAGTGTCTACCACAACTATCTAAAAATTTTGCTATTTTGTATAAATATTTTCCCTTATTTTTCTATTTTTAAAAATTTCCCTTAAAATTACCTTTCATTAAAAAAATGTTTGAAGCATGAGCATAGTACAATTAGTTTAGGTATATATCTTCGGTATATGTAAAGTTTATTTATATATTTATTATTATTATTATTACTATATAATTTTGAAGCACAATAAAATGAATCCACAAATATGTTTAGTATTGTTCTCCATGCAAATGTTAGATAGACACATCATACTCAAAGGAAAAAATTGAAAATTAAATTGATCTAAGGGAAATTACTATAAATAGAAAAAATATCAACTATTTATAGATATAGAAAATTTTTATCACTGATTGACAGTAAATAGTTTGACTCATTTTTCTATATTTGAAAACAACCCTTGATTTAATCCTAGAGTCCCTAATATGACAATTTAACCATTTTTGTATCTATTCTCTTTAGAATTGATTTTAAAAATATTATTTTTTAATAGGAAAATTTTCATAGATAGAAAAAATGTCAAACTATTTACAGAAAATAGCAAAAAAAATAATGATAGACATTGATAGACTTCTATCAGCATTTGTCAGTGATAGAAATGATAGAAGTCTATCACGGATAGACCCTGATAGACTTCTATCAGCGTCTATCACAACTATCTAAAAATTTTGCTATTTTGTGTAAATAGTTTTCCCTAATTTTCTATTTTTAAAAACTCTCATTTCTAATATATATATTTCTTTTAGAATATGTTTATCAATCACTTGAGGGTGAGTAATATAAATTTAAGAGCATTTTTTACTTTTTTTTTTTTTTTTTTTTTTTTTAACAATATGCAGAAGAGAAAATCAAACTTTTGACTTCAGGGTTGATAATACAAACTATGCCAGTTGAACTATATTCATTTTACCTCTTTTCAATTTATTTAATATAAAAAAAGTATGCCTATTCATAAATATGTTTTAGAGTTGTTTTCAAATATAGAAAAATGAGTCAAAAAATTTATAAATATATAAAATTTTTACTATTTATCAGTGATAAACTGCGATAAAAGTCTATCACTAATAGACAGTAAATATTTTCTATATTTATAAATAGTTTGATATTTTTCTATTTATAATAATTTCTCATAGACCCCTCTTTTTTATACATTTTAATCATAGAAGATAGTATAGAAAAGATTGAATATATGCATGTAACTATGCATATAAAGAAAACAAATGAAGATTATACACACGTATACATAATATTATTATTATTAGTTCAAGCATAACTATATGACATGATTTGAATCTCATGGATTATGTTGAGGTTATACGATATAAAATAAATTTTTTAACATACTAGTTGATAGTACATATCTTAGGTTAGTTTTTTTTTTTTTTTTTTTTTTTTTTTTTTTTTTTCTTGAGTACAATAGGGATGGAAAATCACCAACACATCTATATATTCCAAATTGTACAAATTAGGTTAGGTTGATTGAATTTTTTGGACCATCTGATTTTTTAAACACTCTACTATATGTCCATTGATGTTCATTTTAGTTACTTTATGCTAATATATATGAGAAATTTTTAAAAATAAAAAATTTATTAAACTATTTACAGAAAATAGCAAAAAAAAAAATACTGAAAGACATTGATAACATTTATCCGTGATATACTTCTATTATTTCTATTACTATAAACCTAATAGACTTCTATCAGCGTCTGTCACACTTATCTACTTTGTGTGTTTAGTTTCTTTATTTTTCTATTTTTAAAAATTTCCCAATATATATTTATATTATGGTAGGTAATGACTAATTAGTTTAGAATTAATGTTACATAACATGAGATTGTATGTAATGCATGCAGGTCTCTTGGAGTGGCATTTCCAGATTTGAAGCATTTGACTGAGGCTTCAGTTGCAGCATCTCGAATATTTCATACCATTGATCGGACTCCATTGATCGGCGGAGAAGATTCAAAGGGGATTATTCTCAACAATCTCCAAGCCCAAATTGAATTTCATCACATCACATTTGCATATCCTTCACGCCCCGATTCATTCATCCTCAAGGATTTCAATCTCAAACTTGACCCCGGTAAAACCCTAGCCCTCGTCGGCCCTAGCGGCAGTGGCAAGTCCACCATCATCGCACTTTTGCAGCGATTTTACGATCCCGTTGATGGTTCTTTGAAGATCGATGGCGTCGATATCAAGGCATTGCAGCTTAAATGGATTAGATCCAAAATGGGTCTCGTCAGTCAAGACCATGCATTGTTTGGCACTTCGATTAAGGAGAATATTTTGTTTGGGAAGCTTGATGCTTCCATGGATGAGATTATGGCTGCAGCTATGGCTGCCAATGCTCATAATTTCATTACCCAGCTTCCTGAAGGCTATGAGACGAAGGTTTGTTATGTTATAACTTATTCTGTTCTTGTTCTTTTATGAATTGAATGTTGTTTTTTGTGGAAATTGGTGAATGAAATGGATGATTATGTTGTAACCTAGGTTGGGGAAAGAGGGGCACTTCTATCTGGTGGGCAAAAGCAGAGGATCGCCATAGCTAGGGCAATTGTTAAGAATCCTGCAATTCTACTGCTTGATGAAGCTACTAGTGCTCTTGACTCTGAATCAGAAGCACTGGTACAAAATGCACTTGATCAGGCTTCTCTGGGAAGAACCACCCTGGTGAGGCTATTTGGGCTACTCAAACTTACATTTCCTTTGCTATGCTTACCTATTACTAAATTACATTCATTAAATAAAAGGTTAGCTTACAAGTTTGGTTGTTAGAACTTTTCAAGTTTGTCTCACAAGCCCTCTTCTACTTTAAAACGTTCTTGATAGTATGTCGGTTAACTTTCAATTTTATGTGTAATAGGGGAAATTTTCTTATACTACGAGAGTATAGAACCTCTATTTGTTGTGTGTTATATCAACATGCTTTTAAAAATAAGGTGGGGTCTACTTATGTTAATGTAGGATCCACTAGTATTTATAAAGATAAATTTATGTTGTGAACAGAAGGAGTAGGATACTCCCGTAGTACTAGATATTTCCCTGTGTAATAGTAGGTCTATGTGAACTTTGACACTTTAGCACTTACTGTTGACCTTACTATTCATAGATTATAAGGTGAGTTCTGGGGGTAAGTTTAGGCAATTGGTGGTATAAATATTAAATCAACCCAGATCTATTAGACTATAAACTTGTACTAGTTAGACACATTTTTAGAAGTTTAGAGACATGTTAGAAACTTAAGTATTGAGATTAAGAAAATGGAAGTAGTTTAACAACTTTGAGATAAATTTTGAGTTTCATTCTTTGATTGAATGTTCAGGTAGTTGCACATAAGCTCTCTACAATCAGGAATGCAGACGTAATAGCTGTTGTAAATGGTGGTTGTATAGTTGAAATTGGTTCGCACAATGATCTTATCAACCGTAAAAATGGCCACTATGCAAAACTAGCAAAATTGCAACGACTTTCAAGCTATGATGATGTTGAACAAAATATAGAAATACATACCTCTTCAGTTGGAAGAAGCAGTGCTAAATCAAGCCCGGCACTCTTTGCAAAATCGCCACTACCTATGGAGATCCCTCAATCAACTTCTCCCAAACCACCTTCCTTCACTCGTCTTCTATCTATGAACTCTCCAGAATGGAAGCAAGCTCTTACTGGAAGCTTGTCAGCTATAGCTTTTGGGGCAGTGCAACCGATATATGCACTTACTGTTGGAGGTATGATATCAGCCTTCTTTGCTCAAAGCCATTATGAAATGCAAGCTCGAATCAGGACATATTCCTTGATTTTCTGTTCATTATCTCTGGTTTCCATCATTTTGAACCTCGTTCAACATTACAATTTTGCATATATGGGGGAGCACTTGACAAAAAGAATTCGCTTGAGGACACTTGAGAAGATCTTGACATTTGAAACAGCTTGGTTTGACACGGAGCAAAATTCCAGTGGAGCTTTGTGCTCAAGATTGAGCAATGAGGCTTCATTAGTCAAGTCTCTTGTAGCAGACAGAGTTTCTTTATTAGTTCAAACTACTTCTGCTGTGACCATAGCAATGATCCTCGGTCTAGCAGTGGCTTGGAAGCTTGCCATTGTTATGATAGCTGTCCAGCCACTCACAATTCTTTGCTTCTACACACGAAAAGTCCTCCTCTCAAGCATTTCCACAAACTTCATCAAGGCACAGAATCAGAGCACACAGATTGCTGTAGAAGCAGTGTATAACCATAGAATAGTAACATCCTTTAGCAGCATTGGTAAAGTCCTTCAAATCTTCGACAAAGCCCAAGAGGCACCAAGAAATGAAGCTAGAAAGAAATCATGGTATGCAGGGATTGGAATGGGGTCTGCTCAGTGCCTAACATTCATGTCATGGGCATTGGATTTCTGGTTTGGTGGAACACTTGTGAAAAAAGGTGAAATATCTGCAGGGGATGTGTTCAAGACTTTCTTCATCTTAGTAAGCACCGGCAAGGTAATTGCTGAGGCCGGCAGCATGACAACAGATTTAGCGAAAGGCTCAGCAGCCGTCGCCTCAGTGTTCGAGATTCTCGACCGAAAATCACTCATTTCCGACCCATCAAAGGTAAGCAAACACCCATGTTAATTCTATCTCAAACTAAAGAAAGATAAGAACTTTATCTTTAAACTTGTCAAAGCTTTAACTTTGTTTGAATTGGTAGGATGGGAGAGGGAGCAAGATGGAAAAGATAACAGGAAACATAGAGATGAAGAAAGTGGATTTTTGGTATCCAAGCAGGCCAAATAACATGGTACTACGACAGTTCAGCTTGGAAGTGAAGGCTGGGAGTAGCGTTGGGCTAGTTGGGAAAAGTGGGTGTGGAAAATCGACTGTGATCGGACTAATACTGAGGTTTTATGATGTGGGAAAGGGATGGGTGAAAGTGGACGGTGTGGATATCAGAGAAATGGATCTTCAATGGTACAGGAAGCATGTGGCCCTCGTCAGCCAAGATCCTGTGATTTTTTCCGGCACCATACGCGACAACATCCTCTTTGGGAAGCTTGACGCTTCGGAGAATGAGCTTGTCGACGCAGCCAGAGCCGCCAATGCCCATGAATTTATCTCGTAAGTCTTCGTTTCTTTTCCCAATGGTTTGGGCATACTTTGACTGCCATTTCGTTTCATTTTGTTTTGTAAAAAAAGGTGAGGAATTTAAATGTGTCTGCAAGAATGAAAAACATACTACAAAAATCGAAAGGAAGTAGACACAGATTTTAAAGGGCCTAAGGTTTCAAGTTTCCTCATTTATATTTGAATATTAAACTTATGATTTTTTAGTCACTGTAGTTCAAAAATAAATTAGATCTTTTAACCTTTAATTTTGTAACTAATGAGTTCTTGCTGTATTATTTAAGGATTACAATTTGAATTTGCTCTTGGAAAGAATGTTTTATACAACTGTTTGAAAACAATGTGCTATATCGGTGTTTGATATAATTGACACACAATTAAAAATTCAAGAACTCATCAAGCTGTTAAAAATTTTACAAGTGTAGGAGCTAAAAGAATATTACTTCAAAAGTTTGAAGTCTAGTAAAAACTATTTCAAGTATAACAGCTAATTAAACCCATTTTAAAATTTTATGGGCCGTATTGCACTATCTAGAATTTTTTCTACCTCATGTTTTAAATATGTATTTATTCCTCAACCAAGCTTATGGACCATATTGCATTGTCTAGAATTTTCTACCTCTTTTGTTTGAAATATGTTTTTATTCCTCAATCATTATCACCTTTCATTTTCATGGTTTCAATCCAACCCCTTTCTTTTCGACGGGTTTTAATCCTGCAACTCATAAATTGAACCTGCACCGATATAAGTAATAGCTTGAAGATAGGATGTAATGAAATATGAATCGGGACATATAAAAAGGTTCAACCTTTTGAACTTTTTGGTTCTCTTAATTATTGTAGAAAAAGAATATATTTGATTAGAGTACTATTCTGAATTGTGTCGATTTTGGATCTCGACACAAGTCCCCCTGTGGCATCATGCCTGTTCTAGTATGAATCACCTGAAAACAGATATTATTGAGACTATCGAATTGATTTGCTGCCATAATTTCACAAACAAGCATCTTAGTGAAACATTTTGTACAAACAGACAACATAGACTAGAAATTGTTGAAATGTTAAAAGCCTCTTAGAGAAAGTGAGAGAATCTATGAATGGGTAGATGGACATGCCATATTTTATAAAGCAAACTGTAGAGCATACTCTGAGTTACAAATCTAAATCTATTTTATTGGGGGATGGTGGTTGTAGGTCTTTGAAAGATGGGTACGAGACAGAATGTGGGGAAAGAGGGGTGCAACTCTCAGGAGGACAGAAACAAAGAGTAGCAATAGCCAGAGCCATAATTCGAAACCCAACAATTCTGTTGCTGGACGAGGCAACCAGCGCTCTGGATGTTCAATCAGAGCAAGTTGTGCAACAAGCCCTGGATTGGATTATGGTAGGAAGGACGACTGTGGTCATAGCCCACCGGCTGAACACCATCAAGAAGCTCGATTCCATTGCGTTTGTGGCGGATGGAAAGGTGGTCGAGCAAGGATCCTATGCACAACTCAAAAATCATAGGGGTGCTTTCTTTAAACTTGCTAACCTCCAAATTCAGCCTTAACCCTCTAGAGTTTTTCAGCTGTGCTTAAATTTTCTGCATTGGCCTTTAGGTTATGAAATAACCAGAGCTAAGATGTTGTATATTGATAGGGAATTTGGAGGCATAAAGGTAGGTTGACTCACTCAGGATTATCCAATTCAGGTTGTATAGTCTGGAAATGTATTGTATTTGTCCAAATTTCTTCTATGCACGAGAACGCAGATGAAAGTGCAAAGTCTAGAGGCTTGGAGCACATACAGAGCATTATTACACTAGAATTTTAAGTCATTCTCGTAAATTGGCCTATTTAATTAGGTTAATTAAGTAAGTCAAATTACAAAAATGACTTAAATCTACCCTTTTTTTTCATGAATAGTCTAATATGTTATAATATTACATAAAAATCAAGCTCAAAAATCCATAATACCCCTATTAATTTCTAATCTTTTTATTAAAAAAATTGAAAAGACACAAATATGAAAATCACATGTCTTAAATAGGCTTTTTTCAAAATTTTCAAAATCTATTACAAAAAGAAATTTCTATTTCCATTAAATTTAGGAGGTTTATTTCTTTTCTAATGTCTTACAATTTTTTCTTTTTACAAATTTTGAATTTTGACTTAAAATTCTAATTTCGAAATTTAGTGAATTACATTTAATACATAATTAAAGTATCAAATCTTAATTTTCATCTACATTTTATTTCTTTAATATATTTCAAATATATATACGACATTATTTTAAGTATATACAATGTTTATTTTAAATATAATTAAAAACAATTACTGATTTGAAGTTATAATCTTGGTTTTATTTCTATGAAGATATACATTCCATTTACTTTGTCACATCTATTTTCACATGGTGTTAGCTACTTTGATTGAATAAGTTTCATAGCAAGTGAATAATTTTGTGAACATAGTCACTATAACATATTCCTAAGATTTAAGGATATATAACTTATTTGTTAACGAATAAAATAAAAAACAATTAAATGAAAAACACTCAATGATATATTTCGTGATTAATGAGTCATAAAAAAATAAAAATAAAACTCTATAAATAATTAATATTAAATTCATTTTATTTTCCGTTAATATTTTAATTATAAATATTACGAAAATTAAATAAGAGAGAATGTACTACAATGTTAAATTTATCCAAAAAAATCTTCAAAAATCTAATGAACTTGTGTCCAAGATACATTAAATAAGAGATTGAATGTACTGCCGTTCAAGTTTATATATTTTATGAAATATCGCTGATAAAGTAGGTTGATGGTTTAAATCTTTCTTTTCTTTATCATGATCATCTTCATGGACTTGTGTCCAAGATACATTCTCTACTATTGAAAGAAAAGAAAAGAAAAATCAATTCAAATTGATAGGAAGGTTTTAGAGAGAGAACAATTTCTCTCTGTGACCAAGCAAAGCAGATTTTTCATTTTTGTTAGTGAGCTCTGTACATGTTTTTGATGGAGAGTGGTGAGAACAGTGAAGAAAACAAAGATGGTATTATGCTATCTATTAGTTATGGAAGAGAACAGGGTGAAGTTATTAGAACCTTGCCTTCCAGACATCATGTTCTGTCATTGCCTCTGTGTGTTTGCTCTCCTTGCTTTCAGATCGATGACAATAACAGAAATGTTATCAGAACTGTTTCTTCCATATGCTATTTCAGTGAGATTATTAGCCACAATCTGTGCTGGAGGTGTGTCGTCCGTCGTCGTCGACGACGACCTGCGAAGCCGCCTAAGAAGATGGCAAGCCACCTGCCCAACTTCTTCATTCGTCATTACATCCCAAAGTCCATCGCTTGCTAGAACCAAACATTCATCCTCATCACTCCTTGTTGTGAAACTAATCTCCGGCACCGGAATTATCCACGGCCGAAGATATCGATCCCCTGAACATCCATACACATAAAGCCAATTTGTCAAGCTTAGAGTAAATGCAACCTGCAAATGTATGTAATTCTGTGATAATACAGGACTATTCCATGGAAAAGCACAATGGACGTAAATGAGGGTGGACTGTGGAGAATCATTGGATCCCAATTTCTGTCAAATCTCACTCACATCCTTACTTTTTCCTATTATCAGTTACAGTAGAAATGGAAATAATTGGGAGACACTCTACAAGTAGAGGCACATAAGCCATGCTAACATGGCTATACTCACAGTGGAAATTGGAATAGTCTTCAAAATTGAAAAATCATCCAAGAATAGACACGTATATGATCTCTGATAGTTCTGATTAATAAAGAATCGAAATTAAGGTAAGGTAACATCCACTAAGGACAAGATGTGTGTGTGAGAGAGAGAGGGAAAGAGGTGGAAACCTATGGCTCTTGACATGGCAAGAACTCCAAGCACTCTAGCACCCATCCAGTTTATGACTTTGCCTCCATCTCTTTCAATTCTCATGAGTTCATCCTGTCTGTCAGGCTGTAACACGATCAATAAAACAAATGCTTTCCCTTAATGATTTCTCTAAAAGAAGTAATTAAATCATAATGCGGTTGGGAAACTAATGACCTTTTGATCCACTGTCAATGGAATTGCTTTATTCCTTTGACAAAGAACCGCCCGAGAGTCACCGCAATTGGATGCAATAATCTGGCAGGCAGATAGAACGACTACAACTGCAGTAGATCCAACCATGTCGGTTGCCACTGCCTCTGATACCACCTCATTATCAGTCCTCTGGAAGCCATTAGAGAAAGCAACTTCCCACCTCCTCTGCCATTCATGGCCGTTGATTCCTTCTCTTCCCCACTCTTCCGCTATCACTTCATGCATTCTCTCCGCACAGAATTTGGCCACCTATAGATTATATATATATGTTAAAGTTTCCACGAAGTCGTTAGCTGGGTGTCAGTTATCTGAAAAGATCATAAATCCGACGAATCCACGCCGGAAGAAATCAGTACCAGCATAAATCAACATATCTAGCATTCAAAAACACAGCACAACCAATGGATTTAAGAAAGAACCCAGTTAAACAATCAACCATAATGACATACTTTTACAAAATGAGATGTTTAACTACTCTTTTTGTGAAGCACATAAATCTACGCAACGACTTCAATTATTCAAATGAATTATGATCTAAAATTTCCAACTTCCCATGAATCCAAAAATCATAAACCATGGCTGGAAATCATGCACCCAGATCTTGATTCTTGGGTGGATAGAGCAGCTATTGGGGAACATTGTCCGCAGTTATCTACTCACCTGGCCCAAAATAAACCTTTTTTTTTCTTCTGGCATATGGGTGGGCGTGCATCATTCAATATAGAATATTAGTAATATTATGTGATGTTTATAAAATATGGTGGTAGTTTCCAAACTATTTTGAAAAGTCTTCATTATTTAAGTTTCCAAACTTTTTTGAAAAGTCTTCATTATTTAACTTTCTTGCTATGTGGTCGGTCGGTTGGTGGAATAAAAAAACATTTTTCTTAGAGATGATTTTCTAAAACGAATTAAGGCAGATTGTAATCTTAGGGTGGATTCCAATTAATTACGTTTGGTGTTGTTTACTTGTGCTCCATATCCATACTAACATCTAAGATCCATTTCTAAATCTATAATTAAAAAGTGCAATCCGATTGAAGAGGAGAAGGTGATCCATTTGATTGTGTTTAAAAATCATGTTATCATTACTATTACGATTACCGTTATTGTACTATTACAACATGAGAATCACAGAATCTGTCACAATTACTGTTATTGTTACCGTTTAACAGTAAATGTTACAGACTCATAATTTTAAGTAAACGTGACAAAACAATAATCAAATTATACTTGCGATTATGACCATCTATCAATGGAATCTCATTACAATTACACCAATTTTTAGTACGGATTGGTAAACACTTAAGATAAAATTTCGATTTAACGATGCAATCGTTTTTGCTTAATAGATAAATTCTTGAGAAATTTTCACAAATAGAAAAAATGTCAAACTATTTACAGAAAATAGCAAAAAAAAATATTGATAGACGTTGATAGACTTCTATCATTCATATCACTGATTTATCAACGTCTATCACAACTATCTAAAAATTTTGTTGTTTTGTGTAAATAGTTTCCCTTATTTTTCTATTTCTAAAAAATTATCCTATATTTTTTTTGTTAGCTTAGGCTACAATTTTAATAGAATAAAAAAAAAAAAGAGTACTATCAAATTCAAAATTTAATATTAAAAAAAAATCCTCAAAGCCGACAGAAAACTCCCATTCGAGGGCAATAAAAACGTGAAATAAAAAAAAAAAACAGATTTCTTGTTTTCTTCTAATTAAACGCGCCATTCATGATTCACTGAATGAAGAAAAAGATACAAACGAGACCACCCCCAATAATAAAGCAATTGGAAATCGTGCGACTTCCTCAGAATTTGTAATTCTTATTATTAATAAAACCAATTCATCCCGTGATTAAAACACGTCAGATAATATATAAAACAATAACACCCCATTTTTTCGTCATCAGGAAAATACATTATTACGTCATAATAAACTTTAAATCCCAGTGATTTCTCAAGGTCATTTATTAAAATAGATCATTTTTTTCCCATACCTAACCACGAAACTGATTGAAGAGAACAAAAGAAAAAGGGAGAAAAAAAGAGGGCTTCAACGACACGTGTCCTTATACTAAAATGGGAACCTCCAAAATTCTTTCGTAGGGGGACCACTCATTGAATGACATGTGTCGTTCCTTAGTGGAAAAAGCAATTATTAGCTTCGAAGAAAAAAAGTAATAATAGTAATAGGTAATGCTGTGTCAACATAAAATATTTTTCTAAAACTGGTTATCTGCGAATTATTATTTTTGAGATTATTTCTCTCGAAAATAAATTAAAAAAAAAAAAAAAGAAGAATTAGAGTTCTCTTCTTTCTAGCTCTTTCTGGTTAATGCTTGTAATTTTATCAGAAGGTCAAACCTAAAATTAGCCCTAATTTGAAATTCGAAATTCGAAATGCATAAATTCATAGAAAGGCGATAGAAATTGAAGAGAACGTACACACCTGAGAGCCACCGTGACCGTCGTACACGGCGAAGAAATGGAGGGGCGAGATCTCTCCGGAGGTTCTAGAACCTGGAGCCGTACAACCTCCGACGTGATCGCATCTGGAAGACATGAATCCTGGCTTAACAGCGATAGCGTCCTCCATCTCCCTCCGCCTTCCGATAACCGAAGTAAGTCCCCAGTGTAGTCCCGCCCTATTCGTCCTCCCGATGCACTTCCGTCTCGCCCGTTCCGATACCGGCGTTGTAAGGTCTACGGACCTCGTCTCCATAGCAGCCTCCGCTACAATAACAGCCGGAATCTCGCCAGAACTAGTGCTGGTGACGGAGACGTCGCCAGAACTAGAGGAGCTTCGGAAATCGTCGGTGCTGAGTATGGATGATAAACCGGAACTGGTGGATGTAAAGTCGAGGTCGTGGTGGTCGTTGTCGGAGGAGGCGTCGTCCATGGCGGAGGCGGGGAAGGAAGGAAGAGAAAAGAGAGGAAAAAGAGAGAGAATAAAAGGAAGAGGAAGAAGGGAGAGATAAAAAAGGGGAAAAAATGGACAGATACAAAATCGACACGTGTGAGAAGATATATAGGTAGAAGCCACACGCATTTGAAGAAGGAAAGGCGATGGATGGATTTCTTTTTTCTTTTTTTTTTTAATTTTCTTTTTTCTTTTTAGTCTTACTCCGATCACTTTTCGCTTCGACCGCCACGTGTCCTTCAATTGTCCCACGGTGTTGACGCTCTTGTTCTGGTCGACTCCCGATACTGACTTCTCATTGGACCATATAAATGATTCCCTACTCCACAACCACGCTTCTCCATTTTGCACCCCTGTCTTAAAAAATTTTCATTAAACAAAATTTTTCAATTTCTTTAAATAAATAAATTTGTTGTATGAAAAATAGATAAATTTTAAGAAAATTTTTACCTATACAAAAAAAATATCAAACTATTTATAGAAAATAGCAAAACAAAAAAATGATAGATTTCGATGAGTGTCTATCACAATTATCTAAAATTTTGCTATTTTGTATAAACAATTTTCCTTATTTTTCTATTTTTAAAAATTTTCCTAAATTTTAAGAGTAAACTCCTTTTTATATAATCGTATACTATTAAAATTTTAAGGAGAAGCAAAACGGGTGGAAATCTTGGAGATCTTAATTCTTTTTTACTAAATGGTAAATTTAGTTCTTAAGTTTGGAAAAAAATTAATCTAAAATTCTGTCGCAAGGACTGTTTAGAAATATTTTATCAAATCATAGAAACTAAATTTTAACTTTTTCAAACCATAGAAACCAAATTTGCAATTTAACCTTCTTTTTACCTGTTTCAAATATTAGAGACATATTTCGGGAATGATTTCGAAAATGTTAAAATCACTATCAAATATACCTCTAACTATTCATATTTGATTCTACATATTAAAACATGATTTTTCTTTCCAACAAAAATTATTTTTAAAGAAAGTATTATTTGTTATAGATTGATCTCGACGCAAGAAGGTTAAATATAATTCATCGTTATCTCTAGACTCTAATGGAACAAAATGTAAAACCTGAGACTAAAATACCCAACCCATATCTCAAATGGGCCCATAGTCCATAACTAAATATCGAAGACCGAGAAAGATTAGATATTTGAAAACTCAAATCTCAAGAGGAGAAGAAAAAAATAAAACCTCTACTCATTGAGGTAAGTAGCACACCTAGATTCTTCTTTTTGCTAGTCACGTTTTCTTTCTTTAAATTATAAATTTATTTCGACCACGTGTAGATCATATGAGATATTCTTTAGCCATACTTGCGCATCAAATTCTTTATATTGATTTTAAATTTTAAAAAATTGACACATGTCTTGTTAATTCTCTTTATCTTTTCTTAATTATTTAAAAGTGATGTATGTCTTCAGTCATCGTCTATGGAAAAACATTTGAAAATAATTGATGTGTCATAAGAATATAAGAATAGTTGAATATAAATTTGAAATATAATTTTAAAAAGAGAAAATTATCTTTTTAGTCTCTAAATTTTGAATAATATGTGCATTTGGTCCATAAGTTTTAAAAATGTATATTTTTAGTCCCTGAGATTTTAAAAATAGGTCTAAAAGGTCACTCAAGTAATTTTTTATTATTAATTTAAATAATTATATGACATTTTAAATTAGAAGAGTAATTTTTAAAAACCATCTCCTCGCTAAAACTATTTTTTTCCAATTTTTTAAATATCATATAATTATTTTTTAAAAATTAAAGAAAAATATTTGTAGAACTTTTTAAACCTATTTTAAAAAATTTAGGAACTGAAAAAGTATATTTTGAAAATTCAGGAACTAAATAAATCTATTTTTATAAATTTGAAAACTCAGATAACAAACACACGTATTATACAAAATTTAACAACTAAATAGATAATTTTTCCTATATTATAAATTTGTAATTAGTGATACGGTTCCTAATTTCTCCTCGTGATGGGAATATAAAAGCGAAACTGTACGCAAAGTGAATTTACACACAATATCTGTGTTAACTGCAAGGTGGCACGTCAGACGGTAACTGTGGGGCCACTTGTTTTTTTCTTTTTTTTTTAATTTTAATTTGGTGTAATTGGGGCCCACACAACAGTACATTTTGGGGGGTCATACGAATGAGCTGTCAAAAGGGGAAAAAGATAGATAAAAATGAAGCTACTTTTGTTTTAAAATTTGGAAAAAAAGTAAATAAAACTATACGTAAAGGTCAAATTTAATTGCTAATAATAGCTATAGAATTGATTGCTACAGAGATTCTGACACGTATTTAAAGATCCAACGGCTGGAATTCCACAAAGGTGTAAATAGATGATTTAGGGCGGTACACGTCAACAGCTTGGGTGACTAAAAACCCATGATAATTAAGTCTGGTAAGTGGGCCCTATCTGACGTCGCATCAACGGTACCTGTACTTTCATTGCACTGATCAGACGGCATCTAATGAATCTGAACCGTTGAAGGATAACACGTGGAAGATATATCCAACCTCATCAAATTCCTCACAAAATCTCACTGCTTAAGAAAGATATCAAAACGTTTTTTTTTTTGTACTAAAGATATCAAAATGTTGGCTTGGAATATAACTAAAGTTTAAAAAGTCAATTCCACAAAAGTATCTAGGGCTTAACATTACGAAAATGTTGATAGATATTTGAAAAATAACAAAAAAAAAAAAAAAAATCAAGAAAATATTAATTTAGTAAATATACATGTTGGTTGAGATTTTTGAAAAAATTTAATTTGTTGAATTTGAACTTTATATTTGTATTGATTTCAGTGTTACGAGTACAATCTCTAATATTTGATCTTTTGATTTTTTTCTCTCGAAAAGTAAACTTTAATTTTTGGGCTTATTGATCTTTTTGGATAATTGACCTTAGGACTTGATGATCTTTTTGGGTGATCGGCCTTTAGGCTTGTTGATCTTCTTGGGTGATTGGCTTTTGGGCTTGATGATCTTCTTTTATAAACGGTCTCTGGACTTGTTGATCTTGTTGATCAGGTTGGATCGACCTTAGTAGGACTCATGTAGGATCTAAGAGTCACATGAAGGACCCATGAAAGACCTTAGTAGGACCCTTGGAGTATCTATGAATCAGGGACCCGTAGAAGACCTTGGAGGACTCATGGAAGACATCAGTAAGCCCATAGAGGACCTTGGAGGACCCATGGAAGACTCAGTGGGACCCTATGTGGGACTTATGGGTGACGACCTATGAAACACATAGTAGACTTATGGATGAACTCAGATGACCCATGAAGGACTTTAAAATGATTGAGTTTGGAACAGTCCAGATTCTCAACTAATGGTCCATAGAGGAACCATTGAGGAGTTGAGTGGGCAATGTATTGAAACATCGGTTACAACCTCAAGTGGTGGTAGTGTACCATCCAATGAGTAATGACTCAATTGTTTCAGAAATTAAAAGGGGCAGTGATGAGCCTAAGCATCGTTCATGCATTGCAGCCTATATAAACAATCAAAGTCATTAATCGAAGGTATATTCAAAATTCTCTACTATTTTCTACTGTAAAATTACTCACAAACCTAAGATTGACTTAAGCATAAGGTATGTATGGCTTAACACCACACCGATACTCAATTCTTTTATATTGCAGTGCATCTGTACTATTTTCCTGCAAAATATAGAATTATGATTAATCCATTGTTTGCATTCAGTTTGATTAAAGCATAAATCTCATTGGTGAAATCAACTCCTAAAGTCATGTTTTTCATTGATTTTTTTCATTAATATTAGTATTTCTTAGTTTAAATTTAATTTCATTACGTTACTCTCTGAATAAAATCAAACATTAGTACATGCAATATACTCAATGAGAGGACGAAATATATAATTCACTCATACAAACATTCAAATAGTGGTGTTTGTAGGTTGGTTAGTTGAAAAACTTTTTAGATCTTTTAAACCCAATCCAATTATTTGGGTTGTAAATTTCTTCAACTCAAATAACCTTTATTAAAAAATGAACTCAACCCAACCAAATCATGAAACATTTAAGTTGGATTGGTTCGGTTGAATCATTTATTAAAATTTTTATTCTAAAAATAGTAAAATGTTAATATGTAAAAAATATTTAATTATTTTCATGTATTTAATTAGAATTAACAATTCAATTTCAATCTATATTATAAAAATGTTCTTTCTAAAATACTAAAAAGTTGTTTTTAGGAGTTGTTAAAGAAACAATTAACCAAAAAACATGAAATTAAACAAAATTAAAATAAATATATGTACCAGTAATTTTATCCTTAGTAAAAAAGAATAAACATTTTAAAATTAATAATAAGTTTGGGTTGGTTGTTTGGGTTGGTTGTTTGAGTTATTTTAAATGAACTTATGAACCAAACAAACTCATAACATTTTTATTTATATGAACTCAATCCAACCTAAATGAGTTGATAACCCAATCCAAACTGTATGAGTTGGGTTGGGTTGATCGAGTTTGTTGGGTCATGGGGCTTTTTGAACACCCCTACATTCAAATGTCTATTTTCTTGCCAAAATGAGTATAACTTAACTGACATAATGTTTGTGCTATCAACCTTGAAGTTAAAGGTTCATTCACCTCACCCATTGACATTGTACGTCTATTTTCTTAAATAAATTTTGATTCCCAGTCCTTTAAGCTCTAAAATAAAATCTCAATTATTTTCACTTTTAATAAACTCCATATCTAGTATTCATAGTAAACATATTAGCTCTGATTTATTGAATTTACCGTTCATTTCCATTTATTCCTTTTATATCAGGTCTAAGTCTATATTACTACTTTTACGATTAGGGATGACAACAGAATGGAATCGGGGATGCACTCTCCAGCCCTGTTTCTATGGGGATTTTTAATCCCTGTTCTCGCCCCATTCTCCGTGTTGGGGAGTCAGGATTGGGGTCGGGGATTCGCATCCCCGCAGAAAAGAATCCATGTCTTTTATTTTATTATTTTTATTATTTAAAATTAATTAAATTTTAGTATTTATATTGAAATTGTAGGTATTTTATGTAAAAAGTTTGTATTATTATTATACATATTTGTTTAAATCAACAATAAAAAAAATATTTTAATTCTTTTTATTATAAATTTAATAAAAAATTAAATTTATTATATTAGAAAATGAAAATTAGAATATATATATAAACAATTAAAAAAATTCGAGGCGGGGACTGAGCGAGGATACCCTCCATGTTCCCAACTGGACACCCATTTTAAATCCCTGACTTGACTTTCATACCTGATCAAATCAAAAATTCTCTACTCCGATCGGGGCGAGAATTCGACCCCACAAAAAAAAAATTTCATCTCTATTTACAATGAGGATTTTTTTAAAGAAAAAATCTTGAATAAAATATATTTGTTCATTTACAACAACTCACAATTGATAATTTTCTAAGATGTGAAAGTCAATTATTACTTGAAAAAAGGAGAGAGAAAGGGAAAAAACCCCTATTAATATGGGTTTTGTTTTTATATAGTGCCTTTCACTTTTTTTAAACTTCATTTTTCATAAATATTCTTTGCTAACTTTTTGTAAATTTTAATTATTTTCATCCAAGATGGTAAGAATTTTTTCTAACACCGCTTGCTAGTTGATAAGCTTTGACAAATACTATGATTCTCGTCATTTTTTAGGGTTGTTTTTAAATATAGAAAAATGAGTCAAATTATTTATAAATATAGAAAAATTTTTACTGTCTATCTAGACAGCGATAGAAATCTATCACTTAAACAATAGACAGCGATAGAAATCTATCACTTAAACAATAGACAGTATTGCTCAAACTATAGAATTCTGTAGAGTTTTATCACTGATAGAAAATTAAATTTTTCTATATTTATAAATAGTTTGATAATTTTTTTTATTTATAATAAATTTCTCTATCTTTTATTATTATAGACAATGGAATTTTTCTATATTTATAAATAGTTTGATATTTTTTCTATTTATAGTAATTTTCCTATCTTTTATTATTACTCTTTTTTCTAATTTTTATATCATGAGATCATTTCTTACAGAAAAATAATGTGTCAATAAGATTTTATTAATGATATATAGTTTATCCGTAGATCTAACCTAGATTAGATCGACTCGATGAGTCGTTTGCTCGATATATATATATCAGATCACTAACACTGATATAGCTAGTTGTATTTCCTTTTAGACTAAAGTAATAGTAGGTTGAATATGGGTAGTGATTGCATCTCAATTTGTGAAATTATTCCCTCTATTTATAGATTTTCTGACTTGTGTCAAGATTGTACAATGTGTCGACGAAGATTATAAATAGTATTATTTATTAAAAAGTGCTATTAGTTTAATAATTTAAAACTATGGGATTATATATTAAAATTAAAAAAACAAAAACCTTTTTGTAATGTAGGAAGACTTCTTTAAAATTTCATTCAAAAGCTTATTCCATTAACAAATAACTTCTCACTCCTGAAGGAAAAACATTACAAGTAAAGATTTTGGGAAGACTTCAACCTCTCTCTTAAGCACACACTATATGGATTACAGAGCTCCCATAAAAAGCACTAAAATACAGACCAGCACGACGAGACCTTGTTACATTTATCGGTAGGTTCGGTAGACCGGACTGTACATGCAGCTCTCAGCATACTTGACAAGATCTGCAGGACGGGGGAGACGGGTCGCCAAGCCTGGAGTGCACACGAATGGGAGGAAAATGGATTAGAATTATGTCAGAGTATTCAAAACTACAAGAATAGCAACATAATCAAAGAAAATGTCTGACCAAGTTCATACGCTTTGGCAGCCACATTAGCTGCAATTTGTGCCGAGATCTTTCGGATATTAGTAAAGGGCGGATAGATCAATCCCTTGTCGTAGTTCTCGTCAGAGACTTGAGCAGCCAATGCTTCCGCTAGTGTGACATAGGCAAAATAAGAATTGTTCATTATGCCATCATTTAAGGATTTAACATTGTTATTATACTCATGGTTTGAAAATTGAAATAAAGTTCAGAGACCCTATCGTTATCGACTAGTTCATAGATTTGTTTTCAGGGCATGACCCTGCATTTGTAGTATTATTGAATCGGATGATCAGGTTCAAGATCGATTCACACTCTCGAATCGTAAAATATTGCTTATTTCCGATTCAAACCCACAAGCTGAATCGTTTTCCCTTCATTTCGACTTGAATCATACGATACAACTCAGTTTCATACGAGTTTAACATTACTGATCATAAGAATAGTTAAACTAAATGTGTGCATATATTTGAGCATGTATATATGTAAGTCAGTTAGTGCCATATTGCTCATTAACCAATCCTACTTACAGGCAGCCAGAAGCATGTCGTCATGCACACGAATTGCTCCAGAAATTACGACACCCAAACCGAACCCCGGGAAGATGTAGGCATTGTTGGACTGATTTGAAATTTGAAAAGTTCAAAATGGCAGCTCTAGATATGTGACAACAATACAGAAGAGTATATCATCCAACATAATGATAAAATAGAAAAACCTGGCCAGGGACAAAGAGCTTCCCGTTGTATTCAAATGGATCGAATGGACTTCCACTGGCAAAGATTGCACGGCCCTTCCATTGGCATATGAAAGCAAAGTAAGTTGAAATGTCGAGAAAAGCAAAGAGAGAAGAAACTTTCGCTTTAGAATGTTGTGTTTGTTATATACCTCACTCCAAGTGTAAGCCTCTTCAGCAGTGCATTCAGATTGTGACGTCGGGTTGGAAAGAGCCATAATAAGAGGTTTCTGCGCAACAATGCGACAAAGTAACGTCAGTGTGCGCTGGGAGAATATGTTTGGCCAAGTTGATCCTATTTCCAAATTCAACTTGTATCTAATATGTATATAAGCTTATGACTTATGAGTGCATCTGTGAGGGAGAAGAGAGAACCTCATTGATGGAGGCCACAGCCTCAATGACTTCTTTAGTAAAAGTCCTTCCAACTCCAGATGATCCAATCAAAACTGTTGGCTTAATTGCCTGGCATAGTGAGAAATAGGTAAGCGACGAGAGACAAGACCGACAAGGAACCATAGTGAGATTACGGGATGTAATTGAAACTCAAGAAGAGAATGGTTCACACCTTGACAGCACTTAATAAATCCTTGACAGGTTCGTGCTCGTGAGCCCATGGCTTCTTGAAGTGTTGAAGTGAATCCTTACGCGAGTGGACAATTAATCCCTACAAGAACATCATTCTCTTTAAAGTTAAAGCAAAAAAGCCAATAACATTAACTCATCAAGATATATAAGTATGCTTCTCTGATAAGCTTGATTAAACTTTCTACTACCTTTGAGTCGACAAGCCAGATCTTCTTGCGGGTCTCCTCAACTGGGGCATTTGTCTAAAAGAAAAAAGAAAACATATATATAAGAAACATAGATTAGGAATTTTGTTTGCAACCCATTTATGTTTAATATAGCTTGACAAATACCTACCTGTTTTGATACTTCAAGGGCTATAAGCTCTGCAATACCAGTTCCAGCCTGCAGCCATGTCAAAAAAATATGTAAGAAAAAATTTGAACATGGATGTGAAGGAGTGAGAATGAAAGGATATAATAGTGTTTGGAAAACCAGAACATTTACACAAAGGAGTTTACAAAAATAGAGGGAGGGATAAAGGCATGGAAGGAGAGATCTTACTTCCCCAGCACCAAGGAACAAGAAAGTGTGATCGGCCAAGGTACCACCAATGAGTTTGAGGGCGGAAACAGCCCCAGCAAGAACGACAGCCGCTGTCCCCTGAAACAACAAAAAGAGTATGGATAAGAAAACTTGACTCCTTCCTAAATGATGAGTATCAAATTGATATTACACAGTAGGCCAGTACCTGAATATCATCATTGAAGACTAGATGAGTTGTGCGATACTTGGCGAGTAGCTCAAAAGCATTGTGGTTTGCAAAATCTTCGAACTGAGAGTTTCAATTAGAACCACTGAGAACAGAAATGTTTAAACTTCAGATACCAATGACTATAAATATACGAAGTTCTAACCTGAATCAGAACCTTTTCCCCATAATTCTGCTTAACAGCAGTCATAAACTCATGGAGAAGTTCATAGTACTCCTGCATCGAACATAGGCAAAATACTTGGGTTCATCATAAACTCACAAACCTATAACAGCTCAAATATACTTAAACCAGCAAAAAGCAAGATAAAGATGCACGCCAAACCTCTCCAGTTGCTCTTCTCTGTTTAAGCCCAATGTAGAATTCATCATTCAACAATTTCTCGTTGTTTGTCCCAACATCAATTGTAATAGGCAAACACTATCAAGGAAATGTGGTATTAGCTGAAAAGAAGAATATCCTTCAACGCTTTAAATTAAGCTAAATGAGTTTAATGATTCTCAATGCGGCAGTGTATGGAGAAAGTTGCCACAAAAGCAGCACAAATACATTATGTGACAAAAAAGAACAGGCAATTGTTTTTTCAAATAAATACTTACTGCAGAAGGACGAACTCCTCCAAGTGCGGTGTATAAAGAAAGTTTCCCAACTGGAATTCCCATTCCCTAAAACATTCAATAAATTCATATCAAGATCAGTAGATCTGCTATTAAGTAGCTCTAATTCACAGAGGATATTTCCATAGGGATTACCTGACAACCAAGATCACCAAGACCCAAAATACGCTCACCATCAGTCACCACAATTACTTGGATGCTCCTTTGGGGCCAATTCTTCAATACTTCAAGAATCTTACCCCTGCACATCTCGTCGTTATGAGATGCATAGAACCTTGAAATTCATTAATATATAAAGTAAAAGAAAAAAAAGCATCCTTACTTCTCTTTCAAACTGATGTAAAGTCCCTGAGGACGCCTGAAGATGCTTCCATACTTCTGACAAGCTTCACCAACTGTGGGAGTGTAGACAACAGGAAGCAGTTCTTCAACATTGTCAATAAGAAGTTTGTAGAAAAGCCTTTCATTTCTTTCCTGTACACCAAATTACAAGCTCCACTAAATAAGAATTGACATATAAACAGAAGCAAACAAGATACTCATACCCAAAATAGGGGGAAAAAATGAAATGACCAGTGAGGACTGGACATTAAGAAAATGGTTGAGCTACTAGCTTGATCTTTTTCACTTATTCAGGTAACCGACCGTGAAGTTGAAAAGAATCAAATTATAAACAAAGTAAGTGAGGAATGGTAGGTCTCAGAACCTGAAGTTCCATCATGGCAATAAATTTTTGTAGTGGAAGTTGATACTGCCTGATATTATGCATCAACTTCTTCTCCTGGTATCACAAATGAAAAAGGTCATCAAGAAGTATTTTAAGAGCATGACAAAAAAAAAAAAAAGAATCTCAAAATGGGACAGCAGTAGCAACCTGAAGTTGTTGAGTAACAATGGCAGGTGGCAGAAGCCCCCGCAAATAATGAGCATCTCTTTCCTTCTCTGTAAATGCCAACCCCTTGTTATGGTGGGGATCCCTCAACAAAGAATAGCCACTGCATCATATCAGAGAGTAACAAAAGGATTCATTAATAATATTCTCCATTTTACAAGGGAACAGTAATATTCTAAGAATCCCACAAATCCAAAGGCCAGCTTGATCAGAATCTAGAGGAAGAATCAAAAGTCTCCCCGTGACCCTTTTTCAAGAATTCATGATAATTCCCTCTCAAATATCCTAAAGATGGAAACATCACACAATGAAAGCGAAAAGGAAAGCAAGCAAGTAGTTCTCAAAAGTTGGGATTAAGTAAAATACAAAGATGAAACTGAGAGTATGTAGTTAATCAGTCAAACCAAACGGTTGCATCTCTGACATTGAAAACAAATTAGCAATACAAACCCAAAATAAGCAAAAGAACGCAATTATACCGAACCCCAAAATCCAAGAAAGTTGGATTACCTCGCAACTGAGAAAGTCCATGGAGTAACAAGCTGCTCCTCTGTAGCACAGTCTTCTCCATAGATGTCCTCAACACCACCACCAACGGTTGCTTTCGGGTCCAAGTCCAACACTGAACCGCCATCACCGATCTCCTTCAAAGTACTCTCCATCCCTGATCACTAAACTTAAATTTGAAGCAACCCACACAAAGAAAAGTAGCAAAAAAAGCAAGAAACAAATCTGCCTCAAAAAATGAACACAATACGAATTGGGAAGACTTGGGTGTCCATTAAATAACCAAACCCACATGGCGACCATTGACGGAAAGAAAAGGAAAAGTCAAATTTGGCCAAATAAAATGCATCACTACGAACAAGAAAACGAAAGAGAGGGAGTGAGAAAGTGGGGTCGCTGATTCCATTATCGGATAAAATGAAATGATATTTTAAAAAAGGGTAATCGTGATTGTCCGTTTTCGTATTAGAAAAATGGATGGATTCACAAAATGTAGTGATGTTCATGATGGGATGACACTAAAATGTTAAATAAACTGTTCTCGGTGAAGCAATCAGAAGCTTCGCAGCGTAGGCGAGCAAAAATGAGCGAAATTGTTAAACCCTTTTTATTTTTTCGAAAAATCTACAGAGAGAAATGAATTGATGAAAGAAGAAGAGGGTGAAGAAGAAGATGAAAGAAAGACTTTTCTCATAAGCCGCCCTAATTGAACAGATACCGCCGCCTGGCGCCAAGTTTCTCGAATCTTTTTTTTTTTTTTTTTTTTTGAGAGAGAGAGAACTCAAATATCCAATTTTATATCTTAGGAACAAATTATTATATTAAATATTAATTACTTAAAAAAAAGTCAATTTTTACTCCTAAATTACATTACAAACTTAAATAAGTATTGTCAAAGATGAGTCTAGCTCAAGAGACACCAAACATTTACTATCGATTTCGAGATCAAGTGTTTGGTTCCCACCTCATATATTGTGAAAGCAAAAAAAAAAAAAAAACTTAGGTCCTGTTTTGGTAACTATTTCATTTTTTTTGTTTTTATTTTTGAAAATTAAGTCTATTTCCTCTTATTTTCTTATCATGGTTTGTATTAATCTTAAGTAGTAGAGTTGAATTCTTAGCCAAATTCTAAAAAAAAAACTACTTTTTTTTAGTTCTAAAAAAATTGAGTTGGTTTTTAAAAACATGGGTAAAAGGTAGATATCAAAGCAAAAAAAATTAAAGGTAGAAAGGGTATTTATAGGTTTAATTTTCCAAAACTAAAAACGAAAAATCAAATGGTTACCAAACGGAGCTTTACATGTTGTAATCTTAACTTTGAAGTTAAAAGAATATTGCAATTTCTACCATCAAATAAATTTTCGTTTCAAAATTCATTGGAAAAAACAGTTTCATTTGTGTATTAATCAAACTTAAATTTATGCCAACATAGCAAAACTTACATAAATTTTTACTATCAACTTCAACATCAAAGATTCGATACTCTACTGCATATTGTCACAAAAAAAAATCAAAACTTAAATTTATGCAAAACTTTATATTATTAAAATTATCAGCGAAATAGTGGAAATATAATAAATAGAAAAAATTACACTATTTAACCAAGTCTATGATCTAAATTAATGAAATTGAAAGTTTGTAGTGAAAATTTACGCACATGATAAATTTAAAGTAAACATTGAATTATTTTTAAAAAAAAAAAGAGAAAACAATTAAATGTAGTTAAATCGATAGTAGTTAGATGAATAAGATATCAATTTATTACTTTTTTTTTTAACTAAATATTAGACTTCATATATGTATTTGTTGAACTTGATCATAATTTTAATATTTGAAACATCTTTTATCATTGTTTTGTAGGTTTAATATAACACTTTTCCTTTATTTTATTTTATTTTTTATTGAATAGTTTAACATCACAACTCACTCATCTTTTTTATCCATTAAAAGTAGACCAAAAGAATTTTTTTTTTTTTTTTTAACATGTTGAGTCAAACTTTTTTTCTTTTATAAATATCCATCATTCAATAAATTTTATCCAATTTTTTTTAGAGTAAATTAAAAATAAAAAATTCGAACTACATATCTTTAAGTCATTAACACATATTATACGTCGAATGAGTTATGTTCATTTTGACAAATTTATTCCGCTTAGTTCATAAAAATTTAATAAATTTGATTTATACTATTTCTCTTTTATAACTCTATTTGAGATTATGAGATTGCATAATTCTTTACATATAATTCAATTAAAAAAAACTAGTGAAATAACAACCTTACGAAAGTAAAAGATAGATGAATATATTATCATAAAAATTAATTCAAGCATAGCTTAAAAGTTTAATAGATAAGACATTTATTATAATTTTAAAAATTGCTAATCACATCAATCTTGTTCATAAATGGTAACTATATTTTAAAAATAAATTAAAAATTGAACTGATTTAATTGATTAATTAATTTTAGTATATGGATGATGAACATTAATGTGTCATTCTTAGAAAAAGTCAAAAAAGCCAATTTGGATTTATATATATGCTGCTTATTTATTATTGGTAACATTTCAATTCACTCGGTTTAAAATGTAATTTCAACTATAATTGGATATTAAAATGACTTTTATTTTATCCTTTTCTTTTTTTAGTCCAACACATGGCTATATGTGTATGTATATATTTTTCATCACAAAAAAAATAATAATAATAATAATAAGGACAAATTTCAAAATTAAAAAAAAAAATAGAAAAGATAATTAAGGATCAAAATTTTAACCTAAGTGTTTTATATTTCAAAAGAAGAAAAATCTAATCCTCCAAAAAAAAAGTATAGGTCAAAGTTTAGTTTTGACTATAACTAGAAAAACTAACCCCTTTTGTTTTCCAAAACAAGTTAAAAGTGTATTTCTCAAAAATAAAAATAAAAAAGGTTAAAAGTGTAAAGTGTAAAAAAATTCGATAAGTATTAAGTTAAAAATCAAGGGAAAATATCAAATTTTGACCTTTACCTTGGTAAAATTTACCATAAACTTTTAATTTTATCAAATTGCATCTTAAATTTTAATAAGTGTCACAATTTTACCCCTAAACTTGATTAAGTGTTACAATTTATACCTTCTAAAAATAGGTTTTCAATTGAAAAATGAACAATGAAAATATTGTCATGCAAATCTAACGAATACAAAACATATGTTTAATGTAAACATAATTGATAATAGAGCCGATTTTTATCAAAAATTTGTGCCCTTGAATCATCAATCTTGATCAACTTAATTTCATGTAAATCTATATTTTTGTTTAAATTAATCGCTTTAACAGATTTTTACTCAATGTTTTTATTAAAGTTTGAGTTGAGATTAGTGAAAATTAAACACGGGATAAATACTGCAATGACCTGACAAATTTATAGTTCAATTAAATGTTTAGAATATGAAACAAATATAATTGGTAATTTTAATAGTGCAAATTAAACCAATTTCATTTTCACATGATGTATCATAGTTCAAAAATTTGTGTGTATATATATATATTTAGTACAACAAATAGAGATATGAAAATTTAAAAGTTTAACTAAAAAAAATTACAAATCAACTTTAATATTTTGCGTTTAAAATATACGATCACTTAGATTTATTTAATTGAGAAAAAGAAAATAATAACATTAAACAATATCTTATTATAATTTTTTAATATTGATGGAAACACATGCTTAAAAAACAAAATAAAGAAAATGAAATGCATATGGATGCGGAGTTCGCCGCCGGCCTGAAACTCAATAATTCAGGCGAGGCTGCGGCCAGTGGACGGTGGTTGGAAATAGAATATATTATATATATATATATAATGGAAATTAAATGGAATATTGGGATTAAGATATTTTGGGAATTGGATATTCCACTTGAGTAGTCCCACCATTAACAAAAAACAAAGTGACAACTCCCATTCATATGCATAAACCCTTTAATCATGTCTCTTACCAACAACTCTTTTGGATAATTCTTAATATATATATATATATATATATATTATTTTCAAAATAAAATGTTCGGATAAATTATTCAAGAAAATATCTTGACGGTTAAAATTAAAATTACACACGGAGTTGTTTTACTATAGAGTTGTCTATTGAAGTTTCTAAACTTTAAATAGCGTCAATATATCTCTAAAATATAATTTATGCTTACAATTTTCTTTTTTAGTTTTTTTTTATGAAATTTATGTTTATTTTGTTTTGTTTTTTCAACTATGATTTTCACATATTTTAAAGAAATACTTAAACTCCTAATTAAATTATAAGAACATTAGTAGAAAGTGGATTAAAAAGAATATAAAAATTTATGGACAAAAATAGTGTTTATAGGTTTAATTTTTAAAAATCAAATGACTATCAAATGGACCTTAATTAATTATATGTATAATAAGTTACTTAATTTAAAAAATATATATTTAATAAGTTAAAGACTTTCACTTTTGTGTATAATGATACTTAAATTTTCAATTTTTTTGTTTAAATAATTATTGGTCTTTTAGACAAATTTTAAATATCCACAAATATAGATCAGACATAAAATTACAAATGTCGAATATGTGAAAGAAATTAAAAAAATTCATAATTCTATGAAACACTATCAAAGTTAACGAACTTATTGAACATTAAATCAAAAGTTTAGAGATTAATTAGATATTTTTTATAGTTTAAATATATATATTGAACACAAACCTAAAAGTTGAAGTCCCATTTTAGTAACTATTTGGTTTCTAGCTTTTAGTTTTTGAAAATCAAGCCTATAACATTACTTCCGCCCATTGGATTCTTTGTTTTGTTAACTAATTTTGAGAAGTGTTTTCAAAATCTAAGCAATATTTTGAAAAGTTAAAAAAAAAAAACAACAAAAAAAGAGAAACTTATTTTTAGGATTTGGAATTTGGCTAAGAATTTAAATGAAGCTTAAACTTCTAGAATATTCATATCATATTAAATTTATCTTAACCCATTAGTTTAAACTTTAGGTCAATTGGTAATTTAACATGGTATGAGAGCATTAGCTCCTGTGTTTCAAAACTTAAGAAATACAGAATTAATCAACCACAATCTTGGCTTTTTAGAGAATCACGTTCCCTTGTCGTGGGATTTGTATCTTGCTAGTCCAGTAGATGGGTTTGTTAGGAGGTGTGTTTGGAGCATTTGGGGCTTGTGTTAAAAAAGTGGGGATAATGGTTATTGTAACCCTTGTTACCATAGCACTATTTACAATTCAGTGGATAAAATAACAAACTCTCCCTCCCTCCAATGTTTCCAATGACTTCACTCGCTAGCAACTACATTCGATGCCCAACTTCAATGAAGACCACCTCTGATGTCCAATTTCAACGACACACTACGTTAGACCACTACGACGACTACCTTCAGTGGCCTACTCTGACGAATACCTTGGGCAACCACTTGTGCAACTAACTCCGATGATCAACTCCCGTGATCAATCCAACAACCATTTTATGGTGTTTAATAATCTTCTTTTATGGTAATTTAACATTAATAAAAAAACACTTTGAGTGTATAACAAACCAAACAAACTTGTGTATAAAAACATTTTTAAGAAAATTTAATCAAACGCATGAGTATTTTTATTTTAAACATTTTTTTTATAAAAATCGTTTAAATGAAAATGACTTGAAGAAAACTTTTTTTTTTTTTCATTCCAAACATGCCCTAATACATAACTTATTTCATGGGTCTCATCAAAGTTTAAAGTAAGAAAACTTTGTATATGCGGGAAAAAAAGTCATTCATAAAATTGAATTGGATAATTAGATAAGAAATCCTCAAACAAGCTTTTACAACGATTTGTACATTCTAATTCAATTTATATAATATAATAACTTATTTTAGTATTGCAAGTCTATCCTTGTAAAACACCTTTGATCAACCCTTCTTTTTGAATTGTTTTAAATGATAAACTACCATGTATCATTTTTTTTTTTTTTTATAATCATGTATTTAAATTGACAATATTTTTTGTGTGTCATCGTGGTAGTAGCCTATATATGACAACTATCATTCCTAAATATGAGTTTTTGTGCAATATTATGGAGTTAAAGAATTGGTTGCTTTTGTACACGTCCAAATTTTAGTTTTTTTTTTTTTTTTTTTACTTAATCAATGATATAATATTTTTGCCTAATCTCACATATTTTGTGCATGTTCACAATATTGGTACATCCCAAAATGACCAAATGGACGGAGAATAACGTAACTTAAAATCCAACACATTCCTAAAATTTGGTGAAATAAATCTTTTTATTTTTATTTACAAAATATGATATTTAAGGTACTAGTACTTTTATAATACAATATATATATAAAAAAAAAAAAGTCAAAAATAGATTCATACTTAAGAATTCCATGTTAAACAAATCAACAGCCTAAACACATAAACCCTAAACTCAGACTAAAATAATTTGCACCCAAACACAAACTTTCTAAACCCGGACTAAAATAGTTTGCACTCTAAACACAGACTTTTATAACCTTACAAATTATAATAACTACAAACTATTATATTAAAACGCACCTAAAATGTGTGTTATTTGCCTATTATTTAGAGTGAGTTTTTATTGGATTTAATGTATTTGCTAATAGTTTTCAAGTAAGAGAAAATGAGTTTTAGAAGTCATTACTTCTTGAATGTTAATTTACAGTTACGCTTTCTAGCATGACTATTTTTAATGTTTTTGAATGTTTGATCAATATTTGAATAATTTCATGATTTATAATCTTGTTTGACCATGTGAGTTTTAGATTAGATCATGCATGCTAGACTATCGTTTGAAAACACAAAAAGTAATCCGATGACAGTAGATATTCTTACTGAAGATTGAAATGTTTTGCTCAATCATTTAGTTTCAAGGATTAGTAATTAAGGTTTGAGTAAAAGAAAAGATTATTTTCGAAAGATTCAATCCAGATAAAAGACTTCAAGATCTAGGCGTCGTGTTAGTTTCTTCAAAAATCATGCAATTGTGTTTAATAATACCTTTGGTGAAATCTATTCCCTAAAATCTCTTTAGTTGATAATTTTCATATCTTGATCACTTTTATTTGTTTTCTTAGATTAGTTTATCTCAAGTGTTGTTACAATTTGATCTCCTAAATTAAATTCAAAGAATCTTTGTCAAACCAATTTCCTGAAGACGATACTCGACCTTTCAAGCTGTTTTACTATATTATAACTTGACTCGTACACTTGCAGTAACACCAAGCATTGACATATCATATACCTAACTCAACGTCCCAAACAACTCCATAATCCAACCAATTTCGAGTCTCTTAAATAATTATAGCAACTCATAGGCATACAATGTACCTTGTGACCATTTATTCATGAGTAAAAAAAAAATTGAAAAGTTAATTCATCTATAATTTTTCAACTATAATTGATACGATATTTTTTTTCTTGAAGTTAAAAGATTCGATTAAAAAAAAAATCCAAAACTTATGGATCAAACGCGTAGCAATTCTCATACATGGATCTTATTAACCTCATATGCTACTGTCTTTTTTTTTTCCCTCTCCTTTTTAATTAGAAAGCAACTCTTGGGAGGAAAATAAAAAAAATAAATAATAGAAAAGTCTGTTCCACTATTTTTAATAAAGGAAAGCGCTTTGTCCAGACAAAAGTAAATTCCATTATTTTTCATAAAGTTCGGCTGATTTTAACCGATGACCTATTTGCATCAATGATTGCATATAGTCTCTCTTCAAACTAGTGGTCACAAATCACATATAATTAACTTTAAAATCTTCTTCCCTTTTTGCTAATAAAGTCATCACTCACTCTAATACTTTTGATTATTTCAACTAATGTTTTCAACAAATACAAAACAGATACATAGTTTATTTGTTTAGAAAACAGTTTTCCAAATAAATTTAAGAACTATTAAAAAAAAAAAAAAAAACATTAACTTTACAACAAAGCATACAACTGTTGCTTGAAGTGCTTTGGCTGTCAATTGTCAATATTACAAAAGTTTCCATTTATAAAATGCCTATGCTTTCTTACCTTTCTTTTATATTTTTCCTCTTTTGGCTTCAGGATTCGTACCACTGATTGAAGAAAAAAGCTAGGAGATATTAAATATTTAGGTTAAATTATATGTTTATATGATCCCTAACATTTTACATTAGATTATTTACATTTGAGGGTATGTACACATGAGCTTATAATAATATTACGGAATTTAACCAAAGATCTCACGCATAACTGAAGGGAGACAAAGAAAGCTCCTTTCAGAATTTTTTTTGGCACAGAGCTTGAAGAGAGCCGAACCTGCAACTCTCCATGCAAAGCTGCAATTGCTCACACAGTTATGGCTCATGGCATAGTCGTATGTAACCTGATAAATTCCAAGAGCTTCATTGTATACTTCCTCAATCGACCTCGGGCTGCCCTTGAGCTCTTCAGCACCATACAATATCTATGCCAAAAATTAAATAACAATTATACTAGCAAGAGATGCTTTTTATTCAGTATTTGATCTTGAAAACCAAGAATGGCAATGATCTGCAATCTGCAAACCCTTTCTTTTTCAAGCTCAAATTTGTATTATCATTTATTTATGGTGCAGTAGATTGCATAAAAAGATAAATTAATGAAGTTACAATAATTAATCAGTAGAAATTTAACACATGTTGATCACTGGATTTTAAATTTACCTCCTTGTACTTCTTAATGGTGGCTTCAGCAGCTACGTTTTTGGCATCGGGATCAAGTTGCAAGGCATCGATCATGTCGCGTCTGTACAACTCATAGAGAAACTTCCATTTCATGAAGATATAGTCAGGCTCTTCCTCTTCAAAGCAAGGCAGTTTTTGAACCTCTGAATAATGTAGTACAGATGCGTTAAGGGCCTTAAAAGAGAATTTGTTCCCATGTTATTTAGTGAATAGAAACATGGTAATTATGATATGAAAACACTAACCAATGTTTGGCACTTCTTCTTGATACATGTTAACGGTATCAAAAATTTGTCCAAGAATTGAAGTTGAAACATATGAATTTTTTCCCCTTTCCATGAAATGGGGTAAAGTTCCCGCCTTTAGGTGTTTTGGAACTTCAATCTACGATGTGGAAAGAAAAATGTTACTCGACAGAAGGAATAATACAGTAACAAATCCACGTGAAAGCCATTGATTCAAAATTATCATTCTAACCTTGTTCAAACACATCAACAGCCATGGCTCTAAGAGCAACGTCGCTTATGCTAGAAATATATATATCAATACAAAACAATTCCATTGTGGACGAAATTTAAAACAAGGGGAGGACAAGCCTTGAACCTGGGGATGATGCAAGAACAATGGAATACATTTCATAGAGAACCTATTGTTTTCTCTCATTTCATAGAGATGATAAGTAAGCTCTTTCTATTGGAGTGGGAGTTTTCGTTCCATGCTTGAAGAGTCCCTTTTTGGAGGTTAAAAGGGTGTTTCAAATGCTAATGACATTGTAATCTATTCATTGACATTGCGATAGTTATCTTCGTGTTTTGTTGTGTTCTAATATACGGGATCCTAACACAGTCTTAGAAGAGAACCAAGTGTCTTGAATGTGCTTAATAACCTTATATAATTTCCTTAAAAAAAATAGGTTAAAAATCACTTTTAGTCCCTAAACTTTCATGGAAGTAACAATTTAGTTCCTGGACTTTGGTTTGTAACAATTTAGTCCTTGTACTTTAAAATTTGTAATGATTTAGTCCCTATGGTAGAAATTAGCGTTAAGGTTTAATGAGAATTCTTGCATAAATAAACCGATAAACTAATCAGAGACTCAATATTTTTATAAAATACAAAGTCTACATCATAAAATAATAAAAATTGGTATGTAATTTTGATGAATTTTTTTACGTTAGAGATTAACAATTTAGTCCCAATACTTTCAATTTAATCTAAGGACTAAATTGTTACCTACTAAAAGTTTAGGGACTAAATTGTTACGAACTAAAGTTAAGAGACTAAATTATTACTGTCATGAAAGTTTAGAAACCAAAAGTGTTTTTTAACCAAAACGTATTACATTTTTGTTGCTATTTCTATTTATTTTAATTTCAATCTCACTATCGGATTTTCACCACCTTATTTCCCTATTTTTTATTAAAAAAATAAAAATCAGATCAGTTGAGACTACCGAGGCAGATTCAACAAGTTCCATGTTAGGTAGTTCGAGAAATAAGTGCCGACCACAATGGACCTCCTAGTTATTGTCTGTTTAATAATTAATTCCAAATCATGTATTGTTTCCTAGGAAATCTATGCAGAACATAAATGGTATCACAAATCACAATATTATAAAAGAGACAGAAAACCTTCAATAGGTAGAACTGACCTTTCTCCCGCCTTTTTTAGGTGCATCTAAAGCATCATAATATATATTGATCAACTGCAGAATCTTTGCCCTCACACGATTTCTTTCTTCTTTACAATCTTCACCCAACATTAGAAACTGATCCATCAATGCCAGCCAGTTATCAGCTGCAACACTCTTTGCATAACTGAACGTACCAGAGAATAGTTATTGGAAAACTTCATTTCAGTAGAACATTAAAAAGTATGAAATAACACACCTACTGCTTAAAAAGAATAACCATGAAATTTCAACCGACCAAAAAAAAAAAAAAGAAAAACATGGACAGACACCCTTCATCACATACCTTGGCTGAAACCTAGTAGACAAGAATAGTTTAAATAGCTCGTCCTCTAATTCCTCAGCAGAAAATTCTTTTGGCTTTCTATTAGTAGCTCCTTCCATTGAAGGGCTTGGCCTCCATGGTTCACCTGGTCTGAAATACTGTAACAACTGAAAAAAAAAAACGCACACACACACCCAACTCAGTATGGGTATCCTCCCGGGACTCTATCATTATAATGGATGTAGAACTAATTTCTTTTCCAGAAATTATAGTTTGAAGAAATGAAATCAGAAAACAACATCATAATAAATGCAGACGATTCAAAAATAGAAGATACTGCAAAAAAAAAAAACATAGAACTAATTAAGCATAACTCATAAGCTTAAAAGGCATGCGTGAACATTAAACTAAAATGTGCGTACATCATCCACTCCACAATAAATGAAGCCACGACAGTTTTTAACCAGACCCTGAGCAGAAAATATGACAAAACATCCCCAACAAATAAAACATCCATGAAACCATTGAACTAATAGGTTCATATTTGAAAGTTGAAGAAACCAAATTCAGGTAATAGAACCTTAAGGCCAGAAGTTTGAGGGTGAAACCTGTGAATTTCTGGAAACCCAGTACATATCACCATCAAAATCACCACCCGCTATTTCATCAGCTACTGAGCGGGGACCCTTACAGGAAAAGAATATAGCATATTTTGCATTTCCCACGACAGGTACCAAGTCCTCCACATATTTAGCCGTTAAAACATGGATATCACCAAAATGTAGTCCAGGATTGCGATAAACAAGAACCTTCCCATTGATTTGTCCATTCTCACTTTGATACCAAATACATGAGCGTAAAGGGGAAAAACAACAAAAATTTAAAAACAAAAAAACAACAAAAAAATGCAGGGATTCCAAGAAAAACAAGTAAATAATGAGTCCTATAATTCTATACCGTGTATCGGATGTTTGTTTGTCAATTGATTGAATAGCATTAAGATATTCTGATTTATATAAACTTGAATAAGATTTTTAAAATCTTTTGAACATCGTGAGAAAGTGAAACACAGGTCTACGTCTACTATTGTGAGAACCATGAAAATTTGTTCTCCTGCACATGTATATTCCACTTCTCATCTCCTAGCTATGAAGCTGAATAGTTGGTGAACATACTATAGTGCTTGCACTCAATGCTCCCATGTAATCAAGTAAAACTAAATGAAATATCATGCATGTAATACATACAGGATAACACAGACTTCACCGCTTTCAAGTGTACAGGTGGGATCGGCTGTCCCCATTAAGTAATAACAATCAGGCACGTGAAGCCTTCCACTTTTCAAGCTCTTTTTCTCCTCCCTAAGTAGCAGAGACAGCCGATATTGCAAATATGATTCATCAAGAGGAATTCCAGATAAAATCATTCTTGCAACTAGAAAGTCATCCATATCACCATTATTCATTGAAACTGCAAGAGGTCAGCCGAGAGAGAGTAACAATAAATGACAGTATTTTGAAAGAGATGAAGAGAAACCAGCTCAATAAGACTATTACCTCTTAAAGCTGCACGCTTACTAGAGAAAACACCCTGAACATCTTTCAAAGCATCCACAAGGATATTCATGAAATACTCTCTTGGGACACCTCCATAATTCAAGAGTGCTATTAAATTTCTTGAAAGAAATGTCCTCTTCGGGGGATTACTGACAGATGATTAGAGAAAGGAAACTGCCACATTAATCAGAAACTCTTTGAAGGTAAAAACAAGTAAAAGGCCATTGCAGGGGAACTTGCAATAGACCTTTATAGAGACTAGCAACCACCATTGGTTGATATGCCCAACAATACATAAAAGCCCGTAGAAGCTTTTGTTAAAAAAAATAAAATAAAATAATTAATTTTGATAACAATAATAATAATTCTTTGTAAGCAGAATCAATTGCTTTTTTTTTTTCATGATCCTCAAACATAAATTTCCTATTTCCAATGGTAAAATATGTCGATGCAGTAACACAGTTACAATACAAAATAATAACAAAACTATCATCTTCTCTCATAGTCATAAGAAGATCACGTCTCTAGAGCCTGCAGGCAGCAGAATTTTGAAATCTTATGCAACTTCATATAAAAAAAAGAAATTAATACCAAAGGTTCCATACCCTCAAGTTCAAGATACATTCATCTGAAATAAGAGTTAAGAGAAATCATGAAGCATTCCATTTTGCACTGGGTATGTACGTAAGGCAAATTGGAAGGGAATTGACATTTAACTCCAATAGCATGCCAAATGCAAAATAGGGAAAAATGAAATAAAATGTTGGATACCTGGTCCCTACTAACTCCAGTGAATTCTCTGTTTCAGCATTTTCAAGATCTGGATCATTTTCAACTTTGATCATAGAATTGCGGATTTGAATCGTCCTAGAAGGAAGCTGAAAATTTTAAGTTAACTAACAATGAGTAACAAGAAACAGTAGAATTGAAGATAGCAGAGACATTTATTCCATAAGAAAATTACAGCGATGCAACAAATAGAAGGTGGGGAGTTTTCTAGTTGCATTTAACTAATAAAATCATACAGTAATCAGATTTCACGTTATGATATTGGTAACATAAAGGCCCTTCTCTTTACTCGTGAGACTAAAAAACACAAAAGTTCCAAATAAAAGATACCGATGTTGCATTCAATTATACAATGGTTTAAAAAAACATGAAGACATCAGGAAAACCAATACTCATTTGTAACAGCTATCCACAAACTGATTGGCATAAGTCACGTAACCAACACATAACTTTGATGTTGTATGTCTTATTATACTGCAGCTGTAACTCAACATTCACTTTTGAAAATAAATATAGATATTCAGGTTGCAGACGTAGCCACCACAATTTCTCAAAAAATAAAGATAAAACAAAATGAATATCCTCCACACAAAGAATGGCCATCTTTTCTCAGCCCAAATTACTAGCAATGAATATTGATAGAGTGCCAAAGTAGGTTTTCTAAATGGAAACACCAATTATGTGTGTCAGTATATTTACAAATCCCAGTCATCACATTTTTTGGATATCGACTTCTTACTCCAGAGACTGTTCAGGAACAGTACAATAAGATTAAACTTTGCAAGCCAACTGTTGTATTTTATGGAAATACGTAAAAGGTAACTGTGAATATGATATTGGAATACAAAGCATCATGATCACTTCTGGGTACTAAAATGGATAATCATACTAGATTGAGAAAATTTTAGAACCTAAATAAAGGCAATACATATATATGCAGTGAATTACCTACAAGCATAGCTTATAATTAAGTAGTAACCGTTACTACAAAACTCAGGAGCAAGATGGATATCAAAAAAACATATAATTCATGCTCCTCTTGAACTAGAAAACTATACCTGTTTATTCACTAGAAATGTTCCTTTAACAGCAAGGCCTTTGTAAAAAAGTCGGAACTGAATTAGCAAGGACTTCCAACAGAAGAAACAGAATTCAATCAAATTAAGTGTCCACATAAAAATAAACTCCACAAATTCGATAGAAACAAAACAGAAAATCAAGATACACATACTGGTTCTCGCAGTTCAAGTCCTGGAAGTGTTAGTTGCAAAGTCTTTTTCTGAAATCCTTCAAAAGCAGGAATTCTCTACCATATGGTGGTGAGATAGCATGCAAAATAAACATCAAACAAATTTACATGCTTTAGAAAAATATAACCAATAAAAAATGTCAGAAACCCATCATGCAAAGAAGACAAGGTAGCAGAAGGAGATGACAAATTCCAAGAAACAAACAGACATCAAATCCCAGAACAGCTAAACACCATGCATTTTCTCAGATTCACATGCAAAGATTTAAACATCGCATTGTATCACATTTGCTAAGATATACATGGAGTTATGTGCATATTCCTAGTCCTTTTCGGTCAAAATTAGATTATCTGGGTATTAAATATTTTTTTTTCTGGGCTACGCTTCTAGCCAGAAAGGAAATAGATCTTTTGATCTTCAGACAAAAAAAAAATTATGTGAATAAGGAAGTGTCTTTTCTAGAAAATCAACCTTTCCAAGTTTTATGAAGTGTGACAACAAAGCAGCATTGACCACCTTAAAGAAAAAGCTTGCAAGTGTTTTTCAAATCAAGGACCTAAGAAGAACAGTACTTCTGGGAATAGAGTTCGCGAGATCCAAAAAAGGTATTTGGGTGAATAAAATAAAATATATTATTGAATTACTTGGAGAAATAGGGTTTACTTGGATGAAAGATAACTAAGACACCTATCGAACCAAACTTGAAGTTGGAAGCTGCAAAAGATGAAGTAAAAAATAAGGGACGATACTAAAGCCTTGTTTGAAAACTTATCCATGTCTCACACACATCCAAATATTGTCTTCGCGGTAAAGGACTTCCAAAAGTACAATTTAGCATAATGATTGACTAGCTGGCAATGGAAGATATAATTAAACCAGCTTGAGGAAGAGTATAGGTTGTAAATATGTGAATCATCAATGATTTTATTTTGTTCTAAGTTTGATTCTTTCCTTTTATGTATTGAGTCTCTCTCCTATATTACAAGGTTATAAACCTTACTATTGTATAGAGGAGCCAAAGTATCTTATCCCATTAAAACTTGGGAAAACTATTTCAGGAAATCTGTAAGGAATAAAATTCTTTAAGAACTGCCCAGGTAGTCAATCTTTCATCCAACATTGATGCATCTTTTTGGTGGGGTGGGGAGTTGCCCTATCTGAATAGGTCAGCAGTAGATTTTAGACTAGACTACAGTGAATGTTGTTCGACAGATTAACTGAATATACCGAATACTTCTGAAGTTACTTTTTAAAGGAAATAAAACTTCATACTGAGAGGGGAAAAATGAGAAAGGGATAATAGATCTCAAGGTCAGTTGTTGACTTTGTTATCTAATTATTCCTAACAAAGTTTGTAGGTAATATAGATGAACAACAAGAATATTGATGAAAACTTCTAGTTAGGATATTATAGTATCGTGCAATTACAACTCTATTCATGAGCTGCAGAGAAAAAATTTATCGACATTTTGAGCAGTCTTCAAGCCTCAAGGTTAACCTTTCATCAAGAGGGGAAATTGGTATCTGTGTATGGTACAAATTTGCTCTTTTACTTTTTAATTAACATTTGTCTGCTAATCTATGTCGGTTTCAAAATATTTAGTACATTGAGCTGTAACCCAAATATAATGAAGAAAATTTTACTCTATCAACACTACTTGTAGTTGTACACCTTTGAACAAGATAATAGAGAACATCCGTAAGCTAAGCTTAACATATAAAGAATAATTGACAATAATGCTACTTATATAGGTATAAAACATTGATTCTTTGATGGGGTGGGGAATCAATTCTCCCGCCAAAACTTGGCAATGTGCATTAAGTTTTATCCAAGACAAAAAAATTTTAACATTAAACTTGAATAATGTTGCAATTTTTACCTCCGTATATACTTCTGTTAGAAAATTTGTTAAAAAATAATATTCTTATATGGGGTTAAAGAATTATAAAATAAATATATGTCACAAATTTGATGGGGCTTCAAAAAAAAAACCAAAGAGCTTGATCTTCATGAAATTTGTAAATTTTTAGAGATTTTTTCAGCGGTCAGCATTGCACATTACCAAACATAATTTCGTGCAAGGCTTGATTTCTGTTAATAGTGTAATGCTTGATTTAAAATTAGTGGGTTTTTCAAAAAAAGATTTTTACTTGCTTAAAGAAACACACACACACACAGTAAGTGAATTTAGTGGAAATGGAATACATGGTAAAAATTGAAAACTTATTTATTTCTAGGTTCAGGTTGATTCAATTGAAAATTCGAAACATCATATCAAGTTAGGAAATTTCTTTTTTCTTTCTCTAATTTTTATTAACATGAAATCACAAACCTTAAGGTCAGCATCATGCTTTGCCTGCCCTTTAAACACATTCATAGGGCACTCCAAAGCCAAGTCCTCTGATATAAATCCTGTTCCATCTGTATGTATAAGAGGTTTTCCATCTCTATAGATGACATTACCATAGACATCCTACAGCTTGGAAAAAAACAAAATAAGTAGCTATAAATAGAATGTGCAGCAAAAAAGTCCATAACCATAACGATGAGAAGGATGGAGTAAGAGGGATTTGCATTTTTTAATTGTGCCCCCCCCCCCCCCCCCCTCTCCACAAGAAGGCAGAAGGAGTAGTGGTAGAATATCATACTTTGCAGGGTATATCCCCGATTCGTTGAACATTTACTGTAGATAAATCAATTTTGAGGTTTATTGTCTTCGACAAAATGAGTGAAAACCTACATAACACAAATAAAATTACTAATTAAGGACATTCAGAACAATGGCATAGAAATTGCTAAGAAAAAATATATGAGATCTCTATCACCAGCATACCTAGCCATGTAGCTTGCTACACTGGACACCATGTGTGCATGCATGAAAAGACTCCGAGCTTCAAAAACTGTTCTATTTGATAATTTATAAGGTTCCATCTTATCAAAATACGCATTTGACTCCATTCTGACAAAATAGCACTTCACGGCTGATGTGGTTTGATTCTTCTTTTTTTCCTCCTTCCCACCATCTTTGAAAACTATTCCATAAACATAACAATAGTGATGATAAGTACCCCATTATGCATACACAAAAACACAAGAAAATGACTAAAAAGACAGTGATGGCAAAAAACAAAAATACTGATGGCAAAATACCGTGTGAGCCGTGAATCTTAGTCAGACATTATATATATATATATATATATACCTTAATTGTTGAATCTTAGTCATAAGTCTGATGAGAATATCACATGCAGACTACAGCTAACATACCGTGTAAGCCGTGAAGATAGAATAGCTAAAAGGCACTTGTCTCAAAGACCTTGGACCATTCTACTATTGTAATGAGGTATACGTGTATTGAATTTTGGATGACAAGATATCGTTAGGGAGAGCATAACTAGGTAATTGCTCAAAAATATTAACGCGTGTGCAGTGACAACCAAAAAAATTGACATGCACAACCAAACATAAGATAATAGATTTAACTAGCCAAGAAACAATACACTTGGACCAATGTGCTAAACATTGGTCTTTCATGCATGCACATTAACCACTGAACTCAAGATCTGATTATTTGTGAAGAAAGCCGTCATGCACAATGCAACAAACAATGATAATTCGAATAATGTTATCTCGAATGCCTCTTACTGTTAATGGTGACTGTAGAAGCAAGCACAACAAAAGAATTCATTAAAAAGTATCATAAAGACTCACCAAAAAAACGATAACGACGCAATCCAAGAAGAATACCATCTCTAGCAATCTTGTTATAAGCATAAAAAGAACCACCAGAATGGCTTGATGAATATCTATCAGATACATCTTCAGCAAACTTGACCATCAAAACATTGTCATCGCCTAAAACCCTTTGCAGATGAGTTTTTGTGTTGTTCAAAAATGGACCCTGAACAAAGATCCCATGTAGTGAAACTGCAACTCAGAAACTTCTTCAACAACAGTGAATGACATTGCCAAGAAGATTGAACTCACACAATTGCAAATAATTGTCTATTGTATACAGCACGTATAGAGATGTTGTACGTAAAGTCATTCCTCTGGGGGGTGGGAGTGTTGAACACATCGACAATGTCTAAGATAGCTAAAATTTGGTTTGGGGCACTGCATAAGTTGGCTTTATCTATTTCACTGTTGTCTATCCATCACAATCGGCAATGCTAAAGGAGAAAAGAGGAAGATAGAAGAACACCTTCATAGAAGAATAATTGAGCATCGTTTATCCACATGATATTACCCTTAAAAAGAGTTTACTGGTTCAAGGCTTAATGTTTTATCCACATGATTGTTGTCTGTATTGTAAAATCACCATTGAACCAAAGACCAAGGCTTAATTTGATGGTTAATTTAATATTTTAACCAATACTATAAAACTCTACTTGTGGGTTTAAAAATTTACATAAGATCCAACAAATAGTTATCAAAATTAATTGGGGAGGAAAAGTGATGTTTGAATACAAGATCTGTTGTGATACCATGTTATATCACCCATTGAACTCGGAAGCTTAAGCTTATGGTTTGCAGTAAATTTAACTTCTGAACAATACTTTAAAAATTGTAGTTTTCTGCCGCAAAAATATGTAAGGAAAATAAAGATTCATAGTATCATTTCAGAATATTATCTGGGGATATCAATGATCTTTTGAGCGATAGTTGATACTGAGATCTAGGAATTGAGGTTTTTTATCTAATATAATTTCTCTGTCTTTAGAAATTGTTTCAAGTCATTTGTCTAATTATTACCCCTTTACTTAACTTGAGGACCGGGTTTCTGTGAGCTCCTTGGTATTCTTAAAACTGAGTATATCTTTTCAACTCACCCTATCAATGAAAGACTGAAAGTATATATTCTTCTCAGAAAAGGGGGAAAAATGTAGCATCTTAAGAGACTAACTGGAATAGATAGAACAGCAACTAATCATGATATTTATACACTAATATAAAAGTTGACAACAACCATATAAAGTTTAAAGTATAACGAAAGAAGTCAAACTTGAAGCCAAATTGATGGATAAGTTGTATCATATGTGCAATAGTATCCATGGTTAAATACTAATGGCGTACACTGACCTTGAACCTGTAACTCCCATCCAAAGCAACATAACAGTGGTAAATGTGTGTTTTCCTACGATCCCAATCAACATACTGCACGAGATAGAGAGGGAGAGAGTACATAAGAAAGACAAGTGCTCCCTCAGAATGTGTCACAGAAACAAGTTCCCAGCATAAGACCGACAATGGTAGATTTATTCCAATCATCAAGCTCAATCCCTATAACAACTAACAACTCACAAAAGAATAGGTTCATCAAAATTAGGTTCTCATAATTACAAAATCAATAAAGTTCAACATGGTTCCCATAAAGTAGTTATGTGCTCCTTTATGTAAAATGCAATCTACCAATAAAATCAAGACATCATTACAGCCTAGGATGTGTTGAGGCTTTTCTTTGTTCATTATAGACCCAGCCATTCTTTTATACTTTCATTTATCCAAACGAAAGCTGGTTTGTTATTCAAAATAGCCCAGAATAACAGTTAGTTGTAACTTTATATAATGATTAACTCTAATTTCTGGCTGAGGATTTGTGCTTGGTTTGACTTTGAAAGAAAAGGCTTGTGTTGACTTGTCTTGACTTGATATGGCTTAAATATTCATATCACAAACAGAGCATTAAACCTAGCCATAATTCACACCTCCCTGACGACTCTTCATACCTTTAAAAATTTTGTGATCCATAATGGAAGAAAAAGACTTACTCCAACATCGAGAAACACAATCAGTTACGAACCAAAGGCACCAAGGATCTCCAAAAAGAAATTGTCCCAAACAAAAGTAGATAAATCCCCAGAGCACATGGTTCAAATTCTCAAAAGCATGTTTCCACAAAACATCAGTGATGACCTAGCAAGCATAGAAGTTCTTTGAATAGAATGTATAGTGTCTGTACTGCCTACCAGATACATAAATTACCTTATTGGGGACTCTTTCTTTCCACAATGAAGAAAACAAATAGGGATTGAGAGTAAAAACCAAACAGGAGGGAGAGAGGGGAAAACACCACCAAGAGATTGGAACTCCACAAATAGATTTCTTTGAACCTATGGCTTATGAAACTAGTGACAAAAAAAGATCAACGAAGAGACATATGAAGCTTCTCTATCAGAAAGCAGACACTTAAATTGAAAGCAAAGTAGTACGAAATGAAATCCCTGAAAGGAGGGAGGCCAAGGCCTACGAAGTGGATTCCAAAGTTGGAAGGCTAATAGAGGGAAAAATGACAGGGGGACTCCATGCCGTACCCAATTGAAAACTTGAAAATTTTAGAGAAAGAAAGAAAACAAGACAATGGCCTTTGATTTGTCTGGCATTCTAAATTACCACAACATTTATCACGCGATTGGCAATCTTTCTTGTAATCTATCATATGTGATCTATTCATTTCATTTATCAATGAAATTTTTGCATCCCTCAAAAAAAAATTACCGCAACATTAATTTTTAAAAGTGGAATTCCATGCAGTCTATTAAAAGCCTCAGCCTTCTGACTTCATTTTAGTAGTTAGTTCATTGATCAATTAGCACCAACTTGAGGAATCTTCAGTGCTCACGCTGTTTTGAAAGCTAAAAGCACCTCTTTTAGAAAGAAAAAGGCAGGTTTTATACTTTTATCCCTTCATGCTGTTTTTGCATAAACGAAAATAATCATACAGCAATCAGAAATGATAATCAAATTTACCACTCGTCGGTCATCCTTATTTATGTATTTTTCACCAAATGTTTTCCAAACTACGGCCTCAAATTTTTCCATCGTCAACTGGCTCAGACTTTGAATTTGATCTGCTGTTGTGACCCTTTCAAGGCTTTCTCTGCAGGAATTACGGGGTGAAACCATTTCATTTTCAGTATAAAGCTATTGTAAACTAACACTACAATAAATATAAATGCAAGAAATTGTGTACCCTCCAATGTAACTCAATATTAAAAATGCCTTTCTAAACTCAAGTTCTCCCAAAGCCACAAATTGCGGAATCTTTGCTCTATCTGAAACCGGAGATGAAAAGCTTCCCGATTTTTCTGGAGTTGGCGGCTGAAAGCTTGCTTTCTCAGCAGTTCCTAGCCCTACAAAAAGTACTCGCTAAAAATAACTGGCACTATATTCCAATATCTGGGGACCAAACAAATAAAAGCATGTATCTTCATATAGCAAGACTCTTCTACACAGACTCTGTGTCCCTGAATGCTAACCACCATTCTGGAAGAAACACTAGACGGAAGACAGATTTCCTTGATTTGGGGAAAGCTCAGGCGATGCCTGTTTTTAAGCTAATGGTTTTAACAGGAGTTCAATACAGGCAGACAAGTCGTATCATCCAGAATATGTCTCAACTTCGACCCTCTAAGAATAAACGTACGCGTAGGAAGAATGCTTATTTCAGAAAAGCGAAAACAGAGGCACGAAAAAGAGAAAACAAAGAACCTTGGGAGCTATAACCGCTGCAAGTTGAAGGACTTTGATGCATAGAAACAGAGCAAGCCGGAGGACTCTGAAGCTGAGAAACGCGGCAACTGGAAGAAGGACTCTGGTGTGGAGAAACACGAACCATCTTGTTCTGAGGAGAAGTACAATGATCATTACGAACCATATGTAGAATAAAACCGCTAAGGTTCCTAACAGAGCTAGTACAGCAGATCTTATGGAGGGCATCAAGAGCCGCTTCTTCGCCCACTGAAGCTAACGCCCATCGCACTTCGACATCAGGTAGTGGCTGATTCTGTTGCTTACATATTTGGAAAAGAAATTGCTCGACGGACGGTGGAAGAGACACTTCCAGAAAATGATCAGCCATCGCCAAAGGCTAAAGCAAAACAATGCAGATTTCTTCTCCACAGAGGAACACGCTGCCAGTGCAAATTTTGAATAACAGTTGTTTTTATTCTCCCGCGGCCACCGTTGGGTAGGTCCGTCGATAGGATACAAAAATTCAAATTCATTTATTAACCATTTTCAATGTCAAGTCAATCAAAAGCTTCCGCAATTTCCCAATGTCCTGAAGATTCTTTCCTCTGTCATAAGATATTCAAAGTACACAATCCAACGGCTGAATATAATACTGATAACTTAAGACTGAGGGTTTTTGCCCGATTAGTGATTACTTCTTCATACAGAAAGCTTAAAAGCATCTTTATGAAGGAATAGACATATGCAGGACTATAGAAAAAGGAAGACCAAAAGTCTTCGTCGTCTTTCACATCGAGAAGACACTTTCCTTACAAACCTAGTGGCACAGTGACTCCGCTCCAAGCGGCCGAGAATCGTTCCAAAATTATTTGGAAAGTCGATTGAAGGAAACTGCGAGCGACCTGTAAAATGAAAACGAATTTCCCAAGTAAGGCAAACGATTACGTCTTACTTCTGATTGAGTAATGCAAATTCTTGAATTAGAGTTCAATTTTGTACTTCTGAGATTGATTGTCTTCACTGGCATGATTTTTATGTAATGGATTAGAGATTTTGCTCGTCTAAAATGATACCTAATTTATGATTACAGAGAGCTTGTCTTAACTTCGAGAGACGAAGAAGAAGTGAAGTGGTGGTATCACTGGCTCCAAGCAGGGGTGTACATCCGTCAGCCGGTGTCGGGCGAAAACCGGCACCGACAACTGACTATAAAAATGGTTGAAATTCCACTGAGGTTGGTCGGTCGGTTTTTATATTTTTAATTTTTAAACCTCGTCCCTTTTGAACTTCATTCTCTCTTTCTTGTGGATAAAGAATTTCCTTCTTCGTAAATTTGTACATAGAGAAGAAAAATGGGAGGAAGGGAAAAGGGAAAATAAATTTAAAAGAAAAAAAACTATTACACACTATGGTCGGTCGGTTGGAGGCGTCGGTTTTTTTGTGAAAAAATCGACCACCGACCGATCATAGTTGATTCGGTCAATTTTGACGGTTCAAATCGATTTTAGGTGCCTTTATGTACGCTCTTAGCTCTAGGTTTGAAAAATGTGATACATCAAAATGCTAGTATCGATTAAAAGAGTAAGAGCAAGCTCATTCATGGGATAAAGATAATTTGAACATGTCTATGTCCATATCCATTTCTCAATTTTATGGCTATAATCAATAGATATATCTTAGAAAATATCGATATAGACAGATTGAATAAAGAAATTGTTATATCATAAAAATATATATATATATATATATATATATATTTTTCAACTTTGGTACTTTGTGTCAAAAATATCATTAATTTAAAATTTTCAAAAATACTCTTAAGTTTTCAAAAGTTTCAAAAACATTCTTAAATTAAAAAAAATAATAATAATAATAATAAATATTCTTACTACTAGTATATGAACATAGACTATCAATATCTCGTTACAAAAATAATTATGAACTTTCAAAAGTTGCATTATTTCCCTTACTTAGATTAAAAAAATTAAAATCAAAATGTATTAACAATTTGTCTACATCGCATCGCCTCTTTTTTTAGGTTTCCTTTCTCTCCTACTTCAATCTATGACCTAGCAATTCTCTATTTTTCCTCTTTTTTTTCTCCACTATCTTTTTCAATACACTCTTTCTCCACCTTTTTTGTTTTTCCAGTCCCTTTATTCGCTTATTGTTATCAACGCTCCATTTGGATTGACTTTTTTAAGTGTTTATAAATTTTTTTTCTTTTATAAACACTTTTTTTACATTTATAAACACTTAGAAATTCAATTCAAATTGGCTCTAATTTTGTTGTTTCGTGTTATTTGTTCTCACCTTTGATTATCTTTAAAAAAAAATGACATCACTAAAGGATTTTAAAACTTAAACGTTTTAACAATGTTGTACATTAGTAGTTGAGATTATGTTAATACGTCGTTTTAGTTTAATATGAAAAAAATGTGAGAACTAGAGACACATTGAGATTTTGATCATAATTTTTTAGAACAACTAGTATCAGAGAAAAGAATAAAACACGTGCATTACCAACTTTTTAATGATGAAGACTTTGTTATTTTTTTTATATTTCAAAATACTCTATTTATTGTGACTAATTAGAGGACATGTGTGATGCATATGATTAAAAATCTTTAAAACATAGAATTTCAAATAAATATACTTTGCATTAAGTTTATATCAAAACATAATATAATTATTTAGATACAAAATTGTGTTTTTGTATTAAAAAAGTTAGAATGTTCATAACATGTATTGAATCGTTTTTAATAAAATATTTTTTTCTTTTGAATATTATTTTGTATAAAACCTTGTTTAAATTTACTCATTCTTACTTTTTTTTTTAAAAAAAAAAAAAAAATTCAACGAAAATTAAAGATCAATTCCTATAAAATTCAAATTCACGTCATGTAGATTAAATTATGAATAAATTTGATAATTATTAGTGAAATATTTATGGTATAATAGTAAATAAAAAATAGTGTCGTTCACGTAAGAAAAAAAATGTATTTATAAAAAAAATTATTGGACAGAAATCAAGTCGAATACATTAAATTGAATTGGATATGAGATATAATAGTAGGAATTTTCTTCTCTTTTAATTTAAAAAATAATTTTAATATAATTATAATTTTTTTTAATATCCATAAATATTCGGGTCAGTTTACACGCTGCTCGACTAATTTCACAGGACAACCGCCTGACCCTACAATATTTGGGTGTCAATGAAACGGGTAGATATTAAATACTAGGTAGCTGGCCACCATGGATTATAAAATTAAATTATAATTAAATTATAAAATTAAATTAATTTACTGAAATTTCTTGGAATTTTTTGAATTTTATTTTATAAATAAATAAATAATTTTTTGGAAAAAAATTAATTTAATTTTTTTTTAATTACAAAAAGTTGAAAATTTCTACTATTATATCCTAGATTCAATTTTATTTAATATATTCAGCTTGATTTCTGTGAAATAATAAATTTCTTTTTTTATAATTACATTTTTTTCAACCACACTGTTCTTATTTTATTTACTATTATATCATAATATCTCACTAATAATTATTAAATTTATTCATAATTTAGCTCGATGATTTGAATTTAAAATTTTTGGAAATTGATTCTTAACATCCGTTGAGATTTTTTTTAAAAAAAAATGGAAATTTTTTTTGAAAAATCAACATAGTTTTTATATTTGTTAAAAAAACATGATTTTTATTTTATTATTATTATTATTATTATTATTATTGGAGTGATATTTTCTTCTGATTATTATTAAAAGAAAATTATGTGAAATTTTCGTTTTAAGTGAAATTTAGTCACTCAAATAAGAAAATAATATTTTCGTTAGGTAAGATTTTCACTTAAAATTTGTAAAAGTAAGAAATATGTTATAAAAAAAATAGTTAGTGAAAAAGAGATTAGTTTGAATAAACTTTTTTTATATTAAAAGTAGCAATTTCATGAAAAAGCTAATATTAAAATATTTAATGGATACCAAATAAAAGTAGAGATGCGAAAAATATATATATATATATATATATATTGCCGGATAGACCATTTTACAACTCTAATTTTAAGAATGTCCAAATATTTGAATACCTTCATTATTAGATTTCATCTCAAATTTATTGTCATTTTATCCTTATTGGCGTGACTCTATACACATTAATTGAAAATTGATTTTTATAATTTATCCGGGGTCAATTAGAAAATGAGGATAGTTTTAAGAAAAAATTGGTGAAAATGAGTGGTTTTAAAATTATTTAAGAAAGTATGGTAGTTTTTTTTTTTTTTTTTTTTGTCTTTTAGTGAGAACTCTTCTTGCAAGTTAGAATGGGACCCACATAAGGAAGTAAATGATAATTATTGTGATTTTTTTTTTTTTACAAATTCATTTTCTTTAACATTTTAAGGAAACATAATACCTTTTTAATTATTATCTTATTGAATTTAATTAAAAAAATATTATATATTTAATCATTTTATTGATAAAATAATAAACTATTATCTATGGATAAAGATAATACCACTTTTTTTTTACGTCATATTGCAATTTTATTTTACTAAATTTGTGAACTAGTTAATATTTAAAAAGAAAACTACAATATGACATAGTAAAATAAATTTATTACATAGGTAGGTAAAATTCTAAAACCTTGCTATGTGGAAATATCAAAAGTTCTAATTTTTTCTAATATATTACTAATCCTTCTAAGTAAAATTAGTGGATGGTTATATTTTTCGAAAAAATACCTTTTGGTTTCTTAGATTTGGATTTAGTTTCTATTTGGTTCATATGCTTCAAAATCTAACACTTTTGTTTTTTAAATTTCAATAATGCTCAATTTTAGTCCTTTAGATAACATAACTGTTATGGGTCGTTTGGTTTAAAGATTTATAAAATTAAGCATGACAATCTTATATAATTGTATTAGATTAATTAATTAAACAGTAGACAACATTCAATACATTGATAAACAATAATTAGTTAAAAATCAATAATAATCTTAATTATAAATATTTAAAAATTGAGTAATAATTGAAATTAACCAATTAATATATTTAATGAACATCATATTAATTATAATATATTATTTAATCATTTTTATAATTAATTAAGTTCAACACTAGTAATTTTAATATTAATTAAATAATATAAGAAAATATATTTTAATAAACAATAGATTATATAAAAAATGAAACAAACAAATAAAAATATAATATTAATAAAGAATACTAATTTTTTTATATAAATATGATATATTAATAATGAATGAAGTAATAAAAATTAATCATAATAAATAATTAATTGATTATAAATAATTTATAATGATTATATGTTCACGATGAATGATCAAATTAAAATTAATATCAATCAGTATATCTTGTTGATCTTTTGGGTTTTGACAATTTTAATATGTGCGTGAATGAATGAGGAGGAAGAAGAAGAAGGGAAAACTTGTAATTTTGAAAAAATTAATTAGGAATTAACTTGAAATTTCATGATTCAAGTAGGAAAAGTTGAAGATGAAGAGAACAAAAAAAAAAAGGTATAATGAAATCGAAGACTGCAACAACTAGAAAAATAAAAAAGAAGAAGATGATGGAAACATGTGCTCCCTAACATAAGAACAATGACAGATTTAAAAGTTTTAAAAAATTCAAAAGTTGACTTGTCAACATTTGCCATATTTGCAAACATTTTAAAGGAGTACTATATGTTTAGATTTTTTCCCTTGATTTTGTTATCTATTACAATTTTTTGTGCTTTAAAATAAAACTACAATATGATGTAAGACTAAAAAAAATAGTGGTATTATATTCATTTATATTTAATAATTTATTATTTTACAAATAAAATGATTAAATATGTAATATTTTTTAAATTAAATTTAATCTTGCTAAAAAAATGAAAGAAAATTATATGATATAATAAAATAATAATTATAAAAAAATGATATTATATTTCCTTAAACAAAAATAAAATAAATTAATTTGTAAAAAAATAAAAGAAATCAAAATAATGGCATTTTCTTCATTATGTGGGTCCCACTCCAACTTTCAAGGAGAATTTTCACTAAAAGACAAAAAAAACTACCCTATTTTCCTAAATAATTTTAAAACCACCTTTTTTTACCAAATTTTTCTTAAAACTACCAACATTTCCTAATTAACCCATCTATCCCTTTATTAAAATTATACTTTCCTATAATTTTGAATAGTTAATAATTAATTTTTGAAAAATACCTTAAATGCAATGATTTTCCAATTGTATGATTTTATTTAGAATCCACTACTTTTTGTATAAAGTAATTTTCAATTTTGTTATTCACTCTTTTTCATTTATTAACAATAATATCTTCATTTTTAAAAAATATTTTCCACACATTTTTAATTAAATTTTTTCACTAATTTTCAGTCCTTCTTTTGTTTTAATTGCACTGTACACAATAAATAATATATATTTATATATATAATATACATTTGTATACACTATCATCACATCTAAAATATACCTCTATATATATTGTGTATATATGTATGTATGTGTGTATATGTATATATTTATATACCTTCATAATACTTATATAATCTCATATATGAATAATATATACTTGCATATATTAAATATTATTTTTGAAAGAAAATAATTTCATTAAATGCACATGCTTATAAAATTATAATTTTAACATTTTTATATATTTTTAAATATAAAACTATTTTAATTCATAAGGGTATATATATAAAGAGTTAACGAAAAAGTTTTTACCCAAATATTGAAAAACATCCCAGTAGATAACTAAAACTTACAATAAAAAAGAGAAGAAAAAAATTATAATTTGTAGCAATCAACTGTGAATCTTCGGTCAACAAAATTCTACCAAAACTCATTCTCGCCCCTCCCGTTCTTGAATAAGAATGCATACAGATAATTTGTCACTCACACAATTCTAAACACCATTGAAGGAATAGATTTCTAGTGAATAAATTTATTTTGATCACCTGATAGATCTCATACCCCTACAAGGGGCGCGAACCCTTCCCTTAAAAGCTTTATAAACTCATACATCCAACAACAATTATCAAACCTCCAAAAATCGAAACAATGTCACGCCTAATAATACTTTATTATTTTAATTTATTTATCTGAATAATTTTTTTCCATCAAATCAATAATAAAAGGAAATATTATTACTTTTTTTTGGTATAATTTTAATGTTGACAAATTTATTATCACATTATTAATTAAAAATATAAACAAAGTTCATTTATAATTGCTTTATTAACTAGATATATTGTACTAAAAAAATAATAATAATAGATGTATTTAAATAAATCTAAATAATAAAATTTAGGTTTGAAAGATTTTGAAAATTCAATATTTTATTATTTTAAAAAATATAATAACTATAATATTCAATACACGCTCAATATTTTTTAGAGAATATAATTTAATATTTGATAGATAAAATTGAAATATATATATATATTTCAAATATATACAATGGTATTTCAAATGTATATGAAGTTATTTTCATAATGCATTTAGAAGTACAAATTTATGATTGTTATTATAATATATACTCTATATTTTAATTTTTAATCTCGTTTATATTGACTTATATATCACATACTTTGTCATATATATACATGTATATTTAATTATTTTGTTTATATCTCATATTATATACTACAAATTAGACCATAAACTAAGATAGACGTCGTCATCAAATTATTTTAGAAAAACTAACCAAATTCGCTCTAAAATGTGTTAGTAATCTTCTTTTCCCCATAATATATATATACAAATATTCGATTGTATATTTGATATATATTGTAGGGAGAAAGCGAATGAATATACAATATACAATTGAATATCACATCCTAACTAGCATATATTCAGAACTCAACCTATAACAGTCAATCATTTAACACGTTTATATATAACATCAACGTGGGTATATCGAATGTTTCTTTTTAATAAAATAGATAACTCGAAACAATGTTACAAAGTATGTATACATGATACTGCACTTATCTATATTATACCTTAGATCATTTGAAATATACATTCGACATAATCAAAACAACTATGACATATATTCAACTACGTTTAAATAATAATATATGTGTACGTATTAGGCACTATGTACTCCAAACTGTATGAATATACAATCAAATATCACATACTACTAGTATATATTCATAACCCAACCGATAACTGTCACTCATTTAATATGTTTATATATAATATCAACGTGAGTATATCAAATATTTATTTATAATAAAATAGATAACTCGAAACGATATTTCAATATGTATACAAGATAACATGCTTATCTATATTGTAACTCAAAACATTTGAAATATACATTTGACAGGATCAAACACAACTATGACATATTCAACTATATTTAAATAGTTGTATAAATGTATCAGGTACTATGTACTCCAAACTGTATGAATATACAATCGAATATCACAGACTAACTAATATATATTTATAACATTTTGAATACATTGACATACTGTAGACGGTGGTGGTGGTCGTTGACGGTACTATAGTCGCCGCCGTGGTGGTTTTCGTTGCTCTTACGATGACGGTTTCTTCATATTTTTATATATATATATATATATATATATATATATATATATATTTTCATTTGAGTAACACTTCACGTTTAGTTGATAGTCATAGTTATTTTTATGATTTATAAATATATTATTAAATACATCATTATTGTTTGCTAATACATATATATAACTATTGAACAATTATTTGAATTAGGACGTAGTTTTAAATATTACTAAATACTAAAAAAACCCTAAAAAAAGGTTAGCTATACGAATTTATGTTCTCATATTATTATAAATACAACCATCATGAATTGACCTAGTGGTAGTGGGAACATAAAAAAACAGCCACAGGACTAAGAAGTTGTGGGTTCAATCCGCGGTGACTGTCATTACCATAAAATTCCTATCAAATTATAAGAACTAAATTTTAATTTTATTCAAACTAACCAAATTTACAATTAAAAAAAAAAAAAAAAAATCAAAACAAAAAAATACATAGAAATTCTCTCTTATATGTTTTTTTTTCTCTCTCTTTGGGGGAATATAACTTTTTTTTTTAACTTAAAAAAATGTGTAAATTAGTGGACGTCATCAATTTGAATAGACCAATTTACCAATCTATAATAAAAATTGGTGTAATCGGAATGAGATTTCGTTGATTGATCAATCGTAGTCACATTTACTATTACCATTACCGTTTAGGGTCAAATAGCAACGACAACAGTAAATGTGACAAATTCATAATTTTTATACAGTAGTGGTAACAATATCGACTAGTGAGACTCACATAATTTTCAAATGCAATCAGATTGATCATCCTCTGTTTGTCAATCAATGTGCGTTTTTTTATTACATATTGAGAAGTGAGCCCCATATGGAACACAAGTAAACAAACAAACATAATCAAATAAAACTCACTTTTTAAATTACCATTGATTTATTACGTTTCACCTAGGATAAATGTGACCTAATTCAATTGGTAATCTTTACCAACTTCAAAACTCCATCTCAAGTAGTTCAATTTTATTTTATCTTTTCAACTTTTTTTTTAAGAGTGTATGATGAAATATTGTTTTAAAAATTGTGTTTACAAAAATACCCTCATACTTTGGGGGTATCACCAACTTGACCCATTGTCTTTTAGTTGGACTTGGACCTATTATAAGCCCATAGTACAATATGCAACTACAATTGGTTCCGTTTGTCAAGCCCAAGAGCTAATGGGCTACAAATCAAGGTATTGTGTGTGTTTCATTTTAAGATTTATTAAAAATATTAACTTATGTTTAAAAAAAAATAGAGAAATTATCAAATTATTTACAGATATAAAAAACTTTTACTGTCTATCAGCAATAAATTTTTTTATATTTATAAATAGTTTGACTCATTTTTTTATATCTAAAAACATCCCTTTAAAATATATATTTTTAAAATTTATTATAAGAAATATTGTAGTTTTAATTATGCTGATTCAAAATTAACTACTATTACCTCTGACAATTTTGTCAGTCACCCAAAATTTAAACTACTTGAAAGTAATAATTTGATTGTTATGGAAATAAATTAATTTTTAAATTTATGGCTAATGAAACCTTATATTTTTCAATCTCGTATCTAGTAGATTCATGAATTTTTAAAAATATCAAGTACATCAAATGTGCTATTGAACACAAAATTGAAAGTTAAGAACTTACATTAGATACTTTTTAAAGTTTAGGACTTATAGACACAAAATTAAACTCTGTTAGGTCATTTTAAAAGTTTAGAAACCAAATAAACACAAACCTCCAAATTTCATGAACTATACTTTTAATTTAACTTAGAAATTGCTGTTACCTTTTTTAATATTTAATAGGTTTGCTTGTGAAGTTTCTATTTGGAGATTTAATAAGAGAGTTTTCAAATATGAAAAACGTATTTGTTGAATGTTAAACAAATTGCATAATAAATTCTAGATCTAGTTTTACTATAAATAGATCCTCACTTTGCTCTAAAAAACACACCAACGAACAACCAGTATATCTTTCTCTCTTACTTTCTCTCATTTCTCTCTCGAGCTCTTTTAAGAACAATTGACCAAAAGAAGGGTATTTTAGTTGTAGAGCTTTGAGCTAAACCTTTTAGTGCAGAGTGATTTGAGCGGTTGGGTTGTATCTTAGAGGGGATAGGCCAGAGAATATACGTTGCACCGGTGATTGATATTAAAAGTTTCAATATATACCACATATGACTTGAATCTCCTTAAAGAGAGCGAGATATCCACACTTCAACCTAATTTTTTACGTGTCTGTTTCTCAATATTTACTTTATTTTTCTCTGTTATTTGTAATTCCTCCATAAGAAATTGTGCACTTTTTCTTGACAGTCCACTACAAAGAGAAAAAAAAAACTTTTTTTCCTAATAAATTTGTGGGATAGGGAGATCAAACTTCAGAGTTCGAGATTGATAATACAAATTCATGTTAGTTGAGCTTAGCTTGAAAGAAAAAAGTTGTGGACTATGCGAAATTTATTTTCAAAAAATTAAATCCAAAGTTGTCACCAATCAAATCCCAATATAATACATTCAGATAATCAAAACATACTAAAGGGTTGAATAAAAGCACCCTAATTCACAAGCCTTTTAAATTTCCATTAGTGATAACATTTCATTTTCAATAAAGTGTGTGTGCTTCCAAAGAGGACAATAAGAAAATGCCACCTCAAACTCCAATAATTGAGAAAAAAAATCACATACACCCAACACTAAATTTGGCCCCCAACGACTTTAAAATTCTTTTTTTTTTTTAAAAAAAAAGATTGTTTTCAAATAAGGAAAAATGAGTCAAACTATTTATAGATATAGAAAATTTTTACTGTCTATCAGCGATAGACTGCGATAGTTTGCGATAGTTTGATATTTTTAGTAAAAAAAATTTATATTTATAAATAGTTTGGCTCATTTTTTCAATTTATAATAATTTTCCTTTTTTAAAACACTACCAACCACAAATAATTCCAAACACACTTCCTTGAGCAAGCCTCCAAAGTAGCCCTACTTTTGCTTCCTTTTTTTAATTGCCACATCTTTAATTCTTACCTTTTCTTTTTTTCCTTTTCTTTTTTCAGATAAGACTTCCTAAGACAAAATCAACCAGAAATCCCAATATTATTTGTCTAAAAAGACCAAACAGCCCCACACAAAAATATATGTATATATATATATATCTTTTTCAATAACTCAATTTAAAAAAGTGAACAATGGCATTATTATTTAAAACACAATATATTTTCCACTATTAATTTCTTTGTCAAACTTATATAAAAGTTTTGGCTTTGAGTGCCCAAGCTAAATCAAAATGAAAGTGCTTGCTTTTCACAAAGCACTATATGACAAGGATATTAAATTTGGTCTCTTGCCATGATCATAAAGTTCACATAAATTAATTTTTGCCCAACATAAGTTCAATTATATTTTGTTGTATTATAAAGTTTTAAGCCAAGCTTGACATTATTGTATGTTCAAAATTAATATATTATATGGTATAGATTATTGAGTATAGTTCATGTTTGAAAAATTGAAGCCATAATTTTTTGTGTTTTCTCACATTTGAGTGCATGTTAAGAGTATGGTTAGAATAAAAATTTTAAAAAAAAAAACCCAATATCTTGAACCACAAGGAAGAAATAGAGAAAAAGAAAGAAAATGAATAAGATACGTGAGGATGGGTTGAAGCTTAAAAACAAAAAAAGTGGGATTGTTTTGAAAACTCTTATGTTTCTTGTTTTTCGTTTTCTTGTTTCTTATTTAGACTTTTTGAAAAATATAAATATTTTTTGGTTCTCATATTTTTTAAAAACATATGTTTGATAACCGCTTTTAGTTTCTTAATTTTTTTTAAATTTACAAAGAAAATATAAACATGTTAAGCAATAATCTCTTGTTTCTTTTTCTCTCCGATTTTAAATTACAAGTGTAAAATTCTTACTTAACAATAAGTTTTAAAAATTAAACATCAATTTTGTTTTATTATATTTATATAAGGGTTGTTTTCAAATATAGAAAAATTCTTATTTCTAATATTGTCTATCATTCAAGCGATATAATTTTATTACGGTCTATCGTTGATTGAGAGTAAAATTTTTCTATATTTATAAATAGTTTGATATTTTTCTGTTTATAATAATTTTCTTTTATATTGTAATTGCATTAATTCTATTTTCATTTTTTTCCTAGAAAACATCAATAAGAACAATAATTTATCATTCTTGACTTATAAAATAGATATTATAAATGTTACAAAATAAATAATTACAAAAAGTTTTGGATATTTAGTTTTTAAAACTAATTGTCAGTCAAATTTAATTACTTCTATTCTTCATAAAATCTTTTATTTTTATTTTTTAAAAAATAAAGGTAGGAAAACTATCAATTTTACCCTCATACATTTTGGGTTGTATCAATTAAAACCATGAATTTTCACAAGTGTATCATTTTACACCATCTATTATATTACATTTGGATAAACATCGTGTAAGACTTATAATTTTATTAATTAAACCTATTTTATTAATCTGACATTTGAAGAAGCCTGCACACGTATAAGAATTGAATGCATAGACGATTTTCGAATATAATCTTAATAAATAGTCTAAATTGATTCGTTTAATTAAAATAACCGTATGTTTTGCACGATATTTTTCAAATTAAATCTAAAGAAGAATGTCAATTTTATACACTTATGAAAATTCGAAGTTTAAATTAATACTATCAGTTCAGAGTTTAAATTTATACCATCATTTGGTGTAAATGGAAATTTTCTAAAAAAGAAAAAAATGGTATAAAAAGCTAGGGTTTAGTATACATCTCCAGGCCTAGAAGGAAATTCCAGGTGTCAAGATAACACACACTTCCAAAATTCAAGTCAAACACGATAATTTCGGTTTACAGTTATTAACTGTCTCCAACTCTTTTTATTATTATTATTATTATTATTATTATTATTATTATTATTATTATTATTATTATTATGTTTTAAGGTCTAATCTAAGCCATTTATCATAAAGAAAATAAAAGGGATGGTTCAGGGTCATGCACTGTACGTACGTAATGAATTTATCATATGGACCAATCATTTTAGTTAAATTCTATATATAAGATTGAATCTTTTAATCCAGAAGTGAAAGAAAGTAATTAATAGCTTTCAATAAATTAACCTATGAATTACTTGCTTTTCAAATATTTATTTTTTTTAAACTTAAAGTTGACACATGAATATGTATTATATAGAACGTAAAATAATGTGTTAGCATTCTTATCTCTTTCAACTTCTATCTTCTTTATGCAATAAAGTAGATAAATCATAAAACGTATTATTAACCACAGTAGGAACACGTGTTAGGATTTCTGATTTTTCTTCTTCTTCTTCTTCCATTTTTAAACATATTAGTGTTATTTACTATCGATCATAGGAGTAAAATAGAATAACGTGTAATCTCAAATAAGTTGAACAACTAAAACATGATGTATGAGGTGAAGCTCAACGCAACTAGTTATGTAAACTTCGCAATGAAATCTCACAGTGATTTGATGCTTAGCTTCTTCGTAGATTCTAGAACTTAAGTCAATAACCTGCTGTATTAGGTCTAATTAAACTGGTGTCAAAGGCAAGTTAAGAGAGCATGTGTTATCTTAGTCGTCAATTTGGTGAGGTGATCACGTCCCAACTGGCTAAGCTCAAGTTTGGTCAACGACCACCTCGGCGACGTGTGCTTCTAAATGGACTGAACACGTGTCCTTTGGTAACTTAGCCATATGGAAACCCTGAATTTGACCCTTTATTTCTTACAAAATTATCTAAGTGGTCCTTTAAAGTTGTAAATCATTATTATTGTGGTGGAGTAGTCATTTATACCATTTGAATAATTATTTATGCACATCTCTTTCACTTAAAAGTGGACATAAAACACACAATGTATATACATTCCCTCTTTTTTACTTATTAATCGTACAAATTTCTTGTAAAAAAACAAATGAAATAATACCATAAAAAGAAAAAGACTTAATAATTAATATATAATGACAAACTCTTTTTTTTTTTTTTTAAAAAAATAACCAAATAATAAGACCTAATAAAGTGAAGGCTCACCAAACCGGCAAACCATAAAGCCACCAAAAAAAAAAAGTTTTGTTTTCATTGATATTTATTCTAAATAATTTTTTTCTCTTTATTCTACCAAATATATATGAGCATTCAATTTCACACATTCAACTTTATCAAAAGAAGAGACATCTCTTTAATTTCTTTTCTTTTCTTTCTCTTGACATTTCCTCTTCAATACTCTCCTTTTTAACCCTTTAATTTGTCCACATTTCAAAGTTCTTTCAATGAAAAGCCAATTTGCGTCCCTTTTGTTAATTATGGAGTATGATTTAATTAATTAAACTAATACCACTAAACCAGAGACAATAATCAACCACTTTGTAATTCAAAATTGTAATTAGGGTTTTTCAATGTAATACCCTGACCATATCCCTGACATCTCCTGCAACCCAAAAATATCATCATTGGTTACCCAACATACGAGTGCTCTAAGCTACGCATGCTTAACTTTGGAGTTCTTATGATTGAGCAACTGAAAGAAAAAGTGCACCTTGTTGGTATAGATAGTAACTTTCAATTCTTGTAGGTTTTTCTTAACTATATTTGATATCAGTTCATTCATGTCTCCCTCCTGAACCGAGTCGTTACATTCAAATAACATATATTAAAAAGGAAAACAAAAATATTGGGTTAAAGCTGTAATTCATCAGTAACCAAAAACAAAAACATTACAGTATTATTATTTTTTTCCCCAATATTAAAAAGAAAAAGATAAGATAATTGATGTTGTGAAGTATGATCGTCGAGATCGGTACGTGGTGGTTGGTTGGGTATACAAAGTGAAGACGACATGTCGTTCACTCAAAAAGCATTCGTGGAAAATCGACAAACCCTTCTATACACAGCTCAGATAATTTTCTTCTTGTTCGGAAAATATATACGGATACATATAATATCCCACACGTGACAAGTCACGTCAAAACGATTCGTTTCATATCGTTTCGATTTTACCGGCCCCACATGCGGTGGTACGGCGACGGAGATTCCAAAGCCGCCGTAATCCTCTGCTGTTTCAGGTTACTGTAAAACCGTTTAATAAACGCTTCCGCCGCTTCATCCACCTTGTGGTCCCCCTCATCCTTAATTGGAAACGGCGAGTCCGTTACCCTAACAATCGGACTCATCCCAAACTTCACCATAGGCGACGCCGCTTCTATTTCCGCCGTCGCTGCTGCAGCCTCGTTGTTCAGCATCTCAAGCACTCGTTTAACAGCGCTGACGGTGGTGACATCGTTGTATTTCTGGTGGTGGTGCTTTCCGCTGCGCTTTCCGTAGAGCTGCAGCGCTGGAAAAGCAGGGCTGTTGCTACAACTAAACTCGTAATCCTGTGGAGCAATGGCGATGGAGTGAGCTATGTCGGTGGCGGTCCGACAACTGAGGCTGCCGGAGCTTTGGTGTAGATGCATTAGATTGAACATAGCTTTTCCGGCAAGTTTGCCTCTCTTCATCATCAAATGAAGATCGGACATTATGATTCGGCCTTTCGATAACTCCTTACGCAGCATCAACACAATTGCTCGGACCATATTCCAGAATTTCTTCGCCGCCATAGCTTGTCTTCGCTCGATTTCCATTAATCGATTTGTAACTGTGAGAGAGATCAGAGAGAGTTTTGTTTGCTGGCTTTATTTTTAGGGTTTTCTGATTTTGGCGTGGGGAAAGGGAGAAGGGGGAAGGGGGTATTTAAACAGAAATGAAATAATTAATTGGAATTTAATTATGATTAGTTAATCGTGATTTAGTGGGAGGCTTATAATCCCCACGGATGAAGAAACGCGTGAGAAGAAAGCGCATTCGAAGGTCCAATTTCTTACTAATGAATTAAGTGGGAGTTGGACCACACGCGCTTTAGACGAGGAGATTATTTGCACTTTTCTTTTTCCTTTTGAATAATTTGGGAAATTCCTTTGTAATGGGAGTGGTGATAAAATAACGAATATACCCCTGAGATAAAATTGGAATTACTTAAGTAAGCCACTGGGCTTTTTAATTAAGATATTATTAGCAAGTGTAGTCGTTATTACAAGTAATAATCATTATGTTCTGCTAAAAGTGAGAAAACATCTCCAACTAGTTTAACTATAATTTCAAAATAAAAATAATTAGGTATTCCCTGAACGGAAAATTTCTACTACTACGGGTGTTTGGAAAATTTCTAGTATTACGGGTGTTTAAAATTTTTTTAGTACTCCCAGTATTTATTGTGTACCACGTCTACCTGATTTTAATAATAGAGTGAGATCTACTGATATTGTAATGTGAGATCTACTAGTATTTATGGAGACAAGTTTATAGTGTGAACACATGGAGTAGAATACTCCTGTAGTACTAGAAAAATTCTCACTTATTTGTATACAGTCTAGGTAGTTGTCCAGTAAAAAATTGTCACCTGCCAAATTTTGTTTTCTTTTTAAAAAATGAGTTTTTTATTTTATTTTTGTTCTTTGTGTGTTAAAAAAGATGAGTATGAGGATTAGGTGTAGCCTAATCATATAAAAATAAGTTTGTAAAATTATAGGTTATAATGATATATCGTGAAACTAATGTTTGTTTTATTATTTTTATCACTTTTTTTTTTTTTAAGAAAGATTGAATTTTTAGTAAAATTTAAAAAACATAATTAAAATTTGAAAAATTATTTCGTTGAAAATGTTATATTGTTTTTTAGGTTCAAGTCTTATTGCCTCTCAATCTTTGCTTTTAAGTAATATTTTATTTGATTTTATCTCTTAAAATATACAATTTAGTCTATAAACATTTAATTATAGTCTTATTAATTTTCAAAATATTTACGTAAGTCTATTAATTTAAAAAATTATCATCTCAATGTTTATTTATAACATTATAACGTAAATATAATACATAATGAAAAATCTTCCATACACAAATTATACGTTAATATGACAATAATTTATTTGATCAGTATAATCTATGATAAAAATAATGAAAAATAAAATGTTAAAAGTACGAACCAAAAAATAGAATTTAATTCTAGTCTTAAAATGTAGGATTTCTAGCCTCTCCATTTAATTATTATAAAACGAATTGGCCTTTGTTTTTTATTATATTGTGTACGATTTTGTTTCCATTGTGTATTAAGTTTTTAAAATATTGTTATTTCAATTCACTCGCAAAAGTCATTTCTCACGTTGATAAGAATACTATAATTTTATGAATAAGAATAATATAATATATGTTGTCGCCCGTTGATTGGAAGGCATATTGTGGTTTCTTTTAGGCTAAGTCTTCACGATTGGCGGGCAGATCAGACAACCTCAACACGTGGTCCTCTAAATAGCGTCCACGTGGGTTTTCTTTTTCTCACCTTTTTACCACCAAATTCATATTCAAGTGATTAATTGTAACTTTTACCCTTCTTTTCTCCGAAGAAGAGGGAATCGTGGTAATTATATTTCAAATACTTTAAAAAATACATCAGTCCAGCTAAAGTGAGTTTGACTTAATAGTATTTAGCGATGACAAAATTTTCTGTAGGGTTAGATCTCTGCACATCCCTGACTCGATTGGGGATTCCCAGTTTGATCGGATAAAACGGTCAAATCGAAAAGTTAAATCAGGTCTCCGATCGGAGACGGAGAGGGGATCCTCACACCGTCCCAAACCCCCATCCCTTCCTAAATTTTTTAATTGTTTATATATACATATATAAAAGAATAATAAAACATTTTAATTATATATATATATATTACTACAATAGGAGTTTAATTTTTTTCTAATATAATACATTTATTTTTTATTAAATTTATAATAAAAAGAACTAAAATATTATTGTTTATCGTTCATTTAAATAAAGAAATATAATAATAATAATAATAGTTGTTTTTAAATATAAAAAAATTTCTTCTCTATTTTTTTTTAGTACTTGAAGATTTTAAAAATTATTATTTTATTAAAATAATGAAGTTCAACATAAAATTGGTTCTATACTTTTTAAAAGAGTCGATGCTTATCTTAATTCTTACCATATCATATCTACCTATTAAATAATATAAAATCTTCTTATAGCTACCATCTTCTCCTTAATTGTGATTAAGGATATTTGAATATGAATAAAAGTGACTTATTTTTTAAATTAAACACTTGAAAATGTATTCTAAACACACTCTAAAACTAGGTAGCTCAAAATTGAATGATATTAGATGAGCTTAAGGTTTTAGGTCAATTGGTGATTTAAGATGGTACCAGAGCAAGTTGGTTCGAGAGGTTTTGTGTTCAAACCCACGCAACGTTATTTTCGGAGTGTTAGATGATATATAATTAAATCTACTTTCACCTATCAACTTAAACTCACCTCTAAGGAAGAGATAGAACACACACATACACATGTGCACAATGCACACACACACTTTTTTGCTGTGTGTTTGAGTACATGTCGTTGATGTTGTTTTTCGTAAAATTGGACATCAATTCTGTAGTGTGTTTGTGTGTGCTTAGCCACTTACTATACCGTCTTATTCATAAGTTGGAATGAAAAAAATGTGATAACTAATTGTTTGTATTATATTGGTTGTATATAGTATGATGTACCTATATAATAAGTATTTAAGTATCATTTGCATATACCAATAGATCATATCTCTAAAGTTGTATGTAACCATAAATTGTATACTCTAGTGAATAAAATAGTTAGAGTGGAATATACACCCCTATATGTGCATATTATGATATATGCAACTTGGTGGGGGGCGGTTGGTGTGGCTGTGTTTCTGGTTTATAGAGATATGAACATGCCTTATGTGAATTGATTTAACTTGTGGAAATCAATATTAATTGAGGAGGAAATAACATTCTGCACTAATACCATGTTAAATAATCAATTGACCAAAAAATTTAAACTGATAGGTGAAGATAAATTTAATATCATATCATCTAACAAATGTTTAAATAGTATTACAATTAAGCTGTAACACAAGGATTTGATTTGAGAATGATGTTCAAAATATGCATTTTCCACCACAAAGAATTGAACGAATTTGAATTCTAACTCCTCTAAAAAATCTAGGATACCAAAAATGGATTCGGTTAGGAAACACATGCATTCAGATTGCTATTTAGGGGTGTTCATGGTTGGGTTGGGTTGAAAGACTTTTTAGACCCGACCCAACCCAACCATGAAACATTTTGGTTGAGTTGGTTGGGATTACTCGAGTAATTTATTTAAACTTTTGTTCTAAAAAGAAGTATAATATTAATATGTAAAAAAATTATTTAATTATTTTCGTATATTGATTTAGAATTAACAACTCAATTTCAATTTATATCATGAAATTTTTCTTTCCAAAGTACAAATAAAATATTTTTAGGAGTTGTTGGAGAAAAAATTATAAAAAAACACAAAATTAAATAAAACTATAATAAATATATGTATCTATAATTTAATCAAAAGCAAAAAATACATATATTTTAAAATTAAAAGTTTTTATTGGTTCGGGTTATTTTAAGTGAACTCATAAATCAATCAAATCCATATTATATTTTCATTTATTTGAGCTCAACTTAATCAAATACAAATGAGTTGATAATCCAACCGAAACTATGAGTTGATCCGGTCTTTTTGAACACCCTTATTGCTATGGAAGACTAACTCGATTACCCTCTCCAATACCGCCTTTTTCATTTTAACTTTAAAGTGATAATATGGGCTCGGGCCCATTAAGGCTACGGGAAAAAGTGGATCTCGGCCCATTTCTCTATTGGACCCAAATTTAGGGCCAAGTCTTTTCCGCCACCGTCCAATGCTGCCACGTCGCAGCACATAGGACCAAGAGAAAAATTTTAGATGCAAATGTCTAGTTCCTTATCCGTACAACTACATCCACTATTTTATTGGACAAAAACAAGTGTATTCATCTCCATATAACTCTCAATTTGATTTTAGTTTTAGAGTCCGTTTAGTAATTATTTGGACTAGTTGATAATAACTTCGTTCTTTAATTTTAGTTTTAAAAAATTAAGCTTATTATTATTATTATTATTATTATTTTAATTATAGGTAGTCGATCGTGCAAGTTGATTGTTTCATTACATTCATTCTTTGTGTTGTTGCAATCTCATCTTTCAATTCACTCTTACCATTACAAAACTAAATTTTTATTATTTATTTTGTTTCATATTTTGTTGTAAATATTTGTAAGTATATTTTTATAAATAATGAAATTTCAAAGATTAAAATGCAATTTAGAGCCACCGGTGAGTGAATTCGAAAGATATTAGAGTTTTTAGTGCTTATTAAGGATCCGTCATTTTTTTGAGAAGTTTATTTGATAACTATTTCCATTTCTTGTTCTCTAGATTTTGAAAAATAGTTCTAAAAAATGTGTCAAATTTGAGAAATTACAAATAATAGTTTATCCTACTTTGTTTTTATTTTTCATTTTAAAGAAACAATTACATATCAAGGTTTCGTTTGCCTTGTCCATTAAATCGTTGATTTGGGGTTGAAACCCTAACATAAGTAGTTTTTATTTTTAATTAGAACCTCTAACCTCTCTAGATCGATAGTACAAACTTTATGGCAGTTAATGTATGCTCATTTTGACTTCTAATTTTGAATTTAAAATTTGTAATATGTAAATTTTAATATTTTCTACCACAACATTTACATAACAATGTAATCGAGTTGGATTTGAGTCGATATCATTTAAGACAAAGATCTCGAGTGAGATATAGAACATTGCAAATCAAAATTTAGCAACATTGGAAGGATAGTAAAATTTTTATTATTCTTGTTAATTTTGCACGGGGACTGGTTTGATAATAATGTAAGCTTTTGATAATTTCTTTTTAATGCGTTTGGATGCATATTATGTATTTTTATATAACTAAATTATATTTAAAACTTTAAAGAGTGAAAAAGAAAAAGAAAAAAGAAAAAAGAAATAGTTATCAAACAAGTTTTTGTTTTTGTTTTATTTATTTATTTATTTATTTTTGTTTTTCAAGAAACAAGAAATAGAAATAGTTATCAAATATATTTTTGTTTCTAGTTCTTTAAAAATAAGAAATGGAAAACAAGTAACAAAAAACAGGAAGCAACAACTTATCAAATAGGCTCTAAAATTTACCTAAAACGACTACCACCTTTTCTCAACACCACAATATCAAAACTCCATGAGAAAGGTTCATTAGAAGCCCCTATCGGACTGTATCTATAGTAATGTTGAAGATTTGGCACAGAGGACAGTCGAAGGAGCGGTGGAGCACGACTAGCGACAACGACGAAGAGGATTTGGCAGGCAACACTAGAAGAAAAATCACTTCAGTGATACGTAAAATTGTGTTGCTGAAAACTAAAAAACGCTGCTAAAAGTATTAATAGCGTGTAGAGGCGTGCCATTGTATAAGTCTATTTATGCATCATGCTTACAAAGCATTTATAGATTAATTTCTCAAAACTTAATGTACAAAAACGAAAGTAAAAAACGCGAGAGACCGCCAGAGTGAAAGAAAAATAGAGACAAAAAAGAACAAAACCCAAGCCCACCCCACTTACTAGTGACGACAAGAGTGGTGTCAAGCAACAACAAGAACGTCCAAATGGTGGTAATCTGAAAGAGAAAAATGAAATCGAGATGTAGTGATACTGATCTATTACTATCATCCTTTGATCTAAGTTAAAATCAACTTAAGACAATCTAAATAAAACTATTCGTCTTCCAAAATTTTATCAAACTAACAATAAAAACTATCACATAATATTCCTTCTAAATAAAAAAAGAAAAATAGAAGAAGATGAGAAGATAAAAAGAGCATCTCAATTCTCAAATCAATTAAAAATTGTTACTATCCATTTTGATTTCAACATTTACCTCTAATATTATTTTAATTTATGCATTTAAAGAATTTTGGTCCACGATTCCTTGTGTAAAACTTGTTTTTAAAACAAATTTTTAATAGAAAATTGAAAGGGAAATTTGCACAGATAGAAAAAATTTCAAACTATTTACAGAAAATAGTAAAAAAAAAACACTGATAGACATTGATAGACTTCTATCAGCATCTATCAGTAATAGACTTCTATCATTTCTATTACTGATAGACCCTGATAGACTTCTATCCGCGCTATAATAAATGATACAATTTCGTTATAGAATATAAATTGTAAGTAAAAGTTTGTAATTTTAAACTTAAATTAGACTGGATAAATTTACCCCTCCTTTTTTTGTTTTTAAACTTTTCGGAATTAAAATAATAATAATAATAATAAATAAAGAAATCGGAAAGATAGAACGTTTTATGTAAATTAGCATTATTAGGTGACAGTAAACAAATTGTCGCTTTGGCCGAGTGGTTAAGGCGTGTGCCTGCTAAGTACATGGGGTTTCCCCGCGAGAGTTCGAATCTCTCAGGCGACGTTTTATTTTGCAATATGTTTTAGCCTCTTTTTTACCCTTAGAACTGACACTCTTCTTCTTCTTCAACATTAAAGTCATGGTTGATAATCAGTTCATTTTTTTTATTTTTATTTTTTAATTGTATTACCTTTTTCATACCTACCTTAAATAGTTTTTTATATTTGAATTCTTAACCAAATTTAAAAAACAAGAACAAATCTTTAAAAATTATTTTCTTTAGTTTTTATTTTATTTTTATTTTTTTAAGATTTGACTAAAACCTCAAATGTTTCTATAACAAATGTGAAAACAGTGAAAAAGGAATAGTGAAGAAACAGACATTAATGTCATAAACAGAAAACTAATAACAAAGTGATTATAAAATGAAGCCTAAAAGCAAGTTTGGTTTTGTCATTAAATCAGAGCAATTTTAGCTTTAAAATTTACTATGTATCAATTTGATCATTGTAGTTTAAAATTTAGTAAACAAGTTAAAGAGGGGTTACTAATTTAGCGTTTTTTGCTCTCTTTGACTTAATCATGCCTTGGTCTTTAAATTTTGTCATTAGGCTTAATTCTTGTGGTTCTTACTTCAATATTCTTCATTCACATATCATAGCTTAGTTTATGTAAAAACACTAAGAAATAACATCGAAGTACACATTTTAAGTACAAAACTAGCCTAATCAAGAGTCCTAGAACATAGCACTTTTCGAGTACTATCAATATACCATATTTAAAGAGAAAAAGAAACATATAAATAAGATTGTTGATATACCAAATATGAAGTATATAATTCATAATGTATACTTAAAGTGTAATAATGGTATTTCAATTGTATACCATACTTATTCAAAAGGTATTTTAAACATATCGTTAATGTAACAATAATATATCATCATTTGTTCAAAATGCAATATTTCGTATATTACATTAGTGTATTAGTAGTTTATTAGCACGGATTCAATGATCATTTAAAAGTATAACATCGATGTATCAACAGTAGACATTAAAAGTTTATTTCATGTGTATCAGGGTATATCAACAGTGTATCAATAATATATCACCGGTCATTTAAAATGCAATGTCAAATATATATATATTATTAGTGTATTAGTAGTTTGTCACATTCATTCAAAAATTATTTTTCATCTATAACATTAGTATATTTATAAATTCTATAATTCTTAAAAAAATTTGTTTATATATATTAGTAGTATATCAACACTTGTTCAAAATTCAATTTTAAGTGTAACATTGATGTATCGATAGTTTAATAACATTCATTCAGAATGGTTCCACCAACAGAACAAATTGAAGCATTATAAATTAATGATGAAAAAACAATACTCTAAAAGAAATGAACAACTGGGAATTCACACCTAGACGGAAACTATTGTATTTTTGTATCAATAAAAGAACAAATGTTCACAGTTTGGTACGTCAACTTTAATATAAACATATATTGACCGTTTATAAGTGTCAATATATATACTTTTTAGCTAATAATTAATTTTAAAATTTAAATAAAAGTTTTATTAACAGTTTTTTTTTTCACGAGCATAATTAAATTAAAAATTTGTGTTCAATAAAGTCCAAATTTGTAGTAGTGCCTCCATAGCTCATACCATGTCATGAAAATAATGAAATATATATTTTTTTTTCATGCATGTTTGATGGATATCATAGTTTTCAAAATTGTATAGTTAACGTAGTTTGGACAAAAATTTCAATTTGGTTGAATAATTTGAATTTAGTTTCAATTAAATCATATTATTAAGAAATTTCAAATTTGGTGCGATTATGATTATGTCAAACTTCACAAATATAAAATCCTATCATTATTATATTAAAAATTATTTTTTTTATCATAATAATTCTTTTGAGTAACTATTATATTAGTTGGTTGTATTGGAGATGTGAGTAAAAAAGAAAGAAAAAAAAATAGTGAGTTTTTCATGCGGTAAAAGATAGAATTTGGGAGTAATTTTTGAGATTTTTTCAAACTATTAGGATCCAATTGAAATTCTTAAAACCATAAAGGCCAAATTAAATCTAATCTCAAATTTTAGAAACTAAGAGATTAAATTGAAATTTTTAAAATTATAAAGATCAAATTAAAATTTTACTGAAAACTAATCTATAAATTAAATTTATAATTTATGATTGTTGCAAAATAAAAATATATATCACTAATGGAATAGAATTTAGATAAATTATTTTAAAAGATAAAATTGTTGAAAATATTTACAAATATAACAAACTTTCACTATCTATCTCGATAGACTGCGATAGGCTACAGATAGATATACATAGTAGTCTATTGCGATCTATTGCATATAAACAACAAAATTTTACTATATTTATAAATATTTTGATTTATTTTTTTATATTTAAAAATAACCCTAAAATTTAACGACATTTTCTTGCCCCCATAGAAAAGTAAATGACAGAATTTTTTTTTTGTAGACATGGATAAGCATAAGAACACTTTTTGTGTCGTGTAAAATTATGTTTCAATATATTATATTATATCTTTTTAGTCCCAGCTCCGAATCTACTTTTTATTTATGGCTCTTAAATTTTAAAATGATACACTTTTCGTCTTTAAATGTTGAGTTTAATTTTAATTTAGTCTTTATATTTCAAAAAGGTACACTTTTAATCCTACGTTTTGAGTTTCGTTTCAATTTGGTCTATAGATTTTAAGATTTATACTTTTAACCTTCATTTTTTACTAAATAATCACTTTCAATTTAGATGTTAATGTCTATTAAATAATATAAAATAATTAGGAAGTGAAATTTTAAAATTGATTTTAATACTGACGAAAAAAATTGTGACACTTAACTAATTATAATTCTTTTATATTCTTTTAAATTAATTAATTAATAGGCAATAACATTAAAGACTGAAAGTGAATATTTACTAAAAATTCGTAGTTAAAAGAGTGGATATTGAAACCTACAGCCTAAAATGAAATAAAATAATTCAAACTTTAAAAAGTAAAATCATAATATTTTGAAACATATAGACTAACTTGAAATAAAATTGAGAACTTAAGAACTAAAACTATACTATTTTGAATCCTAGGGACTAAAATAGAAACTAACTCAAAATGTAGAGCCAAAAAATTATTTTTCCAACAAAAAAAGAAGAGAAAATTACATTTTTAGTCTCCAAATTTTGAACAATATGTGTGTTTGGTCCAAGAGTTTTAAAAATGTACATTTTTAGTCCCCAAGTTTATAAGAATAAGCCCATGCGGTCTCTGAATTTTCAAAATATTCATTTTAAGTCCCTGGATTTTTAGAAATATGTTTAAAAGTCCTAGTAATATTTTTTTTCTTTAATTTTTTAAAATAATAATATAATATTTAAAATTAGAAAAAATAGTTTAGAGAGGAAATGATTTTTAAAAATTGTTCTTCTAATTTAAAATTTCATATAATTATTTAAAGTAATAATAAAAGAATTATTTGAACAACTTCTTTTTAAAAATTCATATTTTTAAAAATTTATAGACTAAAAAAAATATTTTAAAAAACTTAGAGATCAAATGAACCTATTCTTATAAATTTGAGGACTAAAAATGTACATTTTTAAAATTTGGGGACCGAACGCACATATTGCTCAAAATAAATATAGGGACTAAAAAAAAGTAATTTTATTTTTTTAAAAAAAAACTATTGAAGATGACGAGGATCCATATCTTATTGGAAAATGAGACCAATAATAATAGTTGTAATTAAGTTATGTCGGACATTTTCCCAACTCTTCATCAACTAGCTTTCATTTTTGTTTTGTTTTGTTTTCTTATTTATAATTTAATGCTTTAGTGGAAGCTTCCGTGAACGACACATCGAAATTTAAAAGTCATTTGATATTTAATATATATGCAGCGAAACGTTTGTGAAATAAGAATAAATGGATGACTCGGAAACGACTCATCGTCTTGGAATCTTATCGAATCTTCCAAGAATCCAATAGATAAATGTTCATGACTCAGCTCTCAAAAAAAATTTCATCCAAAACTATATAATAGATGAGAGAGAATTCTTGTTTATCTGTTTATAAAGTGGATAATATATTTGATTACCATAAAATTCAAATATGTTCTTCAATTATATTTTGATCTTAATTAATTTTGCTATTTATCTTAATTGTAATTTCACAAAAATGAAAGTTTATTTGAATCCCAATTCATAGAGGAAAAAGAGATTGAGAGATATAATAAATTCGAATTTGTCAAAAAAATAAAAATGTTAAACCAACTTGGTATAAAGAAGACTTTATGTTAAAATAATTTGGTTTTGTGATATCATAGTCATAAAAATTAATTAATAATACCTTACGTCACGCCCTAACATGCCAATAAAATGTATAGGTATAAAAAGTTGGAGTGATATCAACTTTTAAAAATTTTCCTTAACTATTAAAATAATGAGAATTTAAAATGAGTCGAACTTGCGACTCATAAAATTAGAAGTATGAGGTGGTGATTGTCGGTGGAGTTTATAGAAGTGTGTTTGGAGTGTAGAGTTCAGTCGAGTTGGGTTAGGGGTATCTGATATAGTTGTTTTGTAACTTAAAGAATTATGATTTTTTGTTGACTATTTTTGTTTGTTTAACTGTTTGTGCAGTCATTCAATTGCATACATATTTTCCTAAATTTTCAATATTTAATTAAGATATCAACCTAAGAACTTTACATATATTTTACAACAAAATATTCTTGTTTCGTGATAACAACAAAATTACAACGTTAAGGTCCTTTTTTTTATTTCTACCTTAAATTAAAGTTTCATATGTTAAAATTAAAAGATATTTTTGTCTAAAAAAAATGTTTTTTTTAAATAGAAAAATAAACTACCTTAAATACTAGAAATTTTCTCTGGTTGACACAACATTTTTTACAATTTTCTACATGTAACTATTGTATTTGAGATATATTTTTCCAATTAAAATCAACAAATTTACGGTATATTTTCACGTTTGTAGAATGCATAAGTGGAAAATGCACCCAAAAAAAAAAAAAAAAGTAAACCATTAAGGGGTTTAGATTTTTTTATGAATTTTATATGGAATGTTCACTTTACTTATTTATTTATTTGTAACTACACATGTTTTTTTTAAACATGTCATTCGATCTTTTTTTAACTTTAAAAACTTGAATTATGGTTTGTTTGGATGACTTATGAAAAAAATGGCTTTCAAAATGTCATTTTCATATTCTCAGATGTTTGAATACATTTTCTTAAAAGTATTTTTATACACGCAAACTTGTTTTGTTTGATAGACACTCAAAGTGTTCATATTAATATCAAATTACTATATAAGACGACTATTAAACTAATAATTTTAAAATTTTATTTAAAAATACTTTCATTGGCAGAGTTCTTTTTGTTTTTATTTTTATTTTGAATATATGATCAGCTGAGTTGATTGCTAAGTTAGTCGTTGGAGATGATTGACAAAATTGGTGGTCGGAGTTGGCTATCAAAATTTAGTCGTTGGAGGTGGTTGTCGGAATTGGTCGCGAGAAAGTGGTACTCGTCAAAGATGGTCGCCAAAGTGAGGCGATTGTAATTGTCAAAAGTGGTTGTTATTGGAGTTAATAGTCGTCGGAGGTGGTCATTAGAGCATGTTGCTGCAGTGAGGTGACAATAATCGTCGACGGTGGTTGTTATCGGATTTGGTTGTCAGAGCATGTCGCGGAGTGAGGCGGCAATAATTCTCGATGGTCATCGACAGTGGCTGGTGGGTGAAATTATTAGAAACATTAAAGGGATGGAGAGTTGGTTGGTGGTCCAAACATTGAATTGCGTAAAGCGGGTAAAAATTATTAACTCAAATTTTAGTGAGCCAAACACTTCCTTAAATATTTAACCACTTGATCTAATTTAGAATAGGGATATAGTCACAAACATATTTAACTAGGCCTTTCAAACAAATGCTACACGATTTGTTTTACTGTATAAATTGTCACACTCTAAATTAAGATGTATTGACAGTGAAAATGACTTAAATACCCTTAATTTCCAAATGGATAAATAACCCTTAAATTGAGGAATTGGGTCGAAAATTATCCCAATTTCATGGTGGCCATAATTCATTAAAAAAAAATTGGTCATTATTAAAAATGATGATGTATTTGTACTTTTGTAGCTAATAACTTGTACAATAAGAAATTGGCATAAAGAAGACTTTTGGAAATTCCAATAATTATTTTTCCCACCAATTAATATTGTTAAAATAAATTGGTTTTATGACGTCCTAGTCATAGAAATAAATAAATAGTACCTTAAGCTAGCATCATACTTGAAAGTTGGAGTGGCGTCAACTTCCAACCACATTAATTTTTCGTTATTTATTAAAATCGTTAAGATTTTTAAAAAAGGAAATTACATCACTAATAAAAAGATATATATTTTTTTAATTTTTTAAATATAACAATTGCAAAGATGAGAGATGAATCATCAATTTCAAGAAAAGAGTACATGATAATTACCTTTACCATTAAGTTAAACTCACTCTAACAAAAGAAGATGATTCAAACTAATGACGGATAAAAGAACTATAATTGTTTTAAATTATTTTAAATTAGAAAAATAAAATAAAATCTATACTCTTAAACTTTCACAAGTGAATCGACCGATCTTTTGTTAACGGTTTAGATCTATTTTTACATAATTCTATTTAAAATATAGACTATAAAGTAATTAAGGATGAATTTATTCTTCTCTAAATTCTATAAAAGTAAAATGAAAGATTATCTCCTAATTCTTTCAAATAATATAGAGAAAGACGAGGAGATGAAAAACAAACCATATTAATGAAAATTAGCAACCTCTTTTGAAATGGGTATTATTTTTGGATCACAATAAGTTGACATTTCAAAAAATAAAATGAATTTTTTAGGTTAGATAACAAAAATTTTGTCTATATGGTATGAAGAAGTTAGAATTTTAGTCTATATAATTTGATAAACTTTGTCCTCATTCACATGATTCTTAGAAAAAATTTTAAGAGACCAAGTCACTCAATATATGATTGCTCCAAGTCAAACACATTTAACTTCGGAGTACTTATGATTGAGCCACCGAAAATGAAGGTGTACCTTAGTGCCATAGATAGTAGCTATCAATTCTTTTAAGTATTTCTTAACTACATTGTTATATACTAAGAATTCCTCTCATTCGGATATGTTTAATTTTTTTGCTCAGCTAAAGATAAAGTTTGGAAGGTTGGAAAGAGAATCTATTTTCTATAGAAGCATTGAAGTTCTAATTAACGATATAGCTCAAGCAATCCCAATTGATGAGGTGTTTTAGGTTAAATCTCTAATTGTGTAATGAATTCAATGCGTGAATATTATTTTCGTAAGGATCATCTCAAATAGGGATGTTCGTCGGTTAAGTTGGGTTGAGTTGAGTTGACGTATTTTTTAGCCCAATCTAATTATTCGGGTTGTAAGTTTTATTAATCCAAATAACCCTATTAAATAATGCACCTACCCCAATCTAAATATAAAACATTTGGGTTGGGTTGGTTTGGGTTACTTAGGTCATTTATTTAAATTTTTATTCTAAGAATAAGTAAAATGTAATATATACAAGCTGTTTTATTTAATTATTTTCATATATTAAGTTAAAGATTAACAACTCAATTTCAATGTATATTATGAAATTTCTTTCCAAAATGTTAAAAAAAATTGTAATTTGGGGTTGGAGAATAAATTATCCAAAACAATCCTGACATTCAATAAAAATAAAATAAATATATGTATTTATAATTGTATCATAAGTAAAAAAAAACACATTTTTTAAAATTAATACTAAGTTCGTGTTGAGTTAGGTTATTGTAGGTGAATCCATGAACCAATCCAACTTACCAATCTTTCATTTATTTGAACTCAGTCCAATTCAAATCGTATAATTTGAGTTGGGTTGATCGATATTTTCAGATTTTTTTTTTTTTTTTTTTTTTTTTGATGTGGTGGCATATAGTTGGATTCATTGAATGATGGTTGAGAGTTGTTCCCAAAATTGAATAACGATTCTCATATAAACTTCTATGGTTTGTTGATGAGGACAAGAATTTTGACGCTTCTTTCTAAGTATTACTATTTATATTTCTCATGAAGAAAAAAAAGAAAAGAAAAAGATGATAAGTGTTTGAAATGATAAACAAACATGGTCAAAGTTTGAAAAAAAAATTATTTTTGACCCAAAAAAAAGTGAAATAATTTTCCAATATAAAAAAAAAAATACCCCACAAAAAGATAAGACCAAAAAGGACAGCTAACGTTGCTAAAATGAGATGATTTATTTGAAAAGTACTATATATATATATATATATATATGTAATAATTTCAAAATATTCATTTACAGTTTCGTCTTAATTAGTCAACAAACACATTAGTGCAATGTACCTGAATTTTTTTTTGGTTTTATTCGAAAATATAAATTGGTTTTTATTAGAAAATATGAAAAGAAAATAAATTATAATGACTAGATTAAATGAATTTAATTCCATGTGTAAATAATTAAGAAGTTTTATTTTTTTCATTTTTTTCTCAATTTCTTTTTAGTAAATATTTAGAAAATTTTTAAAAAAAAAAAAACAAGGGAAACTATATACCTAAAATAGTAAAATTTTTTATAGTTGTGATAGACACTAATAGAACTCTCTATCAGAGATAGTAATGATATAAATTGTATAAGTCTATCATTGGTAGATGCTGATAGAAGTCTATCAATGTCTATCAGTATTTTTTTTTAATTTTCTGTAAATAGTTTGACATTTTTTTATTTGGATAAATTTTCTTAAATATTTTTTTTTCTTAAAAAATAAGTTACAATGATAATAATTTATTTATTTTATCTTATATATGTTGGAAACCATTTGTATTCAAAATAAATGAATAAAGAAAAACATTTTTACAATTTAAACATGTTTGGACCATTTTTTTCCCTACAAACTACAAAGATAAGTTAAAATGGCATTGGTAGTAATTTATATATTTGATCTTATATATGTTGGAAGCTATTTGTGTTAAAAAAAAATAATTAAAGAAAAGAAAGGAAAAAAATATTTTCTTCCATTTGAACAACCTCCATTTGTCTTAAATATGTACAAATAATAAATATCTAAGAATTAAACATTAATATTAATAAATTATTAAATATCAATTTCTTTTAGTACAACAACTATGAGGATGAAGATCAAATTTTCAACCTCTAAGAAGAAAGACTATGCCAACCAGTGGCGGATCCAAAACTTGATGTCACGGGAGCAAAAATTTATATAAGGATAGAAAAATAGCACGTGAACTTCTTGATTCATGTCTATATATAGTCCCGGAATCTTTGAAAACTATCTAATAGGTCTCTAAGTTCCTGATTTTTGTATCTAATAGATTCCTAAAATGTTTAAAAATATTACAAATTAAATATTATATTTGACATTAAATTTAGGATTATTTACTATTTAATATCTTTTTAAAATTAATATATCTATTAACTATAAAATTGAATATTTAAGGTCCAGCTAGACACAAATAAATTTTTTGTCTAATAAATGGTTAATTTTTAAACATTTTCTTTAATATTTGTGAGATCTATTAAATATAGAATTGAAAGTTTATAGATCCATTAAATATTTTAAAAAGACTTATTAGAGTAAAAATTAATTTTTTTTTTTGACATTATTAGCCACAATTTTTAGAACTTAAAAATTAAACTTGTAATTTAAATTTTATATAAATGTAATTTTAAATGTATTTGAAATTTAGAAATAAAAAATTAAAATTGAAATAATATATAAATGTATGTGGTAAAAAAAAAAAAAACTTATATACATTGAAAATTAGAAATATGAAATTTGTACGAGCAATTATTGCCCAACTCGCCTGGATTGTAAAGGATGATCGGTTGATCAGTGTACCACAAATAACCACAGGAGCAATGTTGGATTATAGCTTTGAAGAGAGCAACAAAATAAATATGTCTAATTTTTAACTACAAATTTTTTATTTTAATAAAAATAAAATATGCATATATATGAAACGTGACGAGTTGAAAGGAAGCACGTGTTCCCCGACTCTTTCATAGATTTGTCCTTGATGTCAACTACAAATTAAAAATTAGTACTAGTTAATAATGTTTATTCTATATATATTAACCTTACATGTAAAATTTTTGCCTAAGTTTGTAAAAGTGAATTATTATAGCATAATTTTATGGTTTAAATAATATTTTGGACTTTGTACTTCTGTTTTTGTTTTATTTTTGGTCCCTATCTTTACAATGTCCATTTTGGCTCTATTCTTTTAACTTTGATTCATTTTGGTCACTATACTTTCATAATGTTCATTTTGGTCCTTGTACTTTTAAAAAGTAACCATTTTGGTCCCTTTACTTTCATTTTTACTTCATTTTTAAAGCATAAAAATAGTCACTTTTTGAAAGTTCAAGGACCAAAATGAACATTTTGAAAATACAGGGACCAAAATGAACAAGAGTTGAAAGTATAGGGATCATAATGAACATTTTAAAAGTACAAGGACCAAAATGAACCAAACCAAAATATAAAGGAACCAAAATAGTATTTAAAGCTAATTTTATTTATGCATATTAACCTAAGTTGTCTACATCATCTTCTATTTAGGCTGCGTTTACTAATTTATTCCATTTGATGGCGAGTTTATTAAAATTAAGAATAAGAAAAAAATGTTATGACCACTCCAAAGTTGGCAATTCAATTTATGATTCCCTTCAAAAAAAAGGTGATTAGTTTTATTCTCATTTATACTTTACAACATTTTGTTCTCCTCTCTTTCTTATGGTTTTTTTCAATTATCTTCGACGATGTCATTGGAATGACATATATACCATACATGAACATAAAATTTAAAAATTTTAAACACAATATTATCTTATTAAATTAAATTTGTATGGTAGTTTTGTTCCGTGGGTATTTTAGATTCCCACGGAATGAGCATTTGAATTATCGCATGTGTTTTGCGGTATTATAAGATGTTCGGCATCTCAAGAGTTTTGGATGCTCTCCTGAAACATGGGTTGAGGGCATCCTCATTTTACATTTTTATCCTTCATTTTTTTTTTAATTTTACATATATATAAATCTTCATTTGCATTATATAATTAAAATAAATATTATCAACCATATATATCGTTTTTTTTGTTATATCGTAATTCTTATTATTTTTTTAGCAAGATATTCATATTCATATTCAAATTCAAATTATTATTTATTTTATAAAAAAACATTAAGTTATGATATATTATTTTGTTGAGAAAAATAACATATAAAAACAATATAAATTGTATTAATTTTTTTAAAAAATTCAAATTGATAAAAATAAATATGTTACATAAGTTCAAATTAATTATAAATTAATAAATAGTCATAAACGCATATTTGGAACATGATGTAAATTTAAGACATTCTCGAGTAGAATTCCTACAAAACAAACACAATATCAAAATATTCCCAAATATCTACACAAATATTCCTATAAAACAAACATGGTTATCTAAAATGTCAAACATCTATAATTCCGTGTATCTAAGGTTCTAGTTATCTACATTCTCGAAAAACAAACGGCCCCTTAATATTTTTATTTTTATTTTAAATATTTATATCAAAATCGAAATTTAAATTTGAAGTAGATAACTGGAATTAAAACCAACTATTATTTCATTTTCTAAAATCCTACCCTTTTTATTTTAGTTTCGGTATTAACATTTTTTCAAGTATAAAAATTTGAATAAGTATATAAAATTAAAAAAAAAAGTTAACATTTTAATTATGGTAGCATATTTTTTAGTTAATTGTTTAAAAATATAAAAAGACGTACTAAAAATCATGTATTTTCATTTTTATTTGATTGCAACCCATTCTCATTTTTTATTCCTCTTGATTAGTAAACACATACTTAGTACATTTGAAAGATCCATAAACAATTAAAGTATCTACATTAATAAATATATAAATTAAAGTTCCCTTTCAAATCTAGTCATTTCTTCAAATTAATTTCTCAAATTTAACTCACTACTTGTGTCTTATATATTAGGTAGGGTTGAGCGAAATATATATATATATATATATATTTTAAAGAAATAAAAACATCAATATTATATTTAGGGGTCAATATTTTAGAATATTTTTTTCGAATATTAAAAAATCAATAAGACTAAATCATACATATGAGAAGTTAGTACTATTTGGATCAATTAAATTTAGATAGACTAAAAAAAAAAATTGTGAACAATTGGTCTAGTGGTAGTGGAAACATAAAAAAAAAAAAAAAAAGCTAAAGGGTTGGGGTCATGAGTTCAATCCATGATGACCACCTACGTAAGATTAAAAAAAAGAGAAAATTGTAATGGGTGACAATTTGAATATGCTACTTTTCAGTTTTTTTTTTAATTTTTTTAATTTTTAATTTAAGTGTATCATTATAAAGTATATCAACCCAGTCAAGTGCATCATCAAGTTTATCCACAGCATATCAAACAAATGTATCAAGTTTATCAGCAGTATAAACGAGTGAATGATTGACAAATTAATCAGCAGTTTATCATAATAAAAGAATGCATTATTATCAAGTTTATTAATAGTATATCAGTCAATATAAATGAGTGAATGATTGACAAATTTATCAGCACTTTATCAGTCATGTACATCATTTTCAAGTATATCAATAAAGTATAGCAAGTTTACCAGTAGTATAAATAAGTGCATGATTGACAAATATATCAAATATATTAGTCAAATGCATCATTATCAAGCCTACCAAGTATATCAATCAAGTGTGTATCTGCGGTAAATCAAGCGTATCAAATATATATAAGTAGTGAGGGCATTTGTAACATTTTACATTTTTATATATGGGCTAAGCTATTTTTACAAACAATAAACACGTGGGATATAGGCCTAATTAATGTGTTTTATTTTGCCCTAAAGGGCCCCTCAAAAAATACCTTAACAATTTTTATAGTTGTTGGATGTGACCTTTGAGTTCTTTCAATTTTTTTTTTCTTTTTTGTTTTGTTTGTCTTTCAAGTAAAAAAAAAAAACTTTTAAAATAAGTATTAAAGTAAATAAGTGTTTGTGAATTTCAAAATTTAATATAGAAAAGCATAATAAATAGGATTTTTAAATACTGATTAGATGTGCTGCCCATCTAAGGAATTTCAATGTCTGCAAAATCACCCCAAACACATAATAATAAGGGTATTGTTTTTAAGTTAAATTATAAAAAATGCCCTTATACTATATTATGTATTTTGTGTAAAAAATATTCTTGAACTTTTAAAAGTTTAAAAAATATCCTAAACTTTCAAAAAGAGTTAAAAAATACTCCTACAGTTAGTTTTGGATGAAAATCGTTAAAGTTTTGTTTCAAAAATACCCCTAAACTTTTCAAAAGTTTCAAAAGTACCCTTAACTAAAAAAAAGTTTAAAAAAATACCTTTACCGTAAGTTTATGAACATAAACCGTTAATACCTCGTTGCAAACAAAAGTTTAAAATTGCTTCTAACATTAATATAATGATCAATTTGTTTGAAGTTTTCTTAAGTTCGAAAAGAATGAACTTGAAAACAAATTATAAAAATATCCTCATTTAGTTTTTTTTTTTATATAGGTAATCTCATTTTACTCTTAATTTTCTAATTATCAGCTTACACCAATTTTCTCACCAACCAAAATTTTAAGTTAAAACATAAAATCTCACAAAATTTTAAAATCAAAATCTCTATATTAACGAGCAATTATAATTTTTTTTTTTAAATTTTAAAGTTATTTTTGTGACGAGGTATTAACGATTTGTGTTCATATACTTACGATGAGTGTATTTTTGAACTTTTTTAGTCAATGGTATTTTTGAAACTTTTAAAAAGTTCAGGGGTATTTTTGAAACAAAACTTTAACGGTTTCATCTAAAACTAACGACAAGGGTATTTTTTTTAACTCTTTTTAAAAGTTTAAGGGTATTTTTGAAACTTTTGAAAGTTCATGGGTATTTTTGACACAAAGTACATAGTTGGGGGCATTTTCTATAATTTAGCCTTATATTTACATAGCTAGTCAAATATTTAAGTATTATTTGATAATCAATTGATTTTTGAAAATTAAGCTTATAAACACTACTTTCATCATTTCATTTTGTTATCTACTTTGAAAATTTTTTAAAAACTAAACCAAATTTCGAAGAAAAAAAAAAGTAATTCTTTAAATTTTGTTTTTGTTTTTATTCTCTAAAAACATTCTTATATAAACATAAATAAAGTTGCCAAAATAAACATAACTCAACTGACATAATACTTGTATAGTTTCAGGGACAAATTTACCATAACCCAGGAGCTAGAGCCTCCTCAACTATAATGCGTTTTTTTCGTACAACAATTGCGTTAGTGGGACAATACGTTTTTATATTAGTATAAAATAAAACAATCTTAGTTATCAAAATGACTATATGGCATAGTGGTAGGATACTCCAACCTCCTTCAATACGCCTTTTTTTACTCATTTTAATATATTTGTGAAGCTTTAAACTAAATTCCTGAATAAAAATTCTGGATCTACGACTATATAGTTTCTTCTTTCTTTCTTTTAAAAAAGAATAAGAGTGGGGTTGGCATGCGCACGAAACGTCTAACCCTTACTTAAAATGTGTAGTTTTTATTTTTTAGTTCGACAATTCAACAATATATGAACTGGAAGAATCAAAATTATGATCTTGCGAACATGCTTCAAGTCGGTTGAATTATACTCATATTTAGCGTAGAATGTATAATTTATGTTCCATTGTAACTTTATAGAATCTCACCAAATTTTTTAGGGAAATTTTCATAGATAGAAAAAATGTCAAACTATTTACAGAAAATAACAAAAAAGAACATTGATAGACTATCATTTATCAGTGTTAGACTTCTATCATTTCTATAACTGATAGACCCTACACAACTATCTAAAAGTTTTGCTATTTTGTAAAAATAATTTTCCTTATTTTTCTATTTTTAAAAAATTCTCCAATTTTTTTTATCCATTTACATATATTTCCATGATTAATTCTACAATTCGAAAAGTAAAAGGAACCTTGCCAAATGAAAAACATGAAACAAACACCAACGTTGTCAAATATATATTTGGTCTTTACAAGTTTAAATATTTTAGATTTTTCAACAAAAGTTAAAACTAAAAGATTGATTTGATATGTTATTATTTTTCTTTCACCCAATCAAATTCTATCTCCTAATTTTTTAAATAGTTCAATTGAATACAACTGTAATTTTAAAAATAATTAATACCACATCATTTATTTTAAATGATAGCTATTTCACCTAATAATTAATCAACCATTTAGAGCAAACACAATATAAATAAATAATCAACTAATTTTTTTTGTTTAAAAATGATCAACTTGTCATCATAATTCAATTACAATATTTAGAATTCATTTATCAATACCTATAACCTACTTTTTCGGTTTAAAATTAAAATGGATCAAATATTAATTAACTTCACATTAACAGTGTTCAAATTATCCGACAACCCAACTACCTAACTGAAATTGTAAGGGTTAGGTTGAATTTTTTTATATTTTTTCAGGTTAGGTTGGGTTGGGTCTAGATTAGACTTTTAAAAAAATATATATATTATAACACATATATATTGTTATGATGTTTGTTTGAAGTTAGTAATAGATATCTTAGATTTTGATATTTAACATTTGAGTTTATGAAATTTTAGTTATTAATATCTGTTGTAGACAAATTTAAGTATTTTAAGTTAATAAAAAAATGTACTAGAAAAAGAAAAAGAAAAAACAAATAACCCGACAATCCAACCCAACTCAACCCAACCCAACCCAAATTTTAAGGGTCATTCGGGTAGCCAACCCAACCAACCCGAATTTTTGGGTTGGTCCAAAAAATTCCCTCAACCCAACCCAACCCAACCCAACCCATTTACCCATACTTCACATTAGAGTTAGTTTTTGTAAAAATACAATTTTTGTTTGGTTAAATAGAAATTTGGTCCCTATAACTTAAAGAAAATTTGATAAAATCTCATAAATAGTTTTCATGTTTTGCTAAAACTTTCTTAAATAGTTGTTTTATCAAATCAGAAGGACTAAATTTTAACTTTATTTGACCAATCTGTAATTTAACTTAATTTTATTAATGGAGGTAATTAATAATTTAATAGCTTATCAAAATAAAAGCAAACGAGACAATTTCAAACTTTGATAAACTTTCAAAAATAAATGTACTTGTCCAAAAAAAAAAAAAAAAAAAAAAAAGAAATTACTTATAATTGAAAAAGTAAAAGGAAAAGGAAAAAAATAGGAAAAAAATAGGAATTATCTTAGAGTTAGATGAGGAAAATTTTGAAGCCTCAAGATTTTATATGGAAGATGGCCCCAAACAGAGTCGTGGCTGGATGACTTTTATCCTTCGCTTTCATTTACCTTTTTCCTCCTTTTCCTTTTCCTTCTCCTTCTTCTACAGTCTCTTTCGAGTTTTTCTTTCATTCGCTCCCATTACTTATATACCTTGATTTCTTCCACCATTCCCGCACTTCTTCCTCTCTCGATCCCAACTTCTACTCTCTCTGTTTTCTCGATCCTGATCATGGCAGATTCTTCTACTGGTAATCGCCGCAATCTCTTCATTCTGTTGATTTCCATTCTGTTTCATCTGCTTTTCAATCATTTGTTGTTTTACTCTGATCTCGCATTCCCTTTTGCACGAATGTGAATCGGATGATTTGGGATTTCCCCTTTTTTTTGTTCTTCTTGTTCGAGTTACCTGTTCTGTTATCGCATGTTTTTAGGATTTTTCTTCTCCGATCTCTCTGCTCTGTTTCTTTTGACTTTGCATGGCGTCTCTGATTCCGCATCGGGAGGGTGTTTCTCTGTTTCCATGATTTGGGGTTTCTTAGAAACCGTTTTATGATCTGAGAGGATAGAAATCGAAGAGTGTTTTGGTGTTGATTTGTGAAATTAGGATGAATTTTAGTTGTGATTTGGAATTTACAGAGACGTGTTTGATGATTGTTACTATATTTTTTATTTCTGCTTTTGGAATTTCCAAACCCAATGATGAACTCTTTTCCAATTTTTACGATTTTCTCTCTCTTTCTTTTTGTTTGTTGTAAATGGATCTGATTCTAAAACGTTATATTGTTCTTTTTATTATTTTTTCATTCGTCTCCCTATATTTTGGGTTTATATGCTCTTGTAGATTCAATCTGGAAGATTAATGGAATAAGATTCATATAATTTTGTTGTTCTTTCCTTTTATTGAAATATCTTAATGGGTAATTTTATCTTGCTTCCTTAATTTCAGTGGTGGAAGCTATAGATGGAACTCTCTCTGTAGCATCTGCATTTGGTTGTCATCAAGAAGGTACTAACAACCCATTTTCCATTTATTTATCTAATTTTTTAATATTTCGTTTGCCTTCCTCCCATCGAAAGTCAAGGGACAATAGGTCTTTTTTCATTTTAAATTTCTTTTAATATTAGTTTATGGTCCTTTAAATATATATATAATTGTCAAAATTGTTCATGGTTATGAATTCTTATAAATCTGGTATAATCTATTTATACAATTTACTTTGGCCAACAGATAATAATCTTGTAGAATTTTGATTCCTTCTCTTAATGGGTATGACTTCTAATAAATCTGGTATTATTTTGCCACTGTGTAGTATTTTTTACTTGAGATTCCAGTCCTAAACAATCCAGTGTCTGGAAGCAAGATTTTGCTTTACAGAGAAATTTTTGGTTTCAGATTCATTCTTGTTTTCTTCTATTTTTTGGGTCAAGTTTTTGTGTATTGGCCTTCTTTTTCTAAAAGTGTTATTGAATTCTCTTACAGTACAATCTTGATAGTAGATACAATTTCCCTTGATAGCTGGCCACTGCTTTGCTACAAGCATTTATTTTGTTCATTGTTTAGTTTGGAGTCTGAATGAGCAAAATGGTCCAAACTTTTATGATGCAGTGTTAACAATATTCCATTATTGTCTTCATGTTTAAACCAGCTGTACAGGACAGAGACCACAAGTTCTTGACACAAGCAATTGAAGAGGCTTACAAAGGAGTTGAGTGTGGAGATGGAGGTCCTTTCGGAGCAGTTGTTGTTCATAACGACGAAGTAGTCGTGAGCTGTCATAATATGGTCAGAAGAAACACTGACCCTACAGCACATGCTGAAGTCACTGCAGTTAGGGAGGTTAGTACAGAATTTTAGCCCAATGCTTGTTGTTTCTACTCATGTTATATGCACAATTTTCTTGAAGTACTTTGGAGAAGAAATTTGATTTTGACATTGAAAGTGAAAAGGAGTTTGATCATGAAATTTTGTCTTCCTCAGTCAATGAGTATCCAACCATATGAATGCTAAGATTGATAGAACTAATTGAACCCACAACATCCTTCTGTCTTAGATCTACACCTCCACCTCACAAATCTTAAATTTGGAAACTAATGTTCACATACTTAATTGCTATGTGAATTGTTCATAGCATACTTGGGACCTGGATTTCTTTCCAAAAGCTTTGATTTTATTTTCCCATCCATGAATGCCATTTGAGTCCATTTCGATTTCTCATTGTCGTGATGAACTCAACTTTTTCTTTGTTATTTCTTTCGTCTGCATTCTGCGAAAATTTGGACACTAAACTGGTGCATTCTGTTGATAATCCAAGAATTTGAAATCTTTAATATTGTGTGCTCTTGAAAGCCTTTTCACTTGAAGGCTTTTAAACTAAAACATTTGGATTCACTTACATTTTCATTATGCTATTCTACTGTAGGCTTGCAAAAAGCTTGGTAAAATTGAACTTTCAGACTGCGAAATCTATGCATCTTGTGAGCCCTGTCCGATGTGCTTTGGGGCCATCCATCTTTCAAGAATTAAGGTTTGTTGTTGGAACTCTTTGTATCTAACTCTTTAACCATTGTAGGAATCAGCTCATCGGGTTTTCTTTCCGGTTGCATTTCGTTTATTTTGTATCTTTCATGTTTTTGAAAAAACAGAGATTGGTTTATGGAGCTGAAGCAGAAGCTGCAATTGCAGTAGGCTTTGATGATTTCATTGCTGATGCCATTAGGGGCACTGGATTTTATCAGAAGGCTCATTTGGAAATCAAGAAAGCAGATGGGAATGGTGCTGTCATTGCTGGGCAAGTATTTGAGAAAACTAAGGAAAAATTTCAAATGTATTGAACAATTATCCTTTTTTTTTTCTGTTAAAATAAATAAATATCAAATGTTCATTACATCTAATTCATGGAAAAATCATGCAGTTGTAGCTTTAATTTAACTTTCAATTAAACACATCTTCTGTTTCTTGAAATGGTTAATAATACTATGTTAATCTGTACTGATTTCTTTTACATTTTCAATGGTTCATATTGCATTAATCTATTACTGATTGGGGCCCTTAAGGCTGGAGTTGGGATTGGTTTTGAGAGGTTGTATTTGGAAAAATATTGCGAATGAATCTAAAACACATGTTGATTCACATAATTTTAAAAATATGTTTCCTACCAAGGTTTAAAATTTGTATCGACCAAAATGAGTACAGTTTAATTGATATAATGCTTATACTATCAACCTTTATGATAGAAGGCAATTTTTGTTAAGAGATGTGTTATTTTTTGAGGGCGATGGGCGAGAGAAACGACATACTATCAACCTTTACGATAGAAGACAATTTTTGTTGAGGGATGTGCTATTTTTTGAGGGCGATGAGCGAGAGAAACGACATAATTTGTAGAGGGTGTCAATGTTCTTTCAACGATGTTTGGCTCTCGCGAATGTCTCTAAGATTTGAGAATTTTCACGTTAGATTTCGTCTTATGTCTTTGTACCATTTATCTCTTCACATTTAATGCATAATTTTTGGGTCAATTATTTATTTAATAAAAAGGAGAATTTTTAAAAATAGAAAAACAACGAAACTATTTAAACAAAATAGCAAAAGTTTTTAGATAGTTGTGATAGACGCTAATAGAAGTCTATCACTCATAGATATTGATAAGTCTATCACTCATAGATATTGATAAGTCTATCAATATATATATATATATATATTTTACTATTTTTTTTTTTGTAAATAGTTTGACATTTTTTCTATCTGTAAAAATTTCCTTAATAAAAATTAGATTTCTTTTTCTAATGGACCAATTCCACGAATTTAGGTAGGGAATAATTTTGATTCTACGATTTTAGGTAGAAATAATTTCAATTTATGGACGTTTACAATTTCTTGTCATCTCTACTCTATAGTTATAGTTAGTGATTTTTCTTATAACTTATTGATTTGGTTTTACTCCATATGATTTTGTTAATTGCAAAATTGAATATATTATGACAAAATTTCCAATTGACTAATTCCACGGTTTTAGGTAGGAAATAATCTTCATTCATGATCTCTTTCAATTCATTGTCTTCTATAGTTAATTGTCCACTACTTTCTCCAGAACTTTCAGGCGAAGTTTAGGTCAATATCCATGATGGTTGAAAAATTGTCCAAAATAACTCATAATTCAAAACGACAATTTTCTCTACCATATTGGAGAAAATAACCATCATGTACCGTTGAAAGATTGCGGGTGCATTGCAAAGGCCAAAAGACATCCTCCTAAATGCAAATGTTCCATATAGAGGTGTCAAAGCTGTCTTCTTCTGATCTTTTGATAATATAGTGATCTAGTTGTAGCCCAAGTATCCATCCAAAAAGCAAAGTTACATTTTGTTCTAAATAAGTCCTATAAAGGAGACTTATTATCAGCCTATAGCTTTCTTGTGATTTTCATAAACTTGCATTAGAGATGTTTCATGTTCTTATGTTAGCTGAGTTGAAATAATTGTTGAAATGCTTTGAATATGTTATTTGGTGCTTCAAATGACCAAGTACGGGAGGTCTCACTGGTGGGGGTTTGGGGACAACGCCCCCAAAACCGAAGTAGAATTCGTAGTTGCATATTTAATTATTTATGGTTATTTATGATTATGACCCTAGGGTTTAGAGAAGTGTGTTATATAAACTCTCTAACCCTAGATGCACCATTATTCTGTATTCTGTAACATTCTCTCTAATAAAATTATTCTCCTTCTGCCCCATGGAGGTAGCTAATACACTGTTAGTGAACTACGTAAATCGTGTATCGATTCTCCTCTATTTTACGTTTCTTTCCTGTATTCTTTATTTGTCGATCTCATAACCATAATAAGGGCAATATCTTGTTGTCTCCAAGGAAAATGTAATTCATGTGAGTGGGAAGCTGCTTCAGCTCTAACTTAGGAGCTTCAATCACAGACAGTTTCACCTGGGAATACATATTTATCCACCTAGATTAGAACATTCCATCTTTCCCACTAGGAGAGCAATGGAGCAATATGCCAACTGAAGTGTAACTTTTGTTGGTCTTGCTTAACTAACTTGGATGTTGTCTCCATCTCGAATCGAATGTATTTGAGTGGATTGAACCTGCTCGGATTACCAATATAACAAACAGAAGCAAGACTAGAAGGACATTCATCATAATCATGATTTTCATTGCAAGTAGCTTGATTCCGCACGGTTATGCCTTTCAACATATTCTTGATTGATGTTATCTCTGCCTTGACTATTGACAACGTATCGACTTCATGAACTCCTACCATGCTTCTAAATTGTTGTGCTTCGTCTTCTCTCCGTTGACAATTGTTTGAAGAGATTGCAGCAAGAATATCATTAGCTTCATTCACTGTCCGTTTTAACAAAGATCCATTTGTTGACAAATTGACTAATGCCTTGAAAGCTAGAGTCAATCCATCATAGAAATCTTGCAAATCTTCCAAATTTTCCTCTCTTTTGTTTTGTTTGTTTGTATATCTGTCTAACTTAATTTACAAAATTGTTGATAAAAGTATTGAAACAATTCGAAGACATGAATCCTAGTATAGAAAAGGTTATTTCGAGTGTAAACTCTTGTGGTCGCTACACATAGCCCTGCTAATGAAGATAAACTTGTTATTAAGGTAGAACTCTGTCCGCTATCAAAGTGGAATACAACACGGCTCTGGCCCCGTTTGATAACTATTTTGTTTTTGAAAATTAAGCTTTTAAACTCTACTTTCACCTCTAAATTTCTATATTATGTTGTCTACTTTCTACCAATGTTTTTAAAAACCAAGTAAAAAAATTGTTTTCGAAAACTTGTTTTTATTTTTAGATTTTGACTAAGAATTCCAATGTTTTTTTTTTTATTTAAAAAAGTGAAAATCATAATAAGGAATATGAAGAAAACAAACATACAATTTAAAAACTAAAAAAATAAAAACAAAGGTTCCGTTTGGTAAAGATTTTGTTTTTGGTTTTTGGATTTTGAAAATTAAGCTCATTTACTCCTCATTTCTTACTATGATTTGCATATTTCTTAGGTACAACAGTTGAATTCTTAGTTAAATTCTAAAAACAAAAACAAAATTTTGAAAGCTACCTTTTTTTAGTTTTTAAATTTTAGTTTGGTTTTTTAAACAATTGGTAAAAAGTAGATGATAAAAGAAGAAATATGGAGGTGGAACTAGTGTCTATGCTTAATTTTCAAAAACAAAAAATCAAATAATTACAAAATAAGACTAAAATGATTATCAAATGGGACCGCAGTTAGCGTATTGATGAGATGTTTAAAGTGCAATTACCATCATGACCTTCTCACGAGCTTGCTCCTCTTCCTAATCTTATTTTTCCAATATTTGTACTGAAAAAATATCTCTTGTTGCTGTTGCAATTTTTATTCCCTCCATATATAATTGAATAATTTTTTTAGGGGAAGTAACACATGTATGTCTTGGTGGACTAGTGGAGAGAACAATGAGGAAATTCTTGGAAATGACATATGTGATGTAAGAGTATTATCAAGGTGACAAGTATATCATAAAATCCCTAATATTTACTAGCGATTATCTCGGGTTGGCCCAAGCTTAGAGAAACCCTAAGAAACTACGAGTCTGTTTGGTTGAGGATCTGACAACAGAAATTTAAAGACAAGGGATTCAATGAAATCAAAATTATATTTCATAAAACTACTTGTAGTTTCCTACTAATATTTAGTTGACAATAAATTATTATTAATATATTTATGAATATAATTTATCTTAAAATAATTTTTTAATTATTATTTTATAATATTATATAATTTATAATATATTACATAATATACAAGGGAAATTGTTATTTCTAACATAAAAATGTTTTGAATGGACAAAACTAACCTCTTTTTCTAACCTACTTCCTACTTTTTCAGATTTTAAGTGGAGAGCCCACATAATAAAAATACCATTTTGTCCCTCAATCAAGTACCTCAAATTTCACCTTTACCTAATACAACTTTTCATACTCAATTTTAATTTAAAAATTTGCTAACATCTTTCCCATTTTTTTTTTTTTTTTTTTTTCAGATTTTAAGTGAAGAGCTCCACATAATGAAAGTACCATTTTTGTCCCTCAATCAAGTACCTCTAATTTCACATTTACCCAATACAATTTTTCATACTCAACTTTAGTTTTAAAATTTAAACTTCAGTATTCTAACTTGTTTATATCCATGTTTTTGTAAAGTTTCAAATGGTTAGTTTTGTTGTTATTTTTAAAGGAAAAAAATTGGGAAGAAAGTTTCATTGGAATCTCCCTTAATTGAAAAGTTTCATGTAGAAAAAAATTCTTACGTGATTTTTTTTTTTTCTTTTGTAAGAATTGGGAATGGGGAAATTTCTCTAAGTTTAATTGGAATTAAATTTTGTTAAATATATAAGAGTATGATTCATAAAAGTTGTTAGGATGGTAGAAATCTTATAAAAATAAAAACTAAAAACCTTAGGAGAATTTCTTGTAAGAAACCTTACGGGAGTTTCCCGCAAGTTCCCGTAAGGATTCTTATGTGAACCACACCATTTTAATTTTCATTGCTATTATATCATAATTATGTCACTAATAATTATCTAATTTCTTCCTAATTTAACCTACATGACCTGAATTTAAAATTTACGAGAATTGATCATTAATTTTTGTTTAGATTTTTTTTCAACTAAGTATGGTTAAACTAAAAAAAAAAAATTTACACAATTTTTATATTAGTTTAAAAAAACACACAATTTTTATTTTATCATTATTTTTTAAGTGAAGCTTGGCCTCTCAAATAAGTGACAACATGTTTAAAGTAAGAGGAAAAATTAAAGGCATTTAAATGAGAGATAAAATGGTATTTTCACCCGGTGGGGTCCTCCACTTACAATCTAGAAAGGTAAAAACAAATGATAGAATTTTTTTTAAGTAACCTAAAAAAAAAAAGTTACTTTTGTCCCATCAAAACCTTTTTGGGTTAGAAATAACAATTTCCTAATATATATCTTATTTTTTAAAAAAATTAATTAAGTTTATGACATAACATACAATATTTCTAAATGTTTTTACCTTTATTTAATATAATTTAACATTTCAAAAGTCAAAATTTAAAATTCAAAATCTAAATACAATGAAAATGTAAAAATTTTGTTTTCAAAATCTACACTACTTGGAGCACATAATCTAAAAATAATTTTCAGAAACAGAATTCTGAACTCAATAATTCTTAAAAACATAAAACATAATTCAAATTCTACTAAACAGACCCTACACGTTCTCAGAAATCTTTGAGTTGGTCAAGTCAAGCTAACTAGCTTATGAACAAAAGAAGAAATGCTCAAGCTGAACCAACTAATCCTAGGCCTATTATTTCAATATCTCCACCCATGTTAACATAGTGAGCGTTGCATAAGTCTCAAGTGAGTGTCGTACATTGGACTTCATAAATAGCATCATTCTACTACCATGGGTGTTTAGCTTAACTAAACAATTTATGTACTGAATTATGCACCAGAGTGTATAGAGCTCGGGACCACACCGGTGTAATTGAGACAGTTTAAAAGTTGGATGAATAATGTTGTAGAGATGAAGAAGGAATTATTTTTTTTTTTGGGGGGGGGGGGGGGGGGGGGGGGGGGGGGGGGGGAAGGGAAGAAAAAAGAGGTAAAAATTGAATAGCAATCACAAGATAAGCGCGTGGGGGTTAGAAAGTTAGGCGGCCTTCAAGTCCATCGAACCCACACACTCTCACACGCCAACGCAAAATACACCAAACCTCGTGAACCCAAATACCAAACCAACCCCTCTCTTTTCCAATTTCCACCATTATTAACTGTTACGTCCTTCTCTTCTTTCTCTCTCCTCAAATGGATCCTCGCAACGACGCCGTTTACCCCGACGAAGACCTCGAGGACGACGAGGAATCCCTCGACGACGACGACGACGACGAAGAGGAGGAGGAATTGAACGATGATCCTTCTCCTTCCACTTCCTCCGCTGGTGCCCTTCCTGTCCCTTCCGTCTCCACTACCGTCACCGTCGCCACTCCCGCTGTCTCCGTTGTTCCTCCTCCTTCGATTGTTTCAATCTCCTCTGCCGATCTGATACGCCAACGCCTCGAGATTGCCACAGCCGAGCCTTTGACCTTGCAAGGGGAGAAGAAGCCCTTGGATGAGTCCAGGAAGTTGTTTCAACGCCTTTGGACTGATGAGGATGAGATCGAGCTTTTGCAGGGTTTTTTGGATTACACGATGCAGCGTGGTACGACTCACCATCATCAGAACGATACGGCGTTGTTTTACGACCAGATCAAGTCGAAATTACAGTTGGATTTTAACAAGAATCAGCTCGTTGAGAAGCTTCGGAGGTTGAAGAAGAAATATCGCAACGTTATTGGTAAGATTAGCTCTGGTAAGGACTTCAATTTCAAAAGCCCTCACGATCAGGCTACGTTTGAGATTTCTCGCAAGATCTGGAGCAATACCGGCCGAATTGGAGTCGAGGACAACGCTTTAGACGATGACGAACCTGCTCCGACTCCGTATGCTAGCTACATGGACCACAGAAACGAAGAGATGATGGCGAATTGCGCAGAGAAGAAACCGACGCCGACTCCGAAATCGCGGAAGCGTACACGGCCTGGATCGGGAGTTAGAATGGACGGGCCGCGTCCGTCCAATGAGAATTTGAATAAAGAGAAAAACAGTACCTACCACAACAACACCAACACCAACACCAACCACAACGAAAATGTCAATAACGTAGCGGTAGCAGGATTGATCGAGGAGACGGTGAGGAGCTGCCTGTCGCCATTGTTTAAGGAATTGTTGAGTACTTCCATGGGGGGAGGGCTCTGTGGTGGAGGCAGAGGGTTCAGTGGATTGGCTTTGCATCCGATTCCATTGAGCTTCGGTGGTGCTTCCATCAATTTTGGACGTGGAGGTGAAATGGCGGATGAGAGGTGGAGGAAGCAGCAGATTTTGGAACTGGAAGTTTATTCGAAGAGGTTGGAGTTGGTTCAAGAACAAATTAAGACGGCATTAGAAGACTTGAGGTCCATGGGAGGCTGATTTGAGGAAGGGTCTGAATCTTGAAGAAAGGGTATTATTTGTAAGTGCTTTGGCTTTCTCTTTTCTCTTATTTTTTCTCCTTTTGGTTCTTGAAAATGTTTGATCTTGCGGTTGATAGTGTACTTAGTGGCACCCTTTGGTCAATTTGGTAGAATAATTGTAAAAAATAATTTATAATAAAACTACTCATTTACAATGTGTTGATAACATAGTTTTTTAACTGATGAATCCATTAATCATTACCATCATCATCACTCTCCAATGTAGTTTGGTTCATCAGTTTGTTTCCATTGATGAATGTAGCTGCAAGTTCTGATATTATATATTCTATTATGTGTTTATCTGAACTTGGTGATCTCTGATAGTAGTTTTAGGATCCTGAAAACAAATGGAAATCTTCCATTTCATACCCATTTCCCTTGTGGGTGATGTTTAAATTTCCATTTCTTCTGTTTAGAATCATGGTTTCCACAGTTTTCTTCGTTCATTAGTGGCAAACTGAAGAAATATGCAGTCTTCTAATACAATATGAAACTGTTTATCTCATATCTGATATCACAAAATGTGGGGTTTGGATTTCAAGTCTTCAATTGATAAACTAAGTTTCCTATGGCCTATCCAGTCCAGCTTTACTTGCTTTTTTTAAAATCATGAATTTGTGAATAGTTTTATATTAGTTTTAATTCTTAAAAGTTACCTGATTACATTTTTTTGAGAAATTACTATTTGAAAGAGACTGCCAGAAAGTCAGAAGTTAAAAAGCAAATATTCCTTATTTTTTTAATCTTTATCAGATGCTTAACTTAAACTATATCTGAATGACATTTTAGGAAGATGCTGCCAAGATTTTCAAGGATTGAATACAAATTTTAGCATATTTTCATCTCTATATGGGCCTTGTTGATGATAGAATTTGGATATCTAGAATTGGGTATTGCTGATTTTTTTTTTTGTACAACAATTGGAGTAGAGAGATTTGAACCATAAATTTCGTGATTACTAGTATACTCGGATGCCAGTTGAGCTAAGCTCTTGTTGTCGGGTATTGTTGACTTGATACTAGAATGCCAGTTGAGCTAAGCTCTTGTTATCGAGTCTTGCTGACTTGATACTGAATGTTGATAATTTATATGCCGTCATTGCAATGGCCTTGTTACATATTTGAACGACTCATTGTGATTCATAATGCGAGACCCTATCTGGCTCTAATCTTAGTTGCTTTATTGGAGATGATTTAGCTAATGGTTCATGTTTTTTTTTAGTTCGATGGTTAGAGGAATAAATAATAAATAATCGACTTTTAAAATAGTAGTAGATGTTTTATTTGCTATTAAGTTAGGCTCAGATTGGTGGGGGACATATGTTAATGGTATAACCATCATTTGAGAGATGGTCCTAGTTCTGACTTATGAGTAAAGTGATTATGGTGAAGGCAGTTGAAAGTAATTCATTATAGAAAAAGTTTGCGTATATTATTATGATGTTTCGGTAGAAAGTGCTTTCTGTAAACCTCTAATGCCTTTTAAGTGATCAATGGTTTTCATTGACTTTATTATTATTCTTATTATTTGTTGGTGTCTATTTAGTCTCTAAAATTTTAAAATTATAAATGTAAATAAAGTTAGACATTGGTCTTTACGGATTTTTTAAATTTATAAATTTATTAGACATAAAATTTCAAATTTATATTAAATAGATCTATTAATTTTTAACAACTTTGAATTTGTCATAGATCTATTAAACTGGAAAGTGAAAGTTGAGAGATTTATTATATAAAATTGAAAGTTTAAAGATTTATTAAACATTTTTTAAAGTTTAAGAATTTTAGAAACAATCAAAGTTTAGAAACAAAACTTATAATTTAACCTATTGAAAAATATTAATTTATACCTCAAAGTTTTAGGATTAAAATTTTGAATTAATAATTGTATCAATTTAAAATGTGAACTTTCGTTGCTCAATTTATATTCTAAATATAAACATTGTGTGAAGACTTAGAATTTTATTAATTAAACTTTTAAACTTTCATCAACCAATTAAGTTGGACTCTTAAAATTTTCTTTGAAAATCGTTTATGCATCAATCTAATCAATCGTCTATTTTGTTGATCAAACATTAGAAAACTTTACAAACATGTATGGATTCATGCATTAACGGTTTCCAAAGATAATGTTAATGTAAGGTATAAATTAATATACTTATGACAATTTATGAATTTAGAAACAATTATAAGTCTCACACAACATTTGAAAGAAAATTGAAGGAGAGTGTAAATTGATACATTTACGAATATTCAGAGTTTAAATTGATAAAGTATTAGTTCAAAGTTTTAATTGATACAACCTAAACTTATGGGTATAAATTTATATTTTTTCTTATATTTATTTGTGAATTAATAGAAATCTTGATTTGATTAAGTATTGATTTGTGATTGAAAAGTAAAAACCCAAATTTGTCATTATCTTTAATTTTTTTCAAAATTTTTTTTTTTACAATATATGGAGTAGAAAATCAAACTTCTTACTTTGAGGTCCAAAGTTATCGTAATCAATCTACCCCTATAGATGTTATTTTATAGCATATATTTTTTAAGGGGAAAAAAGGTTCCTTTCTTCACTCTTGAACTCTCTCAAATCTCATTTTTAGTCAAAACGAGCATAGCTCAATTATATTCAGATATGTTAGCAAAAGATTTGTATTTCGAATCCCTAAAAAAAAAAAAAAAAAAAAAACCATTTCTACGTGGGGGTGGTCTTTCGAGAGTTGTTTGATGAGCAATTCACCTTGGTTTCTCCCTAAGTTAATATTTGGTTTCTCCCTAAGTTAATATTTGGTTAAATAATGAGTTTTTGATGTAATCCATAAATTCTAATTTGTAAAGATTTAATTGTGCTTTTAAATTTATTACAATGTAATTATCAGCATTGGTAACAATTTAATCTTATCATGTAAAATTTGTTAATATTTAATATAGTTTTTTTTTAACAATGCTGATTAATTTTTTAATGATAAGTACTAAATTGTTACAAATTTCAAGCTTTGCGACTAATTCATTAGATACCAAAGTTTAGTGATTAAACCATTACAAACTTAAAAGTTCAAGAACCAAATACATATTAAAATTCATCAACTACATTGTTATTACTTAAGAAGAACTACAAGCACGCCAAAAGTCTTTGTCGATTTTTTTTTAATCTTTAGGTTAGTTTTGCGATCTTAATGAACTCACCTTTAGTCAAATTAAATCTTAAACTTAGATAAGTTGTATAATTACTACATCTACAAACTATGTAAGAAAATTACCGTGTGCAACCAAGCAAGACCCCTAAAGAAGATAGAGAAATATTAGGTAATAGATTGAAGTAGGAGATAAAGAGGAAATGTAAGAGGGACATGATACGAGATAAATAGTAAGGGCATTTTTTACTTTTCTTTTTTGAACAGGTTAAAGGTACTAATGCAATTTTTATAAGTTCATATGTATTTTTGCAATAAGGTATTAATAGTTTTTGTTCATACATTAACAAAAAGGGCATTTTTTTAAAGTTCAACTGTATTTTTGTAACATTTGAAAGTTTAGAGGTATTGTTGAAATAAAGTAGTAGCGTTAAGTGTATTTTTTTAAATTTTTTTTAAAAATTTAAGAGTATTTTTGAAACTTTTGAAAGTTTAATGGTATTTTTTTTATAATTTAACAAAAAGAAAAAGAAAAGGAAAAAAAACTTGAAAATCAATCTTTAAAAACTAACCAATTATAATTTTATGTAGTTTTTGCTGTTAATTAAAAGATAATGCGACATATTTATTATATCTAATCTGACCATGGACTAGTTTTGTACAAAATAACAAAGTGGTAGAAAGAAGGTAGATGGTTTGACGAGAAATTGCTATTTCTAACCCAAAATGTTATTGACGAAGCAAAAGTAACCCATTTTTTTAAAACTTCTTTTTCTAACCACTTTTTCAACTTTTCATATTTTTTAGTGGTGGGCCCTACAAAGTAAAAAGTCATAAATGCCCCCAATTTATTTATATGGTTGTTGACATGATTTTCCTCTCTAGATATTGAAGGTTTGATCATCTATTCCCACATTTGTTGTACTAAAATAATAATAATAATAATAATAGAAGAAGTAATTAAGAGACTTCTATTATTGATATAGTTCAACAAAAGACTTACATTATATTATAACAATATTTGTCTTGATATCTATCAATGTCTATCTCTAGTAGACTTATATTGTTGATAAAATTATATATTGGAGTCAATTAGTTACTATAGTTGATAGACTTCTATTTATTATAGTAGTAAACTACTATTATTGATAATTTAATTCAATTATAGACTTGTGTTGTTGTTAGAATGATAATTGTATTGAAGTCTTTCTATCACTAATAGACTTGCATTGTTGGTATAATTTTATTTGTATTGAATTTTATCAATAAATATCACTTACTTCTATCACTTAAAAAATTCTATTTTCAAAATCAGCGACTATCAATATTGATAGTAACGAAGAAAATTATTCATAATAAACTTCTTTTAGTATTAGAACCTTTCATCTGTCTTAACAAGAAGATTTTTTTTTTTTTTTTTTTTTTTTTAAAAAAAAAGCAAAAGCTATTATAACAAACACCTCAAATTTTTATAAATAATTTCATTGGTGCGCAGATCTCGCTCAATTCTTTGGCCTGCAAACAGAACTCCTTTAGGCATGCAAATGCATTTGACTGACTATAATAGGGCATGCATCGATGTGGTGTTGAGCCAACATACTCTGATACCTAAGCAATTTAGTCCAACTAAGTACTCATAAAATTATTTACCCGTTGAGATGGAGGAATGTGACTACTGATAGAGTTCAGTGTCTGACATCCACTTAGGACATGTGCAATATCGACTGGTCAGTATAGATGTAGTCCCTAAGGTTGCAGGTAAAGCCAGTGAGCTCAACTCGATTATTACTCCTTTGGTGATAGGGATCAAGGTCAGGGTGGCTGACCCAACACTCAAGACTTTGACTTTATATTTAGGAATGTGTGAATCTAGGCGTAATCTTGAAATGCTCTTGGGCTTGGGCTTGGGCTTATTCATAGGCCTGATCCTTGCCTTGGGTACCCCTCAACAAGTTTCAAGGAAATAAAGAAAAATTATGAACTACACACATCATATCAATTTTAAGAGTTTTTTATTTATCATTTACAAAGGTAGTGAGTGAAAATAAGAAAAAAGAGGCCTCTTAAGCCATCAAGATAGGAACAAAATACAATCGTAAGAGTTATAAAACAAGACAATTAGTACAAACAAACCCACTAAAAAAAACCCTCAAAACATGACTCAAGGAATTATATCCCAAAAGAAAAAATCTTCCTAAATCTCCTCCATGGAAGCCTCAAGCATTTAAGATTATATTTGATAACTTTTGAAGATAGTGTCATAAAGTGTAACAATTTGTTAAAGGAATTTGAAAAGATGCATTAATTAAATGTTTCCGTTAAAAATACTTTAAAGCTAAGAAACATAGACACAAACCCAAGATATCAATTAAATATGACATGATTGCGATGACAACCCAATTTTTTTTTTTTTTTTTAAAAAAAAAAGTTAAATGTGGACTCGTTGGAAATACTTTAGACCCCATTTCATTTTTTGTTTTTTGTTTTTGAAAATTGAATCTATTTCCTTACATATTCTTACAACGTTTTCATCTTTATTGAGTAAATGAGTTGAATTCTTAATCAATTTTCAAAAACAAAAATAAGATTTTAAAAACTATTTTTTTTACTTTTAAAATTTGGCTTGGTTTTTAAAAACGTAGATAAAGAGTAGATAAAAGTAAGCAATAATTTTAAAGATGGAATGAATGTTTGCAAAAACTAAAAATAAAAACTCAAATAGCTACCGCCTTAGTTATTCAAGAATTTGTGTATCTATGTTGATATGTTGTTTTTTTTTCCAAAAAATATATTAATATATTTAATATTTAGATAAAACATAAAATTAATATAAAAATATGAAACGTTCTGGTAGACGGTAGCAGAGCAGTGAAACATGGACCTCCCCCAACACTTTTTTCTTTTAATTTAATAATTTAACTATTATTATTATTATTATTATTATTATTATTATTATTATTATTATTATTATTATTATTATTATTATTATTATTTCGTCAAAAGGAATTATTGGATCAAATTAAATTTCAAAACTAGTCATAATAGGATAAATGTTTTTGTTTTCAAAATTTTCTCATAATTCATTTTAGTGATAATGTATGGACGTCAACTTTGTTAATTGTTAGAAATTTAAAAGAATAATAAATAGTGAAGTTTTTTAAAATAGAAAAAATAATGAAAACTACTCACACAAAATAGCAAAATTTTTAGTCAGTTGTGATAGACCCTGATAGAAATCTACCACTTATAGATGTTGATAGAAGTCTATTAATGTTTATCAGTATTTTTTTTACCATTTTCTGTAAATAGTTGACATTTTTTTATTTGTGAAAGTTTCTCAACTAAAAATGAATACTTTATTTAGAATGTTAGATATATACGCTCCAAACATTTATGTGCAACTGTAAAAAAGATGCTGCCTATGCTTTCTAACTTTAAAGTGCCTTTTAAATATCTTTAGAATGTCTAACAATCACTTTTATTTTTCATTGACTAAAAATATAACTTTTGTAGCCAAATAATTATCCTAATTTAAGCTCTTGCAAATGGAATTGGAAGAGAGAGAAAAAAAGTTATTAAAAAGAGAAATAAAAGGAATAATCAATTAAAAAGAATATATTTGAAATAGGGTTTGGGCCTGCAAGAATTGCTACCACCAATTGAGTTTGGTGACATTTGTTAATGTGTGTGTGTGTATATATATATATAAAACATTTGTTAATGCTTATCTATTCAATGTTGGCTAAAAATGAAAAGAAAAAGAAAATTTTTATGGCGCATATTGTACTAATACAAAAGAAGACCTCTAAATTTGCAATAGATGGTAACAAAAAAAAATTGATTGTGCATCCACAAATACTTTGCTCTAACATGCGACCCCAGATTTTCAGCTCTCTTTCAAGCTGATTAGTGAATAGGAGTTGATACATAATTGAAATTAAGACCTCTTTTGTTGTGAGAACTCTAATTCTTAATCACTAAAATCCCAAATCGATACAATTTCAACCCTAAAAAATTAAGTTAGACACGGATTGTTTTAAGATCAAAATTAAGAAACACAAATACAAACACAATCAAAACTAAGAAACACAAATACGAACACGAGATACCAATCAAATATGATGCATGACATGAATGCAATGACAAGTCAATCAAAACGGACGCGTAGAAAAATTCATAATTTTTCTATTACAATTACACAAATTTTCATTAAGGTTGGGTAAACATGACCTAATTTCAATCATCAGTTGTAACTCCTTTTGGGAGTAAGAATCTCACATTGTCCGAATCTAAAGGGTTGCACAGCTACTAATACCAAATCTTTCACGTTTTCCACTCACCTGCTATTTGGCTTCGATGAAATCCGTCTCAATTAAGGATCAATCATGAATGACACAGTAATTTCACTCAACTAGATTATGCATATAGACCTCCTATAGCGTCGAGCTAAATTCAGAAAATTATGCTTTGAGGGGTCTGGCTCTTATCTTTAAGAGGATTTAGACGATATGGAGCAAATTTTAGGCAAAAATCTGTTTCCCGTTCTCTTTTTGCTTCACACTTGCTTATTCTTTCATCCTTTTGAGTCTTAATAAGAACCTCAATTCAAGCTTTTACAGAAGTTCAAAGGGGAGAATGGCAAAGAAAGTTCTCTGCTCTTGTTACAGACGTTCTGCCATAGAAAAGACGACAAAGAAAAGGTGAAGTTTTTTGTGATCAATGCAAGAAGATTAGACATATTAAAGACGTGCTGAGAAGTAGAAGCCATCTCGAATTCAAACAGAGAGAAGACATCGAGTAAATCAAGCAGGTCGGACATATTCACATCAAATGGAGCCAAAACACTCTAGGAAGGAGCAAATTTAGTTTCTCTAGAACTTATGAATCAGTCTCAGAGCCTCAAAATTAAACCAACTTGAATGGAAATGAGCTTCCTATCACACTAATGGAATTACATTAAACCTAAACAATCAAAACATGAATCAGTAATTTCAGGTTCAGTTGATTTCAATGACTAATATTCTCAGGGGTCAACCTAGAATCAGATTACCTACAGAATGAAGAAAGCAGCCTTGAAAATACCATTCAAGAAGCAGTTATCAACATAAATTTTCTTCGCCATTTTAAACCATCAAAGGTTATCCATAGATACTTCACTTCTAACTTATCTAATAAGGTTTTCATCTCTTAACTTCCCAGTTCTAATTCTGTATCCTGTTTTCTCCAAAGCGACTTAATGGGGCCCTTCTATATTAGTCACTAATTACTTCACTCATTGAAAAAATAAAACTACCCCCTACCCCCCTGACCCATCTTTAGCTGATAAAAGGGATCACTCGATATATCTTCAAACAAAGAAAGTCGAGCAAACAAACAAAAAGATGACAAAACTACTTGAACCATAACACCATTTCACTTAGTTCTTAAACAAACTACCTAATCTCCGCTCAATCATTCATCAAACAAACAGGCTTGCTTAAATCTTGCAACTGAACAACACAATAACATATAAATTCCAGATGCAAAAATGAGGACAGATAAAAGAGAGGGAAAGAAATACCTGTCAAGAAAAACAGTTGAAACTAGAGAAATGGAAACTGCCATTCTAATTTTTCAACCACACCGCGTTGTTTGGAGAGAATTTAATAGTTGAAAGCCACTACATTTGTCACTATCATTTAGAAAAAAGCTCCCAATTTCAAAAAGGTTATGAACCTAAAGAACTATTTGGTACCGCCAACACTCCTCCCATTCCTCCCTCTCTCCCTCATGAAACTTCACACCCTTAGAAATATAGAACTACGCTACGCCCTGACCCATTCTCAGCTGAGAACGACAGAATAGAGTTCTATCGATTGTATCTTTTCACCTTTCTTCCATTTGGATACCATAGTCCAGACAAACAAAAATCGAATATATTCGCTTAGTTCTTCTGGCTGTATTTGAGATAACCGCATCACAAATTGGAATTATACAATAAAGTATAAACTAATTCCCCCCCTCAATCGATTCATAGCTTGAATCATTCATTCATCAATCCATCTGTGGCACACATACCATTTCATCTATCAATAAAAATTCATATCTTACATCATTTAACAACACCACACAAACAGGCATTGCTCAAATCTCCTCAACCCTATATAACAAGGAAATCGATTCGTTATATTGCTTAACAGGAAACTTCAGAAGTAAACACGGCATGCTGAAAGTGTACCTGGAAAGTGAAAAGATTTTGAACTGGAACATTGAGAAGGGGCCGCGCGAACGCAGGCCCCCACTACCACAAATTATGACGTAGGCTCTGCCACTTTGGACAGACCTTAGGCGGGCACCCCTCCTGTATGTGCAATGGAGGTCACCAACCTAGGCCATGGACCTTGTTGATCGCCCATCGACCCCGTCCAGGTAAGTATGTTTAAAGGTTAGGCATTGTCTTGTATTTATAGCACTTTGTGAGGTCCCTGCTGGGTGTTTCTCCGATGTGGGACTTTCTCAATTATATTCTCTTCCATCCGGTTATCCCTAACCTTTCTACTTACGTTCATAGCTTCATTTGTAACTTGATTGTTGTTGAGGTAAATAGCTAACATTTGGAATAATTAGGTCTCATTTTTTGTTTTATGTTTATTTTTTTGATTTGTTTTGTTACCCTTACTTTACCATAATTTTCATAAGAAACATTTGATTTGCTATTCAAATTATAAATACAAAAATATATTTTTAAAAACTATTACGAGGTGTTTAGCCTATTAACTTGAGTTGAGTTAAATTAAAAAAAAAAAATGTCAATTCAATATATGGTCGGCTAACTGCACAACTCCACAAAGGTGATTCAATTCTACCAACTTTAATTGTATTTACTAACAAAGTTTGCACATTTATTGAGAAACCTAATCTTCAATCTTTCTCCCTCGCCTTCCCTCTAATGTCTCTAATGATTCTATCTGTTAGTCATCGCCAATGATTAGCTCCAGCAACAACTACCACCGGTGAAATTTGGATAACAATTCTTTTAAATTGTATTTATTTTCTCACAGCATCTTATCGTTGATTTCATATTTTATAACGAAATATTGGAATTCATAACTAAATTTTAAAAACAAAAAAGATACACTTTTGGTCAATCAAGACACTATTTTTCACTATTATATCACCGCCACCGCTTGGACCCACCACCAATAAGTTTCCTTTCCCCATCTCTCTCTTTCTTTCTTGTTCGCCTCTCTTTTAATCTCACTCTCAGCCCCTCGTTGTCGAAGTACCTCAACAGCGACATGAAAAAGAGACGCTAGCAATAAAAATCATTGTGCAAAAGAGTAAAATATGTACTTTAAACTGATTAACTCAACCTAATCGGTACGATTTGAGCTGGATTATCAACTCATTTGGATTGGATTGTGTTCAATTATGTGAATATTTTATAAGTTGGATTGGTTTATGAGTTTACCTAAAATAACTCAAATCAACTTGGAATTTATTATTAATCTTTAAAAGTATATTTTTTTTTACTTACGATATAATTATATATACATATTTTTTAGGACTCTTTTCAAATATAGAAAAATGAGCCAAACTATTTACAAATATAGAAAAATTTTACCGTCTATCAATGATAGATCGTGATAGAATTCTATCGCTTTCTATCGCTCAGGTGATAGAATTTATTTGCTTGAGCGATAGAAAGCGCGATAGAATTCTATCGCAGTCTATTATTGATAGACAGTGAAATTTTTTTATATTTGTAAATAGTTTGATATTTTTTCTGTTTATAGTAATTTCCCTATTTTTTATTTTATTTTATTTCATGAATTTTTAGATGATTTATGTTCCAATAACTCTTAAAAATAATTTTTTAGCACTTGGGAAAGAAAATTTCATAATATAAATTGAAATTGAGTGGTTAATCTTAACTCAATATATAAAAATAATTAAATAATTTTTTTACATATTAACATTTTACTTATTTTTAGAACTAAATTTTAAATAAATAACCCGAGTAATCCGAACCAACCCAACCCAAATATTTAATGGTTGAGTTGAGTTCTTCATTTAAGGGTTTTTTGGGTTGAAACTTACCATCCGAACAATTGGGTTGAGTCTAAAAAATACTTCAACTCAACCTAACCCACGAACACCCCTATCTAGAATGACAAGTGAGTTAGGTCAAATAATCCTCCTTACTAATGGAGGTAACTAATCGCATCCAAACAACCATACTAAACTATTAAAGAATAAGGTCCCCTTCTAATCCAAGTCAAACCAACGTACCAAGGGCCCCAACACCAAGACGACGAACTGGGACAAACTACGCACATACTCCGACCTCGTAGACTATAGGCCTCCACCTATGCAACTCACATGAATCCAAAACGAGTTCAGCCACAACAACTACATTTCAAGTAGGAATCAATAAATAACATAGCGTAAGACATTCATACCCTATAATAGGGGCGTTCACAGAGTTGGACAAAAAATAATTACCATTAAATGGGACCTTAATATTAAACTGATTGGTTTTAAAATGTAAATATAATGTTAAGAGTCTACAATGACAACAATTAGCATTATCAAGATAGCTCAACAGAATATTTGGAAAAAAAATTCAATAGAAAATATTTTCATTAATAAGCATTACTTTAAAAATATTTTCATTAATAACACATTGGAACTTAACATTTTCATTGTATCATAAAAAAATTCATGTAATATAAAATATAAGCACAAAATTACTAATGTGAATATAATATAAACAATAAATATTTTAACTCGCTTACAAAGGATAAGATATTTATTTCTTAATTGATATATAATATTCTGATTTTTCTTTTTTTACATTGTCTTAAAGGATATTTTATTGACATTTTCAATATTTTGGTTGACATTGAAATTTTAAACTTGGATTAGCCTACATTTCCAGATTATCGGCACCACCACGGGAGATACCTCCAAGTTCACATAGAAATATTCCAAAACTTTAAAGATCACTCTGCATTGTAAAAACATCCGATGCATAAGTATATGACAAGAGGAACAACATGTAATCATTGAGCCAACTTCAAAATAACAGATATGCATTAAAATTGTTGTCATTACATGCAGTATACAAAAAGGTGATAAAAGCCATTCCATAGGTTCTTTTCCCATTATTTCAATGCTCAATTAGAACAATTAAGCTCGCCTCTATTCCATTTTATATTTGTATTTGTTCGTCACTTTTACCCTATCGTCCAAATTCCCTGTGCCCCTCCTCCAAAAGAAAATGTACATATAAGAGATTGCACAAGCCTTCAGAAAGATACGTTATGATGATGGATTAGGAGTTAAGACGTATTAATCAAGTTATATTAAGAGTATGCATTAGTGGCATATTGTAATTAATGGTAATTTATTAGAATGTGGTGGTCATAAATAGAAGGGGTTAGAGAGTTGATAGGGCAGGTATAGTTTTGGAAAGTCGATTGTAATATTTTTTATACTACAATCATAGTTAAAATTTCCATCCTAATCTCGAAATTTTGATTAGAATTTTGAGATTTAAATTTTCTCCCAATTTCTTTCAATTTTTTTTTTTTTTTTTAACAATTAACTATGATAGCTCAATGATATTTATTTTCTCTTTTACTATCAAGAAACAACATATTTTCATTCAAATCTTTTCTATTGAATTTCACATCATTTCTACTTCTAGAGTTTTCTTTTTCTTCTTTCTTTTCCATTATGTTGTGTTATGTTTAATGTTATGCATTTTACCTCCCTTCTATTTTAATGTTATAATTTTTCTAAGAAAATTACTATAAACAGAAAAAAAAAATATATTAAACTATTTACAAATATAGAAAAATTTTACTGTCTATCGATGATAGACCGCGGTAGAATTCTATCGCTTTCTATCGTTCTATCACTAATAGGCTATAAAATTTTTCTATATTTGTAAATAGTTTGACTCATTTTTCTATATTTGAAAACAGTCCATTTTTCTATCCTTATTATGTTAGTTTAGTGATATGATTTTTCCTTTTTATATCTATTTCATTTTATAATAAATAATTTACCATTATTTTATATGCAAATATTTCATGTTCTTTAATTTTGTAATTATTTTTCCATATTTTTCCATTTCTTTTTTAAATTTCTATTCTCACATTGACATTTACACAAATATTTTATAATATACATCCAAATATTGTCGTACTTTATAGAAATAATGATTAAAAATAGTCAATTATAGTCTACGTTAGAATCATAGTTTCATTAACTAATTATAACAATTTCCATTAATTTACATCAATTTCCATAAAGTTTCCCAAAATTCCGATCGATATCAATATTTCCATAAAATTGGGACCTTGATATTTCTATCGAAGTCAATATTTCGAACCTTGAGTACAATTGAGCTATATTGGAATCTTTTTCCCTTGTTGACAATATCCGGGGTAAGGAATTAGAATTTGAGGCTAGAGAAAAGAAAGGATTTTATTGGAAAACTGGGAAATGCAAATCTAGATGAACTAAATCCTTTTGGTAGTAAAAATCCCACAAAAGGTTAGAATATAAAACTTTCATAGCTACTACAATATCAAGTCTTTTACGTTTTTCCACTTCACCTGCTATGTGGCTTTGAGGAAAATAGATTCCGCCTCAATCAAGGATCAGTCAGGAATGAAATTTGATGCCCACAAAGAAGCATCTGATAGTAATTTCACTCGGCTTGATTAAGCATACAGACCTGTGGCGTCAACCTAAATGCAGAAAGTTATGCTTCGAGGGATCTGGCTCTTAGCTTAAGGGGATTTAGACATCTTGGACATGAAGCAAATTTTAGGCACAAATCTCTGTTCCTTTTTTCTTTTTGCTTTATACTTCTTATTCTTCCACCCTTCTTGATCCTTGAAAGTAAGAACCTCACTGAAGTCAAATGGAAGTTTATAAAACCTTCAAAACTATTCTTGAAGCCTTTGCAAAAGTTCAAAGGGGAGAATCTCTAAGAAAACTTATGCCTGGAAATCAAAGTTCAACTACCCCTCTTTTGTTGTACACGTTTAGACCAAAGAGTAGGAGTTGGGAGAGTGGAGATTGTTTGTTAAGAAGTTAGTGAGAGTTTGTGAGCCCCATGACTAAAAAACATAAATTTCATCGTCTATTAACTCCTTATAGTGTAGCCCACAACTAAAAATAAAAATGTCTGCCATACAAAAGGCAATAATAAAAGGTGTTCCTTTTCAGTGAACTCTTCAAGAACACTAGAGATACTAAAGACACGTGCAGGGAAGTAGAAGGCATCTTCAGTTCAAACAGATTAAGGACATTGAACACATCAAAGCTCAGGTAAGAGATCCAAAAATGCTCACACCAAATGAAGCCAAAAAACCCTTTAGAAGTAAGGAGCAAATGAAGTTCCTTTCAAATTTATGAATCAGTCTCAAAACCTCAACCTCTCATGAATGGAAATTATCATGCTTGGACTCTTGAGCTTTAGATCACATGAATAGAATTACTACAAACGAGAACATTCAGAATATTAATCAGTAATTTCAGGTTCAGTTGATTTCAATGACTATTATTATCAAAGGTCAACCAAACTAGAATCAGAAACCTTCAAAAATGAAAAAAGCAGCCTCGAAATTTTGATTATAAAAGCAGTGATCAACAGAAATGTTAACTTCCATTTAACTTCATCAAGGGTCATCCATAGGTACCAAAAAAACAAAACAGCCCACAATCATAACTTCCAACTCATCTAATGAATGTTGTAAGTTTTTTTTTTAATGAAAAATAACGTCTTTCATTGAGAAAAAATGAAAGAATACAAGGGCATACAAAAAATCAAGTCCACAAAAAGGGGCTCCCTGTACAAGAAGGGGTTCCAACTAATGCAAAATCAAGCCTATAAAATAATTACAAAAGGTCTTCGAAATCAAAGCCCAAAGGGAAACATGAAAACAAATGAATCTCCCTATAATCCCTCTCCACATCCCTAAATACTCCACTGTTCCGCTCACTCCATAAAACCCCCATAAAACCCATAAAATCGCGCACACAACAGCACGCCAAAGAAACTGGCCCTTCTCTCCATACGGTGAATTGAGAAGGAACTTCTCGAGCATAGTACTGACATCTCTTTGGCGAGCACTCATGCCAAACGACTGGGGAAATGAGTCCCATACACCACACACAAAATCACAACGCCAAAAAATATGGTCCAAATCTTCCTCCAAATCTTCCTCCACCTTAGAACAAAGAGTACAACAAAAATGTCCAATTAGTAAAGGCAACTTCGTGACAAGCCCATCCCTTTTCCAAAAGGTCAAGAAGACGGACTCACCTAAGGGAGTACATGGGAACTCTTCAGGCTCTAAAATCTAACATCTCTTCTCCCTAACCCCCTCCCGACCTCACGAATTTCGAGTACATGGAAATTTCCCTCCCTCACGAATTGGACTTTAAAGAATAAACTAATTTCCCTCAATCAATGTGTAGCTCAAGGTATTCATCATTCATCAAACAAACAAGCTTTGCTCAAATCTTACTTCTGAATAACACTATTCAAGGCAAATAATAGTAATAAAATACCTGTATAGTGAAACAATTGAAACTGGTACATTGGGAAGGGGCCGCGCGAACGCAGGCCCCCACTACCACAAATTATGACGTAGGCTCTGCCACTTTGAGCAGACCTTAGGCGGGCACCCCTCCGATATGTGCAATGGAGGTCACCAACCTAGGCCATGGACCTTGTTGATCGACCATTGACCCCGTCCAGGTAAGTATGTTTAAACGAGCTGCTGGCTTCGCTTTTATATCCCTCCCTCGCACCTGCTTCTGAAAATTCTCCGATATGGGACAAATATCAATTGTGCACTGTGCCAAAGTAGGGTATTCACAAACGTTAATTTTTGTGAAATTTTTTTATTTTTAATTTGGCTGATTTTTTGCCCTTATTCTTTTTTTTCCCCCAATGATTTTATCTCATTTAATTTAATATTTTCTCTTCTTATTAATTCTCTATCTTGAATTGGAGTTTTTTTAGTGTAAATTTTAAAACGATTTATAATTATATATAAGTTTGGAAAATTATTATAAAGAGAAAAAATATTGAAGTCTATCGCTAATCGTTCCAGCGATAGAATTTTATTGTAACCTATCACTAATAGACAGTCAAATTTTTCTATATTTGTAAACAATTTTGCTCATTTTTCTTCTATTTGAAAACAACCCTATAAGTTTCAAATTTTTATTTGGAAAATATTGTAGTTTAAAATAGAAAAATTACCATAAACAAAAAAAAATATCAAACTATTTACAGATATAGAAAAATTTTACTGTCTATCAGCGATAAACCGCGATAGATTTCTATCACTTGAATGATAAACTTCTATTGGACATAGACCGCGATAGATTTCTATCACTTGAATGATAAACTTCTATTGTGTTGTCTATCGTTCAAGCGATAGAATTCTATCTCGGTTTATCATTGATAGACAATGAAATTTTTCTATATTTATAAATAGTTTGACTCATTTTTCTATATTTAAAAATAACTCTTATATATATATATATATAACTAACGCATACAAACAAAAATAAAAATAATGAATATAACACATAAAGTAACAAAATCAATATGCTAGATACATGGGAATACGCATTTAGGTTATATACAAATTACATGTATGTAAATAAGTATTTCTCTAAAAAAAAAAAGTACGTATATAAATATCATACATAGCAAAAATATACCAAATTTGATATCATCAATTAATACAAATTTAAACATGCATTTTCTCCCCATCTTAATTCTTTCAAAGAAACAAACAAATAAATTATAATAATTCACATGGTCTACAAAATATCAATTACAATATTGATTTGATGATTTAACCTTTACACAACATGCTCATAAATAGTTGGAGATATATCAAACAATTATTAACAAAATAAAATATATATAAAAAAAAAACAAAACAAAATAAGATAGAGTTAAAAAAGAAGATAAAGAGAAGACATAATAGAAAAATGATGTAATTGTCCTTCAAGGTCTTTAAATTGGTGTGCGTTCAATAATGTTCTCCACAACCTCCATTTATAGTAATCTAAAAGATTTTTTATTGCTTTCATAGAAAGTTAATAGTCAAACACTTTGTTTGATTCGAAAACAAGTTAATTAACACTTTAAATAAAAGTTTATATTATAGAGAAAGAAATTATTCTAACCACTCAAGTATCGATATCTCAAAGGTTATCAATATTTCAGGGATAATCTATATATGGAGTAAAAGAGGTAATATTCTTCATTCAAAACAGTAATCAAGTACATGATATATAGGAAATAGACAGAACACATGGAGCCATCTGATAGGTCAAGTTGTAACAGAAAATAAAGGAGGAAAAACATGATAAATAGACTGAAAATATTAATTGAAATTAAAATAACACTCTTTCAATATCAATAATTTATATTAAAGCGAGCATATAGCTTAGCGCTAGTTGATATGTATATATATACCAATAATTCATATTCATTCTTGTTCTTTTAAATCTCGAAGTTATTATCAACCAAACTTGCTAGTATTTGAAATCCAAAACATTATATTATTGCTCCATTCTTTGTAACCAAATTTGCTAGTAGTGGTGGGATATCTTTCATATCATCATCACTTTTGATCAACCAAATGCTATTGAAACAGTGAATTCCAATTCCAAGATTGATTTGACATAGAAGAGAATTTGTGAAAATTTTGAACCATTGGTTCATAGATAAGTCATGTTTTCTGCTTCATGCCTGCTCGAATCAAAAAGTGTCGTGGATAGATATCGCTCGCCACAACTTGGGAAGATGGCCTACAAATGAACCATCAAATCAAACATATTTCAACCTCAAATATATGACGAACATTTTGTACCATGCATTTTAGATAACAAAACATTTTCGATTTTAAACTTTCATGAACCCTTTAGTTAGTAACGATTTAATCTTGTGGTTTCAACTTCGTACTAATTTTATTAGTCTTTGTAATTGAACATTTGTAACAATTTAGTCCTTACTGTGAAAGATATTGTGGAGATGAAATAGAAATTTTGAGCAAATTGCATAGATTACCCCTAAAGTATGGTGGTAGTTACAATTATACCCTTAAACTTTCAATTTTAAAAATTGGGCCCTCAAACTTAAATGAATGTTAAAAACTAGGTCAAATTGGACCTTCAAACTTACATAAGTGTAACCTTTGTATAAGTTTGAGGATTCAATTTTTATCCTTTGTGGGTTCAATTTCTACAATTATTGTAAGCTTGAGGGTCCAATTTTAATACTCTAATTGCAACTACCACCCTACTTCAATGGTGATTTTTGCAATTTGCCGTAGATTTTTTTTGTATATTTGTAGATCAATAAAACGTTTAAGGACCAAACATGCTTATAAACTAGTATAAAACTAAGTCATTACATAATGGTTTTTTTTTTGGTAGGCATTAAAATGTTACATACTAAAATTGTTATATTATCATGAAAGTTTTGGAACTAATTAGTAGATTGTTTGACCCACCAACTTGACTTAGTTGAATTTGTTGAAATAATCAATTTACTGTTTGGCCCACATGCTTTATAATGTTAATTAAGTACTCTACTTCCCAATTTCAACAGTTCTAATTCGTGTTTAATTTCAACAGTTCTAATTCGTGTTTAATTTGTTTAGTATTGAAGTCTACATATTTATTAAGAAACTTTAGATTAAACAACTTTACGCTCCATATGTATTATTTAACTCTCTACACTAAACAACTCCAGTCTAAATAATTCAACTTAACGCCCCAACCGTCCCCTAAAATTGTTTTTTAAACCTATAGATTTATCTTATTTGCCAATGAAAGTAAAATATGGCTTACCACAATGAGTTTTCCTTTACACTCTGGCCTCTTTGCAACCTTAATTGCAGCTGCTGCTATTGCACCTGATGAAATTCCCACCTACAAAAGGAAAAAAAAAACTTCAAGCCACAAAGAAAAAAAAATTTAGATTTTCACAAAATTACCTAAAATAAGGTCCTCATAGATTGAGTAATAACATACAAGGAGGCCTTCTTTTAGTGCAAGAAGCTTTGCAGTTTCAATTGCTTCCTCACTTGTGACCTGAAACACACCCAAATAATGCATTTCTATCTCATGTAAAATAAGGATCTTGCTACCTTCTTGTGATGTTATATTAGAAGCGCAAGTAGAAAAATAAAACCGTTTAAGACGTATGAGACGTTTGAACTACTCTCTTACAAGAATACTTCTTAAAAACGTGAAATATATTAATATATTTGGTACGACTATACTACCTATATATCTTAAAATAATTACATAAGTGGAAGGCTAGTCCCACACACACGATATTAAAAATTAAACACTTTGACCTCCAACCAATCCTCTTAATTTTGTTTTATTGTCCTCCATGCATATGTGAAACGAACGGAAGGCGAAAGACAAAAACATATCTAATGTGTTGCATTACTCGATATTAGTTGTGGACAAGACATTTATTACCTTTCCAAAAGTTGATCATTTATGATGATCTCCTACCGAGTATTAGTTTATTAGGTGTGAACTTACGTACATTACTTTTACCTCTTAGAGTTAGAATGAGAATGACCCTTTGGTATCAACAAATTGAATAAAAGTTTGCAAGCTAGTTACGACTCCACTAAATAATCGATGTGTGAGATCGAGTTGATGTTAAGAGTCAAGGGGAAGACGAAGGAGACAACTGTTTTTTCATCTATCTCATGTTTAGTCTTCAACTTGTTAAGGCATGATAATTTCGACCATAAAAAGAAAATTAGTTACATATGATCCACACTAACTTTTGGGTGGATAAAAGCATATGACAATATTACAAGTAATCTTAAAATACTACATTATATTATCACTAAAGGATCTCCGTATCATAAACTGACCTGAATAATTTCATCATAGACATTGACATCAAGAACTCGAGGGATGAAGCCACCCCCAATTCCTTGAATGAGATGTTTGCCTGTAATCATGAAAAATGGGTAACAACGTAAATGACCAAAGTTAAATGCACATTTTAAAAAATTAACAAACATCTTTTTATGAGATAAATAGTCAGATAATATATATAAATATTAATTAGCATTTAATAAATGATTAAGGTCGAGTTTTGGATAAGCTTTTTGAGAGCGTTAAATGTGATTTCGTAACCGCTTTGAGTGCTCGATAGATTAATTGGTGTGAATGAATCAGTTAAAATTTGGGAAATTACTGTAAACAGAAAAAAAATATCAAACTATAGAAAAATTTCATTGTCTATGATATCAGTGATAGACTGCGATAGAATTCTATCGCTTTCTATCGCTCAAGCAAATAAATTCTATCGCTTGAGCGATAGAAAGCGATAGAATTCTATCACTGATAGACTGTCAAATTTTTCTATATTTGTAAATAATTTGAATCATTTTTCTATATTTGAAAACAACCCTTAATTTTATTGATATCATAAATCAATGACAAACTTCATAAAACTATAGATAAAAAATAAAATTTAAATATCATTGATACAATATTTTAATTGTATTGATAATGTATATATACGAATATTACCATTATAAAATCATATTTATATTCTATTGATATGATATAAATAATGATAGATATCAGCTAGTGATATCGCTAATTGATACAACTTACAATATTATTCCATATTACAAATATTTTAGATGGGTCTAGATTTACTATTATTTTGTGTTAGATAGTCATATATGCAATTTTCTATAGTTAAATCCTAACGTTGTTGACTTTAATAATATCAAGGAGACATTTGCATACAATCGTCAAATGACGTCCAAACATGTCCTTTTTTATCCGATAATTAGTAATTTGTTAGCATGTATGTTAGTTTGTGCTTTTTTAGTTCAATGTAAAAATTCGAGTGAGGATCAAACCATCAACTTTAGAGATGATAACTGCAAAATTTAAGCTATATTGTTGAACAAAAATCTCTTGTTTAATATTTAGAATCAATCATGATAATTTCATCTCCAACTCATTGTTTGGGTTGAATCCCATCATATTATTTGTCACTTAAAAGCAAACACTTCAAATTAGAGAAGCAACAATAATTCCACAGTATTATGGCATTTAAGTTCAATCAAAGAGTAAAACTAAATGTGAAATCTTTTGGAACAACCAAAAGTAAAAAAGTTTGAAATGGGAACTCACCTGGTTGTCCTCCATTTAGCACAGCACTCTCTGCTGGTTCCACTGCATAAACCTACAAATTTACCAAAGTTATTTGATCTCTAGGATTAACAATCAATCGGCCCATTTGATAACGTTTTCGTTGTCTGAATCAAGAACTAAGAAAGGATAATATTATCAAATGACCCCTTTAAGCCTCGATACTCATTTGATTTTTTAAAATTGTGTTTGTTTTCTCGTAACTTTACAATAATTTTCCTTTATACTAAAGAAACATTAGAATTTATTAGCCAAATTCCAAATTTCAAAAATATACTTTTAAAAAAAGAAAAACGAAATGATTATCAAACGAGACCTAAACATTTATCAGTTTTCGGGAGAACCTTAATGTCAGGGTTCTGTTCCTTGAGAAAACTCCCCACACCAGTAATGGTTCCTCCAGTTCCAATCCCCATAACCAAACCATCAACTTTTCCTCCAGAATCTTTCCATATCTCTGGCCCAGTAGTTTCATAATGAATCTAAAGAACAAAAAAAACAAGATACAAAATTACTCAAAAACAGAGTTATATATATATATCTTTTTAAGATCATCACTAACCAAATCCCAAATACAAACCTTTGGGTTTGCTGGATTTTCAGATTGCTTAAGAAAATAGCTATTGGGTGTTACTTTCATTATCTCCTGAACCTTCTTTTGAAGCTCTCCACGCTCTGTTGCAGGGTCTGTAATGTGTAGCTCAGCTCCTAAGGCTAAAAGAAGAATTCTTCTTTCAAGACTATACGAAGCTGGCATTACTACAATCAATTTATAGCCCTTCACTGCTGCTATGCTTGCCAATGCAATGCCCAAGTTACCACTCGAAATCTCTATTAACACAGTCTTTTTCCACAACAAAAGTATATATATGTGTGTGTAAGACATCAATTTAAGTTACATTATGACCAACCTAGCTCAACTGGTATAAAATAAAGTAATTGTAATGAGTAGCAATTTTAGAGATAATAATTAAGTATATAACAACATTTTAAAAAATTTGTAAATATAGTAAAATCTATCGATGATAGACTCTTACGTTCTATCCGTGATAGACCACTTAGACCATAAAAGTCTATTAGCGATAGAAGTCTATCCCTGATAGACTTTGTTATATTTGCAATTTTTTTAAAATGTTATAATATAGTTGTTACGCACAACATGAGGTGGAGGGATTTGAACCACAAACATTCACTTTTGCCCAAGTAGTTTGTTGACCCCACAACTAAAAAACATCAATTTTATATCTTAAAATGTTGCAATATATGTCAATACTTTGAATCTGATTGATATATTTGCAACTGTCTCTATAAAATATGTGTGAGTAACTAAGGGGGTTTTTGGGTCAAGGAGTGAAGTTGTGAACTCCTAAGGCCCACAGTGTAAAAAATTAATAAGATATAAAATTGATGTTTTTTAGTTGTGGGGTCCATAAACTACTTGGGCAAGAGTGAATGTTTGTGGTTCAAATCCCTCCACCTCATGTTGTGCGTAACAACAGTACGCCCAAACTTTGAAAAGTTTCATATTAATGTTTTGAAGTATTGAAGTATTGATAAATTTGTGGATAAAAAAGTTTGTGTTTGCGTACATGTTGCTTAAGTGAACAAATCATAAAGTAAATTTGGAGGTTTGGGTTAACGAAAAAATCATAAGCAAAAAAACAAAAATTGGGAGAATGGGTTGAAAAGAAGAAGGTGTTGACAAGTATGGTTCATAAATGTGTTACATATCTTTATTTTTTTTTTTTTTTTTTTTTTTTTTTTTTTTTTTTTGCTAACGAAAAAGTTCATATTTATTCACATAAGCAAATATGAACTATTTTGTTGATAAATTTGAGGATAAAACTTATTTGATTGTTTAAACAAATTTCAAACTTCAAAGATTAAAATGAAACTTTTAAAAGTTTGAGAGTGTAGATGAAAACTAACTCTAAAATTTAGAATTTAATTGTATTTTCATTAGATAAAGCAGAGAAATCTATGGCCAAATTCAAGTGGTGGCCTAATTTCTTCAAACAACAAAGAAAGAAATGAAGCATTTTTTCAAGAACAATGGTAAATATAGCAATCAGATTCAAAGTATTAGCATATATAGCAACATTTCAAAAAAACATATATAGCAAAGTCTATCACTGATAGATTTTATTATATTTGTAAAATTTTTTAAAATATTACTATATACTTAGATATTATCCTTAAATTTGCTACTCATTGTAATTACCCATTTTTTTACTACCTTTCCGGGTGTGATCAGGCCCTTATCCTCTGCATCTTGAATCATACCGTGCGCTGTCCTACACCCAAAAACTTAATACGCTTCATATCTCAAAAACACCTCTCATAATTAATATTAGGTTCTATTTATAACGTTTTTGTTTTTGGTTTTTTGCTCCTCCTTCAGATTCTCGCACTCCTATTTGTCTTTCTCTTCTTCAAACATTGGAAGCATAGAAAATTCTCGCATTCCTTGTGCTCGCGATAAACGGTTGGAAGGTGGCTAGAAGCACGAGTGCAAGAGTTTCGTTGAAGCGGGTGATAAACGAATGGTCGATGGCCTAAAGTGCGAGCATGAACGATTGTCTAAGCAGGTGATGAACGATAGCCACATGCACAAGCGAGAGGGATGGAAAAAGTAGTGAATGCAATCAAAGTGGTATTTGACGTAAATAAAAGGTTAATATCCAATTCGTTTAAGCAGTTTTGCTTTTTGAAAACAGAAATCATAAACGTTAGGATATGAGAAGTTAATTTAAAATAATAATAATAATAATAATAATAATTAAAAAATAAATAAAACTCTTAAACCTGTCTTTAACGCTAGAACATGGCTCCATTGTCTCTAATTTAGCAGCAATACGAGCAAAACAACCATCAGCCACTTTATTTAGATATATCATTGGAGTATTACCAATTAACTGCAACAATAATCCCAATAACCATACTCAGAAGAACAAAAGAGAAAAAAAAAAACATTATTATCCAAGTCAGCAAAAATTTAAGAAAAATAACAATATTATTGAAAATTATTTACTTCAGTGATATCTTTCTTGATTCCACCCTTCTCTTCCATGTTAATTTTAGTTTGAACTTCCAATATTCTGCAAATAATTAAGTAAAAAAGGGTATAAAAATAAAGAAGAAAGATAATAATTAATTGGATACTTTTTTCTTCATTTTGAAATAATTATCTCTAATTAGAGCAAGGTCCAGCAATTAATTAATAATCCAGATCTCAAGTCCTAAACTTTCCCTATGATCTATAAATTAATAGAAATAATGATCATTTACAACTAATTAAGAAATCTATTAAAATAAATTTAACTCACAAACTTCTTTCAATTATATCCCTAGACATTAATCAACTATGTAATTTGTTAATACTCATGACAAGAAAAAAACTAAATATACAAATATAATTGATTTGAATTGATTTTGTTTTTCTTAAATTGAAAGGACAAAATAGATAAAAATCTCAAAATTTAATAACTAAATCGTAATTCAACCAAGTAAACATCGGCAAGGAAGGGATTGAGATGAGATAGCAAAGAATCTCAATATCAAAGTGGTAGCAATTGCCAAAATTGATTAACGCAGTAAAAAAAAAAAAAAAAAAAAAAAAAAACCATAAGCATACAAAAAGCTAATATGAGGCACTGAAAGGGAAAGCAAGACTTTCCTGGTTCAGAAATTCCTACAACATCTGATATTGTTGGAGTTGGAAAACCGATCAACAGTCGGCATTACCAACGTAACAAAACCCGACAAAACCGGAATGTCGGTGGTCATTGCCGATTTTAGACTAAAACTGAGGCCGACCGAACGATGATGACTTCAAGTATCAAACAAATCAACAAAAGTTCACAAGAATATAGCTCACAAAACCTTTGAAAAAGAGAGGCTTGTTGAGAGTTGGAAAGGGCCAGACAACTTGCAAGTTTGAAGTAAGATGAGAATGTGATTTAAGGGTTGTTTGGTACAGAATCTAAAAATAAATATTTGAAAACAATAGATTCAATGAAAATATATTTGTATTTCAGGTTTTAACACATGTGTTTAAACAATGGTTTAAAATGTGTTTAATATTATATTTATAAATCACAAAACTAATTGTAGTCAGCCACTCATTATTAGTTGATAAATAAACTATTATTAAGAAGTTGTTTTCAAATATAACAAAAAGAACCAACTTATTTACAAATATAGTAAAATATTACTGTTATGATAAACATTGATAGATATCTATCAGTGTCTAACATTTTGTTATATTTAAAAATATTTCCATCAGTTTTGCTATTTAAAACAATTATCTATTAATTTATATTTATAAACATGTTTTATGTTTAAAAAAATATATAGTTATTATTATATAAAATTATATAATTTATAATATATTACATCATACATATTTTAATTTTAAAAAAATGAATTGAGTTTATAACTTGAGATATTGTATTTTTAATTTTTTTTATTTAATATAGCTCTTCATTTTAAAATTTAAAAATCAAATCTAGATTTAATGAAAACATAATGATATTATTTTTAAAATTTGTATGGCTTAAATTATATAATTCAAAAATAATTTTTGAAAATCGAATCTAAATTAACTATCAAATACATATTTATTGAATTCACTGAATCCGAAAACATAAAACATAATCCTTGCGAATCCTAACCTAAGGTTTCATAATCCACAAGAACCAAAGCTTTTTATTATTGCTCATTATTATTTCTAGTGGTTGGGGTTTTGCGTTGGGCAGCAGAAGAGCATATGATTTTGGGATAATTCCAAAAAATGGAGCCCAGTCCTTTTCAACTTTTTTTTTTTAAAAAATGGACCCCAGTCCTTTTCAACTTTTTTCTTACCAATTTTACCGAACAAATTAAATGTTTTAACCAACTTTTTATTTGTACGACCCACGTTTTCTTGCCATTTTTCTTGGATTAAAATATTATTTTTCTTTTTATATTTTAAAATTTGATCACTTTTAGTCTCTATATTTTTAAGGTGTGTTTGGCTTAAGAAGTTGGAAAGTAAGAGTAGAGAAGTATGATTATGTGAACTTCACTCCTTATTTGACCACTACTAAAAAACATTGATTTTATATCTTATCAACTTTGTCGTCATCGCGACACCCTTCCCGAAGGGTCTGTGAAAGATTTGGAGTCTCCACCAACCATTTTGGGGTGTGATTGGTCACCCCTTTTAAAATAAATAAAAATAAAAATAGTATACTTTTTGAACGATAGGTTCGGAGTCGTTGAGTGTAGGGAAGGTATTAGCACCCTACAACCCCGTTTGAAAACATTTTATTTTGTTATCCAAAATTGTAATGAAAATTAATAAAATGAAACCCGATAAAAATTGACTAAATATTTTATAAGCAGAGGTGTTCTCAACTTAAGTACCTCAGCCCTGGACAGAATTATAATCTTAGCCAATTATTTTAAATAAAAGAAATGTCTCGCCAAATTTCATTACAGCTTTAAGAATAAAGTATAATTGCATCGTGTGAGCGACAATAATTGTCAATTTATATTTGGATTTTTTTATGAAATATTTCCCTCCGAAGCAAATTTGACTCCATCATGGGATTTATGAAAAATCTAAAAATGTTTGAAATTCATTTGAAATTTGAAATTCACATTAAGCTAGAGTTTATCTTGGAAGTTGCACAGTTAACTTAAATTTTGTTTAAGTACTCAAAGCATAAAAAAAGAAGTAAGAAATTTGGAGAAATTCCCTAAATTAAATCAACCTAGAAAATACTTGAAAGTTTGTTAGCTAGTAAAATAAAAATTTATTTTGCCAATGTAAATGTAGATGTAGTAAGAAAATTGTATTTAAAATTTGAAATTCACTAAATTTGAAATGGTATTATGAAATTTCAACTTTAGAAAAAAACTAAAAGCATATTTACTAAAAGCTTTTATTAAACGTTTTTAAGAAATTTTAAATTTCAATTCATTTAAGACTTCAAAAATCATGGAAATTTTAAGTTAAAAATAATCCACAATTTAAAATCTAATGCATGGAAATTGAGAATTCAATGTCTATTAAAAACCAACAATAATGAAATATAAGATAAACAACAAAATAAAACATTTGAAAATATATATAAAAAAAATCTTTTGTAAATATTAAGATTAAATGAAATAGTGAGAGAAGAAAGATGATATAATAATAAATATAAATAATAATAATAATAAATGAGTAAATATGATAGAAATGAAATGGGAGGGAAAATGTAAAAAAAAGTATTTGGGCCCATTATTTACTAAAATAAAGAAATAAATAATATATTAAAAAGTACATGGGACCCACTGTTTATTAAAATAAATAATATATTTAAAAAACGTGGGGCCCACCTTTACTAGATACTTTCCCCTCTTCTTCTTCCTTCTCCTTTTCCTTCCCCTCTTCTCTTCTTTTACTTTATTTATTAATTATTTTTTTAAAAAATGGATTCGTCTTCGGTCGTCGGAGATCGAGCTTCGCCGCTAGTTGTCGAAGTACCGTTCACTGTTCGTTGGAGAGTGGCCGTTTGAGTCTTCTCCCTACCATTTTTATACCCCGTTCTTTCTTTTTCTTCTCAATTAAAAATTTTCTCTCCTTTCTCTACTCAAATTTTTCCTCTATTCTCACTGCTTTTCAATCCTTTTTTCCCTTCTTTTTTCTTTGCCCCATTTCTCTTCCCTTCCCTCTGCATTTATAGTGATTAGATTTTTTTAAAAATAGTTTTAAGGGTAAAATAAAAAAGGTTAGAGAGATGGATAAGTATGGGTTTAAAAGGGGAAGACTTTGGTCTTTAAAAAAAAAAAAACCTTTAAATTAATTTCAAAATAAACTATTTTTTAAAATTCAATTTATATCTAAATTAATTTTAAAACAAATATATTTTTCTAAAATTCATTTTTAAAAATCAAATAAATTTATTAACAAAAAAAATTATTTTTATTCCCTTTTATATATATTTTTTTTTAAAAAAACTCAACTAAATTTATTAACAAAACATTTTTTGAAAAATGTTTATTTTTATTCCCCTTTTATACTTTTTTAAAACTCAATTAAAATCTCAATTTTCATTAAATTTCAAAATTCGAAAGATAATTAAAATTATCAAAACTAAGAATAAAAATGAGCATAATTTTAAAATTGAACCGGACCAAATACGGTGTTTACGAACTCCTTATACTGTGAGCTCTAGAAATTCACAACTCTCTAGACTTCATAACTCCTTACTCATCACCATTCCACTCCTACTTCAAACACCCTCTTAATTATTCAAGTCTGTATACTTTTAATAAATCTTAAATTTAGTCTCTCAAAATTAATTTTTACTGAAATTGTTTAAACAATAACAATAATTTTCATGTAAAAAAATACAGTATGTGATTATGTTTTCAAAATTTACAATAAAAATGCTAATAGATGACAAAAAAAAAATTTAAAAATAAAAAATAAACTAGCAGTGGTGACTAAATTTGAGATTTATTAAAAATAAGAGACCAAATTAGATAATTGAAAGTAGAAAGACTAAAATTGAACAAACTTCAGAGTTTAGGGACCAAAATTGTTTTAACTTTTTTCTTTTTTTTTTTTGTACTTAATCTTTCATTCATTGACCCACAAGTAATCTCATGTTTTTCACATTTTTTTAATGGCGGATCCAAAATTCTATGTTAGGGATACAATTTTATATAAGATTAAAATTTAGCCCATAAACTTTTAAATTTGTGTTTTTATATAGTTCTTGAACTTTTAAAGATATATAATAGATTTCTAAATTCCTGATTTGTGTGTCTAATACGTAGTACTAGACCTTTTATAATTTCTAAAAAAAATAATCCAAATGCACCCTAAATATTTAAACCAACTTTTTATTTATTTACCCACGTTTTCTTACTTTTTTTTTTTTTTTTTACCTAACTCTTGATTCATTGACCTCACAAATTTCTCATGAGGCCTCTAAATTATACCAAATGTTTTGAACTTTGCACTTTGTATCAAAAGTATGCATGAATGTTTAAAAGTTTGAAAAATACTCTGAAACTTTTAAAAAGAGTTCAAAAATACTAATTTTGGATGGAAACTGTTAGTGTTTTGTGTCAAAAGCATGCCTAAATGTTCAAAAGTTTTAAAAATACTCTTAAACTTTTAAAAAGAGTTCAAAAATACTAGTTTTGGACGGAAACTGTTAGTGTTTTGTTTCAAAACTACTCTTAAAACTTTCAAAAATTTTAAAAATACTCTTAATCTTAAAAGAAAAGTTAAAAAATGCTAGTATATGAACCGAAATCATTAGTATCAAAAGTACCGATAGATTTTTAAAAGTTGTATTAGTACACTTACTTTAAAAAAAAAAAAAAAATTATAAATGCTATTACTGTTTATCTACCTTTCATTACCTTCCTCTCTCATTTCCTTTCTTTTCACTACTTCCATCTAGGAGGGTAAGAAATCAAATTGAACTGGTTGGCCTCTCTAGCTTTCGCTGTCAAAGAAAAATTAAAAAGAATTAACAAAATGTTAAAATAAAAAAGCAAGTTTTTAGTAATGATTTTCGGCCGAGATTTTTGCTGAAAATTATAAATTTCGACCAAAATGATATCGGCTAGAATTCATGATCTGCTGTCAAATCGTGGCTAGAATTCATGATCTTCGGCCAAAATCTAGATTAAAAATCATGATTTCCGAAATTTTAATTTTCGTAATTTTTCTTTTTTCAACATTATCAATATAATTTTTTTTAGTTTTTTTTTTATTAAACCCAGAAAAACAATCGTCTCTTACATAATCTTTTTTAAAAAATCTTATCAGCGAATAGTATGGACAAAAAATTTGTTTTAGAATTTCTTATTCAATTTTGAAACAAGTAGATAATTTTTTTTTTTTTTTTTTTTTTGTTAAAAGGTTAGTGAAAACATTGAACAAGCGTTGGTGAGAATGCAAAGAAAGTAAGGGCATAAATGTACTTTCACCCTTTGCTAACATCATCTACATTAGCAAACGGGCCCAAAAACAAGTTTTCTAAGAAGAGAAATTGCGGTAGATGACCAATATTAAGCTTGATTTTTGACCATTTTTTAGAAATATTGATTAATGGCGATTGCAAACTCAGGGTCCTTCTTCCTATGCTTTTTCTTTATATTTTTACTCCTCTATCTCCTGTCAAAGAGAATCTATGATTTATGGAAAATCTCATCATCTAAAATGTTGGTTAATCTCATTTTCATTAATAAAATCCAAAATTTTCAAATTTGTTATCTTATTTTTCCTTTCTCTACAATTTCGACCTTCAAGTTGCACGAATCTATCAAAACCTTGACATCAACATTGCCCACATTTCTTCATGGCTTCGCTACCATTGTTCAGTCCCGCTTCAGATAAGCATTTCTGGAGGTCCCTTCGAGGTAGAGTGGACTCGTTTCTTTAGGAACAAATAGCCAAATCTTTAAATTTGGATTTTCCCACACCCCACCAATTTGCGAGTGCTTTTCTCTTTGAGCTTAATTTCTTTTGCCAACTAAATTTGATGGGTTTATTAGAATTGTTAGGGCAAATCGAAAAGGGTAAAGATATTGAAGGAAGATTCACTTGCTTAGAGGGCTTGATTTTGTTGGCTATACCTGTCTTAGCTTTCCAACCATTTGGATAATGCCTTGCAGGTAACAATGCCACATCCACTCTTCTTCTATTCTCCATGTTTTATATGGAAAAATGGCATTTTAAAATTAAAAAACCAGTGTTGATATACCTGGCTCGACCACATAGGGAAACCCCCAAGTTGTATTTGTATTTGTTATGTTTGGATTATTTACGAGTATAGGGGTTACTTTTCAACGTATATATCTAAATACTGTGTATTTTCTTTTGATTTTACTATCTTCCTATCATATTAAAAAAATGTCTCACATAGAGGAAGTTATTTTTTCGGTGTATATACGTATTTGCAAATAAATATCATGTACTTTATTTTGATTTTACTACCCATCTACCATATTTTAGAACCGTTTTAGTCATTATGTGTATTATATACACTCTATTTGCATAGAAATATCATGTACTTATGATTTAGACAATGTTAAGGAACATATTTATAGTTTTTTGGATTTAATTAAGATAAACTCGTTTTTCTTCCTTCTTAAAATATAGTAATAATGAAAAATATTGTATTCTATTATTTATAATTGAAATTTTAGATGATATTGGATAGTTAGTTTAAATTATTAGATTTTGTTTTAAGCTATTAGATTTGTTTTTGAAATACAACATATTTGTTAGAGGGTATTTTTGTCCCCTATTAAATTTGATGTAGTATCAAAATTAGTTGATTGGCCATTTTCACAAAGAAAAATAGTTGACATTTTTTAAAAATATCATTTTATTTTGGCTATTTGTCTCGTCGTCCCTTTTAAGAATGACCTATTTTTATCAAGTTTTTAAACGTCTTATCCCGCACAATCTCTCTAAACTCTAACCCTTATTGAATCACAAACTCGTTATCAACCAAACTTGCTAGTATTTGAAATCCAAACTCACAGCAAAACCCACATTATATTGCTTCATTTTTAGTAACCAAATTTGCTAATACTGGTGGGTATTATATCATCACTTTTGTACAACCAAATGTTATTGAAACCAACACTTCCAATCCCAAGATTGATTTGATACAAGGACGTAACGTGTGAAAATTTTAAACAAATCAACTCATACACAAGTCATGTTTTCTGCTTCATGCCTGATCGAATCAAAAAGTGTCGTCGAGAGATATCGCTCACCGGAGCTTGGGAAGATGACCTAAAAATGCATCATGAAAAAAAAAAATCAGCCTCAAATATAAATTGTAAATTTTATAGGATAGATTTTCGGTTTAAAAAACACTACTATTTCTTAACTTTCACGAAAGTAACAATTTAGTTTTGAACTTTAGTTGATAACCATTTCTTATAGTTTAAATTTTACGAAAAGAATTAGTTCCTAAACTTTTAACAATTTAGTTCATGCGCTTTCACATTTATAATGATTTAGTCCCTACAGTGAAAAATGTTGTCAAGAATTAATATAATTTCTTACATATATATATGTATATGATAACTAGTTATGGACCAAATGTACTTGTAAACTACAAAGACTAAAGGATAATAAAAATTACCATTAAATATTGATAGGATTTTTCACGGTAGGGATTAAATTGTTACAAATTGTAGAGTATAAGGGCTAAGATGTTAAATCCTAAAGCTTAAGAGAAAAATTGCTACTTTCATACGACTAAAAGTGCTTTTTAACCTAGTCTTTAGCCTTAAATATTATTTGCAAATGAAGGTAAAATATAACTTACAACAATAAGTTTTCCTTCACTCTGGTCTCTTTGCAACTGTAATTGCAGCTGCTGCTGCTGCACCTGATGAAATCCCCACCTACAAAAGGAAATAAGAGGTAAAAGCCAGAATAGAGAAAAGCTCTATATTTTCACAAAAATACACAAAATAAAGTCCTCATAGATTGAGTAACATACAAGGAGACCTTCTTTTAGTGCAAGAAACTTTGCAGTTTCAATTGCTTCCTCACTTGTGACATGAAACACACCCAAATAATGCATTTCTATCTCAAATAAATAAGGATCTTTTCTCCCTACTTGTGATGCTATATTACAAGAGCATGTAGAAAAACAAGACCATTTAAGACGTTCGAGATGTTTGAACTACTCTCTTACAAGAATACTTAAAATTGTAAATATATTTGGTACGACTATACTACCTATATATTCTAAATAATCATATAATCTGCCCCACACATGATATTCTACCAATCACAAGTTTATGGAAGACAACATTTTAAGTATTACATTATTTGATATTAGTTGTGAAAGGGGTTGCAATCCGAGAATAGGTTAGTGGATAAGACATGTATTATCCCTCTAAAAGTCGATAGTTTAATCTCATACCTCTTGAACTAAAAATAGTTATTGAAGGGATAAAATGTTAACTTATAAGTGTTAAGATAGTGAGAATGACCATTTGGCACCAATGAATAGTATCGAAGTAGAAGTTACTTGCAACAACTTCACTCAATATTCAATGTCTAAGATCAGATTGACGTTGAGAGTCAACTGAGAGTCAAACATATGAAGAGAAAGATGAGAGACAGTTGATATATTTTGCTTCCAATGGTTGGTTCATAAGTTTGAGAGAAAATCTCATCTCGTGTAAACGTTTCAATTGGTTAAGACATTATAACCCTTGACTAGGAAAAAGAAAGTCACATCTCCTACACTAACTTTTGGATGGAAAGAGGCATATGACATCATAACAAGTATCTTAAAAGTACTACATCATATCATTATTGAAAGAACAGGAAGGATGAAGCCATTTTGGACAAGCATGTTCAAGGCTGACCTGAATAACTTCATCATAGACTTTAACATCAAGAACAGGAGGGATGAAACCAGCCCCAATTCCTTGAATGAGATGCTTGCCTATAATCATAAAAATGATAGAATACACTCTTTTGTTACAAATCATTTGGTACTATAAATATAAATAAAAGTGGCAATGACATATATAGCAATATAACACAAAATAATAGCAAATCTAGTACAAGTCAAAACTATTTGCGAGTATGACACAATTTTAACTTTTATCAGTATTTATTACTAACTAAAGTCAATTGCTTATAGACATAGCAAGGATTGAAGTCTATCACTAATGAACCATCAGTGATATACCAATATCACTTATTGAGGTCTATCAATGATAGGTGTCTATCATTGATTGTTTACATGCTCGTTGTTTTGTTATAGATATATATTATCAATAAATTTATTCTTTTCTATCTTTGATTATTTGCATGTTCATTTAATATTAAATCTATCACTGATATTTCAATGATATTTAGAATTACTTTCTACCTATGCTTGTTTGCATGCTTACGTGTTATGAGGTCTATCATTGATTTATCATATCAATAAATTAAAAAAGATATAAATATGTGGTCTTTAACTTTTGTTTTTAATAAGTAATTGTTTGCATGTTACTTTACTATTAAGTATATCATTAATACCCTTAAAAAAAAACGTATATCATTGATAACTATCAATAGAATAAAAAAAAATTATATAAGTAATATTCTACCTAGTTTTCTACCCATGGTTAATTATATAAGTAATATTCCACCTAGTTTTCTACCCATGGTTGTTTGTATGCTTATTTTCTATTAGATCTATTACTTATATACCTTATCAATAGGGGAAAAATGATATACATGACATTTAACTTTCCTTTTCAATCTGCGGTAGTGGTTAACATGCTTATTTGCTATTAATTCTACCGCTCATATATACCATATCAATAGGATTAAAAATGGTATATCAATGCTAATTGATCTTTTTTTTTCTTTTAGTAGTTGTTTGTATGCTCATTTTGTCTATCATCGATATATTATATCAAAATATTAAAAATAGTAAAATAGTGAACTTAATATTAACAACAACACAACTGATAACAAATAACAATAAATTACTAATAGCAATTTATCACTAATATACCATTGTGTGTGTATCAATCATAGATATAGAAATAGTCTATCAATGATAACATGAAAATGTTCTATCAATAATAGACATAAAAATAGTCTACCAAGCATGAAAAAAATGGTTCCCAATAGACATAAAAAGAGTCTACCAATATTTTTTTTTTAAATTTAAAAAAAAAAAACTACCACTAATGGACATATTAATGGTCTATTGATAATATATATATATAAAAATTGTTCATTGCAATAGACATAAAAATGGTCGATAAGTGATAGATATCAATCAGTAATAAGCATATAAATGGTCTATCAATCAGTGATGACATCAAATTGTGTGGATCATTTCTATTTGGGAGGAGTATTCTTTTAGCCCCTAAATTTTGAGGATCATTTCTATTTGGTCCCTAAGTTTCAAAATGTTACACTTTACTCTCGAGTTTTGAGTTTAGTTTCCATTTGATCCTTAGATTTCAAAATATTGTACTTTTACCCGTATGTTTTGAGTTTGGTTTCCATCTCGTCCCTAAGTTTTAAGTTTCTACACTTTTACCTTGAGTTTTCATTAATGCTCATTTTTGGTCCTTAGTGCTAACTTTCGATTACTAAATTCAAAATAATTATGTTGTAAAATTTTGTAATTAATTTTAGTAGTGACAAAAAATTAAATAAACAATTTATTCTTTTTTGAGACCAGAGTACATCAAGGAAAACAACGACCACAACTCACTATTCCCAATACTCCTCATCAAGAATGAGAGGGAGAATACTATCTGAAAAAACTTCTTTCTAGATCAAAGAACAACCTGCCACGTCATGTGGGAGTGTAAGTTCTCGAGAAAATTTTCTTCTCTTGTGTTAATTTTCTATCACAACAAGTCCACAATATCGTAATACTTTAGTTCAATCAAACAGTAAAATGTGAATCTGCAAAATATTTTCACGATCATTCCAAAAAAATTGGAACACCCAAAGAAAAGAAGTTTGGAATGGGAACTGACCAGGTTGTCCTCCACTTAGCACAGCACTCTCTGCTGGTTCCACTGCATAAACCTACAAATTTACAAAGGTTATTTGATCGGTAGGATTATCCATCAATGACCCATTTGATAATGTTCTTTGTTCTTGTTTCTGAATCAAGAAATAAGGAGACAATATCAATGATTCCCTTTCAGCCTTGTTTAATACCATCTGCTTTTTAAAAATTGTGTTTGTTTTCTCACATTTCTTTACAATGATTTTCATATTTCCTAACCAAATATCAAATGACCCCCTTTAAGCTCCATTTGATAATTATTTAGTATTTGAAAATTGTGCTGGTTTTCGCATCATTCTTCACAATGGTTTTCATCCATCCTAAAGAAATATTAGCTAAAATTGAAACACAATAACAAGTTTTTGAAAACCAACTTTTGTTTTTTCAAAACTTCGCTTGGATTTTAAAAATAAAGTAGAGAACCAAATAAAGGAACTCGAAGTAGTGTTTATAAGCTAATTTTCAAAAACTAAATGACCATCAAATAAGGCCTTAGTGTCTCGTTTCCGTTTCAGGGGAGAAAAACTAACAAGGGAACCTTAATGTCTGGGTTCTGTTCCTTGAGAAAATTCCCCGCACCAGTTATCGTCCCCCCAGTTCCAATCCCTACAACCAAAGCATCGACTTTTCCTCCCGAGTCTTTCCATATCTCTGGCCCAGTGGTTTCATAATGAATCTAAACAATAAAAATGGATGCAAAATGAATCAAAGCAGAGTTATATACCTTTTTTGGTTAAAAAATAATTTCGGTCCCTAAATATTCATAAAAGTGATAATTTAGTCCCCGAACTTTATTATGTAACAATTTAGTCATTGTACTTTCAAATTTGTAACAATTTAGTCCCTAACGTAAAGAAAAAAATTCATCAAAATTAGATGTCAATTTTTATTATTTTATGATGTAGACTTTGTATTTTATAAAAATATTGAATCTCTAATTAGTTTATCGGTTTATTGCAAGAAATCTCATTAAATCTTAGTTTCTTCGATAGGAACCAAATCTTTATAAATTTTGAAGTACAAGGACTAAATTATTATATAGTAAAGTTTAGGGACTAAATAGTTACAAAATTGAAAGTACATGGACTAAATTGTTACGAACCAAAGTTTAAGGACTAAATTGTTACTTCTATGAAAGTTAAGGACTAAAAGTGATTTTTAACCCAAACCAAAACAAAAACAAACCTTTGGATTTGCTGGATTTTCAAATTGCTTCAGAAAATAGCTATTGGGTGTGACATTCATTATCTCCTCAACCTTCTTTAGAAGCCCTTCAAACCCTGCTGCAGGGTCTGTGAGGTAAAGCTCGGCTCCGAAAGCTAGAAGCAGAATTCGTTTTTCAAGACTATATGAAGCTGGCATAACTACAATAAGTTTATAGCCCTTCACTGCTGCAATGTTCACCAGTGCAATGCCCGTGTTACCGCTCATAACCTCGATTAAGACAGTCTTTTTCCACAAAAGAAATATATACATCAGACAGATCAAATATATGACTTCAAGTTTAGGAAGTTGGTTTACAAGGCATTATAATTACATCAAGCACAAATATCTATTGCCAATTCAAGAGGTGGCCTAATTTCTTCGAATGATAAAGGAAGAAATGACGCATTTTTCACTACCTTCCCTGGAGTAATCAGGCCCTTATCCTCTGCATCTTGAACCATACTCTGCCCGATCCTACATCGAAAACTTGTACACTTCATATCTCAAAAACCCCTCATACTCTAATGCAAAATCACATTGATATTATTAGGTTCCATTTGATAACATTTATGTTTTTGGTTCTCTGTGTCCTCAAAAATTAAGCTTATGTTTTCTTTGTAAGCTTTTTTTTCCTTTTGAAAGCAGCAACCACAAACGTTACAATATGTGCACTTAATTTTTATAACAAAAGGACTCTAAACCTGTCTTTAACGCTACAACATGGCTCCATTGCCTCTAGTTTAGCAGCGATACGAGCAAAACAACCATCAGCCACTTTACTTAGATATACCATTGGAGTATTACCTATTAACTGCAAGAATCCCAACCATACTCAGAAGAACAAAAGAGAAAAACAACATTGTCTAAGAAAGCAAAAATTCAAGAACAAGAAAGAAAATAATTACTTCAGTGATATCTTTCTTATTTCCATCCTTCTCTTCCATGCTTTTAGTTTGTACTTCCGACTTTCTGCAAATCAATAAGTATAAAGGGCATTTAAAAAAAAACAAAGAAGAAAGATATGGGAGACCATCAGGCATCAGCCACTAATACATGGATACTTTTTTCTTCATGTAGAAATAATACCTCAAAGAGAAAGGTCCAGCAATTAATAATCCAGATGTGAAGAGCTAAACTTTCCCTAAGATCTGTAAATTAGCCGAAACAATAGTCATTTGAGAGTGGAAGGATTTGAACTTCTAGCCTCTTGATCGACAGGTCATAACTAAGTAGAGTCATGCTCAGGTTGATGTATCCATTTATATAACCACGATATGGTCCATTAGATGAATTTTAACTAAATTCTCATGATATAACGAATAAGAAAAGACAAGTACATACACTAATAGAAGAGACAATAGTCATTTTGGAGTAGAAGAGTTTAAACTACCGGCCTCTTGGTCGAGATTATATCAAGCCATAACTAGTAGAGTCATGCTCAGGTCGAGGTATCCATTTATATAACCATGATACCGTTCATTAGATACATTTTAGCTAAATTCTCATGATATAATGAACAAGACAAGACAACTAAATACACTAATGAACATACCACGTCAATATGCACTAATATCAATAACAAGAAAAACTAAACAGAGGCATAATTTAAGGTCCAAAGATGGAACTGAGTTTTCTTTTCAGTTGAAAGGACAAAATAGATGAAACCCTCAATGCAGGGACTAAATTAATAATCCAACCAAGAAATCATTGGCACAATTAGTACAAAAACAACAAAATATTTTACTAGAATCAGGGAGAGGAATGGATGAGATGAGATAACAAAGAGTTTCAATATCAAAGAGGTAACAGTTACAAGTGATTTTAAGTAGAAATGAACATAGAAACTGGAAGAAAAACAAAACAACCACGTAGTCATTAACAAATAAAAAGGGGAAAAAAGAACTTTCAAGAACTTGTGAAAGAAACAAACCTTTTGTAGCTTGAGTATCAGAAAAAGCAACAAAACCCCACAAGAGTTTAGCTCACAAACCCTTCAGAAAGCTGATTTATGAAGCTTAATGATTCCAAACCCTTGAGCTCCGTGGAGAAAAGGAGGAGACTTTCAAGAGGGAAAGGAAATGATAAATGTATTTTGCCTTTTTTCTGTCAAGTGATTTCACAAACTTGCGATTGTACGAAGAATTGACGGCCAAGCGAGTGGGCCTTAGAGATCTTCTTGGTTTTGGCTTTATCCATTTTCATTTGGTCTACGCTACGATTCTGCTTTCTATTTGAAGGAAGATTTTCTTCAGAGTTGCTGTGGGGTCACACACATTACCATCGCAATGTGTACTGAATATGGAAGGATTTCGTTATCCGTCGGCGCTACCACAACTGTTATTTATTTTGGCGTTCATTTCTTGTTATAGGAGCTTCTATGTGGACACGTGGCAATCTTAGGCCCTGTTTTGGGCTGTAATGAAATGGGTTCCAAAATTCGTTATTTGTGTGTCTAATAATAAGTAGTACTGATGTTTTATTTTTATTTTTTTTAAAAAAAGGAAAATTATTGTGTATAGAAAAAAAACAAAACTAATTATTAATATAGAACTTAGCTCATGTTTTTCTATTTCACACTATTTTTTCTATGTGTAATTAGTTTTGATTTTTTTCTATTTTTGAAAAGACCCAAAAAAAATCTAAATGCAACCTAAATGTTTAATTTAATTGCATGATCTTGGTCAGAATTCATGATGTTCGGTCAAATCGTTGATTTTCCACCAAAATCTGGACTAAAAATCATGATTTCCGAAATTTTAATTTTCCTAAATTTTCTTTTTTCAACGTTATCAATAGGGAAATTGTTGTATATAGAAAAAAAAAATAAAACTAATTACACATATAGAAAAAAGTGCATCTCATGCTTTTGTATTTTCCATTTTTTTTCTATATGTGTAATTAGTTTTGTTTTTTTTCTATTTGTGAAAAGACCTCTTATCAATATATATATATATATTAGTTTTTTTTATTAAACCTAGAAAAACCATTGTCTCTGGTATAATCTTTTTTTAAAAAAATCTTATCAGGACACAAATTTTGTTTTAAATTTTCTTATTCAATTTTGATACAAGTAGATAAAGAAAAAAGAAATTACTATAAACAAAAAAAAAATATCAAACTATTTACAAATATAGAAATTTTTTATTGTCGATCAGCGATAGATTGCGATAAAGTAATATCGCTATCACTTAAGCGATATAATTTTATCGTTATCTATCGTTCAAGTGATAAAATTCTATTACGATCTATCACTTATAGATAGTAAAATTTATTTATATTTATAAATAGTTTGACTCATTTTTTTTATATTTAAAAATAGCCCTAAATTTTTTTTTTTTTGTTAAAGGGGTTAGTGAAAACATTGAACAAGCATTGGTGAAAATGTAAAGAAAGTAAGGGCATAAATGTACTTTCACCTTTTGCTGCATCATCTGCATTAGCAAATGGACCCAAAAACAAGTTTTTTTTTTTAAATGACCCATTTTTATCAAGTTTTTAAATGTCTTGTCCCGCACAACATTTAAGTGCCATGAAAATTCGTAAAATATCAAATCTTATGTAAGTGTCAATCTCTCTAAACCCTAACCCTGGTTGAATTACAAACTCGTTATCAACCAAACTTGCTAGTATTTGAAATCCAATTCACAGCAAAACCCACATTATATTGCTTCATTTTTAGTAACCAAATTTGCTAATAGTGGTGGGTATTATATCATCACTTTTATTCAACCAAATGTTATTGAAACAAAGAATTCCAATCCCAAGATTGATTCGATGCAAGAACGTAACATGTGAAAATTTCAAACAAATCAACTCATACATAAGTCATGTTTTCTGCTTCATGCCTGATCGAATCAAAAAGTGTCGTCGAGAGATATCGCTCGCCAGAGCTTGGGAAGATAACCTAAAAATGCATCATGAAAAAAAAAAATTCAACCTCAAACATATGTTGTAAATTTTATAGGATAGATTTTCGGTTTAAAAAATACTACTTGCTTCTTAACTTTCACGAAAGTAACAATTTAGTTTTGAACTTTAGTTGATAACCATTTCTTATAGTTTAAATTTTATGAAAAGAATTAGTTCCTAAACTTTTAACAGTTTAGTTCATGTGCTTTCACATTTATAATGATTTAGTCCCTACAGTAAAAAATGTTGTCAAGAATTAATATAATTTCTTACATATATATGTATAATGATAACTAGTTATGGACCAAATGTACTTGTAAACTACAAAGACTAAAGTCATTACATAATAAAATACACCATTAAATGTTGATAAGATTTTTCACGGTAGAGATTAAATTGTTACAAATTTTAGAGTATAGGGGCTAACATGTTAAATCCTAAAGCTTAAGAGAAAAATTGCTAACTTTCATACGACTAAAAGTATTTTTTAACCTAGTCTTTAGCCTTAAATCTTATTTGCAAATGAAGGTAAAATATAACTTACAACAATAAGTTTTCCTTCACTCTCTGGTCTCTTTGCAACTGTAATTGCAGCTGCTGCTGCTGCACCTGATGAAATTCCCACCTACAAAAGGAAATAAGAGTAAAAGCCAGAATAGAGAAAAGCTCTATATTTTCACAAAAATACACAAAATAAAGTCTTCATAGATTGAGTAACATACAAGGAGGCCTTCTTTTAGTGCAAGAATCTTTGCAGTTTCAATTGCTTCCTCACTTGTGACCTGAAACACACCCAAATAATGCATTTCTATCTCATATAAAATAAGGATCTTGTTGCCTTCTTCTTGTGATGTTATATTAGAAGAGCAAGTAGAAAAATAAAACCATTTAAGACATGTGAGACGTTTGAACTACTCTCTTACAATAATATTTATATAATCTGCCCCCCACACACGATATTAAAAATCAAACGCTTTGACCTCTAACTATTTGACCTCTAACTAATTAATCCGCTTAATTTTTTTTTTCCTTATTGTCCTCCATCCCTATGTAAAGCAAATGGGATGATATTCTACCAATCACAAGTTAGGAAAGGTGAAACATTTTAAGTGTTACATTATTTGATATTAGTTCTGAAAGAGGTTGCAATCCGAGAATAGGTTAGTGGATAAGACATATATTATCCTTCTAAAAGTTAGATGGTTTAATCTCATACTTGTTGAACTAAAAAAAGTTATTGAAGGGATCTAATGTTAACTTATAAGTGTTAAGATAGAGAGAATAACCATTTGGCACCAATGAATAGTATCAAAGTGGAAGTTTTTGATATTCGAGAGTGTCTGGGTCAGCTTACGTGCACCTCAAATAATCTCATGGGACAAGCCACCTGATCCTACAATATTTGGGTGTCAAGAAAACCCGTAAGATATTAAATCCTAGGTACGTGGCTACCATGGATTGAACCCATAACCCCTTAGCCCTTTGGCCTTTATCAAAGTAGAAGTTACTTACAACAACTTCACTCAATATTCAACGTGTAAGATCGGATTGACGTTGAGAGTCAATTAAGGGTCAAACATATGAAGGGAAAGATGGAGAGACTGTTGATATATTTTGCTTCGAACGGTTGGTTCATAAGTTTGAGAGAAAACCTCATCTCTTGTAAACGTTTCAATTCGTTAAGATATTATAACCCTTGACTAAAAAAAAAAAAAAAAAAAAAAAAAGCCACATCTCCTACGCTAACTTTTGGATGGAAAGAGGCATATGACAACATAACGAGTATCTTAAAAGTACTACATCATATCATTATTGAAAGAACATGAGGGATAAAGCCATTTTGGACAAGCATGTTGAAGACTGACCTGAATAACTTCATCATAGACTTTAACATCAAGAACAGGAGGGATGAAGCCAGCCCCAATTCCTTGAATGAGATGCTTGCCTATAATCATAAAAATGATAGAATACACACTCTTTTCTTACAAATCATTTGGTACTATAAATAAAAGTGGCAATGGCATATCTAGCAATATAACACAAAATAATAGCAAATCTAGTACAATTTAAAACTATTTGTGCATGACACAATTTTAACTTTTATCAGTACTTATTACTAACTAAAGTCTATCGCTTATAGACATAACAATGATTGAGGTCTATCACTAATGAACCTATCTATATCACTAACTGATGGTCTATTAGTGATATACCTATATCACTGATTGAGGTCTATCAATAATAGGTGTCTATTGTTGACTATTTGCATGCTCGATGCTTTGTTATGGATATACATTATCAATAAAATAGAAATACTCTAACAACTTTTGTTCTTTTCTATATTTAATTATTTGTATGTTCATTTACTATTAAATCTACGACTGGTATACCGTATCAATAGGATTAAAAATGACATTTCATTGACATTTAAAATTATTTTTCTATCCATGCTTATTTGCATGCTTATATGTTATGCGGTCTATTATTGATTTATCATAATAATAAATTAGAAAAGATACAAATTTGTGGTCTTTTACTTTTGTTTTCAATAAGTAATTGTTTGCCTGTTACTTTACTATTAAATATATCTAATTAATACCTATCGATAGGATTAAAAAAAATGTATATAAGTAATATTCCACCTAGTTTTCTACCAATTGTTATTTGTATGTTTATTTTCTATTAGATTTATTACTTTAATACCTTTTCGATAGGGGAAAATGGTATAGATGACATTTAACTTTCCTTTTCAATCTGAGAGGGTGGTAAACATGCTTATTTGCTATTAATTCTACCCGCCATAAACCATATCAATAGGATTAACAATGGTATATCATTTTTTCTTCCTTTTAGTGGTTATTTGCATGCTCATTCTGTTTATCGTCAATATATTATATCAAAAGATTAAAAATAGTAAAATAGTGAACTTAATATTGATAATAAATAACAATAAATTATAATAGCAATATATCACTAATATACCATTATATATATATATATATATGCGATAGCCGATAGATATGTATCAATCATAGATGTAGAAATAGTCTTTCAATGATAACATGAAAATGTGCTATCAATAATAGACATAAAACCTCTTTCTAGATCAAAGAACAACCTACCATGTCATGTGGGAGTGTAAGTTCTCGAGGAAAGTTTCTTCTCTTGGGTTAATTTTCTACCCAACAAGTCCACATTTGTGATATTTTATTTTAATTCAATCAAACGGTAAAATGTGAATCTCCAAAACACTTTCAAACACCCAAAGAAAAGAAGTTTGGAATGGGAACTGACCAGGTTGTCCTCCACTTAGCACAGCACTCTCTGCTGGTTCCACTGCATAAACCTACAAATTTACAAAGGTTATTTGATCTCTAGGATTATCCATCAATGGCCCATTTGGTAATGTTCTTCATTATTGTTTCTAAATCAAGAAATAAGTAAGGAGAACAATATCAATGGCCCCCCTTAAGCCTCGTTTGATACTATTTGCTTTTTGAAAATTGTGTTTATTTTCTCACAATTCTTTACAATGATTTCCATCTTTCCTGAAGAAACATCAAATGACCCCCCTTTAAGCTCATTTTGATAATTATTTAGACCCCATTTGATAACCATTTCGTTTTTTGTTTTTGTTTTTGAAAATTAAACCTATTTTCTCTCTATTTCTTACATTGATTTGCATCTCTCTTAAGTACAATAGGTGAATTCTTTGCCAAATTCCAAAAACAAAAACAAGTTTTTGAAAGCTATTTTTTTAGTTTTCAAATTTTGGCTTAGTTTTTTAAACCATTGGTAAAAAGTAGATTACAAAGAAATAAAATTGAAGGTGGAAGTAATGTCTATAGGCTTAGGACCTTAGTGTTTGAAAATTGTGCTGGTTTTCTCACTATTCTTCACAATGGTTTTCATCCATCCTAAAGAAATATTAGCCAAATTTGAAACACAATAACAAGTTTTTATAAACCAACTTTTTTCGCCCCAAAACTTACCTTGGATTTTAAAAAATAAAGTAGAGAACAAAATAAAGGAACTCGAAGTAGTGTTTATAAGCTAATTTTCAAAAACCAAATGGTTATCAAACAAGACCTTAGTGTCTTGCTTCCGTTTCCAGGGAGAAAAACTAACAAGGGAACCTTAATATCTGGGTTTTGTTCTTTGAGAAAATTCCCTGCACCAGTTATCGTCCCCCCAGTTCCAATCCCTACAACCAAAGCATCGACTTTTCCTCCCGAGTCTTTCCATATCTCTGGCCCAGTGGTTTCATAATGAATCTAAAAAACAAAAATGGATGCAAAATGAATCAAAACAGAGTTATATATCTTTTTTGGTTAAAAAATAATTTTGGTCCCTAAATACTCATGAAAGTGACAATTTAGTCCCTGAACTTTAGTATATAACAATTTAGTCATTGTACGTTCAAATTTGTAACAATTTAGTGCCTAGCATAAAGGAAAAAATTCATCAAAGTTAGATGTCAGTTTTTATTATTTTATGATGTAGACTTTGTATTTTATAACAATATTGAATCTCTAATTAGTTTATCGGTTTATTGCAAGAAATCTCATTAAATCTTGGTTTCTTTGATAGGAACCAAATCGTTACAAATTTTAAAGTACAAGGACTAAATTATTAAAGTTAGTTACAAAATTGAAAATACATGGAATAAATCGTTACAAACCAAAGTTTAAGGACTAAATTGTTACTTCTATGAAAGTTTAGAGACTAAAAGTGATTTTTAACCCAAATCAAAACAAAAACAAACCTTTGGATTTGCTGGATTTTCAAATTGCTTCAGAAAATAGCTATTGGGTGTGACTTTCATTATCTCCTCAACCTTCTTTAGAAGCCCTTCAAGCCCTGCTGCAGGGTCTGTGAGGTAGAGCTCAGCTCCAAAAGCTAGAAGCAGAATTCGTCTTTCAAGACTATATGAAGCTGGCATAACTACAATAAGTTTATAGCCCTTCGCTGCTGCAATATTCGCCAGTGCAATGCCCGTGCTACCGCTTGTAACCTCGATTAAGACAGTCTTTTTCCACAAAAGAAATATATACATCAGACAGATCAAATATATGACTTCAAGTTTAGGAAGTTGGTTTACAGGGCATTATAATTACATCAAGCACAAATATCTATGGGCAATTCAAGAGGTGGCCTAATTTCTTCAAATGATTAAGGAAGAAATGAAGCATTTTACACTACCTTCCCTGGTGTAATCAGGCCCTTATCCTCTGCATCTTGAATCATACTCTGCCCGATCCTACATTGAAAACTTGTACACTTCATATCTCAAAAACCCCTCATACTCTAATGCAAAATCACATTGATATTATTAGGTTCGTTTGACAACGTTTATGTTTTTGGTTCTCTGTGTTCTCAAAAATTAAGCTTACGTTTTCTTTGTTTAACTTTTTTCCTTTTAAAAGCAGCAACCACAAACGTTACGATATGTGAACTTAATTTTTATAACAAAAGGACTCTAAACCTGTCTTTAACGCTGCAACACGGCTCCATCGTCTCTAGTTTAGCAGCGATACGAGCAAAACAACCATCAGCCACTTTACATAGATATACCATTGGAGTATTACCTATTAACTGCAAAATCCCAACCATACTCAGAAGAACAAAAGATAAAGAGAACTGTCCAAGTGAGCAAAATTCAAGAACAAGAATAAAAATTGAAAATAAGTTAACCAACTCGTAGAAAGCGATAATTACTTCAGTGATATCTTTCTTGATTCCACCCTTCTCTTCCATGCTTTTAGTTTGTACTTCCGACTTTCTGCATATCAATAAGTAAAAAGGGTATTTGAAAAGAATTCAAAGAAGAAAGATATGGGGGACCATCAGGCATCAGCCATTAATACATGGATACTTTTTTCTTCATGTAGAAATAATACCTCAAAGAACAAGGTACAGCAATTAATAATCCAGATGTCAAGAGCTAAACTTTCCCTAAGATCTGTAAATTAGCCGAAACAATAGTCATTTGGGAGTGGAAGGATTTGAACTTCTAGCCTCTTGGTCGACAGGCCATAAATAGTAGAGTCATGCTCAAGTTGATGTATCCATTTATATAACCACGATATCGTCCATTGGATGAATTTTAACTAAATTTTCATGATACAACGAATAAGAAAAGATAACTCAATATGCTAATAGAAGAGACAATAGTCATTTTGGAGTAGAAGAGTTTAAACTACTAACCTCTTGGTCGAGATTATATCAAGCCATAACTAGTAGAGCCATGCTCAGGTTGAGGTGTCCATGATACCGTTCATTAGATAAATTTTAGCTAAATTCTCATGATATAATGAACAAGACAAGACAACTAAATACACTAATGAACATAGCACGTCAATATACAATAATATCATTAACAAGAAAAAATAAACAGAAGCATAATTTAAAGTCCTGGAATTGAATTTCTTTTCAGTTGAAAGGACAAAATAGATGAAACCCTCAAAATGCAGGGACTAAATTAATAATCCAACCAAGAAATCATTGGCACAATTAGTACAAGAACAACAAAATTTTGACTAGAATCAGGGAGAGGAATGGATGAGATAAGATAACAAAGAGTTTCAATGTCAAAGAGGTAACAGTTACAAGTGATTTTAAGTAGAAATGAACATAGAAACTGGAAGAAAAACAAAACAACCACATAGTCATTAACATACAAAACAGGGGAAAAAAGAACTTTCGAGAACTTCTGAAAGAAACAAACCTTTTGTAGCTTGAGTATCAGAAAAAGCAACAAAACCCCACAAGAGTTTAGCTCACAAAGAGCTTTATGATTCCAAACCCTTGAGCTCCATGGAGAAATGGAGGAGACTTTCAAGAGGGAAAGGAAATGATAAAATATATTTTGCCCTTTTTTGTCAAGTAATTCACAATCTTGCGATTGTACCAAGAATTGATGGCCAACCGAGTGGGCCTTAGTGATCTTCTTGGTTTTGGCTTTACCCATTTTCATTTGGTCTATGCTACGATTCTGCTTTTTATTTTAAGGAAGATTTTCTTCAGAGTTGCTGAGTGTCACAATCGTACTTCGCTAAACGATTGTGCAGCATTTGTCCTCGCTCAGGAACAAGTCAGCCAACTTTGATTCGAATCACCTTCGGCACACCGGGTGCCTCTCGCAACGACTATCCCCGTTTCTAGAGGGAAACGGGTTTAGAGAAAAGGGTTTTCGCAAACGATTTAGAAGAATGTTTGAGAAAAAGAATGTGTCGTAAGGCGAGAAAGCAAATAAGGGACAACAACGGCTTTATAGCTTACAACTCTCGGGTATGCAAGTATGATGATTAGTCTCACTCGCATATAGTACATTATAAGCTTTTACAAGAGTGGCATGGTTGCACGTACAAAGTGCTACGCCGTCGCGAGAAATGAAAAGTAAAGGAAAGCGATAAAGGAAAACGGTAAACAAACATAATGAAATACATAATATGAAATGACATAGGGTTCGGAACGGTAATGCGGCCATAGGCAACACGCCCTGGACAAGCATGACCGTGACACTGAGCGTCACACATTACAATCGCAATGTGGACTAAATATGGAAGGATTTCGTTATCTGTGGGCTCTACCAAAACTGTTATTTATTTTGGTGTTCATTTCTTGTTACAGGAGCTTCTATGGGGACACGTGGCAATCTTAGGTGCTGTTTCTAATCATAATGTAATAAAATGGGTTTAGATTGTAATGAAATGACATTCATTTCTATCGTGATAGAGTTCTAGAAATTTTGCTATTATGTGTAAATAGTTTCCCTTATTTTTTTATTTTAAAAGATGTCCCTAGTTCTAAATGATGTCTAACTTATTATAATTTTAAATAAATGATAATGCTTTAACATATGTTTTTGCCTAAAACAAATCTAATATTGTAAAATTTTTTTAGGTAAAATATATTTTTGGTCTCTGAAGCTAAAGTTTCAAAACGAATACTTTAGTCTCTAAAGTTTGAGAAATAGTTTTAAATAATCCTTAAACTTCTTTTCCTATTAATTGACTAGTATTGATTATACCTTGCTAATTTGGCAAAATAAATTAATTTAATAATATTTTTTAAGGTAATGAACAATTTATCCCGCAACAGAACATTGGGATCGTTGATGATTTCATTTAGAAATATGTTAAATGAAAATTAGGCGAATCTTATACATAACATATACAAGTAGCACAATATTGTAACAAAACAATCAACAAGTAGACAAGTTGAATAACAAGTAGAGACAGAGAAAAATAAATATTAGCAATCCACTTTAGTGCAATACCACCTACTCTAAGGTCAGTGTGCTCAATGGAATGAAACTTAACTATTAAAAGAGTTACGCAATTACAACAAAGTATTTATCTGATAGACTCTTTCTACGATGAATCATGTACAACTCACTTTTTAGTTTCAATTTAGACTCCCCTAAGTTTGAGATCCTTTAACGTCCACAAATTAACAGGCTTCACCCAAGTTATTTTTATGACCCCCTCAAACAGACTTTGCTCAGTTTGGTAAATTTCAATTTTAAACTTAAAAAATCATATTAAGATATTTGATAAATTGATATTAAATTATTGTGATTTGGGAATGAGAGAGGTATTCGTAGACCTACTTTTCAAAAACTAAAAAACAAAAATTAAATAGTTACCAAACAGAGTCCTAATTATTTAATTAAAACTTTTTAGGGAAATTTCTACAAATAAAAAAAGGTCAAATTATTTACAGAAAATAGCAAAAAAAAAATATTGATAGACATTAATAGATTTTTATTAGCATATATTAGTAATAGATTTTTATCCACGTTTATCACAACTATCTAAAAATTTTACTATTTTACATAAATAGATTATCTTATTTTTAAACCTTTCTCAACTTTTTATAGTAAGGTAAGTTAATTGATTTTTTTAAAAAATAAAACGGAAAGAAATTCACTACAGAACTCGATCCGTACAAATATGCCGCTCTAATCCCGATTTTTCAAGGATGGAATTGGCCCCGCCATGTGGATATATCACATCTTCTGTGCAGAAGCTGGCGTCGCCACACAAATCGGTAGGGCCCAGACCTCATATGTCTCTTGCTGAAGCACAGTGGCGCAAATAATCGACAAATATTCTCCTCCTCTGATTTCAACTTCCATTGGTGAGCTTGAGCTTCTACCTAACCCCATTCCCCATTTTCCACATACTATTATTATTATAATCATTATTATATACTACACTACCACAAGCTTTCCCCTGTTTTCTTGCAGTGCAGTGGCTTTGTTGATTGACATCAAATTCATTGATTGGTAGTACTGAAGGTAGTTTAAGTTAGCTCTCGCGGTTACTCTCTTCCCTTGTTCCATTCTGGTGCTGCTTTGTTATTGTTTTACTTTGATGTTGATATGAGTGACTTATTAACTTCTGTTTTTCCATGTTTTGGATTCTGGGTTCTTGTTGCTATGATTTTCTTCGATTTTCATGGATGATGCTTTCAGATAATGGTTTCAATTTATGTCTTCATTAATTGCTTTGATTTCAAATCACTAGTGGTCTAGAATGTATTATGCTGACTTCATCAACTTGAAACTGTTTGCTCCTTCTTTGTTGCTGCTTCTACTGTATCTACAGGGTTCGCCTGATGGATGACCCAAAGTTTGGGAAAATGAGATTTGCCCTACTTTTTTAAAATAAAGTTTTTTTAATCCTTTGTTGACCTCAAATTAGAGTGTAATTACTCAAATGGAACCTCGCGCACGCGAATTGGGCTTTCTCGCTTTCTCGCTCTCGTTCTCTCGCTCCATTTCTTCTCTCACAGATCGCTCTCCTCTCTCCCTTTCTCTCACGGTCTTACTGTCCGGTCTCGCTCTTTAGCGCTTGGTCTCGTTCTCCGATGCTCGATCTCCCTCTCCAGTCTCTCTCTCTCTCTTGCACTCGGTCTCGTTCTGCAACACAAATTGAAGCGAGGGAGAGAAGAAAAAGTCGATCGAAGCTGGTCGCGTGGTCTCACCGGAGAAGAAAAGGAAGAGTCCAAATGCAAAGAGGGAGAGAAGAAGAAGAAAAAAATAGAAAAGAAAGAAAATGTAGATGAGGAAGGAGGAGAGAAAAAAAAGTGGGGGTAATCTTGTAAAATTGTTTGAGAATGATGTAAGCAATATATCAAAAATCTTAGGGGGTGTTTGGTTCACCACCATGAGTTGGATTGAGTGGGTAAAAATTACCAACTCAATGTTTGGTCCACCAACTTTAAATTTTGGTGGAGTTGAGTTGGTTATTTTATCAACTCACCCCAACTCTCCTTCCCTCAAATGTTTTCAATAGCTCCACCCATCAGCCACCGTCGTCAATGACTACCGCTATTGTACTCCGACGACCAACTCTGGGCTCTGGAAACCACCTCCGATGACACTCCGACGACCACCTTTGCACAAAGCAACTCTAGTGACATACTTCGACTACCATCTTCGCGCGGCAAACTATATTGTAAGGTCGTTGATTATATAAAAAGTATTATTTTGTCTAAGTGTAATAACTATGTGTACAAAATTATAAAATATATTTTTACTTTATTGTATTCACATCTCAAATGAGTGTTAAAATTTTTGGAAAGCATGTGTGTATTTGAATGGTGAAACAAAAATCTTAAATAAAAACAGAAAACAAAAAACTTAAAAGAAATACGTAATATTTTAGGTTATAAAAACTTGCACTAGATACTCATAACTCAACTTAACTCTGCACCTCAAACACAGAGAATTATTACCAACTCAAGTCAACTCTGCACCCCAAACACAGACATTTATTATCAACACAAGCAATTATTACCCACAGATAATTATTACCAACTCAACTCAACCCAACTTTGTGTGAAACGCCCCCTTAAGTTTTAAAAAGTGGGGCAATTTTGGGCTTGGGAAATGAGTCTTTTAATCAATTATCTTGTTTATACACCACTTTGTTCTTTATCTCAATTTTTCTTTTTGTCTTCTTGGATTCTATTTAATTGCATACTTTCGATTATTGTTAATTTTCCCATTTTGAGCTCTCCAATTCTGTCGTTTTTTTTTTCTTTTTTCTTTTATTCTGGGCGTCGGGAGCCCCATTTTTCATGGTCTACCCCACTTATACTTGGAAAATCTTCACCCTACTCTAAAACCCCTTCAGTTTTTTGCTATTTACAGTGGCTCTTGTAGTCTTATGGACCTCTAGGCCAAACCATGGTGGTTTTTTTAGTTAAATTATCCCTACAAGAAAATTGTAGCTGGCAAGTCTTGTGATTTTATGATAAGTTTTTTAGTATCTTTTTTGTTCTGATTTCCTCCCTACCTTTTCACTTATTCACTTGTAATTTATGCAGAACCGATCTTAAGTGAACAGATGGAGGACAAGTGTGCAATCAAGACTGATGCCACTGAAGTAATATCTATTTCCATTGCTACTTATGCTTTAGACTTCATCTTCAACTCTTCTTTCTACTTGATTTACTCCCTTTAGACTATCTTTCTTGTTTTCCTTTTCTTGATGGATGGGTTTTGGGCTACAGCTAATAGGCAATACCCCTATGGTGTATCTCAACAAAATTGTAGATGGCTGCTTTGCCAAGATTGCTGCCAAACTAGAGTCAATGGAGCCTTGCTCGAGTGTCAAAGACCGGTAATAGATACTTCATTCATAACATGAATTCATATTCTGTTTTTTTGTTATGTTAGCAACCTCTTTTCTTTTTTAATCTTTTGATTACAGGATCGCACTCAGTATGATACAAGATGCGGAGGATAATGGCCTCATAACACCAGGAAAGGTAAATAATGGTGGACCTGTGCAAATGTGGTTGCTCATTCAATTGTGAATCTTTCAGTCTGCAAGTAATTGAGACTTGTGGAAATTGACTTTTTGTTTGTGTGTGGGTCAAAAGAGTGTACTCATTGAGACTACAGCGGGAAACACTGGTATTGGACTGGCATGGATTGCAGCAATCAAGGGCTACAGACTCATTCTCATAATGCCAGCTTTTTTCAGTATGGAAAGAAGAATTCTGCTACTTGCTTTTGGAGCCGAGTTGCATCTCACCAACCCAGAAATGAGGGCTGAAGCAATTTTTAGGATGGCTGAGGATCTTGAAAAATCCACTCCCAATGGATATTTTCTGAGGCAATTTGACAACCCTGCCAATACAAAGGTAATTTGATATATCCTTTGATCAGAATCCACGTTTCCTCCTTCATCAGTCTTTCATCAGTTGAAAAGATAATCAGTTATAATTATTATTTTTCTCTAATTTCATTAGATTCACTATGAAACAACTGGGGTGGAGATATGGAAAGATTCAAATGGAAAAGTTGATGTGCTGGTAGCTGGAATTGGAACGGGGGGGACAGTAACTGGTGCAGGGAAGTTCCTTAAGGAGCAGAACCCGAAAATCAAGGTTGCTTTTAATAGTTTGTATGCAAGTGAGTTTTGCTCGATTATTAGAGTGAGTTTGGGATGACGTTTTAGAGAGTCAATTTTTCAAGTGAATCACATTTTTCCATAAATACTTATGAAAGAAGCGCACTAATGAAGTGCTTTTAAGGATGAGATTGAGATGACTTTTAAAAGCGTAAAAAGGGATTTTAATTGTGTTAAACCTCAAATCCATAACGTTTATTCAAGGAGGGCGAAAGGGAATTTTGGTTGTTTCTAACGTTTAGGAGTGTTAATTTTAGTTCCCTTCTTTATTGAAGTGTTTTTGAATTGGGGATTATAACTTCTTTAGTCAGTTATGTTGGTTTGGTTTATTTGTTGTGTTTTTTCATAGAGACGGTTATATCTTGAATCTTGTGTAGTTTTTTGAATGTTTATGTAGAGATAGTCGATCTTCTCGAATTGGTCACTACTTATGTTGAATTTTCTTGTGAAATCAATGAAATTGATAGGGATTCCGATCAAATTATTCCGTGCTTTTATAGTCTATTAAAGCACTTTTCTAAATTTTATAGCATTAGTTAAATAATTAAAAATGAATTTGAAAATTCTGTTATAAAAAACTGAAACATTTAAAATGAAGAAAAAAATTGCTCAGAAAAAGTGCTTTCATTTAGCCGCATGTTTTTCAAAACCATCCCAAACTCACACTAGCGTTTTCAGAATTTTCAAAATTATTCTCGGCTAAGTAACTGTAAAATTTAGAAAGTGCTTTTTATTAGCTAAAAGAACTTCTTACCCTTCAAAAAGTCATCCTAAACTCACTCATATTCTTATGGAAAAAGCTCAAAAGTGTTTTAAATGTAGGTATATGGAGTAGAACCAGTTGAAAGTGCAGTGTTGAGTGGAGGACAACCTGGTGAGTTCATTGCTACAGTTCCTCCATATTCTTTTTCTTCACTCCTTATTTAAACTTCATGTTAATGTTTACAAATTCTATGGATAGATAAGAAATTTCTGCAAAGACAATTTCATGGTATTTAAAACGCTTCCAAAATACACTATAAACTTGTCTGTAAGTGACCTTGTTCTTTCTCTCTCTCTCTCTCTCTCTCTCCCTCTTTTTGGGAAATAATTTCATTGGTGATGATTGATGTGAAATGTTACAAGAGGAAGAAAGCCCTATCAAATGAGATTGCAAGGAACTTCTGTAATTGCATACGAGAGAATTTAAGCTATAATTTCTAAAAGGTAGATCATTTTTTACATCAATAAAAAGCCAACCAAATAGTGAGGATGGTTTCTGTCTCGAAATATCCTTTCATTTCTTTTCATTGACATGTTCTGGCATTGAAGGCCGCCATCTCATACAAGGAATTGGTGCTGGTTTGATTCCTTCGATTCTGGACATCGAATTGCTTGACGAGATTATTCAGGTAGGCCACTCATTTTCATCCTCTGGAGTTTCTAGATTAAGCTTAAGGAGCAAGAGGTGCTTATTATAGCACCCCATTCCGATATGTTTAACCATAAGTTACACACCCCGAAAATCTTTATTGAACTTGAAAAGTCCCAACTTATACTCAAAAGAGGATCATTATTGCACATCTAAATAAGTACACATACTCTTGTAATGATACTTCTTAAAATCCTTGGCATTTTCCTGAATTGTACAAATAATCTCTTACTGATTGCAAGGGTTAGTGTTCAGCTCATACAGAAAATGTTGGAAGTGTTGTCTTCTAAGTTAAACTCAGACTCTTAGCAACAATTCTTTTTGGTAAAAAGCTTACTTATATTTGTTTGTTTGTTTGTTTTTTTTTTGGTCTATATACTTTTAAATTCAGATGTTCAACGTTTATATGCTATTTCATTTTATTCCTAAACCTTCAACTTTCAATTACTCTTAGCAACCTTTATTTTAACCATTGCCATTAATTATTCAACATACGTTTGAATACATTTTAAAATGCATCACATGTCCTGACCTACTTCTAGTGGATTTTCTCACTGGGGCACTTGAATTTTTTCTACACCTCCTAATCTTCCACCATACTGTTTTATGTTGTGTAAGATATCAAGTGAGGAAGCCATTGAAACTGCAAAGCTACTTGCTTCAAAAGAAGGCCTTCTGGTATCCTACTATTTCTTTTAGGATCATTCTGAAACTATTCAACTTCTGATACAAAAATTAAATGCACATTTCTGATAATAGTGACTGCATTCCCTTTGTAGGTGGGCATTTCATCCGGTGCTGCAGCAGCAGCTGCGATCAAGGTTGCAAAACGACCCGAAAATGAAGGAAAACTCATTGCTGTAAGTCTATGTTACCATCCCCTATTAATTTTGATTCTCAGTTCAAGGTTGAATCGTCATAGGGTTCCCTTCACTTTAAGATCACACACTACAAAAACACTTTTGTTGGAGGCATTTCCGCTGAAACTCTTTTGGCCCTCCTCAATGATCATTTTGTTTCGATCTTATTTTTTTTACCTAGCCTTCAATAAGAAAAGGGGGTAGATTTTTTAGAACTATTCTCTTTTACTTTTTAGAGTTTGGTTATGGATTCAGAGGACATTTGGAACAAGGAGTGGAGTTGAGATGTGGGCTAAGAAGCATAGATACGGACACAGACACGACGACATGTCATTTTTTAAAAATCTAGGGCACGACATGACAGGGACACAGTTATTAAAATATACATTTTAAAAATATATATCATTTTTATACCAGAAGAAAATTCAAAGTAAATGGTTGATGCATTTATAAGCTTAAAAAATTAGTTCACATTTAAAATTTATTATTATTGTCATATATGTGTCTTTTTTTTTTTTTGAAAATGATACGTGTGTCTTTTTAGTCTACTCAACAAGTGCATGTCTAACATATTTGTTGCACTAGCAAGTGTTCGATACATGTCCATCAAGTGATGGAGTGTCCAATTGTCGAACACACGTCGGACATGGACATGCTAGCCAAACTAAAGTGTCCGTGCTTCTTAGGTTGTGGGGCTCACAGTGAGTTTAAGAACTCTGAGCTAAACAAGAAGTATAGTTCCACCCCACCCAACTCCTCCCAAACACTCCCATAGAAACAATTTTGAAAATAGATTTGAAAAAAAACTTGTTAGTACATAAAATATTATTTTTAAAAACAGAAAGTAAAAAACAAAAACATTACCAAATGGACAGTTACTCATCCTTACACGACAATATTATTACTGCTTGTGCATTGATAAAGCATATGCAAATCTATCTACTGAAGTCAATCTTGAAGTGGTCTGTCAATGTTTTCACTGGTAGGTGGTCTTTCCGAGCTTCGGCGAGCGGTATCTAACGACTTCACTCTTCAACTCAGCCAGGCAAGAGGCAGAAAACATGGTGTACAGTTGAGGGGACAAACAATTCAGGAAACTGTTCATTAATTTGCGGTGTAGAGTTTAGAGTAGAATAAGTTGAGAACGTAAGCTTTCATGTAGACGAGTCACTAGTGGAAAATGTAAATTACATGTAGCATAATAAAACATGTTATGCAAATTTTCCATAGCGAGTTCATGATTTTAGTGTTATGAAAATATTAATAAAAACATGTTATGTAATATAATAAACCAAAATCCTACTGCTTGAACTAGTGCTCTTTGAGCCAAATTTCATTCTGAACCAGATTCATGGTGAGTTTGGCATGCCTACTATTTTAAGCACTTTTTAATATATTTTTTTTTTCTTTAGGACATTTATTTTTAGAAAATTTTCACAAATAGAAAAAATGTCAAACTATTTATAGAAAATAACAAAAAAAAAAAAAAACACTAATAGACATTGATAGACTTTTATTAACATCTATCAGTGATCGACTTCTATCATTTCTATCACTGATAGACCCTGATAGACTTCTATCAACATCTATCACAACTATCTACAAATTTTGCTATTTTGTATAAATATTTTCCCTTATTTTTCTATTTTTAAAAATTTTCCTTTATTTTTTTTTCTTTAGGACATTTTTTAAGTGCTTGTAGGTCTTGTTGCATCTTCTTAAAAATGATTGTAATTAACGTTGGGTATTTTGTGGGTGATTTTAGTACGAGTGGTTTAATAAATATGGTTTTTTACAAGTGATTTATTACCATTGATTTTCATATAACCATTTAATCACTCTTAAAATTGGATCTCCAGTTTTGGAAGTGATTTTACAATGAAAAGTGATTTTAAACATTCGAGAGTGATTTAGATTAAGTATTTTCATTGTAAATGATTTAATTATAATTGTTTTTTTTTATAAAAGCATTTAATTATAAATTCTTTTATATTTGACTCCATACTTGTAAAAGAGACTTTGATTTCATTAAAAGTATTTTTATAATTAATATTTATTTTCAAAAGTAATTTTAAAATCAACAAAATACTAGAAAGTACATTCCATTTGAGAGAAAAAAGAATTAGAGAATGGTAGACAAAAAGTTACAGAGAGGAAAAAATTAGGAGGAAAATTAAAATTTAAGAGAAAAAATGGAGGGTTAAAGAAAAGTTCTAGAGGGGAAAATATATAATAGAGACAGAGTGGTAAAAGGTCTAGAGTGGGAAAAATTTGAAAACTAAAGAGAGAATTTTAATCACGGAAGAAAAAATTTCAAAGATAGAGAAATAAAATTAGTATGATACATAAGAAACTTTAGAAAGACAAATTTTTTTTCTTGAAGAATTAGGAAGATAAACTTTAGAGAGAAAAAAAAGATTTCGAAACGATTAGATTTATGTACTTCAATCCTAGATGTGTTTTTGATGATAACAAACATTCAAATTAGTAACGATTTTAATTTTTTTTAAAGTGTTTATATTATAGATTTCGAAAAACAATTCTAAGATATTTTGAATCGCCCAATCAAGTAATGACTAAAAGAAGATTGGAAAAAAATATTCTACCAGGTCTTGACATGGACTATTACGGTATGTTTGAATTGCATATATTGTTTCATGGGTATGAATACTGCTTAACCCCTCTTAAGCTCTAAAGAGTAGGATGCGGGCGCATATGAGCAATGTGCCCGATTGAGTTCAAACCTAGTTGAGCAACGGTTTGCGATCGAGCACAATTGTGGGTACAACTCTCCTTAGTGCGGAAATTATTTTGAATTCATTCTCTCTCTTTGATCTTTTTATTCCTTTACTGTTTTCATTCTACTTCTCTACTATTTCTAGTACTTTTATGTATTCGATCTCTTCTACAACACAACTAATCGAATTAATTTTTATTCCGATTACTTTTGAGTTACAAACTTTGACGATTACTTTTGAGTTACAAACTTTGACGACTAGTGGCAGATCTAGATTTTCTTGTTAGGAGGCACAAATTTATATAAGATTAGAAGCTTAACTCATAAACTTCTAGATTTGTGTTTATATATAGTTCCTAAACTTTAGAAAATGTTTAATAGGTCCATGAATTCTCGATTTTTGTGTTTAATAGATTCTTAAAATTTAGTTATGCATCCAATAAGTTTCTTACATATTTGAAATTGTTAGAAATTAAATGTTATATTGTACATTAATAATTTAACTTTGTGCTTAATAGTTATGATTAGACATCTTTTAAAATTTAATTTATCTTTTAACTATAAAATTTAAAATTTAAGGTTCAATTCGACCCAAACTATTTTTTTTGTTTTTTAAAAAATGTAATTTTAAAACATTTTTAATATTTCTGAGATTTATTAGATATAAAATTGAAATCTATAGATTTATTAGACATTTTTAAGAATTAGAGTCAAAATTGAAAGTCTAAGAATTGTTAGTAACAATTTTTAAAACTGAGAGAATAAATTTTTAATTTAAACTTTATATAAATGTAATTTTAAATACATTGATATATGATAGTTAGATTAAGTAATACTAATTATAAAAAATTTAAAAAAGAATTAAGTTTGTCAGACTTATTTTATGTACTAAAAACTAAAATATTATATATTTTTTTAAAATTAGAAATTTAAATAACATATAATTATATATCTTATGTCTATTAGTTTATTAGAAATATGAAATAATTAAATATTAAAATGGAAAGTGCATGAAATAATTCATGCATGGAGAAAAGTGTGCCCCTTCTACATGGAAGCCAAGCTAAGCCATTGGACGTTTAATGCAACAAAATTGTATATAGTAAATAAAACTACAATATTTTTATATTTAATAAAAATTAATATACATAAACGAAAAAGTCACCAATTAAGGTGCACGTGTCCTCCCCTCCTCCCGACCCCTTAGTAAATCCGCCCTGCTTGAGGAGATCTTTATTTTAAAAACTAAAACTTTACTCTCCATTAGTTTAACTGAGAATAAGAGAGATTTGATTTGGGTTGACTAAAGTTTTTGCAAATCTCTAAGTTTCTACAAATAGTTTCTATAAGATTACATTGTGTCAGTAAGATTGGCACAACCAGAGTGCAATTCCTACAATTTTCTAGTTGTTTATGCTTCTATCATTTAATGGAATTGTGGCATAATATGAGCGTGCAACATTGATAGTTTCATGCTTTTTAACACAAAAAATACATAGAACACATCAAAATTTGACATTCATTAAACTTTTTTTTACTTTATTTCACCGATCAAGGCTAATAACACATGTTTGTGTATTAATTTTTACATAAAATCACTCAATTTGTTATAAAATATGACATAATTAAACATGAATAACGGAATAGATGTTATGAGCTAGTATGACAAAGATTTGCCAAGTCAGCTATTGTCTCTTGACACGACATCTACATTATTTATTTAAACACATTTTTAGCTTTGGCGCTTTTTTTTTTTTTTTTTTCGATGGGCAAACGGACCGAAATGAATTTGCAAATATGAAATTGACTTCCGAAAATATGAAGATTCTCAATATTCATCCTGTGGTTTGAATGTGACAAGATTTATGAACGAGCTCGCCACATAAATCGCTTGGCCTTAGCTCCCATTTTTCTCTCTTAGCTCAGCACAATGGCGCAAGAAAATGAAGCCGCAACCATTGAAATCCAACAAATATTCTTCTGCTTTGATTTCAACTTCCATTGGTAAGCTTCTACCTAACCCAATTCGTTGACTAAGCTAAGCTCCTCCCCTATTTTCCATATAGTATTATTATTATATACACTACCACAAGCTTTACCATGTTTTCTTGCAGTGGCTTTGTTGATTGAGATCAAATTCATTGACTGATAGCACTGAAGGTAGTTGAGTTAGCTTTGGTCGTTGGGGCTACTGCTTTGTTTTTGTTGAATTTTGATGTTGATCTTGTTGAATTTCTGTTAATATGAGTAATCTGTGAACGTTTGTTTTTCCATGGTTTGGACAATTTGTCTTCTGGGTTCTTGATTTCTCTGTTTCTTTGTATGATTTACTTTCAATATCCAATGATGATGCTTTCAGATGGTGGTTTCAATTTATTTTTTTAGCTAATTGCTTTTATTTCAAATCACTTTGGTCGAGAATGTATTGTGTTGACTTCATCAACTCAAAAAATGTTTATTCCTCCTTTGTTGCTGCTTGTATTGTCTATACGCCACTTTGTTCTTTATCTCAACATTTATTTTTTTTGGATTTTATTTCATGGGAACTTTCTTTCTTTTTGTTCATTTTCCCATTTGGAGGTTCCAACTTTTTGTTAATTTTTCCATTGCTCATGGCTTATCCACTTATCCTTGGAAAGTCTTCACCTTACCTCAAAGCCTACCTCCACTAATTGTTGGAAGGCTTCACCTCGCCCAAAGTCAACTCCAGATGTTTCAAGTCCTTACCATCTTGGAGGTTCTTCAGAGTCATGTTATCCTCACAATTTGATGTATTTTTTGAGTTATGAATGTCGAAGCCATCTTGTAGGCATGTAGACTATTCTAAGGGACAACCATTTGACCCTACTACTTTTGATTATTTAGTAAGGTATTAAATCCTAGGTAGATGATCACTACGACTTGAACACATTCTTTATAAGTTCTTTGCTATTTACATTGTTCTTTATTCATCACTAGGCCAACCCAAGTTTTTCTTTTTAGTTAAATTACCCATACATGAAAATTGTAGCTAGCAAGTCTTACTTCTATGTGATGTTGTGGTAAGTTTTTACTGTCCTTTCTTTTGTTCTGATTTTCTCCCTATCTTTTCACTTGTTTCGTTTGTAGTTTATGCAGAAACAAAAACTTAACTATACTGATGGAGGACAAGTGTGCAATCAAGAAAGATGCCACTGAAGTAATATCTACTTCCTTGGCTGCTTATGCTTTAGACTTCCTCTTCAACTCTTTTTTTTTCTTGATTCACTCCCTTTAGACTATCCTTCTTCTTTTCCTTTTCTTGATGGATGGTTTTTGGCCTGCAGCTAATAGGCAATACCCCTATGGTCTATCTCAACAAAATTATAGACAACTGCTTTGCCAAGATTGCTGCCAAACTAGAGTCAATGGAGCCTTGTTCGAGTGTCAAAGACCGGTAAATAAATTCTCCATTAATAAAGTGAATTCATAAAAGAAAAATTAATAACAAATAAAGAGAACTCATATTCTGTTTTCTTGTTATATCTCTGGATTGCAGGATCGGACTCAGTATGATACAAGACGCAGAGGATAAGGGTCTGATAACACCAGGGAAGGTAAATAATAGTGTACCACTTGCACATGTAGGTCATTCAATTCTTAATCTTTTCGGTTTGCAAGTAATAGAGACTTAGGGGGTGTTTGGGGTAAGAAGTGGAATAGTGAGGAATAAGGAGTCATGAAGTCTAGGGAGTCATGAACTCCTAGAGCCCACAGTGTAAAAAGTTGATAGGATATAAAATTGACGTTTTCTAGTAATGGGGTGGGACCCACTAACTCCTTAGGCCAAACAAGGAATGAAGTTCACAACTCTTACTTTCCAACTCCTTGAGCCAAACACACCCTTAAGAACTTAAAACTACACAATAGGCACCAAAATGCCATACATGTATATATAGAAACAAAGTCATGGGTGTAAGGTAGGATGTATTCTATGGATCGTTTTGCTCAGGGGCCACTTAAGAAGGCAATTTGAGACCTTAGACAAAATTTACATGAAATCTTTTACATTGTTTTGAAGTATAAATTGTGTATATCAATTTCATTCTTTTATTGTTTTATCATTTTTCAATACGTGTATATTTGACTTTTGAGTATTTTGTTTAACAAATATTTTTTAGTATATTATCAAATTTTCATGTAACTTTATTATATTTACTTTTGGTAATAAATATGTAAGGATTTATAAATATTGAATTATATGGATCTGTTAAAATTATGGGGCCTTAGGCAGTTGTCTCGGTCGCCAAGCTGGCGACAATTTTGGTTGGAGAGTAGCAAGGCTTCTTGAATTAGCCATGCCTGCGTCTGTAAGGTGTGCTTGTACCCGATGTGCTTCATCATGAATCGTAGTTAGATTCCTAATAATGGCATTATACATTTCAGTGAAAATTGCGAATCAGTTGGATTATTTATGTAATGTTGATCAATACTAGGAATCTACTAGATTTGCAGTCCTGTTTTCAAAAGCTTGAGGTTATGGAAACTGACTTTTTGTTTGTGTGTGGGGTCAAAAGAGTATTCTCATTGAGGTCACAGCAGGAAACACCGGCATTGGACTGGCATGGGTTGCAGCAATCAAGGGCTACAAACTTATTCTCATAATGCCAGCTTTCTTCAGTGTGGAGAGAAGAATTCTGGCACTTGCTTTTGGAGCTGAGTTACATATCCCCAACCCGGAAATGAGTGGTGAAGCAATTCTAAAGATGGCTGAGGATCTTGAAAAATCCACACCCAATGGATATTTTCTGAGGCAATTTGACAACCCTGCGAATACAAAGGTAATTTGATACATCCTTCCATCAGATTTCATTTTTGCTCCTGTATCAGTCTTTGATCAGTTGAAAAGATGATTAATGAATTCTTTTTTTCCCTAATTTCATTAGATTCACTATGAAACAACTGGGGTGGAGATATGGAAAGATTCAGATGGAAAAGTTGATGCTCTGGTAGCTGGGATTGGGACTGGAGGGACAATAACTGGTGCAGGGAAGTTCCTTAAGGAGCAGAACCCAAAAATCAAGGTTGGTCTTTATAGTTTGTATGCAAGTGAGTCAATGATTACAGTGAGTTTGGGATGTCTTTTGAGATAGTAGAGTTTTTAAGTGGAACACGTTTTTTCATAAATACTTTTGAAAGAAGTAGTCCGTAAACGCTTTTAAGAATGAGTTTGAGATGACTTTTGAAGTACAACAAGTGCTTTTAGTCCAACTTTTCCCCATTAAAAGCATTTTTCTAAATTTTATAATGTTTGGTTAAATAAGTAATTAAAAGTGATTTTGAAAACTCTATACATTTTACCACATCAATGAAATGGTTTGTGTTCCCTATAAAGAAAAGAATCTATGTGAAAAGAAATAAAGAGACATTTAAAGTGCTTGAGAAGCACTAAGTGATTTTTTTCTTTTAAAAAAAAAAGTGCTCATAGAAAAAGTTTTTCCATCAACCACATTTTTTTCAAAACCATCCCAAACTCACACTAGTGTTTTCAGAATTTTCAAAATTATTCTCGGCTAAGTAACTGTAAAAATTTAGAAAAGTGCTTTTTATTAGCTAAAATAACTTCTTACCCTTCAAAAAGTTATCCTAAACTCACCCATATAAATATGGAAAAAGCTCATAAGTGTTTCAAATGTAGGTATATGGAGTAGAACCAGTTGAAAGTGCAGTGTTGAGTGGAGGACAACACGGTGAGTTCGTTGCTACTTTAACTTTTATGTTAATTTTGACAAATTCTGTGCACAGATTAAGGAATTTCTTCAAAGACAATTCATGGTATATAAAACACTTCCAAATACGCAATAAACTTTGTTATATTTGTAATTGACCTTTTTTTTAAAAAAAAAAATTGATAGTAAACTTCCATTCAATGAAATTACAAGAACCTTCTCCAATTGTATACGAGAGAATTTAGCTATAATTTCTAGAAGGTGGATAATTTGTCAAATGAAGCTTCAAAAGAAGTTTCTTTGTCTTGAAATATGTTTCCCTTTTCATAGAACCTTGATGAAGGCTCTGTTGAAGCGGAGCCACAAAGTCTTCTTTACCTTCTTGGAAGGATGGTCATGAGGATTCAAGACAGCCAATCAGTAAAATTGTTGGGGAGAACCATTGACCAGCCAAAAGGGGCAGCAACTTGTAAGCAAATCTTGTAAGGGTGCAGGGGATGAAAATGTGACTCAAAGATTTTGTTAGGGTTCCCCCTTCACGAATTCACCTTCAAAAAACATAAGAACAAGACCACACACACAAACAGAGCAAACAGAGCAAGAACATTGTTGATGATATTCAATCGATAATAGTTGTCAATTAACCAAGAAGCAAAACAGCTGTACAATAAGAAAAAGGACGACTGATGTCAAAAAGAAAAAAAAAATAATAATAAGTGAAATTTTCACAGATAGAAAAAATGTCAAATTATTTACAGAAAATAGCAAAAAAAATACCGATAGACATTGATAGACTTCTATCATCATCTATCAGTGATAGACTTCTATCATTTCTATCACTGATAGACCCTGATAGACTTCTATCAGTGTCTATCACAACTACTAAAAATTTTGCTATTTTGAGTAAATAGTTTTCCTCATTTTTCTATTTTTAAAAACTCCCCTAATAATAATAAAAATAATAAAAATGACAAAATGGGAGAGCTGGGAAGCTCTCCTATGAAGACACTCAGCTAAAACAACCAACCAAAAACCTTCATATCCTTTCTCCTTCCTACATGCAAAAGACCATATCTGAAAAAAAAAAAAAAAAAATCTAATTTCGGACACGGCTTGGACATGACTTTGGAAAATATCTAACCTAAAAAAAAAGATTCTCTTATAGATTGGATCCTTATAAATTGATTGATCCTAAAGTACTAGTATGACATTGTCATCCTTTAGTCATAGGCAACTAAATCTTTTATATCTTTTAAGATGTCAAATATCATCAATTGACTTAACTTTGTATGTTTTTAGTGAATATAGTTTGTTTCTAGGTTACAAGAACGTGTCCCCAATGTCTCTGTGACCTACTTTTTAAGAAATTGACGTGTTGCTTTTTTCATGTCGTGTCGTGTCCCATGTCCATGCTTCTTAGAAAACATTACTTCAGAACAAAGGACATAACCAAAAACTAATTTTAGAGACACTATTAGAAAATAATGAAGCCTTCTTGAAAGATTAATGAGTGTGAAGGATACGAAAGAGACAACATCTTTGAACCGAAAGAGCTTGGATTTTCTTTTTTTCTTTTTCTTAACAAGAAACTTCTTATTGATACTTTTGTAATATTGGTTGTGTAAAATAAGTGTATTTGTTATTTTTATTTGTAGTTTCTTTTTTCCTTATTGATTAAGGTCTTTGAGAAGTTGTTTTTGTTAGAAAAGAAAAAAGGTGTGGATGACACAAATGTGGAGAAAGTGATATCTTGATTCAACAAAGCATGCCTTTATATAGGCTTACAAACTATAACCATAGAATTTCAATGGTTAAGAAATCATAAACAATCTTACTTAATTCTCATAACTTCTAAACTCCCAAAGAGCTCAATGGACACTATTGGTTACAAAAACCAAAAGTCACAAGTCAAGTTTAATATTAAAACTTCCATTATTCAAATTAGCTTTTCATATTTTCAACACCCCCCCTTAAACTTGATTTGTTACACCAAGTAAACTCCTCATTTTGATGAAAGTCTCCAACTTGAGGGGCTTTGTGAAAATGTCCGCTGCTTGGTCTTGTGACTTGACATATTTGAGTTCTACTTCTTTCTTCATAATGCAATCCCGAATGTAATGAAATCGGGTATCAATGTGCTTGCTCCTTCCATGAAATACCGGATTTTTGGCTAAGGCAATGGCTGATTTATTATCAATAAAAATTTCCATTGGATCCTCGATTTGGAACTTCAACTCCTTCAGTAAGTTTCTTAGCCAAATTGCATGACATACACATGAAGTTGCCGCTACGTACTCCGCCTCACATGTTTATAATGTGACTATGGGTTGTTTTTTTGACATCCATGTGAACGCCGTTTCACCAATAAAAAACACAAACCCCGTAGTGCTTTTTCGATCATCCAAATCACTACTCCAATCACTATCACAATAACCAACAATATCAAAATTTTTAGAAGAGACATAAGAAAGACCATACCCAATTGTCCCTTTGATATAGCGAAGTATCCTCTTTGCCATTTTACAATGTGTTGTTGTCGGCTCCTCCACAAATCGACTAATAATTCCAACTGAATAAAGAATATCCGGTCTTGTGCATGTCAAGTATCTCAAACTTCCAACCAAGCTTTTGAAGTACGTAGAATCTACCTTCTCTCCTCCATTTTGTTTGGTGATTTTGACTCCACATTCCATTGGTGTTCCAACCGGATTAGCATCATCCATATTGAACCTTTTGAGCATTTCTCTAGCATAGCCCTCTTGAGATATAAAAATCCCATATTCACTTTGTTTGACCTCGATCCCAAGATAATAACTCATGAGACCAATGTCCGTCATTTCAAACTCCTTTGTCATCTCCCTTTTAAATTCATCAAACATGCAAGGATCGTTTCCAGTAAATATTAAATCGTCAACATATAAACAAATTATTAATATACTTTCACCTTGCATTTTAATGTATAGGGCATGCTCATAAGGACACTTCATATACTTATTCTCTCTAAAATACTTGTCAATCCTCGAATTCCATGCTCTCGGTGCTTGCTTCAAACCGTAAAGAGCCTTCTTCAATCGAAGTACCTTATCTTCTTCACCCTTGACTTCATAGCCCAATGGTTGTTCCACATAGACTTCTTCCTCAAGAATGCCGATTTGACATCCATTTGATGTATCTTCCAATGATTATAGGCTGCCAAAGCAATAATCAAACGAATAGTTTCAAGGCGAACAACAGGGGCAAATACCTCATCATAGTTGATGCCATGTTGTTGACTATACCCTTTTGCTACTAGTCTCGCTTTGTGCCTCTCAACTTCGCCATTGGCCTTTCTCTTTGTCTTGTAAACCCACTTCACTCCGATTGGTTTTTGTCCTTTTGGAAGCTTGGTCAACTCCCATGTGTTGTTTTTCTCTATCGCTCGAATTTCTTCATCCATTGCATCCTTCCATTTTTTATTTGCAATGGCTTCTTGGAAATTAATGGGCTCACAATCACCAAAAAGACAATAGAAAATTATGTCATTTTGATTTTCGCTTACCTCATTAAGTTCTTGTAGACTTCGGGTTCCTCTTGGGCCAATTTCATTCTCCGAGTCACTGGAAAGTGCCTCCGTTCCGTTGGATGATGCATTAGATGACTGATCGGTTGATTGAGGTGAAATTGGAATGGGCAAAACTTCACCCCTCTCCCTGGTTGGCTCATCGTCTTCCTCAAAGTATGGAAGAAAATCATACTCCTCCGTCTGTATATTCCAATCCCAAGAAGCTTCTTCATCAAAAACAACATCACGACTAATAGTTACCTTCCCATTCAAAGGATTGTAAAGGCGATAACCCTTTGAGCTTTCATCATAGCCGATGAATATGAGTTTTTCGCTTCAATCGTCAAGCTTGGTCCTTCTTTCCTCCGACACATGAGCATATGCAATACTTCCAAACACCTTGAAGTGACCAATTCCAGGCTTTCTTCCATTCCATGCTTCTTGAGGCGTCTTGTCAAGCACACTTTTGGTTGGTGCTCGATTTGTTAAATAAACCGCACAAGCTACGGCTTCCGCCCAAAATTCCTTAGGCATCTTTTTCGTCTTCAACATGCTTCTTGCCATGTTTAAGATTGTTCGATTCTTCCTCTCCGCCACGCCATTTTGTTGCGGTGTCCTTGGCACTGTTAATGGGCGTCGAATGCCTTTTTCATCACAAAACTGTTTGAACTCATTTGATGTGAATTCACCACCTCGATCTGTTCTCATGGCCTTAATTGTAAGGTTGCTTTCATTCTCCACACGCGCCTTAAATTTCTTGAAGATCTCAAATACTTCCGATTTTTCCTTCAAAAAGTACACCCATGTTTTTCTAGAAAAATCATCAATAAAGAGAAGGAAGTATTTACTTTTACCATGAGACTCCGGTTTGATTGCTCCACACACATCAGCATGGATGAGTTCTAGAGGTTTGTTGGCTCTTGTCATAGACTCCTTTGGAAAACTACTCCGATGATGTTTTCCAAGTAGACACCCTTCACACACTTGGTTCGGCTTCTGAATATGCGGTAAACCCCGCACCATCTTCTTCTTCGACAAGTCTTCTAGACTTCCAAAATTGAGATGCCCGAACCGTAGATGCCATAGCCAAGAAACATCCTCATAACACGTCTTCAAGCATTTCGGAACATCATTACATATATTCAAAGGAAACATTCGGTTTTTTGTCATGATGACTTTAGCAATAAGTCTCTCATGATTATCTCTCAAATACAAACAATTATTTTTCATTTGAACTTCAAAACCTTTCTCTAACAATTGTCCTACACTCAATATATTATTTTTTATATTGGGAATGTAATAAACATTTGTAATATATTGATTTTCTCCATTTTTCAACCGAATGAGAATTTTACCTATTCCTTTGATGGCGGCCAAAGAATTGTCTCCAAAGGCAATATTACCTTTTTCCATCTCGTTCAACTCTGCAAACATCTCTCGGTTCCCACACATGTGATTTGAGGCTCCCGTGTCAAGATACCACTTGCTATCTTGACTCTCTTCTTCTCCCTTTGAAACTATGAATAAGGTTCCGTTCTCCTCTGCATAATTGGACTGCCCTTCACTCGCTTTGGATGTGTTAGCGATTGATCGGTCATGTTGCTTCCGATCGATTGACTCTGATTGAGATGAGTAACACTCATTCGCATAATGTCCATATTTATTGCAATTGTAACATTTTACCTGAGATTTATCTCTTCCGGACCTTCCACCACGTCTTCCACGGCCTCGACCTCCTCTTCCTCTTGAGGATTCACTTGAGTTTGGAGAAACATCAGTGTTGGATTCACCTCTTCCACCACGGCCTCTTCCACCACGACCTCTTCCACGTCCACGACTATTCTCCTCCTTGAGTTTGAGTTGGAGAAGTTGTTCGATGGTCTCTGATTGCTCCATCTTTCTTTTCTTTTTCTCCTCGTAGGCTTGTAATGAGCCTATAAATTGTTCAATCGTCATGGTCTCGAAATCTTTTGTCTCCTCGATTGTCGTGGCAATGATCTCAAACTTAGTATTTAGGCTCCGTAGAATCTTTTCCATGACACGAACGTCGGCGATTTCTTCACCGTTCCGTCTCAATTGGTTGACAATAGTCATAACTTTGGTGTGATATTCTGCTATCACCTCCGTCTCCTTCATCTGTAATGATTCAAACTCAGCACGTAAAGTTTGTAATTGTACCTTTTTAACACGATCAGCTCCTCTATGAGTCGATTGGAGCTTGTCCCATGCTGCCTTTGATGTCTCGGCATCACAAATGGTCTGAAATGTGTCTTCGTCAACTGATTGGTACAAGATATAGAGGGCCTTCTTGTCCTTCTTTCTTGTCTCCTTTAGCGCATCTCTTTGCGCTTGATCAGCTCCAGCTTCCGCCTCTTGAAAACCGTTCTGCACAATCTCCCACATGTCTTGTGCTCCTAGTAATGCTTTTATCTTGATACTCCAACTGTCATAGTTGAGCTTGGTAAGCATCGGCAATTGAATCGAACTCATCCCACCGTTGGCCATTTTTCTCTCAAATTTTACAATGGCTCTGATACCACTTTGTTAGAAAAGAAAAAAGGTGTGGATGACACAAATGTGGAGAAAGTGATATCTTGATTCAACAAAGCATGCCTTTATATAGGCTTACAAACTATAACCATAGAATTTCAATGGTTAAGAAATCATAAACAATCTTACTTAATTCTCATAACTTCTAAACTCCCAAAGAGCTCAATGGACACTATTGGTTACAAAAACCAAAAGTCACAAGTCAAGTTTAATATTAAAACTTCCATTATTCAAATTAGCTTTTCATATTTTCAACAGTTTCTTGTTCAAAATAAATTAAGGTTTTGGGTTGGGGTAGTGATGTAACATGTTATGTTACCATAGGAGGAGATCTCAAGTTCAAATTCTTGTTGTGTTATTATTATTGTTGCTGCTGCTATTATTTTACTATGTATTCATTGTCTGCTCACTGGGTCTCATGTGAATATCGATGGTGTGGACGATGGTAATGAAAATGTTAGGCTTACCCTCAAAGGTTTTGAGTATAGTGTCGATTGAAACAAATTCATTCCATTTTACACCTTATGCTCATCAACTAATGTTTCGAGGAAAACTATATGCTGTTTCTATACTTTATTGTCTCATCAAGTGCTGATCATTGACATGTTCTTGCATTGAAGGCCGCCATCTCATACAAGGGATTGGGGCTGGTATCATCCCTTCGATTCTGGATGTCGAGTTGCTCGACGAGGTTATTCAAGTAAGTCACAGAACCAACTTGATGGCAGTGGCTAGATCTAGATGAGTAGTTAAATTTTATTCTTAGCTGTTTAGCTTGATCTCTTCTAATTTTGCAAGACTAGCCACTCATTTTCATCATTTTGAGTTTCTAGCTTAGGCTTAAGGAGCAAATCGGTACTTACGATAGCACCCCGTTCCCATATGTTTAATCATAGGTTACAATTTGAACTTCTTTATAAAACTTGTAAAGCCCCAACTTATACTCAAAGATGATCATGATAGGCTTATACCACATCAAAGGAAGTACATATAAGCCTTTAAGGACATTTCTTATAATTTTAGGCATTTTCCTTAATTGTACGAATAATCTCTTGATGGTATGGGTTAGTGTTCAGCTCATAGAGAAGAAGTTGGAAGTGTTGTCTTCTAAGTTAAAACTCAGACTCATGGCAACATTTCTTTCTTGTAAAAAGCATGTACTGTCTATCAACGATAGAATTCTATCGCGGTCTATCGCTGATAGACAGTAAAATTTTCTATATTTATAAATAGTTTGACTCATTTTTTTATATTTGAAAAAGGCTTATGTATATTTGTTTTTTTTGGTCTAAAACCTTTTAAATGTTCCATTTTATTCATTCAACTTTCATACGTTTATTTCATTAACTTCTATTTACTCTTAGCAACATTTATTTTAGCTATTGCCACTAATTATTCAACATAAGTTTGAATACATTTTGAAATTCATCACTTGGCCTACTACTTATGACTTTTCTCACTGGGCACTTGAATTTTTCCCTCAACTTCTAACCTTCCATTCTACCATTTATGTTGGGTAAGATATCAAGTGAGGAAGCGATTGAAACTGCAAAGCTACTTGCTTTAAAAGAAGGCCTTCTGGTATTCTGATATTTCTTTTAGGATCATACTGGAATTATTTTTACTTCTGATACGAAAATCAAATGCTTTACCAAAAGTGACTTGTAATTCCCTTTGTAGGTGGGCATTTCGTCCGGTGCTGCAGCAGCTGCTGCGATCAAGGTCGCGAAACGACCCGAAAATGAAGGAAAACTCATTGCTGTAAGTCTATGTTACCATCCCATATTGAGAATGGTTCTCAGTTCAAGGTTCAATCTTCAAAGAAATCTGTTCACTTTGAATTATCAAATGGGCACTTACTAATCCTGACACTATAATATTATTACTACTTGCAACTCTGGAAAAACATTTGCAACTCTATCCAATCCACTCAAGTCAATCTTGAAGTGTTCTATCAATGTTTTCACTGGCAGGTGATCTTTCCGAGCTTTGGCGAGCGGTATCTATCGACTTCGCTCTTCGACTCAGTCCGGCAAGAGGCAGAAAACATGGCGTACAGTTGAAGAGACAAACAAATCAGGAAGTCGTTTATTGATTTGATGTCTAGACTTGAGAGTAGAATAAGTTGAGAATGTAAGCTTCCTGTTTGGAGAAGAGTCACTAGTGGAAAATGTAAATTTACATGTAATATAATAAAACATGTTATGTCCATTTTACATAGCGAGTTCCTGCAGGACAATGGAAGAACAAAATGTTATTCAAAGTTATTGAGAGGTCCAAGTCCAAAAGCCTACTATTTGAACTTGTGTTCTTTGAATCAGAATTCATTTTGAATTGTGTTCCAAGTGAATTAGGATGCTACTACTTTGAAAACTTCCTGAATTTTTTTAATTAAAAAATAGGTTACGTTATACAAAATACCTCTAAACTTTGTACGTTGTGTCAAAAATACCCTTAAATTTTCAAAATGAGTTAAAAAATACCTGAATTTTTTTAATTAAAAAATAGGTTACGTTATACAAAATACCTCTAAACTTTGTACGTTGTGTCAAAAATACCCTTAAATTTTCAAAATGAGTTCAAAAATACCTTTACTGTTAGTTTTGAATGTAAATCGTTAGTGTTTTGTGTCAAATATACCATCGAACTTTTAAAAGTACTCTAAACTTTTAAAAAAAAAATTTCAAAAACACCCTTACTGTCATGTGAATAGAAATCATTATTATCGTCTTATTTCTCTTTTTCCCTTCTCTTCTTCAACACCCTCTTACGTCCCTTTTTGTTAATTGTTTGACATTTATTTATCTCAAAAAAGAAATAATAAATAAATAAATAAAACTGCACATTTTAGTTAAGGTATATGGATTATAATGGTTTTTGTTTATGTACTATCGGTGATGGTACTTTTGAAAATAAAAATAAATATATTAAAATAAAATCAAAATCTCCTCTTAAAGTATACCACAAAATCTAGAAAATTTAAAAATCAGAATCTCCTCTTAAAATATACCAAATAAAAAAAAATTTATTTGGCTATTAACACACACTCAACTATTAACATACGAATTTATTAAAATTTGTAAGTCCTAAAATCCGTACTTTCACTATTATTTTTCTTCTTGTTATTATCTAAATACCCTTAACTGAAGTGAGTAGTTTTATTTATTTATTTTTGAGATAAATAAATGTCAAACATTTAATAATAAAGGGAGTAAGATGGTATTTTCAAGAAGATAGAGGAGAAAAAAAAAGAAAAAACAGAAAAGTAAGAAAGTATTAACCGTTTTTGTTCATATACTAATAGTAGAGTATTTTAAATTTTTTAAAATTTAAGAATATTTTTAAAACTTTTAGAATATTTTTTTACATAAATCACTAACCGATTCCATCTACAAGAATATTTTTAAACTTTATTTTAAAGTCTTTGACACAAAATACAAAATTTAGGATCTTTATTTTATTTTATTTTTTTAATTTAGCCTAATAACCATATGGCTTGAGACAGGGTTCACCATTTTTAGCCACAAAAGCACTTGCAAAATAGTAACCACTCATTAACCCACCACGTTTCATTCCTCTACTCCACGTGTCTTTCATTGCATGCCCCTCACATTCCCACCTATTTATAAGCCACCCCATAAATCCCTTCCAGTTCCTATATCACCTTACAAATTAAAAAAGAATAATTATCCACAAAAATAGAAACTTATTTACATTTTACTATTTTGAAAGCATCATCGGCATGAGCCAACAACAGTCCCGGAGGGCCGCCGGTGATCAGCCGGAGGAGCCGATCAAGTACGGTGACCTTTTTCCTCATGTTGAGGGTGACCTTGCTCACAAGCCCGTGACGCCGGAGGATGCTGCAGCGGTGCAGAGCGCTGAGACCGCCCTGCTCGGGAAGACACTGCAGGGCGGTGCCGCTGCGGTGATACAATCTGCTGCTGCAAAAAATGAGATGGCTGGCCTTGTCGGTCGTGGCAACCACAGTGGTAATGTCGTCACCGACGATGTAAGCATAACCCAGACGGAGATGCCGGGGAGGAAGCTTATTTCAGAGTTAGTTGGCGGACAGGTATTATCATTATTATGATGAGAATGCTTCTTAAGTGGTACTTATATTCATGCATGTCGCTTTTATTATACTAAAAATAAATTAAGGAAAATTCTAATGGAAATATCAAACTATTTACAGAAAATAATACCCATGTCTATATTCTATTATTTCTATAACTGATAGATCTTGATAGACATCTATCATGATCATAACTATCTAAAAATTTTGTTATTTTGTATAAATAGTTTTTCTTATTTTTTTGTTTTTAAAAATTTCTCATAAATTAAATTATTTTTAAAAAATAATAAAAATTATGATAGGGCAATATAGGGAGGAGATAGGTTAGAATTTTTTTATTTGAAATTACATCAATGACATAATATATATGTTTGTTAGTTTGATGTGATTAGAATATTATATTCAACCATATATAATTTTAACTTAAATTGAGTCTAAGTGAGTTTAGTTTAAATTTTTTTTTTCTAGAGGTTGGAGGTTCGGTCCCATCTCCAACTCTTTGCACTAGAACAAAGAAAAAAGAAAACTAAAAGTTGCAATCTTTTAAAATTTTCTAACTTCAACCACAATTAAATGTATTAATTAATTAATTAAATGTAGCTTTTTAATGCATTAGGGGTACAAAATGAAAAACATTAATGCATTAGAAATATATTTAATACACACTTCAATTTTCTAAGATATAATTCTTCTCTTTTAGACATTTATGTTGTTGAACAGACAACATAACTTTTTATCACAAGTTACCTCTTTTATTGACTACTAGTGCGAGGATGCATGAATGTGGCTAAAAATCTTTAGATTTTAAATTTTTAAATGAATACCTTTTTAATTAAAAAAGGAAAATTACTATAAACTGAAAAAGTATCAAACTTTATCAGTGACAGACCGCGATAGAATTCTATTACTTTCTATCGCTCAAGCAAATAAATTCTAGCCCCTGAGCGATAGAAAGCGATAGAATTCTATTGCGGTCTATAGATTGAAGTTTTTTTTTATATATTTGTAAATAGTTTGACTCATTTTTCTATATTTGAAAAGAGCCCATAATTAAATGTAAATTTAATAAATATGGACATAATTTTTAAAAAAAACATATATATGTGTTTTATTTGTTGGACGTAAGTGAAATCTTTGAAAACATAATTTTGTATTTGAAATATAAATAATTAAAAGAATATACTTTTTATTAATTTTAAATTATAAATATAGGACACAAAGTTTAAAAATAATAAAATAGATAAAATACTTTTATCTTAATTTTAAATCTTATCGAGTAAAATGAAATAAAATATATATTCAAGCACATTTTTTTGGAAAGATAAAATTTGAAAAGAATGCATAAAAAAAAGACGTAAAATATGTAGTTATTTTGTGAAGAGATTTGTATACCTTGTTAAAGGATGTTATTTATTTTAAATTTCACTTTACTAATCTTGTACTAATTGGGGAAAAAAAAAACTAAAAGACTCCATAAAAAAAAAAGAAAAATTACTATAAACAGAAAAAATATCAAACTATTTATAAATATAGAAAAATGTTACTGTCTATCAATGATAGATCCCGATAGAATTCTATCACTGTCTGTCGCTCAAGCGATAGAACATTATTGCATTTATCGTTGATAGACAGTAAATTTTTTTTACATTTGTAAATAGTCAGACTCATTTTTCTATATTTGAAATCAGTTCTAAAGAAATGGTAAAATAGGTACAAAATCAGAGTTCTTGGAAAAGATTAAGGAAAATAGGAATATAAAATTAAATAGAAAAAAAAGCACAAAAAGTACCTACAAAACACAAGGGAATCCTCATGATCCCTTTTATTTTTTTAGCAAATGCTATTGAGATTTGATTCGAACTTCTGACGGGAAATGAGTACATTTTAATTACCATCGAGCTATATTCTCACCATGCTAGAAGTATAGTAATATTATTTTTTGTATTGATAAAATTGGGTGTTTCCAAATGAACAAAAGGTTGTGACGCAACATAGCGAGAGGGTTCCCATTGCGCCATTGTCAACATTGAATCCTCATGAAGAGGGAGGAGGAATAACGATCGGCGAAGCATTGGAAGCAACCGCTTTAGCAGCGGGGGAGAAGCCAGTGGAATGGAGCGATGCCGCTGCAATCCAAGCTGCGGAGGCGAGGGCAACTGGGCGGATGAATATAGCTCCAGGAGGTGTCGCAGCTGCCGCACAATCGGCAGCTACTATGAATGCTCGGATAACACAAGATGAGAACAAGACCAAACTCGCCGACATTCTAAAGGTACATACAACTAAAATTACTTTCGCTAAAACTTACTAAAATTGTGACATAAATCGTCAAAATGAACATAGTTCAACAAATAAAAAGTTGATATTATCAACTCTGATGTCAAAGGTTCGATTCTCCCCCTCTTTCTAAGCCGAGGGTTGAGGTTGGAATATCATAGCCTACATTTTTTTTAACTAAAAAATGTATCTATTAAAAATACATTTTCAAAATTGGATTAAATGGTTAGATTCTATTTTATTGTCTTATCTTGTGTACGGTGTTTAGTTAATTAATTTGTATAACTGAATTAAGTATTAGGCTTCATTTCCACAACCACAGAACCCTTTTCCACTCAACCATTTATTTTGGAATATTGGTAATGTGCCAAGATCATTAATGTTCAAATATTTAACTTATTAATTTTGTGTCTAATAAATTTTTATATCTAAATAGAATAAAATTTAAATTAGGTTTAAATATTTGTTCGTCGTGGAAGCTCTTATACTTAACCACCAACTCTTAGCCGAGAGCATATAAGATTAGTTTCTTAAAATGCGTAGGTTAAATTATAAATTTTGTTTTTAACTTTGACATTGTGTGTCTATTTAATATTTGAATTTTTAGGATTACAAATGTGATAATCTTAAAAACCATCCTTTTTAAAACTTAACTGAAAGTGTAGAGACTTCATAAGACATAATAAATATTATGTTTTAATTTTTTATCAATAATCAAAATTGCCAATTTTCAATTATACAAAAAATTGAACTTAAAAATTGAAGCTTGAAATAAGGTTTATTTCATAAGTGAGATTAAATCATAATTTTAAAAACAAAGAATTTTAATGGTATTCTTAGGTATTTTTGATAGTAGTTGGTTCATAACATGAAATACTATATTTTGCTTTATTTTGCTTTGTTTGGTGTTAGGATGCTCGATCAAAGCTGCCGTCTGACAAACCAGCAACACGGCGAGATGCAGAGGGGATAGCTGGAGCTGAGATGCGAAACGACCCCTTTCTTACTACACATCCTACCGGCGTTGCCGCCTCTGTTGCCGCTGCTGCAAGGCTCAACCAGAATAACAAATAGGGTCAATTGCCTTCGTTTATGTGTATATTAAATATCTTTTTGATCTTTTTTCCCCTTCCAAACCAGTAACTTAGATGTTTGTCCTCTTTATCACTATTTGTTTGATGTTTGGGTTTTTGTTTGATTTAGTTTTAATATTCTTCTCTGTTTGACTTTATATTTAGCCAACTCTTTTAATTTTGGATGGTTTAAGAAAAACTCATTTAATTTTCGGTAAATCTTTAGAAGTTGGAGTTCTCTCTCTTTGTATCATTTTCTCAATTTGAAGACAGAATTGAAAAATATAGATCGAAAACGAAATAATGTTGGGTTTGAAATGAGTTAGGCAGAGCCTAACTAATTTTTTCCACCAATGGTGATCAGTGGTGGGCGATGGTATTAGTTACGATAACATAATGGAAGACTATTTAAGGCATTTTAGTAACTTTAAAAATTATGAGAGATTAATCGTTGAAACACTCAAAAATCATTATTTTTATGGTAATTTTTAAAAATAGAAAAATAAGAAAAATTATTTATACAAAATAGTAAAATTTTTAGATAGTTGTGATATGCACTAATAAAAGTCTATCAAGGTCTATCAGTATAGAAATGATAGAAGTCTAATAGAAGTTTATTAATGTCTATCAATGTTTTTTTTACTATTTTTTTTATATGTGAAAATTTTCCTTTTTTAGAGGGTTCAAATGATTTTTGGCCCAATATTTAAAATCGCTCAAAATTTGGCTCTTTGTTTGCGTGTGTGAAAATATCGAACTTTCCTTGAAACTGACCGCGATACCACGCTTTCTCTTTTCTTCATCTTGCTCTAAACTCGGACTCTCGTTTCTTCCTCTCACTCGTTTTCACAATTTGAGCGTCATTTGTTTTCTACCGTTTATTAATGAACTCAGTACGGATTTACTTGAAATCGTAAAAAAATCTGGTTGTTTCAAATCAAATTATGGAGCAGTGTTTCACAAGATACGTTTATAACATCATACATAAAGTTAAAATGTGGAAAAAATCCATTAGTTCGAATTCATTTGCTGTGGACAACCCATCTTCTCTTCAACTCACAAGAGTTCGTATTCAATATTCAAACGTTGTAAAGGTTCGACACTCATCTTACCCATTCACGCGAAGCCAAGTAAGTAAATGTTGCCTCGACTTGATTTATTGTTATTAACGAGAAACGAGATGAAGAAATGGCAATGAGAAATAAATGAACGAGAAGAAGAAACGAGGTTATATATATGCAGAAACAGCAAGAGAAATAAATGAGAAAAAGGGGGGGAAAAAGAGAGAAAGATAAAAAGGAAAGAAACGAGATGAAGAAACGAGAGGACGAAACGAGAGAAAGAAGCGAGAGGAAGAAGCGAGAGCGAGAGTTTTACAGATTGTTTTGTCCTCCTCTAATTTTTTTTTAAATTTTTTGTAGGATGGAAGAGAAGCAACTTTTTATTGGATATGGTGGTACATGGGATGACAAAGAAGAATGCTACAAGGGAGGTCGTTTTAAGGGTATCATGGTACCAAGCACATTGAATTATAGTCAACTGAGTGCTACATTATATGGACTTACAAATGTCAGTCCTTCATATTTCAACATCGCAATGATGGTCAAATACAAGGTGGATTATGAATGTCCTCTGGTTTGCATAACAGACAATGGCGATGTTAGATTTCTCCTCGAGGAAATGGATCGTAATAGACCTCACGTATTCGTCAGTTTTGAGGAAACTAATCGAGATGGACTTTTGAGGATACATTTACAGAACAGGAACCTTTATCTGCAGTATATAACAATGATGAGCCATATATTTGTCCATCAATAGTCTCTATGGAAAATGATAGCTTGAACCCATGGATGGCTAACCAAAATCATTCCGACAGGGAGCGGGGAATTAATGGAACCGTTGGTCGTACCTCACCCCACCCTATCCCACATCCTACTACAGGTGATGATATTCTTGGCAGTACCTCACTCCAACTAACTCCATGTCCAACTACTTCTACTAGAATTGTGGGTGGTCCTTCTGTTGGCGGTAGTACATCACCCCACCGCATCTCACATCCTACTACATTCCCTGGAATTGGTGGTGCTTCAGCGTTGGATATACCCCAACAGAATCCAATTCTACTTAATGATTTTGGGCACTTTGTTGGAAATGTTCCTCGAAGAGCAGAGTCCTCTCAACAGACAGAGGTAGCAGTAGAGTGTGAAGTCCAAAACAGGATCATCTGTGAGAACTGTCAGAATAGGAGATATAATCATGAAACCAATGCCATCGTCGGGGGTGGATGTTGAGGTTGGTCAGATATTCTTTTGTAAAAACGACGTGAAGATGAGATTATCAATGTTAGCCATTAAGAAGAATTTTGAGATGCGGGTAAGAAAATCAAATAAAAATCTATATAGTGTGCGATGCATCCACGAGACGTGCAAGTGGGCCATTCGTGTAGTTCGAATGGAGGGTTGTGACATATTCAAAATCAGTAAGTAGACATCTGTGCACACTTGCTCCATTGAGGTTTTAAATCACGATCACCAGCAAGCAAGTGCATTTGTAATTGGGCAGCTCATCAAGGACAAGTTTGGGGTTGGCCGAGCTGATAAACCGCGACATATTATTGACGATATACGACAAGAGTATAGTGTGAATATCAGCTATGATAAGGCATCGCGTGCCAGGAAAACCGCGTTCGCTATCGCACGGGGAACTCTTGAGGACTCATACGCTGTATTGCATGCATATGGAGAAGCCTTGAAGATAGAGAACCCTGGTACCATATTCGAGATTGAACTAGACGATTCGCAATACTTCAAGTATATGTTTATGGCACTGGGTCCATGTATAAGAGGGTTCAAGGCATGTCGTCCCGTGATTATTGTCGATGGAGCCCATTTAAAGGGGAAATATAAAGGAACGATATTGGTTGGAGTTTCCATGGATGGTAATAATCAGCTATATCCGCTGGCATATGCAGTTGTTAACACCAAGACGAATCAGTCATGGAAGTGGTTCATGACTAATCTGAAGGTAGCAATTGGAGATGTTCCGAACCTTGTCTTCGTCTCAGACAGACACCATACTATAAAAAATGCAGTTAAAGCTGTATTCCCCACATCATACCACAGGTTATGCACCTTCCATTTGAGTAGGAACGTTGAGCAGAACTTTCATGACGCAGCAGTTATCAAATTATTCAATAACGCAGCAGTTTCTGAGAGCAAATTGTAAATTATAAGGATGGTAGACTTGGGAGGTATTTGGAGAGAGTTGGGGTCAAACGATGGGCACGACGTTACCAATCAGTCAACCGATTTGATAACATGACTAGTAATGGTGTCGAGTGCTTCAATTCCTTGACCAGAGAAGCAAGGTTTTTGTCTATAACCACTTTACTCGAATTCATTAGAAGTTTACTTCAAGAATGGTTTTACGAGCGTCGGAACATATGGTCGTCGAGTACATCGACGCATTCAAAGTATGTAGAGACTGTCATAACAGAAGAGTGTGAGAAGGCTAGACGATATCGAGTGAACCCTATTGATTGTTATAGGTTTCATGTCAAAGATGGTGGATTAAATGGTATTGTCTGCCTCAACACGAACGAATGCAGCTGCGGCAAGTTTCAATGTTTGCAAATTCCATGTTCGCACGCTATTGCCGCAGCTAGAGAGAGGAACATCAACCCATACACTCTTTGCAGTCGATTTTATGGTGTTGAGTCCCTCGTTGTTGCATACGTTGAACCTACATTGCCACCGGGACACGTGTCTGAATGGAAGAAACCAAATGGATATGTGGATTTGAAAATACTTCCACCACGAAGGGTTGTTCAGGTTGGTCGTCGTAAGGTGAACAGAATACCGTTGGTTGGAGAACGTACTCGCGTGAAAAAATGTGGCTGATGTGGTGGTATGGGACACAACCGTAAAAATTGTAATGAACCACTTAATATACCTCAAGCCATAGTCCAAGCTGAACAAACGCCTATGCAATAGTTATTTTTTTTTTTATTTTGTAAATGTCTAGTATGTTGTAATAATATCATATTATATCAATATATCGTAGAATTGCATAGCTTTCTGATTCTGTTGAACTCTCGCTCTCGTTTCTCACTCTTGTTTCTCGCTCCCGTTTCCCGCTCTCGTTTCTCGCTCACGTTTCTCGCTCTCGTTTAAATACTTAGTCATTGTTGATGCAATTTATGGTTTGTTTTCTCATTCAATTTAAGATAATGAAATAATTATTCATTGTTGTTGCATGTGAAGATCGTCCACATCATCCAACAGTGATTTATCAATACTGCTTGTAGTCTTGTCTTTTCCTATCAAACCTAACTCATAATAGTACACAAGACTAATCTTCACGGCGTCCAAGTCATTTTCAAACACTAACTCTTTAATAACCTCTTCAAACTTTGTCAGGTGCACTTCCGTTGCCAGTAAATTACCGAAATACTTTGTTCGTAGTGATTCAGTCACTTCGACACTACGGACCAGTTTAGTAGGTGACCGCCACCGTCGCCAATAAGAACTCCTCTTTCGAAAACTCAATGATCGTGCCATTCAATTAAAATCTCATAGCATCTACCCTATTGCTTTGCACCTCCCTCAGTAAGATATGATGGATTAACGAACTATTGAAGACTATGTCCATATCTACAAATTTTCCAAACACAGTCCTCCTAAACAACTGAAGTTTCCTTTCTGTCAGCTTCTCTTTAATTATCTTGTTTGCAATCCCAATGTGCGATGATAAGCTCGTAGCTTGGCCAGAAAAACAATCCTCAACCTTGATTTTCAGGTTAGCCATCTATTACTGCAGGTAGGAAAGAAAATAAGTTAGAAGGAAGTCCAAGACAGTAAACAGAAAACAGAAAAGTCCAAAATTTTAGTCTCTACCAAAATCTCGTTTCTTCCTCTCGTTGCTTCCTCTCGTCTGTTTTCTCGTTCCTTTTCTTTCCTTCTTCCTCCCTTCCTCTCGTTCACTTTCTAATTCCTTTTTCTCGCATTCTTCCTCACTTTTCTTCGTCCCGTTTATTTTCATCTCAGTTCTTCCTCTCAGAGTGACTTTAACAACCTAAATCATAGCATGCATTTGAAACGAAATGACAAAATGACTATACCTTCATGAAGAAGTTCTAAATTTCCTCGATTACTCGGTGTCAATTGGAAAATTCGCACCCACCGTAAAAGTTTTAAACATTCAATTTTTCGAGGAAGAACCAAAAGCGTGGTTCTCTTCGCCAGAAAATGAAGTTGATTGGCGTCGATTGGAAAATTATGGTCTGCTGGAAAACTTGAGAGAGAGAAACGAGCGAGAGGAAGAAACTTGAGAGAGGAAGTGACAATCTGTGGCGTTAGAAATTCATTTTAAACGATCGATTTTAATTGTGAAAACGAGCGAGAGGAAGAAACGAGAGTCCGAGTTTAGAGCGAGATGAAGAAACGAGAAAGCTTGGTATCGCAGTCAGTTTTGAGGACAGGTATTTTCACGCACGACTGACGCAAGTAAAGGGCCAAATTTTGAGCGATTTTAAATATTGGGCCAAAAATCATTTGGGCCCTCTTCCGTACAATTTTCTCTTTTGAGGGGTAGCAATTAGCTTTTTTTCAAATGAACTTATTTTCATATCTATTTTTTCATATTGAAACTATATTAAAGAAATAGATTTCTTTCTCTATAGTATCACACACACGTATAATTTGATTCAATAACGAATTCTAAGTTTATTCTATATATTTATTTCTAAGTTTATTGATTATATTCTAAGTCTAGTCTGAGAATTTAAATGGATATTCATTTGAAGAATCGGAAGATTGGTTAATTGCAATGTACATAAAATTGGGATAGATTTTTTTGCATTCTTAAAATGAATAAATCATAGTGATATTCTACCCATGTTGAATTTTTAGATATCTACTGTCGAGTAATGTAACTATCATTAATGAAACAAAATTTTCAATATTAGTGGAGGAAAATTTAAAAGTTTGAGAAACAGTCGTGTGAAATGCATTGTTATTGTCTCATTTAGGTACCTATACGACTAATGAGAGCTAGAAGTTCAAAAAAAAAAAAAAAAACTCATTTGTAAAATATTGCGAATCAAATACGAAATGCATTTACACAACGTTTACAAATGTTGAGAGACTGACTAAGTCATATATGCCAATTACAAATGCACCGTCCAAAATTAATATCTCAACGTAATAAGTTGTCACTACTAATAAAAAATATGGTAGAAATAATGAGTTCCAAAGATCAAAAACAAATTTCTTAAAAAAGAGTCGCCAATAAATAAAATAACTTAAATGAAAATATAAATATTAAAAAAGAAATATTTAAGTAGGACTATTCATGATAATATTACCTAAAAATGATAACAGATTATGTCCTGACTTGAAAAATGATGGAATCAAAATAATGCGGTAGCTAACAACATTTTTATTTATAATGTTATTTATGATATTATTTTTCAAATTGAGAAATTATGTGAAAAAAAAAAAATCCAAACGTAATTAAGCTCATTTTCAAAGCATAAGGATTTTCAAAAGGCTAAAATATTTTGATAAAGAATTATAGCCTTTTGATGAAAGATCCTCATAATAATAATATGATTGCTAAAGTGCAAGGGACAAAATAGAATGTTTATTAAACATTCAAATTGATTTTGCAAAATGTTTAAAATCATTTTTGAAAGATTCATTTTGAATTTGGAACTTGAGACTTGGACATCTGAACTTTGATGGCTTGAGACTGATAGCAAGTAAGGACATGATGAAAGACTTATCCTATGTAAAGGTTGGTTTAAAGGTCAATTTGTAGCATCAGTTTTGGCAACTACCCACTCCTTTGAAGCCTATGTAAAGCCCTTTAATCCATTCATTTGAGGATTCAATCCTTGGAGACAATTTTCATGCTACCCACAAAGAGAGACACGTTCAAACTTCAAGAACAAAAGTTCCTATGAAGTTAGAACTTTTAGATCAACCTCGACTAGTATAAGAGAGTCATAAGTGAGATCCTCCTTGAAAGAAGTTGAACCAATCCAAGAGAACATCTTAAAGAGTGTAGACATTGTCACAATGATGGAAGCACATTGTTTTCCAGTTTTTGTTAGTTGTTTTTTCTTCTTTCCTTGCTGATTTTTATTCAACTTTTATTCCATTTGCCCTTATGATTTCTTTTATCAATGGAGGACTTATTATGAACTAAAAGTCTTTAAGAGATTCAATTTGATGGATGCTCTAGAAGGATGCGCTAGCTTTAGCTTTATAGAATTGTAACTGCATAACACCCACTCACTTTATGTTATTTCTTTTGTTGATTTTATGAATCTTGTTAATTTAAATTGATCGCCTAAGTTAACATACTAGTTGAGTCTTAATATTGAAAAAGTTATGGCAACATACGAAGTTTACTAGAGAATACGGGACTAAGGGTCTAAGCATAAGACGTCACATAATTTAGGACTAAAGGTGTGTATGTTAATTATCTAAATTATAGTCTGATTACTTAAGGTTTTAAGGGTGCTTGAAATCTAGGCTGAATAAAAGTTTAACTTGGTTCATAATATAAAAGGAGTGCGATTGCAAAGGTTGAGTTACTTATCTTTAAGGGTTCAAACTTGGTTGAACTCCTTTCTTTTTCCTTACTATACTCTCAATTTAAACTCATTCGAAGCACTGCAAATTTGTGATAATAACAATAAATATTTATCAACAAAAACAAAAACTTATGTTTATATGTAGCGAAGGACCAAATCAACTTTGGAGGTATGAGAAAAATAAAATAAATGTTAACACTTTTTAAGCCTAAAAACTAAAAATTACAAGAATAACATCAATAAAAACTAGTGTTGTGAAAAAGCAGGCAGCTTGAACAAGATGTTTCAGATATAACTGGAAGCACAATTACTTTTTACATAAACACTCATTATAGCAAGCTACTCTATAAGAATACTAGAATAGTATGAAGAACAAGAACAAAATTATTCTGACAACTCAGTTGGCTAAGCTAACCTTATCCAGAGTCAATTCCGTGGCGATGAGTTTAAGCAGCACTTGGACCAATTCCCTCACCCTTGCTTCTCTGTCCACCCAAAAAAAAAAAAAAAGGAGAAAAAAACAGTAAGAGAATTAAGTTATTAACAACAGCTGGTGTATCCATGCATATGCTGTTCTTCACTTTAGCATTTCCCATTTCAAGAAGAGAGAAACAAACAGAACATTAACATTGAATGCATTGAAACTTAACATTGAATAATTTGCTGCAAAACAAAACTCAATTTTCAATATTTCGTGAAGATTTGGGCTTGCGAGAATCAACTCAAACAAATTTTCTTTTGTTTATTCTGGCTTCTGCTTCGTATGTTCCTCTTTCATTTACTACAACACTATCCACCACTAATTTCTATATTATATATATATCCCAACTGAAATGAGTAATGTCAAATGGTTTCTTGCTCTTTTGTTAGAACACTGCATAAGACCTATTGAAGACTCCGTTCTCTTCATTTCTAATATTAACCATCTACTGGAAAGACATTTTAATATAATTGACTATCACATTTTCAAGTCCAAAACAAAGATATCAAGTTTAAAGTTTAAAGTTATTGACATTGCCAAATGACTTTTCTCCATTATTATGGACTCTTAATCTTAAATGATATTTAAACTAGATTGTGATTATTGTTTCTTTCAAGACACGGCTATTTTTGTTTACCTTGAGATGACGAGCTCACAGAAGGAAGGAAATAAAATGAGTAGATGAGGACGTCGATCATGATTCTCCTTGTTCAAGTCAATATTTAAATGTGAAGGCAAAGGAAGAACTGAGGCAGTATCGTAATGGATTTTGAGACGGGCTAGTTCTTGAAGAACATAAATAATTTCATCAAGCCTTGCTGTAGGCAATGGACGTTCACCTGCTTGTAATAGTAAAATTCAAAGGGAATAGTGAAGAACAACACTCACCAAGAACATAAAAATATAATCATTTTTAGTTACTCCTGCAAGAAGCAAACAAAATTGCACACCTAAGTAACTCTCATCGATCAGGAACCTGCTCAAGATGGATTGGCATCTCGTCACGAGTAACAAGATTGAAATTTTGCTGACTTCGCATCTTGTCGAGCTCCATTTATCATCTTCATTGTCGTAGCTGATAACATGAGAAATATTAGTTCTTTAACTTGGGAAACATGAGGTTAGAAGATTAGAATGCTTTATTCTCCTCCTGAAACATATGAATGCATCATTATGCTTCTGCAGTGATATATCACTATAAAAAATAAGGAAAATGGTTGCAGATCATTTAGAAGTATGCTGAACTTGCTTTTGAAAGCACGTCCTTTTATAACCAGACATCAATCTTGCAGATCCCAGTGTGTTATTTTGCTCAAGTCAGTTTCACAGACAAAGATAATTAGATCATGCAACTTTCCACATAAGCAAAAAAAGACCATCTTCATATAAAAGTTAAAAAACCAAAATCTGACTCAAGGTCATTTTCAAAGAATACCTGCTCAAAGAAAACAACTTCTGCAAACAGGTCAAGGAAAATCTGCTGCAGTGGATGGGCATTAGCTCTACAGTCTCAACAGCCACTGAGCAAGTTCGTGATGCACATCGGTCCAATGTGGAAACTAATCTTTGGATAACCTATGAATTATGATGTTGGAAGTTAATAGAAAATTAGTAAACTATAAAGAAATGAGCAACTGCCAAGGTTGCTTTACAAGATGATATTGTAAATAAATTCAGTGACTAACAAATGACGTGAAGGTTCTCATATCTAGCGAGAAGCTCTTTCTTTATTAACTATGAACAATGGAGCACCCAATTCTACATAGTCAAACTCCAACCACAAAAATTAAATGAATAAATATATATATTAAAAAATCTAGTAGAAGAAAACGATGGGCTATCATAAGTGAATCAAAATGAAATATTAGTGCTGGAACCAATATGCTGATGAAAAGGTCCAAAACTAGAAAGGATAGATGTAGGCAACGAGGTTGATTGGTTATATATTAACAAGGAAAATCATCACGGGCAAGCATGCAATCCTCAATAGTGTGTGTGTGTGTGTGCCGGCATTAGCAGTAAAATTCATGTTAAACAGCAAAGGAAATAACTCCAAATTATTTGAATATACTTTTCTGTTGGAGTTGAGTGAAATATCCAATATTAATCGTCTATAGCTAGAATCTAGTCAATTAGCTTGAAAAGAAAACTGATGAGATTGCACTACTGTTGAACCAAGGCAGCTCGAGAAAATTACATCATGAGGTGCATCAAGTGGTGATTTAAGAATCTTGTCACCCAGAATGTTCAAGAGAGTCATCTCGAGACTCTCATTAGCTTTCATTGACCCAGATGGGAGTGAACTAGATAGAGCTCGTCCACAATATCCCACAAGGAAAATTTCATAAACATCTGCAACTTCCTTCCATATTCGAGTTCTTGCTGGTCTGCTAGTACATGTCTCGGGTAGAACCATCATAGTTAAGTTTTGCACGTCATCAGAAAGTATTTGGTTAAAACCTTCAACAGCCAATCTCCAAAGTGCACCATCGGGGTGGTCTCTTCTTGTTGTCATACACCTAAAAGACAAAGTACTTTGTTGCTTAACATTGTAAAGAAATGTGTCACGAACTAAAATAAAAAGAAGGGAGAAATACACTCTTGGTCCCTAGATTTTGGGTCAAATATCATTGTAAAGAAATTTATTATTTTAAATTAGTTAATTTAAAATAATTATGAAGTGAAATTGTAAAATAAATTTTAATGGTAATGAAATAATAAATTTAATTAATTAATATTTTTAAGTCTTTTCATAACTGAATCAATTTAAACCCTCCGTTTCAATTCCATTTCAAAGTTATCAATAAACAACTTTACGCATGTATAAGACTTTTTAAATGAAAGAATTAACATAATATTAGAAAAAATGGTTAGAATCAAATGGGTGGTAGGGGTTTTCATTATTGTGAATGGTTTACATGTTCTTGTCTTCCTCTATTTTGCTCCATTTACTTAGGAAGTATTATGTGATAATATTTATTGTTACTTAGGTGAAATATTGGAAGAAGAATAGTTATATCAAAAGGATTTTGAGCTGGTTTTAAATGAAATCAAATGAAAACAATTATAAATCACTATCTCAGGATTTAAATTGATTCACTTATAAAAGTTTTGGTTTAAATTGATACAATTATTAGTTTGATACAACCTCCAAAGCTTAGGGGTATAAATTGATTTTTTCCCCTAAATTAAGAAAGTAAAACATCAAACTTGGTTTGAAGCATTTGAGCATTATTTACTTTAAATTTCTTTCTATAAAAAGTAAAATCATTTCCAACAAAGTTAAGTTGGTTCAGACGTTTTTCAAATATTTTGACAAAGCGTTACATGATTAATACAGGTTTGGGGCCTAGCCATCGATTCCAGTCCCATGTCCATGTTTCTTCGTTCCCTACTTGGGTTACTTCTCACACAGAATGGACTCACACCTATATCTTCCACCAGACTCTTTTACCTACATGCTACCAGGCCACATTTTCAAGAAACCGAGTAAAAGAGTGTAAAAGTCTGTACCTTCCCAGACTCTGGATAATTTCGGGGCATATAATACATTTTTCAACCACTGGTGCATGAAGGAAAAGATCAACCAAAGCAGGAACAAGCTTTTCTGCAAACAGGACATTTTGTATGCCAACTGGTGCGGCTGCTGATCCTGGACTGACAGACTGAGAAGCTTCATGGTTGGAGGTCGTAGAAGCAGCTCTCGAATGCCTTTCGTTCCTTAACCTCCCTTGATTTGCTGAAATAATGCAAGTACACAACTTATAAGAGGTCATGGAAAAACCTAGGAACTGCACCAAACAAATTCAATATACCTTGAACAAGATAACTAGTGCTTGTTTGATCAGCATCGTTTTCGCGTATTGAGGGAGAACCTGATCTTGGAAGATATTGCAAGAACTCACGCAGCAGAATCAGCCACATTGAAGAGATAGCATCAGTTGGACGTAAAAGTGGTAATATCTCCAGAATAGTTCGTAGCTCAGGGGGGACATGTCCCTGGAGAAAGAGAAAATGTCTCAGCAAATTCTTAAGGAAATCAACAAACTGCTATCACGTTCTTTACTTCCTGTAGAAACTTCTCACAAGGACTACAGAAAATTAACCCAGATGGCTACACGAGTCACTTCTATGTAAATCGAGGGAGTACAAATTTTGCATCAAAATCAACAACATGAAATTTATAATGCTAATTCGGAAATCTTTAATTTAGACCCCACTTATCTGCATATTCTAGCCCCTTCAAGGCTTGAAAACTCATTATTTGGATGCTTGAGCAGTGAATGTGACAAGTCATCATCATAGTCATCTACCTTCGCTTCTTTAATTAGTCACTCCATTCCTAAAAGCCGAGACCATTTTCTAAATGGTAATAAGGAAGTGAAAACTTGAGTCATATGTCATACTTTCATTCTTGAGCTCAATCAAACTCCACTCCACATAACTGGGTGAAATATCAACCCCAAATGTAGGAGTGTCTGTTAGAGGTTTTTTTTTTTTTTTTTTTTTTTTTAATATTCGTGAGTGTTCAGGGTAGCTTGCGTGCAGCTCTACTAATCTCATGGAACAACCCACCTGACCTTACAATATTTGAGTGTCAAGGAAACTTGTAGCCTACGAACACCCAAATGTTGTAGGGTCAGGGGGTTGTTCCATGAGATTAGTCAATGATCTGCTTTGATTGGACAATGATAATGTTAATGAGTGTGGTGAAGACTAAGAGTCTTGGAGAAATCTTGGAAGAATCTTGGAGTAGAAGTGTTATTAATGATCTAAAATGAGTGATAAGTTCCCTTTAAATAGGTCCAAAGGGAAAGGGCTTGTACAAACCTAATTAATTAACTAACGAAACCTCCCTTAAATATACCCAAAAGAGAAGGGTTTTGTCACATCTATTCTAAAACTAAAAACTGACTTTAGAAAGAGAATACAATCTGTCATTTTACAAGAAATACCCAAAATACCCTTGATATTCCTACATCAACTCGGCCCTCTTAGAATTAAACTCGTCCTCGACTTTTAAGTTGAAAGCTTGAACTCATCTGTGGCTTGAAAAGGGAAGATGTCTACTACATTGAAGGTATTGCTTATGTTGAAAGAAGCTGGGAGGTTTATCTTGTAAGCATTATCATTGAATTTCTAATGGATAGTAAATGGTCTAAACTTTTTGTTGTTATGTTTGTTGTAGGTTCCTTTTGGTAAGCGATCCTTGCGAAAATATATCATTACAAGGTCTTCCGACTTGAACAAAATATATCGTTTATGTACATCCGCTTGAGCTTTATATGTAGAGGTTGCTTTCTCTAAGTTTCAATGACTTCCGAATGTAGCTTTTGAATGCGTTCAACAAGCTGTTCAGCTACTTCACTAATATCTACATTAGAAGGAAGAGTTGTGAGATCAAAATCAAACGAAGGGGTCCAGTATATACAATATCAAATGGACACTTCCTTATTGATCTATTCTGCATATTGTTGTAAGAAAACTCCGCTTGTGCAAGGTTGGTGTCCCACTATTTTGGTTGATTTCCACTTAGACATCGAAGCATATTATCCAATGTTCGGTTTGTAACTTCTGTTTGACCGTCTGTTTGTGGGTGACTTGAGGAGCTAAAATTTAGGTTAGTGCCAAATTGTTTCCATAAGCTTTTTCAAAAAAAGAAAAAACTCATGAATTTAATATCTCTGTGCGAAACAATTGTCTTTGGAATCCCATAGAGTTTGACAATCTCTTTAAAGAAAAGATTAGCAATATTCAAGCATCATATGTTTCTTACATGGTATAAAATGTGTCATTTTGCTAAATCTATCAACAATAACAAAGATACAGTCATACCCCCGTGGTGTTCTTGGCAATCCAAAGATAAAATCCATTGACAAGTCTTCCCAAATGTTAGTAGGAATTGGGAGAGGAGTATACGAACCGGTGTTTTAAGTGTCCTTTGGAAATTTGGCAAGGGAAGCATCTTTTGACTAAGTTGTTGACATCTTTCCAAAGTTGAGGCCAGAAAAAACGGGGGGCAAGGGTTTCATAAGTTTTGTCACATCCTAAATGGGCTGCTATGCCGCCCGAATGGGTTTCCATGATGATGGCTTCTCGTAGTGATCCTTGGGTAATGCATAACCTATTACCACAAAATAAAAATTCATTCGAAAGGTGGTAGTCTCTTAGAGAAACATCTTTCCAAATTTCATGAAAATCAGGGTCATTCTCATAACAATTTGGTAGGTGGTCAAAGGTAATGATATTACTCTTAAGCATAGTAAGGAGGGATGACTTTCTACTTAAGGCATCAGCCACTTTGTTAGTTATTCTCGAGGTATGCTTAATGACGAAATAAAATTTTTGTATAAAAGAAATCCATCTAGCATGCATTCGCCATTCAGTTTATCTTTTTTTTGAGAATGTAGGAATCCGCCACTGGAAAAGCTTATTGAAACGTTTTAGAACTCACTTAAAGTTTAGTTCCTCAAGCCATCCTCAAACAGATGGGCAAACAGAGGTAACAAATAGAACCTTGGGAAATATGCTTCGTTGTCTCAGTGAAAATCAACTAAAACAATGGGATACCAACCTCGCACAAGTAGAATTCGCCTACAACAATATGTGAAATAGATCTACAGGGAAGTGTCCCTTTGATATTGTGTATACACGACCTCCTCGTTTAACTTTTGATCTCATTAATCTACCCTCTAATGTAGATATCAGTGAAGGAGCTGACCAACTTATTGATCGTGCTCAAAAACTCCATTTAGAAGTCCTTGAGCAATTGGAGAAAGCATTCGCTAATTACAAAGCCCAAGCAGATGTTCATAAACGACATGCCTCATTTCAACCAGGAGACCTTGTCATGGTATATCTTCACAAGGACCGATTGCCAAAAGGATCCTACAACAAGCTTAACAACAAAAAGTTTGGACCCTTCATTGTCCTTGAGAAATTCAATGATAATGCATACAAGATAGACCTCCCAACTTCCTTCAACATCAGCAACACATTCAATACATCATATTTGTTTCCTTATCAAGCTCCTGATGAATTCGAACTATCAACATAACTTGAGGGTGAGTTTCATTTTAAAGAAGGTCAAGTTGATGTAGGGGTATTTCGGTCATTTCTTAACCGATTGTATTTTCTTTTAATATTTTCAGTTTATTAAATTCTTAGTTTTAATTTTAGATTAGGTGTGAAACCACCCTTCCCCTTTGTGATGTAGACTATGAATCTTAGAGAATTCTTGAAGGAAAATCTTATTCATTAAATGTTCATACATGGGGAAGACTCCTATTTATCTAGTTATAATACAAGTGGAGAGTAAAAAGGAAATTAACCTATACTTTTATCCAATTATCCAATTTAACCCCTTTCTACTTACATCACTTTGGGTCTATTTAGAAGGGTTTAGGATTAATTAGAATTAGTTAGTTAGGTGTGAACAAGCCCTTTCCTTTTGGGCCTATTTAAAGGAAACTTTGTTATCATTTTTACACATTGAATAAAACTTCTACTCCAAGAATTCTTCAATAATCTTAGTCCACACCGATTGGTATTAGAGCACCCTCAAGAAGGGGCCTAATGGAAAGAAAAGACTCCGGCAAACTTCCTATTCTCCAACCTACTGATGCGGAAGCATTTCTTTCTACATCTCCTCAATCAGTGTATCGAAGATTAAGCAATTTAGAAACTTCTATTGCTGGAATTATGGACAATATGATCACGATGCAAACTTCTATGGCCGGTCTACAACAAGCTATCGAGAAGTTAACTTTGGATGTGGAAAGAATGGTGGATAATCCTCCAAGAAACAATCAAGAAGCTAGACAAACCAACTCTGAAATTCGGATCAATCAAAGGCAGCCACAAGATCTTCATCAAAATCTGGAAAATTTGCAGCAAGATCCGCCAAGAATCCAAGAAAACAACCAGCGGTTACAGCCTACAGATCAAGAAATTCCAAGAAGACATCCGAGGAACTTTGAAAGAGAAGTACTACGGCCCCAACATGCGCCTTACTACCAACAAATTCCAGATTACCCACATGTAAGGCCAATGCCACCAAATTTGATGGGCTTAGATTCTGATTCTTCCGAGGATGAAGATTTTCCTAATTCGCGGACAAAGTTCCAACCAAGAATGTGGAACCCCCATCAAACAAATAAACCCCCGTTCCAAAGACAATTCCCGCATGGACATGTACAAAGGTATGGTAATCAATATTATTTTGATAGAGGAATATCAAGGGTATTTTGGGTATTTCTTGTAAAATGACAGATTGTATTCTCTTTTTTAATTCAGTTTTAATTTTAGAATAGGTGTGACAAAACCCTTCTCCTTTGGGTCTATTTAAAGGAGGTTAGGTTAGTTAGTTAATTAGGTGTGTACAAGCCCTTTCCCTTTGAGCCTATTTAAAGATCATTAATAACTTATCACTCATTTTAGATCATTAATAACACTTCTACTCTAAGATTCTTCCAAGATTTCTCCAAGACTCTTAGTCTTCACCATATTGGGTATCAGAGCAGCTGTCTGGGCCAATGTTGACTACCGCCAATGAAAGATTGGAAAACTCTTGGCGACGCCGATCACAAGAGGAAGCTTCGTGAGTTGTGCTCGTTGTCAAACAACACACACCTAACTAGGGGAACCCTTGAAATTCATGAAGGTCGAGAAGAAATCTTGGAAGAATCTTGGAGTAGAAGTTTTATTAATGCTCTAAAATGAGTGATAGGTTCCCTTTAAATAGGCCCAAAGGGAAAGGGCTTGTACACACCTAATTAACTAACTAACCTAACCTCCTTTAAATAGACCCAAAGGAGAAGGGTTTTGTCACACATATTTTAAAATTAAAACTGAATTAAAAAAGAGAATATAATCTGTCATTTTACAAGAAATACCCAAAATATCCTTGATATTCCTACAAGAGATTTTGTTTTGGAGCTAAAGTTCAGTGCGCAGGACCAGGTTTGGTTGGACAATGTAATTTCCTTCATTTAATTTCTAGAATGATTAGCTTTAATATTTCCATTCGTCCATGCTAACCACTAGCTCCAAAACATAGAATCTCATCTTACATAATCTTAATCCTCCTGTCTTAAACTGAACCATGATCTTTCCAAGCAATATCATTAAATTCTTCACTTCAACAATCAAGTTGGGGATATATACAATTCCCAAAAATTGAAAATGATGGGACATATTGTAGATTTGTGTATAGTATAGTTGCATTTGGACTAGTCATTTATATCTTTTTAATTATTTTTTTAGATGTCCTTCCCTTTTATAATTAGTTCCCTTCGTTAGAATTTCTCTTGTATTATATTTACCCATTATTAGGTCCTTTTATGAAATAAGAGAAAAAGTTTATTTCTTCAAAATTAACACATATGAATGAATATAAAAGAAAAAATGAACTTATCCAAAGTGTTTTTCTTTAAATTGAACAAGAAAAAAATAGGGTAAAAATAAACTTACAAATTCAGTTTCAAAGTTTTCGTTAGTTATTATTGCTTGCTTAATAGCCAAATCAACAACTGAGAGCAATTGTGTGTACATCTGGTTGTCAAACATCATTTGTGCTTGCACGTATAGTTCTCCTGCAAGCAATTTAACAGATAGAGAATGTTAACTATAAGCATGCAAAACTATCATCATCTCCCTGATCTTATTTTGAATCTTACAAGTGACAGGATAGTGTCAGCCTCCATATTTGATTAACAATTGTTTAGGAACTATTTCAAACATCTTTAAGTCAATAGGAGTTATTTTTGTAAAATATAATTTTAGATATTCAACAAAAGTAAATCATTACCAAGACCATGCAAAATTTCTTGCTTCACTTTGCTAGCAGCATTACCACTGTAGTGTGGTGACTTTTGAAGAACAAGCTCATACACATTAAGTACTGAAATAAGGTAAGTCATTGGCAAGTTTCCCTGTTCCACAAGTTAAAGAGAAAAGATGATTCAGGTCCTTTATTATCATTTATTTGGAGAGTCAATATGAAATTTGTTTTCAGTATATGCTAACCGAAACATGCATATGAAAGAAAATTTCACCTTGGGAGAATGAGAAACAACTGTCGTCTGAAGACAATTTATTGCTGCAAGCGCTACCTCTTTACTACCATTTAGAATGCTATTCTTCACAAAAAGAAGTAAAGATTCCCATCCTGCAGTACGAGAAGCATGCAACATTGTTATGAACAAGCATCAAAAAGCAACTAAAGATGTTTTAAACAATATGAAAGATGTACACAAACAAGTAAATAAGAAAATTTATGCAATCAAGCAAAAAGATTCACCATTGACCTACCAGACCAAAAGTTCGTTAAGCTTCGGAGGAATGGGAAAAAAGCCCGTAAAATACGTGCTATTCCAGAAAGCACCAGAACCAGTGTTTCGTCCCACTGTTTTTGGGCAGTATTACGACTGCAAATACATGGTATGAGAAAATAAATAATAGAACATAAGTAATTATATCTTGGCAAAGATCACGATTAATACGAACGAGTGATGTATAAGCATATGAACCGCCTTTCCACCATGAGTTCCCAGTTCTTTCCCTTGCCATTCATCTTTGGATGAGGTTGCAGCCTTCAAAACAAGGAGTTCAAAGGCCATCAACAGAAAGATCAGCAAAGGGTAAAAGAGTAGTTATGTTACCACATCAAAGTTACCATGTGGGAAGCATGGTCTAAGATGGGAAAAACGTAATCCCAAAGACATGTCCCCCAAATACTTTCTGAAAGCTTTTGACCGTGACTTCCAAGACTCTGGAAGAGTGTCCTGATAGCTGAATTTCGAACCTGGAGACATACAAATACGCTGATGTTGCTAACTTATAATTCCTAGGAATCGTAGTTAATTCTACATATAACACATTAAGATTGACAAAATGAAGTGCGTGGGGGCATATAGTTCCATATTATTCTACCTCTGGCCTATCATCAGCTCCAAGCTTATGAAGCAATGAGAAAACGGAAAAAAGTAACTTGTTGCTATCAACTATGTTTGTGAAGGGAGAGGAATCAGTGTGACTGGACGCCTCAACCATCTGTTCTTCGGACCTCTCATCATTAACTTGTTTTGGGACAAAAGCCACGTCTGTTTTTCAAGTCATTTTAGTAACAGCAAAGGGTTAGCACTTCAAACAGCTAATGACAGAGCTAGAGACCGTTTATGTATTTACCAGGGAGGCTACTTGAGTCCTTCTCGCCCACATGATCATGTGAAAGCCTCTTCACAATAAAATCAGTTATAGTCCACAAAAGCCCTATTGCTGTTAAGCTTATATTTAACTCTGTTTTTTGAGCACTGTATGCTCCCGTCACATCAACACATCTGCAATGCCCAAATTGATATTGTAGTAAGATTGTCTGAGACTATAGATAGAAATGTATAATAATGACGCTAGCAGCTCAAGATTTGGATTTTGTTTTTATGCATATGCAGATCAGCTATAGGAGATGAATTGATCACTTAGTCTTTGGAGAGCTCCTGCGTCAAATTGGTCCTTGTGGCCAAACACAGCAAGTTGTTCCAGTTAAGACAAACGGATTTCAGATTTGTTTTACTTCTGAAGGAACAGGGATACTAGATATTCTACACTCAAGGAAAAAATAGGAAGCAAAGGCTAATAAAACATCTTGATGCAAGAAAATAATTACTGTACGCCAAGGCAGAGGATCATCATGAATAAGAGCACAAATACATATCCAAATTTAGAACTTAAAGCACCCTTCTTTGAAGAAACTTCATAATTGTGAAAACTATAGTTGGGTGAACACATGTGAAGAGTAGCACACAAAATATAGTCCACTGTAGAATAGAATGGAGTGAAATAAGGAAAATATCTAAATCAATAAGAATTCCGAGTAGAAACTCTTACACGTGGAGGCATTCTTGTGGTATGCTGGAAAGTCCATCGTTCAAGATCACACGTAGACTCTAAAAGGAAACACAAAAATCATATTATTTTTATAAAGTATATAGAATTACTACTATTCAGCTGTTATAAAAAAACATCAAACGTGCAACTTTCCAGAAATAAAATTAAGCAATTGGAAGTTAACTACAGCCTGTAATAGCATATGGACATGGATTATACCTTTCAATGCACCAGATGGACATACACATGGATTTGGTATAGAAACAATAATAGCAGATGGACGCAAATGATAGTAATGCATCAAACACAAATATAGTTGACTAAAGTAAAATTAAAGAATACAGAAAACATAATCATCATCAAATTCTTAACAATGAGGAGTCCTCTGAGTGAACAAATTTTGAGTCTTTAAGGATTTCCTTGCCAGCCATATCTTTCGTTCAAGCGTATTTCCTTCCATTTCCAAATTTTTTTTTTTTTTTAAAGAAAAAGATACAAAACTTTTCATTAATAAAATGAAAACATAAAAGTGCTCAAAGTGGAAACCCAAACAAAGAATTATGGTTTATTCCTTAGGTAGTTTAGGTGTTGACCCAATTTTAGGAGAAAGGATGATACACCATTGGGCTCAGATCAAGTGCTCCTTCACTATATTTTAGGCCACGTTGCTAGCCACAACTTTCATAAAAACTGAGATTTAATCTCTTCTCAGAGATTTGGTTTGAAAGGAACCAAAGAATTTTTCAGAACAAGACCCTCCCTTGGTTGGAGCACTATGAGATTGCACGAGTCAAAGCTTCCTCTTGGTGTTCTTTACTCAGATTATTTGTAGACTACTTGATTCAAGACATTAGCTTAAATTGGAATGCATTTATTTATCCTTAATTGTTTTTTATTGGCACGTCGTTGTTTTGGTCTAGTTTGGATTTTATTCTTGTATTGTTGAGAATTATGTCATTTTGTAATACATTTGTAGTAGATTTCTCTTTTGGGATGTGATGAGGGCGCTATGGGTGTGTCAATCTAGTTGAGATATCCGGTTGCGCCTACTGATCCCTAGTCTTATTGACTTTGTGTTTCTTATTTAGCTTTACGCACTGTAATTCGAGCATTAGTCTCTTTTCATTTCATCAATGAAAAGTAATTGTTTCCATTTCAAAAAATATATATTCATATGAGAAATATTGCTAGCAGGGGTAGTTCAACCAAGCACTAGTATTATCTCCAACCCTATATTGCTTATTACAAAAAACAATGAACCTTGACATTTTTGTGGATCATTGAGCATTGTAATAAGAATCAATTCCTGATAAATATCCAAAACCTGACGTGGAAGTAATTGTGGATGAGTTGCCTGAAGCAACAACCTTCTCCAAGATTAACTTAAAGTCAAGGTATCATCAAATACTTAACTTCAAGTATCCACAACAAAAACGCCATTTTGATCTATTTTTATACATTTTTTTTTAAAAAGGAAACAAGTCTCTTCATTTATATAATGAATTGATCTATTTTTATACATAAGTATTTTTTTTCTTTTTTTTTCTTTTTTTTTGATATCTGTGAGTGTGCGGACTAACTTACGCACACCTCGACTAATCTCACGGGACACCCACCTGACCCTACAATATTTGGATGTCAAGGAAACCCGTAGGATATCAAATCCTAGGTAGGTGGCCACCATGGATTGAACTCATGACCCTTTAATTCTTTGGCCTTTTTTTTATGTTCCACTACCACTGGGGTCTCAATAGTTATCATTGATGTGAATGACATTACAAGAGAAAAGCCAAAGGGATTATACTAAAATTATACAAAAGATTTCTATCATGAACTGAATAGTAGAATTGGGAAGCAGATCTGGAAAATATTGAAGATGTGTTCTCAATAGTTATCAAACGTTGAACCATTTCCTAACCTGAAAACCAAGAGCAACAAGGTCTTTCTCAGAAGCATCTGCAACAGACCTTTAAAATACAAGTAGTTAAAGAGGATCAGCAAAACATGACAGCACGATGCTTACGTAATTGAAATTAAAATAATTGGTGATACCCAAACCTTAACAGCTCAAGAATATTTGGCCAGCTGTAGTGTAATTTTTCTCCATGTCTCTGAGTTTTTCAAATAAAATATTATGAACTTGGGTAGACATTGATACATAAAAAAGAGAGGATTTATAAAACTACTTTTAGTAGCATAAGATACCTCTAAAACATGCAGAAGAATCTTTAAAGATCCTGAGCAAACATCAGTACTTTGAGAAGAATATAAAGACTGCAAAGGAGATATAACAGAACACTCTAGTGACCTCAGCTTTTCAACCCTGTCTTCAATCTAAACAGACGCCCACATAGACCCAAATGAGAGTTAGTTTTCTCTCACTTTCAATACGATACAGAAAAGAACCAGGATGAGAATTCTAACCACCTTCAAAGAGGTATGATTATTAGGTGAGGTGAAATCTAGAAACGGCTCTGAACCTAAAACTGAGCAGATTGATTGGTCCAAAGCATCAAGTGCTATATTGCGTACATGCTGATTGGAGTTATTGGCAAGCTGCAGATCCATTCTAGGGAAGTGTAAAAATGGAACTAATGCAAAAATGGGATTCAAGGAAATTGTAATGTTGTTACCTCAACAAAATGGCCAACAACTTGATCCCATAGTGGTTCAACCCCTATTATAAAACATACAATAGATTCAATATGAGAAAATCAGAACATTATAAAAGTTTGCAATGAATTTGGGGAGAAGTATATTTCAGTGAACCATCTTTTATACAAGAAATATTGGAAAATGAACTATTTAACTGCTCCCTCTAAAAGCACTTTAATATACGTTTAAGCCTTCTTGATCATTTTTGACTAAGTAGCCAAACACTATAAAAAATTAGGAAAGTATGCACTTTTTAGCCTTCTTCCAGTGTTTTTAAAGCCCAAGGTGCAATAAAGCACAATAAACTTCTGGGGCATAAACACAAGACGCAAAAAAAGGGTTTTTTTTTTTTTTTTTTTTTTATGAGGCGCACTATATATAAAAGTACTACATAAAGAAGAAAAAACATAGTTGATGTGGAAATATGAAAAAAAGACCTCTGAGCAACTTCTCATTTAGGCTTAGTAAATTATAAAAACCCTAATTACTACTATTTTTTAAAAAATAATGAAAAAAAATTGTGAACCCTAATTACAACTTCTCACAGGCCTTTAAGCCTTAGGGCTTCACAAAAGGCACGTGTCTTATATTGTGAACCTCGCCTTTTTCAAGGCGAGGGCACTAGACCTGCACCTTGAGCCTAGGCATGCGCCTGAGAGGGCTTTTTAAAACATTGTTTTCTTCTAAAGCTAAAGGCTTAGTTTGGGATTATATGGCTAAAGGTTTAGTTTGGATGATTGTGTCAGTTAAAATAATTGCTAGCAATTGTGCTTTTAGCAAAATTAGTTGTAATATGAAGTAAATTAATGTTTGATACCTTCCAATTTTAAACTTGAAAAAGCAGCCAGAGTGTTTGGTAAATTTCTAAATTTATGTGATTTAGTTATAATTACCAAAGTAGTGATATTTCATATATTTTTGTATTGTTACTTAATATTTAAATCTTTTATAAGATAATTATTTAAAATTTTATATGATCTTTTTTATAAGAGAGAAATTTTATATGATATAAATTACAAATTATTTTGTTCACACTAAATTATTAGGAAAATATCAGAGAAAATCCATTGATCTGACGTACTGTGAAGATTATTGACAAGGATACATATCATCCTTTCCACAGAAAAATTGATGCTACCAATTTTCTGGGTTGAAGCTAATCCAAAACCACTTGAACCACTGGTCAGATATTGATGAGAAAGCTGACATAATGCTGAAAGAAGGGAATTCACTGCAGATATGTGCATCAGTGCTGAGCTCTCAAATAGCTTCAAAAGAAGGACAAATGTTAATTAGGGGAAGTGCACAATAAAATCTGTATTCGGTGGGCTGTTTTGGAAACAATTCTCTCAAAGTTACTTTCTTTTTCAAGAAATGCTTTGGTTTCATTGTTTCTTTCTGTTCCACGAAACTTAAGAACAGCAGCACTACTTTATGTTCACTAAGAACTTACCTGAGAATTTAAAGAAGAAAGAATGTGAAAGTCACTGTATTGGCCAGATGATTCCCTTGTAAGCTTTGGGACAGTAGTTGACACCTCCTATACGCATAAAAAGCAACAAATAGGCTAAAATTAACAAATGGATCAATACAAACTACTGAACTGGTATGTCACTGGATGAATGAACAGCAGGTCAAGAAAAACAGAGTCGGCATATGGAGACAGAGCCGCCTAGTTTCATTCAAAAGAGTGTTTACTAAATGGTTTTAATTGCTTCAAAAAAATGGCTTTAAAGAGCAGTACACTTGGACATTCTTTTTTACTTTCTTCAGATTAGCATTGACATTTCAATAACATTCGTATGGACCTTCCACTTGAATTATTGGTGTAATATGTGGCCTGGTACATAGTTCAATTATTGTACCAAATGATTAGTTGACCATGGTACATAGTTCGAATTGTCTAATAAACAGACCCATAAGCCATTAAAAGGGCTCTTGATTGTGTGCATGGGGAACAAGTACCTTACCTCTCTAAAATTAGTTGGTACTTTTTAAAAAATAATAAATAATAAATAAATCACTGAAATAATGTAAAAGAGACTAATGCTAAAAAATACAATGATTCAGAAAAGGAAAAAACACGATGCATAAAATTTAAGAATACAATAGAAATTATGTAGTGATGTAGCCTAAAAGATAAAAGGAGAGAATCTCCAATAATAAAATCAAAGTCTTTATAAAGAATCAAAGTTATAAAAACAAGAAGACTGTAACATCCCAAGTTCTGGTTAAATTTTAATTAATTTTCTTAAATTATTGGATTGTATTTTCTTTAATTTTGGAATTTATGAGGCCAAAGTTGAAATAATTGGATTATTTTGATTGTTCGATTTTAATTTTTGGATTCTATTTTAGGGAAGATTTGAATTTTGGATTAAATTAAATCTTGGAATTTATTTAAGTGATAATTTGTGATTTGAATATAAGATTGGTAATTTTGAAGATAGTTAGGTTTTTAAAGATTTGATTTTTTGGAATTTGGGAAGTTCATTTGGGGATTTGGGACATTTGTATTGGAAGAAGGAAAAGGAAAAGGAAAGAATATATATGTATGTATACATATGTATATATATATATATATATATATATATACACACATATATATGTATATGTATATATATTAATTAGGTTCTCGTGAAGCGTGCAAAGAATGTAAATTCTCTCTTTTTCTTTGTGAGTGTCGCCCAACCCCTCCCTCTCGTGCGTCTGCCTCTCTCTCCGCCGTTGCCGTTGCCGTCTCCGTCGAAGGTCGTTGTGTGTTTCGACCGCCATCGCGTCTCTCTCTTTCTGCACCATCGCGCTGCCAGCCGTCGGCCACGCCCAGACTCCAGTCGTTTCGCGCCGTCGGTCCAATCCCTGTTGTTTGATTGCGGTTCATGCGCCGCACACGATTGTCGTCGTGGGCCACCCTGTCCTGCATAGCAGTCGTCCAGTCTTCGCAAGTCACACCAGAAGTCGTTGTTTGTTCGCCGAAAAGTTGGTTGGGTAAGTGATTTTGGTGTTTTTTGGTGGGTTTCTTAAATTATCTTGAACACCCATTGAGTTTTGGGTTAATTTTGATTTGTCCGTAAGGTTTGGAGCGTAAATTCAAATTTTTGGAAGCCGTTGGGACACCATCCAGCAATGTTAAGGATCAATTTTGGCGGTCTTGGTTCAATTTTTTGGTGAGTATCATTATTTTGAAAACATTATGGGTGGCTAGAAATTGGGTTTTTAACCCTTAATGTTGAGTTTTTTTTTTTTAAACAGAAACAAGGCTTTTTCATTGAACTAATGAAATGAGATGACTGTTTCATTTTCTTTATATTTTCTCTTTTCTTTGAACCCTTAATGTTGAATTTGTCTTCGTTGGTTTCATTGTCTGGAGTTTGGAAGAGGATTGGGGCTTAGTTGCTCTTTGGGTAAGTTGCTTGGAGACAATTAGAACAAGTTTATGTTTGTATTTAGGCATTAAATGTAAATTTTAATTGGATTCATGTTGTAGGTTTGATTCAAGATTTCTAAAGGGTTTGAAGGAGATTAGTTGCTTGGATAAAATTAATTAAGCTTGATATCTAAGTAAGTGGTTTACTACCGGCTCGCCTTCAAGCCAGGCGCTCTAAGCAAGTTATTATTGATAAGTTGAATGTAATGGAACGAATTGCTAGTTTCGATCATGAACGGACTGTTTTGGGCATGCTGGAAGTCTATGAGCTATGGTGATATGACCATGACATGAAATCTTATGATTGTGTTTTACATGCTTGATAATTGTGTCTATGATTAAGATATAAGGCCTATTGGTTGGTTGATGCATGCCGTGTTAAATAGTAACTCTTAGTTTTCCTATCGGGTTATGTACATTTTATGCCATGATTTGTATTCCTTCGAGATGACCACGACTGCTATGATATGTGTTCCTTCGGGATCACCACGACTGCCATGATATGTGTTCCCTCGGGATCACCACGACCGCCATGATTTGTGTTCCTTCCGGTTCACTACTTATGCCCATGTTATGATTTGTACACATATCCCGTACAGGAAGGTTAACGAGTTTACCTAATAGACCCGGTAGTGAGTCACGCTCTTTCCTATGTTGTATGTTCAGGAAAAGGCAGGGACAGACAGGTGAATGACAAGAAGAATCCGTGACCGCACCTTTGGGACCAGCCAATGCTTTCGCTGTTTTTATGTTTTCATGTTTTTAAATCCCAGTCTTGATGTTTTTTAGAATGTTGGTCTTACACCGTTAGACGTTTTATGCAAAACTTTACAGTTTTGTTTTTATAACTTTTAGGGGTATCCCGATCCAAGATTTTTCAGTTATTTAGATTTAATAAAGTTATTTATTGTATTAAATTCTTTCGATTCTAGTCAAATATATGAAAAGGGTCGTTTTGAGATGTATGCATGCATCCAGTAACGGCCTAGAACAAGTCCTAGGAAGTCGAGTCGTTACAAAGACAATCCCTTTATTTATAGAGAATTGGCAAGCAAACTAATCCTAATCCTAATTAATCAAAGAAACTAATCCTAATCTTAATAAACCAAGGACACTAATCTTAATCCTAATCAATCAATGAAACTAATCCTAAACCTAAATAATTAAAGATTTAACTAAGAAATCCTAATTTATCATAATCCTGCTACATCATGTAGATAATATAAAGGCATTCTAGATAAGGCATAGATCCTAAATAGAATAAACTGCAAAATGCTTGGAATGAGAATACTAAGATGAAACTTTGAGGATCAACCCAAGGAAGAGACTTATCATGAAAGATCCTCTAATTCCTTCCAAACCAAAACTTGAATAGGAGAGATTTTAACCGAATTAGCTTGCATTTTTAATCAAATTTATTTACTCAGACAAGTATAGTGCCTAAATTAGTTAGCATTGAAGCACCATAATCCCAATTAGCTATGATGATTGGATTTTCAGGAGTGATGCATTAAGTAGTCTATCGTTCAAAATCTTTCTCAATAGAATAAAGGGCTTGGAAATGTTGAAAGAATTCTTGTGCATTGAGGGGTTAAGAAGCAAAAAAGGGGCCTTCTAACACAAAGCAATTATTTCATATCCATACAAAGCAAAGGTGGAACCTTACACAAAGACGTCCTTTCTAAGCTATGGATGGAAAGGAATCGGCACATTTTTCAGAATTCTACATTTTCACCTTATGCTTAGATTTGATTTATCTCAATTAAAGCCTTCTTCATGGTGTTCTCTATCCAAGAAGTTCTCAAGAATCTCAATTCAAGATATTTATTGCAGTTGGATTGATTTTATTGAGCCTTTATGATCTTAGAAGGTTATGTTTCTTTACTACAGTTATGTTTTTACTGTTTTTCTTTTTGTTTTGGCTTTTTCCTTTACCCTCCTTTGGGGTCTTTTATCTTTGAGCACTAATCTCTTTTCATTCTGTTATTGAAAAATGTTGTTGAAATAAAGTCATCTAGGCTCAACTCATTTCATAAGGAAAAAATAAAGTATACTCAATACTACCTTAAAAAAAATAAATAAATAAAAAATAATTTAACTCTTTTAAAAAAAATGTACCTGTGTCATGGCATGTGGCGAATGAATTGCTCGATCTAGAGCCGCAAGAGTATCCAAGACCTAAAATTAACACTTATTATCTTTATCTTTATCTTATGACAAGAAGTGAGAAAAGTCGACATACCAACACCCAAGATGGACCCAACACATTGTGCAATCGGTGAGCAATATTGAAGAGAGTCCTCAAGGCCTGAATTGCAAAACTATGAGAATCAACTAAATTATAACTATCATATTACACTTGGTTATTCAGTATGGGAGGCATAATTTAATTAAACTGAAAATAAATATGAAAATGTATTATATGAGAGCAAACGAATGTGGAAAGTCGACATAAACCTGCACATTCTTGGGTGTAAGGATGACGGTATCCCTTTGATCACTGAAGGGCTCCAGTCGTTTTGAATTAGGAGACTGTAGGATGCTGTAAAAAAATTGGTTTTAAGCAGGATAACACTTTCAAATGAGAATAGTTTGCTCGTTAAAATCAAATATTATGGATTCTTGAGTGTGTGCATCAGTCGATTTGTACGTACCCATATGCAGGAGAATATATATAATAAAGAGCCACCTTAGTTTCAAAGTACAAAATGATGAAATAATGCTCGACAAGTCAAACTGAAAATCCTTCAAATGTCAAATTAGGCAAAAATACCTGTATTTAATAGCCATTATGGCTATTAAGTGTTTACATGATCTTTTGGGAAAGCCAAGACGATACAGTATGCACATGTTCATCATATTGGCAAGATTTAATTGCAGCAATTTAATAAATTTAAGGGGGCTCAAATTGAAAAATCGAGAGACACGAGTCTAATAACTAACCCCTACAGTTTTTTTGGTAAAAGAAACATTCATTGATAAAACAAGGGAAAAACCCCAAGCAATATGAGAGTTATAGGAGGGAAAGCCAATTACTGATTAAAAAAAAGTTGAAATGAGTAAAAAGATGCTTCGTTTTACACAGAAAAGAAAAGCAGTAGATAAAACAAGTTCCATAAAACGAGAAAATGGTGAAAAAGAATCATTAAAAAGTCATATGCTCCTTTCACCCCATAAGCTCCACAAGAAAGCACGAGTAATGGCCAACCAAATTGTCTTCCAAGTACCACCAAAAGGATGATCCAAACAAAGAAGCTAATGCTTCAGAGATATTATTTGCGCAAGTATATACTTCAGAGATGCTAATAACTAACCCCGACAGTTCAATGGTAATCTTTCCATTCTCCTTTCTTTAATTATTAATGATTACGATTAACTATTATTATGCATTCCACATTCCATCTCTAACCCTAACCATTATCTCAATTTCTTAAGCCTCTCTATTATAAATCCCAACCTTAAATTCGACCTTGATCTCAACCCTAACCTTGATTTCTTTCTTCTTCTTCTTTTTCTTCATATAAGAAACAAGGAGCATATTAGAAAAGGCCAAGAAAGAGACGCTAGGTTAGAGAAAGCCCCATCCAGCAGGCTAACAAAAAGGGACAAATCAAATATACGCTAATGATAAAGAAAACTATTAGAACAAATTAATAGGGAAACATCTTCCTTTAAACTTCAATCTTGATCTCGACCATGTTACTATTGTTATTAGAAACAGACATGCTTTCAATTTCAAAATATCAAATATATGCTAGTCATCATGTGGAGAAGATGGGAGAACTGAGAAAGAAAATTGAAATTGTTACATTGGTTGATATAGAACTAAATACCTCTTCTTTTCCACTTCAGTCGGAAAATTAATCGTAAACTTGCAAAGGGAGGCAAGAAATGAATTTAATGGTTCAACAGCATGGAGAACTCCGCATGCCTGTGATTCACGTGACATAAGTAGAATGCATAAAACATATTCATCTTTAAACAGAAAGTTCAACTTTTCAGGAAGATGCAATATATCTCCACTTCAATTTGGAGAGTAAATTCTTCCATAATTGCACGTTTGAACTTCCTACTTATTAGTTCTCTTTTAATTGCTTTCCTCCTGCAAATAATTAATATGATTAAGAGGGAAAAACCTATGTAAAGCTAAACCCCATAAATTTTCATGACCCAAGTATCTTGTTTAAAAAGCACATCGGGTATAAACTGATGTTGATTGGGCAAGAAGTACAGTGGATAGAAGATCTACGTTTAGCTATTGTTCCTTTGTTCTTTTGTAGGTGGTAACTTAGTCAATTGGCGACAAAAACAAAATGTTGTGGCTAGAAGCAACACGAAAGCAGAATTTCAGGCATTAGCCCATATGACGGAATATGGATAAAAAGGCTACTTGAGAAGTTGAAAGTTCTTTAAAAAAAACATCTATACGAGTTTACTGCGCCAACAAAGATGTCATCTTTATATCCCACGATCTAGTTCAATGTGATAGGACAAAGCATATCAAGAACAACAATGTTAATTGGATATTTAATTATAGGGAAATTTTCACAAATAGAAAAATGTCAAACTATTTACAGAAAATAGCAAAAAAGACATTGATAGACATTGATAGACTTCTATCAGCATCTATTAGTGATAGACTTCTATCGGCATCTATTAGTGATAGACTTCTATCATTTCTATCACTAATAGACTCTAATAGACTTCCATCAACGTCTATCACAACTATCTAAAAATTTTGCTATTTTGTGTAAATAGTTACCTTTATTTTTCTATTTTTAAAATTTTCCCTTAATTATAAGTACTATTTCAAATACTTAAACTAAACTTATTTAACTAATACTAAAATTGTTCTTATTCACACAAATACTAAAACAATTAATTAATATTTTTAATAAATATCCTTAATTGCATTCATTTGGTATTTATCAATACAAATGAATTAAACGAGTATATAGTTATTTATATATTAAAATCAATTATTTAATTTTAATTAAGTAGACTTCAACATTATTAATTATAAATTTAATTTGAATAAATTAAAATTTAATTAAATAACACACATAAATATATTTTAATAAACGATATACAAAAATGAAAGTAAGAAAAAGAGAACAAAATATGATATGTTAATAATAAAAGTTAATAAGAAATACAAGAAAAATGTTTTCAAATCATGATATGTTAATAATGAATGATCTAATTAAAATTAATCCCAAGAAATGATTATTTGATTAATAAGTGATCAATTATAATTATTGAAAAGGGTCGTTTTCAAATATAGAAAAATGAGTCAAACTATTTACAAATATAGAAACATTTTACTGTCTATCAGCGATAGATTGCGATAGAATTTTTTACTGTCTATCAGCGATAGATTGCGATAGAATTCTATCGCAATCTATCGCTGATAGATAATGAAATTTTTCTATATTTGTAAATAGTTTGATATTTGTTGTGTTTATAGTAATTTCCCTATTGGAAAATGAATTTTTATACTAACTTAATTTAACTAATCCTAGTTAACTAATCAAATATATTTAAGATATTGTTAGCTAATTAGTTAATAATTTATGTAAATAAGTAATTGCATTCATTTAATACATTTTTATTTATAAAAATAAAATAATCAAATATTTTAATAAAATTATTGGAAACTTTTTATAGATAGAAAAAATGTGAAACTATTTACAAAAAAATAGCAAAAAAAACACTGATAGACATTGATAGACTTCTATCAGCATCTATCAGTGATAGACTTCTATCATTTTAAACACTGATAGACCCTAATAGACTTCTATCAGCGTCTATCACAACTATCTAAAAATTTTGCTATTTTGTGTAAATAGTTTCCTTTATTTTTCTATTTTTAAAAATTCCCCTAAATTATTATTGATTTATTAAAATAAATAATTATATTAATTTTGCTAAATTAATATCAAGTAGTTAATTAATTAATTAACTATATTCAAAATAAAATTATATATAAAACGAAAAACAAAAGAGGAATGGAGCAAAGAGAAAATCCACAGTTTTGGAAGGGTAAAGAAAACCATTGTTATAGGGAAAGATGATGTTTGGGAATAACTTATTCTTAGGCAAAGTGTTGAAAATTGTGTAACAAACATGGGTTTAGTTTGCCGTGTTGCTTCACATCTAGAAAAACCTCCAACCAAACAACCCCCTTCAAGTTTCACTTTTAAGGGACTTGATCGCCTTTGCTTTCAAAGTTTTCTCATTAGTTATGGAGCTGAATTTTTTTTATGAAACTTACATTGAGAAAAAATGAAAGAATATAAGGGCATAAAAAAACAAGCCCTCAAAAGGAAGCCTTACTAAAGAAGGAGCTCCAATTGTGCAAAATAAAACCTTAGAATAATTAGAAAGCACTTTGAAGTTGAAGCCCAAAAAGGAATATGAAATCTAACAAGGGACCAAACATCTGAATGGTCCCTCCCCAAACCTCTAAGCATTCTATCTACTATTCCCTTCATTAGGGAGCTGAATTAGTCTCTATGGGGCAATGCTTTAGTTGCTAATTATGCAATCTTTGAGTAGCTTCAACGGCCTCTTGGACGTCACAGATTTACTTCTAGGTTTATTGTGTTTGTTCCCTTTTAGGTGCTTGGTTCTTCATTGTTTAATTTCATTTCATTTTATGTATCTTTGGAAATTACTTTCTTTTTGGTTTGGTTGCTAGTTCTTTTCACTCCTTATGGGAGTTTCTTCCTTGAACTTTTTCTTTCTTTTCATATTTGATGAAAAGTTTGCTACTTGTTAAAGAAATATCGAATATCATTTCAGTAAGGGTTCTCGCATAAAACCATGAAAATAAAGGACAGAACATTTTCTAGCCATCCCAATGAGTTTGGTTGCATTGAATTTTATGTACGTTCCATTTCATTGTGCATCGCAGTATCAGGAAGAAAAGTTATGACTAAATGGAGGTATGTTAGCTACGTAATGTTTGATTACGTGAGTCTCCACTCAAAAGTTAACTCAAATCATTTGATCATTTAAGTTTCTTCATAAAAAGAAATGTCAACATTAGTTTTTGACACTACGAAAGAAAGCTAAGCTACGGTTTCTCACAAAAAAATTCTCAGGGAAAACACCATCGCGATAAGATAACAGTAATCATATTCAGTCACCTGAGTGAACGCTTGATATCCTTTCAAAATCTCCAAGACAATAGCCTCTCCCTGTGATCTTTCATCAGAAGCTTAATTCAAGTTCCGCACCATTCATGAACATGCAATACAGAGGGAGCAAAAAAAGATTATCGTACCTAGTAAGAATAAGGGACAATGCATCAAGTATTGTCAGCCACAAAGAATCAACCATCGAAATGCAGACACTTGCTATTCTTCCATTACACTTTCCTGATGGATCATAATCGGACCTTGGAGATTCAAGCTATAATATCAAAAGAACACAAGATATGATCAGCCCATCTCATATTGCATCTCAATAAAATGAATGATCGTAAAGTATATCAGAATGGTAAAATGAAAACCAAGATACCTCCCCAAGGTCAACTGCTTCATCAGTTAAAGTAGCCACAGTAAAGACAACACCTAATAGGCCCTCAACGGCCAGGGTTATTGCATGCGCTTCACTAGCAACTAAAACAGTGGCATTTGATGCATCACCATCGAGACTCCACTCAATCCCTGTAGGAAATGTGTGTCTTCATTTTTTGAGTTTATTGAAAGAAACAAACTAATTGATTAAGAAAAAAAGTAATAAAGTGAAATTAGAATAAGAAAGAATATAAATAGAAACCAATTGTTTTGACTTCATTCTTGGTGACTGACCCATTTAACCTTGTAACAGGCAAGGTCAGAATATTTTCTGTAGTTTCAGGCTAACAGAGTATTAACAAACATTTTTTTAAAATAAGAAACAAATTTTCATTGATATATATGAAAAGGATGAAAACGTTTAAGGATACAGCCTCTCAAAGAGGGAGAAAAAGAAAAAAGATAACCGCCAAAAAGCAAAACCTAAATGCAAAGGCCTATAAGTCAACCAACCAATCAACCACCAGGAAAAATACAAGGACAAAAGCAAGCTGCCTATGAGCAAAAAGAGCCAAAATAAAACAGAGCAGCAGAAAAACTCCCACAGCTAACTGGAACACCAAAGCCCAAAAAAGCAAACCGGAGAAAAGCAAGCAACACAAAACCAGCCACGACCAAAAAGCCTTAAAGCTTAAAGACAGTATCCTCCAACCGAAATTAATCAAAACCAAGGAAATTAATTCTTTTACATGCAAAGAATCAGCATTAAAATCTTCCAACCAAATTAGAATCTGCAATAATATCTTCATCATCGGGAAAGCAACATCAAAAGCACTGCCATGTAAGGAAGGATTGCTTACTACTACAACCAACTTTACCAACTTTTTATTAAAACTAACAAACTAATATTTAATTTTCTAAAGATTTCAAAGCTGTGAAACACTTGTTCTCATAGAGTATTGGACTAGCTTCATGTAGATCTCTTGATAGGTTCTTTTGAACACATTTCACCATATGAAACGGTTTTATTTCCTATACACTAAATAAAAAAATAAAAAACAAAGATGAGAAACACCTGTTCTCCTAATCTTTTCACATTACACAAATGCCTTTCTATAAGAATTTCATTTTATGGAGGATAGCACATCCCCAAGCTTATGGGAAGCTCCATAAAAGTTTTGATCAGCTAAAAGATCATTTAACCTCCACCTTATCAAATGAAAGTAGCATTTACACCAAATTATTTTAACAAGAAACAAAGCTTTTTATTGATGAAATGAAAAGAGACTTAACGCTCAAAAGTTACGAACTCCAAAAGGAAGTTGATGTATTCTGTATTTTTTATTTTAGTTGGTTGCTGAATTTTTAAGTTTAGTTACTTCTTTAGTTAGTTCTTTAATTACTTTCTTGTATTTCTTTAAATTCTTTAGTTACTGTTAGTAACTAATTCTTTTAAATTGTGACTGCACAGTTTAGTATTTAAACTAAACTGCTCAATCATTTTGAATACAATTTGAAGCATTTTCAAAATTTAGTCTTCTCTCTCAACTTGACACATCAAGTTTGGTATCAGAGCCCTTCGAATTTGGGACTTCATGGCTGGAAAAATCTCAGCGGACACCGGCAATGGGAAAGCGGCAGAAAACCATCCCGAACAGGACGAGCTTTTTTCTCCCAGGACAACTACTGCCCGATTGTTGGCTGTAGAAGAATCCATCGGAGAAATAAACACCACTATTACTGAATTGACCTTAGCAGTAAACCGAATGTCAAGACAAATGGAACAAGTTTTGACAACCATTCCAAGACAACCGGAAGAAAACAAAGGAGAGGAGAGATTGAGGAGACCTCTCCAAGAAACAGAGGAAAGATTACCAAGAAGAGGTATTCAAACCAATATCAATTCCCTAAACGGAAATCCACTACTTTTTCGACTTCCAAGATTTCAAGAACCAATCTTGGAGGATCAAGATTCTGAATTTTCATCGGAAGAAAAAGAATTTTTTAGGCGCCGACCATTGGATAGAAGAAATATAAGAAGACTTCATGATCAAGACCAAGATGAACGACAACAAGATTTTAAAATGAAGATTGACTTGCCTATGTTAAGTGGCAAACTAGACCTAGAGGCATTCCTTGATTGGGTTAAAAGTGTGGAAAGTTTCTTTGAGTATATGAACACGCCGAAGAATAAAAAAGTTAAAATTGGTAACCTTCAAGCTCAAATCGGGAGCCTCCGCGTGGTAGGATCAAGTTCAGTCCAACCGACGATTGATAGGGAAAAGACCGATCAATAATTGGCCAAGAATGCTCAAAATGATGAAGGAAAGGTTCTTACCAGCAGACCATGAACAGACTCTGCATAAGCAATACCAAAAATGTAGACAAGACAATCGTAAGGTGGCTGAATATGCAGAAGAATTTCACAGATTAGGTGCAAGAACAAGAACAAGAACAAATGAGAGTGAAAATTATCAAATCGCAAGATTTGTCGATGGTCTCAAAGAAGAAATTCAAGAACAAATGGATCTTCAACCCATTAGCACGCTTCCAACCGCAATTTCCATGGCATACAAAGCTGAAATCAGGTTAGAGAAAAGACTGAAGGCCAGCAGCTCCAAGAAAGGTTCTTGGGAAAGACCCTTTACTTCTTACCAACGCAAGAACCTAGACACCAACAAACCAAGTCATAATTCAACTATCTCCAAGCAAGAACAAATTAATAAACCAACTCAAGGTGTAAAGATCCAAGAGACTTTTATCAAGAAAGGAAGCACAAACAACTACCAACGACCAAACCTTGGTAAATGCTTTCGTTGTGGACAGCAAGGACACTTATCTAATAAGTGTCCTCAAAGAAGACTCGTAGCTATTGTCAATGAAGAAGATGAAGAACAACAAGAGGAGAACGAGCCAAACTCTAAAGACGAGTTCTATGAGCTTGAACCAGACACGGGGGATCAATTATCTTGCGTTTTACAAAGAATTTTACTCACACCAAAGACAGACATCAATCCTCAAAGGCATGCCTTGTTTCGCACAAGATGTACCATCAACGGGAAGGTTTGTAACGTGATAATTGACAGTGGCAGCAGTGAGAATGTTGTTTCTTCTAAGCTAGTGCACGCACTCAACCTTCAACTCGATCCTCATCCTCATCCTTACAAGATAGGCTGGGTCAAGAAAGGCGGAGAAACTCAGATAAGTTCTACGTGCACTATTACTCTTTCAATTGGCAATCTTTATAAAGATCAAATTATATGCAACGTGCTTGATATGGATGTGTGCCACGTTTTGTTAGGACGTCCCTGGCAATATAATGTCCAAGCAACCCATCGAGGGAGGAAAAATACTTATGAGTTCACATGGATAGGGAGAAAGATCAAGCTCTTACCTTTGGTGAATAGTGTGGAAAAACCAGGGTCTAGAGAAAAAACCAGCACCAAGAAACAACTTTTTTCCTCATAAACAATAGCCATATCATTGACAAGGAGGATACCGAGCTATAGGCCATCATAGTGAAAAATCAAGTTCTGGAACCTAGCCACCATAGTATTCTCCCTGAAATGGATAGGCTATTTGAGGAATTTCCACAGGTACTTGAAACACCCTCTACCCTTCCACCATTGAGGGATATCCAACACCACATTGACTTCATCCCCTGATCAATGTTACCTAATCTCCCACACTATAGAATGAGCCCTAGTGAGTATGTCATTTTACGAGAACAAATTCAAGAACTCTTAGAAAAAGGACATATACGGACAAGCTTAAGCCCATGTGTCGTCCCCGTCCTTCTAGCCCCCAAAAAGGATGGAACATGGAGAATGTGTGTGGATAGTCGAGCCATTAACAAAATCACAATCAAATATAGATTTCCCTTCCCTCGAATTCAAGATCTATTGGATCAACTAGGAGGAGCCAAATTCTTCTAAAAAATAGACCTAAAGAGTGGATACCATCAAATTCGAATCCGACCGGGAGATGAATGGAAAACAGCTTTTAAAACTAATGAAGGCTTGTTTGAATGGTTGGTAATGCGCTTCGGTCTCTCAAATGCTCCAAGCACATTCATGGGATTAATGACTCAGGTTCTTCATCCCTTTCTTAATAAATTTTTAGTAGTTTACTTTGATGATATCATTGTCTATAGTACTACGTATGAAGCACATCTACCACACTTGCATTCTTTATTTCAAGTTCTTGCAAACAATCAATTATACATAAATCTTAAGAAATGTTCTTTTCTTGTGAATGAAATAAGTTTCCTAGGATATATTATTAATCAATATGGAGTTGCTGTAGATCCAAGTAAAATACAAGCAATAATGAATTGGCATACACCCATCACAGTTCGTGAAATCCAAAGTTTCTTAGGGCTTGCTTCTTTCTATCGAAAATTTATAAAAAAATTTAGTACTATTGCAGCTCCTCTAACAGAATATCTTTAAAAAGGAAAATTTATTTGCACTAATGCTCAAACTAATAGCTTTGCAACTCTTAAGGATAAGCTCTGCAATGCGCATGTTCTAGCTCTTCCAGATTTTCTACAACCCTTTGAAGTAGCGATAAACGCTTCCGGATATGGAATTGGAGCAGTTCTGTCACAAAAAAACCACTCCATTGAATTTTTTAGCGAAAAGCTTAGTGAAGCACGCCAAAAGTGGAGCACATATGAACAAGAGTTGTATTCTTTGGTAAGAGCACTCAAGGTTTGGGAACACTACCTCTTAGGTCATGAATTTATTCTATTTTTTGATCATTTTTCACTAAAATTCCTTCAAACTCAAAAAATTATTAGTCGAATGCATGCTAGGTGGTTGTCCTTTATTCAAAGATTTGATTTCGTGATTAAACATAAAGCTGGTAGTACTAACATTGTTGCTGATGCTTTAAGTAGAAAGGTCAACTTGTTAACTATTCTTAAAGGTAGTGTCATAGCCCTTGATTCTCTCCCTACTCTATATGAAAATGACCCTGATTTTAATAAAGTTCGAGCTATGTGCAATTCTCATGTCAATTGTAATGATTTTCATCTAGTCAATGGATTCCTCTTTAAGAATAACTTGTTATGTGTTCCTAGAACGTCACTTTGAGAATCCTTAATAAAAGAATTGCATAGTAATGGCTTGGCTGGACATTTTGGAATGACTAAAACCTTACAGCTCCTACATGATCGATATTATTGGCTACAATCTCGTAAAGATGTGACTAAATTTATTAAACATTGCTTCACATGTCAAACTGCCAAAGGGCATAAACAGAATACAGGCCTATACACTCCATTGCCTATCCCTGAAAATATTTGGGAGGATCTCTCCATGGACTTCATTTTGGGGCTTCCTAAAACACAAAGAGGTTTTGATTTCGTTTTAGTAGTGGTAGATCGATTTAGCAAGATGTCTCATTTTCTTCCTTGTCGTAAAACTTCTGATACTATATATGTGGCTAACCTTTTCTTTAAAGAAATTGTGCGTTTACATGGTGTGCCAAAGTCTATAGTTTCAAATTGTGATGTAAAGTTTCTAAGCTATTTTTGGAAAACTTTGTGGAGGAAGTTCAACACAAGTTTGAAATTCAGCACGACTAGTCATCCCCAAACCGATGGGCAAACCGAAGTGACTAACAGAATCCTTGGTAATCTTATTCGTTGCCTTGGGGGGATAAGCCAAAACAATGGGATCTTGTTCTTGCCCAGGCTGAATTTGCTTACAACCACATGAAGAATAGGTCCACAGGGAAGTCTCCATTTGAGATTGTGTATATCAAACTTCCTCGATTAACTGTTGATCTTGCTAATTTAGCTACTTCTGTTGATCTTCATTTAGAAGCCGAATCTATGGCTAATCGGATACCGGAGTTGCACAAAGAAGTCACAGAGCATTTGGAAAAGATGAATGCCAATTGACACATCAGAAGTGAATAAAAAGAAATAAAAATTATGATGAAAGAATAAAGACATAACTAAATGAGGCATAAAACTTGAAAAGAATATCCAGTAAGGAAAAAAAAATTGGATAAGAAGCAATTTCATTGATGAATGAAATATCCAGAGAGTACAAAAAGGACAACCCAAAAGAGATGTCACCCAAATACAAAACAAAAGAAGATCCCAACATGGAAGATACCATTAAGGATTTACAACGAAGGGAAATGAGAAGATACAGGCCAAACATAAGTGTTAAGATAAAAACAATGTAGATGCAACCCAAAATAAACAGAAGTTGCATTATTCATGAAGAAGATGATCATCAAGAAGCCCATTCGTGAGGAAAGAGTTCCGACAAAACAAAATTGGTAGCGCAACATCATAGGTGTCACACTGATAAAGACTCATCTCTAAGCAAAGGTTGTGTCTTTTTATCATAAGAAATAGAACTTTCTAGATTCCGAAATTCTCTCAATCCTCTTTTTTCTTTCCTGATGAACGGTTGGTTTTCTTCTTCGTAGGGATTGCCTTTATACAAAGACCAAATTCTCTAAAGCAAGGGGCTAGTGCCATCAAATGAGGAGTTGGTTAAATGGACCGGCTGATGAAGGATGAACATAATTGTAACAATTTTCCCCCTTGTGGTCATAAAAGGAACATTAATGGGGAGAATCTGGCGGAGGAGGAATGGGGCTAGAAGGAAAGGCGTCTTTGTCGGCGTCCGATGGTAGAGCAACAATGGCCATGGAGTGCCTGATGTCGGGTTTGAAGATAGTCTTCTTGATGGCTAAGGAATGAGTGATGATGTTGGAGGAGCTAGATGGAGGATCCAAATTAGGAGGTGAAAAGGAAGGTTTTTTTGTGGATGGGGAAGGAAGTACGGGACTGTAGAAAATTTGATGGGTGCAGGATGAGTGTTGATGATGGAGCTTGTAGAGGGATCCGAATTGGGAGGGGGAAAGGAAGGTTTTTGTGAGGGAGGGGAAGAAATCAAAGGGGCTGTCGCAGAAGGTTGTTTGTTGGGCGAGCATGGCTAGTTAAGGGATTAGAAGAAGATGGAAGGGGAAGGGTTTGTAGTTTGATTGAGGTTGATGGATGCAGAAGGGAAATGTGTGAGGGGGATATCTTGGGAAATACAACGGTCAGATGGGACAGCTGGAGGATGGGGATGTGACAAAACAGAAAAAGTTAGGTCCTTTTCTGCAGCATTCTACGGTGAGGTTTTACTTGGTGACGGGTTGTGTATAGGGTTAGGTAAAGTAGCTTGCAGCTGGCGTGAGGGAGAAGGCAACAAACGAACATTGGAAAATTGGAAAGAGCACATGAAGAAGAGGCCAACAAACGAACCGAGCCAAACCAAACTCATAACAAAAAATTGAGCCAAAAAGCATGAACCAAAAAAGAACAATGAAAGGACTGTTGGAATTCCAAAATGCTGAGAGGACGAAGAAGAAGCCAACAGCAATGAAAGACCGAGATGAGACTAAAACAGGGGACTTTCCATAATAAAAATCTTCAACCAAGACCAAGAAAGCAACAAACAAATCCACATGTTGTCAAATCAAAAAGATGATCAGGAAAGTAGCATTTACACCAATAAAACATGTACAAGAATCATATCTTTGAATCTATCGAAAGGGAGGACAGAAGATCAAGTAGCTCTTCCTTTTGGAATAAGGATGGGTCAAAGAGAGGTGTTCATAATTTTCGAGTCTCCACTCACCACTCGAAAAAACAGCCGTATTTGTGAGCTCTCGGATAAGCACAACACAATTGGGTTGCACTTTTGAGAAGAACCTTCAGAAATTGCGAATTGGCTAACTGGAATGAAGTCACCAACAAGGGTAATGGAGAAGCAATGTTGAAGCTAAGTAGCCTTAGCCCATGGAATATTTGAAGCAATATGGCCAAAGAGTATTCTTGTGGAACGAAAAATTCATTCCAAGACCCAACGAAACTACACATTGATCAATAGCCAAAACTGCAATGATTGTAGCAATAGGCCTAGTTCATCATGGCTGATAAAGCATGTTGAAGTGGATGCACGTTTAATCAAGAAAGATTCGAAGAAAGTATATTTCGCGCTTTTTTAACAAGAAACAAAACTTTTCATTAATGATTAAAAAACTATATGAGAGTACAAGAAGCGCTAGACTATGATTGTCAGTCATGCAAAGTCAAGATCATTTTGTTTTTTTTTAAACGAAACGAGTTTCTTCATCGATATAATGAATTGAGACTAAAGCTCAATGTACAAGATTGATACAAATATAAAAGAAAACAGACAAACAAAGGATCAGTGAGTGCGCCTGGACATCTCAACTAGGTTGACACCCCCTTAGCACTCGCATCATCTCCACCATTAATCGACAGTCCATAGAACTCATATATTTCAAATGGAACACCTGGTTTTGTACGAAACCACCAATGGTAAATATAGCCCTATTAATCAAAATATATATGGCATTATATATAGGAGCAACCAAGAATGTTTGTAGTTATAAAGTTTAACTATATGATGAGGGTGCTAAGGGGGTGTCAACCTAGTTGAGATTCTCGAGTGTGCCCCTTGATCCTTAGGTTCTTTTTGTTTCATCGTATCTCTTTGATGAAAAGGAACTCCCAAGAATCTTGAAAAGGAACTCCCACCTAACACACTAATACCTTCAACAGGAGAACATAGAGCCCAACAAGTGAAAATGAACCGTGACCACTTAGATCTCCCGAAAACAGCAAACAAGAATCTGACCACCCTCTAGAAAGAAAGCCATTTGAAAGTACTCCCACGATCGCTAATGTTAGAAGCAAAAAGTCTAACTCTGGTTGACAATCTAGTTGTTGCAACTCCTTAGATCTTTACAAGAGGAAATAAAGGGTGAATTTCTTTGAGTTGTATTCCAAAAGCCTTGATTAAAGATGAAAACTGTGAAGGAAGGTATTATAACTGGCAATAATACGAGTGTTCATTGAAACCGATCAAACTGAATTGTTTTACAAAACCGAACCAAAATCAAATTGAAAGGCCAATAAACCAAATATTGTGATTCAGTTCGGTTTTAAAATTGAAAACCAAACCAAATCGTTTTAATATATATATATTATTTATTCAATATTACCACTTAGGGATTCCCCATTCTTTCATTTTGTGAGACTGTCGCTGCACTAAGGGTAAGACCAACCAACTTCTCTCTCTCTCCCTCTCGTCTCTCTCGTCTCCTCCGTCTACCCTCCATCGTCTTTCTCTTTTCTCAACTCTCAGAATCTCAAATCTCACCTCGTCTCCCTCTTTTGTAATGATATTTTTCTTTTTTCCTTTCAGAGTTGGAGTGAAGCTCTAGTGTAAAACTAACTTCTCGAACACAATCTTGGAGAATTCTCGAAGAACTCTTGTATTATTCCTAGAACTAATGTCTCTTACAACCTAGGGACCCCAATTTAAAGACTACAAACCAGCCTTTGAAAGATTTAATCTAATTAACTAAAAAAGTTAAAAAGTTATCTGCTGTGAAAACAGAACAACTAAAAAAAACCTTGTAAAAACAGAGTAGTAATAAAATAACCTTTCACCCAAGACCTAAGAGGAATTTAACCTCTAATTACATCAAGCTCCTTATAGGTTGATTCTTCTGTAAAATTTACAATTTTTTTAAGAATTTGGTTTGAGGATTTATGTTTGCTTGAATGTTTGGGTTCAGTTTTAATTAAGGTTCTGCTTTGAATTGAATCCTTAATATTTAATTTGGTAACTTTTCTTTTTCTTTGGGCTTGTTGGTTCAAGAGGGAGAAGGAAAAAAGAAAAAAAGTAAACTGAACCAAACCGAATATGTGTGGTTCGATTCGAACCAAACCGTGAACACCCCTACTCCGCACTACTCATACTATTTTCAGAATCTCCATCAGAATCAAAAGCATGAACACATGTAGAAGGGACATATCCAAATTAAACAACTAATGAGTATTAATATATCATGTCATGCAAGGATAGTTTTCAATACTTGCCCAATGTTTGTAAAAGTAAACTAAAGTAACTAAATATCCTGACATTCCAGTCTAATATTAGCACAAAATTTGAACTATAGAAAGCTATTGAGTTACTGTCATTTTTTTTTCTTCTCTCTCTAACAAAGCATTTTATTTTATGTAATTTGTTTTAATGCATTGAGGCTCTCTCCCTTCCTCCCCCTTCCTTTCCATAATTATCTCTGGCCACCATGCCTCCTCCCTCATCCACCACCTCCTCCTTTGCTACCACCCGATCAATTCACATTGATCGTAAAATCTTCTCTCTCTCACCATATGTATCGTCCAATGGGAAGCACTACAAACTATCTGAACAAAGCCGCTCAAACATCCATTGCATCTATGTTTCATGGAAGACCCTCGATTGGCTTGCTTCATCTTTCAATTCCCTTTTTATGGAATCATACAACCACAAATTCTTTAGGAAATTGGACGATGAAGAGGACACCCTTTGGCTTCAAAAACACAACAACAAAAATGGATACTTTGTTGAGCTCACCCTACTGGAGCAATCTGGCCGCCGCACCAACATCCTTATTCTGTCTATGGAAAATAAATTAGGATGGTTCTCCTTTTTCTCACTGGTTTTGGAATACCATAAAAAACCAAGCCAAAATACCACTGCCATCCCTTCCAAACCACTGTCATACAGAGCTGCTGTCCAAACAACCACCAGTCAACCTTTGCTACTCAACAAGGCCACAATATCTCCAATACGAGATAGCACCTCCCCGACACAAATCCTGGTTTATCCTCAATCTGATTGGGATGCCATGGTGATTGCCCAATGATGCTCCCTTGGTGATTCTTGGCCATCTATTCATGAATCAATTCAATCATCCCTCTCGATCCGATGCACGATCAATCCTTTATCTGATGACAAAGCTTTGTTGCATGTCTACAACACGGAGATCTCAGCAAATCTTTGTAAAAACACTGATTGGGTAACTAACTATCGACAAAAAGAGACTAAAATTCCTCCCACCTTCTTCCCCTGTATCATTTAAGCAACCCATCGTTGCCTCATATGGTGGATGGATTGATATTTACAATCTCCTTCCTACGTTGTGGACAGACAAGATCTTCAAGCACATTGGTGATTCTTGTGGTGGTTATCTTCACCCGTCCAATCAAACTGAAAGAGGTCTCAATCTATCTTTTGCCCGTTTGAAGATCAAAGGAAATAACAGGAGATTTATACCATATGAGGTTCATCTTCCCAAGGAACTGACCGGTGGTGACATCACCGTCAGAATTCAGGCCATGAACGATGGACAGAGAGGCCGCCGACGAGAATTGAAACCGTCGGATGAGAATAGCATTGATGAGGGTGTTGTGATTGTGGATCTCATTAAATCTAGGGCAACTGAAAAAGGTAAATCTTCAATGCAATCGGATTCTCCTTCTCTCTCACCTTATTTGAAATCTTCAAATGAATCTCCTACATTTAAGGAGATAACAAATCAAAATTCTTCTCTCTCCCCTTTAGTCAACCAACCAGCAACCCCTTTATTTTCTCCTAATTTTAAGGAGCCGCCTCCCCACCTTAATACATCTATTTCTCCAAGCTCTCATCAAGTAACCGAACCAATTCTTCTCCCACCATCAGCCGATCCATCCACCTCTCCTTCATTAAATGAACCAACACCAACACCATCCCAAATCTTAACTAAACCATCCCCATCTTTTAGCTTCCAGACTCGAAAACCCTAGCCATACCACATCTTCCTCCCCATCTTTTTCTCAACCATCTCTCTCCACAGTTACTTTCCTTGAGGGGCCCACCTCCCTCCACGCTGGTAAAACCTTTTCCACCTCAGAAAATTTACCAAATCTTCCTTTTGTTGGCTCCGATACAGAAGTATACCTCTCCAGCCCTACCACTTTACCAATTTGCCCCTTGATACGACTGTCTTTGGAGACCATCCAGATGAATCAAACCTACTGTCGCTTTATTCCCTCCCTCTTCTCCCAACTGACCTAAGCCCTGACCACGAAATCCCATCTCCAACTGAAGTTATTTTGAATTCTTCCCCCTCGGCAATTGGCCCTCTATCCCCTACCCCTTCATCATTTATCCAACAGCACCCACAAACCTCACCCTCCCTTCCTTTCAGCCTTAACGACTTGGCCTCCTTGTTGTCAAAACATGGATTATGTGTTATAGCAATCCCAACCAATCCCCCACTTAATAAAACCAAGAAATCTATCACCACAGTCAACAAGAAACCAAAACTACAGAGAGAACTACATGGCCTATATTCATCTATCCACTAAGACAAATCAGCTACCTTGGCTATTAGGGAGGGTACCTCGGGTCATCAATGAAGTTTCTCTCATAATGTTCGTGAGCTAAATTCTTGGAGGAAAAGAACTTTGGTCAAGAAACTTATACAGCAACATAATCCTAGTATTGTTCTCCTCCAAGAAACCAAACCGCCATCTATTGATTCTTTCTTGATTAAGTCTATCTGGAGCTCCTCGTACATTGGTTAGACTGCATTAGACGCCATTGATATAGTTGGCGGTATACTTATTCTTTGGAGTGAACCTGATTTTACAATCCTTGAGGTCATTCAGGGTCATTATACTATTTCGATTCATGTCTCCTTGGTCGACGGATATTGTTTTTGGCTTTCTGCAGTTTATGGTCCATTTGATAACGCTTTCCAACCTGATTTTTGGCAAGAACTTGATGATCTGGTAGGCTTGGGTGGCGATAATTGGGTTATTTGTGGTGACTTCAATGTCACTAGATGGTCTTGGGAGAAATCTCATGATAATTTTTTTTTGAAACAAAAGACGGAACCTCTTCATTAAGAAAATGAAAAGATACAAAAGATCAAGATACAATAGGAAGCAATCCAAGGATCACCGGTGCACCTGGGCATCTCAACAAACATCCCCTTAGCCCCATCATCATATCCTACAAAAAAAAAAAAAAATCATACCAAACCAAGGGCAAAACACACCCCAACCTGCGAGTCCTTAAAGTCATTACAGTAATATCAAAATACAAAAACATCAGTACAACTAAAATATCCAAAGCTGACAAAGCTTAATCCTCTAAGGATAACTAAACAAGACTGAATTAAAGAACAAGAACAACTTCAACTATAAGCAGCAGCAAAGGCTAATGATCTTGAAATATGAAGAACTGCCAATTCAAACAAATGTCTTGGATAGAATAGCCCACAGACGCCTTAGATAAGGAACACCATGAGGAAGCTTTCAACTTTGTTGTCTCTAGGCGCGAACACCAAGAAGTTTCCTTGTCTTGGAACACTCTTTGATTTCTTTCACACCATAATTCAGCAAGCATTGCTTTAACAGAATTAGTCCACAGAAGATTCAGGATTTTCTTGAACTTTGGACCCACAAGTAGCTGTAAAACATTATCCCTAAAATTTTGCCCAAAGACCCAACATAAACTGAAACAACCGAACAAATGCTGCCAACATTTTGATGCATAACAGCATTCAAAAAAGAGATGTTGTAAATCTTCCCCATTTGCTTTACAAAGTGGACACATGCTTGGAGAAATACTATATGAGGGCAGCTTTCGTTGCATGACATCCGAACAGTTTAAAAGCCCAAAAAGCATGATCCAGGTTGAAATATTGATACGCTGAGGGCTTTTTGTCTTCCACAAAGCTTTTTTCAAAAGACGGTCCAAAGGGGATGATAAAGAGAGATGATTAACTACAGATTTTACCATGAATGATCCACCAGCTTGAATCGACTATGTTCTTTTATCCGGACAATCACGCCTTTGCTTTGTGGAAATTAAACCCAATAAATTCTGAAAAGCAGAAATTTCATCTTCCTTCAATAATCTTCTGAAAACAATGGACCAAGAAGAAGTGCCTTGATCCCAATAATCTAGAACCGACCCTAAAGGATTAATTGCAAGGCTAAACAAATCTGGAAATCTGCTCATAAATGCCACATTTTCTACCCAGGGATCCTGCCAAAAACTAATTCGACTTCCATCTCCAAGTTTATAGACCGCCAATGCTTCCACTTTGAGCCAGGATCGAGAAATACTTATCCATGAGCTGCGAAGGCTTAAACCATCCTTTCCGGAGGTATGCCAATCAAATTTACCTCTCCCGTGAATGCTCAAAACCACTTGGCTCCATTAGGAATTTACTTCAAATGTTAATCTCCAACCCCACTTTGCCAATAGTGCCAAATTTCTGTTTCTTAGGCCACCGAAGCCAAGCCATCCATCTTCCAAGGCTTTAGAAACCAGCTCCCATTTTGCTAAATGATTAATCTTGCTACCTTTGTTCCTCTCCCAAAAGAAATTCCTCATAATTCTTTCAATAATAGAAAGAACTTTTTCTGGCATCAAAAAGGAAGACATAATAAGTAGGCAAATTGGAGAGAACTGACTTACAAAGAGTACCTCTCCCTCCTCTGGAAAGGTTGTATCTTTTCCATTTGTCAAGCTTCCCTTGCACCTTATCAATAACCGGTTGCCAGAAAGACACAATTTTGGGGCATCCTCCCAAAGGAAGACCTAAATACTAAAAAGGAAGACTTTCAACTTTGCACTTTAGCCTTGCAGCAATTGAAAACAGTTTGTTATCTTCAATATTTATCCCACAAAGAGTTGACTTTTCCCAATTAATTTTCTTACCAGAGCACCATTCAAAGATTTCAATAGTTTTCTTTAAGCAATCAATCATATCATCAACATCCTTACAAAACAGCAAGGTGTCATCCACAAATTGAAGGATGGAAACATGGATCTTGTCATTTCCCACAATAAAGCCTTCATATTTGCCTTTTTCATAGATTCTTTTGATTAAAGCACTTAAAACCTTACTAACTAAAAGAAATAGAAAAGGTGAAAGGGGATCACCTTGCCTAAGTCCTCTAGTGGCTTGGATTCTTCCTCTTAGTCTACCATTTATGAATATGGAAAATTTTGGATTAGAAATAAACCCCATAATCCAAGAAATCCATCTTGGGTCAAAATTCTTTCTTTGCATGACTTTTTGAAGAAAGTCCCAATCCACACGGTCGAAGGCCTTTTCTAAATCTAGCTTTAACACCCAACCTTTTTTCTTCTTGGCTCTATATTCCTCCACTGCTTCGTTAGCAATCAAAACAGGATCTAAGATTTGTCGTCCTTCAATGAACGCACTTTGTGTGGGAGCAATGATATGTGACATAATTCTTTTAAGTCTTTCGGCCAGAACCTTTGCAATTATCTTATAGATAAGAGAGGTTAGGTTTATGGGTCTAAAATCCTTGACTAACATTGCATCTTCTTTCTTTTGTATTAGGAAAATGAAGTTTTCTTTGACACATGAATTCAACTTCCCATTTTTGAAGAATTCCTCAAATAATTTTAAAAAGTTGTCCTTGAGCAAATCCCAAAACTTAAGAATAAATTCTGGTGTGAAGTCATCTGATCCAGGAGCTTTATTCTTCCCCAAATCTTTAACTGCCTTTCTAATCTCCTCTTGATTAAACCTTGCCACTAGCAACAGATTTTGATCCCTAGTAACTTTTGGCCACTCAAGGTTAATGAGAATAGCTCTAACCTCATCTGGTTTGGAGTAAAGGGAGGAGTAGAATCCCAAAATTAAATCTTCAATTTCTTGAAAAGATTTTGTTGGGATACCTTGATCATTAATCAATTCTGATATCAAATTCTTTCTTTTCTTTGTTGCAAGGAACCGATGAAAAAAAGCAGTGTTTTCATCCCCCAAATTTAACCACATTAATTTACTTTTCTGCATTAGGTTTCTTTCATCCATTCTATATAAGGACATAAGCTCTGCTTTCAGAGAAACTCTAATTCCTTCCTCCAATAAAGAATCTTCTGTGGTGGCTACATTTTCAAACTCAAACTCAAGCTCAAGATCTCTTCTTTCTATTTCTTTCAGTAAAAACTCTTCTTGAGCTCTCTTATTTTTCTCATATTCAATAAACCATCTTTTCAAGGCATATTTTAAAGTTCTTAATCTAGAACAAATAACAAATCCAGACCACCCTTGTTGTCCCACCACTTTTAAACTTCTCTCCATCAGGCTGCAACATTCCTTAATTTTCAACCAGCTATTACAGAATCTGAATGGCGTTGGTCCCCATTCAAAACCTCCCACTTCAAATAAGAGGGGAAAATGATCAGACAATGTACGTACTTGTCTAACCACCCTAGAGTTTTCGAACAAATCCTCCCAATTTTTTGAAACTAAAAATCTATCAAGAAGAGATCTTGATACCGACGACCCTTCACGAGACCAGGTAAATCTTCCGTTGGATAGAGGTATCTCTATCAAATTTGTATCACATATAAATTTATTGAATTTCCTCATACCTCTTGTTACTCTTCTTAGAGGAAAGCGCTCCAATCTTCGGCGAGTAATGTTAAAATCCCCTCCAATACACCATGGATCTAGGAAATGATCAGCTAGAGAAGACAATTCAGACCACAAATTGCATCTTTCTCTATAATCTGAAGGGCCATAAACATTTGTAATCCAGAAGATTTTTTTACAAATAGTCGAGCATTTAATTGATAAGGAGTGATCTCCTTTCAGCACCTCATGCACATCAATCACATCAATCTTACCTTCATCCCACATTGATAAATTCCCCCAGATCGTCCATTTGCTTCCACAAAAACACATCCGACATCCTTGGAGCTCCATAATTTCTTTATCAGTTCTCTATCAAAAGAGGCTCGCTTGGTTTCTTGAATTATAACAATATCCGAAGTAAATTTCTTCAAAAGTCTTTTCAGTGCCAATCTTTTTGAAGAATCACCAATTCCTCTAATGTTACATGAAATAATCTTCATCTTAGATTTACACTTATCAAAATGATGTATAAGCAAAGTTGACTTCCATGATTTTCCTTACTCAACCAAGACTTATGTCACAATCTTCCAGAATAGAATGAAGCTTCTAAGGGATAACATTCTTTGATAAGGGTACATTAGAGAAACCTTCACCTGCTTCAGATTCATGAATGTCTTCCCCTTGTAGCAATTCTTTTAATTCTGTGCTAAAATCTTCTGAAGCCTTTACAACTTCCTGTATATCATCTTCATCATAGCCCTCAAACTCTTCACTGTTGGCACTGACAATTGATTCTACATCTGAACCATGAAAATCTCATGATAATACAATCTCTTCCGGTATGAGAACTTTTAATCAATGGATTTCTAATTATCAATTGCATGATATTCCTTTGGCGAATGGTTGCTTTACAAGGTCTAGCTCGGGTCCTACCCAATATCTCTCTCTTTTGGCTCGTTTCCTTCTTACAGAGAATTGTCTCCACAAATTTGGAAATGTTGCTCTCAAACGCCTGGATCGAATTACCTCTGATCACTTTCCTTTGGCTCTTTCTATGGGAAGTATTGCTTCGGGTCCTTGTTCCTTCAGATTTGAAAACTCATGGCTTAAAATTCCTTGTTTCCGCACTTTAGTAGAGAATTGGTGGAACCTTCACCTTATTACTGACTGGCTAGGACATGGTTTTATGATGAAATTACAAGGTCTGAAATTGATTATCCGTGAATGGAATGCTACACAACGTACTGAAGCATCAAAACTTCCCACTCTTGTAACACAACTGTCACAACTAGATGATATGGAAGACCGCGGTCCTCTTAGCAATGAACAGATAATCAGGCGTCGATTACTTCGAGAACAGATTTAAAATTTGACTGTTCAAGATCATATCCATTGGCAACAACGATGTAAGCTTAAATGGCTTCTTGAAGGGGAGGAAAATACCCGTTTTTTTCACAGAATCATTGCTGCTAGGCGTCGTAAAAGTTCTATCATTGAAATTCTCTCCAGGAATGGTACTAGTCTATTGATTGATCAAGACATAGAGGCTGAATTCTTGGGTTTTTACTCTACCCTTTTCAAAAAGGATAATCATCAGCGCTTCCTTCCAACCAACCTTGATTGGAGTCCTATTTCTTCCACACAAACTACTGATTTGGAGCATCCTTTTACAGAAGAGGAAGTGTATATAGCTATCTCCTCTCTTGACACAAGAAAATCTCCTGGTCTGGATGGTTTTACAGCTGAATTTTTCAAATTTTTATGGTCCACCATTAAATCTGACATGATGATGTTGATACAGGATTTTTATACCTCTGGGGTTGTTAATGTTAAGTTGAATGAGACTTATATTTGTTTGATTCCAAAAAAGTGGATTCTAAATCAGTTTCTGACTACCGACCTATTAGTCTCATTCCATGTGCAATAAGATTGTGGCCTGTGTTTTATCGAATTGTCTCAAGTTGCTCCTCCCTTCTACAATTGCAGCCAATCAGCTTGCATTTGTGACAAACAGACAAATTCTTGATGCCTCTTTGATGGCTAACGAGCTTATTAATGATTGGTCCTCCAACAAGAAGGCAGGGGTCGTTCTGAAGCTTGATTTGGAGAAGGCCTTCTTGACTCTATTCTCAAGGCTAAGAGTTTTAGTAATCTTTGGCATACATGGATCAGAGGTTGTGTCACTAGTGCTAATCACTCTATTATTATTAATGGTCGTCCTCGGGGGAAGATTGTTCCATCAAGGGGTATTAGACAAGGCGATCCTCTCTCCCCTTTCTTATTTATTATTGTTGTTGATTGCCTGAGTCGCCTTCTTTATCATAGTGCTTCGCTTGGTCTCACTGTTGCACACCCTATTGGAAACTCGACTTTTTCTTTGAATCATTTACAGTTTGCATATGATACTTCGTTATTCTCCACTGCTGAGCATCCTGCCCTTCAAAATTTGATTGATGTTGTCCATATCTTTGAAGTTGCTTATGGGCTGAAAATTAATTTTGCAAAGAGTGGGCTCCTTGGGATCCATGTTCCGGACTTAGATTTTGAATGGTTGGTGAACTCTTTTGGTTGCAAAAGGGGTTTTTGGCCATCTACTTATCTCGGGCTTCCTTTGCGTGGTAACTCCAATTCTATCAATTTCTGGCAGCCGGTGGTGGAGAGAATTCAGCACAAGCTTCATAATTGGAAATATGCTTATATCTCGAAAGGTGGTAGGCACACTCTCATTCAGGCTACTCTATCTAATCGCCCCACGTATTATTTATCTTTGTTCAAAGCTCCCTCCTCTGTTATCAATTGCCTTGATAAGATGGTTCGTGATTTCTTTTGGGAAGGTGCTCATGGGGATGGTGGTATGCATAACGTGAATTGGGGGATCTCTCAACGCCCTCAAGTTTCGAGAGGTCTTGATATTGGAAACTTCAAACACCGTAATTCCTCCCTTCTTGCAAAGTGGACTTGGTGGTTTCTTTCCGAGCGAGATGCTTTATGGCAAACATTTATTGTGGCTAAATATTATCCTATTGATAGTATGTGGCCTACTCCTATCTCTCGTGCTCCTTCTAAAGCCCCTTGGAGGTATTTGCCAATACATTGATTTGGTTGCTGATCGTATTCATCGTCGGCTTGGTGATGGTACTACTACCTCTTTTTGGAATGATCCTTGGCTTAGTTGTGGTGTCCTTTCAACTGTGTTTCCGAGGCTTTTTCACCTTGCTTGGCAACCGAAGACTGCTGTGGCTAATGTGTGGGTTGCCTCCTCTAGTGCCTGGAACTTAAATCTTCGTCGCAGTCTTACTGAATTGGAAATTGCAGAATGGGCTACTTTGTCACACCATTTGGCTTCTGTCAGGTTGCGCTCCTATCCTGATTCTTGGATTTGGCCTCTGGATTCATCTATGACTTTTACAGTTAAATCACTTATGACTGATCTGGTGGGTGCTACTGATTCTGTTTTATCTGATCTGTATGCGTTGATTTGGAAGGACCACTATCCAAAGAAAATTAAAATTTTTCTTTGGGAGCTTAGTTGGGGTGCCATTAACACTGCTGATCGTTTGCAGCGACGATTTCCCTATATGTGTATTTCTCCTTCTTGGTGCATCATGTGTCGACAACATGTCGAATCCCCTGTTCACTTGTTTTTGCAATGTCCATTTGCTGCCAACTTTTGGGATCTTGTTTTGTCTACTTTTGGATGGTCTTTCATTTGCCCTAATTCCATCTCTGATGCACTAGCTTCTTTATTGGTGGGTCATCCTTTTGGTGGTACAAAAGAGATAGTTTGGTTGGCCCTTTGCGTGCTTTCTTCTCGAGATTGTGGGGTGAACGAAACAGTCGGCTCTTCAATGACTCTTTTACTCCTTTCAACCGTTTTATGGAATCTGTCTTGTTTACTGCTTTTTCTTGGTGTAAAACTAAACACCCTTTTAGTCATTTCAACTCATCCTTTTTAGTCAGTAATTGGCGTTCTTTGATGTAATCACCTCTTGGTATTTGGAGTATTTCCCCTACTTTCATTTATCAATGAAATTGTTTCTTTTACTAAAAAAATAAATATCCTGACATTCCAATTTAATCTCTAGAACAGATTCCATGGATAATAAGTGAAGGGCATGTAGAATTCTTTTTCTGATTAAAAAAAAAGACTGAATAGTAAGCACTGATGGCAAATAGAGGTATAACAGTAGACTACAGTTTGAGTCACTCTGATCTAGACCGAACAAATCCATATATATAGAAGAATTTTAAATCCTTAACAAAATATTAGCTAGAGTAAGAAAGTACAATCTCCATATCATATTTGAGAATGAATTTTATCGAGTACTTTAATTTTGATTGAGAAAACATAGAAATAAGTTTAGATGTTTAGCATTATCAAGTACATGCAGTTACAATTTTATTAGGATTACCATGTCTGAAATATTCTTCGCCCATAAGTTTATACTCCTCATTACACGCAGTTAAAAGATTTTGATTGAGAAAACATATAAATTAGTTTAGATGTTTAGCATTATCAATTACATGCAGTTAAAAATTCATTAGGATTAGCATGTCTGAAATGTTTATCGCCCAAAAGTTTATACTTCTCATTACATGACATGGAGGAAAAACAACTTCCCAGACAAAGATGTGCACAAAATATAATAGACCAAGAGAGATTTATTGTAGCAACAGACGTATGGTGGGAAAAGAAAGCAAAATACAACTAACAGGGTTCCCGTAGAGAGGGGATAATTTGAATTAACAAGGCAAGTTAAATAAAGAAAATAGTTACCTTTGGCCTTGCTACTAAACATTCCTGCGACAGCTGCCAAGCTTTCTTCACTCGTCTCGTGGACCTACAATATTTACATCTTTTGATTAGTATATAGTAAAAAGAGAACCAATAGGCCAAAAGCTAAACCCCTTAGGAACAGGAAACACTAACCAAACATACAGACGCAACATAGAGAATACTTAAAGCAAAAAATACAAGGACACCAAATGGTCGATCCAGTGTCCTCGTGTTCATTCCTTTCTCTCAACCACTCTCAATTTCCCATTTTCTCCATCTATTTTTTGCTTTGCTCCTTTTACTAATTTATCTCAGGCTCCCAGCCACAAAGCTACCTGAAAAGGTGATAATGGCAAGCAATCTAAATAAATACCTGTACATTGGAGACAACTCTAGCGAGGGATTTAACGATGCCTTCAACAACATTTGTGTTTTTCGGATGCCTGCAAAACCAATGAAAATCAGTAATTAATATACTCTAAAATATACAGATGCCTCCCCCAAGAAAAAAGAAAACCTAAAAGGTTCTTCCATGCTAAGCCTTCATCCTGAAGCACTAATTGACATCTTTGTAAAAACTATTGAGAAAAATCAAATTTACTAATCAGGATGGAAAAAAATCAATGACCGTTGAGTATTCCATTTCTAAAGGGAAAAAGTGCCAAGAATGTAACAACCAAATCATCGCAATTGTTTTTACATTTAAAAAACAAGAAAAAGTTGGCTAAAGGGCCTTGAAAGTATATTGATAAAGTAAATGTCCAGTGTCCACGTTTACAACAATATCACTCACAATGCCGGTAGGAGAATTGTGGAAACAAAGGTCAAGAGATCTGAACCTTCCACAAGGTCCTTCCCACTAAAAGCAATCAACCTCTAATCAATTCGAATTACAACCTCTTCAAATCCTTTACAAGCCCAACGTCGACACTCACAATGCCGGTAGGGAAAACAAAACTCAGTTTTTTTATGGATTCATAGTTGGACAATCTGATTCTTAAGGATGAATGTCCATCCTTATTTGCCTTGTCGCTTAAAAAGGATGGGCTCAACTTTCCAATTTAATCCCCCCCCCCCCCGAAAAAAAATTTCAATGCAGGGATAAAGAAGATTCTTGGAAATTGAAGCTGAAAAAAGAAGGCTAAAATCACTAACATGATCTGGTATCAGTTGGAAACAGTGGTTTTGAGGAGTTTGATATGGAAGATGCTTTGATTTGTTTCAAAACGTAACTCATAATGAAAAGTTTTAACAGCAAAAGACCACAAAAGATTGGATTTTGGAGCCAAAGGTGGATTGATAACCAATTAAGCGCAATCCAGACAATCTTGCAAAATAAAAGCCTAAAGGTTGGATAGATAACCCGTATAGAAAGCTTTCAGACTTGCAGATTCAAAGAGCGCAAGCCAAGGAAGATGATTGTTATCAAAGATTCTGAAGATCCTCCTCAACCAAAAAAGAAGTATTACTATTTTTCAATTTATTTTATTAAATTGCAGGATATCACCTAATGAGAAAACTCAAAGAAGCACAAAGAATACAAAGATAGCAATATATTGCAATATCAAGAGAAGTTACCATATACCAATAGCCTTTTGAGATGACTATGTCTCTCCCAAAGTCACACAATGGAAACTCCACCAAAAGCATCCACACCCTCTAAGGTCCAACACTCCCCTTATTTATACCCAAGACACTACTAGTTAATTACTTATTATGAGCTTTACTAGTATCATACTAATCTTCTCCATATATCCCTAACTAGTACTCTCACATATGTTTTACAATATTTTCCATGAGATCCAAATAAATTCTTTTAATTATATAACTATATAGCATTTTCGAAGATTTTAAACTTTATGAACATGCATTTTCTATTGTGTATTGAATGTACAATATATAAAATAAACTGGAGTTAGTAAGCTTACATATCAAAGTTCTGGAAAAGAACCTGCAAAGTTCTAGCCTCCATGCAAAAACCCTATTAGGATCAACAAATTCAAATTATTAGAAACTTCTACCCAAAATATATATATCTAAGATAACCGCAAATTCACATATACTCTACTTAATTACAGTTACCCTCAAATTTTCAAGAACAAGAATCCTATGCCACAATGGTAGATCAAGAAAAGTAACCTTCAATAACATACTGAGGAAAACCTGCATTTGGTAAAAAAAAAAGGAAAACTATAGTTATACAGTAGACAGATTCTCTTGAAGTCTAAGCTTTAATGTAGACAAATGGAGCAGCAGTATAATGCTGTTCAAAGCCTTTCCATAAGAAGCTAAAAATTGTATTGCTTACCTACAACAGAAGTGACTAAATTTTGGTACCACAAAAATAAATAAATAAATAAAGATATGAAAAAAGAAACTTAATCTTCTTTTCCTTCCATCAATGAAAAGTTTTGTTTCTTGATATATACATATATACACACACATATATGATTAAACATACATACATAACTAGAAACTCAATTATGAGTTAAAAATAGTGATTTTATTATCATATTATATGAGAAATGGAAAACCCCTAGGAGGAGGAAAAAATCTTTTTGTATTAATAAAACATTTGGCTTTAGTGGGAGAGTCCTTGGAAATTCATTTCTTCTGCAATATCTCATAGGAACTGCAGACAAATTCAAAGTTGGCACTTTGACAGTAGGTTGTAATCTTGAATCTTGAGAGGAATACTGGATTACTAATCAGCCACTAAAAGTAATGCTCTCCAGGCTACAACTCCAAAAGAATACACGGGCATACAAAAAACAAGCTCACAAAAAAGGGAAGCTCCCATTACAAGAAGGGATTCCAAGTTCCAACTATGCAAAATCATGTCAATAGTATAATTGCAAAAAATCTTCGAGAACAAAGCAGAAGCCCACAATGAATCATGAAAATGAACCAGGGACCAAATATCCAAAGGATCCCTATCCACTCCCCTAAACACTCTACTATTTTGCTCACCACATAAAACCCATAAGATCGTGCACACCCCACACACCACAAAAAATTGATGCTCCTCCTAATTGATCTAATAAATCTAATACACATGGGATAGGAAACCTATATTTGATTATGATTTTGTTGATTGCCCTATTATCTACACAAAGTCGCCAAGAGCCATCCTTTTTAGGTGCAAGTAATGTGGGCATAGCACATGGGCTAAGACTAGGTTGTATATGTTCTTTGTCTAGAATATGTATTTGTGTGTGCAATGCTTCATATTCCTTAGGACTCATACAATAATGTGGTAAATTAGGTAAGGTACTGCCCGATATTAAGTCTATATGATGTTGAATATTTCTTAGTGGAGGTAAAGTCTTAGGTTCTTCTAAGAGGGATGGGAACTCTTTTAATATGGGAAATCTGGGGATCTAATTGGTTTTGGTTAGATGTTTCACAAGGATCTTTTTTTAACAACAAACACTAAAAGAGATTGCTCTTTAAAGTATAAAAGATCTATGCCGGGAGATAAAAGAAAAAGTTGCTTTTTTGTAGAAGAAGGTACCTTACTTGTTGTGGTAGACTTACTGAGGGGAAGTAGAACCACTTTCTTACTCATCTAACTGAATTCATATGTATTGTCTCCACCATTGTGGAATGTCTTGTTGTCATATTGCCATGGGCGACCCAAGAGTAGGTGACAGGCATCCATTTCCAAGACATCGCGTGTAATTTGAGCTTCGTACAAATTTCCTATAGACAGGGGCACTGTGCAAATCTCTTAGACAGAAGCCCCCCCCCCCCCTTTTATCCAACTCACCTTATACGAATTCGAATGTGGCTCAGCTTTCAAATTAAGGGCAGAAACGAGCTTCTTGGATACAATAGTTTCGCTGCTCCCACTATCAATGATCAACATAACTCTTTGAAGAACACATGAAAGCTAGTCGTCGTCATTTGGTCGTATGCAAGCCCATTTGTGTTCTCATCAACAATGCCATCTTCATCATCTGCTTTTCTTCTTGAATTGCCAAGGTTCTGCGTTGGGGACATTCATTAGAGAGGTGGCCTTGTTGACCACATCGAAAGAACTTGCCCAAGGTTGGACGATTGCAAGGATTCGGATTTCTCTTTGGAAGATTAGACTCAGCTCCTTCTGTATTCGGTTGCTTAGCATTTGGATCATCCTTCTTGGTCGGTTGATTGGAAGTAGATCCTGGAATAGTATTTCTTGATTGTATAGTTGAAGCTCTTCGAAAGAAGGTTGTTGATGGTCCCAGATTGGTCTTTTTAAATAAGTCTTGGTTGGTTTTTTTTTTTTTTTTTGCAAAGGAAACAAGTATCTTCATTGAAGTAATGAAATGAGACTAATGCTCAAGTTACAATGAGGGGTACCAATATAAACACCTTAGGATCAGCAAGTGCACCCGGACATCTCAACTATGTTGACACTCCCATAGCACTCTTCATCATATCCAAAACAAAATAAAGAGAGCAAACCTCGTTCATTTTTAATAAGAACACCACGAACCAATACCACATAGAAGTTCAAATGTATAAGAAAAGACATCCCAAATACAATGGGACACAACTAAAAAACACTTCCAGCCCAAGTATTGAACAAATTACTATGCTGGAAAATACACATCACCAACCAAAAATTACAAACATCCATACTAGAACAAATTTAAAGCATACTCTCTGTTACATATCACAATTATTGAGCTGGAACAATAAAAGCCTTCCAATTAAGGTTAATATCTTGTAGTGAGAAATCCGCATATTCTTTGGAGAGGGAACACCAAGAGGAGGCATTGAGCCTAGCAATCTCCAGTCGATCTAACCATGGAGTTGACTTATCGTGAAACACTCTTTGGTTTCTTTCAAACAATCTGTGAGTCGTAGACAAGTAACAGATCCTTTTCATCAAGGAATGGGTTGATAGTACAACGAGTTCCCAGCGAGAATTGAATCTTCAACCATGTCTGACCAGGAATCCTATAATTTATGTCGTTGCACCACCACCATAGAAGACCAATCAAATTGAGGAAGATAATGAGCATTGGTTGTTGAGATAGAGGGCAGTGGAGTGCCTTTCGGCAATTGAATCCTTGGAGATGCTTTACCAATGGGTTTTGATTGGACCACAGTCTTGTGACTAGGGGGGGAGAGAAAAATGAGAACCAGCCCTGTTTCTTATCTTCTCATGGGATAAATAATTTGGTTCGATGCCTTATGTGGTATAGGTGGGTTAATTCAACAAAGTAGCCACTTTCGTTGATTTGTTTTTCCAGCCAAAGAGTAGCATCAACATCATTGAACTTCTTGAAGAACTTGTAATTGCATGGGTCTCGATGGAGAGAATTGAACGAGGAGACCAGCCAATCAAGTGCTTTCAAAGAGAGGCTGAGGGATTGTGTGGATGATGTTCCTTGTTCAGTGATTATCACCGATTGGCCGTTAGTTGTTTTATCACAATGCAGCGTGAAGACTTTCCGATCAATGAGGATGGAACGGCTGGGATAGGAGGCAGACGGCAGTTGCACGGTGGAAACCATGGCGGAGGGACAGTTATGGAAGGTTAGATTGGGAGAGAGGAGAGAGGGGGGAGCATTTCTGTAAAACACAAGATAGATGGAAATGGAAGTAACAAGCTTCTATCCAGCATTTTTTCAACAAGCACTGGTTGAAATTTACTTTTTGGTACCGTTCCAGTCACTGTGTGTGTTTTGGGTTGTTGCAGCTCCTTTTGGAGTGATTGGTGGAGCCTTCCTTCTTCACCTTTGCCATGATTTGCAAGCTCTAATAGATTTTTGGTTCAAAGAAGGCGGGATTATTGGATAGATGAATCCATTGTTCTTTAATAGATTTATTGTTCTCTCAGCTGACCTCTATTTGCTTGATTTATCTCTAAGTTCTTGATTTTGCTTTGTTCTCTAAGTTCGTGATTCTTCTTCTCTTATTCTCACTTCCTTTGTAGTTTGTATCCTTTAACATTCTTCTGTCACTAAATAATGAGACATTGTTTCTTGTTTAGAAAAAACATATAAATAAGACACATATGAAACATTTAAGTCGCGCTATTGAAATCTGCGAACTAATTTTATTTTATTTTTCTAAAGGAAATAGAACTTTTCATTGATAAAATAAAAAGAGGCTAATGCTCAAAATATAAAGAAATAAAAAGATAAAGCAAGAAGAACTTAATCCGTTCAATGCCAAGACTAACCAACACTAATCAAAGACTAACCAGAGAAAATAAAGCAAGAACTTAATATGTGAACTAATTAAGGTTGGATAAGCATAGAACTTAATATGTGAACTAATTAAGGTTGGATAAGCATAGAACTTAATATGTGAACTAATTAAGGTTGGATAAGTGTAGAACTTAATCTGTGAACTAATTAAGGTTGGATAAGCGTATACCAAGAGTTAAGGTTGTTAAACAATAACAAAACAACAATTGATAAAGCTCATGATTCAAATTTTCATGTCACAATTAAAAAGTTTATTCTTATAGAACAGACCTCACATTCAGTGATGAGGGATGTACTATATAGTCTGATAATATGAGCAACTGACCGCAAGACTAGACGTCGAAAATAAGGCTCCCCTGCTTCCCCTTCAAGCTAACATGACATAGAAATGGGGCAAAAGGAAGCCAATTGTTACCAAGATCTCAATAAGAATGGCTACCAAAGTGAAAGATTTATTGAACAAATTTCCCAAATTAATCACCTCAGCATTTGTACGAAGTGATGTCATGAGAAGGGAACATATCTGATGGCGCAAAACCTGTTTGATTTTTTAAGCAATCTTTTCAGCTTTAAACCTTTCATCAAAAAAACACAGATAAACGCAAAAAGAGAGTTTTCTTAGGTAAGCTATAGTAATCACCTGTTCATATGGAACTAATATCCTGAAAACAGCAACATAATTTGACAAAATGAACCTACAAGCAACAAATAAATATTAAGAAAAAGAACATGGAGAAATGAATTTCATTAAATTAGTGAAGAGTTACAATGAGACTCCATGTACGAGTATATACGTTTCCCTTATTTAATTGAAGATCCCAATTCCAAAATGGTTACAGCCATTTTAGAAAAACACACATGCCAGACTCCTAACACAGAGGATTATAAAAATGAAACAGAAAGAGAGGAAAGAATTAGACTTTGATTTCCTTAAGGCAGAGAACAAATCTTTTCATAAAGGGGAGGAAACAGTGCTTGCTATATAACGAGTTCAATAATCTTCTATATAAAATATTCCAAGCATGGCAGAGTAAGTCCCAAAAACTTGAAACGGAACCATTGAGAATGGTACAAATACTTAATAAGTGAGGGAAGCTGAACTCTAAACGAGTTTCACCGATCCAAACATCATGCCAAAATTGAATTCTAGAGCCATTCCCTAAAGAAAAACAAGCATAAGAATCTACTGACTTCCAAGCTTTAGAAATAATTCCCCAGGAACTACGAAGACTAAGATTTGATTTACCCATTTTGTGCCAATCATAAAAATCTTTGCCATGGATGCTTGTGATCACTTTTCTCCAATAAGCGTGAGGCTCATTAATATATCTCCAGACCCATTTAGCTAATAAAGCCAAATTCACATTATTACAAAAATTTCAAACCTAAGTTCCACTTTTTTGCTTTTTAAAAATGGAAATGAAGCTTTTCATTGATATAATGAAAAGAGACTAATGTTCAAAGTAGAAGGAAACCAAACAAAAATACTAAAACAAAAACAAAAAATAAGCAAGAGAAATAGAATCAATCCATGTCGAATGTGAAGAGGCTTGAAACCTTACTGAAACAAAGTGAGCAATCAAAAGAAGAGACTTATCCTGAAAAAACCATTGAACTCTTTCAAACCAAACCTTAAACAGAAGAACATTAACGCCAACAAAGCTTGAAAAAATGCACACAAAAAAGATACACTGCAAGACTATGCAGACAGCCAAACAAAGAGGGTAGGAAGCTGGCAAATGAAGAACCCAACAGATGAATCAACAGCTTTTGACAATCTTCAAGAAGAGAGAATCCTTGAAAGTGTAGCTTCAACCCAAAGGACTGAAACCGAGACAATGTGCAAAGGAGCATTCTGAGAGGCCAATGACAGAAACCCAGTTTACACAATTGAAGACCACAGGCTTCTACAATTGAAGAAAATTTGGATGGTATATGAGAGTGAGACAAAGGAGAAGCACTCAACCTTGTATCTTGAACACACTGCTTTTCTTCATCCCTTTGGGAAAAAAAAAATCAAAAGCTTCCTCAATACGTTCAATGGTTCCTCAAAAACTGGGTCCAAATGATGAAGATCATATTCTTCACTACTCACGCTAACTACCGAGTCATCATCATAATCATAGAGGCAAGAGAGATCCTTGGAAGAAGAATGACAAGCAATAATTCTAGTAAATTGAGTCTTCATTTGTAATTACAGCATCTTGATTAGAAGGCTCTCATCATGTAGTTCTTGAACGGGGATGTCCTCTACCCCCGGTCCTTAGGTTGTTGTTCTTCTTTTTGTCCATAATATCTTTTCAGTTCCCACATCCTTAGTTAGGATGACTAAATTATTTTTTATAGAATGACCATCTGAACAAAATTGGAGCTGCAATACAATATGTTTCTGCATGTGTATTTGTTGTATTTAACAAGAAAAATTTGAGTCGATAATCAAAATTATTACTCTTTGTACCTCTAGAAGGAATAGATATAGGTGAAAAGATAATACGACATCGTGGAAAAGTATCCTAATCGAAATTATCTTGAAATAGTGGTTAAGTATACAAAACCTTCTAAGAAGAGAGCTGCTTACTCTAGTATATCAAGGGCAAAGGTGCGCTGGAAAGAAATCGGGCGTAACCAAGTTGCCTGTAGAAGAAAACCAACGTCATTTACTAAGAAATTGAAAAGGAAGAAAAAAACAAAAACAAAACTATTTAATCACAATTTCCCTAAGCGTATAAAATACTAAAAGGAAGAATGTGAAGATGTAGACTAATTTCCCAACTAGTTTTAGCATAACGAGAAAATCCCAAAGGTGTGCAAGAATTATCTTAATTCACAACATAATAGTTTAACTCTTACTATTTATTATTGTTTTTAGTCACTCCTTGGTGGAGTTCGTATCCATTGAGCATTAGTCTATTTTCATTACATCACTGAAAAGTTTCGTTTCTTTTATTTTAGATTTTAGAAAAATAATAATAAATAAATAAAAGAAAAAATCTAATAGCTTAAAGTGAGTACATACAGATCCACCTGCGGCAAGAGCTGTAAGATCTTCAAGCAATTGTAGCCCAAGCCTCCCAGCTTTAGTCAAGTTCTCTCGCTTCAACAATGGCCCTCCAGAAAGAGACCCATTTTTCAGTGTCCTGTTCATGTCATGATTAATGAAATAAAGTAGTTCAGGTCACAACACCATGCTTATAGTACATAATAACTTCTGCCTTTTTAATGGAAAACAAATTTAGTAATTGACGGATAATAAAGAAGAGACGGGACAGGACATTGTACAGAACATAAAAAGATGGTTGTTTTCTCTGGCTATGGTTTTTGTAAGCCCCCTTTGTTTCATTTATTTTTCTTGAAAGCACGATATTTCATCCAAAATAAATAAATTGGACAACAGATATCCCCCCAACGAACAATGAAACCAGAGGAAGACAATAGTTTTCCTTCTATTTCAATGTTAGACAAACATGGGTTGCAGAAAAAGTGAACTTCAATAGGCACACATTAAATAACATTCAAATAGCACAACAAAATATTAACTATCCATAGAAAGCTGTGAACTGAGAGTAAAGTGATCATTATTAATGTCAATCAAATGACAAGCATACTCTGAGCTATTGATGTTACGATCAACATCAGAAATAACCATACTGGTTCGAGAGTGTTGACTTCCAGTACCAAACTTTCCAGCCGGAAGCGACTCGCCAAAAATTACATGATCAAAAATCAGAGCTACTGCTTGCCTAAAGGTAGCCGCTGCAGTACTGTATAGCACTCAAATGAAATAGGTTTTTTTAGATAAAGTGGAAAATTAGCAAGTAGCTGATGAAAAATAATAGAGAAAAAATCAATTTATACCCCCAAACTAATAATTGTGTCAGTTTAAACCCTAAACTTTCCTAGTTAAATCAACTTAAAACTCTCCATTAGTGATATATAACTATTTTCACTTGATTCCATTTAAAATCAACTTAAAATTACCTAAACAAAATTATTCTTCTCCGAAAATCTAGTAAAGTGATAAGAAAATTATCATGTACTTCCTAAATATGTAGAGAAAATAGAGGAAGATGAGGAGAAGAAAAATCGCTCATATTACTGAAAAATTGTTACTATCTATTTTGTACGAGCATTTCTCTCTAATATTGTATCAATCCATGCATTTAAAGAAGTCCTACACATGTATGAAGTTTATGCATTGATGGTCTTAAAATGAAATCTAAACTAGAGTATCTAAATTGACTCACTTATGCAAGTTCAGAATTTCAATTGATACAATTATTAGTTTAGGGCTAAGAGGTCATGGGTTCAATCCATGGTGGCCACCTACCTAGGAATAAATTTTTTACGAGTTTTCTTGACACCCAAATGTTGTAGGGTCAGGCGGGTTGTCCCGTGAGATTAAAAAAAGTTATACAATCCCAAAATTTTAGAGGTATAAATTGATTTTTCTCCAAAATAATAAAATTAGAAAAGGATTCATAAGTTAAATTCAATCGACTAAATACAGACATACTTCCGCACACTGTCAGAAGATCTGTTGTTTTCTAAAAGCCGAATACAGATACCAAGAGCTTGAGCCATATTCTCCTGCAATTACACAATTGAAAACTTTTGAATACCACTACAAATTGTTAGGTTTCAATTTATCCTGCAACAAAAAAAAAACCCAACAGATTCCAAAAAACTGGAGAATATCGACTTCTCTGATAGTCTATTGATGAACAATAAAGATAACAAAGTTTTTCACAATTCCAACATAGCACAATATAAAGGAAGAACAAAATAAACAATAATGCAGAAACATAAAAATCAAGCACATTCAAGAGAGCCTGAGATCCTCCCCAAGTTCGACTTCTTGCCAAATTCTTCACATCCGAGAACTAATCCTCCAAAACCTTTATAAACCCCTCAAGTCCCCACAGTTGGTCCCCACGCTTCTCACATAACAGAATTCCACGTCCCACTATCGATTTGTCAGCTGTGAAGTCCCTTTTCTACCCATCTTTTCATACGTGTGTATAATTGGGGTCGCACATAAAGTTACAATACCAATAAGCAGACAAATTTTTGTTTGTTACAATAAAAGAATCATTGATGATAAGTCAAGTTTGAGAGTATTCTATCCTTTTTATGGCAAGAAACACTTTCTCTTTGTGCTCGGTCACCCACCATAAGGAATCCCGATCAACCAAACGAATCCCCCAATCCGATCAGTCTATCCTACTCCATACCTTCCAAACTCTCTTAATGACATCCCACTCAGGTCAAGTCCACGTTACTGGGCTCGGCATTCATTCGCAAGTATTCATAGAATAATTTTGGCTTAAGATTATCAGCTTAGGTGAGATTCAAGCTTTCTTTTGGAAACGAAACAGAACTTTTATTTTATATAATGAAAAAAAGGCTAATGCTCAAAATACAGGGAAATAGAAAATTCGAGAGTAGGTGAAAAACAACAAAAATGAGAGCAAATACATCCAAATGACAATAATTAAGCAAAAGAGAAAAAACCCTCCAAAACTACAACTTAAATAAAGAAAATACAAAAATCATAGAGATAGAACATCGATCTTCCCAAACGACTCCAGCTACCAACAATTTAAAACGGGAAGAACCCCCTGCTTAGAACTTGATTAAACGTGAAGCGGCTGCTAAAAATACACAAATCTGCATCTTTAAGGCCTTCTAAAATAAAATAAAAGTCTGCGGCACAGGATCTCCAGAGAAATGCAATCAAGCAAATGACAAATAAGTACCACCAAATAACCAAGGAAGACTCAGGCTAAGGGTTTTTTTTAAAAAGGAAACGAGTCTCTTCATTGAAATAATGAAATGAGACTAATGCTCAAGTTACAATGAGGGAAACAAACATAAAATCCTTAGGATCAGTGAGTGCACCCGGACATCTCAATTATGTTGACACCTCCATAGCACTCTCATCATATTCAAATAAAATAAAAAAGAACACCACAAGCCAAGGCCACATAGTAGTTCAACCGTATAAGAAAAACATCCTGAATACAATGGGACACAAATAAAAACACTTCCAGCCCAAATATTCTACAAATTACTATGTTGGAAAAATTCACAGCACCAACCAAAAATTACAAACATCCACACTAGCACAAATTTAAACCATAAGACCTGTTGCAGATCACAATTACTGAGCTGGAACAACAAATGCCTTCCAATTTAGGCTAATATCTCGTATTGAGAAATCTGCATATTCTTTAGAGAGGGAACACCAAGAGGAAGCATTGAGCCTAGCAATCTCCAGCCGATCTAACCATGATGTTGGCTTATCATGAAACACTCTTTGGTTTCTTTGAAACCAATTTCTGCAAGTAAGGCTTTGACCGCGTTATTCCACAGTAATCTTGTGGATGACTTAAGCTTTGAGCCAACTAAAATCTACAAAATATTATCCCGCAACTCATTGCTAAAGACCCAGCACAAATTAAAAATGCTAAACAGTCAGTGCCAGCAATTCCTTACATAATTGCACTCAAAGAACAATTGTTGTGGTTCTTCTGAATTAGCCCAACATAATGAACAAATATTGGGGGACAAACAGTAGATAGGCAACTTTTTTTGCATAACTGAATTGGTATTTAAATGACCACATAACATGATCCACATTGTAATATTCACTCTTCGAGGGCTCCTGGACTTCCATAAAGCTTTCAGCAAATGGCTATCAAGAGGGGAGGCCAAAGATAAGTGTGTAACAAGAGACTTAACTGAGAATGTACCGCTGCCTTCTAGTGACCATACCCTTTTATCATGGCCTTCTTTTACTCTTTGGGCTGAGATTAGGCTAAGAGGGTTCTGAAAATGTAATATCTCCTCCTCCTTTAAAAGTCTATGAAAGAATATTGACCTAGAGAAGGTAGAAGAGTCCCAATGGTCCAATATTGAATCACTAGGATTTAGGGCAATCTTGAATAAACAAGGAAATCTGACCTCCAAAGACAAATCATCAATCCATGGATCATGCCAAAAACCAATCCTACTCCCGGATCCAAGCTTGTAAACTGCCAAGGCTTCCACTTTAAGCCAAGACCTCGAAATGCTTATCCAAGGGCTTCGAAGGCTATGACAAGCTTTACCAGCCGTATGCCAATTGTAAGGGCTGCTACCATGTATGCTTTTAATTACTTGGCACCAAAGGGAGTTCTCTTCATTAAAATATCTCCAACCCCACTTAGCTAGTAAAGCCAAGTTTCTTGATTTTAGTCCACCAAGGCCAAGCCCTCCATCTTCTTGTGCTCGAGTGACAATCTCCCATTTCACTAGGTGGTTTAATTTTCCCCCTTTATGTCCTTCCCAAAAGAAATTTCTCATGTTGCGCTCCAAAATTGACTTAGCCCCAAAATTGACTCAGGTTAAGGGTTGAAAAATTCAGCCAATTATCATTCCAAAACGAGAATCAGTAGAACTGCATAAATGATGCAAGTTCATTAAATTGCTTAATATTCCATCTTCAGCTCCAAATTAATCTTTTGTGGTCTTTTGTTGGTAAAGATTTTCATTTTGAGATCCGATTTGAAAGAAATCAAAGGATCTTCCATATCAAGGTCCTCCCTCACATAGATCGCGTTGTTTCGGCTCATTTCCAAGAGTTTTTATGGTGTTCTCTTTCTAAATCTTTTATTGATTTCTCTTTACAAGTTTCATGGTTTAGCCAAAATGCCTTTATCATTCCATTGTAATTCTCTTTACTTATTGCTTTCATTTACCTTTTTTATTTCACTCCCTTATAGAGCTTGTATAGTTTAAACATGAGTCTCTCTTCTTTTCATCAATGAAAAACCAACATTATGTGCACAATGACATATCATACGTGATTTTGAATCTAAGAACCGTGCAATCTAAAATAATATCCCATCAACAAAAAATAAACAAGAGAAGTAAAATTTGTTCAGTTGTCCGTTTATACGTGTTAATGATGTATTGTTTCTTGCACAGTGGTTATCTTATGGAGAGAAAGTTTTCAAGTGCTCATTACCTCACTTTCAGGATGTAAACGAGATTGAAAAATTATTAGTATAGTTTGAAGTGTCTTTAACTGAATAGTCTCATCTGATACTTCAGCGTGCTGCAGGGTAAAAGAAATTTATATTAGAACAATATGAAAATTCATTTTCACATTTAACTTGACATGTCAGAGGCAGGAATCAGGATCGAACTCATATCATTCAGAACTATTTTTTTTCATAAGAAACATACTATAATTTCATTGATGAGATGAAATAGTGATATTTTTTTATGTTAATCCATGCATTTAAAGAAGTCTTATACGAGGGTGAAGATTATGTAATAACTATAACAATTTAAAACAAATTCTTAACAAAAGGTCTAAATTAATTAACTTATGAAAATTTAGGGTTTAAATTTATTCAATTATTCGTTTGGGGTTTTGAGTGATACAACCTCAAAGTTTAGGGGTATATGATTTTTTTTCCAAAATAATAATATTAGGAAAGGGCTTCACAAGTATAAAATCAATAGACTAAATACGGCCATAGTTTTGCACACTTGGTGAATGATCGAGCCTTCATTGAGGAAAAGAATAATACAAGAGCATACAGAAAAAATGGAGCCCATTAAAGGAGGCAAACTAAAGGAAGGGCCCCCAATCAAATCAAATAAAACCTAACAGGTAATTACAGGACGTCTTAGCCCTTGAAGCCTACAAAGAAACAATGAACCTAATGAGAGTTCGAACGTCACTCAGAGGCCTCTTGAACCCTCAACTTTGTTATTCCTTTCCCCCAAAGACTCAACAGGATAACACGCACTCTGGTCTGTCACAAAAATCTTCCCTTCTCACAAAAAGGATGGTGGAGAAAAACTCATCGACCATCTCTCTACAACCCAAATAAACAACTCCAAATAGCAAAACTCAAGCCAAAATCCTCAAAGAAACAACTCCAAATAGCATGAGTTGAGCAAGACTCAAGCCAAACTCCTCAATCATCTATCCTCACCACCCCTCTTGGCCTCGAAAGTCTTTAAACAAAGTAGGAATGATACCAAAGATCACCCTTCTTCAAAACAATGGAGGTTTAAACAAAATCACTGTCCCAGGGGTGAAGAAAGGAAACGATGGAAAGGCTTTTTATAGTCCCACTCTACCTACCCTACTAACTCACATTCAAGAGAAGTTACCCACAAAAACCTACCCCACCTACCCACTTGGCCCCCTTTTACTAATCCTCTATCTCACCCATATGTATCGTTTTCCCCTCCACCCTCGTCGCTAAAAGCATGGATATGAAATCCATTTTCCTTATGTCCTACACCTACCCTTAGTAATAACTCACTAGGACACCACCATCATTGTCACCTAAAAGTTCTTCCATGATGACCAATGCAAGATAATGAAGGTTATTCTTCCCCACATCAATGATTTTTTTCAAGCTCAGTCAACAATTGGGTTTTTTCCTCAAGAAATTTCGAATCAAACCATTCTCCAGAAGTCAAAAGTTTCAGGAATCAACCTTAAGGGTAATCTAACAAAGGCTATTGCTCAAAGATTCAATTGTAAGGTGGGTCACAAGCCAAACACACAGTTGGGTCTCCCTTAAAATGGTGCTCATAAATCTATATCCTTTTAGTCCATTTTTTAAATTGAAAAAATTGAAAGAAGGTTCCCTTCATGGAGCTCTTCTTTCATTTCCAAAGGCGGTTGCCTCGCACTTTTGCAGGCTACATACATCCTTTTTATCCCACCAATGGGAGCACTTCCTTATCAAATAGCAAAGACCTGTGAAAAACATAATTAAATTTAGGGTTGGAGATAGGTGCTCATACTTCTTTTTTATCCCACCAATGGATGGCAAACGATTTCCTTGCTACTATTTACCCTCTCCTTTTCGATCTCTCTCAAAATAGAAACTACCAACAAAGAATTCCAATTTAAATCAACTACTTCTTTTTCTTTTCTTGAACCAGAAAGAGGATTTTGAGATGGAGGTCTTTGGACAAAACAACCTAGAGCCTAGAATCAACTTGATTGCCACATTAAACGGAGGGCCTAAAAACCCCCAAGAGAATCATCTGTGTAGACTAAGTCTTCATTCCATAAAATTGCAATGCCTACCAAAGCTCCAACGGATGGTTGATAAGCCCAACAAACGGCTCTAGAACTCCAAACTGATTTCATCATCATTTTGTCAATGAAAGGGGTTTTGTTTCCCAAAGAATAACATCCAAATTACAATCCATCACCAAATCCTTAATCATAAGCCCTTTTTCAGTTTTTTTTTAATGAAAATAACGACTTTCATTGAGAAAGAATGAAAGAATTCACGGGCATACAAAAAACCAAGCCTACAACAAATGAGGGACTCCCATTACAAGAAGGGACTCCAACTAAGTAAAACCTATAGAATAATTACAAAAGGTCTTCGAAATCGAAGCCCAAAGGGAAACAAGATAGAGAACAAGGGACCAAAACTCCCTAGGATCCCTCTCCACTCCCCTAAACACCCTACTGTTCCTCTCACCCCCACAAAACCCATAAAACCGCACAAACACCAGCAAACCAAAGAAACCGGCCTTTCTCCCCAAAAAGCGAATTGAGGAGAAACTCCTCGATCATAGCACTGACATCTCTGTGACAAACAGTCAACGTACCAAACGTCTGGAAATAGGAATCTCAAACACCACTCGCGAAGTCACGGCACCTAGTAGATGCGCCCAAGCCACATATGTTTACACGAGAGGATCTTCATAAAACACGAGAGGAACCCTCCCTGCCACTTCCTTTCTTCCTCTTATCATAATTCACGGTTGTTTGAAGATTTTGGAGCTCCATTTGTTAGATGTAAAGTTCAATTCTCATTAAGCAGTCAGTCCTTAGCCTTCGTATTACAGTCCCAAGCTCTCTTTGTTAGGTTTAACACACATCTCCATCCCTTTAGTAAGTGTAAAGTTTTGTTCGAGCATTCAAACAAACTATATATATATATATATCAGCAAGGAACTATTTGTCTATTGATTGATAAAAGAAATGGAATTGGTTCAAGGATACAATCTTCCATTGAGAGAGAAAATAGAAAAATAAAAATAAAACTAACTAGGAAATATGGGTGTAGAAGTATTATCATGATGAGCCACAGACGGAGATGGCTTATATAATGTGATCTTCACGTCTTATTAAAAGGAAGAAAAAAATTATTTGAAAGGCTGGATTATTTTCTCCGCTAGCTACTTGTATTTTTTTAATGGAAACAATTGCTTTCATTGAGAAAAAATGAAGGAATATAAGGGCATACAAGAAACCAAGCCCGCAAAACCCATTCTAAAGAAAGGGTTTCCGACTAAGTACGATGCTACCTAGAGAATAATTACAAAAAGTCTTCAAAATTGAAGCCTGGAGAGAAAAGGAACCTCACAAAGGACCAAACATCATAAGGGTCCTCTCAACATTTATTGTTGTTCTCCTCCCAAATATCCCACAATAAAGCACACACCCTTGCAGATCAAATTCCTGAAAGAAATAATTCCACACAGATCTCAAAAATTGACAACTCTAAAGAAGGTGATCTAGGTCTCCTCCTCCTCTTTCCAACAAAGAATACAACAACCCCCCCCCCCCCCTCCCCAAAAAAAAGAAAAACCCATTAATGTAGGCCTCTTTCTCAAACGCCTATCCAAAATGTTCGCATTGGGGTTGGTGGGGGGCATTTTGGAAAGCATCTCTCCTTAGCTTCTATTACCTAACCAAACCCGCAAAAAAAAAAAATACAACAAAGACTAACTTGCTAGTGGGAGAGGTATCCAACAACAGAAAAAAGTACTTACAAGAAAAACCTTCAATAGGATTAGGATTCCAAACACTATCGTCTCTTCTCCCAGACCTAAAATTGAACTCATCAAGTAAAGACAGAATTTTTGGCTACTTATGTTTCATTTAGGTGAGAACGGGAACCCACTGACAAAAAGAGAATTTCTCTCCAACCAAACGGCAGTAGTTCCCACTTCCCAGAACTGAAACCCACTAGAGGGAAGAGGACAACGCTTTGGGTGGCAGAAGCGTAACAAACTTACGTTTCAATTGGTATTAGTTAACTGTAGACTTAGATTTTATTATCAAAAACCATAAGCTAACTGTAGACTTAGATTTTATTACAAAAACCATAAGCTAACTGTAACTAGCTTAACATAACAAGAATAGTTGATCAACTCAAATAAACGTTTCGGTAATGAAAAGCACAATAAGCAGTATATAGCCCTTAATGTAATAAAAGTAATCGATGAAATTAAGTCATTTAAGTTAATAATTTCCCTTAACACAGTAAAGCAGACAGTACACCATGACTATTATTAAGAACTTACATCTTTCAGCGTAAAGAGTATTTCTTTCAAAGCAGAAGGACTAACTGCATCATGTGATATGAGCTTTTGTAGAGACGAAAGCCCAATTACACTCAACTTTATAGTTTTGGCTTCACAGGCCAGCAGAAAAATTCGCAATATGTCTTCATTTTCTGCAATGTCACTGGGACTTGACATTGATCGAAGCTGCAAACCAAAAAATGAAAATAAATATCAAGATTCAGTACAGTCTCGATACTCTGTGAGATCAAATTCATGACAACCTAATATATCGAAGCATAGATAATGAATTATGTTGTAGCATTCATGCTTCATCGACTGATGCTAGCACGTCGCAACACTAACAATCTAGCCACAAATTTCTTTCGAGCCCAAAAAAGTTGAAATTTGGCTCATTGCAAGAGAAATTGAAGAAAATGTCCATTTCTCTTGAAAATAGCCCCTGCACCCACGCCCACGCTCCCGAACACACACACGGAGAGAAATAACAAAATATTATCGGAACAAGAAATTCTACACTCTTTACTTGTTTCGGTTCCTTTACTACACAGATTCAAACCAGAAATTCAACTCCAGCAGCTTCGAATGAGCTATTAAAATTGAATCATCAAAATATACAATTACAGCTATTGTGACGCCAATTAAATGCACAGTCCACCCTTGGTATAAGAGCAAGAATGAAGTTGGACCTTCAAAATAGCGTGCTCAGCTCCATCTTTGACGGCCGGGTGACGGCGGCGAGCTTCAACGGACAGCGCGCGAAGATCAGATTCCAGTACAGCCATGAAAGCCATGTCAAATGGTATGGAATTTGAGTCTGTCAATGACCAAATGCAGGCTGTAGCATTTCAAAGCAAACTGGAAGAGATCAAACGTGGTGTGAGATCAGATGAAATAATTCGCGCGCGCGAGAGAGAGTGTGTGTTAGATCTCTAGCGAGAAATGGCAAGCGAGTGAAAACCGTGAAAGACGAAGAAACATTGCTGGGGAGATAGAATTTTGCACTTGGGCTTCATGCGTGTCAATGTAAGGGCCTAAAGCCCATACGTCTGGCTTTCTTTTTCGGAAAGGAAAATATTTGGAAAATGTTTTGTTTTTTTTTTTTTTTTGGAAAATTTGACGGATAAAAAAAATGTCAAACTATTTATAAAAAATAGTAAAAAAAATATTGATACACATTGATATGATAAATTTCTATCATTTCTATTACTGATAGAACCCGATAGACTTTTATTAGAGTCTATCACAACTATATAAAATTTTGTCATTTTGTGTAAATAGTTTATCTTATTTTTTTATTTTTAAAAATTCATTTTTTCGCTAATTTCTATTTGATCTCTACGTTTCAAAATGGATATTTTAGGCTAGTTTGATAAGCATTTTGCTTTTTAAAATTAAGTTTATTTCCTCTTCATTTAAATTCTTTATCAAATTCCAAGAGCAAAAACAAATTTTTAAAAGTTACTTTTTTTAGTTTTCAAATTTTAGCTTAGTTTTTAAACCATTAGTAAAGTGTAGATGACAAATGAATAAAGTTGAGGGTGGATATGGTGTCTAAAACTAAATTATTACAAGGTGTGGCCTTAATTTTTTGTTTTTATTTTTTGAAAATTAAGTCTATAACCACCCATTTCACCTTTAAATTTCTTACCTTATCATCTACTTTTTACTATTGTTTTCAAAAACCAAGTCAATTTTTAAAAAACTATAAAAAAAAAATAAAAAAAAATTAAAACTTATTTTTGTTTTTGAGATTTTGCTAAGGATTCAACCATTTTACTTAAGTAGAATGTAACCCATTATGAGAAATTAAGATAAAGTAGGCTTAATTTTCAAAGGCCAAAACAAAATAGTTATCAAGTAGGCTTAAGTTTCAATATTTACCCTTTTAATTTTAATTCTTCACTAAATACTAATTTTCTAATAAATTTTAAAAAAAATTATAATTAATTGAGTAACACTATTTTCCAACTTTTAATCGCATTCCATTGAGTTTTCCAAGTTGCTATTTAGTGGAGTTTTTGTCATTTGGTGCATAGAGTAGACGGTGATAGAGTTTGAAATATGGGTATATGAAACAGAAAAATGTGAAAGAAGGTTTTCAAATGATAATTTAGACTATGGATGGAGAAAGCTTTCACATTACGAGAGTTACAACAAATAAGTGTCATATCAATCATTAAAATCTAGCATGAAATCTAATTATATTTTGAATTCATTGATCTTTTAATGGGTTATTCGATTGGGCAACACATTCCAATGCTTCTACTTTTGATTTTCCAAAATATCTTTGTTCCATTTTCTCTCTACGTATATATTGCTAATTGCTATACACTCGTATTTAAATTCATAGTTTGATTATTTCACTTGTAATTATGTATACCAAGCATGATTGACATCACTTATATATACTTTAGTTCGCATTTGTGAGTTTGATTTAAAAACTTAATCTCACGAGTATGTAAACATATTATAGCAGTAAATTTAGCGTAGATGGTATTCTTATTTATTTTTGACATCTACATCTTATTTACTATTCTCAATGTTTTTCCCCCCTATAGTCATTGGGTAGTTTGAGATTTTTTTGCAAAATCCTAGTAGATCTTTCGCAAATATCGTTGTTAATGAAAAAAATACATGATTAGTCACTTCACAAATATCAGTTTTTAGAGGATAAAAGTTCAACTCTAGCAAATATCATGGTTAAGTGCAACATTTTGTTCATGTGTTTGTAACAATGGAGATCCAAATGGTCAACTATATCTCAATAGATTAAGCGTCTGTTTAGATTGATTAAAGAAAAAATTCATTTTTTCTTGAAACTCTTTTAATATAATCGATTTTAAATATACTTTGAAAGTGTTTCAAAATTTATTTTGAGTGATTGTCAAACACTTCAAAAATTTTTAAAATTACTTATTTTTAAAATTAAGCAAAAGTTAAACCAAACACACCGTAAGCCATCAAAGCTAGCCATAGTGGTTTCTTCGTCTCCCTGAGCATTTGAACAAATCATTTACATGTTTATCTCTCTATAACCATCCTCTATTTCTTGTTGGTAAGGTTCTCTCCTTCTTCCTCCATGTCCTCGTGTCCTCTTCCTCCACGTGTGTATCCTACATCAAAACTATGGTTAAAATAATTTTCACATTCATACCATTCACTCATTACATCACAAGGACCACCATGCTCTTCTTGAGGGAGTAGCGAGCCTTCTTATAAACACTCATTTCACTGGCATTATTCGCTCCCTGTGTCACGAGGTTGAATTCGATGGAAAATAGACACTCCCCTTAATTCAACCTTTCTTAAAATAACGCATGTTGCAATTTGATTAAGTCAAACCATATGAAAAGATTACGGTCGTGACTTGTAATTAGCCAAATCTCATTGATGAATGTCAAATTTTGTTAAATTAAAAGTGTAGTAGATACTTCCCTCTGATTTGATCATTTTTTCTTCTTATTTCCATTTTACACTCTACTTCTTATTTGTAATTTTTGCACTTTTTACTTTTACTTTTATACATACGTTAAACATTAACGTTCAATTGTGTTAATCTCTCCATTCTCATTTTTCTTTAATTTACAACCCTCTAATTTACATTACAACAAGAGTATATGGTTGCCTTTCATTTCAATAAGCAAGTTCCTATTACTTTCTTAATATTTTAATCATATAAAGTTCATTTTGCATATTACTTAATTTTTAGTTTCCTTCCTTACGAACTAAGTTATCATTCAGGGTTCAAATATGTGAGTGTTGTAACAATCCGATTTTCTAAAACCTCTAGTTGAAGTCATTACTACTTGCACGGTATGGTAATTCAAATATAAAATCAGTTGGGAAGGGGACAATTTCAAAATTTTAAAAATAAATCACGTATAAACAGTGGAAAAACATCATTAAAACAAATTTTTAAATCAAAATAAATCATATATTTGAGATCACTAAAGAAAAATTTAAATGAAATAAATACCAAAATGATAGCAAAATTGCTAGTTTTAAAACTTTAATAAAAAGATTGAACAAGTTCTAGAGACATGAAATATCGTGCATTAATACAATATTAAGAACTAGATTGTTCAATTGTAAAATTTATGAACCAATTTAATAGAATGATCAAGAATGTAAGTTTTCATTTTTTATTTTGTTTTGGAAAAGAAAAATTTTCTTTTCTCTAGAAAGATTGAGAATATATTTAGATTGACTGTCTAATTATTTAAATAAGAATTTATAAGTAAAAAAAAAACTATTTTCAAATATAGAAAAATAAGCCAAACTATTTACAAATATAGAAAAATTTCGATTGCGATAGAATTCTATCAAATAAATTCTATTACCTGAGCGATAGAAAGATCAATGATAGACTGTAAATTTTTTATATATTTGTAAATAATTTGATATCTTTCCTGTTTATAGTAATTTTTCAAAAAAAAAATGTTTATAAATATTTATGAAAGTGAATAAACCGTCTGCAATGTACTCTGCGTTTGCGGTCAATGATTTGTTGAATGTCAAGATTTGTTATCATTTACTGAATTTCGGTCATTTCCTTTATACACACACCTACACGTATAAAGAAACTCACTACACCCACATCGACAGATATAAAGACGAGTGTGCAAAAAGAGATAATGTGGGTGCGTAATTTTTCTTCACGCGTTAATTCATTTTCCCTCCCAAGTTCCAACCATTTCCTCTGACCGTCGTAACCAAGAAAAGCAACAGCAGAGATAGAGAGAGAGAGAGCGAGAGACGAGAAGAGAGAATTTAGAGCCGAGTTTTGAGGAGCAGAGAAGGAGAATCGGTGGTTTTAGAGAGAGGAATTTGAAGTTGGTAGAGCTGGTGAGTGATTGAAAGTGGCTGAGAAACTGAGGGGAAGTGAAGGAAGGTGTGTGAAAGTGAGATTGGAGAAGAGGGATGAAACACATTTTCAAGAAGTTTCACATAGGAAGCAATCACGAGCCGAATCGGACCAACGAGAATCCGTCGCCTGTAGCAGCGTCGTCCTCACCATGTGTTTCTGACAATCGTCCTGCAACTGCTCCGGGTCAGACTTCCGGCAACTCTCCGTCCAGTCCTTCGTCGTCGCCATCGCTGGCAACTACTCCTCCAGGAGGCGGAAGCGTGACTCCGGTTTCGGTGCCTCCCAATCGCTCTGATTACTTTTCTTCAGAGGAGGAGTTTCAGGTTCAGCTTGCCCTAGCTATTAGCGCATCGAATTCGGACTTCCGGGATGATCCGGAGAAGGATCAAATTCGAGCTGCGACACTTTTGAGCTTGGGAAATCATCGGATTGACTCCACCGCCAGGGACCAGGGAGATGCTGCGGAGGTGCTCTCAAGACAATATTGGGTGAGATTCTTGCTTTTTTTGGAGTTCATTTGACCAAGTTTTGAGTATTAGCATAGAAAACAAAATTAATGAGATTAAGATTCAAGGTTTATGCTGCTAAAAGACAGTAGCTCCATCTCTGATCCCATTGCACTACGCAACCTACGGCTATGTGGTTAAGTGCGCGAAACTTGGTCAAGTCGTACTTGGGCACTTCGTTAATTATTAATTTTTACATTATAAGCATATTGAGTAGACGAGAATTCAGGATATCTTTTGCTGTTGCCCCTACATTTACATCGTGTCTGGGATGGTTCATTTGTCAGGAATAGATTTACTACGACTAGCATTTCCATTGGTTTAGACTAACTACATCAAGGACTGAAATCAAAAAATTATCATGAACATAAAACCATTAGGCACCTGCATAATTGAAGAGTTGTTCGGTTCATGGGAAAAATACGACCCCCTTTGTAAATAAATATTTAAGAGAAGTTTAAAAGAAGCATATTTGAAACAAGTAAAAAATTAATTGTTTTAAGTTACTTATGTTTAAGAAAACTAGTTGCTTCTTATGTTTGCAACACTTTCTAGTCAATTCAGGAGATAGTTACTGCATCCATATATTGTAAAATATACATTGGTTCATTGGTAGTAAGTATGGTCCTCATCCCTTTGAGTGGTTGTGAGTGGGGTTAAAGGCACGTACCGAACTCTGTGGAAGGATATCTCTCTTGAACCCCCTTTTCTCCCATCTCTTATGTCGAGTGGTCAGAGACGATAAGAAAACGTATTTTTGGGAAGATCAGTGGGTGGGAAATAGACCCCTATGCTTCATGTTTCCTCGTCTATATCTTTTGTCCAATCTAAAAAATCGTTTGATCTCTGATTTCTTGGGGTTTTTTTAGGGTGGGGGGGAGCTTTGTTTTGTTTTCTTTTGGGTTCCATTTGGTGAACAATAAGGATATGATGGGGTGATCTCTCTTCTTTCTTTGATTGGGGAGGTTTTGTATAGGACTGGGAGAGGGATGCTCGTTAATGGAGTCTTGATCCCTTGGAGGTTTTCTCTTGTAAATCCCACTTTCGTCACCTTTTGGATCCTTCTCACACTAGCATGTCTGTCTTTGATATCCTGTGGAGGATTAAGATTCCAAAGGAAGTAGGTGTTTCAATAAAACAACATTTGTGGAGCTGGAATTGCCACAGCCTTGTTAGACATTTGTCTTTTAACATTGCATTGATATCCTTTTTTCTTGCTACTCTACACTTTAGGACCATTCAGTCTTTAACTAATATTATTTTTTTTATTGCATTTTAAGGAATACAATCTGCTTGACTATGAAGAAAAAGTGGTCAACGGGTTTTATGATGTCCTTTCCATGGATTCAGCAGTCCAAGGAAAAATTCCATCTCTATCTGATATTGAAGCAAGCTTTGGTAGTTCTGGCTTTGAAGTCGTGATGGTCAATATGACTGTTGATCCTGCACTAGAAGAGCTAGTGCAAATTGCTCAATGTATTGCAGATTGCCCTGGCACTGAGGTCAGGGTTTTGGTTCAGAGGCTTGCTGAGCTTGTTATGGGACATATGGGGGGACCTGTAAAGGACGCCCATTTTATGCTAGCAAGATGGATGGAAAGAAGCACAGAGTTGAGGACTTCTCTTCACACCAGTGTATTGCCAATTGGTTCCATTAATATTGGCCTCTCAAGACATCGTGCATTACTTTTCAAGGTTCGTAGTTGCAAATATCTCTTAAATATCTGTAATATCATGCAACCTGATCTTTATTGAAGATTACCTTGTAGCACCATGAGGGGTCGTGCGGCTTATGTTAGAGCCTTCCTCTGTGAAATTGCTTGTTCAGTTTAATAAAGCACGTAGTTTTCCTGTCGATATGAAGAACTTGCTAAAGCTCAGTTTTCTTTTTTAATTATTATTTTACCCTTGAAATAAAACCCAATAAGGTTTCAGGAAAATAAAATTGTCTGGGTGTGACAAGTTCTGACAATACTGTTTTTGGTGATATATTGTTTTATATATATTATTTGAAGCTTTATTATTAATAGTATTACAAAAGTCTTACTGACTTTATAAGAACATATCACCGTCTTCTCTGGATATAGGTGTTAGCTGACAGTATCAAGATGCCTTGTAGGCTTGTTAAAGGTAGTCACTATACTGGTGTTGAAGAAGATGCTGTCAACATTATAAAGTTGGAGGATGAAAGGTATATCCTTGTTCTGTTCCATTCATTTCATCATTAATGTTGATTTTGAATTTAAATACTGGGTAAAAGAGTCATATGTAATAGATGCTATTTTGATTGGGTAAGTTAGTTCGTGGTTGGATCTTGGACGTTCACCGTTATTGAAGCTCTCTGAGATAATTTGTTCCACTGGACACTTTCACAGTTTGTTTTGTTTTTATTTTTTATTTTAGTTTATTAAGTTTTTATTGAAGTGTCACAGGTAAACATACCAAGTCTGAAGCATCTCCCGTCTTTCCTAAAAGATCCTCCTGTTTCATTATTTACAAAACTACTTTAATACTGACATTCTTGGGGTTTGTCTAAATGACTTGAGATTGTTCCTGTTTTTGTAATCTTAGTAGGGGCATACATATTAAGATAAATTGGTATTCTTTACACATTTCAAAGCATTTTTTTTCTTTCTTCTTTTCTCTATTTAAGATTTTTATGGGTAGACTATAGTATTATACTAAAAGGACGGATAAGATGCAATATCCTTTACTAAAGCACTTACAAGAGTACTTCTTTTTCGTAGCCGCTCCTCATTCCAGCCTCTAACCACCGCCGACAGCCGCATATGTCCCAATCACCTACCATTGCCATTGTCGATCCTCATCGTCAACATCTTTTTCTTCCTTCTATCAATCCACTCTTGAAAATCGTAGCCTTCCTTGAATACCCTAGCCACCTCTTTGTCCAACCTTTGTCCACATTAGACATTGCCGACAACTATAGACATCTCCGACCAGCTATCCTCGACACCCATGGTCGTTGATCTCCATTGTCGGTCACTGTGCCCTAAACCCTAGATCCCTTCCATTGCTTCTCTTTTTCTCTCGACGATTACCCTCTCTCACCAAAACTCTTACCCGTTCTCAACTTATTTTGTTGGAAACCTAACTCTCCATCATCGTAGTTGTCTTCCGCCATTCTTGCCGCCTTTGTCGTGCAGTTTGCTGACTAATGCCATTTTTATGGGTTTTTTGATGTAATAGGATTTTAGAATAACTTGGTTTAATCCTTAATTAATTCATTTTTTCCTATTTTAAAAATTAGTTTCCTTTTAGTTATCCTTTTGGGATTCTTTCTTGCATTTAGTTCTCTATAAATAGAGAATCCTGTTAGGTACTTAAGCACTTTGGAGAACCACGCCTAAAAAGCCAGCTATTGAGGTGGGAGAGGCAAGCCACTTAAGTACCATATTGATCATCTCATTCTAACTTAACCGATGTGGGACAAAGGTAGCCCATGCTACCTTGGGTTCCTAACAATATCCCATCCCCGGTAAGCCAACGTCTCGGTGGCTACTTCGATGATACTTCACTCGGCCACACCCGATCAGAACCCTCTGTCGACTCCACTCTGGAATGTCAACAACTGACTCTGATACCATTGTTAGGTACTTAAGCACCTTGGAGAACTACACCCCAAAGGCCAGCTATTGAGGTGGGAGAGCCAAGGCACCTAAGTACACATTGGTCATCCCATTCTAACCTAACCGATATGGGACAAAGGTAGCCCATACTACCTTGATTCTTAACAAACCCCCCTCTTGTATAAAACAACTTTTCATAAATAATAAAGACTTGATTGGATTCTTGGAGAGAATTCTCCTTTTCATCTTTAGGCTACATCATTTTTCATTCTACATTTTCATCTTTTTTGTGAGTTTTCAGTGTGGTTTTTTAAGTTATAATGGAAGTTCAAAGTGGTATCCAAAATACCTATTTTTGTATTTGGTATGAGGAGAATGGGTATTTTGTGGAAGACTTGAGCTACAAACAGAAGATATTCCTTCTTCTCTAATCTCTCCCTTTTGTGTTGGTTTGAAGCCAGTTTGGTTGAGCATTTACATCTTTTGGATCCCTCTTTTTTATTTTTTTATTTTTCTCTTTCTTCCTTTATTTTTTAAATATAAGAAAGATCGAGGAGATTCAGGAGTTGTTCGGTTATCTAAGTTTTAATCTTCTTCTGGACGGTTTCTGAATATGTTGTTTGGCAAAGCAATTTGGGCCGTTACAAGTGTAAAAGCAAGGGAATTTGATTACTAAACATCTTCCCCCCAAGACTTGTTCAATTGATGATGAAATGTAACACCAAGTTTGTCTTTGCAAACAACTTATGGAATGAATGAGGAAGTCAATGTCCGTGAGGAAGCTTTTAACAAGGAAGCAAATGGGATATTAAAGTTGGATAGTATATTTGAAGAAGAAATTTCTGCAACCTTGATTTCTTCCCTTCATACAAACTTTCAAGATTGTTTTAATAAGGAGGTTTTTTCCTTGAAACCCTCAAGTGTCTTAAGTAAATTGACGGGACAGTTTATGAAACCCCTTCCATTCCTTTTCAATCGGAAAAGCCACTTGCAATAACATTTGAACCTTCTGAGTGTAATTCTAATAAGTTAAAAGAAGATTGTGGTCGCCTTTTGGTGTCGTCTACCCATCAACACGCCTCTCAAATAAGCAACAATATGCATTCTCAAAAGTCAAAGGTTATTAGTCAATTACTTCTTACACTCCCTAGTTCAAATATCTAGTTTAATAAAGGCAATATCAGTATACAACTCTAACGAACAAGCATTTAAGTGTTGATCTAGACGAGAAATCGGCTGTTAGCGTTAAAAGTGAAGAATCAAAGTTTGGTTCTCCAGAAATAAAGATTCCAGAGCTCTTTTTGGAAGGTTTATATGGGAGGCTTTTGAAAATTTATATGCAGTTGAAGTTGCAAATCAAAGCTTAGTAGAATCAAAAGGTGGAAACCCCCTTCTATCCCTTTCTTAAATTTCATTCAAATTTCATATTTGGCTGACATTTGTGGGCTCCAATTGAGATGTATATCACCCAAATCTTCATTGGTATTAGCTTGAAAGTTCAAAGCTCTTCTAATATGACTTGAAATAACTTCTTGGATCTCTCATGGTCTTGGTGTCAAACCCATTCGTGTTGCTTTAAATAAACTATTGTAGATAAGAATGTTGTTAATACGTTTTTGTTGCAAAGTTGCTAAAAGATTACAATTCTTTGGGTTTATGCGTTGTAGGTCTTGTTCTCGGTAATTTGGTTTGTTAGGTCTCAACGATTTTTTCAAGTATAGCTCCTCACTTGTTTTGATTGTTTGAAGTCGACTCGTCTAAAATCTATTCCATCATTTTGCTGGCTCCTTTATTCATGTTTTATATCTTATTTGGGATGCTTAATATTTCCTCTATCGATGTTGTAGTTTTTTATCTTTATATTTGTTACTTTGTGCTTCTTCTCGTTTTTCATTTTATCATCTTCCTTTAGGATTTATCTAACTTGAGCATCAATCTCTTTTCACTCCATCAATTAAAAGTTTTGTTCCTTTTCAAAATAAAGTTGGACTCCTTGAAATTTTTGTATAACCTCCTTTGTTGGTTGGCTTCTTATATTTGTGGATATATTTTTCAATAAATGTTAGTCTTTAATTCTTATGGTGGATAATTGTACAGTCGACCCAAATTTTAGGCCCAAAATGACATTTGCCCCACTTTTTGAAACCTAAGTTTTTTGACCTTTTGCTTATGTGATCATTTGCGGAAATGACCAAAATGACCTTATTGTGTGTGCATGTTGGGCTCTCGCTACTATGGAACAAAGAGCGAGAGCGAGAGAAAGTAGGGAGAGTGAGGAGCAAAAAATTCAACCCAAAGGAACGAGAGAAGTGGGAGGAGCGAGAGTGAGAGAAAATAGAGAGTGAGGAACATAAAATTTTAACCCATAGGAATTAGAGAAGCAAGAAGAGCGAGAGGGAGAGATAGAGATCGAGGAGCAAAAAATTCTAAATCCAAAGGAATGAGAGAAGTGAGAGAAAATAGAGAGAGCGACGAGTTGAAAAACCTAAACTCAAAAGAGCGAGAGCGAGATCCTAATCTATGTGCAAAATGGTCCATTTTGTTAGTTTCACTTTGATATGACATAAGTAAAATGTAAAAAAAAAACTTGAGTTCTAAAAGGTAGGACATATTTCATTTTAGACCCTAGTTTTTGGTCATTCTTAGGAGTTACGACTCTCCCATCCAAACATTTATGCTGGTTTCTTTCCTTATTTTATAGTTGGTCTTCCTTTGTATTATCATTTTCATTTGCCTTGCTTAAAATTGAATTATTGTTACGAGATTCCATTTTGTTCAAGGAACCAAACTTTTCATCGAAACGAAACTTTATTAAGAAATTCTATTATTGTCATTTGGGAAGCTCTTTTAACTCTGTGGCAGTTGTTGGGGTTTCTTTCCCCTTGAAATTTCGGTGGTTCAATAAAACAACACTTTGTTTCTTATTAATAGAAACTAAAAATGAGAATTATGTAAAACCAGTCCTAAAAGGCTCACTTAGTGTCATGCACACTTCTATCGAAATTAAATTATATGAATATTTAATTTCTGCTTTCAGGGAGTTTTTGGTTGATCTAATGGCAGCTCCTGGAACACTTCTACCGGCAGACATATTTAGTGCAAGGGACACTACTAACTTTAAGCCTTACAATCCTAAAGTAAGCAAAATTCCTTCTTTTCACCACTCCAATGATGTTGGAATTTCTTCTGCAAAATCAACATCAGCACTTGAGGAAGGCAGCAGTCAGAACTTTGAAGCAGAGGCCATCTCACTGGTGGATGGGAAACTGAGCTATGGAAGGACAGAGTCTGTGCCGTCAAGCTCAGGTGTGTAGGATGACATTTACATTATTTCTGCAGTACCTGCTAGAATAACTTCAGATTAATAAGAAAATCTTTCCTTTTTAGGTACTGGGACTTCCCGATACAAGGGGGCCCACTTTGGTGATGGTAATGTAAGACTGAATGTCAATGTAGTTCCATTTGGTCAAAGCTCCGAGGATTCCAAAAATCTTTTTGCGGATCTTAATCCTTTCCAAATAAAAGGAACTGGAAAAAGTTTCATTCCTAACAAATCCTCAGATAATAAAATTGAGGAGCTCCAGAAACCTACTATTGGGCATCCTCCTGTACCGTTATGGAAAAATCGGGTTGCTTTCAATGCAGTTCCCAATAAAAATGAGTATGATTATATGGAGGGCCGTTTTCCAAGAATTAGTCGCCGACCTAATGATCATAATATGGCATTGTCTTCTTCTTCTTCCAACTCCACTGTCTCTGAAAATGTCAATCCTGGTGGTTCAGGAACGTCTACTGACTTGAGTGTATCGATTAGAAGTGCTGAAGTTGGAAGTTCTTCATCTAAAATGAACTCACGGCCAACATCTGCAGTGATTGAGTCTAATATTTTGCCTTTGATTGACGAACAGAACAGAAAGTCCAATGGAGAACATTCTGGAAATACAGACATGGAGGATGAAAAGGTAGATGCTGTTGATGGACGCGATAATTTATTCAGATTTGATAACCGTAGAAAGTTCACATATGATAGACCTGTTGGGAACAATTTGATATTGAAGGATCCGGGAAGTCCCAGCCTGTTGGTTGATCCAAGTTCGAATAGGTTTGAGCAAGTTTATGATGATGTGGATGTAGGTCAATGTGAAATCCAATGGGAGGACCTCATTATTGGCGAAAGGATTGGACTAGGTATGCTATGGCTGATCAGGATCTATCTATCTATCTCACTCACATTATATGGGCAGATGTTGGAAATAAAATATTTATTTCTTCACTCCATGATCAAACTTATTTCCAAATTGCTCTCTCTTGTAATGTTTAAACCTTTGAAATACTTTACCTTTGATTCCCTGGAGAACTTCATTTTTCTTCTTTTAATTTCGTGTTTTCTATATATAGGTTCATATGGAGAAGTCTACCATGCTGATTGGAATGGCACAGTGAGCTATATTAACTCTATTTCTATGTTATTGCATTCTGTAGCCAGTCTTCCAATATTACACTTGGCACATTCATTTTTTTTTTTTTAGCTTCAGTAACTTGTCTGATCCAAGTTGATTCGGGTAACTCTCTAGTTTTTGGTTATGATAAAATGCCTGAATTATTACGTTGAAATTATCAAACTATCACTAAACTCTGATCTTATTCTAATTATTTAACTACCATTCAATCTAAAAGCTCGAACTAATTAGGTAGGCTGTCTTAACACCCACTTATGGACTCAAATATTCATTTGTGCTGAATCTGAATATCAATCAGGGTAGAAATGACATTGTTAAAGTTTGAATGCAGGACCTCTATCTTTGATCACTTGTTAGCTGTGTTCCAATTATTTAGAAAATTTAATTTTAAGCTCTTAACTATATGAGCTACAGTTATTGTTCCATGCTTTTTACCTCTCTGTTCTCTCCATGTTTTTCTTACTTGGTAAGCAAAAAAATATTGTTCGTCTTCCCCCCGCTTTCCAATTCTATAAGCACATATATGTTGCATTTTTTCCTTCTCGATTGTAGTTTGTATTTTTTTTCCCATCTCTCTACAATTTCAATTATCTTCCATATTTTCACTCCCCCTCTCCGTCCCACCTCATTAACTAATAAAATCTTAATAATTGAATTCCTTCCTTGCTCTTTGGTCCTTTTAAATTTACACATACGTGTGTGTGTTGTAAGTAATATCACACTGAATGACTTTTCTAACCCTAACATCTTGATGTTAATTGATGGATTTGCAGGAGGTTGCTGTGAAGAAATTCTTAGACCAGGATTTTTCTGGCGCTGCTTTAGCTGAGTTCAAAAGAGAAGTAAGTGGAGCAATTACTTCCATAAACATATAGACTTCTCAATGCATAACTTAATGGAAGAGGGGTACATCTTTAATAGTTTCTCTTATTTAAAATCTACCAAAATAATGAAACTTCAATCGTATTCACATCTTGAGTATTTGCCTCAATAATGATTTCTATACTATTATTCTGTTTTTATTAACATATGATACTCCTACAAAAATTGGTATATATTAAATATACAAAAAAAAAAACCAAATACTAATGGACTTATAAACCAGAAATAATAAAAAGGTCAAAACAAATACAAGTTCGACACTTGTTGGGCACAATGTCGAATACTTGTTGAGCACAATAAGCATGTGTTGAACACTCAAGAACATTTTGAGAGTGAAACATATAAAAATGTATTAGTGTAGTTGTTGGGAGAAAATTTTCAATGTGTTTCTCTAAATCTCCAAAATACAAGATGTAATACTAGGAATGTTCAAAATTGGACCGAAAACCGATCTCACCAACCGAAATTGACTAAACCAATGTTCGTCGATCGGCATTATGATCAGATTGGTCGGAGTCGGTTTTGTCTCATAGAAGAACCATCGGTCGGTTAGTCGGTCCACCAAAAAGACTAAAAACCGATTAATCGACCGAAAAATCCAATGTATATATATAAGAAAACTAGTAAATCAAAAAGAAAAAACCAGCTGCTGGTTTAATGTTTATTTAAGTGGTAATCATTACCTATTTTAAAGAATACAAGCCAAGCATGGAATATAGTCTAATTCCACTATGTTATTGTTGACTTTCGCACATATGCAATGATGATCAATCTTTATGTGCTTTGGTCTGTTATGATGCATGAGACTTTTTTCAATGTTGATGGTTGATGTACTATCACATAACATTTTTGCTGAATTATGAGTCTTAATTTTCAGCTCTATCAAAAGTTCTTGAATGGTTCCAATGCAAGAGCTCTTTATTCAGCTTCTGCTCCGCTTATTACAATTGCTTGTTCTTTACTTCTCCAAGTGACTAAGTTATCTCAAACGTAGGAGCAATAGCTTAGGTCTGCTCCTAGATGGTATTGTTCATATACTGGCTAACCGTGGCAGATTTAGAAATTTTGTTGACGGAGGCTTTTTTCGAAGGTCTGTTAAAGGAAGGAAAATTTGAAAAATAAATGAATGAAATGAGATTTGAACCTAGGTCTAATGGGGGCTGGGGGACACATTTACAAGCTAAAGTTATTGATACTATCTTAATTTTTTATATATATATATATTATATAAAGAACATAAAGTTGAGGGGAGGGGGGCTAGGCCCATACTAAATCCGCCATTGCTAACTAACAATGTTCATAGAGTGCAGTATTTGGTTATCAATGTTCATATACTGACTATTGACTAACAATGTTCATAGCATCAGTGTGTGTGTATGTGTGTGCACGCCTTGTGTCTTGGGCATGCTTGTCCAGGGCGTATTTGCCTATGGCCGCATGCCCAAACCATCCTCAACCATGTCATATGTATGTCTTACTATTAATTTATCAAGTTGCTTTGTTGTATGTTGTGTTTTTATTTTTCTTGCGACGAGGTAGCACTTCCAGCGTGCAAGCCTGCCAGTCTAGTTTTTGCTTAGAATGTACTATAGGGGGAACACACCTGTCATCCCCCGACCAAGTATTGTTGTACTCTTTGCAATCAAAGCTTTTCCTTGCAATTGTCAGTCTTCAATGCTTTCTTTAAAGATGTTTTCAATGTTATTTCTCTCTCCCGTTTTATAAAACCATTTTCTCTTGAAACGGGCGGGGAGGCTAGACCCTATAGCGAGATTGTCCGCGATTTTCGGAATTGTACGGCTGACTTGCTTGCCGGGTTAGAGCAAGTGCCGCACAATCGCTCGTCTCGTCTTTGAAAAGTTGCGATTGTGACACCTTGCGCGCACGTGTTAAGAATTCAAGGGCATAAAAAAATCAAGCCCATAAAAAGAAGGGTTCCAACTAACATAAGTGTCAGCTATGGAATAATTACAAAAATTCTTTGAAATTGAAGAAAAAAACCTCTGAAGGGACCAAACCTCTCTACCGTCCCCATAAAAACTCTATTATTGCTCCCACCTCATAAGTTTCGTGACAACGCACACAGGCCAACCAACCATAAGAAATGACCCTTCTCCGTAAAGGGGGATAGAGGAGCAACTTTGCGATCATATCCTTGATATTCCTCTGATGAGCAAATGAGAAGCCAAACTCCCGAAAGAAGTGGAACCAAAAAAGGAGAGCCCACGAAAAAGGAAACCTACAAAAAAGAAGAGCCAAGCAACACAAAGGAAGCCCACAAAAAAAGGAGAGCGAAACAGCATTACAAAAAGGTGCTCCAGTCAATGAGTAGTTATAAAAGGACTTAGTCACTGAAGCCCAAAGAGATATGGAATCTAATAAGGGACTAGACAATGTTGGAAGATTTCTGCCCACAAAAGATTCTATTATTTCTTTCACCTTAAAGACCCTACAAAATAGAACAAACCTCAGCCTCTCACAAGAACAATCCTTTTCTCACGGAAAGTAACTTATAGAAAAAGTTCCACGAACGCCTCTCTATAACTCTGCAAAGGGCAAAGCTAAAGCTGAGCGCCCCAAAAAGCTCCGCATAGCTTTGGCAAAAAGTCCCTAGCAAATGATCAAGATCCTCTGCAGCCCTCCCACAATGAATACAATAAAGCAACCTGACCAGAGAGGACCCCTAGCCAAAATCTGATTTAAGGTATTTACTCTTTCTTGCATAACCTGCCACACGAAAAACTTCTTAGGAATATTTACCTTCCACATAGAGGGAAAAATAGTCATTGACTGAAAGGAACTATCCAAACAACGAAAGAAAGAGCTACACGTGAAAGTCATAGCTGTAACATCTGCAGTTTCCATAATGTTTAATGGACTCCCACTCTTATACAGTGATTCCACTGGCCCCACCATTTAGAGAACTTTTTATTCTGATTCTAGTTCTATATTAGATGCAGGATGATGTGGACTAAAGACCAATGGGGCAAAATATGACATTTTTCATGAAGTTTGGTGTTGCTTTTCATATGGTCAATCTGTTTTCTTGTAACTTGAGAAATGCAACTTAATGAACAATCGTTAATATAAAAAAGTAGTTACAGGGAATGATTATTATACTTGCATCTTGTTTGAGTTTATATCTTCAATCAGCTATCTTTGACAATGGACTCATATTATCTCTTATGATGTAAGGTGCTGATAATGCGGCAGCTGCGTCATCCAAATATTGTTCTCTTTATGGGTGCTGTCACTCGTCCTCCCAACCTTTCCATTGTTACTGAGTTTCTTCCAAGGTATGAGTTCAATTTTGCTCAAGCTTCTCAATAGGTAAATCCCATCCCTCCCTCTCCCGTAAGAGGAAGGAAGAATAATGAAGAAAAAAGGAAGAAGAAAAATGTTTAGATCATCGATATATGCCTTTGTCTGTTTTTTAACTGAAGTTTTCTTGATGCAATTGAACTCCAGAGGAAGCTTGTACCGGATCATTCACCGCCCACATTGTCAAATTGATGAAAAGCGCAGAATAAAAATGGCCCTTGATGTGGTATATGGCTAACTTTGAATATTTTATTCAACCAATGTTTGATAAAAATATCTTCTTCCTGATTTATTATACAATGGCAGGCAAGGGGCATGAATTGCTTGCATACAAGTAATCCAACAATTGTTCACCGAGATCTGAAGTCACCGAATCTTTTGGTTGATAAGAACTGGAATGTGAAGGTATAACAAGTCTCCTACTGTTGATGCTTTTTGTCTATGGTTCTATAAATTACTACTTTTTGTCACTTGTTCACCAAGTTCTGAAGTCACTCAAAAGTTTTTCTTTTAAATGAATAAACGAATGTCATTAAGGTCAAGGAACGTACAGAGGGCAACAGGGAGATCAAAAAAGAAAAAAAGTGCAATGATGGTAACTAAAGGGGCATCAACTATTGGGTATTCAAGAAAAAGGAGTACCGACAAAAAATGTTTAGACAAGTGAAGTTAAAGAGAAACGATAAAGTGCTCCAGCCAAAACTACCTCCCATCACCTATTAGTTACAAAATTATTTGCCTATTTCTTTTGAATAAATATTCCACAAAATAACTAAAAAATCAAACAGCGAAAGTAAATGATATTTATATTGAAATTGTAGATTCAAAACAATTTCCTCCGTTATTGTGTGCCTACTTGAACTCTGAATCATATAGATATCCATAAACTAGAAAAAATGAAACCATACGTTTACTAAGTCTTGAAAGCTTCTCTCTTTCCGTTGCTTGCAGCCTTCTAAGCAAGAAGACGAGCAGAGCCCAAATGATCTAACCAATTTAAGGTCTTATCATGAAAAACCCTTTGATTACGCTCGGACTAGATTTTTTATAACAAAGCCTTACCTGCGTTGGACTATCTGAGATTTAGAAGATAATTAGGTTACTTCTAAAATTGCCGATCTGGTGCCGGTGTTAAATGGTCTCTTGGGTTTGTTGGTTTACATGTGCTGGTCCACAACGCTGGCTTTTGGCTTAGTTAATCACCATCACATTGAAACATACTTTGACAATATCTCAGCCTCTCTTTAATAGTGTCTTTTTCTAAAGCTGCGCAATCCTGGGGGTGTGCCTGTTTCTACTTATGTTTTCTTTGGTTTGGTATTCTTGTTTTTGTATGACTTTTCTACCCCCTCGTTCTTTCATTCTTAATACAGTTTTGTTTATTATGTTTTCTTTTAAAAAGAAATCTTCTTCACTACATCCATACTCAGAAAAAGAAAAAAGAAAGAAAAGAAAATGAAACCTTTCTGAAGATGAAGGCACAGTGAGTACGAAACTTGAATTATGCCATGGGGCATGAATGTGTGAATTTGCACAGAAAGTTTGATTTTGTCTTCTTCAGGTCGAAGAAAAAGCAAAAACAAGCCAGGTCACTTAACCAAGAATGTAGGCTGTTCAATCTTGTGATATCTATGAATGATATGACCTTTTGATATTTAAAAATGGAAGGAATATCACTAGCTTGGATGGATTGTTTTGATGTCACTCGAATTAATGCCTCTTCCTGGTGCATTTTTTCCAAGTCTTTTGCAGATTTTTCCATTCAAGATTTATGCTTAAATTGGAGTGTCATTGTTTTTCCAGCTTAGGGATTATGTGATGTTATGTTTTGGTGCTTATGTTCTTGTACTGTCACTTTTATTGCTTTTATACTTTATGTATCTTGTATTTTGATCATTAGTCTTTTTTCATATATTCAATGAAAAGATTTTGTTTCCTTTCCAATGGAAGGAATATCAGAATTTGTAACAGCCTTGTCTGAGGTATGATTTCTTCACTGTGTAGGTATCAGATTTTGGGTTGTCACGCCTGAAGCACAATACGTTTTTATCATCCAAATCAACTGGAGGAACGGTGAGAAGCTGAGAATGTTGATTTTTACTTGAAATGTTTTCTTCAGATATACTGTAAAATGCAGGATATAACTGAATTACATCATTGGTCTCACATTTGCTTTCTATGTGTTAGCCTGAGTGGATGGCACCAGAAGTTCTTCGGAATGAGCCTTCAAATGAGAAGTAAGTTGGAGTTATGATGGTATTTCTCAAGTTCATTTTCAGTTCACGTTTGAGCTTGGGATCTATGCTATCTTATATCCGATCCTTCATTATGGCATCATATTGCATTCTAGGTCGATGGTAAATTGCAGAATGGGAGCTCTTTTCCCTAAAGAATGTCAACAACAGTGGAAACATGATAGAACCTGGATGCGAAAGCGATTTGGCTATTTTTCAATTCACAGTTGAAACGCTTTTGCTATTTTTCTTCTGATTTCTAAAAAAAGGATAATTAAAAATCTCTTTGTGCAAATGAGGTTTGGGCGGGAAAACATGAATTTGATCATAGTAAATTTTAAAAAACAATTTGTCAAGTTAAGAACCATGTATAAAATTCAATGGGAGAGGAAAGACATGCTCCCAAACTTATCCAGTGAAAGATGACTAAAATGCACTGATGAAGAAGAATAATTTCAAAATTTCTTAGCCAAAGAACTCCATCTGGTAAAAATGTCGGGCTGGAAAACAGATGAGAATTCGAGCAATTATTCTGTGGATGTTATTTTATTGCAATGTGGCTAAGATGACTAGGAACTATCGCAGGATATGAATAGATTGTTCTTCAAATGCACAGGTGCGACGTTTATAGCTTTGGAATCATTCTATGGGAACTTGCTACATTGAGACTGCCTTGGAGTGGGATGAATCCTATGCAAGTTGTTGGTGCAGTAGGTTTCCAGAATCGACGACTCGAAATACCCAAGGAAGTGGATCCCACGGTTGCAAGGATAATCTGGGAATGCTGGCAAACGTAAGTTTGTGTGTTTTTCAGCACTCTTCTTTACACATCAAGTTATAATATTCATGTTCCTTTTGTTTATGCTGTTGACTGCTTTTTTCATGCTATTATTATTGCCAGCGATCCGAACTTGCGCCCCTCATTCTTACAATTAGCCAATATTCTGAAGCCACTGCAGCGGCTCGTCCTGCCACCGCATTCGGACCAGCCAAGTTCGTCAATGCTGCAAGAGATTTCTGTAAATTCTACACCTTAATATGGCTCATTTTTCTCAAGTGTGAATAAGGAAACTCCTTTTTGGTTTCCCTTGAGTGGGGCTGTATTGTATATTTTTGAAATGTAAAAACAAGTATTCAAAGAAAAGAGAAGAAAAGAAAAAGTAAAAGGTTGTAGAGGTACATAACATGGATAAAAATGTAATGCTGTTGCTACAAAAAGACGGTAGCTCCATATTTTTGTTTTTGTACAGTCACCTACTATTTGTTTGCGCTCAGGAAATGAGACTTTGTTCGCCTTTTTCACCCTTTTACCCTCCAATAAAGAATGTGAATTGAATGAAACTTTTCGTTTTGCAATTTTACCCTTTCGAGTGCAACAATTTTGCGTTAGGAAAATCCCGTTTCTGCCAATGCAAGTTATTTGCGTCGGCATAAATAGGGTTTCCCCAACACAAAAGGATGCATCGGGAGAAATATCATCGAAACAACTCAAATATTTCTCCCATCGAAACAACTCAAATTTTGTGGTGGGTACAATACAGAGAATTTAAAGTATTAGGGAATTAAAAAAAAACATAAACACGATGCACAAAATATGTCAATAACTAATTTACTTGACATTAGATATTTTAAATTTATTTTTCCCTCAACGTCAAAGGTAACAATATATTTGATAAACAAAAGGTATCCATTTCTTTATACTTATCAAACATGTAAAATTGAAGTGTGAAGTCTATTATAACTTGTCATTCCCAAAGGGAGAAGTAACGCAAGTTTGTATTTCGATTTCTTTTTTTCACATGACTAGCTAAAGTTTATGAAGGACGATATGAGCTCCATGTTGCGGTTGAATAGTTATAATGGATGTAGGAGCATGAGTATAGGATGAAGAAAGTTCAAATGAGAAGTGTTGTAGAATTGTCGATAATGCAATTTTGGCCTCAACCATGGCAAAATTTTGTCCGACGCATATTCGAGGACCCCAACCAAAGGGGAAGAATCCAGTTTGATTTTTGGTTGCTTTTGAAACTCCCTCAGCAAATCTTTCTGGATTAAATTCATTTGCATCTTCACCCCATAGCTCTTGATCACGATGGATAAAAAGAATTGGGAAACTCAACAACACTCCGCATGGTAAAATCAAATTTCCAAGTCTTGTTTCTTTTTTAACAAGACGACGACTAAACACCCCAGCTGGTGGGTATAATCTCAGAACCTCGTTCAAAATCATAGTAACCTATAATATTGCAAAAATAAAACATGTTAGGTAAAGTGCAAATTGGAAAGAAAAAAAAACTAATGCATGACAAAGGGATTTAAAAGTTTAATCTTTCCGTCAAAGTTTTATTATAATGTAAATAATTGAAGTATACTCAAATGTTGACATGGGGTTATACTCGATTAGCATGGAGTTATTAAAAAAAGAGGACACAAGAAATAAGAAATAAGAAATGGAAACGTTACCAAACGAATCCTATAGAACAAATGGAAAGAGGATATGAGGCAAAGACTTGAAACTATAATCTTTCAGTCAACGTTTTATTATAATGTCAATAATTGAGTTATACTTGTTTGACATTAAGTTATACGCAACATTGGGTTATTAAAAAAGAGGACACGAGAAATAAAGAAACAAGGAAACAAAAATGTTGCCAAATTTTTAACGAAAGAGACATGTCCTATTTTGGGCTCTATTTCTTTTTCATCCTATACGAATCAAAACTATGTAAGTGCCTAGTTAACATTTAGGTAAGCCTCTAAAAATTTCTTCATACAAGTGGAGATTCAAATCTTTGATCTTTCGGACAAAGTTATAATGTTGTATCCAATTGAATCTCATGCGGATCTAGCTGATAAATGTTGATTATGTTTTCTTGATATATGATACTCGATTTTAAGTGTTAAGAGTATGAGAAAACTTAAGGAAGAATGAAACAAAAATAGAAAATAAATATAAGGAGAGAATCTATCACTCACAACTTTTAGTCGATTTAAACCATCAAAATCTGGTTTGCTGTTGCCAAAGACTTCTAAGACTTCAGCTCTTGCTCGATCTTGCCATTTTGTATATGAGCTTAACAAAACCATAGTCCAAATCAGTAGCACCGCTGTGGTTTCTTGGCCAGCCAAATAGAAAATCTTGCATTCTTCAACCAAGTCGTCTATGCTCATTCCAATATTGACATTTCCATGTTCTTGAATTTCATTGAAATTTGATTCTAAGAGAATGCCTAATAGATCACTATGCATAGCTTCACCTTCACTAATTGCCCTTTGCCTTCTATTGACAAGATTCAAGAGCAAAGTTTTTATTTCTTTACTTATTTTTTTCATTCTATTGTTTGACTTTGTTGGTAGAAACCTGCACAAAGATATTAATGAGATCAAATATTTCTCATATTTAAACAACAAATAAGTGAATTTGTATAAACTTGAGTTAGAGAAAAATTAGAAAACATATATAATAATAATAATAATAATAATAATAATAATAACAACTATGATTGAAGTTGTATATGGAGTATGAAAAATGTTAACGACCCATTTACTAAGAATAAATTAATCAGGTTGTCAAATTGAATATAGCTTAATTAGCTAAAACTCTGTTTAATAACTATTTTGTTTTTTGTTTTTTAGTTTTAAAAATTAAGCTTACAATCACTACTTCTACCTCTATTTTTTTTCTTCTTTATTATCTACTTTTTAAACATGTTTTCAAAAATCAAACAAACACTTGAAAACTTAAAAAAAAAAATTTGAAAACTTATTTTTGTTTTTAAAATTTTGCTGAGAATTAATGCATTTTTAGAAGGTAGAAACCTATCGAAAAATGATGTAAAAACTAGCATACTTTTCAGACACTAAAAACTAAAAAACAAAAAAAAAATGTTTATCAAGCAAGACTAAAGTATTATAATCTTAACAAAAAGGTTAAAGGTCTTTATCTCCCGATATAGATGATAGTAATGTATGAAAAAATTAAATATGATAATCAAATAATGTTGATAATAAAAATAAATCAATGATGAAAGCTATCAATATATATGACCAAATATATAAGTTTTAGTACATCCTAGGCATTTAAGACATTTTCAAAATAAATAACAAGTAATTTTGAATTAGAAATTAGAAATTTACCTCCATCCCGGTATGTAAACGGTATTACTAGCTTTAATTGCCAAATTAGTCAATTCTTTTAGATGATTAAATATAATTTTTCCTTCTTCATAAGTACTTCCAAATGCTGTTCGAGAAATGACATCAGCTGCCAAGTTTTGCAAATCAGGCATCACATCCAATTCACATAATCCATCTTTTGAGATCATTCTTTCCCATTTGCCAATCAACTCATTGCAACTCTCAAAGATTGTTGGCACCATGTCCTACATCAAATTTAAAGGTATAAATGATGACCATTTATCTAGATACATGAATTTCATTTAATTATATATATATGAATAATTCAATACATGAATCACTAAGTATATATTGGTAAATATTCAAATATTTGGTGAAGATTCTCATGTATTGGTATATTCAATAATTGTTACTTCATGTATTTTTCTACTAGTATAAGTATATATGAGATTTTTAATTTGTAAGGAAGTCAAGTAAAACGAAGTCATTTACCAAAAATACAAGTTCTTGTTTCTATTAAATTATGTGAGTAAGAGAACAATTTTCTTCGTTTGTCTCTTGAGTTATGATGTGAGGGTCTATTACGTATTCAACAAGTGGGCATCAGAGTCAAGAACAGAGATGTCATCAAATGGTAACATGTTTACAACCCCCAACTTTCATAATTTAGTGGAAAGAATTTTAGTTTATGGAGTATACAAACAAGAGTGTTATACCACTCACATGATTTTTGGGAGATATCGTTGAAAGAGGATACATTGAAGTTAAGAACAATATATATGTTCACTAGCTAACAAATGCTGAGTTGAGAGAAGATTGTAAGAAAAATAAGAAGGCTTTATTCTTTATTTATCCAACCTACTGATGAAGGAATCTTTGGAAGAATTTTAACATCTACTTCTACAAAAGCGACTAGGTATGCTTTACAGTCCACACATATCCAGAAAAAAAGATGGGATAGAGATGGTAAGATTACAAACCTTCATATCTAAATTTGATTCTATAAAGATCATGTAATAGACTAAAAGTGTTGAAGATCTTTTTAATCGTATTCTTGTGATTCTTATGAGTTTCTTTATTTTGTTGACTATTTTTTATAAATGTTTTCAAAATCTAATCCAAGTTTTGAAAAACTAAAAAAAAGAAAAAGTTTTTTTTGAAACTTATTTTTGTTTTTAAAATTTAGTAAATAATTCTAATACTTCAAAAGGAGGAAAACCATTATATATTAATTCTGAGAAAAGAAGTAAAATATTGAAAAAAAAAACTAAAATTAAAATTATTACCAAATGGGACCTTTTCATGTTTATTGGTTTGTAATAATTACGTTCATAGTTTATTGGAGTTTTAAGTTAAGAATTATTCAACCTTTCTTTTAAAAGGTAAAAACCATATAGTTCAGCAACTTAGAAGAAAACAAACATAAATTTAAAAGTACACATAAGACTAAGGGACAATTGCACATATAACAATCATACCCAAAATATTAGCAAATATAACACAATACAAAAAATTGATAGGAGTTTATCAGTGATAGATCATATAAGTAATAGAAGTTCATCACCAATATAGTCCATCACTGATAGACTTTGCTATATTTACAATTTTTTAAAAATGTTGCTATAAACTTCATTAATATCCCTAAAAGTGCTGCTCATTGCAATTAGTCTAAGACTAAAAAAAAATCAACATCGTCGCATTAGGTTGTTCCATAATATTTTAATGCATATCTATTTCCAAGTATTTCATATTACTCATATATAGAAACTTGAAATAATATTTATTAAATGGGGAAGAAGTAAATAATAAAATTGAAAGATTATTGTTCTTGGATTTGCTAAGATCAGATCATGAGGGAAAGAAAAACATATACCTTCAACTTCTCGAAATGAAATGCAGGGTTGATTATTTTTCTATGTTTAGCCCATTAGATTAACAAGTCCATCGAAAAGCAACCTAACAAGAGGGTTTATAGTTGGCTTTTGAAAGTCATTGTGTAGTGAAAATGCAGCTTTCAATTGCTCAGGGTCCATAATGTGTACTCTTGGATATGGTCCAAACCACATGAATGAATTCTTCCCTACATTTATCCAAACACTTGATTATATATAATAATCGGTAATTGTAATAAGTAGCAATTTTATGAATAATAACCATGTGTATATCAACATTTTTAAAAAATTGCAAATATAGCAAAATCTATTAGTGATAGACCACCTAGACTATACAAGTTTATCAGTGATAGAGATCTATCACTGATACACTTTGCCATATTTGCAATTTTTTAAAAATGTTGCTACTTATGTTAATACTTTGAATTTGATTGATATATTTGCAACTATCTCTATAATAATTATGCATGAAATAGTGTAAGGTTAGATCCAAATATTTCATTTCACAACTTTGGAATATATTCTTGTTGGTGAAGTGTAGGAGTGTTCAAAAAATCTGAGGACTTGAAGAACTCGATCAACTTAACCTAACTCGTACGGTTTGGGTTGAGTTGAGTTCAAATGAATGAAAACTTTATGAGTTTGGTTGGTTCTTCTTTTTTTTTTTTTTTTTTTTTTTTTTTATATATGTGAGTGTCCGGGCTAGTTTACGCGCACCTCAACTAATCTCAGGGGACATCCCACTCGACCCTACAACTGGCGGGCTGCCAGAGTTTGGTTGGTTCATGGGCTCATCTAAAATTGCTAGTTGAACTAAACCGCTGAATTATGTTTTTTTTTTTTTTTACTTATGATATACATTTATGTTATACATGTATTTATTTTATTTTATTTTATAATTTTTTTGGATTATTTATTATCCAACAATGCTTAAAATAATTTTTAACACTTTGGAAAGGAAAAATTAATTGAGTTGCTAAATCTTAATTCAATATTTTAAAAATAATTAAATATTTATTTTACATATTAACATGTTTTTTTTTAAAAAAAAATAAAAATTTAAATAAATGATTCGAGTAATCTAAACCAATTCAATCCAAATATTTTATGGTTGGGTTGAGTTGGGTTTATTATTTAAAAAGAATTTATTTGAGTTGAATAAACATATAATCCGTCTAAAAAGTATTTCAACCCCACTTAACCCCAACCATGAACACCCCTTTATATTAGTGAGGTCAACTTTAAAAAAAAAAAAAAAAAAAAAAAAAAAAAGGAAAAAAAAACTCAATTTTTGGCCTTCAACTTGGCAAGTCAGTCCATTTTTACTTTAAAACTTCCGATTTCTTCCAATTAAACTTCAAACATTGAAGTAAAGTCTTTCCATGTTGAATATCGCCAAAAAAAAAAAAAAAAAAAAAAAAAAAAAAAAAAAAAAGAAAAGAAAAAAAAGAAAAGACTTCATTGTTTATATCAAATATAATTAGAATTACATATATGGTGTATGTATTAATTACATGATGACATATATTACAAAATGTTGAAGGAAAACGAAATGCTGAAGAATAATGTTGAAGGAAAAAAATCACCACAAAACGCTGAAGAAAAAAATGAACGGTTGGAGACCAGAACGAAATGCTGAAGAATAATGTCGAAGGAAAAAAATCACTACAAAATGCTGAAGAAAAACGAACGGTTGGAGAGTAGAAAGAAAAGCTTAAAAAATAGGTGATGAAAAGGACATGATAAATCTGAAAAATAGAAACTTCATTAACTAAAATCAAGGAGTATTAACCAAAATACCCAAAATTAAATTTGTGCATTCAAGAGTAACCACCCAAATTAAGGTAATAAAAATCAAACATTTGAAACAATCAAACAAATAAAATTGCTTTTAATGATGAGAAATAAATTGATATAAGGTTAAATTGGTTCAAAAGTTAAGCCAAAATACGTTTGTGAAATAAATCAAAATTTTGAATTTTTTTTTTTTTTTTTTTTTTTTTTATCTAGAATAGATTATTTGGGTAAATATTTCTTAATTTATTATAGCCCACTTCATAGGCACCAAATATAATAGTGGCTATTTCAAAACCCTCTTTACTATAATATTTACTATTTTTCATTCGTCCTCTCTATTCTTCTTTGCTATCATGTTTACTATTTCCTATCTAAATAAAAATAGTTTACACTCCAAACACAAATTATTATAATTCAAGCTATTGCACCTCAAACACTAACTATTATAACCTTTAAACGCGAGAGTTTTGCTATCGTGAAAATTAAATCAATTTTTTTAAAAAGATAAAAAATAAAAAGGAATCGCGTATATTAATATTACCATATTTGTGAATGGTATGATGTATGGATGGGATGGCACGTGGAGCAATATCATGTGAGAAGCTCATGGGTTTGAGTTTGGCTTGTTCCATCATGGCAGCCATGTCGTTCAAGTCGCCGGAGTAAAGACGGTAAGAATTTCCGGCGAATCCTTGCTCTCTTAAGCACTTCTCTAATTTCTTTGGCCTCAACCAAATCCAGTTCAATAATCTCCATCCCAATAATCCCACCACACAAACCATAATCACCATCCAAATTGAGTCCCCAAAATCCATCTTCAGAAAGAGAGAGAGAGAGAGAGAAGCGCTTTGAAGGCAGCTGAATGAAACCTAATTTTGAATTTTGAAGACAGCTGAATGAATATTAAAACAGCTGTATATTTCCAAATGAAAAAAATATCTTTTTGGTTCCTAGATTTTGGTTTAGTTCATTATTATGTTCTTATAACGATTAATAGAATATAGCGATAGAAAATTTTGATCTACTTATCAAATGGATGTGTATCAATAATTAATGTGTTAATCTCAATTAGATAGTAAATTTTTGTTTTTGAATTCAAATGACATTTGAAATTCTTATTATTTTTCTGATTTTTGGTTATTTTGATTTTAGGTTTTTTAGTTATTTACTCTTTTCTTTATTTTTTTGTTTACTATGCTATTTGAATGTCTGTCTATTTAAATGAAATGAAAATATTACAATATTTCATTACATAATTTTTATTTTCTCTTTTGATATTTTATATTGATATTGAATATATATATTGATATTGAAATTTCTTATATTTATTTTATATTTATCTTATATAATTATATTATATAATGGGTTATAGAATAATTGGTTAATTTTTTCATTTGGTCTCTAGCTAAGTTTTTAAATATTATACTTTTAATTAAGTTTTGAGTATTTTTCAAATTTAATTAGTTATCTATAGGTTTCAAAAAATGTTATAATTTTATCATTGAGATTTAAGTTTTGTTTCACTCTTTGGTTCTTAAATTTTAAGATATTTATACTTTAATCTTGATTTTTTCATTAAATATTCACTTTGAGTCTTGGAAAGTTTTCACAGATAGAAAAAATGTCAAACTATTTACATAAAATAGCAAAAAAATTACTGATAGAAATTGATAAACTTCTATCAGTATCTATCAGCAATAGACTTCTATCATTTCTATCAGTATCTATCAGCATCTATCAAGACTATCTAAAATTTTTGCTATTTTGTGTAAATAGTTTCCTTTATTTTTCTATTTTTAAAAACTTCCCTTGAGTCTTTGGTGTTAATGTTTATTAATTAATTTAAAATAATTATGAAGTAAGAATTTCAATTTAATTTTAATGGTGATGAAGAATAGTGAAACTTAATTAATCAGAGTTATTTTAATTCTTGTAAATTAATTCATAGACATTAATACTAGAGTTGTTTTCAAATATAGAAAAATGAAGCAAACTATTTACAAATATAGAAAAATTTCACTATCTATCCGCGATAGACTTCTATCGCTCAAGTGATAGAAGTCTATTGCGGTCTATTACTGATAGATAGTGAAATTTTTCTGTATTTATAAATAGTTTGATATTTTTTTTTTATTTATAATAATTTTCCATACTTTTTAATAATAATGGTTATAAATATGATGAATTAAACCATTTGACATTGATGCCAATGTACTTGTTAAAATAATGATGCGAAATAAATGAATAAGTATTCAAATTTAAGTCTACGAATAACAATTACACAAGCGCATGGTCACTGATAAATTTAGTATATATTAGATATACATGTTTATACACCATCACGGTGAAATTGGAATCATACAAAAATAAAAATTGAGGATTTTTTTTGTTATATTTGCAAATTTTAAAAAAATTATCGATAGATTTGCAAAGGGAAAATACCTTTTTGATAATTAGGTTTTAGGTTTAGTTTCTATTTATTTTCTAGATTTCAAAATATTACATTTTTAGTACTTAAGTTTTGAGTTTGGTTTCAATTTAATCCCTAAGTTTCCTTTTAAAAAAAGAAAAAAAAATTCCTTAGGTTTCAAAATGTTATAATTTTATACTTGAGATTTGAGTTTTGTTTCATTTTGGTCCCTATCAAGATTTTCCACTTGTAACTTTAATTTTTCACTAAATACCTCACTTTTCTGTGTTTAGTATTAAGATAAATTATTATAAACAGAAAAATATCAAACTATTTACAAATGTAGAAAAATTTAATTATTTATCGTGGTCTAGACAATAAAATTTTTTTATATTTATAAATAGTTTAGCTCATTTTTCTATATTTAAAAATAAATTAAATTTTTTTTTTGTGCGTGCTCCATTTATGATATATTAAATAATTAAAAATAAAGCTTTTTAGAGAAATATCAATGAAAAATAATCCTCCTTGACATATGAGATTTTTTATTACTTGATATCTAAAATTTTTAACAAAAAAAAAGGTGAAAAAAATAGAGTTTGTTATGATTTTTGAATGTTTTTTCACACAGCAAAAACTTCGACAATTTGAAATGCGAAGAATCGGGCCAAACGAAATAAAGGGAAGAGAAAAAAAAAACCATAAATTACTTGGGTCTGGAAGTGATTTAAAACCACTTTTGTTATTTTTAAAATCATTCAAAAACACACTTTCATCCTTCAAAATTAAGTTCATTTTCAATTTTACATTTTTAAATGCAATTTTCAATCATCAAAATTAGTTTTGAAGGAATAAAAACATATTTCACGGTGATTTTGAAAATGACAAAAGTGATTTTAGTTATTTTAAAATTACTTTTAAATATGTCCCTAATCTTATCTTCGTATATTGAAAATTAAATTATTCTTTTTGAAAAGAATTAAATTGTTTTTTTAACTCAACAATTTTGACGAAGATTCGAATATCTAACATCGATAATAATAATTACATTGTTTTGAGATTGACAATTAAAATTAAATCATGTATTTTTTTTTCTATTATAAAATTTGCGATATTGTCGTGTAGATAAGGTATATTTGTCATATTTTTCAATAATTTTAAAGTTAGCATTTAAAACCATTTATTTTTGGCATCTTAATTTTGTTCGTCAATAATTGAGCCTATAATAGACCTAACATTTTTCCAATCAATTAAACATAGAATGAATCGTACATTTAGACTCTTTATTATTAACATTATTCTATATATAAAAGTTTGCGTAAACTATTTTGCTTAGCAATTCAAGTAGATATATATATTATTATCAATTACAGTAGATTTAGACCTTTTTTTCCCTTCTTTTGTTATCATTTTTCTATATATTGTGACCATACTTGTGGAAAAAATAAAGGAAAATTGGGGAAAGTAAGCTTGCGTGAATTATTTTGCTTGACAATTCAATTAGATATTATCTATTTTCTTTGTGGTAGTAATTATGTTATCTCTCTCTACATATATCGAGAAGATAAGGAAAAAAAAAAGTTTTTGTGGTCTATTATGATCATGAATTTATATGGTTGTATTGAGATTGGGAATAGATTGGGAAAAACTAAACTTCATCGAAGGTTTTCATTCCATCAAATTAGATTTTAATTTTATCGTCTATAGATATTGAGGTCCCATAATTTACTCGTCAAAATATAAAAGTGTTTGGATCAAGGAGTTGGAGAGTAAGGAGTTAGAAAGTGTGGAATTGTGAACTCCACTCCTTGTTTAGCTCAATAAATTTATGGGTCCCACTACTTAAAAACATCAATTTATTGTGGGCCCAAGAGTTCGCAACTCCCCCAAGACTTACTAATCCCATAGAATTCACAACTCCACTTCTTGTCCCAAAAACCCCTATATGATAAAATGCATGCATCAATATCACATTCATCAATAATACAACATGCATATCACTAAACCTCAAGGTCGTCATTAGGGTGCTAATTACTTGATTAGCAATTCAAAGTATAAATATCACAATTTGGTTAACAAAATCTTCTCAAATCAACCTAAAGTAGATTTATGAAAATAAAATTTACTTTTATAAATTCTAAGATTTAGTTCCAGAGTTAGTACTTAGTTCTTGCCCAACATTAGCTCATCAATTCCAATCTAATCAGTCCAAAACCTAAACACATAAAAGTTCTAGCATATAGGTTGCGTGTGACACCCAAAAGTGTGAAAGAGAGATAAAGAGATAAGTGCAACAATGAGACACAACCTTGGATGTTGTCTAAGGTTCTAGTTAATTTATTTTAATTAGTTAAAATAAATTAACTAATTAACTATGAGATTTTAAGGCACAAATCCCAACAGGCTGCACCAGTGGAAGCCTTCTATTCCTACCTCTTGAGTACTTTGTGACAATGGAGAGAGTTGTGAGGTGATACTCTTTCTTGGATGCTGTCTTCACATCATATTGTGTGTTGGGGTATTGAGTTGAGTTGGATGTATAACATTGGTCATAGAATGGAGCTTCGGTAGAAGGTGTAGATGGTGATGTGGTGTGCTGTGATTTACTTTTTTTCACAAGAGCGAAACCGTCATTTGAGGTCTTGTTGCATTTAGTGATTATGTGGTTTGTGCTTGGCAGGAGCCCCTTATTGAGGCTCAATTTGATTGATACTTTGTGATGTGTTGTCATTTTTTTTGTCTTACCTTGAGTGTTTTTTTTTCTTTGCTTAGATTGTGAGTTTGCTTCTGTTACTTTGATCTCGAGATGTGAGGTGCTCCTGTTTTTACATTAATTAATTACTTTTGCAAAAAAAAAAAAAAAAATCAAATTAAACTAAGTTAACATAAAAATCCAATGGATGAAAATTTATGCCCAAATATAAATCTCAACTATTAAAGAAGAGAAAAGAGACATCATAATCTAGCCACGTCAAGAAATTTTGTCGTCTAAAGTATTGCTTATCAGAGACAGCTATGGCTATTTAATTAGCTCTAAACTCATCTTCTTCTTTTCAAGCTTCCATTTTAGTCCCTTGGTTCCTCCACAACAATTATACTAAATTGATTGCTCAATACTTCAATACTTTTGTCTCCTTAGTTAGAATCTTAATAAAATTCTCAAAATGTGCAAATCTTGTTTAAATCATGATTTGAATATAGTCTTGTTGCAAAATCAATCTATAATTATTGGTGACGGTAAGGTTTTGAGTTTTGTCGCCTATGCTGGATTTTTTTTCTTTTTTTTTTAAATAGTTGTAGTAGACGCTGATAGAAATCTACCAAAGTCTATCATTGATAGAAATGATAGAAGTTTATTAATGATAGATGGTGATAGAAGTTTATCAATGTCCATCAGTATTTTCAATTCATATGATTTATCTCGTTTTAAATATTCATGTCTTTTAGATTTGTATGTTTGTTTATGAATCTTCTATAAAATCTCTCTAAATTTAGTAAACAGTCATTTATCGAGAAAAAAAAATTCTTTCACTTTTTTCAAAACAATGAATTTAAAATGGTTGTTTATCTAGTTGCCCTAGTTATCACCATGGCTTTTGAACCCTACATCAATATTATGACTAATTTTCATTTCAATTATTTTTTCCAAAAAAAAAAAAAAAATCAATCCTAACTCATTTTGATTGTAGTAAGTAAATGGATCCTAAACTAAAATTCTTTAAAAATTAGGACCAAGTTGATGAAAGCATATACTTAGCTTTCGATAATCAAAGCTTTCTCCAATATTCACATAAAGATTTCAAAGAAAATAAAAGAAGGGACATTTACAAAAAAAAAAGACAAAACAAAATACATGCACTCGTTTATACTGCTGATAAACTTGATACATTTACAACATACTTGATAATGATGCACTTGACTGATATACTATTGTTAAATTTGTCAATCATGCACTACTGCAGATAAATTTGATACATTTGACTTAATTTAAAATTTTGTTTTTTAATCACTGCTTTCTCTCTCTTAAAAACCCTATTATAGCATAGGGATTCATTTATGAACATAAAAACAATATAAAAAAAGATGAAAATTTGCTAACCGATCGATTAATGTACCAAACATACATTGTAAAACAAAAAGATATGGTTGAACTAGTGCCGATGGATTGCATAGGTTGCATGTTGGCCTTCAACAAAGTTCACATTGCCATTTCAACAACTTCATAGAGAAAAGAACTATTTAAAAAAAAAGAAAAAAGAAAAAAAGATGAAGAACCAAATTCAAAGTGCATCTTCAATAAATTGAACAAATTCACAATGCCTAATTTTCGCCTGTCGTATAAAGGGATTTCCCTTTAAATATTAAAATTGTTATTACTCTTTGCAAATGAGTGTGGTATGCACAAAGAAAAATACGGATGAAAAAGAAGAAAATCGAATTAGGAGAAAATGGGAAAGGAAAAATAGAGATCATTGTCAAAAAAGATAAAAATCGAAATACAGAAAATAAAAATCTAAACTTGAGTATTTTGCTATATATGCAAAATCACAAACCTCAATGACATGTTTGCAAAATACCTAATCTATTTTGCACCGCCATTACAATTTCTCATAAAAACAACCATAGGGATTATATTTGTCATCCATCGAGTTATATTTAAGCAAAAATAATATTGGACAACTTTATCATTATTCCAAGTATTAGTTAATTTTTTTTAGATGAAATCATTTTGACTTAGGTAATTTACTTCCAAATCAAAGTGAAAAAAAAGATTCTAAACCTCACAAATTTAGAGATTTTCGTACGAACGACCCATCTATGGACGTGTTAATGCAGAATGACCAGATCTTGAAAAACGAATGAAAACTAACATTCTGTTGACGTTACAATACACTATCGTATTAGGGATGTCCCTTCCATCGCAAAATAATAGGAACCCCAACGCGATATTTCCCGTTGAGATTTTTTTTAAAGCAACAACCGGTGATTAAAATGGAAATCACGTTAGGGCTCTGATCATTTCGCAATAGGTGAGACATCTTGAACTTGATAATACATTTCGGACAATGGTAAAGTGCTCTTAGAAGATTAGTTTTCATTAATTTTCTAGAATTGGGTCTTTCAACGTTAATATAGTTGAAATTAAGTCATCCGTACAAAAATCTCGATTTTAAAAACTCAAATGCATCATGTGAATAGAAGTGCAATGGGACAAAGGAGAGGAGATTGAGATCTGAGAAAGACCCACATCGGCTAAGCAAGCGCAGGGAATCTCCAATTCTGCTATAAATATAGGGCAATGGCTAACGTTAAAACATACTTACCTGGACGGGGTCAATGGACGATCAGCAAGGTCCATGGCCTAGGTTGGTGACCTCCATTGCACATAACGGAGGGGTGCCCGCCTAAGGTCTGCCCAAAGTGGTAGAACCTACGTCATAATTTGTGGTAGTGGGGGCCTGCGTTCGCGCGGCCCCTTCCTAATTCCTCAGTTCATCAATGTCTTCTTCCTCTCTCCATGTATTTATTCTCTTTTCCGCTACTGTTAAGCTTGTCAATTTCATCTGTGTACTTTTTATGACAGTGGCTTTTTAAGATTTGAAATTGTTTGGAAATAGATTACATTCATTTCCAACTTTGCAAATGTGTATTGTATTAATAACGGCTTGAGACCCTTGAACCCTAGAATCGGCAGGGTGTGTTGTTTTATGTCAAATAAGATGTAAATGGAATGTATCGTAGAGGGAGGGAGAAGGGAAGGAATTTTGCCTGGCTTACTTTTTGTTCATCATCTGTTTGAGACTCGAAGCTTTCTAATGTGGGGTTCTGTTTTCAACTAAAGAGTATATAACTTTGAACTTATAGGAATCCAGCAAAAGAAAGAAGAACTAGAACTGGGAAGTAACACAAAAAAAAGAGTTTTTGCATGGATGACCTATTTTTGAAGGCGTTATCCCTAAAATCGAATGAGAACCAACTTTTTGCTATGTTACAGATGATATTTTATTTTATTTTTAATAACAGTCGACCAACTAGTGATTAAGAATGAGAACCATTGTAACAACCCAAAATTTTAAGTAATTTTAATTTAATTATCTTAAATTATTTGGGTATTATTTTGAATTTTTAAGTTTTAATTGAATTATTTTGGAAAAATAATTCAATTTAAATTAAATAGGATAAAAGATTTGAATTTATATTCCATTGGTGAAAATTGAATTTTAATTTGGGAGATTTAATTTATTTAGTTGAATTGGTGGAGGGAAAAGAAATTTAATATGTATATACCTAATTTATTAAGGAATTAGGGTTTGAGATCGTATATATATATTATTAAGTGACTAGAGAGGGAGAAAAATACACCGAAAAATGGAGAATGGGAAAAACGGTAGTGCAGTTCGGTTTTTCTGCGACAGCTCCTAGAAAATTTTCTTTTTTTGGAGTTTCAACCGTCGGATTGTATTCAAATTTTATCAGCATATTCGGGACATATAGAGCCTCATTCTGAACGGTTGGATCGTTGTTTTAAGCTCTCATGTGTCCGTAATCATTGCCGAATAGAACCTGTAAAACTGGGTGAGTTTTGGGATTTTGGTCTCCATTGGTTATTTGATTTACTATCGAAAAATTTGGTTAATCTCTAATGTTGATCTTGTGTTAGGTTTGAGGTTTCTAAAGTTTTGGTTACGCTTAACAAGTCTTGGCGTCAACGTATTATTATTATTTTTTTTGTGGATTTTAGGCAACAACCGTTGTGGGTCATAACGCTGGTGTGGATTGTAATTGGTACACAGGGAATTTCTGAGCGCGATTGTTACACTTATTTCAAGGTAAGTGATTCTACTGCTTATTTGACCATTGGCATATAAATCATTCAGAGTATTTGCAAATGTATGATTTGTCTGGCTAATGCTTGTCTGGCTACTTTATGATTTATCTGCTCTTGAGAATTTATCAGTTGAGAATTTACCTATGCTATGTATGATTGAATCCGATGCCAACGTCCGTTGTCCCATGCTATATTATTACTTGAATCATCAAGTTCACCTCAAAACAGTTTTAACGGTGTGCCATCAGGCCACTAGACCTGTGTGGACCGACGGGTTCTCATCAGGTTCACCTCCAGTTTCGACGGTGTGCCATCAGGCCACTAGACATGTGTGGACCGACGGGTTCACATGTTCACTGGTGTGGGTCATCAGGCTTACACCACAGCATTGACGGCGTGCCCTCAGGCCGCTAGGCATGGTGACAGGGCAGTTGGCCTACAGATCTAGAAATCCCGGCAGTGGGATTACTTACTGAGTTTTATACTCATTCGGTTATAATTTTATGGATTTCAGGTAAAGACAAGGACAGACAGGCGAATGACAGGAAGAATCCGTGACCGTGCCATTGGGACCAGTCAATGCTTCCGCTCATATTTTTATGTTTTCATGTTGTTAAATCCAAATCTGAATGTTTAAATTAGAAATTTTAGTTTTGCATTCTTAGAGGTTTTATGCAAAACTCACAGTTCTGGTTTTATAATTTTTTTTAGGGGTACCCCGATCTAATATTTTTAATTATTTAAATTTAATGAAGTTATTTATTTGATAAATTTCTTTTATTTTAGTCAAATATACGAAATGTGTTGTTTTGAAATGTATGCATGCATGAAGTAACGACTTCTAGAAAGTCGGGTCGTTACAACCATATTATTTTGCGCTGAGTGAGACATCTCTAAAGCGATAATGCATTTCAGGCGGCAGTAGTGTAGTGAGGTTAGTTTTTATTCGTTTTCTAAAACTGAGTTATTTTGTATTAACCCTGCTGGTATGGAGTTATCTATAAAAAAATCTCAAATATGAAATTGGTTCTCATTTTCATATGTATGCTCCGTGAGTAAGCTCTGCCAAAATCCTCATAATATGCATCCTTTATGGGAAGCTGAGATTACTAATGGTTTTCAATTTTCTCTTCAGTTTCCTCTTCATATGCATGACATCTGTCTATTGTATTGTATCTTCAGATTGTGATGGATGACACTAAAAATTCTCCACAATGAACCTTCAAAAATGGCAAGCAAGTTTATATATCTTCAATAATGTTATGTCTCAAGTTCATTTTCATTCCCCGTTTGACCTTATGAGGTGCTTATCCAGTTGGGTGTTATTACTGTCAGACCCTTCTTTTGTGACACCAAATTTTATTCCAGGTTGAGACATGGGATCTATATTCTCTATCATGTCTTATATAGAATGTACAAGACATTGTATTAGTAGTTGTGCAAGCTTTATATTCTAATCTTTCGTGAAATATTCATTCCTGAAGGCTGAAAGAATTCTACTGATAATTGAAGAGTTCATGCTAGATTTTAAGGGCAAGATTATCAAGAACAATTCCTTAAATCTAGAAGATCAAATAGGGGAGGAAAAGGCACTTCCAGCCTTCTATTTTGTCTGATGTATTTTCTTTTTTGTTGGACTAAAGTGCTTTATTGGATTATTTTATTTGGGAGAATGTTTTGAGAGTGGTGTTTGCGAAAGAAATTATGTACTAGTTTGTTCATAAACATGATACTTAAAAAAAAAAAGAAAGAAAATCGCATCACTTTAGGAAGAGGAGGTTGAAGTCTTTTAAAAGCAAAAATCAAAAGCATTTCCAAACTCATATTTACTTTTCATGAAATAACACGAGCCTCTTAGGGCCCATTTGACACTCTTTTTGCACTTATAAGATGTTTGCTTAATAGTATCGGAAAATTTCTGCAACAAACAGTCAAATGATCCATTGGTGTATGCTTTAGTAGTTGGTATAAGCTTTTTTGAAGGTCGGATTTAGTCCCAAAGGAATTGCATTTGGGGAGGGGCTAGCTTAGAATAAAGAATTCAGGAAAATGTTTGAAGTAAAAATTCATTGGAACTGAGAAGTTCTTGTATATATTTATTGGCAAACTGGAAGTAGCTTACTTTTAATACAACATATTTATTACTAATTACTAGGTTCTCAAATACAGAAAAAAAGAGGCCTACAAAAGAAAATATCATTTTCGATCATGATAGCCGAAAGATGAAAATTATGGTTAAAGGAGTCCTTAAGAAACAAAACACAATTTTTAAAAACCAAATGGTTATGAAACAAAATTTAATTTTTTAGTTTTGAATTTTTTAAAATTTAGCTAATAAATATTCATTTCACTTATGAATTTATTTGCTTTGTTATCTATTTTTACACATGTTTACAAAATCCAAAACAAAATTTGTTTAATTAAATGATGGGTAATACTTGGGCACATCTTGACCCATCTTTAAACATATTTATGATTGGACAATTTGTTAGGATGCACAAATACAGATTTAAAACAACTTACTTTTAGTTTTAAAATTTGATTAAAAATTCAAAATATTTCTTTAAAAAAAAATTACAATATTTAAAAACTAAAAACAAAAAATAAAAAATAAATTTTTTTTTTACTACCTTAACAGCACAGGGGATCATTGAGAAAGTCCCACATCGGAGAAACTCGCAGCAGGGACCTGACGAAGCGCTTTAAATACAATACAATGGTTGACTTTAAAACATACTTACCTGGACGGGGTCAATGGGCGATCAACAAGACTCATGGCCTAGGTTGGTGACCTCCATTGCACATACAGGAGGGGTGCCCGCCTAAGGTCTGCCCAAAGTGGCAGAGCCTACGTCATAATTTGTGGTAGTGGGGGCCTGCGTTCGCGCGGCCCCTTCTAATGCACCAGTTTCAATTGTTACACTTTCCAGGTATTTACGCCCCTTCTCAAATTCTCGTCATTTCTGTGCTCAGATTAGATGAGATAGATAATAGATATTGTAATTTATTTGCCTCTCGAGGATTTGATTTTGTGTGGACTTGTAACATTTGAGCGACCTGTGAATGGTAAGTTATTTGATCGAGGGGAATTAGTTTTATTCTTCAAGTCCATTTTGTGATTGTGTTACCACCACAGATGGCCCAAGTGGAAACTCCTACTCAAATGCGCATTATGGTTCAAGTAACTTTCGTTTTGTGTGTGTGTTTTAATTTATTTATTTGTATTGATTTTCTGGTTTATGAGAAGGAAGTGACGATATACCGAGTGATAATCCTATTGTTAGAAGAAGATGGTTACAGGGCTTTGTTTATTAGGGGGAGGGAGAATGGTTGGGGTTGTGGCTCGGTTTTATAAAGAAGAGATTCAAATCGATCCAATATTGGTTTATAATTTTTGACATTTTCATTTTTTTCTTTCAAATTTTAATTTTGTTTGAATGGGTTATTTTTGCTCGTTTTAAATCAAAATTGGGTTAATCTCTTTTGTTTTATAGATTGAAATTAGACATTTTGTTTGGTATTTTCTAAATAAAAAAACATACCCACCCCATAATTTAATTCGAACCAATATTTCTTTTTGGTTTTCTCCATATTTAATATATCCAATTTTATACTTAAAAAAACAAAATCAAACTAGTGAATTGGTTTGGATGGATTTGATTTTTTGGTTTTTCGGTCTTTTGTTGCACTCCTATACCTAACACAGTTCCTCATGCTCATCGAATGATGGTGATGGATTTTCGAATTTTGAACTGAAGAGAACAGAAATCGCTTTGAACTAGAATGGCCTCACGAAGTCGCTTTGGAGAGAACTGCGAAGTAAACGGATGATAAGTGATAACTTGCAACATCCTTTAGATGGGTTTTATTTATGGTAGTCATTGAAATCAACCGAGCCTGAAATTGCTGATTTATATTTTGAATTGTTCTCGTTTGTTGTAATTCTATTGATGTGATCTGAAGCTCCAGATAATTTCCGTTCATGTGAGTTTTTGGAGCTTGACACTGATTCACATATTTGAGAGAAAGAAACTTCATTTGCTCCTTGCTATTAAAGGGTTTTGGCTCCATTTGGTGAATATTTTCGAATTCACTTACCTGAGCTTGATGTGCTCCATGTCCTTTCTCTGTTAATATCTCCTTGCGGAGTTCACAAAACAGTTTACCTTTTCTTGTCTTTTGTTGGACTGATTTAGACGGTTAGGAGGTGTTTGGAGTAAGGAGTAGGATAGTGAGGAATAAGAAGTTAGGAAGAGTTAGTCTAGGGAGTTGAGAACTTCTGGAGCTCACAGTGTAAAGAGTTGATAAGATATAAAATTGATAAATTGATGTTTTTTTTAGTAGTGGGACTCACCAACTCCTTGGGCCAACTCCCTACTTCTCCACTCCTACTTTCAAAATTTTTGGGCCAAAGACACCCTTAGTAACAAAAGCAGCGGAGTAGTTCAACTTAGATGGCCAAGCATTAGCTTTCTTAGACTTTCTCCCCCTTGAACTTCTGCAGAAGCTTCAGTAATAGTTGTGAAGGTTTTATAAATAACATTCTTCCCTTGATTTCAATGAGATTCTCATTAAGATCGAATAGGGTGGAAGAATAACAAGTGTGAAGCAAAAAGAAAACAGAAACAGACTTGTGCCTAAAATTTGCTCAATATCCAAGCTGTCTAAATCCTCTTAAGCTAAGAGCCAGATCCCTCAAAGCATAACTTTTTGTATTTAGCTTGAAGCCACAGGAGGTTTATATGCTTAATCAAGACGAGTGAAATTACTATCAGATGCTTCTTTGTGGGCATCAAATTTCATTCCTGATTGATCCTTAATTCAGACGGATCTATTTTCTTCAAAGCCATATAGCAGGTGAAGTTGAAAACGTGGAAGACTTGATATTATAGTAGCTATGGAAGTTTTATATTCTAACAGTTTGTGGAATTTTTACTCCCAAAAGGATTACATCTAGTAACTCAAAATTAGTTCATCTAGATTTGCAGAATCTGTTGCATTTCCCCCCCTTCTTTTTCTAATTTTGTTGTCTTCGCTCTTCTTCAACTATGTCACTAATATAGACATTAATATATAGACATCTTTATATAGTGCATATATATTTATGTGTGTGAGTACACATAGGGTTAAATACAGAGCATGAGTGATATTGTTGATGAAGACAAAGAATTTCGTTTATGAATGACGATCCCAATGACAGTGTCAGTGACACTTGCCATTAGAAGAACAACAATAAAGATAACAACTATGTTTAAAAGCTTGTTTCAAGTTCGACCACCTAGTCAAAACATTTGATGGACTTGATTGAATCCATGGATTAAGAAAGCGAGCTTAATTTTCATTATGCAACTTGAGATATTCTTTTTATTAAATATATTGGTTTTGGTTTTTTATTTTTTAAAATTAATCTTATAACCATTATTTTCATTAGTAATTTTTTTATATGTTATCTAAAAATTCAAGAATTTTTTTTGAAAATTAAAGAAAAAAGGAGTAATTTTTGACAACGTGTTTTTGTGTTTATAATTTGAATAAAAATTCAAATCTTCATTATAAAAATTATGGTAAAAAAAAAGGTAACAAAACAAATTAAATATTATTTTAAAAAATAAACATAAAACAAAAAATGAGACCTAATTATTTCAAATGTTAGCTATTTACCTCGAGAACAATCTAGTTACAACTTGCAACTTTAAAAGTGAGGGATAAAAGAGGAGATAGTTGGATAAATCCCACATCGGAGAAACACGGAGCAGGGACCTCACAAAGTGCTATAAATAGAAGACATTGGCTAACCTTCAAACATACTTACCTGGACGGGGTCAATGGACGATCAACAAGGTCTATGGCCTAGGTTGGTGACCTCCATTGCACATATTGGAGGGGTGCCCGCCTAAGGTCTGCCCAAAGTGGCAGAGCCTACGTCATAATTTGTGGTAGTGGGGGCCTGCGTTCGCGCGGCCTCTTCCAATGCCTCAGTCCCAAATCCTTATATATCACAGGTATTTCATTCATTACTTTTTTGAATTTATTTTCTCTGAATTTATTCTGTTGTGTTACCCTCTTATTTGCCACTCGAAGAATCTCTGGTATTATACGGTTGGAAAATTTGAGCGATGCCTGTTTATGTTATAAATGATTCCTCATATGAATGTGATTGATAATAATTCGAGATATAAATTTGATTTTTGATGATTTGGGATATAAATAATAAATTGATTGATGGGGTGTGATGTGAGCTATGAATCGGTTGATGAATGATTCAAAGCTACGAAACGATTGAGGGGGGAAATTAGTTTATTGTACAATTCCAATTCGTGATGCTAATCGCAGAAGAACTAAGCGAATATGTTCGCTTTTTGTTTGTCTCGACTTTCTGGTTCAATGGAAGGTGAAGAAATATAATTCGATAGGATCCTATTTTAATGTTGTTCTCAGCTGAACATGGGTCAGGGCGTAGCGACTAGCGTAGTTCCATATTTTCGAAGGGGTGAAGTTTCATGAGGGAGAGAGGGAGAATGGAAGGAGTATTGGGTGTCAAAATAGTTCTTTTAGGTTCAGAACATTTTTGAAATTGGGAGCTTTCTCTAAATGATAGTTACAAATGTAGTGCTTTCAACTTCAGAAAATTGAAATCTCTTTGAACAATGAAGCTCCAAACAACTCGCTTTGGGGAATGAGGATAATGAATTGAAGGATAGTTTATATGTTTTGTTATCCATTTGCTACCCATTCTTTCAAAAAACCGAGCGAAGTTTTGGAAACTAAGAAATTTGTTAAAAAAACTTACTTTTGTTTTTAAAATTTGGCACTAGGAATTCAAGTGTTTCCTTACAGATGAAAACCATAATAAAGTAGGGAAGAAACTGTTAGACCTCCAGTATAAAAGGAGGGGCAAAATGGGGAAAGTACCTGAGGGTGGGAATGGAAGTAAGGGGAAGAAAGATGATTCAGTTAGCCGTGGGTACCACTGTGAAGGGATAAATGAAGAAGGAGAAGGATCTGAAAAATCATCTTGGATGTAAGAGCTTGAGCAGACCCTAATTGGGAAGGAGAGGATGTTCAGCTCTCTCTAAAGTGCTGGAATGTTTTCTTGAAATCCCTTTTTATTTCTAAGACATTCTATCTCTACTCTTTTAGCATATAATTCCTTGTTACTATTTACAGATATTACTCTTTTGCTCTTAATACAAGTGAAGTGAGCTCTGTGCTCCATATTTTGCATTATATTTGTTCTTGTTGGGTTTTCTTGAGTGGAGGGGGAGTTGGGATACCTAACAGAAACAAGCGTCAATTTGAAAATAAAAAAATAGAAAATGAAATTTATAAACAGGCCTGTTCGATGTGATTCTATTTATGTGATCTAAAGCTCCAAAGTTGAGCAAGATCGTTTTTGTTCATGTCAGAATTTGAGGCTCTGAGACTGATTCATAAATTTGGAAGCAACTCAATTTACTCCTGAGCTCGTTGTGTTCATGTCTTCTCCCTGTTTGAACTTGAGATGCTTTTTACTTCCCAGCACACGTCTTAGTATGTCTAAGTCTTCTTGCAGATTTCACAAGAAATTTCACCTTTTCTTGGCAGAAATTTGGACCTTTGGAGTCCAACATTGATTGTGGCAAGAATGAACCAAGCATTAGCTTCTAAGACTTTTTCCCCTTTGAAATTTTGCCAAAGCTTCAGGAATAGTTGTGAAGGTTCTATAAATAAGATTCTTTCCTTTGACTTTATTGAGATTCTTAATAAGAATCAAAAAGTGAGGAAGGATAAAAAGTAGGGAAGCAAAAAGAAAAGGGAAACAGATTTTCATTGTCGTTTGGTGAAGATAAGAACCAGATCCCACAAGGAATAACTTTCTGCATTTTGCTTGAAGCCATAGGATGTCAATTGTCAATACACTTCATCAAGTTGAGTGAAATTACTGTCAGATGCTTCTTTTGTTGATCCTTAGTTGGGGGATGGAATCTGTTTTCTTTAAAACCATATTTTCAATTTGAAGGCCTACTAGAAGAATAAAAGAGTTTTAAAAAGTCTTGGCCTGAGAGTGAGAACACTCATCAAATGCTGTATAAGAATACTAGAAGGACCTCTTTAGTATCTTAAACTTTCCAATAAAATCTTTTTACTTCTCTTTAGCCGCAACTCTGTGCAGGTTGAGAGTCATAAATGACAGCCAAGCGTTCAACGTTGCTTTTTGATCTTTCGATGTAGGTTTTTTCTATCATTGTGAGCAGAACTGACCCAGTGTTGGAAAGACTATGGTATTGAAATAATTGAATAGTTTCGTTTCATTGACTCATAGCTTCGACTCCCTCCCTAGTAAATGGTCAACGACTTGATAATATGCATGAATAGAATATAAAGGCAGGCATAGTTGTGTTAAACCAAGTATTTCTAAGAATGTGGAAGATATCCCAAGAAATTGTGAGGAGGAAAAATAATAAATAAATAAAACAACTTAGTGGAAGATATTAGATATCATATATGAATAAATTGTAAAGAAGCAATGTAGTTCTTTTAAAAAGGTTAATTTTTAGAAAATGCCTTTTCAACTATTGGGTAAGCAGTAAGCTTCAATTATGCTACTGTACTCTGAAAATTTGTATTTTTGTTCTTAAACTTAAAAATTTGTTCCAAGAAATATCCTTGCAACTTTAAAATTGGTTCGAAAAATATTTCTTGAAAGTGTACACAATATTACTAACAACTACATAGAAGTTCTTAAGATTAAGAGATCGTTGTTAATATTTTAAGGAAGAAATAAAGAAAATCGTTGTTACTATTTTCTAAGGAAGAAATAAAGAAGATTGTTTGTTTTATCTCAAAAGATATATGTCGTTGATAGTGTTTGTATTATCAATCTCGAAATCAGAGGTTTGATTCCTCCACCTCATATTTAATTGAACATTCAAAACGTGTCATATAAGTGTCTAAACTCAAATATGAAAGTAATCTTATTCAACCATAAGATCAAGTAAATAGAAACTGCCTAACTTCACAACAAGATATTTGAATTCAATTCCACTAACAGAAAGCATAGAACCTTATTAACCCCCCCCCCAAAAAAAAAAAAAAAAAAATGTTTCAGCCATTCATAGCACGCACAAGTCGTCTTCACAGAAATGTGAGGGCAAAAATCAAACTTTTCTACACCTGTAAACCACCTAATATTTGAACTTCAGAGAGAACTAAGAAGTAGAAACAATTATTAAAGCCTTATTTGGTAATGGTTTTGTTATTGAAATTCAGGTTTGGTTTTTCATAAATTTTATACTATGGCATCTCCACATTCTTTTTAAGTAACACAACAACAAAACAAGTTTTTGAAAGCTCTATTTTTTTTAAATTTTCAAAATTTGATTTGATTTTTTAAAATATTAGTAAAATGTGGATAACAAAACAAGAAACTTTGAAGACTGTTTATAAACTTAATTTCTAAAAACAAAAAAAAACTAAAACTAAATAAATTACCAAACAGAGTTACTGTAAAGCCATCTAATATTTGAACTTCAAATTAAGTATAGTGATGTCCATAACTGAAAAGATTATAAAGCGGAAAGAACTAAAAGAAAATAGTTGCAAACACAATGAATCAAAGTCTAATTTTGCCCTTCAACTTGAAACAGAGATTTTTCAGTTTGATTCATTTTAGGAATTACATACCCAAAAAGTGTATTAAGAAAAAAGGGATCATAAATCAATGGAAAACCACTCAATCATCCTCCTCTTTATTACTTACAAATCAGAGGACAGAAAGCTATAAACAATCAAATCCTTAATCTCACCCTTAATGTAACAATATTTCCTCAAAATCCCCTCCTTCTGAAACCCAACTTTCTCAAGAACTCTTTGAGACGCTCTATTCTCCACAGACACAAACGCCTGCAATCTCACAACATCAGGGAAGCTTCGAAACACTTCAGGAACAGCAATTCTCAATGCCTCGGTCGCAATTCCTCGACCCCAATAGTCTCTCGCCACAGCATATCCAACATCCGCCTTGCACCGATCCTCACCCGACCATGGATAAACCGAGACAAACCCAACAGAACGACCATCGACACAAATCGACCGGCGCCAAGGATGTGGAATACAAACATCCCTGATGAAAGCCATAGCCTGTTCCTTGGAAGTGAAAACAGTCCATCTAATGAACTTCATGACACGATCGTCCCCAGCCCAAAGCATGAAATCATCAACATCGGAGAGTTGGAATGGACGGAGAGTGAGTTGAGTGAGTTCCATTATTGGTTGTTATTTCGACCTTAAGGTGTTCGATGAAATGCCAAAGGGAAAATGATTTTGAGAGTAAATGAATTGGGGAGGGGCTGCGCGTTGACGCAAGCCCCAACTACCACAAATTATGACGTAGGCTCTGCCGCAAGGGCAGACCTTAGACGCGCACCCTTCCAAAGTGCAAGGGAAGTCACGATGTCTAGGCCATGGCTCTTCCTGATCGGCCATCGACCCCGTCCAGGTATGTACCTTTCAGCGTACAACTTCACTTCCATTTTATATTGCGCTTCCTCCTTCCCCATTTTAGGATTCTCCGATGTGGGACTTAAATAAATCACTTTACTCTCTCGCCGATCTTGTACTTTTCTTCTCTTCTAATTATTTGTTTTTTTTTTGATAAATGATTTTGGAAAAATTTTAATTCTTTGAGCGTCAAAATATTTATAAATATAAAAGAATTTAGACTTCTACGTTATAGAAATTTAGATCAATTGCTGATTAGCCACTAAATTCCTTTTAAGAGAAATTACTATAAACAAAAAAAAAATATCAAACTATTTACAAATATAAAAAAATTTGGAACGATAGAATTTTATCGCAGTCTATCACTATAATAGTTTACTATATTTGTAAATAGTTTGACTCATTTTTCTATATTTGAAAACAACCATTTTTTTAAATAGTTTGCTATTTTTTTTATTTTCCTAATTTTTTTTATTGTTGAGTTTTGAAGAATATGTGTAGTTATTTAATTTAAGAAATAAATTTGATTACCTTTTTTATACTTCAATTTTTAAAAAAGATTTTAAACTTCATTTTTATAACTATACTAGAGCTAAAAAAAAGGTTATACTAGAGCTACAAAAAGGGTTAAAGTTGAAATTTTTTAATTTTTAATTTTTTAACTTATGAAAGAAGTTTGATCGTATTTTTTGGGTAATTATTTTAAATAAAAAAACTGCTGAAAATATATACAAATATAGCAAAATATCACTGTCTATTAGTGATAGACCAATAGACACTGCTAGATATAGTAGTCTATCAGTGATAGACACTAACATTTTGCTATATTTGTAAATATTTTGGTTCATTTTGCTATATTTGAAAATAATATTTTTTTTATACCTATACCAAAACTAAAAGAAATGTCAAAGTTGAAACTTTTTCAATATTTTTTGTAATTACATTTTTTATACTTTAGTTTAGGAGAGAAATTTGATTATGTTTTTTTTAATTCACTTTTTTAACTATACTAAAGCTACAAAAAAAATTGTCGAAGATGATTTTTTTTTTTTGTGTAATTACACTTTTTTTATACTTTAGTTTAAAAAAACATTATTTTTTAATTTCATGGTTCTCTATTATTTTATATTTAAGTGAAAATACAAAAGCATTCAAAATTACGTGAACATATCTATGGGTATTTAAACATACAAAAACCAAATAATAATTGTAAGTGTCCATTATAGAAAAAATTACATTATGTGTTCACTATAGTTAAAGAGGAGTTTCAAATTGTTCATAGTAGTTAGGGAGAGTTTCAAATAGTCTCCTCTGTAGCTAATTGAGGATTAAAATAATTGTAATCTTCAACTATAATAATAAGAGGCATAAACATGAGTGGACTCTACGGAATTCAACTTGGAGCCCCAAACACTCCTAGTTTTTAAAGAATTAGTTAAAAAAAGTTCTCCAAGTAATTTTTATTATTTTAAATAATGTTATCTCATATTAGATTAGAAAAATAATTTAAAAAATGTACAACGAGCGAAGAGATCATCTTTTTTAGTTATTATTATTTTTAATTTAAAATGTTATAACATCATTTAAAATCATAAAAGAATTATTTTAGGGACTTATTAAACCTATTTTAAAAATCTAGGGACTCAAAAGGTACATTTTCAAAATTCAAGGATTAAACATACATATTACTCAAAACCTTAGGGCTAAAAATGTAATTTTCTCATATATTTGTTTCTCTGGTTTCCCCTTTTTTGATGAACAATGTTTTTTTTAGTACAAAAAGTGAAGATATGAAGTTACTATTGAGGTGGTACATATTGATTAATGATGACTGTGGTCAAGTTGGCAATGTTTTTTTTTTTTCCTTTTATCTTGTTTGTTTACCAATTTTATTTTTATGGGTTTCATTTTATTTTAATTTTATACTCATAAATTCTCTATAAATTGAGTTATTGAACTTATTAATAAGGTTTTAAAATTTTCATGTAATATGTCTTTAGGCTTTAAAATGTCTTACAGTCAGTTAAAATTTCAATTTTATGTCTTGAATGAAAATTTTGGATCAATCACAAGTCGCTATGTTATTTTTTAAATTAATGACACAATTATAAATTATCACATTTTGGACAAATTAAAAGTTGATATGTGTCCCAAAGTTGAAATTGTAGACAAGAATTGGTAGATCTCGATGATGGCACGTGTTTTTGTCCGTTGGATTGAATAAACTAATTTGGTCCAATATTTGGGTTCAAGTTTCATTAAGCTACAAAGCCCTCAAGACTAATCAATATTAGGAACAAGGTGCAAAGCCCTTAAGATAAATTCACAATCGAGAACAAGACGCAAAGCCCTTAAGATAAATCAAACATTAAGAATAAGCTATAAAGCTCATGAAATAAATTTACGTTCGAGAACAAGCTACAAGAAAATTTAACTCATGAAAATGATAAATGTAAAATTTTAATCTTAATTTTTATTTTTCACTTTTACCTTCAATGTCATTTCATTTTGTTAATTTTATTTATAAATTTTGTTATTTCAATAAGAAAAAAAATAACAAGCTATATTTTTTAACAAATTACAAAGAGCTAATTGATGAAACTAAAAGTTCTAATCATAACAAACCAGAGTAATTGATCAAATAAAAGTTGGGTGTCATTGTAACAAACATATTGTCTAGCAGTAATGTGTGCAATTTTCCCAAAAGAAATTCTTCCATTGATTGTGCTAATAAACTTAAATGCTTTTGAAAGTAACAACAGGTGTTACTTAAAAATAAATAAATAAAAGTAACATAATTTTACTGCCAAATATGTTTGCTAATCTAGCGCAGTTAATTGAGCTCACTAACATAATTTTACCATTTATGCTAATTAAATTTACAATTAATATATTTTTATTTCATAAATAATTAATAAATATATTAAAGACATATTATTAAGATAATCAAAATTTACCAGTTTCGTTTCTTGCCAATTAAATATGCTTTTAAGGCGAATCAAATGTGGCCATTAAAGGCAAATTTTCAGCAACGCATTCCTCAAAATAAGTTCAAAACCACCTGTATTGCTTAATATTATTTTTTTTCCTTTAAAAAAAAAGGGTCTTTTCACAAATAAAATTAATTACACATATAGAAAAAAAAAGTGAGAAATACAAAAGCATGGAGCGTACTTTTTTCTATATGTGTAATTAGTTTTGTTTTTTTCTATACACAACAATTTTCCTAAAAAAAACCCCAATTTGCTAAAAAAAGAAAATTTTTTCTTCTTTTATTTTCATTGTTGGAAAAATAGAAAATATGTTGGAGTGAGAGTTACTTTTGATCGAAAATATTATTATTATTATTATTATTTGTACATAGTAAGCATAGTTATGAGTTAACATCAAGGATTGGACTCAAATTAAATTGACACCAATTTGTCCATTCAATATTGTCAATGAAATTTTTTTCTCAACAAATTGTCTTTTTTAAGACAAAATATCGAGGGGGTGAAAGCAAACATGAAAAATTGAGTTGAAACTAATGTAGAAATTTGTAAGGAAAGCATGCAGCTACAATCATATTAATTATTAGAATTTAAATATGGAAAAGAAAACACATTAAAAAAAATAATAAAAAACATGATATGCTATAATAACATCAGAATCTGAAACAAAAATAATAGAAAGTTTTCCCTTTAAGGAAAATTTATTAAAGGGGTATATATATAATATATAATTTAGAAGAATTTTTAAAAATAAAAAAATAAATAAAACTATTTACACGAAATAGTAATTTTTTTTTTTTTGCTATTTTTTTAAAATAGTTTGACATTTTTTTCATCAGTAAAAATTTACCTATAATTTACAAAATTTTCTAAATTCCAACCCATCTTGAACACGTGGAGTGTTCTATGTGAAATTTATAAATTATATATCTTTTTCTGGATAAATCATTTTTTTTGGGGAAAAAAATCAACCTACTGAAGGTCATAATATTTAACATCTAATAACAAGATCATCCTTAAGACCTAAATTATTGAGCCTTTAAAGGTAATTTTAGATTGTATAAGAAAGAAATTACACAATTATTAATATAATACAAATGTCTAATCTACAATTACTAAATACTATTTTATTCTCAATCTCTAAACGTCTAAACTATATGTACTCGGGAAAAAAAAAACGTCTAAACTATAAAATAAAATATTTACAACAATAAAGACATAAAATTTGAAACAATAAAAGCATTTGGTATAAAATTTGGGCTAAATTGAAATAAACCCACCAATCCAAAATTTCTGAGAAATTAAAACCCAACAATTCGAAAGATCATATAATACAAACAATCAAATCTTCTCATTCGAAGGTCTAGTTTCATCAGGTAGTAAGGGAACTTAAGAACTTGTGTTGTATAATCATAGGTCTGCTCGTCCTGGATATCTGGGGAACGGTATAACATCTCTGATATTGTCAATGCCAGTGGCAAAAAGGAGCATCCGCTCGAAGCCGAGACCAAAACCACAGTGCTTGACTGTCCCGTATCGTCTCAGATCAAGATACCATTCATATGGTTCAAGTGGCAGACCCATCTCCTTGATCCTGCAAGCAGGAAGTGAGAATTCAGACTTCATAGTTCAAAAGATAAATGAGGAACAACCAGAAAATTATGTATTGTTCTTCTACCTGTCACGAATAACCTCGTATCGCTCCTCCCTTTGGCTTCCACCAATCAATTCCCCAACCTTCAATAGAGGCGAAAATTCAATTTTTACAAACAAACGGGTCAAAATGGTGAAACAAATCAAATACATTGAAGAAATAGTGAAACCAGATAAACTACCTTTGGTACAAGAACATCCATTGCAGCTACAGTTTTCGAGTCGTCATTGAGCCTCATATAAAATGCTTTGATTCCTTTTGGATAGTTATAGACAATGACAGGTTTTTTAAATACAACCTCAGTCAAGTATCTGAGCAAGCAAGCAGAAACATAATGAGATTAATCACCATGTTTAAGTGGAATGTAAATGAAAAGCATGGAAGTTCACAAACCTTTCATGCTCCGAAGCTAAATCAATCCCCCATTCCACTTTGTTCTCAAACTCCTTGCCCTTCCTTACGGCTTTCACAAGTAGTTCAACAGCTTCTGTATAGGAAATTCGAATGAAAGGGGTTGAAGAGACCATTTTGAGACGATCAATACAAGTCCGGTCGTACTTTTCAGCCATAAATTTCATGTCATCTAGGCAGTTGTCAAGTAACCATTGACACAGATATCTCACATAGGCTTCCGCACAATTCATATCGTCCTTCAACCAATAAAAGAAACAAATCTCACATACAGTTAATTCAATTAAAACTCTAGAAGAAGAGGATATAATCAACAAAAAGAGAACTAAACCCCTAGTTGCGGAGTTCCATCATTTTTCCTATTTCTCATAAAATTTCCAAACCAAGCTCTCATTTAAACATGGTTGATGGATTGCCATATTGTTTAGTAGTACGGAGGATACAGAAAACTGAAACCTAGCCATCTAGCTGCCTCTCCTCAATTAGAGTTCTTATGGAAATATATCAAGTAGGATACTAACTGATAAATTAGAGGTTTTACAACCATGAGTATCCGTAAAGGCCAGCTTGTGAATAAGATTAACATTTAATTGCCAAGGAAACTTAAAAGATATAAAATCTTGGGTAAGTGGCCGAAATGGCTTGAACTCATTTCCTCTAACCCTTTTTTTATTTACAAATGACCACTAGGCCACCCTAAATCGCTTCCTTATAGAAGTTAATTAGAAAACTAAAAGAGGAGATAAACTCATCCCATAAGGCCTCCACTACAAGATAAATGTCAGAGGTATTGTGCCTTATGATGGTTATACATGACTAATATTCTGAGCCAGAGCCATGAACCCAATTCCAACTGAGTATACAGAAAAAAATACACCATATAACAAAATTTCAGCATGGTAACAAACCTGCAAATCTGCAAATGCAATTTCAGGCTCAACCATCCAGAACTCTGCAAGATGTCTTGAAGTGTGAGAGTTTTCAGCGCGGAAGGTTGGTCCAAAGGTGTATACACTACTAAGTGCACAGGCATAAGTTTCAACTTGCAGCTGGCCTGAAACAGTCAAAAACGCTTGCCTAGCAAAGAAATCTCTTGCATAATCAACTTTCCCATCTTTCTCTGGAATGCCAGGTTTAAGCTTTGCTCTCTCTTCCAGCTTAGCAACATTCTCCTTCGCCTTCTTCAGTTCCAAAACAGAAGCACCAATTTCCTCCTTGCTGGCTTTAGAAGCCTTCAGATTGGCAACAGCTTCTCCTTTCTCCTTGACAATTTGCCTTGCTTCATCTACTTCTGCTTCTGATGGAGGTGGGTTTTTAATCAACTCCTTTTCTAACCTTTCAGCCTCACTCAATAGAGTGGTAACTTGAAACATTTCACCAGCACCCTCACAATCGCTTGTGGTAACAATTGGCGTGTGAATATAAAGAAATCCATGCTTGTTAAAAAATGTGTGAGTGGCATATGCAAGTGCATTACGAATTCTAGCAACCGCAGATATCTGTAATCGTAGAAGAAACATAGTGTTTTCGTTTATAAACTGTACTTTTCCCATTCAAATGCTAAGATACAGAACAATATAAGAAATGAAATCCAAAAATGTGAAAAAAAAAACCAATGGAAAGATTTGATTCAATTGCTAAATTCAAATTTGAGAGACGATTTCGATTCTTTTACCGTATTGGTTCTAGGGCGGAGATGAACAACATCTCTGAGAAACTCGAGAGTGAGTTTCGTCTTCGGCAAAGGATACCGAGCGGGATCAACCGGACCGACATGAACGACAGCATCAGCCCGAAGTTCAACTTTCTGGTGCTTACCCGGCGGAGGAAGCTTGAAGACGCCGTCGACAACAACGCAGGTACCAGTGGGGACAATCTGGCCAAGATCCGCCACAGACGCTTCGATGATCACTTGGAGATTCTGAGGGCATGAGCCGTCGTTCAACTCGAGAAATGCAAAAGCGTCCTTGTCGGCCTTTCTTCCAGTTTTGACCCATCCACCGACGCGTACCTTCTGGCCGGCGAGGCCTGCTCCACCATCGGGCCGAGAGACAATTGTACGGATCGGAACGCGGTCGGAGAATTCGGCTTTGAGAGAGTCGTAAGTGGGAGCATCGTTGTTCAAGGTGACGGCGGCGAGTTGGTCGGCGGGTGGCGCGGAATGCTCTGCCATTGGTCCGTTCCCGATGTATGCCTCAACCACTGCAGTTGAATTCTAAACCCTAATCCGCTTTTGTATTTAAAGTCTACGTACAGGTTCACATCGGTTCGGCTTTCTCCATTTGGTCCGGTTCGTTTTTCTCCCTCCAAAGTATTGTCTCTCTCCCTACAAGAAAAACAAAGGAAAATAAAATACTCGGTATCCTAAATTTTGAAGTTTCTATTTCTTTTCAAATTATTATACTTTTATTTTTGAGTTTTGAGTTTTGAGTTTACCTCAATAACTAAAGTAAATATAACACATGAACGAAAGAGATATTGAGAATATGAATGCATTGTTAAGAAATTAAAGGGTTGTTTGGACCACCAACTGAGTTAAATAGCTCCATGTTTGAGACACAAATTATAATAGTTGGTGTTTTTAACTATTATAGATTGCAATTAACTATAATATTACTATTTCAAATCTGTCTTTGTCGTAGTGTTTACTATTCCCTACTCATCATCTTTTTTCCTTCTTTGTTATAGTGGTTACTATCTTCTGCCTATACTAAAATAGTCAACACCCCAAACATAGACTATTATAACCTAGACTAAAACAATATGCACCTAAATACAAATTATAATAACCAGCTCAATGCCCTAAACGTCCCCTCATAGTTTTAGGAGGTGTACGTGAATGAACTAAGATCACATCTAAATGAGAAGGATTTTAAGAATATGCACGAATGGTTAAGAAAGACTTAAAAGAATTTATAACTACAACCTATATCAACAAGGTGTAATTTCTTTTTCAATGGCTCAATCATAGGAGTTTCAAAGTCAATCATGTTTAGCTTGGAGCAATTCTATATTGGGTGACTTCTTGGAAATTTTTCTAAGAAGCATGTGAGTAAGAACAAAACATGTTGAAAGGACATGTGTTAATATGTAGGGATAGTTTTCACTCTTAGAAGCAATTTACGATAAGTAAAGATGATGTTGCTAGGTTGTAAGGAAATGTTGGGCTCATCCGGATTTTGAATCCTAGACCTGAGCTGTTAAAAGAAAAAATAGTTTGATATGTTATTAGATTGGTGAAAGGCACACTTCCAATTGATGCATTTTAGTTGATTCATTTTATGAAGCTAAAAGAAAACTATGTAAATTGATGCTAGAATATGAGTTCATCCATGTTTACAAGTAGAATTTTGTATTATTTTGGAAAGAAATTTCTAATTTCCAAATATATTTAGTATGTGGTGAGCCTCGATGTAAAATAAAGGGATGAAAAAGATAAGAAGATTCTAAATAAAATTTTACGTCATTTTCAATTAAAATTGAGGCTGAAATTGATGGTGCATTAGGCATCTTCTTGATGTTTTAGGGTGAAAAATATTTTGATAGAGAGTTTCCATAGTTTGTTTTAGACTTAAGAAATATTGGTTAGCTTTAACTTCATATGAATTCAATTTGTACGGGAATCTGAGTACTATGCTCCCTATAATATGTGGCATGTGGACCTTGTTCCAAAAAAATTGCCACCTCTAGAAGTTCATAAAGAAATCTAAGTTTTCATGTTTTTGCTTTGAGTTAGTTTTGGTCTCAAAACGAACTTTTAAGACACATGTGATAAGGAGGGTGTTAAGTGTTTTAGGTTCACTTGGCATTTTCTAGATTTGTCTAAGAGTCAAAATAAAACTTAGACACTTCTTGCCACTTTTTGGCAACTTTGTAATTTGGGGGTGGGCTAGACATTTAAAGTCATTTCGAGCTACTTTGTGGCCTAAATATACACTTAGGTACAATAAACTTATGTAGCATTGAGAGGGTGGGTTAAGCATTATAGGTTTATTTTAGACACTTCCTAAGCTGGTTTGAACGTTATATTGACATTTAGATACTTTATAGCAACTTTTTAATTGCTTGTCGATTCCAAGGGATAGACTAGATGCTTTAAAGTCATTTCAAGGATAGTTTTTTTTACCTTAAAATATACTTAGACATCTTTAAGAAACTTATATAATATTGTGAGAGGGTGGGCTTTGTGTCTTAAAAGGGAAAGTGCCCACCTTTAAGACACTTATATGGCTTTTATTTTGTCCTCCAAAAGACATTAAGGCGCTATTTAGCTTTTTAAGGGATGGTTGTGAGTAATATCTCCCTTAAAACATGTGCGAGTTATATTTCACCTTTATAAATACTTAGACACTTTTTAAAAGTTCTCGGGTCAATTTCTAGGTTATATAAGGTGAGTTAAAACACTTTAAAATTGTTTTGAGCTACTTTTTGACACCAAAAGACACGTGAACAGTTTCGGAGTTGAAAAATATTCATCTTTTGGAAAACTCTTGTGTAATTACTTCCCTTTTTTTTATATATTCTTTGGTTTCTGTTTGAACTTCTACATGTTATTTATTAGCTAGGTATTTGAAATTACTTTTTTCTAATATATTTTTCTTCTTTTTTTTACTATAGTAAATGTAGGGATTGAACATTTGTAATCAAATAATGCATTCCAATATATTGATTTTTATGATATTCTTGTGTTGAAATGACATTATAGATGTGTTTGGAATGAGTAGATGAGATGAGATAGTTGAGATATGAACTCAGCTCATCGTTTTGAAGGTCAACTTCGTATGTCACTGAAAACACAACTTTCACAACTTTAGCTTTAGCAGACCATAGCAACACCAGCAAAATTAATTATGACTACTATTTGTCACTATCCTAGGTAAAAACACTTTTGAGAGCACAAATTGGTAAAAGAATCATATATAAACGACATCATACGCAACGGCAAAACGTTGAGATAATTGCCACAATATTTATTGAAATAAATAGTATAAAAAAATATATAAAATGTATTTTTATCTACTTTTATCAACACATATGTGAACTACGAGAAAAAATGATTAACAAAGATGGTTGTGGAAACAAAAAAATAATTTTGATGAATGAGAATTAGGGAGGGGCTGCGCGTACGCAAACCCCCACTGCCACAAATAATGATGTAGGCTCTGCCCATTTCAGACAGACCTTAAGCAAGCACCCTTCCCACGTGCAATGAAAGTCACGTGCCTAAGCCATGGCTAGGGAGATGATTCAAACAATCAAATGGAGTGGATTGTGAGAGAAAGCTCATAAGAGGAATCTAGGGCTAGGGAGATGATTCAAAAATCCTTAAGGAAAATGATTTTAGGTCAGAAAAGCTCTATAAATAGCAGGGACATAGACCTAGAGAAGTAAGTCCATTGAGTTTCTTGTTAACTTAAGTATCAGAGCCTGTGTGGCAAGCACCGCATCGGTGCACACAAGTCTTTTATATTTTGCAGGTAGTGTTTGTTGCTGCTATGTAGAGATTAGATAAGTATTTACCTCATCCAAATTTGGCATCAACAAAATCATAATATAAAATTTAGCAAATTAAAGAAACAAAAAAGGATTGTATCAAGTCATTGAGAAAGTAAACACAATATATAAAAGAGCAAATAATAACAGAAATGTCTTTAACATTTATAAGCACAAAAGCATTGTTTAGGGACAGAAGGTGCAGTGTATAAATCACAGAGTCCCTTTCCATTGTGTTGATTCTTACAGTCTTCCCAACACCTAATGTCTCCGTTGCAAGTCCACACTCTATGACAATTCTTTGCTTGTGCTATCAACACCACATAAGTCATATAAAACACAAATTAGTTCCATAAATTTGAACAAATTGTTTCATTATTATCATAGTTCCTTCATACCTCGAGAAAATAACAAAACAATATTTGATGATTTTTTAATACTTTGTGTACTCTTTGCTTACGTAATGTTTGAAAAATTGTCTATGGGATATTATAATTGGCTAAGTTATATGTTAAAAAAAATACTCTTGAACTTTATCATTTATTTTAAAAACATCCTTATTCTATGAAAAAATTGTAATATTACCTTTGACCTTTTATAGATGTTACGCAACTACTATTGGAGTAGAAATTTGTTAGAATTTTGGGCATAAACTAACTGGGACTTGGAATGAGCGTGTGGGGTGACTTGTAGAACAATGTGGTAATATTCGAGTCTCTATTTTTATTTTAGGTCACCGAGACACCGTTCTAAATTCTAATTTTCGTCCAACATATTTAGGGAGTTCTACTCCAAGGATACAGTTAAAGCATTTCTAGAAGATCAAGACAACTTTTTGAAAGAATAAAGAAATATGTGTTTAAAATAAATGACAAATTTCAAGAAACTTTTTATAACTTAGCCTATGATAATAATTTATAACTTTTTTACTACCAAGAAATTAAATCATGTATATTGACATTTTTTACTGCAAAATATCATAAATAATGACAATTTTAATGGTCAAGAAGTCGTGAATAACAAATATATATTTTGATGTGTGCCCATAAAAAAAAAATGGCAATTGAATTTTACCCAATTTTTTTCCTTCTAATTTATCAAATCTTTTTTTTTTTTTTTTTTTTGAATTTCATCTCGTGAGTACAATAAACATATTATTAAAAGTATATTAAAATACCATTTTGGTCCCTGTATTTAGAAATTGAATTTAGTAAGTATTCTAATAACTTCTCAAATTCTAAAAACATCTTTAAGTATAAAAGGTTGAAACTAAAATACAAATAAAATAAAATAATTACTAGTGAGCAATATTACAATTAAAAAATTCTTGGAAAAATAAGATATTTCTCATTTTTATGAAAATTTAACTAAAAATAATAAAAACATTACAAAACACAAATGATCTCAACAAAAGTAGGATGAAGCAAATTACCATAGAAGAAGAAGTAGTTCATTAGCAAGCAAAGGAAGAGAAGAAGGGCTGCCATTTTTGATTGCCATGTCTTTATTTGAAGCTCAACTCCAGGCAGTTTGGAGGACATTTTGGAATCTTTGTAAACCAATACAACAAACAATCTAAATTGGGATTTTTTTTAAATTCTTTTATTGCAAATAAAGAACATTTTTATTGATTATTTGATGATGGTGTGTACTATATATATATATATATCCACTTAGAAATAGTGGTGGATTCAACTTTCCCTTAATTTCTAAACCTAATCCCACTTTCTCCCTTTAATTATATCAAACAATATTTTTTTTACCCATTGAAATGGGAACTACCATTGTGAAAAATTTTATAATAAAAAAAAAATCAAACTATTTACAAATATAAAAAAAATTCATTATCTATCAGCGATAGAAGTCTATCGTAGTCTATCGCTTGATAGATAATGAAATTTTTCTATATTTATAAATAGTTTGACTCATTCTTTTATATTTGAAAAAAAAAAATAAGTTTATTGTTTCATTTTTACACAACTATATCACAATCTTTTCAACATTTTTTTGATATTTAAAGAAAAAAATATTTCTTCCTAAGAGATTAAAATTTTATATCTTTAAGACTTGACTCATATAGTTAAGTATACATTAATAATTTTTTAGTTTAAAACAATGTTTGGTACAAAGACATTAAGAAAATTTCTCTAGTGAAGTAGACATACACAACTTGATTGGATTCAACAATTGAAGAATATTTTAAAGTGGGTTAATTAAGTGGAGATTAAACTATTAAAAAGTTGTTTGCCCTTATCCAAATCATAATTATTGGTGTATTGTGATAACAGTTTTTCCTTAGTTTTTTAATTTTTAGATCGTGCTTGTTTCTAAGCATTTTTTTTTTTAAGAAATATATGCAAATCATGAAGAGTTTATCGTGATGAATAAAAAATTGCTTAGAAAATTAGAAGAAATTTGAATTGTCTTCCAAATTTCTTCAATCATAAATTGACGATCTTCTAGAAGAAACTGTCGTGGTGTGGTGGTGATTGTTAGAGGAGTAATATTTGCCGGCCTGAGTGTTTTCCACAAGGCACATTACGTTGTTTGCCTAGCAATATTTTAATCAATGGTTAGTTTTTTTTTCTTTTTATTATCGCCACTTGAATTAGATGGAATGAAAGTCGGACAGGTTATCACATGAACCCGTTTATCGATGAAGAAAACCAATTGATATCCATAACTCGAAAACTGTGTCCAACAACAAAATAGAAGCTAAACAGTCTTAATTCTTTTTCCTTTTATCAACATTTGTTTCATATGTCAATAAATTCATATGGTTAAACTTAAAATGTAGGATCTCTAAATTTAGTCATAAATGAAAATAATTAATGTGGTTAATTATAGCAGTTTGTTTGTTTTTAGATTTGGTTTTTTTTTTTTTTTTTTTTTTTTTTTTTAAGATTTGGAGGCATTTAATTTCGAGGTTCATTTATTTGGCTCACTTGCCATAGATTTAAGGGGCAATCTACTACTTCTACCAAACACATACATTTTTCCTAAATATTTTGATATACAATTTCATGAATTTCTTTTATAAATTTTTGTAAATTTCTCCTATATCTATTTGTTCATGTCTCACGAAAAATGTAAGTGTACGTTTATCAGATCGTATACATTAGTTACATCATGAACTGAAAAATCTTCTAGTATTTATTGATGTTTGTACTTATTTGGTCATTTTAATTTATTTATTATTTTCTAAAAGGCATAAGAGGAGAAAGATGAGAATGAGAATCCAAGTATGTACATTCTCTCTCTCCATGATTTCATAGATGACGTGATATCCATCAGATTTGTTATACTCAATTTTTATATCTATATATATAAAAGTTAAAAATGGTTCGATTCAGTTTCGAATTCAGTTTTTAAAATTGAAATCGAACTGAACTAAACAATTGGGTTTCAAAATGTCTTCAAACCAGACCGAACTGCATTTTTTCAGCTTTAAAAATGGTTCAGTTTTGGTGCTTTAACTTGTTACACCGACACTAATTGGACAAGCTGCCTTGATTACTGTAGAAGTCAAGTGGCTTCTGTGTATTCTTTGGTTCAAGTCTGGTCTCGTGGAATGCATCTAAGCTGAAAGTAGTGTTTCGTTAAGTGCAGAATCGGAGTATAGAGGGATGGTTAATGTTGCTGCTGAATGAGATCAAATCCTTATCGAGTTTCGAAAACCTTGCTCCTCTTCTGCTTTGCAATAACCTGAGTACTATTTATATTGCAGCCAACCCTGTTCATAATCGCACCAAACACATCAAACTTGATAACCATATTATTAAAGAAAACATAGCCAACAAGCAACTCTGTGTTCGATTCGTTCCCTCTGAAGAACAGCTGACAAACATAATGACTGAGGCTCTTCCCTCTTCTTGGTTCAACAGTTCGAAAAGTAAGCTCGCTGTGGTTCCTACCCCTAGCTCACCCTAGCTCAGGGTATCATAATAGAATGACCAATCCAAAAGATTTCTTATACATTGTCAATTATTCATGCAAAAAAAAAAAGAAGGCACATGCAAGTTCTCTTCTTATACAGTTTGATCCTTCCCGCAGCACCTTCAAAACAACAAAGACAATTGCACTAATCAAACATCTTTCAACCAAATATTTAACGAGCTTTGGAAAAGTGAATAATAATATCATTATCATTTCATAAACACGTGACAGGGATCATCTCACTAAATAAAATTTTCGGTTAAAGGAAGATAATGAGATGCCGGAGGAAAAATAATTAACATTCCTGAGATTAGTTTCTCATCAAACAACGAAAACTCTATCCTAGCATGTACTCATCTATAGCATAGCAACTCTTGGGGTATATTTCATAATCACAAATTGCTCGCCAACAGATTCTCTGGTTTTGATTTGTTTTTAGCTATGAATTGAGGACTAAAAGCAAGTTCAACAAAGAAACATTTTAGGTAATACTATAATTCAGTAAATAACCAATGGAAAACAGGTAAGGGTTCTAAATTAAATACCGTTTATATCTCTTCTTTGAACCGCAAGGACAGAGAGCATTCCGGCTTATCTGGCCACTCTTGGCCAAATTTGACCTAGCAAGATCCAATGGATTTGAACCCACCAGTTTCTGGACCTAATAAACATAGTTTGTAAAAGATATGATTAGTTGAGCATTGTCACATTTTTTTAAGAAAGAAACATATATTTATAAAATTATTAGAGTATGCAAGAAGCAGGAGGCAGGAGAAAAGAAGCTCCAAGCCCTTCAGGGGTATAAAAGCAGAAGAAACTGAGGCTCGGTCAGTAATAAAGAAAAGACAGAATTTTGTAATGAATCCATAAAATAATTACATTTTTTTGGCTAGATAAGTAACCATGACAGTAAACTTCAGTTCTTAACAACAGGGAACTACATATTTAAATTTCTACCTCGGCAATGCTTGTCGGCAAAGGTTTTCCTTCTTCCTTTAACTTCTCGATCTTCTTTTGTGCTTCTTTAGCCCACATAAATTTCGCCAGCACATTCTCAACATCAGCGATCGTGCAGTTACAATTTTTTGCTGCTTCTTGCTTTTGGCTGGTTTGGATGTTCTAAATATCAGGAAGCCTAAGATCACAATCAGAGAACTTATCCAGAAGCGCAAATTAATATGGAAACTGTTGGATATAAATAAAGATTAGAGAATGCGGAATGCAGAACACATTTATTTATTTTTTAAGAAAGTGAAAGAACACTAAAAGGAACCTAGCTAGTTTTTTCTTAAACTCGTGATAGGAATCTAGTAGGATAGAAATGGAGATGTTCGTAGTTCTTAAGGGTATGTTAGTAATTAGTTGAGTTTATTGGGGAAGTTTGGTTATAAATACAGTGAGTGAGAAAAGAGGAGACATGCGATATTTTGGTGAGTGAATTAGGGCTTGAGAGAGATTTCAAGGAGGGAGATTCAATTACCTCAAATTTTAGCTAAGTAATTACAAAAGAAATGTCTGGAGAAAAGCACCTTTTCCTCAAAGGATACAAACCCCGAAAAGGAGTGAGATGTATAAGTTTATAACAAAAGAAAGAAAAATGCAAGAGAAATGTCTTGAAAAAAAAAGAACCCTTTGACAAATGAAAGTCTTCAAAATTGCTTCACATAGACCCTCAGATAATGAATCTCTATATGATTTTCATTTTTTTTTCTTTTTTTTTGTGTGGATAATAACAACTTTCATTGAAAAAGAAATGATAGAATACACGGGCATACAAAAAAAACACCAAAGCCCACAAAATAGGAGCCCAATTAAAAGAATGGGCCCCAACTATGCAAAATAAAACCTATAGAATAATTACAAAAGATCTTCTAAATCGAAGCACAGAGGGAAACGTTGAGATCTAACAAAGGACCAAACATCACTAGGGTCCCTTTCCTCTCTCCCCAAGATCCCACAAAATAGCACACACCCTAAAAGCCAAAGAAAACGACCCTTCTCACGTAAGGCCAGATGATCAGAGGAACTTTCTGATCATATATTTTTTTTCCTTTTGGACAACCCGCCTAACCCTATAACATTTTGGTGTCAAGGAAACTTGTAGGATATTAAATCCTAAGTAGGTGGCCACCATGGATTGAACCCATAACCTCTACCAAAGTCATGTCCTTTATTCACCACTAGGTCAATCCATGATGGTTGAACTCCCTGATCATATCATAAGGATCTTTGTGACAAGTTGGCAAGAAACCAAATGTCTGAAAGAAGTCATGCCAAATAGCTCTCGTGAACTCACAACTCCAAAGAATGTGATCCAAGTCTTCCTCTACCTTTCAACAAGGAATGCTGCAAAATGGACCAACTAACAATGAAATCTTCCTCAAAAGCCAATCCAAAGTGTTAGCTCTTCCATGTAAAACTTATCAGGCAAAGAACTTAACTTTCCTAGGAATCTTAATCCTCTAGAGCAGAAAAAACCGACTAACCTAAACGAGAAAGATCAAGACAACTACGAAAGAAAGAATTACACGAGAATCACTCCAAAGGATTGGGACTCCACACCCTAGCATCCTTTCTTCTTTGTCTAAAGACAGCCCCCCTCATGCAAGACCAAAAGAGAGGCCACATCCATCGCTTCCCTATCAGACAAAAAGTAACAAAAATCAAACGAAAGGGACAAGAAGCTCCCGATCAAACTAAAAAATCGAATGCCACAAGAATTATATAGGAAGATAAGTGCCCCCCCCCCCCCCCCCCCCCCCCCCCCCCCCACCCCCCCAAACAAAACACCACACAACAGACCAAATGAGAGAAAAAAGGGACCTTAGGAATATCCTTCCATAAGTTTTGATATGTGCCTTTAACCCCATCTCCATGCGATAACCATTCAAAAGGATGAGGCCCAAACTTACTAGCAATGATCCTATCCTAAAGAGAATTAGACTTAAGGGAGAACCGCCACAACCATTAGGCTAACAAAGTTTTATAATGGAACCTTAAATTCCCAATCTCTAAACCCTCCAAGGCAACCATTAGGCTAACAAAACATTAGGCTCAGTGAAAGCTTTCTTTCCCTTTTCCTATACTTCATTGAATTAATGAAATTTTGTTTCATGCAAAAAGTAAATACAGAAAGTCAGTTTTTTTTTTTTTCCGGTGTCGGGAGCTTGAGAGAAGAAAAAGAAAACTGAAAAAGGAGACCCCGTTCAGATGTTTTCAATCCGCAGAATGAAAAAAAAAAACAGAGGCAGGTGGAATTGTTCAGCAGTAAAATACACATTACACAATCCAAAATTTTTCCTAAACTAACTAATCTCATTGTCCTTTTTCTCTTCACTTGTTTCGACTTTATCTATGGAGATGATAGTAAAGATTAGAATACTCCAAACATGGACGGTACGATTACGTTACGAGCAGACATAATGACTTCCCCGCTAAAATTCAAACAAATAAGTATTGTAGTTGAAACAAATTGAAGAAAAATAAAAAATAAACCAACCTCTCCAGTGGAATCAAAACCTCCCAAATAACGAATAATTGCTTCCTGCTTCTCAAAAGCATCTGCAAAAGTTGCTTCACTACTTCGTCCTACTATATATTGCTTAAATGCTCCCACTCTTCGGGCATTTTTCAACTCATCAGCAAACCCTGAGAAAAATAAATAGATAAAAAATTTTAAAATGACGAATCTGTCGCCATGTTTATGAATAAAATCGTGCAATTGAAATGCAACTGCAAGTGATAGGAAATGAGGCGTACGGAGGAGAGTAAAGGACTCGGAGCTGATCTCGGTTCCTTCAGAAGCGCTTTTCTTCCCACCGATGACTCCCTTGATCTTGTCCATCCATGAACCATGAAGCTGAGTCGTGGAAAAGATGGATCGGGACTGTAAGGGAGTCAAATAACAGTTACGAGGACTGTGATCGGAAGAAGAAAAGGGAAAGAACAAATTTGGCTTCCGAGTGCTTTTCTTGGAAAAAATGATCAATGCTCGAGAGGAAGAACGCATTTTGGGAAAACAAGAGTTCTGATTATCGGCTTCTTCCGGTTGGTGTTTAGGGTTTTAGTCAATCCGGAGGCTTCACGGCAAATATTCGGGCCGGATGGGCAACGAATACAGTTTTCCTTTAGGTGAGTTATAACTTATAACCAAAATTTAAAATATCGAAATATCGAAGTCTCTCAATTTTATGAAAATTTTGATGAAAATGTTGATAAAATATCCATTTCCATCCATATTTTTTGAAAAATTATAAAAAAATTTAAATTTAAAAAATAAATTTAAATTAGTAAATAAATATTTTATTATTTATAAATAAATAAACATGTCTATTATTTATATTATGTTTATATTAATAGAAATATCGACACGTTGATAAAAAATTAATAGTATGGTTATAATGTATTAGAGATGTATATATTTACCCTGCGGGGTCTGAGTCCCACGGAACCCGCTCTGAAAAATGCAGAAAATCCTGATTGGACGGGGAATAGGAAAGATAGTCGAATTTTTTTTAGAAATAACACATTGGAGTTTTCATTGTACAAAACTAGCACCTTTTTTGAAAAGTCGTTCAAACAGTTTTTTTCGGTCCATCTCAGACGAGATCAACTATAAAGATTAACTTTTTCTAACTTTTTGGGAGATCTTATTACCACCAAGATTCTACTAGATTTTTTCAAATAATAATGATGTAATCTTTCCAAAATTTATATTAAAACTTACCTAATTTTTTAAATCTTTTATCCAACATCAAATTTTACAAAAAAAAAAAAATTGGGAAATATAAAGAATCGGTGTTATATCGGATTAACACCAAGATTTCATATATTTGGATTCTTTCAATGAAATATCCGACAGATTAAAATGAAACTTTTTATATTTTTTCAAATCTTACTCAAATTTTTGCAAATTTTGATCTTTTCTAAAATTTAAAAATTACAGTGCACTTTAGATCTACTTGAAAAATCATAATTAGTAAATTCACTTGTAAAATTGGAAATTCATATAATTGTTGAACCTATAAATTAGGGTAAAGATTTGAAAATTTATGTAAAAAATTAATATAAGATTCGATAGAGATGGTCATATAAATGTTGAAAAGATTACATAATATTTCAAAAAATTTGGTGGATTTTATCGAGAAAGCCCAAAACAATAGATAAGTTAAGAAAAAGTTAATTAATTAAAAAAACCGATGCTAGTTTTGTAAGATGAAAACTTCAATTGTTACTATAAATTCATGAGTTTTTTCTCAACTCAAAACTAAGAGTGGTAAATAATAATAAAAAATAAAAAATAATCCTTAAACTATCCCCCTACGGGGAAATTGTAAGTTTAATTAGAATTGAAATAGTTACAAAAATTAAATTAAAAGTTACAAAATAGAAATTGGTTAACTTAAACTAACTAAATTTAAATTTAAAAAAATGGAATTGGTTTAAGTAAAATTTCTTAGTACTTCTCGTAAGAATATTCTTACGGGAAGTACCAAGAAATTTTCTAATAAGGGGTTTTTTTTCTTTCAAATTGTAATGGTAGAAAAATAAAATTGATTTTATAAAAAAAAAAATACGAGAAGTATCAAGAAATTTTCAAATAAGAGTTTTTTTTTTTTTCTTTTCTAAATTGTAATGATAGAAAAATGGAATTGATTTTTTCTATAAAAAAAATTACTGTAAAATTTATTGGAACTTTCCGTAAGGACTCTTATGGGACCCGTAAGTATTCTTACGGGAAGTATCAAGAAAATTTTCAATAAATTTTATTTATTTATTTTTAATTTTTTTTTTAAAAAAACAAAGTTTTCAACTAAGAGTGAAAGCATGACATTTTTCGTGAAAGTGGAAGCAAATTGAAAAAATAAAAACTTTAAGGTTTCAAATGAAATTGTGAGTCTGAAAATTTGTGTTAGGTAAGTTAAGTAAAGATACAATTGAAGGCAATTAGATGATCACTTAATTGAAGCTATTCAAGACTTTTCACTTTGACGTATGTGTTCACAAATCAAAAACTTAAAAACATGGAATTGGTCGATGAAGTGAGTCTCACATTTTTTATTCGTATTACTTGATTTTCTGATTCTAAATAGATAAAAACATGCTCTACAATATCATACCAATGGAGAAACGAAAAAGTTGGCCCGACCGTGACCCTACCCAATAGCTATTTCTACACGTGTAGGGGTACAAAAATAAAATCCAACAAATCATTCAATTTTTCAAAGAGGTGTTGGACGGTTGTGTTGGGGCAGTGGAACCCACGTTTGTAAATTCTCTCTTCTTGTATTATGAATTTCACCATCTTTGCATGTGAATTCTGTCAGTTATTTACCCGCTATAATTACCCCCTTCACAGTTAACGTAAAGTCTCCACTGTAAAATTGTTAGGACATTTTAGTTTAAATAGATTTTTGTCATCATATTTATAAAGCTAAAATATCATTTTGGATCCTATACTTTAGAATTTGTTTAATTTTAGTCTTTATACTATTAAATATCCAACTTTAATTTAGATACTTTCAATCAATTTTAAATTTAGTCCTTACTACTCGTTGATTGTGGATTTTTTTCATTACTTTTTATTTCTTATTAGCATTTTCACTGTAAATTTGAAAACATATTCACATATTATAAATCTTTGCATGTTTATTATTATTATTTAATCATTTTTGACAAAAATTAACTTCAAGAGACTAAATTTAAGATTATAGAGATTAAAATTGAACAATTTCTAAGTATAGGGACCAAAATAGTATTTTAATCTACTTTTAATTTTGGTTAAATTACAAATTTTGTTCCTATAGTTTGGAGAAAGTTAAAGCTTTTAGTCCCTATGGTTTTTAAAAATTAGAATTTAGTCCCTATAATTTGATAAAACCTCATAAATAGTCCACATGATTTGATAAAATCTTCCTAAATAGTCCCTATAATAGAGACTATTTATAAGGATTTTATCAAACCATAGAGATTAAATTCTAATTGTATAAATCATAGAGACTAAAATCTAACTTTCTCCACACCATAGGGACCAAATTTAATTTAACATTTAACTTTCATTTTTTGTTTATTTTGGTTCCTAAACTTAAAAAAAAAGCGACTATTTTGACCCTTTCCAAATTAAATGAAAATAAAACTGAAAAGACCAAAATAGTCACTTTTAAAAAAGTATAAAAATCAGAATGAACATTTTGAAAGTACATGAATTAAAATGAACCAAAGTCAATAGTATCAAGATATATTTAAAAGAAAAAAACCAAAATAAAATCAAAGTTGGACGTATTTAAACTAAATATTCTTCAAGGCCATGTAAGCATAAATTGTCTGCTTCCCTATGCACTCATGCATTCAAATCGGGAGAATTTTTCTAGTACTACGGGAGTACCATACTCCTTTTGTTCATACTATAAATCTGTCTTCATAAATACTAGTGGACCCCACATTAATGTCAGTGTGTCCTACCCTATTTTTAAAAGCAGGTTGATGTGACACACAATACCTGTAGTAAATGAAACTTTCTCTCAAATCGGAGCATCATACCAAATATATAGTGCCACATGTATTTCTATAACACGTGGAAGGCCCAACTTCAAGCTTGTATGGTAAAGAAGCTATGAGCATTGTAGAGAATCAAAGGTATTTATTTTGCTTGGAGTCAAAGTCCAGCAAAGATTAGATGCCATCTTCTACACATGATGGCCAATCTCTTCTTCCAAACCAACTCATTAACTACAATTTTTTTATTTGATTGTTTATAATTATTTTTAATCTCATAAACTAAAGAGTTTTGAATTTTTTTTTTATTGAATTTCAAATATTTTTAAATGATTTCGGATTTCAATGTAATTTGTTTTAATACACACCTAGAAGGAAGTGAAATAATCACATCCAATTTGAATTTTAAATTTCAATCCTTAATATAAATGGAAAATGACTTCTTAAAAAAATAAATTAATACTTGATGTTTTGATAAAATGAAATTAGTAAATAATAAAAAAAAATACGGATAGATATTGAAAGACTTTTATCGGCATCTATAAGTGATAAACTTCTATCATTTCTATCACTGGTAAACTCTGATAGACTTCTATCAATGTTTATCACAACTATCTAAAATATTGTTATTTTGTGTAAATAGTTTTCCTTATTTTTCTATTTTTAAAAATTGCCCTAGAAAAATTGGTACTTTATTTATTTAATCATTTTAAGTTCTACGATGAGTAAAATTGGGAGATTTGAATCTCTAACATGAAAGTGGGGAGTTTGAATATTTAACATCTTCGTTGAAACGTGCAAAGAAAAATTATACAAAAAATATATTAAAATTGTATACTACGTATTGTTATGGGTAAAAAAAATGTGGTCAAGTATCTAACTTTACAAGGATGATTCAATTGGTCATTCCAAGAGAAGTGAGTTATTTTGCTAGGTATGGAGGTCGACCCATAGGATCAACCATGAGGGCTGAAGAGATCAACTCACAAAACAGATCAAAGATCAATAAGCAATATGGAGGCCTCCATGTCTTTCCTGCTTGTATTCTCCTTCTCATCTACGATAAGGAGTTGAGAGAGTAGTTTTTTGGTTTGTTGTTTCTTAGTTTCTTTCATCTCAAAAAACAAAGAAAAAATTATGGAGGCCAATCCATAAGGTCCGTCATGGAAGTCTAAAGAGTACATGAATGTCAATCCTATGGGTCGGCCATGTGCCTTAGGAAGGCCAACCTTTAGGATTGGCAATGATGGACAAGGTATGTTGAAGTGTTTAAACACAACTTCCTAGCTTGAGTTTGCCGATTTATAATAGTTAAGTTAAATCAGTAATGACCAAATAAATTATCTGAGAGATTAAGTAGCCAAGTGATCATTACAAAATCATTTTTCTAATATAATCAAGAGGGTTCACGACATATGAGGTATGCTGAGAACACCCCGAGTTCTCCATTTCTCTCACCTCTCTAAATTATTACTGACTTGATTGTCGAAATATCGTGACCAAGCACCACACCGATGCAAAGTTTTCTTTATTGTGCAAGACTATTGTTCGATTCCTCCCAAATATTACAAGTTCACAATTGGTACCAAATTTTAGTATCAACACATACATTCAAACCATAATTGTCCATGATGTTAGTGCGCTCCAATGGTAACCATCTAGACACCAATTTTTTTTTTTAAGTATATTGAATTCGTTTATATATATTATTAAATATAATATCCCATGCAATTTATATTAAAAATATAAAAGCCAGATAATTTGAGGAGACATGCATTTCTAGCCCCTACGTGAATTCAACATTGGTTGTACTAACGTTTGTCCGTCTATATATTAATTGTAAAGATATTTCAATTTTTTTAAAAGTTTAAGAGTATTAACGAAACTTCTACAAATTCAGAGATATTTTTTATAATTTAGCTAAAAATAAATCAAGTCAATACAAATTTTGTGGAGATGAGAAATAACAAAAATGTTAACCAAATCCTTTTAAAAGTTTGCTTTAAGCAATAAAATATTGATTATAAATTATCATTATTTCACTTTTATGTACTACATTTACATGAAAAACGTTTGTCGTGAATCATGATAATGATTAAGCTTTCCTTTAATGAGAACTTTCTCTTCATTTTCTGCTTTTTTTTCAAATTATATTTATTCATTGCAAATTATATTTATTTTACTTTTTACGGTTTTGTCCTCTAAAAGTACATTTCAACTCTATTAAGTTTTATTAAATTTGAAATAAATTTCCAATTTATTTTTTGAAATGTCAAAAATACCCCTATATTCAATCAACCACAAGCAACATCTGCCTCATTTAAAAACTATTCAAATTATAAGTTTTACACCATATTAGAACAAAAAAAATTTGAAAAAGAGTGTAAATTGATACACTTACAAAATATTAAAATTAAAATTGATATAATTAGGAAAGCTTTTACACAAAATAACAAAATTTTTAGATAGTTCTAATAGACGCTGATATCTATCAAAGTCTATCAGTGATAGAAATGCTAACAGTTGATCACTGATAGATGTTGATAAAAGTCTATCAATGTCTATCCGTATTTTTTTTTTTGTATTTTCTGTAAATAGTTTGACATTTTTTTTATTTTGAAAATTTCTCATATAATTATTAGTCTAAAGTTTTAATTGGTAAAATTTTTAAAATTTAAGAATATAAATTTATATTTCTCCTAAAGTGAGGGAGAAGGAACAAAAAAGCATTATAACCGAAAAGGACATTATTTCTCCTTATTTCACTTCTTACCCATCAACTGCCCCGCTCCTCCCTCAAACACCCAAAATAATAATAATTAATAAATAAATAAATAAAAATAAAAAAATTCATCAGTACTTGAATGGATAGATCTTGACCAACGAAAAAAGATTCTTTCAGACTCCAACAAAACAAATTATTTTTTTGGGGGGGGGGGGGGGGGGGGGGAATTTAGAAAGGAAAAAAAAAAAAAAAAATTTCTTGGTGGTCATTCTTGTCTCCCTCAACTGTAAAGAAATTTTACACACAACCTCTCAATCAGAGTTGTGGATTGTTCAATTATTGAAGCTTTTGAAAATTTCTCACACCACCCACCTCTTTTTTTCCTCACCCACCTACTTTTTTCTCCTTATTCCCAATATTTCATAGTTTATTCTTTTTTTTGTTATTTTGAAATCTCTATTCTTATTGATTTCATTCTTCTTCTTCTTCTTCTTCATCTTCTCTCTGATGTGATGAGTTTATTCTAGGGCTTGTTCTCTTTTTTCCCTCCCTTTTTCTCTTCCTATCTGTACTTCCAAATCCCTTGTCCCAAACCCTTTAAACTTAACTCTTCTAACTTTTTTGATCTTGGGTTTTGTGAAGAACTGCCCCATTTTCTTGGATTTGAATCTGTTTTTCCTTTTCCCCATTTTGACTTCTCTTGATTTTACTCTTCTGTTCCTCACATTCCATTTTATGTTTGTTTAAAGCTTTTTTTTTACCCTCTTCCTCTGTTTTTGGAGATTTTGTTTTGATGATTAATGTTTGTATTTCTAAGGAATGAACTGTTCTCATTGTCATTTTCTTTGTTGTTTGAAGAACCATTCTTGGTTTTGGGTATTTTTCCTGTTGAAGAGTAATTTCTGTTGATTTTCTCATTTCTCTGTGCTGTTTTGAAAGAAAGTTGGGTTGCTCTTTGTTTTTAAATACTGCAGCATCTCCATAAGAGGATCAGCTGTTTTTTTTTTTTTTTTTTTTTTTTGTTTTTCTTGTTCTTCCTTTTTTTTTTGCCTTCAGTAATGTTCATTTGTGAAGAAAAAGAACAGATCTTATTGTGTTCTGCTACTGTTATGGAGTCAATGAAATCATTATCCCCTGTGGGATCAAACTTGGATTCCTCCAATGGAATCCCTCCGACTTCAGTGTCGTCGGATTCGGCCCCACTCTCATCTGTTTATACAGATGTGAATATTGTACCTGAGCATAAAATGACTGAGCTCCATCAATCAATACTGAATCTAGAAGGTGAGGTTTTTGTTACAGAGTTATTGTAATTACTGTTGGTTATTCATTGTATAAATGGCTAGATTGACTTAATTATATCTCTAGGTGAAATTGAACAATTGAGATTGAAGCTGAGGGCGTCGAACGAAAAGCGGAGAGAAGCATTGAATAAGATTCTAGACAGTAAAGGTAGTGAATATATTAGTGCTGAACTCTAGAATGCAGATGCTTGTTAGATCATGAACTTGATAATTCAACTCTATTTCAGGCTGCATTCGTGTGTTTTGTCGAGTTCGCCCATTCCTACTGACAGATCGGAGAAGAATTTGTGAGCCCATTTTGTTGGAACAAGATAAGGTTAGGGTTTGGTCGTCGGGAACTAGAAAGGAATTTGAATTTGATAAGATTTTCTCCAAAGAAGCATCCCAAGGTTAGCTCTAATCTAACATTAATGTGTGTTTTGATTGAGTTTTGAATTGTAGTTAAAGTTAGATCTTCATTGTTGAAAAAATGAGCAGAGGAAATCTATTCTGAGGTGGAACCAATAGTCCAATCTGCTCTCGATGGTCGAAACGTATGTATAATAGCGTATGGTCAAACGGGTACGGGCAAGACATATACCATGGTCAGTAAGGAAAAATTGCTGTAATGTTGAGGAAATTCTGTTGCTCTAGGGTTAGTAATTAATGAAACGTGACAATCGAACAGGATGGCAAAATGGAGCAGCCAGGAATAGTCCCCCGTGCTCTCGAGATGCTCTTTTGTCAAACCTCCATCGGCACTTCATCTACTGTGACGTTTTCCATGAGTATGTTGGAGGTTTACATGGGTAGTCTCAGAGACCTGCTGGCCCCAAAAGCAGGCTCAAGAATGTATGAAAGATGGTAAATGCCAGAATTGATCCATAATGCATTCAACTGGTGACCCAATTATTCATTTGCTTACTATGATTGGCTAACTTTACTACAGCAATCTCAACATTCAAACAGATCAAAAGGGATTCGTTGAGATCGAGGGTCTAACAGAAGTCCCGATTACTGATTTTGGAAAAGCCAGATGGTGGTATAATAAGGGAAGGCGGGTTCGATCTACTTCGTGGACTAATGTGAATGAAACATCTAGCCGATCGCACTGGTGCGTTTCTCATCGAATCAGTACTCCCTAACTTGTTTTCTGGATTTACATTATCTTCTTAGCTTCATATATCTAGCTTAACAAAGGTCACCATTTATCACTGCGTGGATGCTTCGAAAGCTAAAACCGAAGTAAGCAAACTATGGATGGTGGATCTCGGGGGAAGTGAGAGATTGTTGAAAACTGGGGCGTGTGGTCTAACTCTCGACGAGGGAAGAGCGATAAATCTTTCTCTTTCAGCTTTAGGTGATGTTATTGCAGCTCTAAGGAGAAAGAGGGGTCATGTCCCTTACAGGCAAGTTTTCCATTAGTGACGTGAATTTATCGTATCTTTTTCGGCAAATTTTTATGTGTTTCCCTTCGACCGATGAGACTTTTTTTTTCTTCTGAGTTTTGTTTTTGTTTCTTTGGTTGCAGAAATAGCAAGCTAACTCAAATACTCAAAGATTCCTTAGGTATCTTCTTTATGACATTGTTCCTTACATATTGCTTCAGCTTGTGAAAATGTTGGAAGGGAATAAAGGGAAAAGCTGAATCTTTTTGTGATCTAGTTATGTATCCATGATCTCAAACTAAGTATCAAAAGAAGCAATTTCATCCATTTGATTTTTAAATGAGAAAATAAACACATTTTCCTTATTTTGCGTAACCCTCTTTTAGATATATCCTCTGAAGTGACTTTTGAACGAATCGTATAGGTGACGGTTCAAAGGTTTTAATGCTTGTGCATTTAAGTCCATGTGAAGAAGATGTTGCGGAGACGATATGCTCATTAAGTTTTGCAAAGAGAGCACGAGCAATCGAGACAACCCGAGAACTACAGGAGGTAGAATTCTCAAATTTCTTAGGCTTAGTTTGATATTCACTTGGTTTTTGATTTATGAAAGTTTAGCTTGTAAACAATATACTTTCACCCATGAGCTCCTTTTATTATTATTATTATTACTTTATTTTATCTACTTTTCAAATTGTTTTTTTTTTCTTTTTTTAAATCGAACCTGGCCTGAGTACTTTGTTTGATATTATTGGAAATTGAGTCCTTTCACCCTTTTAATTTAGGACTTGAAGAAGCAAAAAGAGAAAAGGATTGCAGAGCTGGATCAAAACATGAAGGAAGCTCAAGAGGAATGCCAAAAAGTCAAGAACCAAATACAGAAGGCCGAGTTTCTATTGAGCGAAAACAAGAAACTATTTTCTTCCGATCGTCATCCATGTGTCGAAACTCCCGAGATGAACCATGTAGTGCCCAGGGAAGATCGGAAGGAAGTCACTGTCACTCCAAGAAAATCTAAAGTTCCAAGTAAAACTATCATTTCCAATTCTTTGCCTCGTTTCATGACTTCTACAATGGCGAGTCGCCAAAGGCAAAGTGCTGCAGAAAACAAAGTAGTAGTGATGGGGAAAGCGAAAAGTTTGAGATTTGGAGCAAGAAGCTCTGTCCAATTCTCGAGCTCCCAATCCATCAGTTACTCAGATTTTCGTATAAGAGCAAGCCTACAATTATCAAATAAGAAATCACGGTATGTAGAACCCGACACTCTCTCAACCGAAGCTCCTCAAGTCAATGGCTCAGAACTGAAAAAAGATCCATTGCCATTGCCATTGCCACAAAGCAAATTGGTAACTTCATCTGATTCGAACTTGAGAGTTACGCTTTCTCGTCACCGGAGAAGGATGTCTGATCTAATCTAACGGTCGAAGGATGGAAAGAAACTTGTTGGTATATGATTCTTATCAACTTTTTTTTTTCCTTTTTTTGTTTGTGCTGATTGGGAGTGGTGGTTTCATTGGTGACTTGCTGTGTGAAAATAGAGTTAACAAAAAAAGAGCATAAAGGAAAAAGAATTTAGGAGGGGTTCCTTAATTTGACTAATTGGCTGTGTTTGGGTTTGGCCTTTGGGGATCTGTTGATATTTTTACATGATCCTTATGTATGTTGCCATTTCTTTAGGTTTGTTTGCTTTGGTTAACATTTTGTAACATGATATTTGTAACTCATACAAGGATGATAACTTTCAAATACTTTTATTTGTATGCTTTGTTGGTATAATTAGTTTGCATAAGATCAGCGACTTTTTTCTAGGAATAATGTTATTTTAATAAATAATGACAAAAATAAGGTCGAGTTGAAAATATTGACAAAAGTACGGTAGCAAAATCTTGGACGGGGTCTACGATTTTCACTTATCATCAAAATCGTGGACCGGATCCACGATTTGCCCAACGAACAAAATCGTGGATCTGGTCCACAATTTGCATACCATGTGGGCTAATTTTATGAAATCGTGGACTCTGCCCATGATTTTCTCACTTATTTTTTTAAAATACTTTTACTCCTACCCATTTTTGTCATTATTTATTCAAATAACATTATTTAAAAAAAAAAAAAATCTAAGATTAGTATATTTCCTATAATGTGTTTGGGCATGCCCTTATGGAGGACTCAAAAGAATCTTTTTACTACAAAATTCGATTGTCTTAGGTTGAAGTTGGGGAGCAAATGTATGTATGTATCTATATATATATATATATATATATATATATATATATATTTAAAAAACTGAACGAGCAAGAAGTCTATGGTTCGAATGACTCCACTCCTATGGGACTAATAAAATTAGAGTTTTACAAATGTATAAAAATACACATAAAAATGATGATATACGATATTCCCATCCTAAAAGTAAGATGATGGGTAACAATAAATATAAATAAATAAACGAGAAGAGAAAAAATAAAATCTAAATTTAGCCTCTAATTCTAAATTTAGAGCGTTATACGTTAGGCTAGAAATTAACAAACTCTATCAATATTTTATTTTTTTCTTGGAACATTCCAACTTACTACCTTAAGCATTATATAATTTGACACTAATAAGATCACTTTTTCTCTTGGAGCATTCCAACTTATTATGTTGAACATTAGATGATTTGACACTAATAAGACCACTTTTTGATAATGAAGTACAGTGTAAGGTCTCTCAAATTCAGCTTCTCTGTTTTCAATCCAACGGTTGCATTCAAGTTATGTATTTATGAGAGACAACCACTATGCAAGCAATACTACCACTAAGTGGAACAAATTTAAAAGTTCAGAGACCAAAATGAACGTTTTAAAAGTGAGAATCTGAATGGAATTTAAACCGAAATTCTATAAGCGATTTAAAAACTATTAATATGGTGGTAAGTTGTTGTACTTACATTTATTTGTCTCGCTCCATGACAGAGGTCAACATTAACCGAAATTTCATGTGGCTTTAATATTACCTGATAATTTTGAGATGATGAAGCAAATTTATTTATTTACTATTTTTTTTTTGTGACAATTCATCACTTTAAACAATATCACAAGATAATAAGATCTTACCTCATTTTGTTGAGGAAAACTCGTACCCATCTCTTTCATTAGTTGGTCCTTGAAATGTTGGTAGAATTTCTTCATCAACTTGTAGAATTTTGACAAGACATGTGACCTTCCTGATTTCATACTAGAATAATAAAAAACACCCACAAAAACCAATTAGATCATTAGTGTTGTCCTCTAAAAAAATATATCAAATCTTTAAACTGATACCAAATATAACTAAAAGTTAAAAGCTTTGACCAATGCATGATAAAATAGAAACTTCAACCGCAGCCTTCAACATCTCTAATTTATAAAAAATATTTGCATTATAATTTAGTTCAAAATTTTAGCTCGGAGTCAGGTAAGACAATTATACAAGTGAAAATCTATAAGCAATATGGACAAACGATTCAAATATATTCTTTATCATTTTGCATGTTTGAATTAAAAAATTTACAATTGAAAATCTTAACTATTTATCCCAAGCCCTATGAAAAATGACAAACGTTATAAATAATGGTTAATTTGAAAATAGTGAATATTACATCCTTTTGTATATTGTCATTTGTTCGAAAATTGGATATGCCCCTATAATACCTGAGGATTATATTTGTACTAAAAGTAAAGATCCAGATTTGACATTTGATAATTCATCATCGATTGTTATTTAGTTGTGATTGATTACAATTTAATCCAAAAAGTATTTCAAATTAAGTCAATAATTAAGTTTTCGATAGGTATACGTACATATATGTAAGTAGATATACATATATGGATACGTACATATACATACATACATACATGTACATGTCTGTACATTTACGCTTACATATATATGTACGCACGGACATACGTACATGTACTTGCATACATACATTCATATATATGTTATAAGCTTACTTAATTTTGTTAAATTAAAATAAGTATTGTATAATATATTATACATTATATGATACAAAAAAATAATTTTACAAAAATCGTAACATAAGAGAAGTATTTACATAACTTTAATGGTTTACAAATAAATTATCAAATACATTTTAAAAAATTGTTTAAATTGAAATTTAATTTTTATGTAATACAACTTTATTTTTATGAAAATTTTGTTTTATAATGAAATTGCTAATAATGAATAGTTTTTATATATAAATGAAAATAGCAAAATTTTAGGTGTTTCCATGATAAATCTAGCAATTAATAATTGCAAACATTATTTTCAAAGATTACACTTTAATAAAATATTGCAAGGTATTGTTTTACAATTATAAGAAATCTCAATGTAAAATTAGCTAAAACTTCAACAAAATAGCATTTCAAAATAACAAAGTGCAAAGACGAAAAATTAACTTATAGAATTTTGACAAGAGATGTGACCCGCTTAATTTCATACTAACCTATTGGAATAGAAAAAACACACAACAAAAACCAATTAGATTATTAGTGTTGTCCTATGATAAAATAGAAGCTTCAACAACAGACTTCAACATCTCTACCTTATAAGGAACATTTGCATTATAATTTGGTTCAAAGTTCTACCTCAGAGTCACATAAGACAATTATAGAAGTGAACATCTATAAGCAATATAGACAAATGATTCAAATATATTCATTTATCCTTTTGCATATTTGAACTAAAAAACTTACAATTGAAAATCAACTATTTATCCCAAGCCCTAAGACAAAATATTTACCTAGATTTTGTTTTTTTTTTATATATTATTTTATGAAAAAATGACAAACGTCATGAAAATGGATAATTTTAAAATAGAAAATATTACATCTTTTGTATATTGTCATTTATTCGAAAATTGGTTATGCCCCTACACTACTTGAAGATTATCTTTGTACTGAAAGTACAAATGCAGATTTAACCTTTGATAATTCATCCTCAACTGTTATTTAGTTATGGTTGATTACAATTTAATCTAAAAAGTATTTCAAATTAGGTTAATAATTAAGTTCTCAATAAGTATACGTACATATATATACGTAGATATACATGTATGGGTACATACATATACATACATATATGTACATACGTATACATATGTATATATACATATACATATATGTCTATATATTTACGTTTACATATGTATGTACGTTTATGAAATATACGTGTAATGAAAGTTATGAGCCATGTAGGTAGAAGTTGCACTATAAATTTTAGCAAGGTTTATTGACATGTGACAAAAAGAAAAAAATCTTTGGAAGGTGTCATTCCAAGTGGCTAAAGAGTAGTTGTCCCATATTGAAAAGATCTAGGGAGGTAATAGACTCTGCACAATGGGCCTATGACTTTTTAAATCGTTCAATTGAAACACGTTAAACTTGTGTTTGCTAAGTCTAGTTAATTTTTTTTCAATGTATTATCTAGTTTGAGATTTGGAAAAATGGTTTTTTAGTAATAAAAAACTTTGGGAGGTGTTGTCGTAATTGAGATCGGGGCGAATTCTATGTGATTGTGACAATTTGAGGATGGTGATGTTTTGTTCATTGGAAGAGGAAAGATTTTCTCTATAATTTGTCATACATATGTTGAAAAGATAGGTCATAGTGATGGTGTAGTACTTTGACATGCTTGATTCGATCATGTTGTTTACTAGTTGTTTCAAAGAATTTCTATGAAAAAGTTTCTTAACAGTGTTCCTCTCTTTAAAGAAATATATAATTATGTGGTTTGCTCTAGTTGTCAATTCAGTAAATTACGGGTCTTCCTTTTCCAAATTCAACTAATAAATCTATTGGTGCATTGCAGTTAGTTCATTCAGATTTGATGGAGCCAACTAGAATGGTTTGTTGTTATGTTATGATTATTGTAGACGATTTTTCTCTTTTCACTTGGGCATATTTTTTTGGAAACTAAAAGTGAGAGTTTCTCCATGTTCATCCAATTCAAGGATCAAGTGGATATATAATGAGGAAGAATATGTGTCTTATCAGTTTGAGCAAAAAGCATAGCATTCAACGTCAAAATGACGTGTTCTAACACTCCACAACTGGATGGAGTGGTTGAATGTAAACTAGCTCATCTTGCTTCCATGTGCTTGTCTTGGCTACATACAAAGAATCTTCCAAGCGAGCTTCGGACAGCAACTATTCAGTCAACTTGTCACGTCAGAAATAGCCTACTTCCATAGGCAGGGTCAAATCTATCTCTTTTTGATATACAATATCAACAAAAATCCAATGTGAGTTATCTTCAAATTTTTGAGTCAGATTTGTTTATGTTCATGTTTCATGGATAAAATAATATTTCTGTTTGATATGATACTCATAAGAAATGAATCAGATTTATGAATCCAATGATAAGAGAAGTTTTTGTTTCGCGAGATGTGGTGTTTAACAAATTTTCGTCATATCAAATGGGTGCAAATTTGAAAGAAAGATGTTAACTTGTTGCCTTTCTTTACTAATGATGCATCAAATAAAGCTGATTAGTGTCGAGTGCTCAATCAATAAATCTAAGTAAAAAGAATTGAACTAAACCAACAAAAAGTCATAATTGGAATCCAAACAAAATAAAATGCAAATAAACAAAAGAGCATAGCACAATTAGCGTACAATATGTGTTAGCGAACCAAAAATCTATGGTTCAAATCACTCTACTCTTATTGTACTAAAAAAATTAGAGTTTTACAAATGTATAAAAATACATCTAGAAATGATAATATATGATATTCCCATCCTTAAAGTAGATGATGAGTAACAATAAATATAAAATAAATGAGAAAAGAAAAAGTAAAATCTAAAGTTAGACTCTAATTCTAAATTAAGAGGCTTATACATTAGACTAGAAAAAGCAAAATTTAAATTTAGACTCTACTTCTAAATTTAGAGGCTTATACATTAGACTAGAAATTAGCAAGACTCTTTCAATGTTGTCTTTTTCTTGGAATATTCTAACTTACCATAGATGATTTGACACTAATAAGACCACTTTTTGATAATGAAGTGAAGGGCCGGCTCAAATTCAGCTTCTTTGTTTTCACTCCCATACTTCTACAATTCTATACATTCAACTCTCATTGCTTTCAGATCATCATTTTTTAAAATAAAACATAAATAAATAAATGCATAGCTTCGAGTGTACACTTGCATTCAACTTATATATTAATGGGAGGCCAGCACTATACCAGCAATTCTACCACTAGGTGGAACAAACTTGAAAGTTTAGAGAAGAAAAAAACGTTTTAAAAGTGAGGATCTAATGGAATTTAAACTAAAATTCTATAAGCGGTTAAAAACTATTAACATGGTGGTAAGTTGTTGTACTTACTTTTAGCTCCATCACAAAGGTCAACATCCACCGAAATCTCACGTGGCTTTAATATTATACGATAATTTTGAGATGATAGAAGCAAATTTATTTATTTATTTATTATTATTTTTGGGGACAATTATCACTTTAAAAAATATCACAAGATAATAAGATCTTACCCCATTTTTTTGGTTGAGGAAAACTTGTACTTATCTCTTTCACTAGCAGGTCCTTGAAATACTGTTAGAATTTCTTCATCAACTTGTAGAATTTTGACCTGACCTTCCTAATTTCATACTAACCTATTAGAATAATAAAAACACACAACACACAAATTACTTAGATCATTAGTGTTGTCCTCTAAAAAATACATTAGATCTTCAAACTGATACCAAATATAACTCCTATTAAAGTCGGAAGCTTTGAAACCTGAAGACTTGATATATCTTTGAGTTGCAAGCCAATGCATGATAAAATAGAAGCTTCAACAAGAAACGTCAACATCTCTACTTTATAAGGAACATTTGCATTACAATTTGGTTCAAAGTTTTACCTCGGAGTCACATAAGACAATTATACAGGTGAACATCTATAAGCAATATAGACAAACGATTCAAATGATTCCTTATTCTTTTACATGTTTGAACCAGAAAATTTACAATTGAAAATCTTAACTATTTAATATTACATTCTTTTTATATTGTCATTTTACTATTAACTACATCTTTTTTATATTGTCATTTATTCGAAAATTAGTTATGCGCCTACAATACTTGAAGATTATATTTGCATTTGACATTTGATAATTCATCCTTGGTTGTTATTTAGTTGTGGTTGATTACAATTAATTCAAAAAGTATTTTAAATTAGGTTAATAATTAAGTTCTCAATAGGTATACAGATATACATATACATACATATCCATACATTACATACACATACGTATACATACATATATATCTACCTGTCTATACATCTACGTTTACATATATACATTTACTTACATGCATACATACATTATATGATACAAAACAATAATTTTACAAAAACTAACGTAAGACAAGTATACATAACTTTACTTAATTTTATTGTTTACAAATATATTATTAAACACATTTAAAAAATTGTTTAAATTAAAATTTAATTTCTATATCTGAAAATATGAAATATAACTTTATTTTCGTTATAATTTTGTTTTATAATGCACTTGTTAATAATGAATAGTTTTTATATATAAATGAAATGTGCAAATTTTAGGTGTTTCCATGATAAATCTAGCCATTAATAATTGCAAACATTATTTGCAAAGATTACAATTTAATAAAATATTACAATGTATTGCTTTCAAATGTCGTGTGCTTTTTTCTTTTTAAATACTTGTTATAAAATTGTCATTGTTATAATCTATTTACAATAATGAGAAATATCAATATAAAATTAGTTAAAGATTCAACAAAATAGCATTTCAATTCAATCTCTCATTAGGCCTATCTCTAAAATTTCAATCTACTGAATTAGAATTTTAACAATCAGCTCTAAGTACACTTTTGTTTTTTTTTAATGGAAAATAACATTAAAGAGAAAGCTAATTTATATACACTTTTGTTTGTTTTGAACAAAATACAAAATTTTTCGTCAAGAATAATGCTCAATAATACAAACTCATCTGTTATATGTTTACTTGGTTATATCACTTGTATTTATTTAAAAATCATTTGATTTCTGATTTTCTTGTGTGGTTGAGGAGCTTGGTGTATTTTTTTGAGAGTTTTCTATTGCTTATTATTCAAATAGAAAAATAACAGAGGTGGTCTCTCTCTTGTCTTTCATAGGAGAGTTTAACTTTAGACTTGAAAATGGTCTCTCTCTCCTGTCTTTAATAGGAGAGTTTAACTTTAGACTTGAAAATTAGAATGTATGAGTTTAGAACCCTAGTCTAGTGGAAATTAGAAAACAACCTTCAAGAGTGGCAAAGATATATATATATAATACTGACACTTTTAGATATTATTGCTTATTAAAATTGTACTTATATTGAGATGATTTTGTGTGGTTTGCAAAAACAATAAAAAGAGCAAAACAGCTAAAAAAAAGTTATGTAGAGAGAAATTCTTGATCCTAAAAACGTAGATCTATTTTTTATTTTTTTAATGAAAGTGGAGGTTTGTCATATTGTCTATATAAGGACTCTGACTGTATCCTTAGGAATACTTGGATTGTATAGAACCAGACACAAAAATATTAAAGTACGTATATAAAAATGTTATTCATTATGATTCAAAACATGGAAAATCCACACATACATATGAACATACATACATATAGAGAAACAAACTGTAAATATAACACTCAATTTTCTTTTCTCCCTTATGAATTCAAATGGAAAGGAAATTTTGGTTGATAAAATTATAAAAATGGTTTAAAAGAAATATAAGAAAGAAAAAATGGATTGTAAAAATAAATTAAAAAGAAAAGTAAAAAAAAAAATTGCCTAACATCGTGACAAAATGGTATTTAATTCATAATTCAAAAGTGTAAGATAAAATTAAGGAATGAAAATGAGTTAGATAAATGAGATGATGGTATTAGTTATTACAATGTAGTTCTTATTTGTTAGACAGACTTAACAATGACTTGCGCAAAGTTAACTTGTGAAATGATTGAATTCCGGCGTAAACGCATTTTCACTTTCCTTCAATTTTGATTAGAAGAAAAATTAAGAAGTTAAATTTAAGTAAATATGAATTGCTGTAATTTAGAGATTTAAGCATGAATTTACTTTTTAAGAAACACTTTTCTTCAAGAACATCTTCATGTTGGTGTCATCCTCTCCCATGTGATCTTCCTTATTATGACTCTATGCAAAAATCCGCTTGTAAGAGCTTTAGAAAGGAAGAGAATTGTGATGGAATTAGGAGAAGAATGAAGAGCTGAGAATTTTGAGAGTTATATAGAACTATGAGAAAATGAGAGAGGTCTCTCTCACTTCTCATAATTATCCTTTCATATCAAATAATTAGATTAAAAAAATAATTATAAATTAATTTATTTTAATATCATATATTAAAATAAATAATTATTTGAATCATATTCAAATGTGTATTTCTCTCATAATCTATATATTCGATTGTGTTGAGTTGAAGTTGGGGAGCAAATATATATAAATATATAACAAAAATCGAACTATCTGGTTTAGTTCGAATTTTCCCTTTTCATGGGACATCTCAATTCTAATTTTAGAACATCTCAAATTCTATGGTCCAATTTTGTTTTCATTTAAAAAAGTGAAAACCCGCAAATCAAATCTTAAAGTAGAGGGGCAGTTGTTTTGAAAAAGATGCAAATAGAACAATTGAAAAATTCTATACTGAATGCTCTCCCAAATAGGTTTATATATCAAATTGAAAGATATTCTAACTATTTAGATTAAAAAAAAAACCATAAAATCAATATGGAAAATCCTAAACTAATGTAAACGTTAATAGCTAAAATAACATATAAAATATTAAAACAATAAAGCACTATAAAAAGCATCTTTGCCTTTAATTTTAAAATCACAATTTGAGGCACTTTAAGTAATTGGTATATTAACTTTATTTAAGTAGTATGATATTGACTTTTTTTTCTTTTGTAATTGGATTAGGGAGATATTTCTATGTGATTGTAATAATTTTTCACGTATTGAAATTTTTTCGGTCCATGATTTTTTCGTTGGTTTGAAAATTTTCCATGTCAATCATTGTGTTTCTTATTTTATTGCTTTATTTTAATTTCTCTACTATTTTTCTACTTATTCTAGAAATATTAGCGAGACTTTTTCCAACGAGTGGTAAAAGAGCTTTAGGTTTGTAGTTTCTTGAATTTCAGTGTGGTTGCATCATTATCTGCACGTCCTCATCATATAAAAAAAATAATTGAAAGATGTTATGGTATTGTGAAGAATGTGGGTCGTTCACTATTTGTTGATTTGCTAGAAATGAAGCAAATGCGTGTCAAACTTTATGAGTTCAATAAAGTTTGATGTGCAGAAATTTGATGAAATGATCAACTTTGACTTGTTAAAAGTGCAAGTCAAAGATGTGCTATTACAAAATGGGCTACAAGAGGGCTTGAAGGAAAACCATGACCAATGATGTTCTTGAAAACATAAGAGTTAAAAGAGGTGATTTTGGTTCAGTGAAGTTCAGGAGTGATTCTAGGAGAGGTTCTAAGAAGAAATGTTGTTGAAATTGTAGACAAACTAGGCACATGAAAAAGGATTGTCCTAAACAGAGCAGGTTCGTCAAAAGGCTACAAGTTAAATGCTAACGTTGTCTCCATCGTTGCGGAAGATGACAATTCATTCTTTTGAAGAAAATACAGTATTCATCCTTATGGTATGTCCACTTTATCAAGATAGAGGATGTGATATTAGTTTGGTGGTTATGTAAGGTGTGTGGTGGAAGTTGTGCCAATGTGTGAAGAACTTTCGAGTGAGCCAAGTTGGTGGGAGTTGCACCATAAATTTCAACAAGGTTTATTGGCATTTGACGAAAAAGAAAAATCTTAGAAGGTAGTATTTAAAGTGGTCTATCTCCTTCCTTCTCCAAGGTCGAGTTATGGAAAAAGGAACTAAGAAGAAAGTATCAACAACGGTTTTATTACAGGACAACTCATGATGTTCATATTGATTTATTATGTGCCTCTACATTTAGCATTGAGTAGACCTCATATAATAATTGTTCTGGCTCTACCGTATTTTTTTTTCATTTCTTATGGAACAATCACAAACACCTTTTTTCTCTCTATGATGTAGTGAGTTATAATTCTCTAAGTTGAGAATTAAGATTCTCGATGAAGATAATAGTTGCAACAGAAGTTGTGAATTCTTCAAATATCATGTCAATGTGGAATTTGGTGGATTTTTGGCAAAATATTAGAAGAGTAGTTGTTTCACATTATAAAGGTTCAAGGAAACGATATCTCCAATCACTTCGAAAGGAGTCTATGCCTTTGGTTTCAAGTCATTTCAATTTGAAGCACTTTAAGCATGATATACTAAATCTAGTTCTGTGAGCTCTATAATTATGTGAGAGAGTGTTTTCAATGTAATTAGGGTTAGGGAGAGATTTCTTTGTGATCATAATAAATTTTCACATATTGAAATTTTCTGGTACATGGTCTTTTTCTCCAATTTGTAGTTTTCACGTTAATTCTTGTGTTTCGTATTTATTGCATTCTTTTAATTTCTCTATTGCTTTTCTCATAAGCTCCATTTGAAACATTCTAAGTGTCTCAATTGTCTCCTGGTTTGGTTTTGGCAAATTATTAGAAGAGTAGTTGTCCTATCGAAAATATTCAAGGGAGTAATTGGCTCTAAGCACTATAAAAGAAGCATATGATTATGGTTTCAAATTGTCCTAGTTAAAAACAAGTTTGGGTGTGCTAACTCTAGTTAAATTCTCTTTCATGTATTCTCTAGTATGAGTGGAAAAAATGGTGTGAGTAGTTAGAAGACTTGAGATAGTGTTCATGTAATTCAGATCAGGGGAGAATTTTGTGTGATTGTAACAATTTTTCACATGGTGGATTTTTTTCACATGGTGGCTTTCTTCCTAGTAGGTCATGGTTTTTCTCCAATTTTAGAGTTTTTCATGTAAATTCTTGTGTTTTTTATTTTATTTTTTATTTTTTTTAATTTCTCAATTAATTTATTCTTATTCCTGCAATAGAAGGAGGTTTTTCCTACAAGTTGTATTAGAGCTTTAGTTTCTTGAGTTTTCAAGTATGCTTTGTGGTTGCAATATCGTGTACTTCCACGTTAGAAAAGAGTTCTTGAAACATGCTACAATAGTGTGAATAAGGTAGGTACACACTTTTGCTAATTTGCTAGAAGTGAAGCAAATGTGCGAAGGCTTATGGTTGAAAAAAAATTGTTTTAATAGAGCAAGTTCGTTAAAAGGCTCATGGTTAAATGCTGACATCGCCTCTTTTGTCAAGGAAGACTATAAATTCCTCCAAAGAAAGACGAAATTCATTATTGTGGTATGTTCGTTTTACTATAATTTACGATGTAATATGATTCTTGGTGGTTATGGAAGGTGCATAATGAAAGTTATGTCGATGGATGAAGGACTCCCAGGTGAGCCATGTAGGTGAAATTAAATTTCAACAAGTTTATTGACAAGTGACGGAAATGAAAAAGTTTGGGGTGACTTGCATGCATCAATACGTGACATCAAATTTATTTACCCTAAGCCATACAGATAATTTTAAATAATGTCTACTGCTCAATTAATAAATGTATGTAAAAGAATTGAACTAGACCAACAAAGAGTCATAATTGAAATTCAATCAAAATAAAATGCAAATAAACTGTGAAAAATAATAGGCGGAGGTTAGTAAGTTATTCTTCATCACAAAAGTTTTAATAGCTAAAGTGAGCATAGCTTACCTAGCATACAATGTGTTAACGAGCACAAAGTCTATGGTTCGAATCACTCCTCTTATTGCACTAAAAAAATTAGAGTTTTACAAATGTATAAAAATACACCTAGAAATGATCATATATGATATTCTCATCCTAAAAGTACATGATGCATATAGAAGACTATTTATAAACTTTTATTACATACTTTTAAGCTTCAATCATAGATAGTTTAGGTGTAGTTTAGTTGTTTCTAGTTCTTATGGTTGCTTTGAGAATGAGATTGCATCAAATTATTTTGAATATTTTGTTGAGTTATATCAATGAAAGAGATGAAGAAAACAAAGTTGGAGGAAGAAAGTGAGAAAATAGAGAAAGTAAAAGAAATATATTTGTTTGAAATCTACTAGTGATAAAAGAGATAGACTACTTGTTAGTTGTGCATTGTGATTTAAATCTATCAGTTATAATAGTCTATCATTAATAGATTTAGGTTGTGAATTGAAAGTATGTTAGTGATGGATTTCTAACTATGAAAAATTCTATAGTGATACACGCCAACATGAGCATAGTTTAATTGACATAAGACATAAATTTTTTATTATAAAAATCAAAAGCTTGAATCCCACAATTATTGTTGCTAGAAAAACATAATGATAAACACCAACAAAATAACAAGAGAGAAAGGGAAAATGAATTTGTAAAGAAGAGAAAAGTCAATGTTAATCAAGAATGAAAAACAAGTTGTAAGAAAAAGAATATTGTAAGAAATTGGGCATATAATGAAAATGAAAGAGAAAATGACAAAATTGAGAAGAAAAAAATTAATGTTAATCAAGAATGAAAAACAAGTTGAACAAAAATAAAAGAAAAGATCATTTGAAAAAAAAAATTGTTGGAAAAAACTTCTCACTACTACGACAGAAATAAGCAGAAAAATAATAATAGTGAAATTAAAATAAAACAATAAAACTGGAAACACAAGAATTAATGTAGAAAAACTTCAAACCGAAGAAAAAAAATCATGGACCAGAAACCACTATGTGAAAAATTGTTACAATCACACAAAAATCTCTCCCCGACCCCAATTACAAAATCATTCTCTCAAAACTTTTGACTACTCACACTCTTTTTTTCACTCTCAAATTAGAGAATACAAAAGAGAATTTAACTAAGCTAGCACACCTAAGCTTAAAGTGTTTCTAACTGGGATGCTTTTACTTTTTAGTTTTAAACGAAAGGCATAGACATTTTTTATAGTGCTTCGAGCTCTCATCACTTCCTTGAACCTTTTCGATGTGGAACAATTGCACTTCTAATATTTTGTCAAAACCCAACAAATTTCACCTTGGCAAGATATTTGAAGAATCCACAGCTTCTGCTACATCCATTCTCAACACGAAGAATTATAACTCACTCCACCATAAAGAGTATACCACTTGGAATACCACCTTCCAAAATTTTTCTTTTTCGTCATATGTCAACAAACCCTGCTGAAATTTATGGTGCAACTTCTACTTGCTTGGCTCACCTGAAAGATTCTTTAGCTGTCAACACAACTTTCAACACACACCTTGCATAACCACCAAGTCAATGCCCAGTGTGCAAACTTGTGAAACCACTAACATCACATCCTCTATCATGAAAAATTGAACATACCGAGGATGAATATCGTCTTTCTTCAAAAGAATTGAGTGGCATCTTGCGTGAAGATGGAGACAATGTTAGCAACCAATCCAAAACCCTTTGATGAACCTGATCTACTTTTCATGTGCCCAAATATTTGCATTCACAACAACCCATCTTCTGCTCGAAGACTCTCTTCTCAATTTGCAACTCCTTAGGCTCCCCCTAAGGCTTGAGAAATCTCTTCTCAATGAATGAAGTCTTAGGCTCCCCCTAAGATTGAGAATCCCTTCTCTTCAATGATGCCTTAGTCTCCCCCTAAGACAAAAATAATCTTAACGTTCTTGAATGATACAATCAACGGATACGCACAACGGAATAAATGAGCAAAGATTAAATCCCTATGTTGCACAAATCGGCCACCTAGAACAAAAACCCTCACTCACCAAGAACAAATGCGGCCAAATCCCAGAACAACAATTCTTCAAAATATTCAATAATCACGATCTCACAAAGTTGATAGATCAACTAGCAAAGAACGACCTCACAGCAAAAACCACACAAATTCTTTTAATATTTTGAATGAAAACGACAACCCTAACTTGGCCACAAACACTCCCATAAATAATTTCATTCGAAAAGAAAAACATCTCCACAATAAATCATGCAACCCATAAAGAAGGAAAGTATCCAGCAAAATCAACTCTGCATAATATTCCATATAAGGAAAGTATAATCTGCAGAAATGACACTTGTTACAACAATAGCAATGACAACTTTTGTGACAACTCGTGAACAGTCAGAAAAACAAAACTTGCTAGCCTTAAACAAATGTATAGCCAATCACAAATCTCCAACATTCTTCCTATTACAAAGAGTAACAACAAATCACAATCTTTATAAAAATTAAAAAATGCATAAATTTGAATCTTAAGACACAAAACATTAAATATGTCATAGATCCGTTGCCTCTCACCACCTGCAAAATGTAAATCACAAAAATTCGTCCAATTAACCATGGTACAAATTCCACTACCATTAACATTTTCTCCAAAAGGTAATTCGCACAACATAAAAGAGAGGAAAAAAGTACCTAAAATTGTAGTTTTTAAATTCAACCTGAATTTTTCATTTTGAAATTGTCACTCAGTTGTATCAATGGTGACATAGATTTTAGAGTGTTGTGCACTTTAGTCCGATTTTGATCCCTGGTAATTTAGAAATGGTTGCTTGAACAATGCCCAACATCCTTGCGCAGGGGCCATGCTCATCTTCTCTTTATTGTTCCAATTTTATCGGATGTCCCCAAAGGGACCTTGAACAACACCCAACAAAAACAAAATTTTGCAAAGACTTAAATAATTAAATGAAAGTAGGCTAGGGTGGTTATTATAGAAGGGTGAAGTTTCTTTACCGAACGAGTATTTTAATGAAAGGTCTCTTGTCGAAATGGTGTTTTGATGAAAGGTTTCGATTGATGAGGTGTTTGCAGGTTTTAATAAATAGATGTAATAGGGATAAAATATGAATTATAAAAAATTGTGAGGGCAAAAAGGGAAGAGAAAAATTCTCCCCTTATTGTCCCTTTTAATATAGTATAGATATAGATATATAATTCCTACAAAAATAATATTTGGAATACTATCAACCATCATGGATTGGCCTAGTGATAGTGGGTACATCCAAAAAGAGCCAAAGGGCTAAGAGGTTGTGGGTTCAATCCATGGTGGCCACCTACCTGATTGTTTAGGGTTGGGTGGATAATTTTATGAAATTAGGGTTTCATTTAAGGATATAGTAAAATTTTCCTGTATATTTGTGATAGACCGCGATAGACTACTTTTTTTAGGTCGTCGAATTTTTTGAACACCCCTATTTTAAACTTTTGGTAGCATACATCCAAATGATCATAAAGGTAAAACCTGCCTTGTAGGAAATTTCTGCTAAAATTTTTTATTCACGTGTATGTTTTTCTCTGTTTGGATATTACTTCCTCGACTGTATTATAGTAAAATTATAGTAAGCAATGGGCTTTGTGTGTGATCTACACTATATGTACATCCATGTAAGACAAACAAACAAATTTATGTCAAGGACAGAAATACCTGTCATCAAATTTGCATGGATCTCTGAATCACTCTGAGTGTGACCAAGGGGAAATTTTAATTTAAGCCTGAAAAATTTTAATTTATGCTCTTAAACTTTCGGATTCTATCAATAATTTAAACTTCAAATTAATACTGGTATCAATTTAAATCTTGAACTTTCATAAATATATCAATTTAAATCATATAAACTTTCATAAGTATATCAATTTACATCTTTCTTTAGATTTAGTTTGAAAAATATCGTGCGAGAGACATTTACTTTTTTTTTTTTCATTAAACTTATAAATTGTTATAAGTAAATCGATTTAGAACTTTTATTAGGATTATATTTAAAAGTCGTCTATGCATCAATTTTTATACATGTGTAGACTCTTTTTCAAATGTTGATTTAACAAAATGAACTATTATAATTCGAATGGCCAATTTTTAATAAAATATTAATTGAGACTCTAAATTAATTCACTTATGTAAGTTTAAAGGTTTAATTGATAAAATTAAAGTTTCACACGATGTTTATCTAAACAAAACATAATAGAGCGTTCAAATTGATACACTTATAGAAATACAAAATTTTAAAATTGCACGCATGCATGCAATCTTAAAATTATGGAATTACTATTTAGACTAAAAATAAGAATTGTTTTCAAAATAAATAAAATATTGTCAATCATTTAATAAAAAGTCAAAACAAGTCTTTAGTTGGTGAGGTCCGTAATACTTTAATTAAAAAGGTACATTTAGATTTAAAACTCCTAGATTCGATAGTTCTTATTTAAACATTCAAAACAGTTTAAAAACATAACACTAAGCCAAAACATTTGTTACTAATTCCATGAAATCGTCAATCGATCTCATCGTCAAACATTTGGTACATTATTTTTCTTATCTAAAAAAATATTTTATGAAAATAATGAATATCGAAAATATTCAGTAAATAATTTCATATCAGAATCTGCAATCACATCATTGACATGCAAATATGAATTGAATGTCTTCAAATTAGTAGGACCTAAAATTTTACTTTTATGATTAATAAATTAAAGCAAAATAATTCTATGTTTGGTGATCTCTTTGAAAATTGTTTAGAATTATGGTCTGATTTCTAAACCTGGAATGTTATAAAAATGCTTATTTCATGGTTTTGCTGGTTTGAGTAAAATGAAAGGCAATTTTTAGATGAATTAGAATTTGTTTGGATTGATTAGAGAAAAAAAATATTTTTCAAAAAACTCATTTTTATTTAAACTTTTTTTTATAAAATCTAGTTAAATAACACTTCAAAAGTTATTTTGAATGATTGTCAAATACTTCAATTTTTTCTAAAATGACTTATTTTCAAAATTAAACAATTAAAAAGTTAATCCAAACACACCCTAATCGGTTAAAAATTCTTCCATAATTATTTTTGGTACCTTCAAAACCAATTTCAAATGCACCATTTTATATATGGAGATAAAAATATAGTAATAACCACCCGATTCAAATAATGTAGGGCCAATATTCTGGATTGGTTTTGAATTATTAATGTTAGGAAAATTGTAATGAGCAACAATTTTAAGAATAATAACTAAGTGTATAACAACATTTTTTAAAAGTTGCTAATATAGCAAAATCTATAGATGATAAACTTCTATCGCTGATAGACTCTTATGGTCTATCAGTGGTAGACCGCCTAGATCATAAAAGTTTATTAGGGATAGAAGTATATCACTAATAGACTTTGCTATATTTACAATTTTTTAAAAAATTTTGCTATATATGCTAATACTGAATGTTAATATTTGCAATTGTTCCTTAATTTTATGTCTTTAACTAGTAAAGTATCAATATTAATAAATTTTAAAACTTTAAAATGTGTCTGAAAAGGTAAAATAATTTTTTGCACTTTTAAGTTAAAAAGAAGTACCATAAAAAATAAATAAGAATATTAGATACTATTTGAATTCAAGAATCCATGTTATAAATATTACAACAATATATTATTAAAAATGGTGAGAAATATGGTTATCTACCCTCTTAAGAGTTTATAGACTAAACTTGTAATTTTATTTGAATTAGATGGATTTTTTTAGCTTGATTTTTTTAACAAAAAATAAAAAATAAAATAAAATAAACTATTTACCCAAAATAGCAAAATCTTACATTGTGATAGACGCTAGTAGAAGTCTATCATGATCTATTAGTGATAAACTTCTATTCTTCAATATTTATGAAATTTTTTTTTTTTTACTATTTTTTTTTTGTAAATAGTTTGATATTTTTTGAATGAAAATTTTTCAAATAAAAATTGAGAAACTAAACAGACATACGGGTATGGGCGAACGACACTCATATATAGGCATACTAAATAAGTAAATATAACGCAACAGTAAAGAAAGCCACGCAACGCCAAATTAAGAAACAATAGTCACGTGCAAGTTTTGAAACAAAGGAAGAGAAAAATAATAATAATAATAATAATTTTAAAAAATTAAATTAAACTCACGTGTTGCTACTTCTATGACCAATGGATGAATACGAGAGGGTCTATATATACACAGGAATACTTAAAAGAGTATTCATGTAAGTTGTATAAAAGAGTATTCATGTAAGTTGTATCAATTTGTTCACTCTCCATCATAATTTTCTTTTTTATAGTTGAATTATTTTAGCTCCGTTTTGTAACCATTTCGTTTTTTTTTTAAAAAAAAATTAAGTCTAATAGATATTACTTCAAATTTATTTTTAGAAAATTAAGTCAAAATTTGAAAACTAAAAAAAGGTAGCTTTTAAAAACTTGTTTTTATTTTTGGAATTTAGCAAAGAGTTCAACTATTGTACTTAAGAGAGATGAAAAATTAATGTAAGAAATGAAAAAAATGAAATCTATATCCGTTTTTAGAAAACAAAGTCGAGAAAAAAAAAAAGTAATGTTGTAAAACTATGTTTTTTGTTTTTATGAATTAGAAAAAAAAAATTCAAAGTGTTTCTTTAAAGTGCATGAAAATTATAGTATGAAACTTGAAACCATAAATAATTAGAAAACAAAATCATTATAACGTGATATATTTCATTAAAAAGTATATATGTTTATAGGGCTAATGTGGAAGAAGGCTCGATGCTTTACCTAGTAAACTTGGCCGAATTAACTCAACAAGGGAACGAAGACAACTGCCAATTCAAAAAGGTATAACAAATGTTAGTTGTTTGTTTATATAGAGTTGTTTTTAAATATAGAAAAAAAAATCAAACTATTTATTAATATAAAAAAATTTTACTGTTTATCGTGCTCTATTGCTGATAGTTAGTAAAAATTTTCTATATTTATAGATAGTTTGATATTTTTTCTGTTAATAGTAATTTTAATACATTTGATTTTGATTTCTTTGTGTACAGTCTATGGCGGATCTTAGCAACAATTATTTCACATTATCTCGATTACGAGAGTTGGCTGCTAATCCCAAAAACCAACTATTTGTCCTCCTATGTAAGTCTTGTCTTTCTAAAAACTGGAAAATACTTTCTGCATATAAAAACTGGAAAATACTACCAGCACTTATCTTTATGCATTACACTAAATTGTCTAATCATAATTTGTCATATAGCAAATTCTTTTCTTAAATTTGAAATATTTTAATTTTTTTTCTTATGTGAACGATTAAGAGGGGATGTATACGATGGATGTATCTTAGAATGCACCAATGATTTTTTTTTTCTTTTTACATTATTCTTTTATTTTATTCACACTAAAGTATTGGTGAAATTTTCTCCCTCAACATTTGATCATTTGCATTTATTCTTTAATCTTGCAGCTCCTTCAGAAAATTGGCATCAAGATGGAATTGACATTTATTGTGTCGTTCAGGTGTAAAATAATGTAGTAGTTCACTAATAAACTAAGCTCACTTTAACGCAACAAAAAAAATTATTAAATTATGAAAAATATTTATTGTTACATTAAATTATTAATTAAATGTGTCATATGATATAATATGTAGATTTACTTTGAGGGGTTCACTAACATGTCTAGAGGAGCTGGTTACCAATATCCCCAAATACACCAACATTTATTGCATCTGCCTTTATTCCAAAATCAACCAAAAGGAGCTCAAATAATTACTATATTTTCATCATCTGAAGAACATCCTTCATAGGTAATTATTTCAAAATTTATTTCTTATTACAAAATAGTAACAACCACTCTAATTTATTTTAATTGTATGCTTTTTAACATATTGTTTTTCTATTTGTCAGTGTGAATACTCATTGTTCTCATTGAACCTCTTAACCAGGTCAGTTCAATCTTAATGTATGGTTGAAATTAAATTACTTACATATTGTTTCTATATATATATATAGTCAATATGAGTTTAATTGAATGGTAATTAGCATAATCTCTCGAGATTCGATCCCCTACCTCCGTAATTATTGTACTAAAAAAATCCCTTTTTTCATTTACCGTATGATTTAGCTACATTATCTATCTTAAATCATTTACTTTAATACCTAATTATATATAGTGATATAATAATTTTTTGTGCAGCTACTTTAACGGCGAAATGCGTGATCAAGACACAGAAGAGGTATCTCTAATTCCTACATGAGAAATTAAAATTTAAAATAATAATAATAATAATAATAATAATAATAAAATCAAACCTAAGCCTATTTGGAAGGGATGAGAAAGAAGAAAAAAAAAATCAATATATAATACAATTTTCTGTCAATTGAATTATGTTATTGTTTACAAATTGTTATTATTTAGATCTTGAAGAAATTTCAATTTCAATTTTTTTTTTTTTTTTATTATGTTCTTAAGGATTTTCCAGAATGGCTTTAAACATTTTCATTCATTATAATAACATATTGTAAAATTGAAAAATACTAATTAAAAAATGAATTTATTATTGTTTACAGCTTCCAGAATTGGATATTGAGTTGGTTTATCAACTGGGAGGGACAGACCCGGAAAAAATTGATTATTTGGGAGTGTACTGTGGAAACTCACTTGATTGGTTCAATTTGTATGAAAATCTCAATTTTATCCAATTATTTGTTGGAAGATTACAGGTGAGATTTATTTATTTATTTATTTATTTTTAAATAGTATTGCACATTAATTCGCAATCAATTTGTTTTAGGTTTAAATCTTAAATTTTGGTTCACTATAATATGTATTCATTTTATCTGTCATTCTGTTTTTATGGTTTCAATTGATTTTTTTTTCTTTTTGGAATGTTTTTAATCTGTAGTTTGATGTCGTGATTGCTTCGAATGACTAAATTATATTTATATTTGTGTTATTTACGGTTTTGGTCCTAATTAAGATTTAGAGGAATAAACTATATAAATTAACTCTATTTGTCGGATCATTTTTTTTTAATAATTTAGTGAATTACGTAAATCTATATATTGATTTCTTTCAAAAAAAAATTTTTTTTTTCTATGATTATCGTTTTTTTAAGAATTTTCATTGCAGGGAGATTTTATGGATGGTCCGGTGACTTGTTGTATGATACGAGGACTTAAAGAATATGATACAGAAAATGCTGCTCGTCTTATTTATCAAAGTAATTATTGCATTATGTTTATTGTATATAAATCCTAAATTTTAATTATGAGTTAACCATAGTCTATTTTAATACATGTTTCTTTTTAAAAAATAAATAAATAAATAAATTATACAGCATTTCGTGAAAGATTTATTCGCTCCATGGTTTACTTCAAAGATGATTTGGAGATTTCTTTCACTCTAAGGTGTGTTTTAATCTTTGGTTTGTTAAGCTTATTTCCAGCATAATTAGGGTTAAAAGTATTATATATATAGGGAATTTTTAAAAATAGAAAAATAAGAAAAATTATCTACACAAAATAGCAAAAATTTTAGATAGTTGCGATAGAAATCTATCAGTGATAGAAATGATAAAAGTCTATCACTGATAGATACGGATAGAATTCTATCACAATATTTTTTTTGTTATTTTCTGTAAATAGTTTGACATTTTTCTATGTGTGAAAATTTCTTTATATATATATATATATATGTTTATTTATTTATTTATTTATTTATTGGGCTTTACCTCAGAGTGCTTAAATTTAAGAACGAGCGCATTTCTACCACTCCGGTTAATGAAAGAGAAATGGATCAGTTCATAAATGAATTTGATTTTCGTAGAATTGCAGCTTTTGTGAATGATAGGAAGCCTGATATTGAGGTGAGTAAAACATATGAGCCTTTCAAAATGTTTGTTGTAATTTATGGATGAAAATCAAATTTTTAAAAGAAAATAATATAATAAAATGATTATAGGTTACGTTTGATAACCATTTAGGTCTCATTTGGTAATTATTTGATTTTTGTTAGTTTTTTAAAATTAAGCCTATAAACACACGTTACATCCTAAATTTCTTGTTTAGTCATCAACTTCTTACCAATGTTTTCAAAAACCAAGCCAAAATTTGAAAACTACTCAAAACGGTAGTTTTTAAGATTTTGTTTTTGTTTTTGGAATTTGACTAAGAATTTAACTATTGCATTAATTGAAAGATGTAAATCATGGTAAGAAATTGATAGGAAATACGATTAATATAATTTTTAAAAACAAAAAACAAAAAACTAAATTAAATTGTCCTCAAACGAGTTTAGATTTTTGTTTTTAGTTTTCAAAATTTTACTTGTTTTCTTATGCTTACCATTTTCAAGTCAACAAAATATTTGAATTTTTAGCCAAATACCACAAATAAAAATAATTTTTTTTTAAATTTCCAAAAGCTTATTTTTGTTTCCTGAATTTGAAAACCATTCATTTGATTATATATATATATATATATATATATATATATATATATATATGTGTGTGTGTGTGTGTGTTTTGGATCAACTTCCTCTTTGGTCTCTATGTCTCAAAATGTTACAGATTTAGTTCTCAAGTTTTGAGTTTTATTTCAATTTAACCCCTAGATTTAATAATTTACACTTTTAACCTCGCTTTTTCACTAAATACTCATTTTCCGTCTTTAGTGTTAATATACGTTAATAAATTTAAAAGAATTATAATTAATTAAGTTTAACTATTTTTCATCACTTTTAAAAATTAAATTTAAAATTTTTCATTTTAATTATATTAAACTAATTAAGAGATATTGACGTCAATGACTGAGAGTGGGTATATATATATAATGAAAATTTGATGTTAATTAAAATATAAAATATTGAAACCTAGATATCAAGTTGAAACAAAACTCAAATCTAAATGGTAAAATTGCAACATTGTAAAACTTAGGGACTAAATCGAAACAAACTCAAAACTTGAGAACTAAATGTATAACTTTTTAAAACTTAGGGACCATATAGAAATAAGCTAAATTCAAAACATAAGAATCAAAAATGTATTTTTTTTTCCTATATTTATTTATCTATATATTGTTAATTTCATTGCAGTTGGTGAACCACCTCTTAAGGGAGTTTGGAATGTTATATTTTGGGGGAAGGTTGCCATTTGACATGGATGAGGATGAGGAGAAAGTACTCATCCTAATGGGTCTCCTATCATTTTCAATACAAGATGTTAAGGTATAAGAAGACATAAAAAACTAAGATCTTCATAAATATATGTTTATTTAAATTGTTTTTTTTTTTTTTTAAATATCTCACAAAAATTGTTACTAATATGTATAAGGGAGAAATATATTCTTGGTTAGTAGGTTTTTGGATATAGAATCTATTTGGTCTTTAGGTTTCAAAATGTTACACATTTTAGTTATCAAGTTTTATGTTTGGTTTCAATCTAGTCCTTAGATTTCAAAATGTTAATTAATTATATTTCTTTTAAATTAATTAATAGACGTTAACACTAAGGATAGAAAGTGACTAACTAATCGAAAATTGAGGTTAAAAATGTAAATCTCTAAATTTAGGGACCAAATTGAAACAAAACTCAAATTAGGAAGGTAGTAATATAACCTAGGGACTAAACTGAAACCAAACTTAGATTTAAGGACTAAATGTATAACATTTTGAAATATAAGAACCAATTTAGATAAAAAAAAAAGTATTTTTTTTTCCTATGTTTAATTTTGTTTAAGATGTTAAGATGTTATTATTCTACTATGTTCTAGGAAAAACTGAATCTAAGAAACAGGGAGTTGAACTTGCACTTGAAAAGTATGTATGGAAAGTTGTTGGAGTATTACTATATCCTTTTTCCCCAGGTATAGTGTTTCTCTCTAAGTTGTATAATTATTTTTTTATTTTTTTATTTTTTTTATTACGCCTTTAAAAGTGTTTTGAAAGGGACAAGAATGATTTTAGTCATTTTAAAATCACTTTTGCATTTTTAAAATTATCGTGAAATATGTTTTTAATCTTTTAAAACTAATTTTAATGATTGAAAATTGTATTTAAAAGTGTTCTATTAGAAACGGTAAAAACGACTTTTAAAATTTTAAAAGTTTTTTTTGAAAAATTTTTAAATCAGAATAAAAGCACATACAAAGTGAGTTTAGAGAAAGTAGTTGACTAGTTAAATGTGTGCATCTTAAAATGCCTATAAATGACGAAAAAGGGTTTATTTTCAAAAAAATTACTTTTTAATTAAAATTTAAGAGAGTGATTCTACCTATTAAAATTGTTTAAAATTTCCAAAATGAAAAGCAATTTTGAGAATTTCTAAAAGGTTGATGGAAAAGCATCTCTATCCCTAGACAGGATTGGTGTGTTTAGTTTAATTTTGAAAATAAATTATTTTAGAAAAAAAATTAAAATATTTGTCGACCACTTTTAAAAATTATTACACTCATTTTGATCAAAAAAAAAGTTTAAAATAAACAATTTTTTCTCTAATTAATCCAAACAGACATATATGTAGTTAACTATTTTGTTTTTTGAGAAAATTTTACTTAAATTTAATTAGATTAATTATTGTTTCTAATTTGATTCTATTATCTTTTGATGATTTTCAGTATTGAAGAAGCTTGATGAACAACTGATGTCGATGCCTTTAACGTTTGTTCGTATTTGTGGACTGAAGATCTTTTATGATTTTCTTAAAAGTAGTTTGAATTAAAGCTTGTTTAAACTGTCCTTTGTGTTCGTGTTTGTATGTTAAACCTCTTTTTTATATATGCTAAATTTATGATATGCATCTAATATTAAGTTTGTGTTCACAATTTTCTCTTTATATCTCTCATATATTCCATATGCATGTAAGTTGAAAAAATATATTTTTAGTCCCTGAGTTTTGAAAAATAAATACATTTAGTCTCTTATGTTTTAAATTCATCAATTTAGTCCCTGAATTTTTAAGAATATGTTTAAAAAGTATCTCTAATAAAATAAATAAGAAAATTTGAACAAAAAGTTGACTATATGCTTAAGTGGCAAGATGAGTCGGAAAAAATACTAATTTTTAATTTTCTCATTATCTCTCTTATTTCTCTCTCTCCCCTCCATTCGTCCTCCCATTTTCCCTCTCTCACATTCTCTTCTTTTTCTCTCTCTCTCCTCCATCTCCATGGTTAAACTTCCAAAAAAAAAATATATTTCAATATCTTCTCTCTTCTCCCTCACCATTGCTAAACTTACACAAAAACTGAAAAAAAAATGAAACAAATTGAAAATCTTTCTTCTCTCTCATATTCTCTTCCCTCCCTCTCCATAGCTATGTAACTTTGAAATGTGCTTCTAATTAGGAGTGTTACAAAAAATCTAAAAATCAAAAAATCAAACCAATCTACACCGATCCACTGGTTTGGTTTGGTTTTTTAGTATAAAATTAGACATATTGATTTTTATTTAGAGAAAATCAAAAAAATATTGGTTCCGATCAGATTTTGATTGTAAAAATCAATCACAACCGAACCAAACCAAGGGTATGTATACTCTTAAACATAAACTCTAACAATATTAGGTATTTTTTAGTATTTTAATTATTGTGATGCACATATATTTATTGTTTAGAAAAAAGATCAATTATTATGGAGTGTGTATGATATTTATTTAGAAAGTACCAGGTAAAAAATAAAAAATGTTCAATTTGAATCTATAAAAAAAAAAAAAGAAATTGATCTAATTTTAATTTAAAATTAGTAAAAAAAAAGATCAATTTAAAAAAAATTGGAAATTAAATTAAATTTTGGAAGAAAAAAAAGAAAATATCAAAACCGAAAACCAAATCAATAATAAACCAAACCAAATAAAAATCAATCCATTGATTTTTTTTTATATTGGACATCGATTTAGATCTCTTCTTTATAAAATCAATTGGTTTGGTTTGGTTTGGTTTGGTTCTTGGTTGACCCCAAAATCGATAAAACCGAACCGACTATCATCCCTACTTCTAATGGACAAAAAAAAATATTGACCAAAACAAGAATTTATTGATTGTTTTTTTTTTTAGAAGACTTTCTGCACTCATTTTTAAATATATATAAATAGGGGTTAAAATTAATAAATTAGAGTATATTAATTTAGAGAGGCAGAGTCGGAATTGATTAAAAACTAGGGTGTACACTGTAACTTTGTTTTTTGAAAGATTTTTTATTTGTTTGTTTTTTCCAGTGTTTGTTGAAGCTTAGTAATAATGTGGGAGAGAAGAGAGAATGTGAGTGAGAGGAGAATGAAATATTTATTGCTTTTTTTCTTTTTAATTTTAGCCATGAAGTGGGAGGAGAGAGAAAAAAAGAGAAGAGAAGGTGAGAGAGGACGAAGAGAGGGGAGAGAGAAAGAAGAAAGACAAGGGAAAATTGAAAAAATAATAATTTTTTAGAGAATTTTTAAAAATAGAAAAATAAGGAAAACTATTTATAGCAAAATTTTTAGATAGTTGTGATAGACGTCGATAGAAATTTATAATTGATTTGATAGAAGTCTATAATGTCTATCAATTTTTTTTTTTTTTTTTTGTTATTTTCAGTAAATAGTTTAACATTTTTTCTATATGTGAATATTTCCCTTTTTTTTTCCAACACATCTTGCCATTTAATCTTATATTATATAGTCAACTTTTTTTCGAAATTAATGATTTTTTATATTAGAGTGACCTAAACTTAAACTTAAAAACTCATAGACTAAAGTGACTAAATGTACCTATTCTCCAAAATTCAAGGACTAAAGGTAGACTAATCAATATGAATACAATATAGTTAAGACATCTACGTATATAAATATTAATCAATACAATATCATTGAAAATTTTGAGGGCAAGGATTCATTTCCTCACTTCACATTTGTTAATAGACTAAAAGAAATAACAGAAAGTAATGTCAAATAACATAAATTAGTATCTAATGCCTTTTATCTCCAACATTGTTGTATATCTGTTTTCATATATTGAAATATGTTAAATTGAATATAGCTCAATAAATAAAATACTAATGACTATTTGAATGGTCAATAGTTTAATCTCTAACACATAAAATTATTAGTGCAACAAAAAAATTAAACCAAACTGATACACTACTTTGGTTTGATTATTTTGGTATAAAATTGGGCATCTCGATATGTTTAAAAAAAAAACAAAAAATTATTGATTTAGATCACTTTTTTATTCAAAAAAAACCAATCAAAACCGAACGAAGTCAATTGTGTGTGTGTGTGTGTGTGTGTATATATATATATATATATATACTCAAAAAAGCGTGGTGCTATGGGAAAATATGACCAAGTCACATTTTGTGCATGAAAGGTTTATTCTCCTATCTTGTCATTACTTTCATTATGATTTTAATCATAATGAAAGTAACGACAAGATAAAAATGAAAAATAATAGAAGAGATTGTATTAAATTAATGGGAATAAAAATACAAAACTAGAATTGAGAAAAGCTTGAAAACCGTAAAGATAGATGAAGAAAAATACAAATAAAGAAACTAAAACAATGTTCGAATCTAAGTATAGAAACTATGGAATTACAAAAAGAACGTGAACTCAATCCAAGAAGTCACTAGCACTTTTTTCCAATAAACCACACTTCTTTTTTTAAGAATAGTTAGGTCTTTAACACCCTGCATCTTTCAAATAAGGGTTGGCTAAATAAAGGGTAGGAAGAACTTGAAAAGACTTCCCATTGAGGTTCTCAAACTTAATTTTCTTCAGTTTAAACTCAATTTCACCCTATTCTCTATAATAAAATCAAACTCTCGTATTTGCATTAGATAAGTGAACTAGAATGAAAATGAGTATCAAATTCACTTGCACACTATAATAAAACACTTGCTTATCAACAGGTGATATCAAATTTATTTACCCTAAATCAAACATTGAATTGATTACGAGCACTCAATCCATGTAAAAGAAATAAAATTGACCAACAGAAGCCAAAATGAGCCTAGCCCAACTAGCATAGTATTTGTACTATCAACTTCGAAATCAGAAGTTCAATTATACCACTCCACATGTCAAAAAAAAACAAAAAAACAATTGATCAACATAGTAATAATTGGAATCCAAACAAAATAAAATGCAAATAAACCGATACTGGACAGAGGAGGTTAATATAAGCTAATCTTCATAAATAACAAGAGGTTCATAAATGTATAAAAATAGACCTAGAAATGATTACATATATGATATTCTCATCCTAGTAGATGATGAGGAACCTAAATTTACAGGTCGTATCATTACGCTTTAAATTAGCAAGATTCTATCAATGTTTTCTTTTTCTCTTAGAACTTGTAACGCTAACATCCAACTTACCACGTTGAGCATTAGATGATTTAATGCTAATAAGACCACTTTTTGATAATGAAGTGCACTGTTGAAGGGCCTGCTCAAATTCAGCTTCTCTATTTTCTATCCCATACTTCTGCAATTCTATGCCTTCAATTCCATTTGCTTTCAGATTATCCTTTTTTCCAAATAAAACATAAATAAATAAATACATAGCTTTCGAGGTGTACGTACTAGCATTTAATTATATATTGATGGGAGGCAAGCATAGAGTACTACCTACTAGGTGGAAACATAAATATGTCAAAGGACCTCAGTATTATGTTCAAAAACTAAACTGGAACAAATTTTAAAGTTCAAAAACCAAAATCAACGTTTTAAAAGTGAGAATCTTAATGAAATTTAAATCAAAATTTTATAAGGGATTAAAATATACTATTAACATGGTAACAAGTTAATGTACTTACATTTACTCGTCTTGCTCCATCACATAGGTCAGCATCAACCGAAATCTCATGTGGTTTCAATATTACCTAATCATGATGAAGCAAATTTAGTTTTTTTTTTTTGGATAATTCATCAATTTAAACAATACTAAAAGACAATAAAATTTTACCTCCTTCTGTTGAGGAAAACTTGTTCCGATCTCTTTCATTAGCTGGTCTTTGAAATGCTGGTAGAATTTCTTCATCAGCTTGTAGAATTTTGATAAAACATGTGTCCTTGCTAATTTCATACTGACCTATTGGAATAGTAAAAACACAACACAACCACCAATTAGATCATTAGTGTTCTCCTCTAAAAAATAGTCTAAATATTCAAACGGATAACAAAATAAAACTGTTATTGAAGTTGGAAGTTTTGAGACCTCAAGACTTGATATATCTTTGAGTTGCAAGCCAATGCATGATAATATAGAAGCTTCAACAGCAGATAATGTGACTGCTAATTTTCCATCAAAATAGTTTTGAGCAAGCTTAGTTGCAACATGAAAGACCTGAAAATGTGAAGAAACTAGGCTATCAGTATTGTGTACTATAGCAATAAGACAACAAATACTCGGGGGGTGTGGAAAAGAAATATTATACATTTTCAATTTGCAAATTTCAATGTTTTGAATCTAAAAAGAAAATGTTATCCAAGAATGACGATTAAAAGCTAGATTCAAGTGTGTGACATTACACTCACCTCTTTGTAGTCTATCTGATTATTTACATATGCTTCCAATTCGTCAAAACTCGCAAGATCAATAAGTGACTTTGAGCTTTCCTTTTCGGGAGATGCCATAGATTCAGCTTCAGAGAAACTAATCTTCGGATCCAAGATGCTAAAGAGGTGAAGAGCCAATAAGTATTTCAATATACAAAAGATTGTAACAATAAACAATTTTTATACACATACCTCATAACAACCTTGTAGTCAAGATCTCGAAAGAAATGAGGAACATCAAGGATAAACTTACTTCTAAACCCTACAACATTTTAAAATAATAATGTCTTCAACCGTATATCCAATCAAGAAAAAGCAAATGTTACAAATTATGACTAAGATACTCACGTTTATAGAATGCGGAGGTAAGTCCATGAGGTTGAGAACAACCATCTATTATTTGGTCTAGATTCAATGGCCTGAGCACCATACAACTACACTCACCAGTCATGTCATTCTGCATGCATTAAAAATTGATCACTGAAATTGAAAAGATTAAAGATAGTACTGACAACAAGAAACGAAAGAGAAGATTAGAATTATAACTGGATTTCGAGAAATATAAAATGGAAGGAACTTAAGTTTCTTCCAAAAGCCAAATAGCTCGGTTGTGAGTCCAAATGAAGCACCAATGTAATCGATCTTTTCAGGTGAGCGTTCGCACACAGGAACAAGCAGTGGAGGAAGATTTTGTTTAGGAACTATGGTTTCTTCTTGCAATGACACCTACAAGTTGCAAAACAAAAACCTAATGAGTCCAATAACAAACTCACTCAAATTATTAAAAAAATGACATATCCTCTCAAGCAAGAAAATAATGAATAAATAATATTAAGAGATAAAGACAATTAGAGATTCTGATCCAACTTCGTTTAAATTCTAACCTTTTTGGCGTGCTCAATGACCTTTTCGTTGGTGATTGAAACATTCTCACATTCTCTTTCACTAAGCTTTGTTAATTTTCCTTCGTAATACCTGTGCAACAAAATGTAGACCGAAATCAGTTAAAAAATACTTTAAGGTACTGAATATAATATGTACAATTTCTCCACAATAAATACAATAATCCACTCTGATTTTTATGATATGTGCTAAAATGAAGATTCTAGGATTGGCCATCGCAATTCCAAATTTCCAACATTGAGCAAGAGCAACTATAAAGAGTTACTTGTTAAAGCAAATGTAATAAACATTTTCCAAAGGGATTTCTCAATAACAATTTAGTGAGGAGAGAATTTTCTTTTCAGCAAACTTTCTAATACTTCCTCGAATAATCCAGGGGTGAGAAAACTCTATTCCAATTGAGAGATGACATCAATCTCCATTCACGGTCTCTTCTTAATAGAACTGCTAAAAAGTTGTTAGTCCCCCCTCCAACACCAGCCAAAACCATGGTTGTTTCTTTTCATGTGCTCTCAGTTGTCTAATTAGAACTAAACACTAATACTTTTGAAAAATATCCAATCAAAACCTCTGTAGCCGCTAGCACAATACAAAGATGGATCTACATTTCATTGGAGGGACGTTTTCATTCAGTCCTTTGAGAAATATGGGTTGAAAGAGTAAGACGAGCTTTTATGATTTAGGGGAAGTTGGAAGACCAACCTTTGAAATGTTATAGCTTCTGTTCCTCGTATATGATCTTTCTAAATGACTTTTATGATCACTCATCCTCTTTTGTTGGTGCCACAATTGCAGAGCCGTTTATTTTCAAGCTTTAAATTTTGGTTAAGCCCTTTATTTTACATTTCAATCAACCAATACTTGTTATACAATTTCAAATAAACACGCACACGCGCGCACACAGATATATATATAAAAACGGTGACCTTCCTACAACCTTTTACGAGATAATTGTAACCAATGTTCAATTTTAAGGTGTGAAATAAAATGTTAGAGAAGGAAAGAAAAGTAAACAAAAATAGTACCTTGTCAAAAGTTCCATAGCGGCTGACCCATATCCCTCCTACAAAAACCGCAGGAACATTTGTTAATTTGAGAAACAAGTATAATTCTTTTTTTTTAGATATAAACAAGTATTCTTCTTTAAATTAGCCCATTTGCTAATGAATAAAATTTACAGAAGGCCTCAAAATCACTAGGGTGAACAGCTATCCTTACAAATGAGTTAAAAACAATGTACAAGAACGAAGGATATCAGATCAATACCCTTAAAGCACTAGGATGAACGGCTATCCTTACAACACGTGCACCTGAGAGACTTGGAAAATCTGTATCCCTAAATACTTGACAAAATTTCCAGGGAATTTGATCCCCAGGCGGCTGACGACCCATTTGCAAGCTCTGTAATGCAGAGTTACGAGAAATTTGTCCTTCCAAACAAACCTGTGTACATCCAAATTTACTTGACACATTAAATATGTGTTTTATCCATGAAGCTAATAACTTCAACATATGGCTAATTGCTGGCGCTGGCACATATATCATATTTGAGTGGACACAAAGGGAAGAGTGCACTATGATCTTTCAAAATATGGACTTGTAAAACTAAACTAACATATACGAAAAAATTGAATATAACAATGACACGTGATTCATAATCAAATACAAATATATATATATATATATATAAGAATGGCAGGATGGGAGTCATAATTCATATTGAGCATATACAAAGGAGAATGTCGACTAAAATGTTAAAGATGTTAATTAGGCTAGGACAAAGTACATCTTTTTTTACTGACCTGTATAACACATAAAATATCTGGGAGAACATTTTGTAACTCATCAACAGGACCTAGTACATAGGGTCAAGAATAATCATTACAAATGTCAATAAAAAATAAAAATCTCAGCAACATTAAAGAATAAAAATATACCTAACAACACAAAGAGATGATGTGCTGGAGCATCAGCCATTAATTGAAGATCATTAGGAGAATTTTTATAGTGAGATGCGACATAAAGAGCCATCATCCGCTAAATAAAGAAATAATACACCAAATTAACATCAAAACCAACATAGCTTATAGTGACTTAAAATACCAAATTGAAATATGAAAAGCACCTGCAGAAAAATTTCACTTTCTTTGTGAAAGGAGAAGAGAGTGTCCCGGTTCACATAATATAAGTTGCACTCACTAGGAAGGGGAAGCCTAAGCAGGGAAAAAATACTAGGATTAAGAACCAGCTATTTACTTGGCCATCAAAATTAGAGAACAGAAAATCGCCATGCTAACCTCGAGATGGGAGGTATGGTACTTGTGACATCCAAGCAAAGTAAGCTATTAAGCCAATTCTCCAAAGGATCCCCAGAAGCATATCTAATAGGTTCTTGCAATTCCAACATACAAAATTTTCTCCCTGAACCCAAGACCAAAAGAGTCATTAATAACCAAAAGAACATTAACAAAGATTTCACAATAAATTTTTTTTAAAAAGGAAATAAGACTTTTAATTAATATAATGAAAAGAGGCTAATACTCAAAAATACAAGATACCAAAACATTGGAAAATACTGAATACAAAAGTTAAATCGAAGAAATAAAGCATTGCAGTTCAAACAAATGTTCTGAATGGAATACTTATGTTCAGCCATCTTATGTTAAAGGTCTACATTTTAGAGATAAGAAGAAACAAAAGAAAATTTAACAAGAATAAGATCCAACATTCAATCAAACTAAACATAAAATTTGATAGGAAAAAAGGAGCAACCAACTTATACAAATTAGTTTTATGACTTTCATGTAATACAAGGACGTAAGGGCTAGATTCGTTTTGCCAAGTACCACAAACATTTAACTCATATTAGAGTTGAAAGAACATAAAACATCACCGTTGAGGGCTTAATATCAGCGCCATAACAAACCTAATTCAACAGATACCCTCGTTTGTAACAACACTCGAAAGAGATGGATAATAATAGGAAAATTGACTCATATTTGGTGGTTGAAAAACTAGAAAATCTAATATGTATGCTTAGTAGTTTTTTTATAGGAAACAGAACTTAACTATTCAACAGATACCCTCGTTTGTAACAACACTCGAAAGAGATGGATAATAATAGGAAAATTGACTCATATTTGGTGGTTGAAAAACTAGAAAATCTAATATGTATGCTTAGTAGTTTTTTTATAGGAAACAGAACTTAACTATTAAGAAAGAACAAATGGAGATGAGAAATCCCCCATGGCAAGCAGATTCACAAAAAAAGATCTCGGTTGAAATAGAACATGAAAACATCACAAACAACTACATAAACTCTTTGAACAAAGTAAACCAAGTAGATGAGCAAGTCTAGCAAGGTTACACAACTCCAATTACTAGAGTCATCATAGTTTTCACGGGGTATTTCACAAATCCCATAATTATCTTTTGGAATTAAAATATCTTGGTTTGCATACAATATTATCATTATCTTCAATCCAAACTAATCTATAAAATCTTTTTGATGATAAACCCAACTAATGTAAAATTTTAAATGAGAATAGAGATTAGATCTAGATGCACTATTATGGCATTTTATTTGGAAAGAAACCAAAGGGTCTTCAAAGATTAATCTTCTTCTTTGGATAGTTTTTGTAACACTAGCTCACGAGCTCCTCCTTTACTGTACTAACTGATTGGAGCTTCAATTTTTGGTTTTCCAATATGCAATTAACGGTCGGGCATAGGAAAATAAATGGAGATAAATTAAAAATAAATAAATAAACATCCTTGAAGAACAAGTGAGCCACTAAGAAACACCAATACTTCCAAGAAGCGATACCTGAAAGGCTAGCAGAGTCATCGCCATCTGCTATTTGACTTTTCTTTTCCAAATGCCTTAGAAGCTTTAAAGATAAAGAGCGCCCAGTACCTTCATAACTATACAATAAAGCATTGAAACAAATTAGTAGGCTAAAAATGTCCCTCAAACTTCCGGATGATAAATTTCAAAAGTTGATTAACTAAGATATAAGTAATACATATGAAATGTATACAATTACCCATTTACAGTTGAAGATAAGAAAACCATATGAGATCCTAGCAATGACCGAATGACAGGCAGAGGTATTGCAGCTGCTTCATCAATTACCAATAGCTCAGCCTGGGTGAGCTTTTGATACTCATTGGGTAGTATATACTACAACAGTGTTCAACATAAAATATTATTGTTAAGCTATTATTCAACTAATATACATATTGAAACTTCAATATCCAAATTTATAACAATGCATAGTACGGTAAACTTTATTAATTTAATATTATTTATGGAGAATAGGCCTCTGTTGGGAACTAAGTAATGCCAATGAGAGAGAATCCAATATTTATTATTTACTAGATGTAGTAATTAACAATTATGTGAATCAAGTTCTTGCTTTCTTTTAATTTATAATCTTGCATGCTTTTTTTAAGCTCTTAAGGTTGCTGCTCCATTAATCTGGCTTTTGGACCAATCTAATCCCTACAAACAACAAAACAGATTTGGTTCTTATATTTTTAAGTTTCATTCAACCACAACTAAATGACGGTCGATGATGCAATGATGAATTAACAAACATCAAATCTGCGTCTTTGCTTTCAGAACAAATATAATACTAAAAAGTAGTGTACAGGCATAAACAGTTTTCGGATACATGATAATATACAAGAGGATGTTGTATCCACCCTCTATTTTGAAATTATCCATTATTTAACGACATTTTCTTTTACTTGATTTTCCCTAAAAAATAATAAATAACTATTAAAAGTTTAAAAGAAAAAAAAAAAAAAAAACCTACAAAAGCTAAGGAAATATTTTATCTCAGGGTTTGGGATGAGTAATTAAGATTTTCAAGGGTAAATTTCCTCGTTCAAACATACAAAAGACAAAGGAACTTACCTGAATGGTTTGTCGATGTTGCTTGTAGATGTTCACTTGTATAATTGTCTTCCGTGACTCTGAGCTAGAACTTCGCACCAAATTGTAGTGCAAATGTTCCTTGTACAATAGAGAAACATTCCAACATTTTTTTAGAAAAACAAATCTTTATGAGAAGAGGATGAATATCTAAATAAGATTAACACATGAGTATAGTAGCATGAAAGCTACCTATTCAACTTGATAAATTGTTCCATAAAATACATGTTGCATAAAAGTGAATATTAAATCATTATCTAAGGGAATGAACAAGAATGGCATATATACTTGTTAGAAATTTAGTAATCTCACGGGACAACTCGCCTGACCTTACAATATTTGGGTGTCAAGGCAACTCGTAGGATATTAATTCCTAGGTAGGTGGCCGCCATAGATTGAACCCAATGACCTCTTAGTCATTTATTGAGATTATGTCTCCTTTTTTACCACTAGGCCAACCCATGATGGTTTGCGTTTAGGTTCTTCTCAAATAATATTTATACTATTTTGTATGATTTAAATATTTGGTCCATCATTAAATCATGTTTACTTCAGAAAATGAAAATGATAACTCTATTTATTAAGAAAAAACAAACAAACAAACAAACTATTAAGATAATAGTTTTAAAAAATTTATGTTAGGAAATTCAATACAAGACTCTTTAACTTGTAATAATAAGAAGAAGAATTGGCCAACATCATTCAACACATTTTTACAATAAGAATAATAGCACTGTACCTCATATTGAAGTGTCTTTAATGCCTTACAAATAAACTCAAATAATGATTTCAAGTTCTCCGGTGTAGGAGCAGTCACAAAAATGTTAGAGTACCTGTACAGCAAACCACCACCAAAGTAAACAATACATTAACATAGATATGGACAAAAAATATTGTGTAACCTAATTCACAATAAACAATATTGTGCAAACTTTAAATTTAACTTACCCTGATGCAATGGCTCCAACAATTGCTATACCAAGTGCTGCAGATTTACCTCTTCCTCTGGGAGCAACTAGCGCAACAATGCTATCAAGTGTTTTATCAAGAATAGTATCAAGGAAAATTGAAACTGCTTTTCCCTGATCATCAAACAAACTAAAAATTTTAAATATAAACTCTTCACGGGAAGGCCAATAAAGAGATATAGTCATTACTTGCCTGGTCTAATGTTGTGCAGAGCTTAACCAATGAACCAATTGGAAAAACATCGTGCAATTGGTCTTTTAGATTTTTCAATTCTTGCTCCATTACTGACTTAGGATCACATTCCTTACAAAACCCAATAGAAAAGTTAATAAAATATAATAATATAGCTTATGATGTAGAAAATAATATTAAAAAATAAAAATATCATCCCACTAAGAATTGAAAAGAACCAAATAAGTCCACGTTCACCAATCTATAATTAAATTGGGTTTAATCATAATGGGATTCCATTGATAGATCAATCGTAATGGGTATAAACGCAAACGTAATTAGATTGCTTTTGATCACGTTACCATGACCGGAGGCTTTCCTAGGCTAATTGGACTCCTCCTAGGGAGTTTTATTAGTATTCTCGATGTATTCTTTCATTTCGTCTCAATAGAAGTTAGGCTTTTACAAAATAATAATAATAATAAATTACAAGAATTACTGAAAATCTTCTTAGTGCTGTCGTTCCTATATATATTACTGTAGAAGAGATTCAGGAAGGAAAGAAATGAATCTTTAATGAGGTTTTATTAATTTCCATAAAAAATCTCATGCACTTTCAAAATATTAGAAGCTACTGGGCAAGTATAGTAAGATATTTTTTCAATAAATAGGCTAACCTCATTAATAGATGAGGAAGTTAATGACCTCACACGAGAAGAGAGAGGCAAAATATTAAGTTCATCATCCATGACCATGCACATTTTGCATGATGCAAGAGATAATAGGAACCTTTCATTAAAACGAGAAACAATCTCAGCATGTGCCTCTGTCCGGTAACGCTCATGAATGTCCTAAAATAAGAAACACAAGGAACTCACATGAGCTATAGTGAAGACATGAGTACGAAAATTTAGAAAGTTGAGTGACCCAAAAAGATAACAATATATGTTTGTATAAAGGTAAGAGAAGATAGTTATAGATCATACCATAACCATGGTACAAAGTGTTGTGAGTGAAGAGAGAGTATTAAGAAGCATAACCACTAAGCCACCACCTTCAACGGTCTCAATGGTTCTAGCAAGTATATTAGGTGTCAAAGCCTCAAAATCCTAAAAAAAATAAAGAGAATAATTACATGGATGAGTCGTTAGAAAGTAAGATATTTCATTATAATAAAAAGTAAAAAAGTATCAAGGCATAAACCTGCAGAACACACATCCCATAAGTATTCCCAAGGATACGGTCGGACTCCTTGTATTGACAATATGATAAACCTCCACTTTCACTAAAAAGTAAAAATGGATCCACTTTTTCAGGATCAAGGAGTCCTCTCTGCATCAACTTTTTAACTTGTTTCGCTCTTTTTCTTTTATGGCTGTAACCCACACAAAATTATCCCAATTAGTAAAATATCCATAAGCAATAATATCTAGAAGTTTCATAATGAAAAAATAACTATTATAATTATTTATAGTTGTTGTCTCAGCCCAAGTCTTTGTCAATTTTCAAGGTTGCTTTTCTAGTTTTGACTCCTACCCCATTAATTACAGAAAAAAATTCTCAAACAATTTGTGTGAAACTTATTGTTTATTTCAAAATTGTAATATGAAAAAATAACATTGATAGTTAATAATGGGATCAAGCATCAACTCGTACTTACTCCTTATACACTTTTTATTGTGACATTATTCATGTTATTAACAATACAAGAGAGTTATTAATTTAACATTAAGATTTCTCATAATTTTAACTTGATTTAGATGTCTTAGAAGTTTTAAATGTGGGCTATACTTATTACTCTCGGAAAAAAAGGCTAAATTCCTCCAGAAATCAGGGATTGCAGAAGTCTTCACTTAACTCAGCTTACATTGAAAAACAATGTTCTCATCTTATGACATCTTCAGCAGCAAATTTTTCAAATATTAACAATGTCGTGAAAGAAAAGAAAGCTCATTAAGCAATAAGCAATGCAAGCAATTTGAATTCCTACAACCAAGGAAGGCATTTCTATGATAAAAGTGTTGATCCAGAAGAAGTAAAGAAAGACATTAATTTAAATTGTGTTGAGGTTGAGGCTTTCAATTTTTTGTTTGCGGAAGATCCTTCTTAAACTCCAGTGGTCACAGAAAAATCTCTTCAGAAAAATCTCTTGCTGAAATTTTGGTTCAAGAGAAATCAGACGTTTTTTTTAGAAAAGTAATTGATTGGGTTGTTCGCTTCGAAGCGCTCGGACTATTGTATCCAATTGGTGTTTTCTCTCTTAAGTTCTTTGATGACTTTTCCATCCAGGATTTATGCTTGGTCGTATTGATTGTCTTTGTCTCTCCAGCATAGTCCTTTTACTCTATGTATTTGTACTCACTGTTTTCATTTCTCTGTATTTTGAGCATTAGTCTCTTTTCGTTATTTTAATGAAAAGTTTTGTATTCTTTAAAAAAATAAAAATAAAAAACTTATTTAGATGCAAATGACAGTTAACATGAAGCATTTAAAGGGAAAAGTACACTACTTTTGAAAGCAATACCTTGCAATATTTATTAAAAGTATTATTTTTGCAAGCAACGTGTGTAATTATTACTTGCTAGATTTACTATCAAAAAACCTAAAAATTTGCATGAAATTTCATTTATGTGCAAAAACGGTCCACTATTAGCAAGTACATCATAAAACAAAATTTCATGACATCAAAATAAATATTTGAAAACCTGCTAATCTCTAATTTGTTCTTGTAGCACCATAGGACAGTTGGGCGAGATTTTACGAGTTCCTTACTCAACAAATAATGTAGATTAACCACCTGAAAAAGAAACCTTAATTAAGAAAAATATAAATATTAAGAATTCTAACTATAAATTCACTAATAAAGACAAAAAGAATAATAACCTGATCACGAGCCTTATCACCAATTATAACAAATAATGAACGATATCTCATCTTTGCTCCATTTTGAATCATGGAGCGAATTCGATCATCAACCTTCTTTCTCATGTTTACACCTAACAAGGAAGATGCAGTCAAAATCATAATCAAAAGCTCAAAACCATAATTATTTAAATCCAGTTTGGTTTGTGATTTACATTGAAATTATTAGATAACACGGGGTTCCATCTCAAAACCAACTAGCAATAAGAGGAGTAGCGCATCTATCTTGTAAATATTGTGAGGTCCTGGATTGTTTTTTCTTTTCCAATGTGAGATACTCCACATGTTCCTTCAAGATGGTGTCTCTTTAGATTTACTATTCTTAAATCAGATCCTAATTTTTTTTGTTTTTAGACTAAATGCTCGTTTGGACATCATAAAAATAATATAGGTTCTATCTTAAAACTAATTGAATAATAGATAACCATGATGAGGTTGTTGATTTGTCAATGTGAACCCTCAACAAGGAAAAATTGAATCGATAGTATAAAAACAAAAACAAGCATAGTAGTGGACATAAAATATTATATAGAGGTCAAGTGGACATTAAAATAAATATACTAAGGTATCGTCACTGACAAGGGCATGACACAATCCGTTAAAAAAAAAACAAAGGGAACAAGATTATGAAAACAATTAGCCACAATGTGCAAATAAAATAATAACAATTTATATATTTCGGTCTCTAAATCGAAACTTGCATAAAAGGAAAGGCACTAGAGAAGTCTGTTCGAGTGGCGAACACTGCTAGTTCAAGTTCGAAGGAGTCTAAACATGAGATTCGAAGCCATTACAGAGTGAGTAACGTTAAACTAAAGCCGAAAAAGAGTAGGTCCTAGCCAAAGCTTACTGGATTGATGAAAACGCTACTCGAAGTCGCGTGGGTCAGTGTCGAACCTCTTCGAACAGGGAAGGAAAACACTGCTGCAAGGCCTTCAGACGGCGTCGCTACTGCTACCAAGTGGCCGAGAGAGGCTGCGAAGTCGCCGGGAGGGGCTGCGAATCGGTGGGGGCTGGGCTAGTGCTCAAAATCCCTTCTTACCCTACCCTGGGTTAATTAGAAAATTAGGTGATTTTGAAAAGAAAAAAAAAATTAATTTGAACCTCGGTTAAGAATATATGATCAATTATTCATTATTTATAGGATTGTTTTCAAATTAGAAAAATAGGATTGTTTTCAAATATAAATATAGTAAAATTTGATTGTCTATCTAGAAGATATCTTACCATATTTATAAATATTTTCAGCATTTTATAATTTAAAATATTTTTTTTATTTATAATTAATTATTTATTTTTTATAATTCATTTTATTACACCATTCATTATTAATATATCATATTTATAAAATATTTTTTAGTACTCTTTATTAACTAATCATATTTTTATCTCTTTATTTCACTTTTTATATAATCTATTGTTTATTAAAATATATTTATTTATATTATTTAATTAAAATTAAAATTATTAGTGTTGAACTTGATATGATTAAGTAATATTCTTCCAACAAAATATATATATAATTAAGTAATAGATTATAATTAATATAGTGTTGATTAAATACATTAATTAGTTAATTTTGATTATAAATTACTCAATTTTTTAATATTTATAATTAAGATTAGGAAAATTATTATAAATAGAAAAATATCAAACTATTTACTAATATAGAATAATTTCATCGTTGATAGACAATGAATTTTTTTTATATTTGTAAATAGTTTTGTTCATTTTGTTATATTTGAAAACAACCCTTAAGATAGAATTATTAATTATTAATTAATTAATTTTTATTAATGTATTGAATGATATCTATTGTATAATTAATTAATTTATTACAATTATATAAGATTGTCATGTTTAATTTCATAAATTAAATACAAATATAATTTTTGTTTATAAAATTATGATAACATTTTTTATACACAACTAAACATAATCATCTTTTATTTGCAAACATCTTATTTCCAAGGATAGTGGGAAAATGAATGTATGAAAATATGATAAAATAGATAAGGCTTGTCTAGTCTTTTAAAAAAATATAATTTTACAAAATAAAAAGTCACACCACCCTCCTTATTTGATGAACTGAAAATTGGTTTGGTTTGAGATATTAATAGTTTCGTGTCGATTTTTTTAATTTTTCTCGTCTAAATTATCGGTTCGACTCCAATTTTGCATAGTAATTAAGTTGCTTGCACCCCTATACCTTACATGATCTTGTATTTTCTACTTTTTGTTAAATAACGTCCTAACCAATCAACATTTGACTCTTTGAGCTATTGATCCATCCCATTTATTTAAATCAATTGAGTTATGCTCTAATCAACCCAACTATCAAATTTATATAGGTTTAAAATTAATATTACTTTGGACTTTGTACTATTAACTTAATTTTTTTGCTTTCAAAATATTTATTTTGGTCTTACAAAAACGTTCATCTTGTTCTCTTCATTTTTATTTAAAGGATCGAAATTTGTTTTTTAAAAATTTAATGACCAAAATGAATACATTTTTTTATAAAATAAAAAATGAACAAGTTGAAAACACAATAACCGAAATTATCTATACTTGTTGTCTATCTAAAATGGGCTATGGAAAGAACTTTTGATTTTTCCTTCTGCTCCTTTTAGTTGATGACCATATGATTATGTGACATAATATCACATTTAAATCATTAAATAAAAAAAATTGACATTCACGTTAAAAGGAGTAAAAAAAAAAATTATCCCATACTTTTAGGTTTCCACGTTAAAAAGAAAAATTTTTAAAAATGCATACATTTTATCTCTAATAATCTCTAATTAACATAAAAAAAATTAAATCTTATCCAAAGAAAAAAAAAGACAATTACATTTATCTCTAAAATCTTAAATTCAACAAAAACACATTTTATCTTTAATAAACAAAATTTTCCAACAAAAATCTTTAAAAAATCTTATTTTATCTAATTTTACTTAATCATATTTATAATTAATTAAGTTTCAACGCGAGTAACTTTAATTTTAATTAAATAATACAAAAAAATATATTTTTATAAACAATAGATTATACAATAAGTGATATGATAGATTAATAAACAATACTAAAAGAGTTTTATAAATATGATATATTAATAATGAATGAAGTAATAAAAAATAAATAATCATGTTCATAATGAAATATCAAATTAAAATTAATGTCAACCAATAATTGCTTGATTATAAAAAAAAAATAAGTAATCAAATATTATCATTGAAAAATGAATTTTTATTAAATTAATATTATATTTGTTTTAAAAAATTAAGGAAATGAATTTGTAAAAAAAAAAAAAATCACAATAATTGTCATCCCATGGGCATCATTCCAATTTTCAAAAAGACTTTTATGTAAAAGAAACAAAAGTTATCTTATTTTCCTAAATAATTTAAAAACCACTTTTTTTTCACCAATTTTCTTTAAAAACCACCCTAATTTTCTAATTAACCCAATATAATGTTGAAATAAATTAAATAATATTATTTTCTTAACTCAAATAACTATCTCTCAAAACAACACATAATTGTAGATTTTATTTGGCAATTGTTAATTTTTTTAATGTATTTATATAAAAATTATGTGTTTTTCTAAATTGTATTTTGAATTAGATGTGTGTGATCTCATTATTTGGGCCTGGATAGAGCGAGCACAACTTTCAATAGGTAAGTCCGTGACCCAACCCTTAAGCTTTGCTTTTTGGATTAAAGTTTGGGATGAACTTAGGTTAGGCTTGAACCGACCTATTAGATTTGCCCATTAAATATTAATTATTTTAAATATTAAAAAATATATACGTATATTTTAAATTTTTTTAATAAAATGTTATTAAAATTTATTATATATTTTTATTATTATGTTAACTAAAAACTACAAAATATATATATATATATATATAAACTATGATATATCTAAATATATTTAAAAAAGAATTTTAAAAATTTAATTTCTTGATATATTATAATATGCATATATATTTGGGTCGGTCAGATGATAAAATTATTGGGCTGACCCAACGGTTCAATCCATATATAGCCCAAACGAGCTAGTCTATGGGTTAGTCCAATTACCAAAATGGTGATTCATATCCAATTCAATGAATAATTGTCTGAGCTTGGTTCGGCCAGTCAAACATTGACTTTGGAGCGAGCTTGAATTGAGCATGAGCTAGACTTGGGCCAACCTTTGAGCTTCGGGCTGTTGATGATGCTGAGTAAAGACCTACAAGATTTGTGTCATTGAAAAGATTTGAATATTCCTTTTAATTGGGTAAACTTTGAGTATTAGACTCCAAAACCTTCAAATTAATTATTTTAATTAAAAACCTCAATTCCTTTTTAATAAATTTAATCTAGCTAACTTAGGCCAGTTTTACGAAGAAAAAAAAAACATCTATCATATTTGTGTTAATTACAAACAGACTGCAATCGTAATTAGAAATTATTGTTTACTCTATATGAAAATAACGTAATATATATAATTATTAGGATGCCCTTTTATATTTGTAATTAATTAAAATGTAGAGTTGCTTTCAAATATAGCAAAATGAGTCAAAATATTTACAAATAAAGCAAAATGTCACTGTTTATTAGATAGACACTGGTAGACTATCACTGTCTATCGGTGACACTGATAGAATCTATTAGTGTCTATCATTGATAGACAATAACATTTTGCTATATTTAAAAATATTTTCAATAATTTTTCCATTTAAACAATTACATCTCTTATAATTTTTATTTATTTATTCAAAATTTTATTTTTATTTACGTATTCAAATTTTTATTTTAAAATCAATACTTAAATTAAAATTTAAAAAATGTATAATTTTAAAAAATAAAATAGTGAGACCACACTCATCTAATTCAAATTACAATTTGGAAAAACACATAATTTTGATATAAATACATCAAAAAAAAATTATCAGTCGTAAAAAAAAATCTACAATTATGTGTTGATTATTTGAATTAACAAAAGAATATTATTTAATTTATTTTAACATTATATTTTTGTAACAAATTAATCTAAAAAATTTGAAAAAAAAAAATTCTCCACGCAGATGTGTCAAGAAAAAGACTACGCTTCCAAAACTTAATAAAGGCTTCACAAACCTAGCCTTCCAAACCAAACATCCCTTTAATATCTATTAGTTCGTTTTTTAAAAAAATTAAAATAATCCTAGTGAATTACGTTTCACTATTTTTTACTATTAAAATTAAATTTATAGTTTTTTTATTATTATTTTAAATTACTTAATTGACATTAGCGTCAAATACTGAAAATGAATATTTGATGAAAAATCAAGATTAAAAATGTAAATGATCTCAAAACATATGGACTAAATTAAAACAAAACTATGTGAAGTTCTAACATTTTAAAAGGGTTAATTTCACAAATAATATAGTTTTTTTTTAAAAAAATGACAAAAACAAGATACTGTGAAAACTTTTTCTAAAAATAATAATGTAATAGAAAAATATGTTTAATTTAAGATAAGATGGGAAGTATTGACAAAAATAAGTAAGAAAAGTTATTCTTAAAAGTTATAAAAAAACAGTATTTCTTGTAGTGAGTGCTTCTGAGGATATAGAGGGACCTATGGGATATAGATTGTGCCCTAAAAATTTAAAAGTAAAATTATAGGGAAATGTATGTGCATAAATGTGGAAGTGTAGCAGAGTAAAAAATACAGGTAACAAAAAAATTTAATAATCCCAAGGGTAAGTAAAATATAGGAATTGTTAATTTTTTTTTCCACCTATCTCCAAACTCACATACTCAAAACTTAACATAGTGATCAATTTCATGACGTATACATATGCATAAGGGATATAAGTAAAATGATACTAATGTTTAATAAATGTGGATGTGTTTCTGAGTATATATAGAGATCATATGTATAAAACTCGAGTTTATGAGGGATACATGAATAAACCTAGAACACATCCAAATGAGAGGGATCTTGAGGATATAAAGTATAGTTAAGAATTGTTAGCTACAACCTATACCAACAATGTGTATCTTCCTTTTCGGTAGCTCAATCATAGGATCTCCAAAGTTAAGCGTGCTTAACTTGACCCAATTCTATATTGAGTGACCTAAAAGTTTTCTTAAGAAGCATGTGAGTAAGGACAAAACATGTTGAAAAGACCCATGTTGATTTGTTGTTATAGTTTTTTCATGTATATAAATTATATACACCTAAGTAATGAGTGATTTGATGTTTGTTAAATTACATGCATATGAGACACATCGGTGTTGCTCTTGATAATTAGTTTACATGTGTACGTATATACTATATGCTCTCTTAAATATTGTATCACACTTTTTGTATAAGGAATCTTAATTGTTAAATGTAAAAACTACATACTTATAACTTTGAAAATTACACTATTACTTAGTTGGACAAAATCAAGAATTGTTGTCTCTGAATATACTCCTGTATGGCTACTATGTGTTTGTCTACCTTTTTTTATATAATATATATATATATATATATATATATATATATATATATATATATAATTCACTACTTGTGTGTGTTTAAGTGACCAATCGGGCGTGTATGAATATAGAATGAATGATGAAAATATAGGATGGATGAGGTCTACGTGCAAGTATACACGATTGATGAAGTAATAAACTCGAAGTATTTCAAGTGTCGAATCTCACAAGACTAGATTGAGCTTAGATTAATCATGACTATGGACCAATGAAATCAAGGTAACTAATGAAAAAGATTGTAATTTAATAGGTGAAAGAAAACGTAAAAACAATAAACAATGGTGATCAAACATGGGCAAAGAATGATACAACCATTCGGGTGTTGTGTCTTAGGTGATGTAATTGCATCATACCGAAAAATAAATTACACATGAACAGAAAGCTACACCTATTTGGTCTTGTGTCAAGTTCCTTTAAGAGTTCTAAGCATCTAATGTCTAATATTTCCATGGTTAGCTGGATCTTAGATTAATTCAAGTTTAGTTCCTTTATTCTATGGTGTCCCTTATTTCTAAGGTGACGTGACCATCCTATGTTTAGGCTCTTAGTCTCATATCCCTTTGTGACATCCGCTTACACCCTAACCTTCTCAGCATGAGAGCTCTTCTAGATCTTAAATTAAGTGACCAGTTTAACTTACATATTTTTGCTGGGATTAAAACCCAAAACGCAGGGCGGAAACGTATCAGAACCGTATCTCAAAATTAATTTTAATAATTTTGAAATACTTTTACATTGGCAAAAAAAACTTAAAATAATCTAGGTTAAGCAAAAAAAAAAAAAAAAAAAAATTAGAGAAGAAAAACTTACGTGTCACCACCACTTGGAGACCTTCATTTTCTCTGAATCTTGAGGAAAGGATTGTGGGAACCTTTTGGCAAAGGGAAAAAATACAGAACTCTTCTGAGAGAATTTTTTTTTTAGAGAACGCTACGAAAAGAATTTTTCTGTTTAAGCACTATATAAGGAAGCGAGAGAAAAATGGGAAAGGTGTTATCCCACGTATTAAGTAACTCCCCTATGTGGGAGTTACAACTAATTTAATTAATATTAAATTAATAATTAATTAAATCTAATTTAATTAATCAATTCATTTAAATCATATTTCAATGAACATCTCTCACATAACCTATAGTTTTAATTCAATTAATTAAATTAAATTAAATTAAATTAAATTAAATAACTAATTAATTCTCCAATTAATTAATTACCAAATTAAATATCAAATATTTAATTTTAACTTGCATTTGAATCAAATTCAAATACATTTCTCTCATAACCTATAGTTTTATGTACATCTAATGCGCATTAATTTTAACATATAGTTTTAATATAAATCTAATTCATATTAAAATAATATTTGAACAAGTTCAAATATTTAATTCTCTTACAAATTAACTTTGAATCATATCCAAAATTATATTTATATTATAAAGTTTAATTTGTAAAATAAACTTTATATTATAATGTATCATTATACATTATACTTTTCCCTTAGTAAATTTAAACTTTTCAAATTTCATCCAAGAATAAATTTCCTCAATATTCTTTATGAGCTAGGAAGGGGACCTAATGGACTTACAGATCAAAAGCTCCAACGATATAAGATTAACGGGTTAAACTCATTAACCACATTAATCAATATTCGTTAACTGTGGGTACACTCCACTAAAGACCCACAGTTGCACTCTTCTCACTGTAGATATATTTATGTGTCCACAGATATAGACCAATAACAGCAAGTTAGTCCTTCACAAGTGTTCATAACACCAGCTGGGTCAAATTACCGTTATACCCCTAGGTTACTTCTAAATCCTTAAGTACTAGTGCTCCTCTAATGAACAACCTGTTTATGGTCCAACCATGAAACAGAAACCCCTCTCGGGCCAGTGAGGGGGTAGGGCCCTTTGTTCAAGTCCCGGAGACACCATTTAAGGGAACACTTATCTACTTACCCTAAAGTCGGGAAGAAGTGAAATCCATCTTGTATAATTATGTTCCCAGCTCGTCACTCAGTCTTGTCCCCAAAATGGTAGGCATATCGAGTCAGCAAACGGGTCACTCTCACCCATACAAATCAAAGGACAATCCCTCGTAAACAGGAGTTCATAATATACTCAATATTAAGACTAAGTTGCCTAGGTCAACCTATTGAAATAGAAACCTAACCAGTCAACGGAGTTATATCTAGTGGTTACTACTTCGTGGTCCAGTCTTATGCAAACTCATTGCATAGGATACCCCCACTCGCATGTCTCCTACACGAACGCGTTGGATCATTGCGTTTGTATGAAATACAAAGTGGGTCGTATCCATAGTGTTAGCAGGATAAGGTACCTAGCCCTATCCTTATACTATAGACCATTTAGGCTGTAACTTGAACGTTGATCTCTATATGTCTCTACATATTGTTCAAGACTCATAAAACAGCCTAGGATGTTAGTTTATTGGATTTTAGGGTTATTAAAACAAGATAAAATAATCAATAACATTTATTGAATAATAATGAATAATCATTTATTAATGACGGTCAAAATACAACATTTACTATCTACGAGTTTTACGGCATAAAACCCAACAATTTTATCTTTTAAATCAACAAAGAGAATGTGTTTAAACAAAGTGGTATGAAATGTAACATAACCTAAGCCATAACAACCCTAAGCTTTCACATTGTTAAATTCCTAAAAATATTTAGCTCATGACTTTTGATAAAACAATCATCTTTATTAGATCATAAATCATAGGTACAATGAGGAGTTTGATCGATAGAACTAAAATGGAAAAATAACAAAGAAAGTAATACTGGAAAATAAAATAACCCAAAAAAACTTGGGAAAATCTTCAAGTGACAAGTCTTTCCCTATTCCTCCTCTTTCAAGGAAAAATCTTGCTTCGACATACACTTATGTGGGAAGAGAAATCCTAGAGTCACTATGCTTTAGAGAAACTTTCGTTCTTAAGACTATTAACTTTTTTGAGAAGAAACTCAAGGTGCTGAAAAAATGACAGAAAAATGGTGAAAATAGTGATGGTCTCGACGATGGAGAGTTGTCTATCGAAATGGAGAGCTTCTTCGCCTTTTAAAGGCCCCAAGTTTGTCAAGGAGGGCCGAAATTCATGTTACAAGAGTTTGCCAGGCAAAATCAGAGATGCCCAACCATTAAAATCGTGAAAATCGCAACTGTTCTTAACTGATTTGAATTCTTGAATTTTAGGGCTCGACAGTGCTGGTATATCACTTACTCCTGTGGGCACATCATATGAAAACAGCCAGAAACCTGCCAAAAACGTACCAGATCAACACCAAATCTGCAAATAACATATTTTAAGCATAAGTGACCCTCAATAAGCTCATTTAAACATATTAAGACAAAAGTTGGGATAAAATTCATGCAAGAACCTATTTCTCACATTTAAAATGCCCAAATAAAAGCTTAATTTAATGCATTTCATAGCATGAATCACTCAAAAATGGTATTTAATGTATTTTTATGTACCCATATATCTATATTTAATGTCTTTGTGTACTATGGTGCATGAATAGTTAAATTTGTATATACTCCTTTATGATTGTTGCGTCTATGTTTGTATACTTTTGGTTATATATATCACAAATGCATTTAGGACCTGTTTGGATTGACTTTCGAAATGTTTATAAACATTTTTTTCATTTATAAACACTTAGAAAGTCAATCTAAACGAGCCCTTAATGTCTTCAAATATACCCATAGATCATATATTTAATGTCTTTGTCTATACCCATATATTGTTTACTCTGGTGCATGACTGGTTAAAGCGGTATACACCCCTCTATCACTGCTTGCATCTATATTTGTGTGTTTTTTTGTTGTATATATTGTGATATACAATTTGTGTATAGTTTGCAAGTAGTATTCGTTTTTCTATATACCCATAAGATCGTATATTTAAATGAATGAACATGAATAGTTAAAGTTGTATATATGATATACATTGTTGAATGTTGGGAGTCTTTGTATATTTTAATTTTGTAACTAACATCTCTAGATACGTTTTTTCTCATTTAATTATTATAATTACTTTTTATTTCTAAAATTACTAGATAGGTTTTTTTTAGGGTCATTTGGATGGAAAGGGTAGATTTAGAAAAAAGTTAGATAAAAATGGTAGGTTTGAAAAAAATTAGGAAAATGGGGTAGAAATTTTGTTTTTATTGAAATGCGTCTCTTCAAGAGACGCATTCTAATATTTTTGACTGGGTGGTAGCAGACGGTCAAGATGCAGATTTTTTTTATTTTTTTTTATATTGGTCAGAATTCGTCTCTTCAAGAGACGCATTTTGACACAGATTTATATTCTCTAACACATGAATGCATCTCTTAATAAAGCCAAAAAATCAACCCACTTTTCTTAATATCTTTTAAAACTACCCTTTATGCCTAATTTTTTTATAAAAATACCTTTTTTTCTTAATTAACTCTTTTTTTAGCTAACCATGTTTAAAGGCACCAAAATTCAATTATGGGTGCATGGTTAATGTAGGTGTATATAAATGATGAATTGGGCACAGAAATTCACAAACTCCTTCCCCTAAAAATGTGATTGTCATAATCTCAAATAACACACTGTTTTAACTAGTTTTCATCTTCATGTAAATGTAATTTTGTTAATTATATTGCATTCGTGAATATATTATTTATATATTACTCGTAATTTATATTAAAAATACCAAAAATGAATAATTTGATGACGGACACATGCCCTCTATCCCCTACGTGGATCCACCATTGGTCGAGATATACTTTTCAATAAGCACTGTTTTGAAGACAATTATTTGCTCTGCGCGAGTTGCAGTAGACTACAAGGATCTTTCATAATGATTCATTCTGGTAGAATAGTAACATTGAACTACGTACTCGGATATGACAGAACTCCTAGATACTTGTTCTCAACTCAAGATAAGAAATAAAGAGAGTAAAAAAGAACTCTTCAAGTTGGAATTAAATACTCCAAATGAAGAAATAAGTTACTATTTATAGGCTAACAACTCAGTAACTCTCCAAAAGATAAAATAAAACAATACTTAATTGAAACATATTTCAAACATAACTAAATTGCATTATTACTTGACCAAATACAAACATAATTCTTCAAATGGAAGAAACTACAAATTTAACCTATGAAAGTTAAATTTGTAAATGAAACATCATCCATTTTAATGTTTCAATCTAATTTTAAACTTGCAACAATTCATTTATATGTTTCAATCTATGAATGTTTCACTTCTTCCATAATGTAATTATATCCAACAAAATAGATATCACAACTTTAAGAAGTATCTAATAAATTTCTCAAGTTTCAATTATTTTGTGTGTCCTTAAATTTTTATTTTATATTTAATAACTCATTGACTACTCGATATATATTTTTTAATGCATGAATCTATTGGACATAAAACTAAAACTTCAATGTCTTATTAAACACAAATTTTAATATCATGTTTAATAGATTTATCGATTTTAAAAAATATTGAATATGTTAGAGATTTTTTTTTAGATAAAAAAAATTAAAATCAAAGATATATTTGATATTTCTAAAGTTCAAAGATTTGTAGAATTTATAACTTAACCAAATATTTCAATATAATAATAAAAGAGATAATTTCAAATATAGCAATCAGATTCAAAGTATTAGCATATATAGCAAAAAAAATTTTAAAAAAATTACAAATATAGCAAAATCTATCAATTTAGACTTCTATCGCTGATAGACTTTTATGGTCTAGGTGGTCTATCACTGATAGACCATAAGAGTCTAGCAACGATAGAAGTCTATCACTGATAGGTTTTACTATATTTGTAATTTTTTTAAAATATTGCTGTGTACTTAATTATTATCTCTAAAATTGCTGCTCATTACAATTACCCGTAATAAAACTTGGTGGATTTACTAGTCTTGATGAGATGATAGAATTGTGGCCACACAAGGCCAAAAGAAAAAGTAACCCACCTTTCTTTGTTTCTTAAAAAAAATACATTTTTCAATTACTATTGATGAAAAGCAAGACTTATCTTTTTTAAGTATTGTCACCTTCCACTACCTACACCTTTTTCCCTTCTCTTAGCTTTCCATGTATTAATAATTGAGCAATTTTGACCAAAAGGGCTAAAATCACTCTCATAGAATACACTCTCACTTTGTAAATGCCAACAACAATGCTTTTCAAGACACCCAACCATTATCTAATTCCAACTTCCTTTTATTACTTCTCTACCCCTCCCAAGAAAAAGAAGAAGAAAGAAAAGTACATCAATACCCCCATCTATCTCTTTCAATGGCCCCACATCCTCCACTCTCAAGTAAAGAAATGAAAAGGAGAAAAAAAGTGGAAGATTTTCCATCTCAAAATATTTTGGTCATTTACCACTATCTCAACCATATTGATACAATAAGAGAGACTGTGTTAAATTACTAACTGACCTAAAAGCTTAAGTTGATGGAAAAATTTGAATACAATACTTTCTGGACCACCTGCTCAAATTACCGATTGACCCAAAAGCTTAAACCGATGGGTGAAGGCAAATTTAATATGATATCATCTAATATTAAGGCTCCATTTAGTAACCATTTGATTTTTTGTTTTGTTTTTGAAAATTGAGTGTATAAACATTACTTCTATCCATTAGTTGCTATATTTTGTTGTTTACAGTCTAGAAGTGTTTTTAAAAATCAAAGACAAAATCTGAAAACAAAAGGTAGTTTTCAAAAACTTATTTTTGTTTTTGAAAATTGGGTAAGAATTCAAATGTTTGTATAAGAAATATGAAAATTATGGATAAAAAATTAGGAGAAAACAAGCACAAATTTCAAAAACCAAATGGTTGTGAAATGAGATTTAAGCTTTTGAAAAACACTTTCCCTACACTTGAGCTTGGCAAAGAAGAAGCACTTCAAGTACTACTTTCAAGGTTAAAACAGTTGCATTGACTTGAATATGCCTCTTAAAATCAAGAAATTAGAAAGACTAGATAATTATATTATACTGATTATATTCATAATTAAGAAAAGATACAGCAAATTAGCACGGTCGAGCACGAGACGGGTCACGTGCCAGTTGCAATGTCATCGGGCCCGTAGTCTAGGGAGTGTTCATTTCTGGTTTGACTAAGATTTGTGGATCTGCTTGGTGTGTCCTGAAAATTGCTGAGGCTAATGAGATAGGCATAATGCATAGAGCTTTAGATTGTAGGAATTGCATGGCAGCTCCCACATCTTCTTCCATTAATTTGGCTACTTGTTGCTCTGTTCCATCACTTGACCACTTTTCCCATGCTTGTTGATTGTTGCCACTCTCAATGCCTTCTCCCTAAAAATACACAAAAACCCGAATGAGAATGACGAACAAAACGATCAGAAATGTCAATAACATGCACGAATGATTAGACAATCATATAACCTATTACCTGAAGCTTTTGGACTTAATGATATTTTAACATGGCAACAAAATAGAAGGCTTTGTGTTCGAACTAATAATGTCATTTTAATAGCCACTTTTTCAATTTGCTGCTAATCTCTAAGCTTTAAAGTGAGGAGTGTTAAATAATACATTCCAAAAAGATGAACAGGAGATACGTCGAAAATATGTTTAAAATATTAGACAATCAAAGGACTATTAGTTAAGCATTTGGGTTACAAAACATGAGGTTATACGTTCGAATTCCCATAATGTCATTTTGATAGTCACTTATTTGGTCTTTTGCTAATCTTTAAGCCCACGAGTATGAGAAATATTAAATAATAGTGAGTTAGAGATGACTTTTGATAAAACTAATGTTAAAGTGAAAGTTTGAGAAAAATTATAGTATATCTAAAAGAGTACCGAATAATTAAGTTATTACGAAGCTCAAATTTTTAGTACCTCGACTGATGATAGGGGCACATCGGCCACAAGTTGAGCTACCGCACCTGCCCCTCCTAGTCTACTCATACTTAAAACCTATGAAAAGTACACAAATTAAAATGGGATAAAAGGGGTCTAAGAAACAAATCAACAAATATGGAAATCAGGCACATGCTTGATAGACAAGTAAAGATGGGCCTCAATACTTTTAGCTCAATGAAAGAAATTCTACTGCAAAATTCTACTAAACCAAAAGCTTTTATAGGATTTTAAATTTAGTACCTTAACTTGAAGCCTAAGAAACTTTACATAATCCACAATTTCATCGAGCATTGCCGCTCGATCAGTCTGAAAAATTAATGAATCGATTAAGGTCGAATCTCTATAAATTCATGATTGGGGAATTGAAATAATGCAGAAGTATAATGAGAGAAAATGTTCATATAATTTGAAGTCAATAGATTAACAAAATTAGAGTATTTGAGAAGAACTAACCTTATTGCAACTAGGAACTAACTCCTGCAAGGCCTTCATTCTTTCTGCAATTCTTTCTCGACGCAACTGCATTCGTGATAAACGAACAAATCTAAGATTCATAGAGATATAGATAACACAAAAATGGACAAAAGTATTTAAGGGGCATTTGGGGCGTTGAATTGGTTATTATAGTCTCTGAGTTATAATAGTCTATGTTTAGGGCAGACTATTTTAGTCTGCGTTATAATAGTCTTGTATGGAGTGCAAACTATTTCAGTCTAGGTAGAAAATAGTAGACACTTTAACAAAGAGGGAGAGGAGGAGTAGGAAATAGTAAACACGGTAACTCAAGAGAGATTTGAATAGTAATACTGTAGTTAATTGTAGGTTATAATAGTTGGAAACACCAAATATTATAATTGAAGTCCTAAACATATAGTTTATTAGATATTAATATTATCAAATGCTTTGTTCTACTTTTCAGAATAAATAAGGATGCCTCATAAGCAAATACTTTATTCGGTATTGAGATTACAATGGGAGATATGATGGGAATAGAGAAAGCCACAAAAAACAAAGCTAAAGTATAAAAATACTAAAGGATCTACCAAAGGAAGAGATATCCATCTAAAAAACAATTGATTTTCAAGCCTAAGGAAACGATTGGTGATTCTGATTCAAAACTTGTTCGTGATCATTTGATTTGGAGAGGTGTCAAAGAGTTCTTACTAAGATGCATAGAGGTTCTCTCACTGTTGCTTCTTGGACTTCTGGACAAACTATAAATTATATGATATTGGATGTACATTGCATTAATTCTTATTGAAAATTACGGAAGATTATTTATAGTTTTTTCTACGATTAATAATCATAGAGGGGATACCATTGAATAAGACCGTTGAAACGAATCTAAAGAATTGAAATATTGAGAAAGTTATAACATTTTGGTCCTTGACAATGCAAGTTGGAAGGATACTCATCGACTATATCCTTTGTATGTGGAAAATCCTCAAACAATATAAGATTCATGCAGACTTAAGCATCATCGACCTTCGCTCAATCAATTAGTTTCAATGAAATAAAAGTTTATTTTGATTGACTTTCTAAGTGCTTACAAAACATTTCAAAGTCGTTCCAAATAGACAGCGACAAAGCAATATTACCATGTTATCAAATTGGATGACACATTGTGTGTGTTCCTTCCAACTCGGTATTTAAATGATAAAGTTTTGCAAAAAAGCATCTCCCTTTTAATAAGCTTATTAGTAGTCTGCCCTTCACTCATTAGTATTTGCTCTCTATAAAAGATCGATTTAGTCAGGCTAAGTCACTATGGATGGCCTTCTCTTTCTCTAAAGTTGAAACAGTGTGACCAAAGTACTACGTTGGCTAGATAAAGAAAGATCATGGGCATATAATTAAGCAACAGTATCTCTATTTGTAGAAGGATACTAAAGATAATATCATTAGACAAATATCATACTAAATGATTATCAAACAATGACTCTAGATGAACTTTAGAAAGGTAGCTCTCTACGGACGACTCCTAAATACATGCAAGTGACAGAAGATCACTCTTTCCTAGTATGGACTAACTATTTTCTCTTCCAAAAAATATGTGTGCATCATAAACAAGTGATACTCTATGGATAAAAACCACTCTTTTTCAATCAACATTATATTATTCTTAAGAGTCCAAAGATGATATTACCCTTTCTGCGATACTATGAGGATCGGTCGCTTGCCCTCGTCTTGCTCGAACCCTTGGACGGACTTGAGGTGATTGTGGTACGGCTGCAACCGTCATGGGAGTTGTCTGATTGTGAAAGGGCTGCACATGAATATTCAAAAGAAAATAAATCATCATACGTTAAAGTTGGACAATGCAAAATACCAAGATCAACATCACGACGAACTCAAGATCTTAACGAGTAGTAACACAAAGCTATAATGAAAGAACAAACACCGAAATAAGCATAATTCAACTAACATAAAACTTTAACTATTAACTCCGAGGCTAGAGATTCAATCCTCACCCATATAAAAAAATAATTAAATTTAAATTAACAAAATTTTAAAAAGTTTACATAATGTAAAGCTGATGTGTGCTTTTTATATTACATTTGTTCTTTAATTCTAACAAAAACAAAACAAAACAGAGAAAAAGCAAAAAGATTTGTTCTTTCTTTTTGTCTTATTTTTATGAAGAGATTAACTAAAAAGAATATAATGAATAAATTACCCATAGAAATGGGAATTTCTCATTTGTCTTCTTCCATTTCTGAGCACCACATTTTGCAATTATTCCACTAAAATAATTAATAAAAAAAATAAATTTTAAGTTCTTCATTTATTAATATATATATATATTGGCATCTAGCTAAAGATGGCTAGAAGGTTCCCAAAACCAACACATAATAATGGGACAAAAATTAAAATATTATCATAAAATAAAATAAAATTATATATTAAAAGAAAACACTGTTCTACTGACCACATTCACATTTTTAGACCAACGAATAATAATATAAAAAAATTTTTAAAAAAAATTGCAAAGGAATAAAATTGTTGTGGGGTAACAGACCATTATGAATATATTTTATTAATTAAAAAATAACATAAATTAAAAACAGCACTAGCATAAAAATTAATATAAAAGAACAAAATATGGTTCCGGCTTTTAGCCAATAAATTCCAGCCACGTGGATGAACTCTCAAACATCTTTGAAAATATAAGAAGAACGTGTCTTAACTAATGACGTAAGCGAGTGATCATGCTTAGGTTTCTAAAATCCAACGGTGTAAACTCTTGCACGTACGAAGACTTTCACACGTGTCTAAGATGTCTTGTTTGTCTTATCACAATCAGTAATTGAAAAAAAGGCAAACACCAATAAAAAATGGACGCGTGTAACACACTACCGAAGTGAAAAAACTGAACTTTTAAGCACTTGTTTGGAAACGAAGATAACATAAGGACTGTTTGGCATCATGAATAATAATAATAATATAAGGGGGAAAAATGGTCTTTTAAATACAGAAAACGCGTTTTTTTGTACTTCCTTTGAAAGTTAGTACCAAGCATCACATGTGATTTTTTTTTTTTTTTTTTTTTTTTTAAGAAAAAAAATCCACTATTTACATTTATAAAAAAAATCTACAAGTACCCCAGCAAATATAATTATTTGACTTATGCTAACTTTCTTTAATAACAAAATTGTCTTTTCATAATAATAAATAAATAAATGTTAAAATACCATTTTGAACTTATAAATTGAAGTTTGTTCGATTCTTAAATTTAATCCTTAATGCTTATTTATTGTTGATTTTTTTAATTTTTTTTTGTTATTTATTAGTATTTTCACTATAAATTATGAAAACATATCTACATATTATATTTCCTTGCATGTAAAATTAGTATTATTATTTATCCAATTTCGGTAAAAATTAGAAAAATTATTAAACAGAAAAAAATCTCAAACCATTTACAAATATAGAAAAATTTTACTGTCTCTCATTCATAGACTGCGATAGAATTCTATTTCTATATTTGTAAATAGTTTCAATATCTATTATCGATAGACTGTAATAGAATTCTATCACTTGAGCGATAGACAATGACTCATTTTTCTATATTTGAAAACAACCTTTAGAAAAGCTTATTTTTTTAAAAGAGAAATAATAAGTCAGTGCTACAAACAGAGCTACGAGAATTTAAATCTCCAATCTCAAGACAAGAAGTATGTGTCAATTACTATTGAATAAAATTTACTTTAATAACTTATATTCGAGTGAAAAATTAGATATCAACATGAACCTAGTTCAACCTCAACGGTAATTTTAAGTTTTTTTTTTTTTTTTCCTTTTCTTTTAAGAAAAGAGAGAGAGAATTTTAAGAGTTAGAGGGGTAGAAATGTAACTTCACCTGGTGGAGATGTAACGGCGGTGGTGGGCGGAGTTGTTGAGTTTGTAGATGTCCAAAGGTTGGAAACAAGCTTGTCATGTGCTGCATCGAAGAATCTCTCTCCTGAAAACACCACACGAGGTGTGAAATGACTAAAATACCCCTTAGAATTATGGAAAAAAAAACAATATATTAATATTGCACTACACACATGTCAGAATGGGAATAAATTTTTATCTGGCAATCCAATATTCTCTAGCCGAAGTAGACTTCTCCAAACTCCGGAGAAGAACAAAAATTTTCAATCATAATTTTTTTTTTTTTTTTTTTTTTAAAAAAGAAAGTTTATAGGATGTGATTCTGAAGCCAAAGATTTGACAAGAAAGGAGGGAAAAAGAAAGAAAATAAAATTAAAAAAAAAAAAAAAAAACCTAAAGATTTGGATTCTGAGACAGCATTCTAATTCTATTCCTTGGTTAAAAAAAATGATTTGAGATTTATTTTTTTCCCTAACTTTCCATGAAAAAAATACACAAAATAAATAAATAATCAATAGGAAGAAGCTCAACTTGCCCAAAATGGCAAAGCTTAGCCTCTTCTAATCTGACTTTTCCATGTCAAAATCAAAATAGCAATCATAAGATCACAGTCTTTGTAAGATATATAAATTATTTTTCTAAATAAAACTGGTTAATAATAAAATTCAGTAAAAAAAAAAGAAAACAAAACAAAACAAAAGAAGCTCATCTAATACATTCAAAATTTCAAATAATGTTAAATCACAATTAGAAGAAAAGGAAATACAAAATATAATTGAAGTAGTTTTTCAATAGTTTTTCGATTCCTCTAACATGATATTAGAGCCTAAAACTCGTAAAATCCAAATAAATATCCGGTCTATAAAAAGAACAAAAGAAGAATAACAATTGGAAGAAAAATAGCAAATCACAAAATATAATTGAAATAGTTTCTCGTTCCTCTAAAATGATATCAGAGCCTAAAATCTATAAACCTAAACAAGTATTTGGTCTAAAAAAGAACAAAAGAAGAATCACAATTTGAAGAAAAATGCAAATCACAAAATATTATTGAAGCAGTTTTTCAATCGTTTTTCGATTCCTCTAACATGATATTAGAGTCTAAAACTCGTAAAACCCGAACGAGTATTTGATCTAAAAAAGAAATTACAAAAAATGTTATATCACACTAGGAAGAAAAAAGCAAATCACAAAACATAATTTGGAGTGGTTTATCATTAATTTGGTCCAAAAAACTTTAGGATTGAAGTGAGAGAGAGAGAGAGAATTACAGTGATTCCTGAAGAAGCAGTTGAAGAAGAAGAAGCATTATTATTGGTATTATTATTGTGGCCATCAAGTTCTTCTCTATACCTCTCTTGTCTCAAAAACCCCTGTTCTAAATTCAGTCCCAAAGGCATACCCATTCCTCCGCCGCCGCCGGACCCAAGTTGAAGTCCCATAGGCATAGACACCATATCGCCACCACCTGCGCCGCCGTAAGACGGTGGCACGGCCAGAATCTGCTCGAAGAAATCATCCCCCAACCCCTCAGAGGGGATTCCGGCCATAAAATTGAAAAGTTGAACAAAATGGAAGTGGTTTTTGGGGAAGCTGAAAAGAAGGGGGAAGGTGTCGGAGAAATGGGTGGCAGATTCGAAAGCCGATAACTGGGAAGTGATTTTGAAGAAAGTGCTTTGAAGAGAGAAATTATAATGAAAATGGAGCTTTTTTTTTTTTTTCTTCTTCTTTTTGTCTCAGCTTTTTGGTTTACTGACTTTATATGGCTTTGTGAAAGGGTGTTTGGAAATGAAACAAATACAGAAAAAAGGCAATTGCATTTTCTTTTTCTTTTTCTTTTTTTTTTTTTAAAAAAAAAATCTTAAACCTTTCTTTATAAAAACTTGATTACTTTCTGATTATTAATTATTATTATTATTAGTATTCCTAATCTAAGGATGAATTTAATAAGAGAAAACCCTTTTGGTTGTACCTATGATCGGTTTTGAATTTTTGTACCTTGTACAATTTTGTACCTAAAAAGAAAATATTAACAATAATTGATTTCTTTTAGGGTGGAAATATTTTTGTTGAATCTCATTCAATTGTCTAATTAATAATTAATATAATAAAATTTTTTTTTGAGTGTTTTCAAATATAGAAAAATGAGTCAAACTATTTATAAATATAGAAAAACTTTACCGTCTATCAGTGATAGATCGCCATAAAATTCTATCGTTTTCTATCGCTCAAGCGATAGAATTTATTTGCTATTTTTGTAAATAGTTTGATATTTTTTTCTATTTATAATAATTTTCCTAAATTTTTATTTATTTTTTATTTTTTTATGTGATTAAACTATGATGCATAAAGATGAGACATCTTGGAATGCACCAAACTATTAGTGGTGGGTTTTAATGCACTTTTTTATATCATAAAAAAAATTAAAAATTAGTTTACTCATTCTAATAAATTTTTTGATTAGATGTTTAATAGGCACTCAATATAGATGCATTTTTTTTTTCATTTATCTAAATAAATATGTTTTTTTTAGTATCAAACAGTTGTGGGATGAAGGATTGAACCTTCGACTTCAAAAGAGGAAGTAAATATCAATTACTTTTGAGCTAAACTTACTTTAATAAAATAAATACATGTTATTCTTGAAGTTTTATGCAGCAATGGTAGGTTAGAGGTTTTTAAGATTTATTAAAATTATTGTTATGATTAACGAGAAATTATAATAGAAACCAAGATAGTTTTTGTTATTTTTTGCAAGAACGAAAATTCAAGGAATTAAATAAACTGTGAAAGTGAGCACAACTTAATTAACATACAAATGTGTTAGTAAATAATTAAGAACATCTATAGTTTGAATCCTCTGTCTATTGTACTAAAAAATTAATAAATTAAAAAGAATTATATAGACTGTTTAAAAGTTAGGATGCAACCTAACAGATAAAAAGGTAAAGGACTGGGCTACAATAGAATTCAAATTGGATTTTTTATTCCCGTATTAGTCATAACAAATTATTGTGCATACTTAGAAAATGGGAGGGCCTCGAACTCAAATGATATCTTCACAGTTGGTGAAACAACAAAACTCTCAAAAGTAAGTAATGAACACATACGTGTATAAAGGGAACTAAACATGTATAACTCACCTCCAAACACTCCCAAATTGATCTGATCTTTGTTTCTAAGTTGTTTAACTCCCAACTTCGTTTCTAACCACAGTCTCCCGATGTTGGGTAAATAATAGTATATTATTACTCATAAAATATGTATGATTTTAAGTATATCATTAGTGGATATCTATAATATTATATCAATAGTACTTGTTGCTCTAAATCTAATTTCAAGTATAACATTTGTGAATGAGTAAATTAACACTTACTCAAAATTTATTTCAAGTATAACATTAGTGTATAAATAGTATATCGGTACTTATTCAAAATGCATTGTAATTATATCATTAGTGTATTAGTAATTTATCAATGCTTGTTCAGAATTCATGTAAAGACCCGAGTTCAGGAGGGGGACATGAATGAACCGAGATCACATCCGAATGAGAGGGATCCTGAGGACATGAAAGCATGATTAAGAAAGGCTTAAAATAAATGAAAGTTACTACCTATACCAACAAGGTGCACCTTCCTTTTCGGTAGCTCAACCCGTGTTGGTTTGTGGGGACAACGTTTACTCTTACAAGGATGACATAGCTAGGTCGCAGGGGGCGCAGGGGAATGTCGGGGCCATCAGTTGCCGAATCCAGATTCTGAATCTAGTATATCGATACTAATTCAAAAATGCAATTTCAAGTGTAAACTACTATTGATACGTGAATGTTATACTTGAAATGGGTATAGATATTCTATTGAGTACATTAGTCGACTTATAAACAACATATAAAGTAGTATATACCATATATACTATTGATATGTAATTAATAATTGATATATGAAATATAAAAATATCAAAAATACTATTGATATACGAAATATAAAGTATATAAGATATATTGTTGTTGATAAAGGTAAATTTGACATAATTAAAAAAAATAGAAATCATATATAAAATAATATATAGAAATCAAAACTTAAAATGTTGCAAAAATCTAAAAAAATAATGGTTAGATTTGAAAATATCCTCATTTTTTTTTATCTATTGCAATTTTTTAGACACTGACTGCAAATATAGCAAGCAAATCCAAATTAATTGTAAATATATCAAAATACAGAAGAAATTACAAATATAACAAAGAATACATTCAACTCATAAAAAATGTAAAAAAAAAAAAAAAAAAGCTATGGAATAATGAGTTTAGATGAAAAAGGTCCAACAAATGCAATGTATTTGTATACAAATCTGGTTGGATCTAACGAAGTAATTATAATGTTAAAAATAATATTTGGATAATAGATTAAATAAAAAAACAAAAATATTTATATTTTATGTCATATAAAATAGAAAATCTGAATAAGAAAACATACATGAATTATTTTTTAATCCTCAAGAATTTGAAGAATTTGGAGTCTTCTAATTTGTTGGGCTCAAACCATTTCAACCTAGGTTTCAAGCCAATTTGTGGGCTAAAATTTATTATAACCCAATTTAGTCGAGTCGAGCTCAAATAACCATGATGAAGACATGTTACACCAACAAGATTGGTCAAATTCTATCTTCAATTTCAGTTCAGAATACATGTCAACTTGCCATTAGTCTCAAATGCAATAATTTGTGATTTTGTGATTAATTTGATAAATGCCACGATGATTTACGATGACCGTGTGTCTTAAAATCATAATTAAAATGTATCGACTTGTGTGACTACAATAATACTCATATGAATATGATACCACACATATTTCAAGTTATGTTATTTATTCATTAAACAACAAAACAATTATGATGATGACATAAATAGTTAGTTTTTTCAAAATTGAAAAATTAAATCAAACATTTTATAACATTTAAAATAGTATTGATCTAAAGTGTTACATTCCTTAAAATAGATATTTTAAAGTGCTATTTTCAAATATTGAAAAATGAGCCAAACTATTTACAAATATAGAAAAATTTGACAGTGATAAACCGGTGCAACAATAAAAGTCTATCACTCAAGCGATAGAATTCTATCGTGGTCTATTGCTGATAGACAGTGAAATTTTTCTATAATTGTAAATAGTTTGTTATTTTTTTTAACGACCCGAGTTCAGGAGGGAGACATGAATGAACCGATATCACATCTGAATGAGAGAGATCCTAAAGACATGAAAGCATGGTTAAGAAAGGCTTAAAAGAATTGAAAGTTACTACCTATATTAACAAGGTGCACCTTCTTTTTCGGTGACTCAATCATAAGAACTCCACAATTAAGTGTGCTTATTCTATATTGGGTAACCTCGGACGCGTGTTGGTTTGTGGGGACAACTTTCACTCTTAGAAGGTCACAAGGGACGCAGAGGAATGTCGTGGCCATTAGTTGTCGAATTCGAATTCTGAATCTTGGGAATTCTGAATCTTGGACCTCGTCGTTACATTTTTTTTTATAATAATTTTCCTATTTTAAAAGTGTAAAAGTAAAAAATAGAATAATCCTAATCCAACTATAATTTGTCAAGGGTTAAGAGTCATAATAGATAGTGGAATCAAACAAATGACTATATATATATAAATAATTCAAATTTCCAACCACAAAGGCAAACATGGTTTTGTCCTTGTATGGAAAGCTTCATCTCCACCTTCATGTATAATGGTCCAAAATAATATTAAATCACCAACTTTTTATTTGATTTAGTTTTTTTTTAAAAAAAGAAAAAAATATATATATATTTTCAAAAGTTTTGTAAATTAAATTATATCCACTAATTTATGAAGAAAGGTAGAAGGAAATATTTTTTTAATTCATCATCAATATCTCTTCTTCTTGTAGGCTATTGAAAAAATTAAGAGCTTATTGTCTTTTTCTATAAAGTTGCTTCTTTAATGGCTCATGGAAGCTTAGATGATAATGTATCAAGTTGTGGTTTGAAATTAAGAAAAAGAAAAGTTTTTTTTTTTTTAATAAAAAAAATCTCTCTTAAATTCTTCTTTTCCTTCTTATTATTAATTGTGAAATTTCTTGACCAAATCATATGAGTAATATATGGTTGGAATGCTCTTTAATTGTACCTTTTTTTTTAGAAAGGTCAATTTCAAAATAAGATATTTTGAGGATCAAATACATAATTACTTAGGTCTCGTTTGGTAACCATTTTGATTTTTAAAATTAATCCTATTTTTTTAATTTCTTACCATGGTTATCTATCTTTCTTGAATAAAAGATTTGATTTATTAGCCAATTTTGAAAAATAAAAACAAGTTTTTAAAATCTAATTTTTTTTAATTTACATTGATTGAAAGTAGATAACAAAACAAGAAATTTAGGGGTGACATGGATGTTATAGCATTAATTAATTGTCAAAAACTAAAATTGAAAACCAAATGGTTACAAAAAAATGGCCTAAATTTTATTGCTTTTTTAAAGTCTTATAACACAATTACATATTCATTTTCGATATATTATGCTACGTAAATGTGATTTTTTTTTTGTGTTTATAATTGAGTAGTTGTCCTTTTCAAAAAAAAAAAAAAAAAAGAAAGAAAGAAAAAAAAAATAAACATATAAAGTTGTCATTTTTTTCGAAAGAGAACATTAATCAACAACACACAAATTTGGCCTTTCAACAAGCAATACGATAGAAGAAACTTAGAGATTAAAAACATTTACAGCAACATGCGCCAGAGAATTGTCACTTTAAAAATTTAAATATACCATATTTAATTAAAGAACAAGTTGCTATGTATGCTTACTATTGTCTCTAATTAATCTAGATTAACAAATTCGCAAAGACATAAATAAATATGAATCCACTTGATAATGTTTTTTTTTTTTTTTCAAATTTTTAGAAACTAAAAGGTTCGCTAAAATTTTATGGAAATTTTGGAGTGAAACAAAATCAAGTCTCTTTCCATTTTATTTTTAAAAATAAAAATATAATTTTATCATTTTTTATTTCTACAATGCATAATAAATATAATATAAGCTTTCTTTATATTTAGTTTTAAAATTTATTTTAAGGTAAAATTAAACATTTTTAATATAAAATGTTAAAGAGCAAAATCAAAAAATGATTATTAAACATGTTGTTTTCTTTAAAAAAATATATATAAAACAATTATTAAATGATTTTTTAAATTAAAAAAGAGTAAATAGATAATAAAAAGTTAGAAACAAGAGGGAAAATGAATTTATTTTACTATTATTTCTGGTTGGGGGACTTGGTCAAAGTTAGTAAATATGTGTTTAATTTGACTCTAAAAAGTACTTAAATAAGGATTCTAGGCATTATCTAATGTCGCAGCTTAAGATTCGAAATCCAAATTCAACACTTTATTGCCCTGGCATTCTTCTGTATCCCTTGTGACCTGGCAACGTTATTCTTGCTTGTCTTAAGCTGCTTTTAAGAGTGAAGAAACTATTCCCCCACAAACCAACACGGGTCCTTGCAGCATACTTTTGTCCTTACTCACATGTTTCCTAGGAAAATTTCTAAGAGATCACTCAACATAGGAGTGGTCCAAGCTAAGCACACTTAACTTTGGAGTCCTATGATTAAGCTACCAAAAAGGAAGGTGCATCTTGTTAGTATAACTACTAACTTTCAACATATCTATCAGGATCCCTTTCATTTGGATGTGATCCCGATTCTTTCATGTCCCCCTCCTAAACTCGGGATGTTACATGTCTATTAGCTTCTGCTTGGTTCATCCTCAAACCACATCTTACTGCGAGAGGTTCCTCTCTAGTACTATCTGTAACACCCTGGGCCCAACATTCAGAATCCAAATTCTGACACTCGATGGCCCCAGCAAAGATTTTTGTTGGAATTAGATTTTTGAAAATTTTGTGCCCTTAGGTTCGATTCGTGAAGTATTCTCCACTTTATTACTTGCTTGATAGTGTACACTTACACTTAGTGTTGTTTGTCATTGTTTAGTCATCTATCCACATTAATAATCTCGAGACTATCATAGAGCCTTTTGAACAAAAAAAAGTTTAAAATCAATTCACTAGGTTTGATGGATCATTCCAAGGATAATCTAGAAACTACCTAGAGCCTTTTGAACCAAAGAAGACCCAAATCGACCCAATAAGGTTTGATGAGTCATTCCAAGGATAATCTAGGGATTATCCTAAAGTCTTTCAAACCAAGAAAAACCTAAAATCAGGCCACTAGTTTGATAGGGCATTCCAAGGATAATCTAGGAACTACCTTGAAACCTCTTGAACCAAAGAAAGCCCAAAGTCAACTCATTAGGTTTAATGGATTATTCCAAGGATAATCGGAAAACTACTTTGGAGTATTTTGAACCCAAAAAAGCCTAAAACTAGTCAAATGAATTTGATGGGTCATTTCAACGACAATTTAGGGACTATGGTAGAGCCTTTTAAACCAAGAAAAAGCCATAAAATTAGTCCAATAGGATGATTTGTCATTCCAAGGATAATCCGTAGACTATCCAAGAGACCGTTGGACCAAGGAAAGCCTAAAATCAACCTACTGGGTTTTATGGGTCATTTTAGTGATAATTTAGAGACAAGTCTTTTAAACTAGGGAAAACTCAAAATCAACCTATTGTATTTGATGGGTCATTCCAATGATATAATCTGGATACTACCCTTGAGACTTAAAATAAAGTTCCAATTTCAAAGGCAATAAACAACTCAAAACTTTGAGGTGCACTTTGTAAAGGATTTGTAGTCTAAATGTCCAAAATCGCTCCACAAGGGCAAAACAAGGACTGGATTTTAAAGAAAATGATAACATAATGTTATACTCCCAAGTTCGGCCTCCAACGTCCAACCTATAATGCTAAACTAGAAACCCTAACTAGGGAGACAAGACTAATATTATTGGGTGATTTTGGACCTAAGAGACAGACTCGAAACGGAAAAATAGCACCACAGGTAAAAGCGAGATAGAAAAGGCCCAATACTATCCAAATTAGAACAGACAGGAACTTGGGCATAAAAGCCCAATCGAGACTCAACTAGACTTAGAGGAAGAAGGCAATTGGGCCATACGACCCAACTACCCAGTTTAGCCTCGACCTTGGCCAAGGTAAGACTATTTTTTTTACAAGGATTGCTTTTTGCAAGCCTTCAGCCATGCAATTATTGACAAACGACGACAAGCTTTGGATGACGACGAGTGGAGCAACAATACAACAATTAATGAACATGCGACAATAGAGACAACAAGCTTCTCCAAAGAGAAGAGCAAAGAAAGAATTAAGAACAAAAGAGAGGAGCAAAGAAAATTGTCATATTATTATCAGATGCATTTTGTTAGGTCAATTAGTGACGAATGACTATTTAGAACCATTTTTCAAATTTTAGAAATTAAATATTCCTTTTGAAACTTTAGAAACCAAATAGATATTGAACTCAAACCCTAACGTATTTTATCCAATATATATTCATGAACTCTAATCATTACATTACAAAAATAATAATAAAAAAAGGTACTACTTACCATGTCTTCACTCAAAGAAAAGGATTCCTCGAGGGACCTTTACGAGAAATCTTGACAAATTTTGCAAAAGATCTACCTAATTTTATGGAAATTTATCTGTTGATACTCGTGAATAAATATAAATATTTGAGGATAATAACAGTTCCTATCAATTCTCTATATCATATTCATACGTATTATTAGTACACTCTATGGTCAAAACGAGCAAGATGCATATCAATTACCATGGTGGCCACTAACTCAATGGAAATATACTTTTTACTCTGATAACAAATAATGTTATACAATCTAGTTACCGTCTATATAATCAAATGAGTACAACTCAATGGTAATTGACATATACTACTTTCTATGAAGTCAGAAGTTCAAATTTCTCTTGCCTGTTTATTCTCAAAACTAGAAGAAAAAAAAAATTACAATAACTTAATGAAAGTTGAGTTGAATCTAACATACTATTTCCCAACTCATCCATTGTTTCTATTCTAGAAAATGAAAGACTTAAAAAGAAGTGTGCAAGGATATTAATGCCTTCCTAGCTACACATAGGATGGTTCAAACTAGTGGGCCACCTAGGAAGACCATGACCAACAAACTTTGGACCAAATTCTTTGCCCAACCAAAAATAATTTTAAATGAGTACTTGTGATTGGAGGTTAAGAAAATTTCATTATTATAAAATTGTTAAGCATAAAAGAAGGATGTGTCACAATCATGAATCAATGGACCTATTATATTAAGCCCATAAAATCAGGCACCAATTTAAAACAAAACAAAACAAAACAAATTTGCCTTACAGCTTTTTACTTTGAAATGAAATTGGTCTTTACCAAAATTCCAACCAAATTAGGAATTCCGCTACGTTTAGTTCCCAATAAATGTAACCAGTTAATGGTAATATGAAAAGTAGAGCTTGTTTAAATACGTTCCTAGAAAACTAGTTAATAATATTATGTAAATTATGAATAATGAAGAAAATTCATTTGCTACATTATGATTACAGCAATTTTGATTACGAATTAGTAAACATTACCTCAAATCAATAACCAAATAATCTCTAGAAAAAGGATAGCTATAGAACTTTATATAAATTCTAAGGAAACATACTTTTTTTAGTCCCTGGATTTTCAGGAATAGGTGCAATTGATCCATAAGATTTTAAATTGGACATTTTAGTCCCCTAAGTTTTGAGAAATAAGTTTAAATAGTCTCTCACCTCATATTTCTCATTTACTTCAATTTTTTTATTACTTTAAGGGAAATTTTCACATATAGAAAAAATGTCAAACTATTTACAGAAAATAACAAAAAAAAATATTAATAGACATTGACAGACTTCTATTAGCATCTATCAGTGATAGACTCTGATAGACTTCTATCAGTGTCTATCACAATTATTTAAAAATTTTAAAAACTTTGTTATTTTGTGTAAATAATTTTCCTTATTTTTCTATTTTTAAAAATTCCCCAAACTTTAATTATGAATTGACATTTTAAAATAAAAATTCTCTCATCTCCCATCCTTCCTTTCTTCTCTCTCTACTCCCTCCACCTTTCCCTTCATCTTCATCTTCATCTATCTCCCCCTTTTCAGGGTATTTTAAGATTTCCATTTATAGGATGAGAATGAAATTTACAACTATGATTCTACAGAAAATTAAGAAGATTTAACTAGATTTAATTTTTAGAAGTTACAACAAGTTGATTTAACAAGATTTGATTTTTAGAAGTTGCAACAAATTTACTAAGTGGAACGAGATTCATAAAAATGGTGAATGAAGAAACTATTTAAAGCCTCATCCTCGGATTCTTAGAGGAGCACGTGGGAATTGGGAGAAAAAAAGGAGAAAAAGTAGAGTTATACAAAAAAGCCTGAAAATGGATGGCAAAAGAAACAGGGGAGTTGGATTCAGCAATCCGTGCAAGTGTGACAGTAGTAGCGGTGGCAGCGGAGGAGTTGACGGCGGCTGTTAAGAATGTGATGAAGGTGACATGATGGTTTTGGTGCTACATTTTTATGAATCCTCTTTCTAATAAGAGTAGGGGAAGACTAGAGAGAGGAAGGCATGAGAGATGAGAGAGAATTTTATTTTTATTTTTATTTAAAAATGTCAATCCATAATTAAAGAAATATAAGAAAATAGAAGTAAATTAGACATATGAGGCGAGGGACCATTTAAACCTATTTCACAAAGTCTGGAGACTTAAATGACTAAAAAATCTTAGGAATCAATTGCACTCATTCTTGAAAACTCATGGACTAAAAATGTATTTTTTTTTCCTAAATTCTATCTAATTTCAGACTTTGCATGAAAATCTAAAAACTAGTAACCAGGGAGCAAAAATTTTTAATTCAAGTATTCATCAAGTATATAAATTCTCTGTTGGATCATAATATCAGAATATAAAAGGAAACCCCCTACTTTTCTTCACTGTGTTTTCAGTAGTCTGATGATGGAATCCTATGTAATATATCAGAAGAAAAAGTAAGAAATGAAAGGTAAAGAGGATCTTGTAATGGAAAGTTTCAGATATTAACTTGTTAGTAGGGAGAGAAGTCGCGCTCTCGGATCGGCCTAGTCGTTTGTTCTTGAACTTATAGCTCATATTTCCTTTTGTTCTAATTAGAGTGGATTATGGTATCCATCAGAGTCCAGCACTGGAAAACTAATTTTCTTTCATTAAGTGATATTCAGATTCCAGTAACAAATCCTCATAATACATAAAGCACAATGATAAATTTAGACGTGAAAACCATGGACTACCTACCGCTTCATACAGTCTCTTTTTGGTTTGATACCTTCAAATCTTGTCTCTCCTCTTCTTCTGCTGATGTAGGCTTCTCTACCGCAGTCTCTCCGATTGACTCGGGTTCTTTCTTCAGCTCAGACTCGAACTCCTTAGCCGCCTGTAATGTTATTAGCAACATTATTCCTCCTACTAGTAAAGTTGAAAGCAGCTAATATTATTGAAGGGTCGTTTTGCTGATCCTTCTAACAAATTGAGCAATTGAAGTTTTCCTCATACTTGACTATTGATGAAGAAAAAAATTGAACATGTTTCATCAACAAAATACTGGGTAGCAGTTTTAAGGGTGTATAATTTAGGGAGTTGTGATTTCTTAGTAATAGACCCATACATTCATCAGACATGTATAATGAACTATGAACTGAAGGTTACTTTACCCTCACTCCACGGTAACCATCTCTAACTCAACACTAACAAATGTAACATAGTCTGAAGTTATGTTTCAAAGTGCTTTTAAAGTAAGTAATAATTGCAACTTTACTTTAAAAAAAGTTTAAAATAAATCTCTTTAAATGCTTTGTTCTGCATTCTTAAAAGTACTTTCCATTCTGCCGTTAAAATTAAAAGCACTTTACAACAAACAACAAACTACTTTAAGGTGCTTTTCACTTTTTCTAAAAGCATTTTTACATACTCCCAAACATGATACTTTTAAGTGGGAGGTACTTTTTTCTATGACAAAAGTGGTTGTCACTCACCAACTTGAGCATAGGTCAGTTGGTTTAGGTATCTACTCCCGATTAAGAGGACCAACTCTCAAACAAGAGGTTAGAAGTTTAAATATTCCATCCCCGTTAAAAGAAAAGAGAAAAAATAAATAAAGGTTTGTCACTCCCAAACATAGATGAAATTAACAAGAACCTTTAGTTGGGCTGAAGTCCCTTCTGTATACTTCTTTGAGGCTCCTCTATTGTGGGTTGGGTTGCCTTTTCTATGTACTTTGTTTCTTTTTTTTTTTCTGTATTTTTTTAATGTTTTCATCGAGCTTGATTTCTCATAAAAGAAAATGGAAATTAACAAAAATCTTATGATGTACCAAACATGGTGGGAAATCATATCATAACAATAACAAAACAAAGAACGTTAACGTTCATATGGTAAGTACCACACATACTACCAGGCCTGGGTATGTTGCGAAGATTCAAATGGTCCAAGATGTAACATTTCGTATTAAAACTCGTAACAATGTGTTGTTATAAATTTCATTTTTATAATCATACTATTTAGATAATATCTACAATATGGAGTTTAGAAATAAATGAAAGTTCCTTGGGATATTAAGAACTTTAGAGTAATTAACAATCAATAATATAGACAAGACTTCAAATCTGATCATATTAGTATAGCAAACAAAAAATTGTATGCCACAATCATGATTAGCATAACTCTTAGTTAGTTTGTCCGTGAGATAGGGGCTCTAACGAACTAAGGTGGATGATGCCACAAATCCTTAGGCTTTCTGTGGTTCAGGGATAGGCAATTTGAATAGGAAGAATGATATACTCTTACTGAAACGACTTCGAAAATTTCCTTAGCACTATGAAACTCAAAGAAAAGTAAAAAGAATCAATGAAACTGATTGAACAGACTCAATTAGTTAGTTTGAAGCATACACGTTGTCGATTCAGTTAGCCAAATTTTTTATTTCAGCATTAGTTCTCTTTTTTTTCTTTCCTTAAATCAATGTCGGCTCATTGCTAGTTTTGACTAGAAACAGACCTGGAACCCCTAAATAGCTAATATATGAACGAAAACTGACTTTAATTGTTTATGTGAGTTATACAAATTCAGAAAATAAAGCGACTTCAAAACCTTTTGAATTGAACAGAGTTTCTCTCAAATAACAAGAAATAATTTAGTTCCTTATCAAACTTAAAGAGAAACTTTGTAGACTATAAGAAAAACATATCAAAAAGGCTCTCGTATTATTTATCAAGCTATTTATGATGCTCAATTTGAGAAGATCTCTGGTGCAACTATTTCAAGACAAGCATGGCAGGTTTTTTAAAAATGGTTTAAAGGTACTGATAGAGCAAACAAGGTCACTTACTATCTTCCACTGACATACCAAAATGAAATAGGTAACCAAATTGCACAATTTGCACTACAACCCACACTCCTAGCAAAGTTTCAAACTCGAACCTCTTTATATGGAATATCTATAAAGCACCGGATGCTAAATTTTTGATAGTGTGCCAGAGTCGGCCACATGTCAGAGACTGACATGCTCCGAGCACATGTCCAACATGCTAATTTGAGTTTCCGATTATTTTATTTTATTTTATTTTTTAATTTTTAACACTCAAAGACACATCAATAGCCCATGGGGACTCATCAATGATACATCTTAGAGACATTTGTAAGAAACACTCCAAGACGGCCCACCACCCTTCAATAAACTTGCAAAAATCTGGTCCTAACATTTAAGTACAAATGGAAGTTGAAAAGGAGGATACCAACAAAAGCTTCTGAATTCTAGTACGAGTTGAGCTGACACCAATCTCGCTTTTTTTTTTTTCTCATCTTATTCTTAACCATTGATTCCATGAACTTTTTCTTCCCATACTTTGGAAGCCCATCAAGCTTTGATAGGCCTATCAAAGCCTTTTTCTTATAGGACTAGACACTCCCTTTGGAAGCCTTCTGTTATAGAACTTTTTCTTCCCATACTTTGGAAGCCTATCAAGCTTTGATAGGACTAGACACTCCCTTTGGAGTTGATGCAAGCAAACTTCCCCCATTTGTTATAGGAATGAATGTCCACAAGGTTCAACAGAATAGTTATTTCATAGAACTTCTTCATACTCATAGCTCTTGCCCTTTAGACCTCTCATGAGAACAACAAACTACATTAAAACCCCTCCCCTAAACACCAATCTTCATAAATAGCCAAAGGCCCACATGCATTTTCCCAATCTATCCAAGATTTTTTTTTTTTTTTTTTTTTTAATGGGAAACATAAAATTCCTTCATTTCATTGATAAGATGAAATAAAAAAGGGGACAAACTATGTGCCAAAGAAGTTTTTTTAAATAGAGAAAAACCATTTCCCCTGGACACCAGATTGAACTCAGAAGACCAGAGCTTCTGACTAAGGAACAAGGAAACAACAAGTGGGTCTTGTTTTCAAATTTTTTGGCACAGAATACACAAATTAGGATAGAAGCATACTTGGGGTGGATTTAAGAGCGTACAACCATGTCAACTATGTCAACTGAGATTTCCTTGATAATCTTTTGGGGAAAAGCTCCGGGTTAACTGGTGAAGCTGTATTACCATGAGCCCAGGGGTTAAGGCATCTATTCCCTCCCTTGAGTTCAAATGTATAAACCCTCACTCCCTCATTTGTTGTACTAAAGAAAAGGTGAAGGTAGAAAAGGAATTTTCTCAAGGTTAAGAGTTTGTTAATGTTTCTTAATTGGAGAAGGCATATCCCTTCTTTCCATTCTGGATACATCAGCAAAAGACCCCCATAATTTAAAGACAAATGAAAAGGAAAAGGATTTCACATCCACTAAAGAAACCACCTACTCAAGATTAAATTAATTGAAGCACATTCATAAAAATATGAGAAACAATATTCAACAGAAAGATATGCAGTAAGGATCCTGGAAATATTACATATACCATTTTGTGTAACATGCTTGATGACACAGGTCGGATTATTCATGATCCGAAAACTAAACATCCAAAATTTTGCAAATTTTCAAGTAACAAAAGTACTTTCAGATTGCATTAGTGGAAGAAAAGTACCCCAAGGAATCAAGGACAAAAGAACAAAACTAGCAAGGCTGGAACATTTTACCTATTGAGATGACATACAATACAAAGAAAAAACAAATTCATAGACAGTTCAATGTTCGGGAATACTTTTGATAATACTTGGACAAAGCTACTAAATCAACGATTCAACTAATTCAAGGTTATTGTTGTTCATGTAGCCACGACAAAAATCGATTAATCTTTCTAATTAGTTAGAAGTAGTTTCCATTAAGTCATAATCATCCCAAAACAACAATTATCAAATACTTAATTCCAGAAGTAGTGAAAAAAAGCCAAGGGAAAGTCAAACATCGCACACACAATCCAAATTCAGTAAAAAAAATCTTCATTTCCTCGAATCCTCAATTCGAATCCCTAACAATTACACAATTTCAGAGCATCCAAACTAACCCAATCAACAGAAACCACAAACATACCTGTTGGAAGCTCTTGACCGTTTTCCCAATACTCTTCCCAACTTCGGGCAACTTCTTAGGGCCAAAAACCAGAGCTGCAACACCGGCGATTACAACAAGTTCAGGCACTCCAAGCCCAAACAGAGCGTTACAAGTCAGACCCTTATGAGATCTATCGGTGGTGGTTCTGAACCTGGTCTTACACAGTAGCGAAGAATGGTTATGGTCGCCGTTGGTGAAGAAATTGGCGGTGGCATTGTTGGCGAAGAAGGCGGATTTAGAGGAGGAAAATGAAGGAGAAAGAGAAGGAAGCCTTGGAATGGAAGAAGTGAAGGATAAAGTTGCAGATGAGATCACCATGGTCGCCGTCGTTGAGGGAAAAGAAAAATCTTTGATTGGAAATTGGAAATCTTTATCGGTTTGGAGATGCTTCTGATTTTGTTTAATTTTATTTTGGTTTTTTTTTTTTAATTTTTGGATGCAATTTTCACGTGGGAATTGTACAAATTATAATAATCATGTTCTTCAATGTTTTGGGATTTGCATCTTGCAATTGAAAGTCAGCGAGGTTAGGTATGACAAAATGCTTTAAATATCTATGTCTACCAAAATATCGAAATCTTAATTTTACAAAAAAAAAAAAAAAAATATAACATTTTTAATAAAATGTAGACATTGGTAGATATTTTTTAAATAAAAATTATAATAACAAAAGATTTAGAAAAAGAAAATTAATATCGAATTATTAACATTCTATAATAATTATTTGGGGTTGAATAGAAAAATATTTTTTATAAATGAAAAATTGTAATGTGAGCACATGAAGTAAGTACTACGAGAGTACTCTAAATTTTTCCAATATGATTATGAATTAGAATGTTAGTAGAGTGAGACTTAACAATTTGTTTTGAAAGTGGAGAGTATGAATTAGCTTAGCTAAATTTATGTTCAGTTTTTGTCTTGTTTTATGACCATTTCATATTTTGTTTTTAAATCGTGAAAAATAAGTTTATAAATACTACTTCTACTTCCATTAATTTCTTAGCCTTGGTATTCTAATTGGACTAGTTGATTTCACCTAGTAGATCGATGCTTAACAAGTGTTATTTGATTTGCAACATTTTCATGTCTTTTAATTTAATATGAGAACACATATATTTATAATTGGTTTCAAATTAACCAACATATATTTTTATCATTATTTTAAATTAATGATATGGCAAGTTATGATTGCTTGAATTTCTCATTAAAAAAATACTCCTTTTTGAAATTTACGCACCTATATGCATGCATAAATTTCGAAAAGAAATAATTTTGCCATCAAAATGTTTGGTCTTCACTCATAAATTTGATTTATTTTGATTGGGGAGACTAATCAAAATATGAACTTAATTCACAATTCTAGATGATTCTCATGACCAGCCCGTACAATTACACTTATCATCGATTCTTTTTATTTCATCTTTATCCATCATCACAAGCTCGACATAGTATACCAATGAAACCTTCATAACACCGTTATTGTTCTCAAACTTCAAGTTCCAATAACCGTTCTCAAACTCTTTAAGGTTGAGGTCAACATTAGGATTGAAGTACTTCACTTGGAGGCGTGTAGCCATGCATTCTTCCAAATAACTCACGTAGGGGATTGTCTAATAGCTCCGTAAAAGAACTATCTTAAACCTAATTGTTAATTCAAGATGTTTTAAGAGTTTAGATGGTTTATTTGCAGAGTATTGAGCATAAGGAGTATTTTAGAGCATTTAGGACAAAACAAAGCAATTAAAAGCTTATTTGAGCAATCAAATTTGAAGAAGGTGAGTTAGATATTTAGAGCCTATTTGGTAGAGAATTTGAAAACAAAGTTCCATTTGATGTTTTCAGATATGTGTTTGGCAGAATATTCAGAAATTTAATTCTAATTTAAACAATTGTTTAAAATATGCTTGATACTATATATTTATAAATCATAAAACCAATTGTAGTTACCACTAATATTTAGTTGACAATAAGTTTTTATTAATTTATTTATGAATATGATTTATGTTAAAAAAGTTATATAATTATTATTTTGTAAAATTATATTATTTATAATACATTACATAATACATATTATATTTTTTAAAGAAAATGAATTGAATTTACAGAATGACATATTGTTATTGTAAATGTTTTTTTTTAATCTTTATTCAATATAATTCTACACTTTAAAATTTAAAATTCAAAATTCAAAACCTCGATATAATAAAAACATAAAAATATTTTTTTAAGAATTTATACCATTTAAATCGAATTTATACCATTTAAATCACATAATCTAAAAATAATTTTATTAGACTCGAATAGTCTATCAAAAAATATATTTGCTTAAAAAAAACCTAAAATAGAATATGAATTCTGACCCTCAACCTCCTTACTTGGATAGCGTAATATACCACGACGGCATAAATATGTCACATTTGTACCGCAGAGATTGGATTCGAATTCAACCTTGCAGATGCACCTAGCCCCAAGACTGAGGTGCATCCACCACCTAAATAACACACGAAATTCTTCCCATCAACTCAAACAAATTCACGCCCAATTGATAACCAATGGCTTCAAATCTCCCTCCCCTTACGCCAAACTAATCGCCCATTTCTGTAAGAAATCTTCCCCAGAAGCCATTGCCTACGCCCAATTGATCTTCCAGCACCAACAACACCCTCCAAATCTCTTCCTCTTCAACACTTCCATAAGATGCGCTCCACCTCAACATTCCATCTCCATTTTCGCCACTTGGGTCTCCACCCCCCACTTCGAATTCGACGACTTCACTTTCATTTTCGTGCTCGGAGCTTGCGCGCGAACCCCATCGGCGTCTACGTTAATGATCGGTAAGCAAATTCATACTCATATTCTCAAACGTGGGATTGTTTCGAACATTTGGGTGCAGACTACGATGATACATTTTTATGCGATTAATAAAGATGTGGGTATTGCGCGGAAGGTGTTTGATGAAATGTCTGTGAGAAATAGTGTTACCTGGAATGCGATGATTGCAGGGTACTGCTCACAAAGTGATAGGGTTGCTCAGAAATATGCCCGAGATGGGTTGGAATTGTTTCGGGAGATGGTTGAATCAACGAATTCTGAGGTGAAACCAACGGATACTACAATGGTTTGCCTTCTTTCAGCTGCATCTCAACTGGGTGTGCTTGAAACCGGCGCTTGTGTTCATGCATATATCGAGAAGACAATTGATTCTCCTGAAAATGATCTGTTTATTGGCACTGGTTTGGTTAATATGTACTCAAAATGTGGGTGTCTTAACAGTGCTTCATCAGTTTTTAAGCAGATGAAGCAGAGGAACGTTTTGACGTGGACAGCCATGGCGACAGGGCTGGCCGTTCATGGAAAGGGTAAAGAAGCATTGGAGCTATTGGATGCAATGGGAGCTCTTGGTGTAAAGCCAAACGCAGTAACATTCACAAGTCTGCTTTCTGCTTGCTGTCATGGAGGGCTTATTGAAGAGGGGCTCCATTTGTTTCATGTCATGGAGAGGAAGTTTGGGGTTGTGCCTCAAATGCAGCATTATGGCTGCATTGTTGACCTTCTTGGGCGCTCTGGGCACTTGAGAGAGGCATATGAGTTGATACTTGGAATGCCAGTGAAACCCGATGGTGTTTTATGGAGGAGTTTGCTGAGTTCTTGTATGGTACATGGTGATGTTGAAATGGGAGAGAGGGTGGGTAAGTTGCTTGTGGAGAGACAGGGAGGGGAGAGTTTTGATGATGAGTGGTGTGTTGGAAGTGTGGACTTTGTAGCTTTGTCAAATGTTTATGCTTCTGCTCAAAGGTGGGAGGATGTGGAGGTTTTAAGAGAGGAGATGAAGATAAAAGGGATTGAAAACAAAGCTGGGTGTAGTTCAGTTCAAACTACGGGTTATCAAGGCTTGGAGGCTTTATAGGTATCGAACAATTAGCTTCATGAAAGTTGTTAATGTGTACGGTATGTTTTGTTTTTTTCCCTTCTTCTTCTCTCATAAGAATGTTTATGATATGCTTAATATCTTTTTTTGTTTTCTATGTTTTTTAAATTTATTATAATTTAAACTATTTTTCTTTGGTGGGAAAGTCGAATAGATGGCCTCTTTTGAGGGAGGCAAACGAAAAATGGTCCAAAGTTTAAAAACGTTCAAAAATGGCCTTTTGCTGATGTCAGCCATGCATGAAAGTACCGATTTCTCCTCCGATTCGAAATCTGGCTCATTCTTCTCACTCTTCGTCTCTTCATTCTCGCTTCTCCCTCTTGTTCTTCATCAACACAAAATAAACCATTTTTCCTTTTTTTTTCCATTTGTTCTTCCTCTCGCTCTTCAGTCTCGATCTCACTTCCTCTTGCACGTCGATCTCCGTATCTTCCTCTATCTTTCTCTAACGTCGGCCTCACTCTCGCATCGATCTCGCACTAACCAGTCTTCTCACGAAGAAGTTAGAGAAGAAAAAGGGGAAAATTAAAGATTTAAAAAAAAATGAAGAAGAAGGAGAAGATAGAAGATTTAAAAAAAATGTAGAAGTTAGAGAAAAAGAAGGAGAAGATCCAGCTAGAGTGAGAAAGATTTAAAAAAGAAAAAAAAAAAAACAAGAAAAGTGTTGAGAAGTAAGAAAGAAGGGAGATTTTGGTAATTTCGCCGGGAGATGTTGTAAGCAAAAGGTCAAAAAAACATTTATTTTCAAAACCTAGGTCTAATTTCATTTGGTCCTCTTATTTTGGGCCCTTTGTGCAATTATTTCTTCTTTGGTTTCTAATTTAGTTCTTTAAAAAAGAAGAAGAAGAAAAATGTAGCCACTTTTTCAAAACCACAACAAAAGTTGTTTTCAAAAAATAGAAAAAACAAAATATTATAAATTTAGTTATAAACTTTCACATTTGTGTCTAATAGGTCACTTGAACTTCAAAAAATGACTCATAAAATCTTAAATTTTTTATTTTGTGTCTAAAAGATCCTTGACATAGTCAATATTTGAAACTGTTTTTACGGGAAATACTGTACCAATGTGCTTAAATAGAAAAACTAGTAAACCACTCTCCAAATGTCATCTCATACTTAAAGTAAGTTTCATTTAAAATGGGAAACCTGTTCATTTAAAGAATATTACAGGATCTCTTTCATACATTTGGAACAATATATCACAACTGTTACTTGTGATCTCCCTTTCCTGATGGATGACAGGAGCTTGAACTCCCCCGTATGCGCTTCTGAAGATGCTCCAAGCTTGCCACTCGCCGCATGGAAGCTGTTCTTGCCATCTTGTTCCTCGACACAGTTGCCATTTCTGGAGAATTCTTCTGAATATTTGCAGAAGAAATGTCTGCAATATGATTGTTAGGTGCATCTGTTGATATCTCTGAGGGGCTCCCCTCAAAGGATTGCATGCTAATTGAGGATACTTCCGACATGGCATGGAACATAGATTTCGTACCAGTGATTCGCTTTACGGTTTCCTCAGCCATCTGTACCTGGAAATGGAATCATTGGCATTGTCATATCAAGAGAGAACAAAAGAAGATCAGGCTTTATATTGCTGTCTCAACTCCCTGCAAATCAAAATCAGCTATTTATTTACCTTTGCTCTCAAAGTTTCAAGGTCAGCTTTCAGAACTCTGTTATTAACAGCTGCTTCACTGTACTTTTGGCTTATATCACTGAAACGCTTCAGCAATGCTGAATTTTCAACTCTTAATTCAGCAACCTATCAATAATGAATCGTGTCGGCTTATCACTGGTTGGTAACAATAATATTATATATAAAAATTCTGAGACAAAGATAGGTTAGAAGATCACCTGTGTCTCAAGCTCTGTCAAATGTGCTTGCTTTCTCTTTCTTGAGCGTCTAGCTGATTCTCTATTAGAAAGCATTCTGATATAAACAACTGCGTTAGTGTACAATTTTTTCTCATAGTTCATTTAGTCCCCACAACCACAACTATTATGTATATTTAGTCTTAAATCTCTAAACTTTGAATTATGTTCTTATGTAGTCCTCACTGATAGCATTATGAGCTAAATGACGACATAGTAAGTCTACTGGACAAGTGGACTAATTCGTCACGATGTGGTTAAACACGTGTCTAGGCATGTCACGTCTTTATTTACTTAACAAGGTTAATCGTAGAAAATTCATTATTGAAACATTTTTAGTATAGTAACGAAATAGACACCACTATCAAAATTTATGGACTAAATTTATAATTTAACTGAAATACTACTTGAAAAAGTAACAAATACTAGAATGCCATAATTGTTACCTTCTAACACGTTTAACGGATGCTGGATCCATTTGCTCATTCATATCGTTTTCTCCTTCAGCATCATCATCTTCATCAGTCTGCTCTCTTGATGATGATATATTTGCTGAGCTGACCAGAATTCCAGCCTTTTTTTGCACACAAGGTGAGCAAGAAATTCCTATAGGTTCATTAATGTCATTATCTTGTGACCTTCATAATTCATACTAACCTCCTGAACTGAAAATAAATATAACTTTTTCAGCCAGCTATTATTGGAGATTATTGTTCTTAAAATAGTTGGGCTAACATTTGATGTTTAATTTAGAGGTAATAACTTAGTGAGATGTTCAAAAAGTAGATTTTAGTGTTCTTAAATTAGATATCATATTTATAAGTGAGCTTAACTTAATGCTAATTGACATGACCTTTCTCTCTAAAGGTCAGAGGTTCGACCCTCACTCCGTAATTGTTGTACTAAAAAAATATCATTTTTATACTGTTATATTCAACCATATGTTCATGTTTTATTGTTTCTAAAAATATTGCCTTTGTATTTATAGTGATTGATGTATTTTTTTTAATATATATCCATTGATATAAACATCAATTAATTCCTTATGTTGATGTCGAAGTCTCGAGCATATTGAAATATGGATAAAAATATTAGCATGTCCACGAGAATTTTATATCATATCTTAAGGGAAATTAATAATAGATGTCCAGCTCTCAATACTTTACCTTTTCAAAAGGCAAGAGATTTGCAACCTCTCACTCACTTATTGAACTTAAATAAATAAACGTTTAATTATTGTTCTTTTTAATATTTTTAATTATGGTTGTTTTTTTAGAAGATAATTATGGTTTTTCTTTTGTTTGAGTTCAATAATAAGGTGTGTATTGAATTTGAACATATGATCTTTTGATCGATGATGTGTCTTAACTAATGATATTAACTCATTTTAAAAAGATTGTTTAAAATATTAATTAAAAAGGTTAAGAAAATAATATTGTGACTTTCTTTTTCCTCTTAGAGAATAAATGTTGTATTGAACATTATCAAAATAGACATGCTCATGTTTCCAAATTAATTTAATTTTATAAGTGAACATAGTGGTTAAAGGAATTTGTATGAGTCCTAGGTTAAAATCTATACTCCATATTTACTTTATAATATTTTAAAAAAGAAAGGGTAAAGTAAGAAGGTAGATAACAATTCAGAAGAACAAACCTTTTGAAGAGGATTGAGATGTTAATTGTGAGGCACTGGCTTGAGTGGAGCTTGCACAAGAATCTTGAGTCTTCATAAAAGATCCCTATTGTGACATAAACCAAAATACAAACTCAACTTTACTCAATTTCAAAAATAAAATTAAGTAATCATAGTGTGTATATATATATACTTGGTTGGTTATAGTTTGAACTCATTACTTTAATAGAGTACCAATATGGAATTTCAATAGTCAAAATGAACATAATTCAACTGAATCCCTGTTGTACTAGAAAAATGAAACTGGAATAAACTTTTACTATCAACTTCGAAGTCAGAAGTTTGATTTTCCATTTTGCATGCAGTAAAAAAAATATATATATTTCACTCAAGTATCGGTATTCCGGACAATAGTTGTGAATCTAAAATTTAAAAAGCTAAAAAAATATGAATTCTCCCCTCTATATAGTTTTAAAACTAAAATAAAAAAAATAATATTCCTATTAGATAATCATTTTGTTTTTTATTTTTTATTTTGAAAATTAAGTCTATTTTTCTCTCAATTTCCTACCATGATTTGTATATAGTATAAGTATTGAATTCTTAGCTAAATTTCAAAAACAAAAACAAGTTTTTTTGTTTTTTAATTTTCAAAATTTGGCTTGATTTTTTAAAACATTGGTGACAAGCATATTACAAAACAAGAAATTAGAGGAAGAAATGTTGTTTATAGGCTTAATTTTCAAAATAAAACAAAATCATATGGTTACCAAATATGACTTAAACAAAAAAAAAAAAATCAAAGCTCTATTTGAAGGCTATTTTATTCTCTGTTTTTCATTTTTTAAAATTGTGTTTGTTATCTCTTAATTTTATTTCATAATTTTCATAATTCTTAAGCACCATTTGAATTTTTGGTCAAATTCTAAAACAAAAACAAGTTTTTATTTTAATTTTTATATAGTTTTCAAAATTGGCGTGATTTTGAAAACACAATCAAACCGTTATAACTTAAATGATTAGAGTAAATAGTAATCAAATTGTAGGGTATAATCATAAAGATGTCATTTGAGGCGCTGAATTGAGTTATGAAATTTGGAGTTAATATGTCCGTGACTTAGAAGATGTGTCTTTGGGATACAAAGATGTTTAGTCTAAGTTAGAAAGTTTGAGTATAGAGTTAGTTATTAATTAAGTAAATGATATCTGATCTAATTTTTTGTAACCTAAAAAAACTATTTTTGTTTGATTAACTTTTGTTCAACTATTCAATTACAACTATTTTTTCAAATTTTTAACACTCAATTGAGATGCCAACTTAAAAACTTCACATATATTTTACAATTTTTAACACTCAAGTTAGTCGTTAGTAGAGATCATCGAAGTTGGCCATCAGAGATAGTCATGCGTTGGAGGTGATCACTGAAATGGATCACCGGATGTGGTCTTCCCTAAAGATGGTTGTCAGAGCATATATTGAATGATGATTATCGCCAATATGAGGTGACAGTAGTTACCGACGATAGTTGTTACCAGAATACTTAAACGTCAACGATAGGTAGGTGGAGCCGTTAAAAACATTAGAAAAAATGTGAGAGAGAAGCTAAGAAAGATAGAGTTTCTGAATAAATATAAGTTGAGTTATTTAGTTATAAAGTTAGCGGGTCAAACACCGGGAGAAAATGCAAGAAAAAGAAAGATCAAACACAACAGCTTGATCTTCATACTCAGATTATTACCCGATAAACCAAACCCATGGAATGAAGAACAGAACAAAAAATGGAAAACAGAGAGAAAGTAGAATCTTACTCGACACAAGGCCACAGCCGCACACGCCAGATTCAGCTTGCTTTTCAGAAACGCCTGATACTCCTCGGAATCCGACGCCGCCGCCGCCGCCGCCCTACTACTGCATATCTTCCTTTCCTTCTCAACTCCGCCATTCCGATTACTCTGTTTCTCCCAAATCTGCTTCAATTTCTCTCCAGATTCCGTAATCTTGACGGCGTTAGATCGAATTTCCGCCGCGGAAGGCGAAGCCGGAGGCGGAGAAATAGAGGAATCCGATACGGAGGCAGCTTCCTGAAGAAATCTCCGGAAAGACCACTCGGATGCGCTTCGGTTCAACTTCGACGATTCCTCCGGCGACGTCCAGAATTGATCGGAGATTCCGTCGACGGAGATTACTCTATCCATCATCTCTGAATCTTATGACTTCCTCTACGTTTCTCTACCTGCCCCTCATATATATAAACTTTGAAATTTGGGCAAAATTTTGTTGAATAAAAATTGAATATAAAAGAAAAATTGAATTTCAAAAAGTGGCTCAACAAAATGTATAATATATAAGGAAATACAAATTCTAATTTAGCCCAAGTTTAAAATATCGACTTCGATGGAAATATCGAAATCTTAATTTTATGAAAATTAAAATTTTGATAAAATATCGATTTCGATGAATATTTTTAGAAAAAATTTAAAAATAAATTTAAAATAGTAAATAAACTTTTTATTATTTTCAAATAAATAAACATGTCTAATATTTATATTATGTTTATATTAGTGGCATTTTGGTGCTTATCTTTTGTGTTTCGTAGATTTTTATACGATGTAATATAAATATCAATTCACCCCTCATATCGATATCGAACCCGTGGAAACGTAGAAATATTGATGGAAATATCAACATATCGATGGAAATTTAATACTATGTTTATATCCGAATAATTTGAAATATTTAGAATAAGGAGTGAAGTTATGAAGTCTCGATAATCAGTTAAATCTGAGAAGTTGTTTAGTCGTTCGATTCATAGTGTAAAGTTTTAATAAGGCATGAAATGAAATTGATGTTTTTTAAGTCGTGAAGCCTACGAACTCTTTGACCAAACAAGCTCGGACTATTTGTATAACTCATTGATGGACTTTTTTTAAATTTAATTTTAGGTTATATTAAAAGTTGTAGGCTCTTTCTCATACCGATTTCGTTTTTAGTTTTATGTTCTTAAAATTTATATTTGATTATATCTCTCTCAATTTCTTCATTATGAATTTTAAGTGTTATAAGCTTAATTTTAAAAAATTCAAAAAGGTAATTGCACTGGATGGTACTTTTAGGGCTAATAATTAAGTGTATAACAACATTTTTAAAGAATTGCAAATATAGCACAATCTATCAGTGATAGACTATGTTGTTGAAGACTCCGAGAGCTACATCTAAATATTGTTATATCTGCAAATTCTTTTGCATTGTGTTATCTGCTAATACTTTGGACATAATTGTTATATTTGCAACTACCCCAAAATTACATTATCGAACAAATGGGGCCTAGTATTTAGACTTTCAAAATTTGTGTCAAGTAAGTCATTAAACTTTAAAAAACGTACAAAAAAATGTATGAACTTATAATTTTATGTATAATAGGGAACTTAGCTTAAAAAATGTCTAATGAGTTCCCTCGAAACTTTCAACTTTTAAATTTTTTATAAAAACTAATTGATTGATTTAATAGATATTGAATTGAATTTTATGTCTAATAACACACATTTTCAATTCTTGATCTAGTATATCCATAAAATTTAAGAAATTAATCGGTGTCTACCATAATTTTGTTAAATTTATTCGATAATATAATATAATTATTTGGTTGAACTTCAAAATGCGGAAAAAGAGCACAAGTCAATTTAAATTCTTAATTACAAAAATGAATTACGCTTATATTATCCTTTATAAAAAAAATCAAATCAAATTTGACCCGAAACTTATCTCCTCGTATGGGTTTGAACTTTAAACTGTTAAATTTCAACAAATTGGACCATGAACTTAAATAAATGCTTCAATTCTCACCTATAGTTCAATTTCCACTAATTCATGCACATTTTAACAGAAACACAATGTAAACATTTGTACAAAAATAAGTTCGACAAATGCATAACATTGAATTACTTTGTCAAAATTCATAAATTAAAAAAAAAAACCTCTAATATTTTTCATTGAACGAATGAGAAAAAAAAATGTTTTTAACGATATTTGGAATAAAACTTTTTAGATGGTTAGAATTGCAATACTTTTCAAAGTTCAAGATTAAAATTGCAACACTTATTTAAGTTTGAGATACAATTTAATAAAATTGAGTGCTGAGTTGGTTATTATAGTCAGGGATTATAATAGTCTATAACCAGGACGCAATAGACCTATTATAAGAGGGAGAGAGATGATGGGTAGGAGGAAATAATAAACACTATAACAAAGAAATATTTCAAATAGTATTACTGTAGATAATTATAGGTTATAAATAACGGTAAAAACCACTGTTGTATTTGGAGCTCCAAACATGGAGTGAGTTACAATAGATTACTTCATCAGTTTTAAGTTCGGGGACCAATCAACCTTGAAAATTTATGATATAAATTGATACAACTCAACAAGCTTGTTATCGAATTGACTTTTTCCTTATCATTGATTCAAACAATTTGAAGTCGGTCCAGAGCATAACTAAATGTATAAGATAATCGTGGTCACCTCAAGAATCAATCGTTGGATTCTACATATAATTATTGAATAAAAAAAAAAAACCACACATTTAAAAAGAAAAAAGATCAAACAAAAAAACAAAATAATTACACGTAGGATCCACATTATCCAAGTTTATCATCATTGTCGAGTTGTTGTCTAGTGTTTGTTGATAGGAAGGGAGGACTCTTTCCATAAACCTTTTTGGTCCTCAAAAATATTAAAATCTTCCTACTAAAAAAATGTATAATGTAAATTTAAAAAATTCAATTTAATGGAATTATTTGAATCAAATAATATTTTTAACTAATAATTATATAATTTAAAGAGAAATTACTATAAAATAGAAAAAAAATATTAAACTATTTATAAATATAAATTTTTTTTACCATATATCAGCAATAGACCGCAACAGCATTCTATCGCTATCTATCGCTTGAGTTTATCACTCACGTAATAGAATTCTATCGCGATCTATCGTTGATAGACAGTAAAAAAATTTATATTTGTAAATAGTTTTGGTCATTATTTTCTATATTTGAAAACACCCCTAATTTAAACCTTCAATATACACACAATATCCAAGTTATTTATAACTATTTTAATTAATTCACATTAAGTTATACAATTAGTTTATGATTTTTAGCAATTCTACCACTAAAATTTAATAGTTTTATTATCAATTAAAATTCTAAATTAGTAATTATATTTATTTAAATTATGAAGTTTTATAAGTGAATTAATTTATATAATTTTTTAGTGATTTATAACTATTTTTTATTAAATTTAATTTAAAATCAACTCAAAATTACCATTTAGTAATTCTTCGTAAAAAATCCTACTAAATTAGAAAGAAAAAAAACACATAATTCTCCCTGCATAAGTAAAGAAAAATAGGTTTGTTAAAAAAAGTTACCATAGCAATACAAAATCTGTGTAATTCATTTGATTTCTAATATTTTTCTTTAATATTATGTTAATCTATATATTTAAAAAGATTTATACATTTTGTAAAATTAGGTATTAATAATTTTATCTTAATTAAAATTATCCCAAATAGTCTATTTTCATATTAAAGAAAACCCCAACCATTAGATTCGATTATATGAATTTTATATTTAAAAATTATATAAAGTACAGCTTCACAGAAAATCATTCCTTCATAATTTCAAAAATCTCATTTTTTGTTTTACATCAAAATTTGTTTGTATTTCTGCACTATTTTTTTTCCTTAAAATTGAGTTTTTATTTTTATTTTTAATTAGGTTAAGATACTATTTCCGTGCGTTATTATATTTTGAAATTTATTCAATTTTAGTTTACGTATTTTTAATTGTCCAATTTATTTTCTATACTTTTAATAAATATTAAATTTAGTCCATATTATTAGTTTGTTGTTAATTTTTTAAATTTTTTATGTTGTCATATATTGACATTTTTATTATGAATTTTAAAAATATATTCACATATTATATTACATTCCATGAAAATTATTTTTTTTTAAAGTACACTTACATAAAAATTATTATTATTATCTCACTAATTTTGATAATTAAATTTAAGGTTTATTAAAAATATATAAATTGAAATTAGATAATTGAGGTATTGTAGTGTAACATCATCATAATATTATTATTATTAATACTTTTTGTCAAGTGGCTAATGGCTATAAAGAGAAGCATAGATCTGGAGATTCATATTTGTGGATAAACTTGGACTTGGAGAATGGGACCCACGTGTTATTGTGGGCCCCGCAGATTTCTGGTTTTTCCTTTTAAGGCACTTAAAGTGGAATTTGTCGCCTCAAAAAAAAAAAAAAAAAAAAGTAGCATTGAATTTCTCTCTTTTTTTCCTTTAAAAAGTTTTTTTTTCTCCCTTATTTTTCTATTTGTTCTTTTTTATTTTAAAAAAATTCATAAAAAAGACTAAAAAATTATATCACTAGAAAATAGCAAAGAAAACCCCACTAGTAAGAGAAAATATACATATATATATATATATATATATATATATAATGAAGCTCTCTTATATGTTGTCTTATAATGTTATGGTAGATTTGACTTCATCAATAAAGAACGAGACTTCAGTTAGAAATGTGTCCGCACCCACGTGGCCCCGGATCACTCATCCTAGACCTTAGAATGATTGACAGAGGGTCTAAGGGGGGTTAGAAGACACATTTACCATTGGACTAAGCTAGAGTTATTGATACTGTCTTATATATATATATATATATATATATATATATATATATATAAAGAGCATAGAGTTGAGGAGGGCTCGAACCCCGAGCCTATACTAAATCCGGCATTGAGAGGAATCTAAGGTGAAAATAAAAATTTTCTATTTACTATTGTTCTTTAATTGTTAGGAATGAATGATGATGTGGACTCTCAAGGAAATAATTTTTTTTTTTGTTTGATTTTTGGAGTCGAATTTGTTTAAGATGTGAATGCTAAATTCAAAAAGAAAAACTTAGATTCCATTTGGTAACCATCTTATTTTTTATTTTTGTTTTTTAAAATTAAGTTCATTTCCTCCCTATTTCTTATATTGATTTGCATTTCTCTTCAATACAATAGTTGAATTCTTTGCCAAATTTCAAAAAGAAAAATAAGTTTTTAAAAGTTTTTTTTTTGTTAGTTAGTTTTCAAATTTTGGCTTGTTTTTTAAACCATTGATAAAAAGTAGATAACAATGAAATAAATTTGAAGGTGAAAATAGTGCCTATCGACTTAATTTTTAAAAACAAAAACAAAAAACAAAAATAATTACAAAACGGGACAGTAGGTGTTAGTTTTAGATTAAATTAGTATTTTATAATTAATTAGTTATTTGTCTTATTTTCTTGGACTCCAAACTTGAAATAGGAAGTTGTTTTTTAATATATTTGAATATAGAATTTTTATTGGGCTAAAGTTTTTTTTTTACCATGATTTTAGCCTAATACTAACCCGCTACATCATAACGAGGGAAGAGGAACAACGAAGAATAAAACCGATTTCCCTAGCCACTAACCGTAATAGTATTTCTTTACTTTTTTTTTTTTTTTTTTTTAAAAAAGTCAAAAGTATTGTAACTTCTTAAATTACAAGAGTATTATTGAAACGTATTTTTTTAACGATCTCTAATTATCCCAAATATTTGCTTCATTTGTCATTTGTCAAATCAACAATCTTATCTCATCATTTAATTAATTAAAATTTAGAGACTGAATTTATAATTTGATATCATCCATTAGGTTACCAACTGCCCTAAAAATAGAACTCAGAAAAGAAAAAAGAAGAAAAAAAACTACACTAAACTAAAATATTTTGTTTGAAGACTAAAAGGCCAATTTGCTATTTATTTTTTCCTTTTAATTATATTTTCAATTTGTTAAATAGTCAAAGAGATAGGATCAAATAAATCATTATTAATATTTTATTATAAGAATCCAATCTTATCTTCCATAATAGCTTTTATTAATTGCATTTCTGATTTCTCCTACTAAATTAATCTCACACTCTCTCCTAAATTTTCTTACACCAAATGAAAATTCTACCCTTATATTGCATCCTCAATTTTGTGTTATCAATTAGAGACTATTTTTTTCATCTTATTATAGATATTTTTTAATTTAATATAGCGTGATTACGTTTATAATTATTTTTGTTGGATATAAAATAGAATTGTTTTTAAATATAGAAAAATAAGTCAGCGATAGAAGTCTATTGTGGTCTATCGTTGATAGATAGTGAAATTTTTCTATATTTGTAAATAATTCGATATTTTTTTTCTGTTTATAGTAATTTTCCTATAAAATATTTAAAGTTTTATTTTAAAATTTCACATCATTTTCTTTAGACTTTAGTTTTACTTATTTTAGGATAACAATTGAAGTATGAAGATTTAGAATTATTATGAGTGTAATAATAATTTTAGATTAGAGGGACATAATCGAGATTGAACAAGTTTAAAGACTACCAGACTAGAAAGAGGATAAAAATCAGATTAGAGCTACGCTCTAAAGATCCAAATTGGCCTAGGAAGAGAGGAATTTGGACCAAAGGCCTTAACTCCTATGCTCGGCAAGGTTGCCCCCAACCTAAGAGACCCAAGGGTCAATCCAATCTGAACTTGAAATCTCCATCTTGGAACCAATTGTTAAATCGTTTATAAATACATCATTATGACTCAATTGGAAGTAAGTCCATATTCTAATTCAACTAGTTAACTTGTGGCACTTTTTTAAAAAATAGATATCTATTTTTAAAACTATGTTTTTTTTTTGGAAATTACTAATAATTTAATAAACTTCTTTAAAAACAGAAAACATAATTGTTTATCCAACTGTCGAGACAAACTAAACATTGTGATTTAACCTTTCATTTTTTTTTTTTGAAAAATAACCTTTCATTTATTTTATAAGTATTGAATTATTATACATTTTATTGTTTGCGTTACATTTCTTTAAACTGTAGCACCAGTGGTCTAGTGGTAGAATAGTACCCTGCCACGGTACAGACCCGGGTTCGATTCCCGGCTGGTGCAACGTGCTTTTTAATTTTAATTTTTTTGGATTCTTCATGTTTTTTGGGCTTTATGAGTTGTCCATTCACTTTTTCTTCTCAGGTAACAATATAAATAGGTTCAAAATATGTTATAATATACTTATAAATTATAAAACTAGGGTTATTCATTAAATATTTTAAAATATTGTATAATTATTATTTGGATTGTTTTCAAATATAGAAGAATGGATTGAACTATTTACAAATATTGAAAAATTTTGTTGTCTGTCGCAATATTTGTAAATAGTTTGATATTTTTTTTTATAATAATTTTCCTTATTATTTTGTAATATCAATAATTTATATTATCATGAAATGTCTTTTTAATCCATAGATTTTGAGTAGTTTATATTTCATTCCTATATTTCAATATGTTACAATTTTATCCTTAAAATTTGAGTTTTGTTTTAATTTGGTCCTTAGGTTTCAAAATTTTACATTTTTAACTTCAATTTTTCATTAAATACTCACTTTCAATCATTAATGTTAATGTTTATTAATTAATTATAAATAACTATGAAGTGAAATTTTAAATTTAATTTTAAAAGTGATGAAAAGTAATGAAACTTAATTAATTAAAATTCTTTTAATTCTTTTAAGTTTATTAACATACTTTGTTACTAAAGATGAAAAATGGGTATTTAGTGAAAAATCGATGTTAAAATTATAAATCTTAAAACCTAATGATCAAATTGAAATAAAACTTAAATGTCAAGGGTAAAATTGTAACGTTTTGAACTTTATGGACTAAATTGAAATCGAACTCAAAACTTAAAAAGACTAAATGTGTAAGAGTTTGAAATCTTGTAACCAAATAAAAATGAAAATTTTTTACAAATAAAAAAATGTCAAATTATTTACATAAAATAGCAAAAAAAATACTAATAGACATACTTCTATCAACATCTATCAGTGATAGACTTCTATCATTTCTATTGCTGATAGTTCCTGATAGACTTCTATCAGCGTCTATCACAACTATTTAAAAATTTTGCTATTTTGTGTAAATAATTTACCTTATTTTTCTGTTTTTAAAACTTTTCCAATAAAAATTAATATTTTTTTTAAATTTATTTTATTGCCGACATTACTTTTGTTAGGGGAGATGTTAATACCTTACATTTTTGCCACGTTCTTCAACAAGTACTTATAAAAAAACGTGAAATTTTCTTGAGAAACTCCCATTATAATCAAATCCAAATCCTTTTGGGAGAGTAAAAATGAAAAAAAAAAAAAAGAAAAAAAGAAAAAAAGAAAAGCGGATCATTCAAAAAATAAACTCAAATATTTGAAATAAATTATAATTTCATCATAATTTCCTAATCCTTTTCTAAATGATATTATAATTTCCTAAATCAAATTAGTTTCCCCCTTATGGCTTATAAATAAACAATAATGCTCCCTCTCAAAAATTCCAACAATAATCTCTCATGGCTTTTTATACTTCACATCTAATCATGTATTGTGTTTATAATGACAAACCTTCCGATGATCATTGTCATTATCAAGTTTTAGAAATTCAAAGACGTTTTATCCACCGTCTCATGTTTGGATCTTCCTCCCAAATCATCCATCAAACTTCACCAATTCCGCTCGACAATGATAATGCTCTTTTCCCTCTCCCTCTCCATCTTCTCCATGACCATGAATCAATTTCCTTCCCCACCTACATCGTCCAATTGCTTTCCTCTTGCAACATCGCCTCAGATGCTTCCAAAATCATTGCTGGAGAAATTGCCCTAGTCGTTAACGAGGCCACCAATGGAAATCCAAATACGAGTTTCCACATTGTCGCCGTCGTCGACTATGTCCAATACACTTGGATGTTACCGTTATCGATCTCGACGCAACAGCGGATGAGCAACATGGTGAAGATGGAGCAGTCGGAGGAGATTGGGGAAGATTTGGGAGATTGTTGTATATGTTTGGAGGGATTTTGTTATAATGAAGAGAAGCTGGTAAAGATCGTTTGTGGGCATGAATATCATGAATCATGTATTTTGAAGTGGTTGGACAATAATCATTCTTGCCCTTTGTGTAGGAGGGCAATATTATCAGACTAAACACTCAGATGGAATTTAAATTTATTTGCATTTAATTTAATTACCTTTTTTATGGGTTCATTTGCAAATATGTTAATAATCTATAGACTTTCATGCTAGGAGCAGTAATAAATAATGATAATTATAACACTATGTTATTGCAAATTTTGGATCATAAACTTTAGCTCTTCCTTTCTTTTTTCAAGCCAATTAGTATACAATAATGGAAAAATATTAGTTAAGTCTATAGTTTGTGCTTTAATGCTATCAAAAGTTAGTATATATATATATATTTAATGTATTTTCGTGATATTTTTATACATTATATTAAAATTTTAAATTTTAAATTACACTCGAGTAACCATTTGTAGATTGACTTAATGTCAACGACGAATGGAAACAAGATTGGGAGAGTTTCAAATTAATTAAGGTTCAAGTCTCTTGATGATTAGTTAGATATTTTTTATGAAGAATAATAACTTTGAAAATATTGATATTTATATTGATATTTTTCAATAAAATACATTTGATAAGATAATATATTTTCGAAGGTTTTAATGTTCTTAAAAAAATATATATCTTTTTCAAAGATTTTAATTAGGGGTGTTCAAAAAATTCAATAACCCAAAAAAGCCGATCAACCCAACCCAACTCGTGCGGTTTGGGTTGGGTTCCGACCAACTCAATTAGGGTGTGTTGGATTCAAATAAATGAAAATTTTATGGGTTAGGTTGGTTTATGGGTTCATCTAAAATAACTCAAACCAACCTAAACTTATTGTTAACTTTAAAATGTACTTTTTTACTTATGATATAATTATATATACATATAATTATTTTAGTTTCATTAATTTTTGTATAATTTATTCCCAACAACTCCTAAAAATAGTTTTTTTTTATCACTTTGGAAAGAAAATTTTCATTATATAAATTGAAATTTAGTTTTTAATCTTAATTCAATATATGAAAATAATTAAATCAAATTTATTAATATTTTACTTCTTTTCGAATAAATTTTTTAATAAATGACCCGAATAACCCGAATCAACCTAACCCAAATGTTTCATGGTTGGATTGGGTTGGGTTGAGTTTATTTTTTAATAAGGGTTATTTAGTTTAAAGAAATTTACAACCCCAACGATCGGGTTGGGTTTAAAAAGTTCTTCAACCCAACCCACGAACACCCCTACAATAAATAGTTCTTTTCAACATTTTTCTATATATTTTTCCAAGAATTTCCCCAAGAATTTCCCCCTAACATTCTGTGTATAAAAAGATTTATACATTTTTTTTAAAATTATGTTAATCTATATATTTAAAAAGATTTATACATTTTTTAAAATTATGTATTTTTTAACATTTTTTAAAATTTTTTAAAAGTTTTTTTTAGTACATCCTATGAATATATATTTATTTTAAAGAGTTCTTTTTAAATATAGAAAAATGAGCCAAACTATTTACAAATATAGAAATTTTTTATAGTTTATCGACTGCGATAGAATTTTATCGTTTTCTATCGCTCAAGCGATAGAATTATTTGCTTGAACGATAAAATTATATCGTAGTCTATCACGGATTTAGTAACTAACTATAATTAATTTCATGGTTTATAAATATATATTATTAAACACATTTTGAACGCGGTTTAAATTGGAATTTAATTTTTGAATCAGATACTAAATACATATACAAAAAATATGAATTACAACTCTGTTTTCATTGAATTCATTATTTAAAAAATTTTGTTTTTATATTGCCTACCAAATAAGCCTCTGGTCATCAATTTTATCCACGCCTATCACAACTATCTAAAAATTTTAAATAGTTTCCTTATTTTTTATTTTAAAAAATTTCCCTATTATTAATTTATTTTTATTTTCGACAATGCCTCCTAGTCCTACCTTTTATGCAAAATAAGAGAGAGTAGTGGGAGTGGAGAAGAACGTTCCTTTGATCGCTTTGGCTATGGCTTTTTTCCACTACTCTCCTTCTTCTTCGTTCTTTTGATGCCGCCTTTCCTTCATTTGCCTTGTTTCCCTCTCAAAAGGTTCATTTCACACACCTCAAAATCCTCCATACAAAATGCCCTGTTCAACCCACAACCCAATCTTCTCTCATTTCTCCAAGAATTTCCCCCTAACATTCTGTCTGTCAAATCCATACACGCCCAGATTATTATCACAAACGCCATATCTGGGGACCAATTTTTGGTTGCAAAGCTTGTTGCGGCATACTCAAGTTTGGGTTGTTTGGAAAATGCACGGAAAGTGTTTGATAAAATTCCTCAACCAAAAACTGTTCTTTACAATGCCATGGTTAATGGGTATCTCCAAAATGAGCATTATAATGACAGTATCCAGCTGCTTAAGATGATGAGTCGATGTGATTTGGAATTTGATAGTTATACTTGTAATTTTGCTCTTAAGGCATGCATGTTCTTATTGGATTATGAAATGGGGATGGAAGTGATTAGATTAGCTGTGTGTAAGGGGTTGGCTAGAGGTCGGTTTTTGGGAAGTTCTATTTTGAATTTTTTGGTGAAAACTGGTGATATTATGAGTGCACAAATTTTTTTTCATCAAATGGTTGAGAAAGATGTTGTTTGTTGGAATGTGATGATTGGTGGGTTGATGCAGGAAGGCTTGTTTAGTGAAGGATATAATGTGTTTCTTGATATGCTTTATAATAAAATTGAGCCTAGTGCTGTGACCATGACAAGCTTGATTCAATCCTGTGGGGAGATGAGGAATTTAAAGTTGGGAAAATGTATACATAGCTATGTTCTTGGATTTGGAATGAGTAGTGATACAAGAGTGCTTACCTCATTGATTGATATGTATTGTAAATCGGGTGACGTCAAAAGTGCTCGATGGATTTTCGATACCATGCCATCTAGGAATTTGGTCTCTTGGAATGTTATGATTTCTGGATATGTTCAAAATGGTTTGCTTGTTGAAACTTTACATCTCTTTCAGATGTTGGTTATGAATGATGGAGGTTTCGATTCAGGTACCGTTGTTAGCCTCATCCAGCTTTGTTCTCGCACGACTGATTTGGATGGCGGCAAGATTCTCCATGGTTGCATCTATCGAAGGGGACTTGATTTGAATTTGGTTTTGTCTACTGCAATTGTTGATCTATATGCTAAATGTAGATCCCTGGCCTATGCATCTTCTGTTTTTGAAAGAATGAAAAATAAGAATGTGATTTCATGGACTGCCATGCTTGTGGGATTGGCACAGAACGGGCATGCTAGAGATGCTTTAAAGTTATTTTATCAGATGCAAAATGAGAGGGTTACTTTCAATGCTCTCACCTTAGTTAGTTTACTCCATTGTTGTGCGCTCCTAGGCTTGTTACTTGAAGGGAGAAGTGTACATGCTATCTTAACTCGATTTCATTTTGCTTCCGAAGTTGTTGGTATGACTGCCCTCATTGATATGTATGCAAAATGCAGCAAAATAAACTCAGCTGAGAAGGTGTTCAAGTACGGTTTTATGCCCAAGGATGTGATACTATATAACGCAATGATTTCGGGCTATGGAATGCATGGTCTCGGGCATAAAGCACTGTGCGTCTACCATCAAATGAATCAAGAAGGACTTCAGCCAAATGAGAGCACCTTTGTTTCTCTGCTATCTGCTTGTAGTCATTCAGGCCTGGTGGAAGAGGGGATCTCTTTGTTTCGAAATATGGAGAAAGATCATAACGTAACACCTACCGATAAACTTTACGCTTGTTTTGTAGATCTTCTATGTCGAGCAGGTCGCCTCCAGCAAGCTGAGGAATTAATCAATCAAATGCCTTTCATACCAACCAGTGGCATACTTGAAACTCTGCTGAATGGATGTCTTTTGCACAATGACATTGAATTGGGTGTAAAATTTGCTGACAGATTACTCTCCTTGGAGTCTAGAAATCCGAGCATCTACGTTACCTTGTCGAATATATATGCCGAAGCAAGTCGATGGGATTCGGTAAAGTATGTTCGAGGTCTCATGAACGAGCAAGAGCTTAAAAAGATTCCAGGATATAGCTCAATTGAAGTAAATATTTAGTCTATATGTTTTGTGCAAATGGGAGAATTTGCAGCCATGTAGAGCCAACATCAAGCAAATTCTTGGAGTTCAAGATGACCATCAAGCAAATTACGGAATAACTTTATTACTTTATACAATGTGTGTGTGAAGATATTTTTCAATTGCTGGAAGAAGAAGAAGATAGAGTGATGTATATAAGCCCTTCAACTTTACCTTTTTTTTTTTTTTTTTTTAAGGGTATTTTTGAAACATTTGAAAGTTTAGGGGTACTTTTGACACAAAACACTAATGGAAGTTTAAGGGTATTTTTAAAACTTTTGAAAGTTCAAAGGTATTTTTGACACAAAGTACACAGTTTAGGAGTATTTTGTATAATTTAGCCTATATTTTTTTTATAATATCGGTATATATAGTATTCACATTCAACCCCCAACCATAGGTAGATTTTTTTAGAAAAAGAAATCTCGGCTATGTCCAATCTTTACTAGATTTGTTGATTTTAAAATTGTAGGACTTTTTATTAACATTAAATTAACATCAATCACCTTGTTTTATTCATGGAAGTGAATTTAGATTAGTAGTATTCAATATGCACTCATTTTCTCGACGTCGAAGGTTCAATTTCTCTCTTAATTTGTGATAAGTAGGAGAACAACAAAGAAAAAGATCATCGGATGAAGAAAGACAATTTCATCCTCAAATGAAACAAATTTATTGTAAAGCAATTGTCTCTAAGTTCTAACATTAATTTTCATTAATTGATTGTGAGATAAAAACCTTAAATTTCATTCTTACTTCTCCCTCCAATTCTTTTATGGGTAAGAAGAGAACAATATTTTACCACAATTTCCAAATTTGCCCTTTACCCTAAAATTATATATACAATTTCCATTTTAAATTTGATATATTTTTTTTTAACAACTTTCCACCTCTTCTCTTCATGTTTCGATCTCCATCTTAAGTTAGAAAGCTAATGAAATAGTTTCTTTGAAACAGTTTAAATGGTTAAGGGTTAAAATGAAAATTTTGATAAGATAAGGGCATAAATGATATTTACGCTAAAGTCTAGAGACATAGCTAAATGTATCATAAAGTTCACCGTCCTAATTGAAACCTGTACCTATGTTGTACGCACTACTATTTTACAAGTCAATTTTCTTTTAACTTTCTATTTTACAAGTTATTGCACATCACTTTTAGGTCTTCAGTTTAACGAAAAAGTTGACGAAATGGTTATTATGAAACAAATTTAAAATGTAAATGTAAAAATGAGATTTTTAAAAGTTTAGGGGCATTATTGGAGTATTTTGTACTCTTTAACTAAAGATAAAAATTGTTCTTTTAAAAAAAACTAAAAATCAAATTCATAATTTGTTCAAGCATAAGTTGGTAAGTGTAAGTCTTGAAAAAGATATTAGGAGTGCAGACAAAATACTCAAATTCCGAACAAGGCAAACTTTTAAACATTTGATACAAAGTTACAGTTACATTTCAAAAGATTCATTATATGTAATGTTTTCTTAAATTTTTGATAATGTGGGTTAAGATAAAAGTAAATGAACTAAAATGATCACTCCTTTAACGAAGATCAAAATAGACGTTTCAAAAGTACATAGATAAAAATGAAAAAAAGGGCTAAAATACCAACACCGAAATGATTAACTCAAGCCTCACTTGATAACTATTTTGGTTTTGGTTTTATCTTTAAGAAATTAATCTTAAATGCTAACTCCACCTATAGTTCTCTTGCTTCATTATCTAGTTAAAAAAGCTTCATTATCTAGTTAAAAAAACATTTCAAAAAACTAACTCAAACTTTGATAACTAAAAAAAAAGAAAAAAAAAGTAATTTTTAAAACTGAAATTAGGCACAAAATTCAAATATATTTAAAAAAAGATAAATTTAGAAAAAATACTGTGAGAAAAAAAATATACTTAAAAAAAAGACTATCAAATAAACTCTCAAAATATAGCCAAACTGAGTATAGCTAAGCTATATCAGTATGTACTGACGATCAATAAGTCTTTCCTTTTAATCCTTTATTCCAATTGTACTGAAGAAAATGCACATCAAATTACATCAAACTAGTCGAAAACTAAAAGTTAATACAGACAACTTATTATCAAAACGAACATAACTCATCAACTAGTATAAAATATGTATTATCAACTTTGAAGTTAGAGGTTCGATCTCATATTCTGTGAAAAAGGAAAAGATAGCTTACTAAATTGAGATGTAGAATGAATTTTCTGAAAATGTTACATGCATATATGAAGAAGGATTGATTCTAAAAGTGCAAAGTAAAGTTAAGGTGTTGATATTTGATGAAGGACAAGAACTCCAATATAAGAAACAGTAATAAAAATGCAACATTTTGGGGATTAAGGATCTAAAGCTTTTTTTTTCTTGATGAATTGACAGTAGAGAGAGATAGAGAGAAAGAGAGAGAGAAGTTCCAGATTTGGATTTGAGGCTGACTTTCTGAAACGCCGAAGCAGATCTTCGTTCTTCATATTGGCTCTTTCCACTTACTCGCAGACAGCCCAACAGAGCCCACAACAATCACCACACTCAACCGCAAACAATCCACAATTATGATGATGCATCACTCCAATTCATTCCCAACTTTTTTTCCCTCTTTCTCTTTTCCATTTCCACTCTGATTTCACTCGCCTTTCCCTCCCAATTTTGTTCCCCCAATTTCCCTCTTGTTTTTCACCTCTGATTTCCCTGTTCTGCTTTCCCGTCGATCGTTTTCTTTGATGGGGTTTTCATGCTTCTTTGTTCTTGGTATGTTTTATGCTGTTTTTTTTTGTTTTGTTTTGGGTTTTGAGTATCATATGGGAATCTTAACACTGATTGATTTGTGGGGGTTTTGTGGGGTTTTTTGTTTTTCAGTTTTTTTTGGATTACTATTTACTTGGAAATTTATGTCTGCTGTTTTTTTTTTTTTTTTTGCTGGATTTGTAGTGAGAAAATCTATGAGTGAAGTGCTTCTGTTGGTTGCTATGGTGGGAAATGACGTTTAGAATTGAGAAATGGGGTGTCTGGTTAGCCGAGAGGCGTCTTCTAGAAGTGTAGAAGCCCCTGTAGATAAGGGGAAGAGGAATCAAATTACTGAGTCTCGTGTCCAAGGCGAGAGTGTTCAGGAGAAAGCAGTAGAGCGTGTGAGTGCTAATGTAGAGGAGCATGTAAATGTGAACAAGGAAGAGGAGCAGAAGGCAGATGGGGGTCAGGATCGCCCACCAGCAGAGCGGAGAAAGTCGAGGAAGGTTCCGAGGCCAACTAACTTGCCAAACCATTCCCAGGGAGAGCAAGTTGCTGCTGGATGGCCTTCTTGGCTCACGGCAGTTTGTGGAGAGGCTCTCAATGGCTGGATTCCTCGGAAGGCTGATACATTTGAAAAGATTGATAAGGTGGGCAATCGACTAAGTATAATTAGGTGTAGTTTCAGTTTGATTTATTGTATAATTGGATCCTCCTGTAATGCATTCTTGTGCTTGTTCTTTAACTTTTTACACTCCGCTGGCTTACATGCTTCTAACATAATTGTTTTGGTGTTAGATTGGACAAGGAACGTATAGCAATGTGTATAAAGCTAAAGATATACTTACAGGTAAAATTGTTGCACTGAAGAAGGTTCGATTTGACAATCTGGAACCTGAAAGTGTGAAATTTATGGCTAGAGAGATTCTCATCCTTAGGAGATTAAATCATAACAATGTTGTGAAATTGGAGGGGTTGGTTACATCACGGATGTCTTGTAGTTTATACTTGGTGTTTGAGTACATGGAACATGATTTAGCAGGTCTTGCTGCAAATCCAACAATCAAATTTACAGAATCTCAGGTTAGCATATTGTTTCTTTCAGTTTTCATATCCAAACTGAATCTTGGTGCAGTTTCTCCAGGAAATCAAAAGCTGAACAATAATTCTTTTGGTGAAAACATGCCTATTTATAGGTTAAATGTTTCATGCAACAACTTCTATCTGGACTGGAACACTGTCATAATCGACGGGTGCTTCACCGTGACATTAAAGGATCTAATCTTCTCATTGATAGTGGGGGAGTGCTTAAAATTGCTGACTTTGGATTGGCTTCTTTCTTTGATCCAAATCACAAGCACCCTATGACGAGTCGGGTGGTTACCTTATGGTATCGACCTCCTGAACTACTTCTTGGAGCAACTGACTATGGAGTAGGTGTAGACCTCTGGAGTGCTGGGTGTATACTGGCCGAGTTATTAGCTGGGAGGCCTATTATGCCTGGCCGTACAGAGGTAATTGCTTTCTTTCTGGTTTAGCTTCATAGCTCGGGCTTCCATTTTCAGCATGTGAAATAAGTAGTAAATTTTCTCTCTCTAGTGCATTTAATTGCTCACAATGACTTTCATGTAGATATTTTTGAATGCCAATGTTCTTGTTTTATTTGATAATTCTCATGATACTTTAGTTCCAACATGTGCATTTGAAGTAACTTCTGTAGGAAAATCATGCTCATAAATTGCATTGCAAGTGGAAACTATGTCGTTTGTTACAGCAGATTGTAGTTTTAAGGGAAGTCATGCTTATAAATTGTATTACTTAGAAATATGTAGTTGGGTAATTACCGTAGCCTTATTATTTATTTATTTTTGTTTTGTTAGCTCTGTTGTTGTTGGCTCCATTTTTTATATTTGGCTGTTGTTTCTGTAAGCCCCTCGGCAAACTTTCATTTTTCTCTTCGAAAGTTCAGTTTTCGGTCAAACCAATTATCATGTAAGTTTTCTTTGTAAACAATGACGGCTTTGTCCGGGTAGAAATCAACAAGCTTGAAAGAAGAGGGAGCGGGATTCTTATATGTGGCCTCTGTAGGAATGGGGAGGGTCTTTTGGTGCCAGAAGAGAGTTTTTTAGAACTTCCTTGTAAGAAATCTTGGTATAAATGGCTGGTGGTGGCTGGCTGGCTGGTTTCCTTAATAAGAGAGATGAAATTAATCCATCCCTTCTTATCTTTTCTCATAGGGATGATGATTTTATTTAATCCTCCATTAATGCCAAGCTTCATGGTTTCAGCTCAATCTCCTTTTCGACTGGTGATCTTTTCTACCCATAAGTCTTATTCATCAATACGGCTTTTTTGAAGGAATTTTTGGTTGAGGGGGGCATCTACTAATGCAGCAAAACTCAAGTTCAGCCATGGACCAGACTCTTTCTTCAAAGAAAGAGTGAAGAACTGGTCTTTCCAAGAATCAGTGATGAGCAAATCTCACTCGACCAAGAAATGTTTGTTTCAGGATTAAACAATGGAATATTAAAATTGAGGCTAGAGTCTCATGCATGCATGTACTATAAACTTCCTACCAATAGTTTTCTATTCTTATGATGATTATGTCTAAGGATGCATCATACAATGTAGGAGAATCATGATAGAGAAAAAAATTATATTAGCAGCACTATTTTGATTATTCTAAACTACAAAAATGAAGAATCACGGGGCTCATAATAGAGATGGTAGTCTTTGGCAGGTCTATTTTGATTAACACTCCAACTTTAGATAAATGAATGCATTTTTTTAGGATAAAAAACAATTTCATTGATAAATAACATTAAAAATATCCAACACATAACAACAAAAAGACCCCTACGCTAACTAACTTTCACACTGAGTTTCCCTTTTTGCCCTTGCACGAGTACTTTGGCAATATTGGAGGCCTAACAATATCCAAAGAGTTACGACAAAAAAACTCCCATAAAGAGATACGAGATGATCCAAAGGGATTCCCTATAAAAAGATATAGAAACAACAAAAACCAAGGGGGAGGGGGGCAACAAAAAGGAGAGTTAAAAGAGATAGATGTAAAGTGGATAGACGATGCAAGATGGCCTCCGATCTCCAAATGCAAATGAACGGGCACACCCAAACAAAACAACTATCCAAAGAACATCAAACAGATGCACCCCAATGAAGTGAAGAAAAAACCAATCTAAAAGCACCACCTATAATCAATCAAAACAAAAATCACTTTTGGTTGAAACTGTGATGGAGAAAACAACCAATTTGATGAAAGGAGAGCGCCAAGCTTGTAAGTGATCAAGCCAATAAAGTCCCCTCTCTAACCAAAGATGTAGCTTTTTTCTCATAACTGATCGAGCATTCCAAGTTCTAGATTTCTCTAACACATTTCCTTTGTTTCATTGTATGCTTGTTGTTGTTCTTTTTCGTGGCGGGGATAGCCATAATACAAAGTCTGTTGTCTCTGAACCAATGAGCCAATGCATTTGAATGAGGCCCCAGATTGAACGGCTCATCTGTCGGAGGAGGAATGTAAGCATACCATTGTACTTCATGAGGTTCATAAAGGGAAGATGGATGAGGTGAATTAGGGGGAGTAGGGATGTGGTTGGAAAGGTAGTTCTCCGTATCGACATTAGGCAAAGGCACAATGGCTGTAGAATGCTTAACACCATGACAAAAAATTGTCTTTAGTTGGTTGTTGGTTGTATGGTCTGCAAAATTCTTGGGGGTTGTCAAAGGTGCAGATGGTCTTGGGGGAAAAGAAGAGCAATATGTGAAAGAAGGAAGAGATTGCGCGTGAATGAGAAGTTGCGTGGGAGAAACAGATGATGGGACCGAAAGAGAGAGGATGTATGAAGAGTTGTTTGGGCAATCAGATGAGGCTGGATGGTAAAGGTCATTTTTTTAAGGAGACTCCTTGGGTGGAAAATCAGGCAAAAGAGGCTGATTGGTGGCTTTTTGGGATGACAAGACAGTTGATTGGGTGGGCTGAAAACCAAGGTATGTAGCAGACGGAAAATGAGTTTTTTGATATGATAAAATGATTGATGGGACGGACATTTTGATTGATTTGTACAACTTTCAGATGGAGGGGTTGTGTCAATGTTCTTGTTCACCAAAATCAAGCTATTTTCTGGCGGGTTTCTCGAATGTGAAGCAAAGGATGCAAACTCTGGCAATGTTGATCAATCTCCGGTGTCTTCTCCGACGACTTTGCAGTTGGGGAATCTTGAAGAGTTTTTCCATGAACGGCAGCGATGTAGCCTATGTAAGGGTCCACTTCGAGAAAAGGATTGATTTGAACATTTGGAGATAATGATGAAGTGGTGGGGAGATGGGTGTTGGCTGGAAGGAAACCATTTTTGTTCAATTTGACCTTTAAACTTACCTCTATCATGTCCATTCTTGCCAAAGTCGTCTTTGATGTCTCAACATACCCTCCACAAAGATCTCCAATAAGCTTGAATGTATCATAAGATCACCGATCAATAGGTAAATTATGGATCTTTTTCCAACCCTCACACGAGGGTATCTTCATCTCCTTGTAAAAAGCCTCAATACTCCACCCGTTCAAATTTTAACTTAAAATTTCCAACTGGGAACCAATCTTTGATATTGCAAAATGCTTGCCCTTGTTCTTCGTTTTCCACAGCAAGGATGATTTTATTTGGTTGCAAGGAACTCATTGATCTAAAGTAGGTGACTTCTCTTCAAATAGCATAGAGGATGTCAAGCCAGTCATCATGAAGGTTTCTCTGTAAACAATAATGACTTTGTCGGGGTAGAAAGCTGCTAGCTCAAAAGAAGAGGGAGGAGGAACTTTAATTTTGGCCTTTGTTGGAAAGGTTTTAGGGAGGTCATTGGTGGCCAAAAGAGTTATTTTTAAAGCTTCCTTGTAAGATACCTTGGTATTCATGGCTGGAGGAGGTTGGTTGGTATCTTTAATAAGAGAGATGAAAATTTTATTTAGGCCTCCATTAATGCCAAGATTCACTATTTCTGCACGATGGCCTTTTCGGCTAGTGATCTTTTCTACCCATAAATCTTATTCATCAAGACAACTTTTCTAGAATAACTTTTGGTTGAGGAGAGTGTCGATTAGTGCAGCAAAACTAGATGACAGTCATGAACGACTCTTTCTTCAAAGAAAGAGTGAAGGATCTATCTTTCCAAGCGTTGGTGATGCACAAACCATGATCAAGTTCAATGGTGAAGGTGTTGTTGTCAATGGTGAAGGAAGGAAGGGGAGAGGAAAAATGGCGAGGCATGTTGTTGACCAAAATAGTTCTAGTGATGGTGAAGAGAAAAGGGAGTGTACGGAGAGGATTCCATGGAGAGAGAGTTTCCTTCAGATAAATGAATGTATGAAAAGTTCAAAACTAGCAAAAATCAGAATTTAAAGGATAAAAGGTCACAGTTTAAAGATCTGACATATGAAAATGTCTCTGTTTGAACTACTGCTTCTTTCCTAAAAGATGCTCCCCTACGAAATTACTACCTCTCTAATCACTATTAAGATCAAATAATTTTTATTCACTTTTTACAGTTGCAAACATGCAACAATTTTTGTAATTCATCCATCATAACGATTACCTATTGTTTTAACTAGATTGTCTTTAGCCATTAATGACTTTAAGTGAGCATACAAAAGTGCATTATGTATAAGGTGTTGAGTGTGTGGATCACCGTATCCCTTATGGATCATCATGGGAAAGCATGACATAATATCAGGCAAAATATGAAAAGTAACGCCTTTCATGGGTAATTTTATCAGTTTTCATTTTAGTGGTAGGATTCCTTCTCTGTTTGTGTACTTTGCTTTATGATGCATGACACCATTACTATCACCATATTGGCTTTGGTTTAGTGATAGGGTCCCTTATATATGTGCATGAGCCCTTCAGTGAATGTGGTTAGTTATATACGCCTCACCGATAGTGTTGCGTGCTAGATTCTTCTGTACTATCTTTTTAATCATTGAGTAAATGTTTCACATTTAAAACAGCTATCATCTATTTTCATTATAGTCGAACGTTAACACAGTATGGTTTTAACTTTTAACTATGTTATAGGTTGTTCTCGTTTTCCTTAACTTGAATTTTTCTAGCATTTTGGGGTATTCCCTTTTTTGTAATCTCATGCCATCTATGAAATTGTTTCTTATCCATAAAAAAGAAAAAAAGAATCTTTCTAACCTTCTCTACCAGTTGTGCTTGCTAATTACTCTTTTGCTCATCCAGGTAGAGCAACTACACAAGATATACAAGCTTTGTGGCTCCCCTTCAGATGAATATTGGAAAAGAGCAAAACTTCCAAATGCAACTTTATTTAAGCCCAGAGAACCTTATAAAAGATGTATAAAGGAGACATTTAAAGATTTCCCTCCATCTTCTCTGCCCCTTATAGAAACGCTTCTTGCAATTGATCCAGCAGAACGAAAGACAGCAACAGATGCATTAAATAGCGAGGTGAGCTAAAAAATTATCAGAATACATCTTTGTTATGACTTTCACTTCTTTCAGTAATCTGATTGAAATGATATGGTTTCATTTATTATAGACATCAATCTTCCTCTACTATATCTACCAATCAGACCGAATGTTGTTGCTTCCTGTGCTTCTTCTGGTGTGGTTTCAATAGGACAGCATATTAAGTTAATTTCTTTCATGGAGAACGAAAGTCCTTTCTTTTTCATTAAGTCAGCGTATTAAGTCCTTTTATTATAGACATTAAGACAGCGAATAAAGTCCTTTTATTATAAACATTAAGACGCGTGTTAAGTTCACAATTTTAAGTTATAAAATATCTCTAATTTTTCAATTGAAATTAATATTTGATGTGAAATTTTCATGGCTTATTAGATATATATTTTCTTGGGTAAACAGACTTTTGACGAACTAGGAAAAGCGCACATGTGTGGATAAAAGTCAAAATCACATTCACATGTTTTTTTTTTATCATTTATTGCTGCATTCTATCGAATATGAAACTTTGTTAAATTCAATTTACTTACCCGTATCTAATTTTACTATTATTTGTTTGATTTTGAAAATCTAAAATATTGTTAGCATGAGGAAGATTTTATTTAATACGATCCCTGGAAATAACGGGTGTTCCCAGTATGTACAGCCGGTTTGGGTGTGCTTTCTGGTGTTCTTTGGGGTTTCTTTGGCTTGTAGCAAAGATTGTTGGATGATGACTAAGGAGGTTGTGTTGTTCGCTCCCTTTCAGCATACGGGTAGAGTTCTTTGAGAGGCTTGTTTCTTTTTGGTGTTATGAGGTATTTGGCTTTAGAGAAAAACATTAGAACTTTTAGAGAGGTTTTTAGAGAGGTTGTGAGGAGTTGGAAAAGTAAATTGGGATAACGTTAGTATAACACCTCTTTATATGGCTTTGCTTCTTAAGGCTTTTGTAATTATTAGTTAGGTGTTTTCTTTTGGATTGGAGCCCTCTTTTTAGGTCAAGGCTCCTCTTGTTGGATTTTTCCCTTTTTTTCTTAGAAAAAAAAATTTATGCCCTTGTATATTCTTTCATATTTCTGTATGAAGCTTGATTTTTTTAAAAAAAACTAAAATACAAATAAGGGGTGTTTGTTGTTTGAAGGAAAATTCTTTATAAAGGCTTTCAATGCTAATGAGGCTATTGAAGACTAGGGCTGGTAAGAAAGGATGTATTATCTTTCAGATGTTTGAATTCTCGCTAGCTTGGCATAAAGATACTTGTGGTATGATCAGAGAATTCTTGATCCATATGCCCTTTTGTAAGAAGGGTTGTTTTATGGCTTGCTGGGGTGTGTGATGTTATGTGGGATCTTTGGGTGAGCGGAATAACTGAGTGTGCAGAGGGTTGGAGAGGGATTCTCATGATGTTTGGTCTCTTGTTAGATTTCATTTTTCTCTTTGGGCTTCAATTTCGAAGGTCTTTTGTAATTACACTACAGGATCTATTTTGTATAGCTAGAGTCCATTCTTTTAGTTGAGCTCCCTTTTTGTGTGCTTGACTTTTTGTATGCTCTTGTATTTTTTCATTTTTTCCCAATAAAAGTTATAAAAAAGGACACATATTCCGTTATCTTTATCATCTTTCTGCCAAGAAAAAATTATTTTCTTGTTGATGTTCTGTTATTTTTGGGGAGCTCACGCTTTTTTTCGTTCGGTTTTCATCGTCGTTTGTCTAGTAGGGAAACGACGGAGGTCATGACCCTCCATTCTTTATTGGGGGATGTTGAGTTTAGGCAAGGGAAAAGGTACGTCCATATTTGGAGTCTTAGCCCTTTTGATGGGCTCTCTTGTAAATCTTTCTTTCATTACTTGTTGGATCTTTCCTTTTAGAGAGTCGGGTTTTTCAATTCTTTGGAAGGTGAAAGTCTCGAAGAAGGTAAAGTTGTTTATCTGGCAAGTTATTCATAGAAGAATTAATACCTAGGGATCACTTATTTTTGAATTATTCTTACGTGCGATTAGTTTAAAACTTCTTTTTTTGGGGTGTTCAATATTCAAGTAGCGTGTCCTAGAGCTTTTAGTGATATGATCAAAGAGTTCCTCCTCCATTCTTCTTTCGATGAGGAGAGGGATTTTTTTTGGAAGGTGGGGGTGTGGTTTGATTTGGGGTATTTTTTTTTTCTTTTGGGGGGGGGGGGGGGGGGGGGGGGGAGGGTTCTTTGTGCGATCAATGAAATTAATCTGGAATGTTCATGGATTGGGTAGTTGGAGGAAAAAGGTGTTGGTCAAGAAGATTATTCAACAACAAAACTCGAGTATTGGAAATGAAATTACTTGCCATTGACGCCCATATGGTTAAATCAATTTGGCGCTCTTCCCACATTGGCTGGACAATCCTTGATAACATAAAATCATCTGGGGATATTCTTGTACTTTGGAGTGACGAGTGAGCCAAATTTTACAATTCGAGAGGTTATTTAAGGTCTCTTCATTGTCTCTATTCATATTTTTTTGATTGGTGGTTTTTCTTTTTGGCTTATGATTACGACTGTCTATGGGCCATCCGAAAACAATTCACTAATGATTATTGGTGGAAATTGTATGACTTGGCTGGTTTGGGGGAAATCGTTGGATTACAGGTGGTGATTTCAACGTGACATGTTGGTCTTGGGAGAAATCTCGATCACTACCAACAAGAGTATGAGTGCTATTAATAAGTGGATTCTAATTATCGGTTGTTAGACATTCCCTTGTAGAATAGTTGTAGCACTTGGTCTAGCTTTGGCCCCACACGATACTCATCACTTTTAGACAAATTCACGATCAGGGAGGCTTGTCATAGTTAATTTGGTTAAGTGACCCATAAATGTCTGGATAGAATTACATTCGACCATAACCCCTTATCCCTAACTCTTGGGGATATTACTTGGGGGCCTTGCCCTTTTCGTTTTGAAAATTTTTTGCTGCAAATTTTGTCAATACGTGAGGTTGTGGATGGTTGGTGGAATTGGAATTCTTTAATAGTTTGGCCTGGCCATGGATTGATGATGAAACTAAAGGGCCTCAAAGTTGAGCTACAAAATTGGAGCAAGGTACAACACCTGGAAGCCTCACTCAATCGTATCTCAACGCCATTTGTTAGTCAGTTTGGAAGACAATGGTCCTTTATCTGCATCTCAGTTTGACTCTCATCGTTTGCTGCGTGAATAGTTTGAGAATTTGACAGCACATGAACACGTCTATTGGCATCAATGTTGTAAGTTGAAATGGCTCACTGAGGGTGATGAAAACCCCAAGCTTTTCCATCGAATTTTAGTTCCTACCTTTAAGAAAAATCTCTCACCAGTTGAAAATCATGTGTATGGGACCCTTGGAAAAGGAAATCACATAAACCTAGGTTGGCATTTTTGCAGGGGAAGATTACAAAGCTGAGGGAAGAGCAACCGATGTGAGTATGACTAAAGTAACAATCCTCCCAAAAACAAGCACCAGTCCTATATGTGAACGAGAAACTTACAAACCTGCGATGGGGTTTAACATTGAGAAATGGCTTTCGATGGATCCTTGGACTTTTCAGTGGCTAGATTATAGGCCAAACTATTTAAATGACGCCCATGTATAGAGTAATCTTGTGCCATAGTATTGTGTTCTACGGGAATCCACCTCACATACTCTCCAAAAAACCACCCTCCTCCAAGCTCCTGAAACTGATTCCACTTCAAGTGTATGAGATTCACCTTTTTTTCCTTCCCTTCCAACAAAAAATATTGAAAAAATTAGGAAAAAAAACAGACATACGTGATTTTCTCCAGTTTGTTATTAACAAGGGAAGGGAAAGAAAAGGGATTTCATCTCATTCATGAGACACTGAATCAAGTTAAGTCTCTCTCTTTCTTTCTGAACGTATAATTTGTTCTAAAAGAGCTGCATTTCTGATTGTTTTCCACTCCAGGATTCTAGAAAGAAAACCTTGGATTGTTTGTCCAAAGAAGGCCCAATTACTGAAAAGGAAGCAGGAGATGATCTCACACCATAAACATTTCTCCTGTTAGTTTTTGTGCTAGAAACCTAAAATGTATGAAAAATTTGTTTAAAATAACGAAAGAATCCTCCCTTATCAAAACAAAAATACATGGCATCGTTCACATATTGCAAATGTGTGAGGAGGGCCCCCGACCCACTTCGAACCCAACCCCACATATGCATCGCATTCAAATCCATTTTGAGCCATACCTTCTACATCGTTGTGTGCCTTGTAATCCTCAATAGCTTCAATTAGCAATAAAGAACTCATAAGAATTTGGCAGTAGAGTGCTGGTGCTTATTCTGCAGAAAATTTTGTATGAGCAATAGTTCTAGGACATCAATATTGTTGAAATATTGATATAATTTACCATAACCCATCAGTTTATTTTTTTTGGATTAATCGGTGTTTTAACATGATATCAGAGCAAAAGGTCTTCTGTTTGAATCTAAGCAATGCCATTTCCTCTCCGATTAACATTTATTTTTAATTTTTGGCCATTCTACAAATTTTCAAGCCCACGAGGGAAATATTGAAATGTTGATATAATTATATATATTGTAATCCATCCACTTAAGTTTTTAGGTTAATTGGTGATTGAACTAATATTATGCTTCCAAAAGTTATTTTAGGGTGGTGGCATGAAGGAAAGGCTAAAGTTCTATTGCAAAGTACTTCCAGAGCTATTTTGTGGATGATTTGGATCATTGATTGATAGAAAACTTAGAGAAAAGATTCAATAAATTTCATTGACTTCACAAAAAAAGTTAAATGCATATTTATATAAATTTAATGTATAACCAAATATGTATAAAATACATATTTACTCTGGTCTATAACCTTAATCTCCTTTAGTTTGGTATTTCTTAACTATTACAAATCTTGTAGGTTTTTTTATTCTTTGCAATGCAATCTTTTAGGCTTATTTTGCTTCAATTTATAAGGTAGCTTTAATCAGGGAAATTATAACCATTTGGATGTTGAACAGATTTTACATTCTCACTTTCTGTGACTGCTATAATGGGAATTATGCCATATTTTTGTATGCCTTTCAAACTTTGTCCATTGCATTACAGTTCTTCATGACAGAACCTTTAGCCTGCAAACCCTCCAACCTCCCGAAATATCCTCCCAGTAAGGAGATGGATGCTAGAAGACGGGATGATGAAGCTAGGAGGTATGAATGCCTTAATTTCAGTTTCTGTTTAGTATATGCCTGGTTTATTTTGATATTTTTTGTACTGTGGGGCCATGAACTCCTTGGGCCAAACAAGGAGTGGAGTTCACAACTCCCAACTCCTTGGGGCAAAGATCCCCTCAAGGTTGATGTGATGCTCATTAGACGATGATTTAGTCTGACATAGTAACCATTGGCACAAAATCAAGTGGGTTAAAAGATTTGATAGGGTGGATGTGCATACTCTCTTACTAGAGCTTTCATTGAGATAAATAAAACAACTGGCTTACTCTCTTGTGCCACCTATTGCCATGTGCAGTAACAAGGACACATTAGAATGTAAACTGAAAGCTCAAGTATTAAATTGATACAACCATCAAATTCTAGAGACCGAAATTTGTAATTTAACTTTTTTTTGTTTAAGTTCAGAGTTGAATCTCCCTCTCCCTCCAGCACATAGGTGTGCACTAGGCTGATCAACTTTTTTGAAACTATCAGAACGTATTATAAATTGTATTCACGAGTTAGGGAAAATAATTTAGAAATGGTACCTAAAGCTAAGATCCTTTCGAACCAAACTGAACGTCTGAAAAAAAAATGATGGAATTCAACTAAACTCGCAAACCAACCAAAATAGAGTTCGACCAAGGCAGTTTTGGTTTACGAATTCTGTCAAACTGTACTGTGCAAACTGACTTTTCTGAATGCATATACATGGGTGTTACATGAAGATATGTTGACAACCAAACAGTCCATTTTATAGCTTTATCTATTGTTGCTGCGACTAAAATGAGGAAAGGGAAAAAAATGAAGATTTCGTTGCAGAAGAATGTGTCCTATAGATTGATTATTTGAGTGGCATTTAAACATCATTTTCCTCAAAATTCTGTTCAGTTGTATACATGTTACTATTGAGTCTAATAATTCTTTTTGGATGAGTTTGGATTTGTGGTTGTTATTCTTACTCCTGTGGACTTGCTTTGTGAGTGTTATTTGTGTTTTTGTTGAGCGTCATTCTATATCCATTTTGCAGACTAAGAGCAGCTAGTAAAGCCCAGGGAGATGGAGCGAAGAAAACACGACGTGTTAGGGCTATTCCAGCTCCCGAAGCCAATGCCGAAATACAAACAAACATTGACGTAAATATTAGTTTGCTAAGTTCAAGATCATAGACCAGCTATACACAAATATTTGGTTATAGCTTTTCCTATGATTTATAAAGTGTTAAACTGTTGAAATTGTTTTATCTTGAAACAGAGAAGGCGATTAATAACACATGCTAATGCAAAGAGCAAAAGTGAAAAGTTCCCCCCACCACACCAAGATGGAGCGCTTGGCTTTACGCTAGGATATTCACGTCATATCGACCCATCTGGTGTTCCTCCCGACATACCGTTCAGCTCGACGCTGTTCACTTATTCTAAGGAACCAATCCAAGCCTGGTCTGGTCCACTAGTCCCTGGTGCTGGCACTGATGCTCCTTCTAGGCAGAAGAAGCATGTAGGAGGTAAAGGCAAGAAAATCATGGTCTAAAATTTTGATAAGATTGTGGTTGTACTGCCTGTTTGCTGATAGGTGTATCATCAAATTCTTCCCACGGTTCATCCAAATTGGTAATCAATCAGCCTGGCCTGCTCTCAGCTGAGAAGATCATGAATTGAGGTCGTGTAGCATTGATTTTTCGATATTCATAGTTGCGTTGACCTGATTTTTTCCCCCTCGAAAAGGGTACGAAAATTTTATAGATAAATTTGCTTTTAAGTGATGAGAAATTTAACAAAGTTATGTATATGTTGATTTGTTCTATCCCAAATTTTCCTTGTTGAAGTTATAGTGAGACATTCTACAGAATAGTGACCAATAGAGTAAAAAATCATTCTTAGCCTTTGAATAATCTGCTTTTTAGTTGTGCCCTTTTACGTGAAAGCTACTTTGTTATCTAAGATTTTTGTAGATTGCGCTATCGAATGACTCAAATTTTGAAAACTAACATTTTGCTTACGTCACATAGTATTAAACCATTTGAATTTCTCACTCACTGTTGTGGGGTCTTACTCATCACGAATGCTTGGGATACCGATGTGATTACAAAGTGCATTGTGATTTTTTTTTAAAATCTCCGTAGTGCCAATCAGGGCCTTAGAAACTAGGATTAGAGATTCTACTTCTAAAATAGAAAGTAAAGATATTAGATACCAATAAAGGGAGAGGAAATAAAACATAATCTTAAGTTTTTTTTTTTTTTTTTTTTTTTTTTTTTTTTTTTTGTAGCAAAAGATAAACCACACATCGTATTTATGACAAGTAATTGTATAAACAAAAAAAAAAAAGATGATTGAATTGCATTTCTTATCTTCTTGAATTTCTTATTTATAGAGTATCTAGCGAAGAAAATAATGTAAAAATTTAAAAGAGTTATGTTGGACATAGTCTTCACTATTTGAATTTTGGTGCAAATTCTTTTTCATCTAATTTAATGTTATTTATTTTAGCATAGATAGAGATGTCATTATATTGGCCCTTTCTTTATTTTTATTTTTAAAAACATCAGTAATACATGACATTGCATGCATGTAAACAAAGACATGAAATCAACAATAGCAATGACAAACAAGGCCGCACCCAACTTGTTTACAGAATCCTCCTTTATCACTGCCAAAAATGTCGTGAGTCCAACACTTTCCATCTCTTTAATCATCTACTTTAGGCTTGCAGGCCTCCAATTTGGGATGGTTGTTGCAACATAATTGAGCACTTGTATTCAAACTTTTTGTAATTTTACCCATTAATTTTATATTTAAGAAAAAACTACATCCAAAATTGCTTTGATGGATAACTTTTTATGTTTGTTGTTTTCTTAAAAAATATATAAAATTTATTGGTATATAATTGCAAGAAGTTTGAATACAAATGCTCAATTGTGTTGCAACAACCATCCCGAACTGAGGGCTTGCAAGCTTGGAGTAAATAATCAAGGAGATGGGAAGTGTTGGACTCACTGCATTTCTGGTTGTGAGAAAGGAGGATTCTGTAAACAAGTTGGGAGCGACTATGTCTACCATTGCTATTGTTGATTTCACGTCTTTTCTTTCTTAATATATAGAAATGTTTTGCATTGCTTTTCTATAAATGATGTTTTTAATAATAAAAATTAATAATATAATAAGAAAGAAAGGGTCAATGTTATCTCCCTCTTGTTGAGGATCCCACCTTGGAAAAGTTAAAAGATCTCACACTCTTAATAAAATAGATGAGGCTACTCTCTCATTGCCAATTGGTTTGAGATGGAAGCCCATATTATTTGATATGGTATTAGAGCCTGTAAAACTCAAATGGGTATTTGGTCTAATAAAATGAAATTGGGACAGTCTATAAGGGTCTAGTGATGATAGATGCGGATAAAAGTTTATCAATATTTTTTTTGCTATTTTTTTGTAAATAGTTTGACATTTTTTCTATTGGTGAAAATTTCCCTATTTATATTTGAGAACTAAAAAAAAACACTTTGATTAATTTAGTTTTTTAAAATCTTGAAATATTTCTTTGTTTATTAAAAAATCATCCATTTATCTTTATTTTATATTTTAAAAACACTAACATAAAAAATATATTTGGCATAATAAAAAGAATATTTTTTAGATTATAATAGTAAATATGTAATTTTCAAAGCTCATGATTAAAAAATAATTATGTAATGTGCAAAGTACGAAGGTTGAAAAAAATCTTTGTTCGCATATTTAATTTTCTTTAATAAAAAAAAAATAAAGGTCGATTATGAACAATGTGATAAGTATAGGAAAAACCATTGATTCTACCACAAATCATTAACTCAACCTATTGCTATTTAAATTAGGCATATAATTGTTACAATTATGGATAGTCAAAGTATACATAGTGTAGTCGAACATACACGTGTGTGATTAAGGCCAATTTAATCTACTGGCATGCTCGTGCTAGAAATTGAACCTAAGAACCCTAAACTCTCCTCATAAATGATCTAAAATGAAAGAATTATATTTATAGTAACACGAGAGCGTCCCGAAACTTGTGCATAGTGTTGGGGTGTTGCCAAGAAAAGTCCTAGTGTCCTGTAGTGTTGTGCATTAGCGTTGCAATGTTGCTCATCCTTTTGCCTGATAACGTCACGACACTACTTACCTCTCTGTTTTCAAGTGTTGATCCAAGTGTTCCACAACGTTGCAATACTCTAGGCTAGGGGTATTTTGGTCATTCACGTCATTAAACCACTAGTTAATTGAATAAGCTTCCAAAAACTCAAAATTAACCTGGAATTGCCCGTAATGCTCTAAAATGTACATTGTGCTCGATTTTCTACAAATATAAATATATAAACACATTAAACTGACAAGATTAATGAGTCTAAGATAGCTCATTTAGAGAGCTATGAAATCACCACAAACCTAAACATGCTAGTCCTAGAGCAAGGTATAACCAAAATGATAAAATGAACCATCAACTGCAAATCAAATACTCTAAACTCAAAACTTTAGATAACGAAAATATTTAAAAGGCAAACTCCATCAAATACATACAATCGTTAGCAAATTTAAAGCTAATTCTTTTATCCCTTATGTGTATGTGTTTAGCTAATCCTATCTCAATATTTATAAGTCAGAAAAGTTTTATTCAACCCTCAATTCATTTTCTTTCTACTCTGGCTCAAGCACCCAATCATGCATCTAACATCGAAGTGACCAAGAAAATAATATATCAACTAAGGTGCTTGAAAATAAAACAAACAAACAAGAGCCCTGAACTTTGCATTTCTTTTACCTAAGGGCAATAGATTTCACAAATCCACCGCAGGACCCGTACCCTGAATATTGGTTCAATGGGTGGCCTAACCAATCATGATATATAGAGGTTGTTTTTTTAACCCTAGTCATGCATACACATTACAAATTTATTTTATTTCTCTTTTTCTTCCTTTTTTTTTTCTTTTGCTTTCTTTTCTTTCGAGCTCAAACATTTTTTTTCTCATTCTTTTTCTAAAAGCAAGAAAATATAAATCCTTCTCTTCTCCCTCATTATTACATTACAACATATCTTGCAAGATAATTTTCTAATCAATGAAGCCTTTTGAGGCGACAATAAACATATAGGCTCAATACCCTAATTTAAGCCTTTCAAGACCGCATAGGATAGCTATATTCTCAATAGTACATCATTTAGCTATAACCATCTATGCCAGAAACACCATTTTTTAGTGTCATATGAACAGACACTAAGAGCCTGTTTGGATCGGCTTTCTAAGTATTTATAAACACTTTTTTTTTTGCATTAATAAACACTTATTTAAATATTTAGGATTCTTTTTCTTGTCTCAACTATTTTGTAATGTACAAATTGCCACTCCACTAGGAAAGCTTGACACGTGCTACGTTTTATTTTAGATTTAACCCAATAACTAGTTGTATATATTTTTCATAATCTAAATAAAATTTAAGGAAACATATTTTTTTATGCTTAATAAGTCAACGACTCTTGCTGGTTTTAAAAAATATAAAACTCGATAACTATTTGATTTTCGAATTCCTAAAATTCTATTTTTAAGTATCATGCGCAACATTTTTTTTAATTTAAATTAAAAAATATTTTAAAAATTCTAGTCAAAATTTAAAAACAAAACAAAATACAAATAATTTTCTAAAATTTTCAAATAGACTTTCTTTTATAACAATTTGACTAAGACTTAATAAGTGCTCTAAAAAAATGAAATAATTTCAGTTCCAACTAATAAACTTCTCTCTATTAAAAATTTAAAAAAAAAAATAAAGTCAATTATCAAAAGACCCAAATCTCACATTATTATTGGATATGATATATTAAAATAGGTAGAGTTTTGAAGTCTTTTTTTTTTTTTAGAGAAAGAAGAATTTTGAAGTCTAAATTGCGGATAATATTAAAAAAAATAATTTATTTTCTGTATTTTCTTAATTAATTGGAATAATCTGAGAGTTGAATTTTGTTTAAAATGGATTATTTTGTCGGACTTGTCGCCATCTTCAAACGTGGCCAACCATTTTTGAATAGCCAGCCAAGCTTAAAACGTGGCCGACTACTTATTTCTATTAGAATTTTCAATCCCAATTCTTACCTAGTGATCTATTCCAAAAATAAATAAATAAATAAAAATTAAAATAAATGGTAGTATGGCTCGTTTTGTTTTTGTTTTTTTTTTTTTTTGCCAAAGTGAGTTTAGCTAAGTGATATTGACATGTGCTCTGTCTCCAAGAGGTCGAAGGTTCAATCCCTCATCCCGTAATTGTTGTACTAAAAAAGGGTATGTTTTTATAATCATTAGATTTTTTGTTTTAAATTTTTGAAAATTAAGCTACACTCATTTTACTTCTAAATTTCTTGTTTTGTCATCTAATTATTACCGATGTTTTAAAAAACCAAGTTAAAATTTGAAAATTGAAAAAAAAATTATTTTAAATGACAAACTGCTGAGAATATTTACAAATATAGTAAAATTTTACTGTCTATCTGCGATAGACCGCAATAGACTATTATCTATGTCGTGATAGACTACAAATAGACACAGATAGTAGTCTATCGCGGTCTATCGCAAATAGACATTGAAATTTTGTTGTATTTGTAAAATTTTGGTTTATTTTCTTATATTTAGAAAAAAAAGTAGTTTGAAAAACTTATTTTTGTATTTAGAATTTAGTTAAGAATTCAACTTTTGCATTTAATAAAGGTGCAACTCATTATAAAAATTGAGAGAAAATAAACTTAATTTTCAAAAACAAAAAAAAAAAAAGACTAGTTGGCATAAATTGTTTATTTTTAAAAATTAAATTTATAATCACTAATGCTACGGTAATTAAGTGTTAAGGTTTTGTTATCCATTTTCTATCAATGTTTAAAGAAACCAAGCCATTTTGAAAACTAAAAGTAATAGTTTTCAAAAAAATTGTTTTTGTTTTGGAAATTTGACTAGAAATTCAAGTATTTCTTTTAATAATGTAAAAACTATCATTAGAAAAATTAGAAGAAACAAGTATAAATTTCAAAGCAAAATACTAAAATATGAACTCATTGCCACGTTAAAACAATGTGTGAGACGTAACTAAACCATAGAAGGAATAATTTAACATTTTCAAAACAGTAAAACCAAATTGATATCAATCTCGTACCATAGAGACTTGAAATCTTTAACCCTAAATTTGTACTTTAACGTTTAATATATAGCTATCTAAGTTTTATTTTCCTTACTTTCTAAAGTGTAAAACTATATGTCTTAAATTTTGATATTATTTGTCCATCTGAACATAACTTAATACACTACTTCTAGTTCTACCTACGAGTTCTTTTATTTTTATTATCTACATTTTAGAAGTGTTTTCAAAATTCATGACAGATTTTGAAAACTAAAAAAAACTCAAACGTTTTTTTTAAAGAAAAATGCAAACCAACATAGAGAAAATGTAAGAAAACAACTAAAATTTTAAAAAATCAATACCAAAGTAGACCAAGATAGAATTCTATTGTGTTCTATCGTAGATGGACAGTAAAATTTTTCTATATTTGTAAATAGTTTGATATTTTTTTTTGTCTATAGTAATTTTTCAAAATTAAATAGTTATCAAACAGATCAGATCTAAATAATTTTATTTTATTAATAAGTTTGGACACATTTTGAGGTTGTTTTCATGTGAGTACATGAAGTATGATATTTAGGTGAGAAATATCAAATTCAAAATATGAGTGATAAGGAACATCAAATATAAAATATTTTAGAAATTCTTTTTAAAAATTGAAGGTAGAGCTTATCTTCTTCTCTTATTTGGAGATAAATAATAGCAAAGACTCATTACATAGAGACACAAAGATATGGAATCTTTCAAGCAAAAAACAAAAAAAAGTACATTGTTTGATGGGAAAAACTTGGGTATGTTTTCATTTATCCTTTGAAAATTTATTCCCAATTAAATTGAGCCCTACCCCACTCTTATGTTGAAAATTGATGACACATCTCTAATCAAAATATTTAAATTTAACCATTTTTATTTTTAATTCGAGCTGTTTTCAAATATAAAAAAATGAGTCAAACTATTTACAAATATAGAAAAATTTTATTGTATATCAACAGCAGACCGCAATAGAATTCTATCGCTTGAACAATTGACAGCAAATCGCTCAAGCGATTAAATTCTATTACTGATAGAGAGTAAAAATTTAGTTTGATATTTTTTTTGTTTATAGTATTTTTTTTTAATTTTTTTGTTTTTAAAAATTAGGTTTATTCTTTTTATAATTTCTTTGCTATGTTTTTTTTTTTAATTTTTAGTCAATTATAGAAAAGTAATAATAATAATAAGTTTTTGAAAATTACTTTTCTAAGTTTTTAAAAATTGGTTTGGTTTTTTTAAAAACACTTTTAAAAAGTAAGTAATAAAAAAATTCAATAAATGAAAGTAGTGTTTATAAGTTTAATGTATAAAAACAAAACAATAAAAAATAAAATGATTATCCAATAGGACCCTAGGAATTGGACCCATTTTTATTTTTTTTAATTTTTTTTTTAAGAAAACTTCATTTTTGTTATTGTTTTTTAAGAAAAAAAAAATACTCTTTTTGTACTTAAGTTTTGAGTCTAATTTCTATTTCGTCCTTATGTTTCAAAATGTTACACTTTTACTCTTGTCTTTTGAGTTTACTTTCTATTTGGTCGCTAGGGTTTTAGAGTGTTACATTTTTATCTTTGAGTTTGAATTTAGTTTGAATTTAATCCCTAAATTTCAGTATTTCGTACTTTTATCCCAAAATTTTATTAATGCTCACTTTGATATTTGGCATTAACTTTCAATTGATTAATTTAAAATAATTATGATGTGAAAATTTTAAAGTAATTTTAGAAAAATTAGTTAAACTAATTTAATTATAATTTATTTAATTCCTTTAAAATAATTAATACACATTCACACCAATGACTGAAGGTGAGTATTTAGTGTAATATAATGGTTAAAAGTGTAAATCTTGAGGTCTTAGGAATCAGATTGAAACAAAACTCAAAACTCGAAACTCAATGGTAAAAATTTAATATTGTGAAACCTAAGAATCAAACGAAAACTCAACCCAATACTTGTAGCGATTTTGAATGATTAAAAACACGTATTTTTAGTGATTTAAGGATCAAATGAATACTCAACCCCAAAATCCTGCAATGATTTTGAATGATTAAAAATATATTTTTGAGTGATTTTGAACATGAAAAAAATGACGATGTTAACCATTTTATAACCACACTAGCTCCCAACATGTTTTTACACTTTAAAACGTGATTTTAATCAAATCGAAATTTATTTTGAATGAATAAGGGTCTGTTTGGATTGACTTGAGAAAAGAAAAGTGTTTTTCAAAAAACTCATTTTTATTTAAACTCTTTTGATAAAAAGTTTTAAAATATACTTCAAAAGATATTTTGAGTGGTTGTCAAACATTCTAATTTTTTTTTCCAAAATGACTTATTTTTTAAATTAAACACTTGTAAATGTATTTCAAATACACTCTAAAAACAATTTTTGAAATGATTTTGAATATAACAAAAATAATTTTAACTATTTAAAATCACACCCGACATGTATATATATATATATGTGTGTTAGATTAATGTGTGCCCTACCAAAATAAATAAATAATAAATGACAAGAATATATAGAATAGATTTTAGTTTATGCATTGATGGATGACCTTCAAATAAGGCCAAGTTGGGTGAAAATGTGACCACATACTTGTTTGTTTTTTTGGATGATTACAAATATATCCTCTCAATTCACCTGCCTAACTGGTTTGATAATGACATACTCTTAGAGGGTAGATTTGTCATGTGAATACTATTTTTTTATACAAATTATTTTAAGAAAGAAATACTTTTGGGAAAATTTAGGTTTTAATTTAAAGGCATCTTTGAAAAATCACTTTTGAATAAGTGGCTTTAAACAAAAATATTCTAATTACCATAAATTTTGAAGAATATTTTATTAAAGAAAGTCAATTTAATGTTTGATTCATATATTTTAAAAGTGACTCATTTCAATCACGAATCGTTTGACCAAAAAGTTACCGCTCATGGTAATTAATTAGAAATTTCTATAAAGTTGTTTTAAATTAATGGGTTAAATTGCAAATATAGGCCATAAATTTTTGAAAATGTTTAATAGATCTTTAAATTTTTAATTTTGTGTCTAAGAGATTTCTAAACTTTCACAAATGGCATAAAATTTTTAAATGTGGAATAGAAAAGTGAAGATACTTTTTCATAGTCTCATTTATTAAATAAGAATAAAAATTTAGATCACTTTTTTTTTAAACGTAATTTGTAATAAACGTGAACTAAAAATTTTCAAGTATTGTAGCAATATTTTTAACACAATATTGCACTACTGTATTACACATAATTAAGTTTAAGGATAGATAACAATACTTCTTCATTGCTTAAAATAAAGATTTGAATTTTAAAATTTTATTGTGACACGGTTTGATTGTTTGTTCTTTTACAAAGAATGAAAATAGACAATGTATGTATTGACAATTACTTTGTTTATAGATCTCATCCATATGTGAATGTATGCATCAGTTTGATCGATGTCAAATAGTTGCATTGTGTTAATGTCAATTTGCATCTATTAGACTAAAAAAGACTTACAAATGGTTACGAGGTCAAACCGTTATGTTATGATATTTTATATCTATAATCTAGATTACACTCATACACAAAAGGATATACTTTGTCATATGACCACTTTGACAAAAAATAATTGCAGTAAGATAAAGGACATGACTGTCTGTTCAAGCATATCTTCGTCGTTAGATCATGATGTTTTTATATTTGTAGTCTAGAGTATCATGTCGTTTTTCATATTGTTTTTTTTATTAAATATAACAATTTTATATTTATATATATAATATATATTAAATGTGTGCCCCTTTAGCTTCAAAATGGAAGATTGTTTTAGTGGTTAGGTGGTGGATGTGGTAGTCTGATGTCTTGGATTTGAAACAGCGTGGATGCAACTTTTTTTTCTTCTTAAATTAATCAATTTTTCCGTTGCTTGAAATTTCAAATATATATATATATAATTTTAACACATTTGTAAGTTTTAAAAAACTTATTTCATTTCTCACATATATGCATGACATATAGAAATATTTTTTAACATTTAAAATTATTTGGTAACTATTTGTTAGTTGGTTTTTAATTTTTGTAAATTAAGACATATAAACACTATTTTCACATATAAATTTGAGAAATTTTTATATATAAAAAAATGTCAAACTATTTACAGAAAATAGCAAAAAAAAATACTGATAGACATTGATAGACTTCTATCAGTGATAGACATTGATAGACCCTGATAGACTTCTATCAGCATCTATCACAACTATCTAAACATTTTGCTATTTTGGGTAAATAGTTTCCCTTATTTTTCTATTTTTAAAAATCTCCCTATAAATTTTTTTATTTTGTTATTTACTACATTAAAATTAGTACAAGTTTAATCCTTAGTTTTTAAAATGGATTGTTTTTAAATATAGAAAAATGAGCCAAAAAATTTATAAATATAGAAAAATATCTAATACATTATAGTAGTGTATCAGTGTCTATCACCGATAGACAGTGACATTTAAAATAATTACTCTTTTTATGACTAATAAATATCTAAACTTTCAATTTTAACTTTAATAAGTCTCTTAAAAGTATCTAATAGATATATAAACTTTCAATTTAGTATCTAAAAATCTCATAAAATATAAAATATGCTTAAGAATTAACTGTTGTATTAAATAAAAAAATATTTTTGTTTCTAATTGAACCTCAAATTTTTAATTTTGTAGCCAATAGTTACATTATTTTTTTAATAAAAAAATATACGGTTTATGTATTAGATACACAAATTGAGATGTCAGTGATTTAGTATATGTTTTTTAAAGTTCAAGAATTATATATGACACAAATTTAAAAGTTAATGAGTCAAAATTTTAACATTATATAAAGTTGGGCCCCCTAACATGAAATTTTAAATATATTAGTGTTCGCATGCCAGTTAGTTATGCTCACTAGGGCGATAATATATGATTTGAATATTTTATCGATGCAACGAAAAATTATATTTATATGAACTTGTGCTCCCCTTACATGAAATCCGGGATACGCCACTAGTCTAGACCACACTTATACACGAAAAAATATACATCACCTCAACCCGCATAGTTGTAACAATGGACAAGATAGACAATATATATATATATTTTTTAAGGAAATTTTCACATATAGAAAAAAATGTCAAACTATTTACAGAAAATAGTAAAAAAAAAAAAAAAAAACACTAAAAGACATTGATAGATTTTTATCAACCTCTATCAATAATAGACTTCTATCATTTCTATCACTGATAGACTTCTATCAGCGTCTATTACAACTATATAAAAATTTTGCTATTTTGTGTAAATAGTCTTCCTTATTTTCTATTTTAAAAAAAATTCTTTTTTTTTACTATTATTTACATTACATTACAATAATACTTTTGGTCCTTGGTTTTGTTTAGTTACAACAAAAATTAGAAAAGAAATTAATTAAAAAAAAATAGGGTCACGTTTGCTTTAAGAGAAATTGATAGAGTGACCAAGAATTCTACCCAATGTAACCATCAATGTAAACATCAAGTGTAAAAATTTTTAGTTTAAAAACTCAGAGATGAAAATGCGACTAAAATGTAATTTTTCCTACTTTTATTAAACAAGGCAAGTTTAACAAGTTATAATATACTTTATTCCGAAATTTAATCATGTTACAAAAATTAATTATGTTAAAATATCATTTTGATTTCTATATTTTAGAACTTGTTCAATTTTAGTTCATTTACTCGTAAATGTCCAATTTCAGTTTCTATATTCTCAATAAACTTTAAATTTAGTCTCTTCTGCTAATTTATTGTTATTTTTTTTATCATCTAATGAACATTTTTACTATAAATTTGAGGAACATATTCACCTAATATATTTTCTTACCATGGAAATAACTCGACACTTGTTTAAAATAAAATAATAGTAATTAATTTCTTAAAATAATAGGAAAATAGGAATATTACGAAGAAAAAGTTGGTGGGATGACATTATCAGATATTTTCCCCTCAATTATTGAATCAAACACCGCCTTACACAAGTCATCGTCTCATTTATCAATCATTAAGAGCCACTACTTTGGGAATAAATAAATTCAAATATAAAACATCAATTCCAACCTACTTGAGATTTTTCTTTCTTTTTTTAAAATTCGTAGTATTCGGACCAACTCAAACATATCTCGACGAATCTCATGAGACAACTCGTTTGATCTTATAATATTTGAATGTTAAGAAAACTCATAAAAAATTCAACATTTTATAAGAATGATAACTCTACAAAATGGCGGATCTAAAATTTTATGTAGAAGAATTTGATATATATTAATATTGGTTTGTTGAATAAAAAAGTATGATATTTTTTTATAGGTCAAAAAAATATTTTTGATCCTTAGACTTTAATGAAAGTAATAATTTAGACTCTCTACATACTTTCAGTCTCTACATACTTTCAAATTGCAGTGGTTTAGCCGCCGGGTTTTAGTATATAACAATTTAGTCATTACTTTGAAATTGACAACAATTTAACCGTACAAGGAAAATTTCATTGAAATCAAGTGTTGAATTTTTATTATGTAGGTCATATTTGGTAAATCTTGAAAATTAAGTTTATAAATATTAGTTCTACAAGTATCCTTTTGTTTTTGTTTTCCAGTATTTTCGACCAATGTTTTCAAAATTCAAGCTAGATTTTGGAAACTAACCAATGTAGCTTTCGAAAGCTTATTTTTGTTTTTAGAATTTAACCAAGAATTCAGTTTTTTCTTTAAAAAAAAAATGTAAAAACCATAATATTGAGTTGAGAAGAAACTAAACATAAATTTCAAATGTAAAAATAAAAATTGTTACTCAATGGGACTTTAACAACTTAATTTTAACTTGTTATTTATAAACGCATGCATTTGGACCGTGCCTAGTTTATCGGTCTACATTTGCAAGAAATTTATCAAGTCTTAAACAATATTTTTCATGATACATACTTAAATTGTCACAATTTTTTAAAATGTAAAGCCTAAATTATAGAAATTTAAAGTTTAGAAAAACAAAAAACTTAGAAAAATATTAATATTTTCATTTCTAGTTTTCTTTTTTTTTTTTTCCCTTTCTTTTATCAAGTTGTGTTAGTTCTTACATCATTATGGCTTTCACCTCTTTTAAAGAAACATTAAACTTTTAAATAAAATTATAAAAACAAAAACTTTTTTTTCAATCTTGAAAACTTGCCTGAATTTTGAAAATACCTTAGGTACTTGATGACAAAAACAGAAAATTTATAGGTAAATGTGGTATTTATCAGTTTAATCCTAAAATAAAAATTGCTTTTTACAAAAAATTATATATAATTTTAAAAATTTATAGATCTTAGTTTGAGTTTCCAAAATATTTTCAAAAGATAGATAAAAAAAACAATGAAAGGAATGGAGGAGAGTTATTTTATAATCTTAGTTTTCAAAAATCAAATAGTCATTAAACAGGATCTTAGAAGAAACCGAAGTATTTTTTTGGTTGTTTTCAAATATATTTCACTGTCTATCAACGATAGACTTCTTTCACCGGCGATAGACTAGTAAAATTTTTCTATATTTGTAAATAGTTTAATATTTTTTTCATTTATAATAATTTTTCTTTTTTGTATTTTGTTTTATTTTGTAATTTTTTTCCAAAAAATACCAATAAATAAATTTTGTTAAAAAAAAAAAAAAGAAGCAACTTTTGAACTAGGTCCGTGATTCCCTCAGCAAAATCAAAAGAAAGTTTGATAGATCATTCATGTGATTCCCATCTATCTACTTTTTAAAAAAGAAATTAAAAGAAAAAAATCACAGATTTAACTGTAGATCACCCACTAATTTCTTGCCAAGTGGAATCTTCTTTTAAATTAAATAAATAAATAATAAGTTTTGTTTTTGTTCCTAAATTTTTACACAAATCCAGTTTCGATCCTATTTGATTGAAGCATTTTTAAAATCATTTGTTTAGATCTCCATTCTTGAATTTAATAAAAAAAAAAATAGGTCTAATTTTAAAATTGAATTTATCCCTACCCAATAATAATTGAATAAGAGTAATATTTAAGTGTAATTTTACTGCATTCATTCTATGCAACATGCACCTTCTTCAATCATGAAAAGTAAAAAGATATTTAAAAAGAAAAACTTACCTGCTGGTGGTGTGGCTAGTTGTATTTGCACCCACCACGTGGCCTAATATTATTGTGTCATGATTTCTTTACATTTTTTATCTGTAGCCGAATATAAAAAAAAAATAAAAAAATCGTGGCACAATAATATTAAGCCACGTGGTGAGATGCAGATACAACTTACAAACCAACTGCAATAAGTTTTCTTCTTAAAAAAATATATTTAAAAAAAAATTGACACGTGACAATTCATGATAAGACACTAGTTAGGTTACATAAAGATGGATGCAGCTAAGTTACACCCAAGTATTTTTCATTCAATAATGGTCCCAACTTATAAGATCAACATTTCATTATATTGTCATAAAGCATAAAAAATAATCAATAAAATGTAACTAATATAAATATGATATAAATAATTAATATTTTTACTTATTTTAAAAAAATATAATTTTTTTAAAAAAGAAAAGCATATAATTTTTATTTACTAATTTAAATATTTTTTTTATTTCTATTAATAATTTTCTAAAAGAATATCCATCAACATTAAAATTTATAAATTTTAAATTTCGATATTTGACATTGATATTTCAAACTTTGATTATATCTCTAGTTAATTATTAAGTTATTTTTACTTCATTATTAATAAATAATTGATGATTATTTCGTGTTTCATAGATATTTATATAAGATATTTTTTTATATTTCATGAAAATTTATACAAAACTTAAAAAACATTACAAAAATTATTTAAATGACAATGAAAAAGGAAAAATACATTGAAGATTGAAAGTAATAAATTTAATAAAATAATAATCTTTTTCAAACAAAAAGACAGAGTGGTGATTTGATAACTTTGGTAAAATAAAAAACAAAAATGAGGAAACATTTTTTTTTAGGGACAAATATAAATTTTATGTGCTTTGGAAGGGTTTTGCTACTGTATAGCCGGACCTATAATAACAAAAGCGTGGCAGTTAAAGAAAGTACGACTCTTGTGGGCCTTTACATGTGACGTGATCACACATGTCTTGATTCAATCTAGGTAGACATCCTAAATATCTATGATACGTAGACTATTTTTTTTTTAATTATAAATTTATTCCTTATTTTTGAAATTTATGTTTATTTGATATTTTTTTTATGATTGATATCTAAATTTTTAATAGTGTATAGTGAGTTTTTTTTGGCTGTTTGAGAGGCTAAAATGTAATCAGGATGAGTAAAAATTTGAGAAATGTTGAAATGAATGAGGTATCGAAAGCAGAACAGAAATGAGATTGTGAAGTGTGAAAATGGAGGGAAAGGGGATTGAGTTTAAAACGGTGAGAACGGAATGAGTTTGGTATTATAAATCGCCACAAATGCTCAATCTAAATATGGATTTTGGATTATATTATATTACAAGGTGGAGGACAGGTTTGGAATGGGAATGACTTGCAATGTAGTCCAAAACTCATTTTTGGATTAAGCGTTTTAGGCCCGATTTGTAATACCAAACTTATTTTGTTCTCACAGTTTTTATCCCAACCCTCTTTCGCTTCACGATCCAATTTTCATTCCACCCCCGATTCGTCACGCATTCTAACTCCTCTAATTCCCAATAATCCTGATTACATAGCCCCTACAAGCCCATTCCATTACAGGTCCTCAAATGGCCCTTTTGTGTCTTATAGATTTTTTAACTTTTAATTTTATGTCTAATATACCTTGATAAGTTTAATTTTTTTAATTAATTGATTTATTAAATATAAATTTAAAATTTATATCTAATAAAACCCTAAATTTGTAAAAAAATCGAAAGTGTAGGACTAAATTTGTAATTTTAAAAGGTAAAGGGATCAAATAGATACCACCTCAAATTTCATAGACTAAACTTGTAAATTGTGATTCTAACATTCCTTAGATCTATAACATCTGCGGTGGAAAATTTTTCATATCAAAGGAAAAATAAAATTCTATGCTTAATAAGTCCTTGAAATTATAGCTCATTAAACTATTAATCCAATAACTTACTGGATTTTACAAAATTTACGGTTGAAAGGCAATTTTAAATACTTTTTAAATTTCTATTAGATTTCTAATTGGACCTTCAAACTTACATGTAAAAATTGTAACAAGCTTTAACTTTAGAGTTCTTATGATTGAACTAACGAAAAGAAAGGTGCACCTTGTGGTATAAGTAATAACTTTCAATTCTTTTAAATCTTTCTTAACTATACTTTCATGTTTTAGGATCTCTCTCATTCGGATGTGATCTCGATTTATTCATGTTCTCCTTCTAAACTTGGGTCGTTACATGTAGATTCAAAATATTTTCATAAACCAAATCGAGCATAGCTCAATTGACATATGAGTATATTAGTAATCACGAGGTCTGTAGTTCGAATCTTTACACCAATTGTACTAAAATAAATACTTTCGTAACATTATTTATCATATATCCACTCGGAATAAAAGTGTTAGCAAGTCCATTGGTAGTCTCCTCGAATAATTTCTATCAAATCCAACGTGATTATGATCAACGGTCAAGATTGGGGATGTGTATTGTGTGTGGTGCATGTGAGATGTACTATAAAAAAACTCATATGTGCCGTTTATATCTCCTCTCTCTCTCTCTTCCACTCTGTTCTTCCGCACCATACGTCTCTCTCTGGTTTCTCTCTCTAAAACCTGTTTTTGTGTGTTTTTTTTTTTTTTTTAATTCATTAAAAATTCTTCTCATTTTCTCTAATCTGTCCAGAATTTTCATACACAAACGCCTTTAATCTCTCCCTGTTGATTCGATTTGAACATCAGTAGATTTTGGGCCACAATTTCACTTCCTTCTCGGTATTTATTTCTTGATTGATTTCGAATTCGTTAGTTTCTAATTGCTCTGAATCCTTTTGAAGCTCTCGGGCTCTTTATTCTCTTCGAGACGCTTTGTCTTGATTGAATACAGGGGCTGGAAGCTTCCTGATTCCTCGGAATTCCAAGTTGGGATTGGTTTGTTTGTGATGCTTTTTTTTCTCTGTTTCTGAATTTTGCCCATTTGATTTCGCGGTCCGTTGAATCGAAGGAGATTCCAGAGCTTTTTTTTGTGAATGTTGTGTTCGTCCATGTTGATTCCAACTGCGTAGGTGAGTATTTGATTGCGTTTTCTGTTTACTCATGTCATGCATGAGAGTTTTGGTATGTTCTTATCCGCTTTCTCGTTGCTGAGAGAACAGAGCAAAGGGGAATAATAAAGGAAATTTGGCTTGAATCGTTGAATGTTATGCAGTCGCAAGAAAATTTGGTTTCTGTGTTAGTTAATTTATATTTGGGGTCGCGTGATTTGTCTAGGCTTAATATTAAATGAATGTCTCAGTAGGATTAAATGTTCTTTTGATCCAATCTAAACAGTGTGTTTTAAGTGGTGTTGGAATGCAGGGATTTCGTTGTTAATGAGAAAGAATTGTTGTCGTGATGGACAGTTCGGAGACCTAGATTCTGTATATTCTACTTTATAAAGGAAGTGGGAATATTTTGGTTTTGGGATTCTTTTTGTGGGACAAACCGATTCTTTCATCGAAGAGGCTGATAAAATGACACCCATTTTGAGTTACGTTGTGTCCAAATGGCAAGCGTTGTCCACTTCTGATCATGCCTCTGTGGTTTCCATTAACTTGTTTGTGGCACTTCTATGTGCTTGTATTGTGATTGGTCATCTTCTTGAGGAGACCCGGTGGATGAACGAGTCCATCACTGCACTCTTTATTGTGAGTTTGTTATTCTCATCTTATGAATTTGATCATAAAAAAGACTATAGACATAAAAGAAAAAGAAGAAAAAATAGAAGATGAACTTTTGATATCATGGATCTTGACGGTGTTAGGTAAATTACTGTTTTCCTTTTTTGTTTCAGGGTCTGTTTACTGGAGTCGTCATTTTACTAGTCAGTGGTGGGAAGAGTTCGCATCTATTGCTCTTTAGTGAAGACACATTCTTCATTTATCTTCTGCCACCGATTATATTCAATGCTGGGTAAAGTTTCTGCACCATAGGATTCATAATGCGTAGAACAAATTTATACTAGTGGTCCTTTCATAAGCAATGGGTGACTTGCTTTTTCTTTATGCATAATTGTTGACTACAAGTATATTTGTTCTGTACATGTTGCTATGTGCCGGTTTATTTAGAAAGGATTGACATTTGTGCAGTGCATGGTAATCTAAAATTCTGATCCAATATGTTGTTTTTGAAGTTTTGGCAAACATATTTACTTAAGGTTGATTTAGATTTTAGCCAATTTATTCTTGTATCGCTTTGGTTTAATTGGTTCTCTTTTTTATTGGACAACCAAATGTTGTGTATCCATTGTCTATGCACCATGCACATATATATGTGTATATTTTGTATACAGTTGGTTATATCATTTCTAGAAGGGGAGTCTATACTATTTATTGGATCTATTACTGGTGACTTTAAATCAATCAGAGAAAAATAGACTGTTATATACAAGTTTTAATTTGGTGGTATATGAATTATATTGATTGGCATGAGTTCTTACATTTATGATTTTGGGAAGTCAATACGAACTGCTTTGCTGCAGTCAGCAACTACAATATTGATTACTGTGTATGTATAATGTATCAATGAGTGTTGTTTACCTGCAAAGAAAATTTTGGAGTTTCTTCATTTTCATCTTCAAAGAAGTCTATTTTTCCCTATAAACAACAATCTTACGTGCTTTGGATTTGTGGTAAATCACAATAAACTTTGATGTTGTCCAGTTACTTTTATTTAACAAAATGAGGACTAGTATGCTTTCCAAGTTTTTATTCGCTTGCTTAACATGTTTTAAACAGGAGTGTTCTACTATTCTTGATCCGGGAGGAGGAGCTAAAGAAATAGTAAAAGAATTAGATGTATTGAGGGCAAAATTTCCACGTCTTTATTGTGATTTAATGGTCTTTTTCTAGTAGTCCCCTTTTGTAAAAATTATCATCTAGCAACAACATTCTAAATAAAGGCTACTTTTAGTGTATTATTTCATACTACTCGGTCCTCGTGCTTTGTCTTGGCTGATCTCCCGTTCTGCATCAGGTTTCAGGTGAAAAAGAAGCAGTTCTTTGTTAACTTTATGACCATTATGCTGTTTGGTGCAATTGGTACATTAGTCTCTTGTTTTATCATCTCGTTAGGTAAATCTTCAGACTATATTTCTGTTTTTGATCTTATATTCTTCCATATTATAAATGACTAATTTTGGTAGTGACAGTTGAACAATGATGAAAACATTCTTCTCAAATTATTCATTCATTGTCAATAATTTTCTGTAGCTAATGATCAATTATTTTTCGCTTGAGGTTGATGCTTAACGGTACTCTGGGACCCTACAATTTCTCCAGAGTCTTGATGGTCTAAAATTTCCTCTTAAAAGAAAAGTTGAACAAAATCAATCAGAAAATCTCCTTTTCGTTGTTTTCTTTTTTTTCTTTTTTTTCTTTTTTTTATATATATATAATAATTACATTCCTTATGGGTATTATCTTGACCCCTCTGTTTGTTTTAGCATCCAAACTGTTTAGTGATTTTCTTTTTGTTTATTATTTCTTTCTGCAATGTTTTAAATCTTATGTAAAACTGAGTAATACCTTGACTTTACTCTCTCTCTCTCTCTTTTTGGTTAATGATTTATTGTAGTTATCTTGTAGTTTTTGAGTTATCATTATCTGATCTTTCATTGTTGCATGTCAATTGTGGTGCCTGATTCAGGAGCTTTTCAGTTCTTTAAGAAAATGGATGTTGGATCACTGGATATTGCTGATGTTTTAGGTACATCCTTATATTTTACCTATCTCCTTTTCAGTCACCTCTGTAATTGATCTTTTCTCTTTTGAGACTAATGTCTTAATATTCTACTGCAGCAATTGGAGCTATATTTGCCGCAACAGATTCTGTATGCACATTGCAGGTGTGAGATGTAGCAATGATATACTTTATTCATGTATATTGTAGTCTACCTGGGCACCTAAAGGAACTTTAATACATTTGATGATGCAGATATTAAACCAGGATGAAACCCCTCTACTTTACAGTCTAGTATTTGGGGAGGGTGTAGTAAATGATGCCACATCTGTAGTGCTTTTCAATGCAATTCAGAGCTTAGATCTCAGTAAAGTTGATGCAGGAGTTGCTTTACATTTTATTGGGAGCTTCTTTTATTTATTTTCAACAAGCACTTTACTCGGAGTATTTGTGAGTCCTCTCCCTATTTATCAATCTCTCTTCACTGTTCTGTGTGCTTGCAAGTAAACTGTATGCCGTAATATTATCATTGAATCACATGCATGTTCCCTTACAGGTTGGCCTGCTGAGTGCTTATGTAATCAAAAAGTTATATTTTGGCAGGTAATATTTCTTTGCGGACTCATCTTCTTATAATTTGTTCTTCGTTTAGACCCTTCTCTTGGTGTATTCTTAATGTATTATTAGGTGACCAACAAGTAACTGGTGGCAATGCAATCATTATTCATCATGCTTTCACAATTCCTAGTAATTAAAGATCCATTTTGTTATCATTAGTTACAAGAATATTGATGAGTCATGACGTTCCTATGGGTTTAAATCTGTTATTAATAGTTGATTATGTATGATAACTCTCATTTTAAGCTCTGAAAAGATGCACCCCCAGGGGGTGGAGATGGGATGGGAACTCTAATAGCAGACAATCTCTGCTGGCAAAAGATTTCCATCTATGAAATTAAAGAATATTCTTAGTTGGTCTTATGTGTAGATGACCTTTCTTTTCAGTTATATTGATGTGAATGTAATCTGTGAAAGCATATACGCAATTTTCTTCCAGCTACTCAGGAGATATTTAGTTGGTATATTATGTTGCACGGCTAGATGATTGTCTATTGGACTTAGTTGAATTGCTCACAAACATGCCTAAATATCCAAGATTATGAAGGAGAAAAAAACTTCGTAAGGTGTTTACTTCTTTTATTCATCTTAGTTTTTATAATAATAATAAAAAACCCTCAGTCTCATGTTCAAGATCCATATATAATATATGTTGTTGTGTGTATATATATATATTCAATTTTTAACTTCAAAGATGATAGTCCCAACGGTGAATCTAACTAGAAAGTTTCATGGTTAAAACTTTACCAAGCTGACAGATGGGAATAACATGCTGATCTAAAATTGTTGCCGAAAGATTAAAAATGTTGGTAACAAAATAAAAATCAAGTTATGGTTTTCTTCAATATCATGGACAAAGTAAAGAGGGATTATACTAATTTATTGAGTAGACTAATGAGTATTGACGTGTTCAAATGAGCTGGCTTTTATAACAAGTTGTTTTGATTCATTGAAACCCTTCATCTAGTAGTGGCATGCATGCAGATAAATCTTATACTGATTAAACATTATATTTAGCACTTGTTAAAAAAAAAAATTATATTTAACATTGTTTCTGTAAACTCTTGCTAGTATTCAACTTATTACAACCCAAATAAGAAAAAGAAAGAAACCCAGGCAGCAATTTAGTTTGCTGATTTCCCCCTATCTGTAAAGATACACCTTTTCGTTTCTTTTTGGCGCACGTGTTTGGGAAGTATAATTGCATCTCGTTTCACAAGGAGTTTGATGGAATGAAGTAACTTTTATTATTTAATTTACTGATAAAACTCAGGCACTCGACAGATCGTGAGGTTGCTCTCATGATACTCATGGCATATCTTTCATATATGCTGGCTGAAGTAAGTATTTCGTATTACTAGATCGAACTCTACTTGCTTATATATACATTGCCCATGACCATCTTTGCTTTTACTTGGTGGATATTCTGCAGTTATTAGATTTGAGTGGCATTCTCACAGTGTTCTTTTGTGGAATTGTAATGTCACATTATACCTGGCATAACGTGACTGAAAGCTCAAGAGTTACCACCAAGTATGTAATTCTTCAACCTATTGTAATTCTCTCAAATTGATACTTGTCAACTAACGCATCTTTTTTATCTGCTATAACAGGCATGCTTTTGCTACATTATCCTTCATTTCTGAGACGTTTATCTTCGTTTATGTCGGCATGGATGCATTGGACATTGAGAAGTGGAGCTTTGTTAGTGATAGGTATGGAAAGTTTCTTTTTTCTTAGTTCAACCACATGTAGGTAGGGTATTTGAACTCTAACCTCTTGGTCGAGGGCATAAGGTTGGCATATGATAAATTAACTGAATGCATTGCATAGTAAATATGCTGTGTTCGTCTTTTTATTAACCATTACAGAATGTGCTGTCTTTAACTGTCTTCTTATCGGATATTGCAGTCCAGGGACATCAGTTGCTGTGAGCGCAATATTACTAGGCCTGGTTATGGTTGGAAGAGCTGCTTTTGTTTTTCCATTATCGTTTATATCGAACTTGGCTAAAAAATCGTCAAGCGAAAAAATTACCTTCAGGGAACAAGTACGCATTCTTTAGAACTTGGTTTTACTTGCGCAATTCAGTTCCTGCTTTTAAACCATCAACTTCTTGCTTTTGTAGGTTATCATTTGGTGGGCTGGTCTCATGAGAGGTGCTGTCTCTATTGCTCTAGCTTATCATCAGGTATTTTGTGGGCAACAATAAACTTGTGTATTGTCTTGTTTCAATTTTCTGTTATGAAGATGCAACTCTGTGGTATGGACATTTACATATTCTTGTCATGATGTTTGAGTTTCGAAATGACTTTTAAAAAGAGTATTAAATGCTCTTACCCATTGAAAATCTGTTGAAACTTTCTATCTGATTTTGAAATTTTTAATATGTTTTTTTAACTTTACATGTGTTTCAATCCGGAGTGATTCTAAAATGGTTAAAACCAATACTTCAATAACTCAAAACTAATATTGATTATATGAAAATTGCATTTAGAAGTGCAAAATTAAATATTAAATTAATTATGGATGATTAAAGGTGGATTTTGGAGCCATTTTGAACATGACAAAAGTGATTTTAACAATTTCAAAATAACACGGTGTTTACTTAATCATTTAATGACTTTCTTAAAATGCAGTTCACTAGAGCTGGGCACACTCAACTACGAGGGAATGCAATGATGATCACTAGTACCATAACTGTTGTCCTCTTTAGCACAATGGTACGAAACGATTCCTCTTCCGTTTTAATTCCTTCTGGTTTGAATCTAGTGATTAACTTGATTTGCATGGGTATTTTTCTTAATTTTTGTGTTTTATATGATCCTTGAGCCTAAAACATCTGTGGCGTTTTTCATGTTGTATGGCTGTGTTGATGATTTTTTCTTGTATATGGGGATAATTGTCAACAGGTGTTTGGATTATTGACCAAGCCTCTTATTAACTGTTTGATACCTCAACCAAAACTCACCACCAGCATGCTATCGGACCCTGCAACTCCAAAATCATTCTCGGTTCCACTACTTGGAAGCGCACAGGATTCGGAGCTGGATTTTGACAGTCTCAATGTTCCTCGTCCAAGCAGTATACGAGCACTCCTTGCGACTCCTACGCACACCGTTCATCGCTACTGGCGAAAGTTCGATGATGCCTTCATGCGTCCAATGTTCGGGGGCCGGGGTTTCGTTCCCTTTGTTCCAGGATCACCAACTGAAAGGAGTGGACACTGAGAACAAACCCCCCTCATGATGATCCAAACAATGTAAGATATGTAAATCAAGATGGATAAATTACTTTGCCGTGTCAAGTTTTCGAGCAGCAGACAAGAGTGGGTGGTGCGAGTATCGCATGTTTCCCGGGAATGGCGTGGAGCGAAGCAGTCGGAATGTGTTGATTCTCCCTTGCCTTCTGTTTGCTGCCCTCTTATTTTTGGTACAAATCATTATGGTTTGTTTTTTGTTTTTTGTTGTGAGTTTTTTTTTTATATTGATAATGACATTATAGTGCTAAGGACAGTATGGAAGTGGGTTAAATTTTTGTATTCTCATTCTTTTTTAGAAGAGAAAAATGTGTGAAGTTGGTTATAGAATTGCCCTTTGTAGCCCTCTTATGACCTTTTTCCTCTTTTTTTTTTGTATTTTCTTTTATGTGTTTAATTATGTATGCAATGTATAGGATTTGAATCTTCAGTATCTATTTCTTTTCCATTCTTCTAATCTTTTATTGGTATTAATGTCTTTGTTTCGATATTATTATTAAAAAATTCAGGGTCTATTTAGTTGGCAATTCAGATTCTGTTTTATGTTTTTCAGTTTGACCTAGATTTTGTGATTCAGACTGATTTTTATTAATTAATTAAAATATGTATTATGCAATCTATTATAAATTATAGGAAGAAAAATAATATGTATTATGCAATCTATTATAAATTATAGAAAAAAAATACTCTTTTAGTCTCGAATAGGTTTAGCCTCTGAGTTAGGTTTAGCTTCCGAGTTTTTAAGAATAGGTTTAAAAAGTTCCTCAATTAATAAATTTATTAAATGGAAATATAAAATTAATTAATAATATAATGTAGCATGTTATATATGTAATTTTTCTATTTAATTTTATGCTAGTTCAATTATAATTTTATTTTATGGAGAGTTAATAATAAATACTAATTATTTAAAATTTTATATTAAAATAACTATTTCTCTATTTATACTATCTAAAATGAGTCAAGGAAGAGTTTTAATTTTCCATTTTGCCCTTTTATTGATGATTATTAGAATATATTAGGTTGAACATGAAATTCAAAAATAATCTCATTATACATTACTATAGTAATATGCATAACAATTTCACATAAAATTTAATCAAATCTTTTTTAGTATCACGTTAAATGCAACAAACATTTAAACATTTTTTAAGAAGCAAATCTCATTTTATCGCATCATATTTACATTAAAAAGCATACAATTGATTCGATATTTTTGTTACCATATCATATCTACAAAAATATATGCATTAAAGGTCAAAATGGTAAATTCATCAACTCTAGTTCGTGAAACTAAAAAAAAAATCATTAATCATTACGTTATACTTCAAATACTAAATAGTAATCATTTCTTTAGTACAACTACGGAATGGAATATTAAACTTCCGACATAGGAATGAAGGTCATGCCAATACACTGAGTCACCTAAATAGCACCATTATAAAAGAAATAATATTAATTACATATAGGGGTTCAAACCAGAGTTCGTTAAGTAAAAGTATGGAGCACTATTCCAAATTTGATTTAATGTAAATTATTAAGCAACATTTAATTTATATAATCAGAACTCTTAAATATTAAACTCCCAGTCAAACTTCCGTAACTTTCCTAAATGCTTTTTGAATGTGGCACAATTTCCAAGATGAGTGTGTTTTTTGAACCAACACATTCTACTAAAAAGACAAAAAAAAAAAAAAATGTTCTATTTTTCTAAAAAGTTTAAAATGTACCCTTTTTGCCTAATATTTTTTTTAAACTTGCCTTATTTTTGTAATTAACCATAAATGTTTTCTAAAGTTAATTTTAAAATTAAATATGTTCTAATATGAGAAAACTACAACAACCCGATCATTATTTAGATTGTAAAAAAAACCATTATATAGATAGAATATTACCAAACAAAAATGCAAATAAATGGACAAGCTGAGATTTTTTTTTAAAAAAAAAATTCATTTCCCTTTTATTGTCACTAATGTTTTTACCCATGGTGCAGTCAACAAAGTGGTCAAAGCAATTGGCTATCAATTAAAATTTTATACCGAGGGTGACACTGATCCGTGTGTTGATCGTTATTCTTTGACACCGTCTATGTATGTGAATGGTTGAATTTGTTGCTAGACCTGTCAAGTAACTAACGTTAAAAATTTGCATTTTTTAAAAACACAACTTTTATTGTTTTGCTTAGCGTTTTTTTTTTCTCTCTTAGGCATGTTGACCTTTGAGAGGATGAAGTATGAAGGGCTGACTATATTCCCAAAGTGACTTCAAGGTTAGCAAATGTTTTCAAGAATTCTTCTGTTCATTTAAAGAAAATGTTTTCAAGGAACCATAACTTTGAGGATGCAACTTCTTTCATTGGTTTTAAAGATTCTTTATGGCTGCCCAAAGAGAGAGATCTCTTTCTAGACCATTTTCACAAATCAATTCTTACATCACATGAAGTTTTCGAGATCCAAGTCTATTCTAAATCATTACTTAGGGGTTGTTTGGGGACCCATAATAAAATGAGTTTAGATTGTAATGTAATCCAAAACCCATGTGTTAGATTGAACATTTTGGATCTGATTTGAAATATTAAACTCATTTTGTTCGAAGAGTTTTTAACCAAACCCTCTTTTCCATCGCTTTTACGTTTCACGATCCCATTTTCGTTCTGCCTTCGATACCTCACGCATTCCAACACTCCTCTACCCTGTGACCTAATTACACTTCAGCCTCCTAAACAACCCCTTAAGGATGTTTGTGGGTTGGGTTGGATTGGGTTGAAGCACCTTTTAACCCAATATAATTGTTTGAGTTGTAAATTTCTTCAACCCAAATAACACTTATTAAATAATGAACCCAACCTAATCCAATCATGAAACATTTAGGTTGGGTTGGTTCGAGTTACTCGGGTCATTTGTTTAAATTTTTGTTAACTCAATTTCAATTTAAATTATTAAAGTTTTCTTTCCAAAAGGTTAAAAAATGATTTTTAAGAGTTGTTGGAGAATAAATTATCTTAAAAAATTATGAAATTAAATAAAATAAAATTATATGTATGTGTATATATATATGTATATGTATATATATATATATGACTATACCCTAAGTAAAAAAAACATACTTTTTAAAATTAATAACAAATTCGGGTTGGTTCAAGTTGGTTTGAGTTGTTTTAGGTGAACTCATGAACCAACTCAAACCGTACAGATTGGGTTGGGTTGATAAGATTTTTGGGATCATCGGACTTTTTGAACACCCCTACATCACATGATAAGAATAAACTCGAAACCCTAAGTTTCGATGAGCACACCAAAATATTCCTTCCATCTACATCAATCTAGCTGATACGGCCATTAAAATTCCTCCTTATCTACGTTATTCTCATGTTTTCAACCATTTGACCTTTTTGGAGAGATATCTCATCTCCTTTTTGTATCACATTTCTCCATTAAAATATTCCTTCAATTCCTATCAAATAAAATTAAACAAATCCTCCCTATTGTTCTATTTTGAAGGAAGAAAAGTAAAATGGTGGACCCTTCCTACAAATAAAACAAATTTGGAATCTAGTTCTTCATAATAGGTACATTGACCGCCTCCATCCAAGCTTTCTAGACAGATAGTCAAATTTGGAAAAGAATGAGAAACAACTTGGATAATTTAGAATGAACGACTAAATTTTAGAGTTTTTTTTGTTTTTTTACGAATGACTCCTTTTTAAAAACCCAAATAAAAAATGACTCAATAATTTAAAATTGAATGAAAAATGACATTTTACTTGCATCGGCATCTTGAGAACCACCCACGCGCCTGCAACTGAGAAGGTCACTCAATACTCAATACACATAGACCTCTCCTTCTCACCTCTAACTTCTAGCTACTTGCTTCTAGTTTCTAATTTCTCTCTCCTTTCACTTCTCACTTCTAGTTGTAGCTAATTTCTAGGTTCTCTTCTCTCCTCTTTCTTGTTTCTCTTTCTCTCTTACTATTACCATTTTCTCCCTTATCCCTTCGATCTAAGGAAAATCAACGTCGATGCCCTCTACTTTTGGTAGATATTAGTTGCAAAGCAACAATGACAAACAAAAATAGAGAAGGATCAAGAAGGATGAAAAGCAAACACAAGAAAAAGAAAAACAATTGGGACAAAGAAGAACCAAAAAATCGATTGAGAAGGAAGAATAAAAAAAACCGATGGAAAAGAATCAATTAAAAAAAAGCTGCATAAAGAAAAAGAATCAAAGAATTGATTAGATTAAAAAAAAAACTCCATATTAGATTTAAAAGAAAAAAGAAAAAAAAAAACTACAAAACAAAAAAAAAGGAAGAAAAATGTATTTAAAGTTAAAAGTGGTAATTTCACAATGACATGAGTAGGCCAAAATCCAAATTTCGAGTTGGGCCATTATAAAGGATTCCTAAACTTTAGTCACCAAAAGAATATTTATGAAGTGAACCAAAAGGCAGGGTAGATTTATCTTTATTTTAAATAAAGTCCTACTTGAATCAGGGTCTCCCCTAGCAATCAGGAAAATCCTTGGTTGAATCCATATATTATTCAAGGGATTGGAAATGAAATCATACACAAACTAGCTTTCTCATACAGCTCTCCTTTTAACTTATCAGGTCAACTAGTAGGTTTTCTCTTCGCTTGCTTGAAGCAGCTGAAGGATTTTTCCTTTCTTGTAACCTGTGAAGCTTCCTAGTTTTGATTTTTTATGATTCTTTATTTAAAAAAGGAAAAAAAAACCCAAAATTCCAGAAATATGATAGCAGAACAGTATGGATAAGTAAAAGATCTAATCATCACAATCAAAACAATCCAGTGCTGTGTTTTTTATTCATGCACAAGAGTTTAGGACTCTTCCTGAAAGCACTAGAGAGAGAACACTTTAGATTCAATGCTTTGATACAACAGCAACAAATCTCAACCTTGCAGACCAATAATGCCTGAAAATAAAAAAAAAGGCAAAACAAATGAGGTTAAGAAATATGGGAAATGGCAGATAATTTTGAAAGGCCAAGGCCGAATGGAAGATAAAGCAATATTGTTCAGGGTTCGAGTTTTCATACCACAAGCTACTCTGGCACCAGCATTTCCTGTGGATAAGCTGAGTTCATGTCCACCTGTATATCAAAAATGACCAAATTGATAAGAATAGGCATGAAAAGGCACAATTGCAGAATGTTTTAGGGTACTTTTTAGCAAAAATACTATAATAAAATGTGTTTAATAATAATAATAATAATAAATACTTTACAATCTTAAAAGCACATCAGAGTGCTCCTGAAGCAATCAATCACTCTACAAACGCTTTCTCACAAAGCACTTCTAGATGTTTCAACTGTTTTCTAAATCTATCTAGTATTACTTCCAAACATGTAAATTTTGAGCAAAAAATATCCAAACTTAAACTTCCCATTAGCTATTATATTAGCTTAAGCTTTTTAGACTTCAGTGATAGTTGAACAAGGTTGACTAGGATGAAGCCCTAAATTTGATAATCACTTTTGCAAATTTCCAAACCCAACAGCCGAAGAGTGAATTTGTATGAAAGATTAAATATTCCCAACCTAATACCTATCACCACGTCCTTGTGCCAAATATCAGAAATTCAGGAGTATGAACCACCCAACATCTCCATAAAGGGAATGCAACCTCAAGAAAGCACTAACATGCAGTATACATTTTATTACTAGGTTATAATCTCCTCCATACTATCAATAATCGTTCTCTACCAATCAATCATCTTGCATGCTTCATTTGTTCTAATTGCCCCCCATTTAATCATTTGAACTCTGTTATATAATTACTCCGGCTCATACTACCGTTCTACAAGCATGTTCATGAGCTCCGGAAATGTAAAATAAACAAACCAAGGGAGAACAAAATATTCCAAAAAAACAAACACTTCCCTATGGTACAGCCTTGTAGGGCAAATATAGACCAGATATACTATTAAGAGAAGCTCAAAGGACTATCAAACAACAAATGGTTAGAAAAATTACCCTTGCCAAGATCATCAGGGTCACCATGAACGACAACAGCCCTTCCAACAATGGAGTCATGTCCAGAGAGAGGAATCTGCATATAAGATCTAAAGCTTAGAAAAAGGAGGAACCCCCTTATTATTGGCTGCCCTAAAAGATTAATTAAATAGGGGCAAACCTGACAATCGGTAATGGTGAAGCTAGCTTTGCCTGTACGAAACATTCAAAGTGTTAGCATTCAACAACTAAATCAATAGAACAAGGTTTGAATAAGTTATGAGATCCAAAATCAAATTAGGTACATATAAAAGAAAATCTAAGACAAGACACAAGAGCATACTCTTACAAATATAGCCAAAACCAGTAATAATATAAAAGTTGTACGAAAAAGGAAATAGAGCATAACACACAGCAAGAATTAAACTTATTCTATGAATTATGAACGAATATGTAACATACCATCTTCACCAGCGGTAATGTTCCCTAAATCACCAGCGTGGCGATTCACATCCTCAGGAGCACCATGCACTTTTCCAGCAGGGTTGAAATGTGGCCCTGTGAATATATTGAGAAATTTTAAGGCCAAGATAATGAAGGCAGCATCTATATTCATTCATTTAACAAATATCCAAATTTCTTCAAAATAGAGAGGTCATAAAAGATCTTAAATGTCTCAAAAATTACCAGTCGAGATGCAACCGTTGGTTGTGTCACCTAAGGCGTGAACATGGAATCCATGAAGCCCAGGCTTGAGACCGGAAACAGTGCCCGTCACAGTAGTTGGACCTGGAAATTCTTTAGACTAAGTACAAGACAGAGAAGAAATGAACATAAGCCGTGCAGATGAAACCAATCACCAAATTACCATCTCCTTCTTGGGAAAAAAAGATAGTTCCACTAACACCCTCGCTACTTCCAAGAACAGCCACAGCCTTCACCATCTTTCCTGTGATCTAACACACTTTAACATAATTAGATTAAAACTAACAAAAACATGAGATCAACGAAAGAAATCAGTAAATTAAGAAAATGACACCACCCGATTATGATCTCCTTCTTGCGAAACATCATTTTGACAATTCATAACTTCAACTCATGTACAGAAATGACCAAAATAACTTTGTGAGCGGTATATTTTTCGCAAAAACAAAACCCCTTCATTCATAGAAATGAAAGAATATACCCCCCCCCCCCCCCCCCCCAAAAAAAAAAAAAAGAAAAGAAAAAAGACGAAAGTCATAATTGTGCAAGGTGTGTATATGAATTAGGACGATTATGATGAATACCCACAAGTTCCCATAACAGTCTAAAGTTCCCATAGCAGTCAACGATATCGAATAATGAATAAAAACAAGTAACACAGTCTTGATGCGCATTAATCAGTACAAAATCCCACTAATACAAGCGCTGAATCACATCATTTGGACATTTTAGATGAAACTACACGTCAACGGGAAGCAGATAATCAATATAAAAACTGAATATAGGTAAAATTCGGAAGAAATTTCGAGGAAGACATCATTACAAGAACTAATACAGCAAAGCCCAGATGAGATTGAAGAAAAGCGATGGATCTGAGAAACAAGAAATGATGGGAAAGAGAGAGAGAGCTGACCTCAGAACACCCCTTGAACAGCTGAAAGAGAAGGCAGGCGAGATTGAACGGATCGAAGAATCCAGAAATGAACAAAGTTTAGGGCTCTTTGCAGTTTATATAGAAGATTTGTGGTGTTCACTGTTCAGACATTAAAGTGAATTAATTTGTAAGGTGTGGTTGTTGGCTCAATTTTCAGTCTTTAGGGGTACTTTTGTAATTTCGTATTCAAAGGAGTGGTTCTCCACATGGCATCTGCGTGGTCGTGTACGCATGTGACTCACGTGGTCACTCCCTTTGTAATTTTTCATTACTTACTTCATTAATTATTTAAGGAGCAAATCAATTTTTATATTTTAGGAAAAAATATTTTTTTAATTTCTAATTTTTGGATTTAGTTTCTATTTTATTTAAAATCTTATACTTTTAATTTTTTAATTTAGTTTTAGTTTTTAGTTTTTAGGTTCTACAATATTATAATTTCACCCTTAGATTTGAGTTTTTGTTCGATTTTAGTCCTTAGGTTTTAAAGTTTCATAAAGACTAAAAGTGTAATATTTTGAAACATATAGACCAAATAGAAACTAAACTCAAAATCTAAGGATCAAAAAGTATTTTTCATACATAGTATTAATTTAGACTCTAAACTTTTAATTTCATTGACTTTTACTTTTAACTTGTATAAGCATCATAATTTTAATCTCCAATTAAATTTTATCAAATTGACCGGCTAATTATGACAAAAAAAAAAAACAAAATGTAAAATTCTTCTCATACTCATTAAATTCAATAAAACAAAGTTTTATACAAAAATAAGTTTGACCAAAACACAAATTACCATTTAATAACATTCACAAAATTCATAAATTTTGACCAAAAAAATTACTCTCATATTGTTTCTCTAAAAAAAACTTTATCAATTTCATATCGTATGTATGCTTTATAATTTATTAAATGCATAAAAGAAAACATTTTTTTTTAAAGATACTCGGAGTTATGACTTTGTTAGATAGTTAAATTTGTAATCCTTTACAAGTTTTAGGTTAAAATTGCAACCATAGTTTAAGTTTAGGTTTAAAATTAATGCAATTGAAAGCTTAGAGTTCAAATTGATACAATGTGATAAATTTATAGTCAAAGTTTATTTTCTTTTTTATTTTAAATATGGTATGTTAGGAATGATTTTGGACTATCGGGCATAATCAATATAAAATAGAAACAGAAACGAAGTGGTCGAGAAAATAATAAGATTTGGGCCGATATACGCTCGGCACAGACTTACAAATCCGAAATTGGGCCGATATACTCTCGGCACGGACGGACATTAGGCCGATATTTATGAAGCCCATTTAATAAATTCCGAAACCCTAGTTCTCAGTGAGGGTTTTTATTAACTTAGCTATCAGCCTTCGCCAAGTTCGTTGCGCGTTTGCTCTCTCTTCTCTTCTGCATCTTCCTCAGCGCATCCAACTCCGGCGGTTCAACTTTGATACGATGGTAAAACTCTTGTCTACTTTCTTGTTTTTCCTGATCGGATCCTGCAGTTCAGTCTTTTATTCTCGTCGATTTGATGATTTTAGGCGCCAAAGAAGGATAAGGCTCCTCCACCGTCTTCCAAGCCTGCTAAATCTGGCGGAGGAAAGCAGAAGAAGAAGGTGAAATTCCGAACTATATTCTCGACTTTATTTAAGTTCATAGCTGTATTTATTGTAGGTGAACTATGTTTTGAATTAGGTCAGAGTTGTTATTAGGAATGGTGGTTGTTTCAACTCTTTGTTGAAGCATTTTGTTCACCGACTTTTTCTCTGTGAAAATTGGTTTCAATATCTCGTTCCTTTGCTTGGATAATGCTGAGGTTATTTTTTGAAATGATATTGTTTCTTTTCTTGACTCAAATAGTTAGATTTTGGAGGATTTCAAAGTTTAATTATTTGTCTATGCAGCCACTCAAAGGATTTTGAAAACACTGCTTATATTGTTGTTTTAGTTCATTTATGATACTATGATGCCTTATGTGGAAATGGCTTCTACCCCTTGTACTAAAAAATTTATTTTTGGGAATTATATTGGTTCTTTTCTCGTTTCTATTTACTGTTAACTGCAAAATTTTGATTCCAAATGCTAATATTATGCAGTTTTCTCATTTTTAATTCTGTTTGTTGTTCATACAACAGAAGTGGAGCAAAGGAAAGCAAAAGGAGAAGGTCAACAACATGGTTTTGTTTGATCAAGGAACTTATGACAAGCTTCTCGTTGAAGTTCCCAAGTACAAGCTTGTCACTCCTTCAATCTTGTCCGATAGGTTGAGGGTACGTTTTTCAACCTCTTCTCATCCATAATGTGGAATATGTTTTATGATTTTTCTTGCTCGCATATTCTATCACAATGATGTCATTCAAGTTAATTGTTCGTGCATGTTCGTGATATGAACAATGTCCATCCTTTTTCATTCAAAACTATGTTTGAAATGTCTGATTCATTCAATCTAAGAATCATTTTCACTTTAGTTTAGCTAGTTTATTTGTGTTTGACGATAGGTGTTGGGCACTTGGACACTTGTTGGACACATATCAAATAGTTGTTAGCACAATAACTGTATTAAGAAACTAGTTGGACATGTAATAGACACATAATAACATAGGACACCAATATTAAATTTTGAGGGTGAAACACATCAAACTCATTTTCATAGCATATTAATGTAATAACTTATCGAATTTGAAATTTTTGTTTAAATATATTTTCTAAAAAAGTGTGTATTTCAATAAAAGTGTCGTTATCCTGTTTGTGCCCTAGATATAAAAAAATGATTTTCCATCACACATTTGTTGGGACATATCTGTGCCTCATTTTGTATCTGTGCTTTTTAGCATTCAATTAACCTTTCTGCTCGTTCTAGGCTACCAAAGTGCCAGTATAATTGATTGAAATGCCTCTTTCCTATCTCCTTTATTTTGTAGATTCATGTTTTGCTGAAAACTTTGCCTGGTTTCTCTTGTTTTCATTTAAGTCTCAAAAAAAATAAAATAAAGGTTAAGTTACAAATTTGGTCCCTATGGTTTGGAAAAAGTTAAAATTTAGTCTTGTAGTTTGAAAAAACTTCGGAAGTAGTGCCTACCGTAGAGACTATTTATTAGGGTTTTATCGAATCATAGTGACTAAATTCTAATTTTTTCCAAACCATAGAAACCAAATTTGCAATTAATGAACACTGAGGCCTTTTCAGATGGGATTAATAAAAATTAGATTCAAATTCCCAACTCTAAAATCTTTTTGACAACCTATGTTAGACATGGATTCTTTTATGAAATCATAGACCCAAATTCATTGTGTGACAACATTAGATTAATATATCAAACATGTAATCATCTATAACACAATGAATTCTGCAATTCTCAAACTCCCATTATCATTAACATGCCATCATTTAGTTGAACTGCAACTTGTTGATTGACAAATGAATTTATTTCATTTCAATTTTCAGATCAATGGATCTCTTGCACGAAGAGCAATCAAGGATTTGATGGCCAGAGGTCTCATAAGAATGGTCTCTGCACATGCCAGCCAGGAGATTTACACAAGGGCCACCAATACCTAATTTCCCTTTTACTATCTTTTGAGTTGCCATGAATTAGCCTCCTTACTCTAGTTTTTGCTCTTTGGTTTCAATGTCTCCTTCACATGGATACTATAATTTTGCAATTTTTGACTTGTGATATCTTTCTTGTTCATCACTATTTTTATATTTATCAAGTTTCCAGACATTTGAAATTTAGATCAAATTTAGTTCTTTAAAGGCTTGTTTGACAATGTCGTTGATTCTTGTGGTTTTCTTAGAACTAGAAACAAAAATATCCTTGATAAGTATTTTTGTTTTTGGTTTCTTTAAGAAACAATAGTGTATTTGATAATTGTTTCTTGTTGTTTTAAACTAAAATAAGGTTTTTTTTTCTAACAATAATAAAGGATAAGAACACAAATTTGACAATAAACAATACTCGAGACTTTTAGAAGTTTAAAAATAAGTTTAAAAATAAGTAAAAAATGCCCTTATTTTTTCAAACATAAAACTTCATTCATTAAAAATCACATAACGAGTTACAAAAGATAGTATTAGATTCAACGATTGGGTGCAACTATATTGGTGGATCAAATTCCTATCTACTCCCCTCTCCATTAGAGGAGACTCATTGAGCTAAACAATGAGCCATTCTATTACAAGAACGAGCAACACTTCATTAATATCCTTAGTGTTAGTAATGGAAACTTTTAATATCTTGTTTAAAAAATATTTTTGAATATTTAAAAACTGTATCAATAATTTTAATCTTAAAAAAAAGTTTTAAAGGACTCAAAACTAATTTTAAAATAACTTATATAGATACCCTAATTTTTTCTTCAACAAAGTCTTAGTCACTTACTGATTTGGTAATGCACATGTTTTCTTCTTTTTTTTTCCTATTAATTGTCCTCAAAATTATGATCTAGATTTCAATGTTGTGCCTTTAGTTCTCAAAATGTCTTTATCGTGTGCGTTATACATTTAAGTTTTAAAGTTGGTTTCATTATTCTCTTTATTTTTGCTATAGTTTATATACCTTAATTGAAAGGGAAAGTTTATTATTATTATGTTTTAAGACAAACAAATGTCAACCAGTTAACATGAAGCAACAGAGTCAATAACAAGAAGAGAGTCAAGGGACATGGAAAACGAAGAAGGAAAGTAAAAGAGGGTATTGGAGAAGAGATGAGAGAAAAAAGAGGAAAAATAGAGATAAGTGTTATATTAATTTTAGTCTTTTGATATTGTCTTTTTCAAGAGCGCACTTCAATTCCACATTCAAGTCTTTGCTGGCAGTGAGAGGTGTTTGAGGGGTTCCTCATTGACCTGGACCTTAAGTCTCCACCTTTTCCCTTAAAACCAACATTCATCCCGATTTGGTCTCTATCGAAGCTGAATTGCTTGAAGCTAAATGCAAATGCAACATGGTCAAGCAAGAAGGTTCATGTGGCTTAGGTAGATTGTTCATAATCATGAAGGTCAGGTGATCTTAAAAGGTTGCAAATTTATCAGAAAAGAGTTGGAGCATTAATATTCCTGAAGAGATGAAGTGTTAATGTTTTAGAAGTGGAACTTGTTGGAGGGGTTGAATGCAATTGAGCGAGAATGGTCCGAATCCAATTCTACAATGGAGTTGGAATATGATGCACTGTAAGTGATGAATCTCCATTATAGAAAGAAGACCTTGTTTGGATAAACTTGCTCATGCTATTGTATCATTGGCTTCCGTTTAAGGTTGTTTTATTACTCAGAATAGATACCTTTTCTGACAATATCCTCTCTCTTATCTATGATAAGAAGGTGACGAGAGTAGTTGGTTTGATTATTTTCTTGTTCTTTTGTTAGCATAAGAAAAAAAAAAGAAATAAAGTAAAGGAAAATTTTCACCGATAGAAAAAATGTAAAACTATTTATAGAAAATAACAAAAAAAACACCGATAGACATTGATGAACTTCTATCAGCATTTATCAGTGATAGACTTATATCATTTCTATCACTGATAGACTTCTATCAATGTCTATCACAACTATCTATTTTTTTTTTTGTTTAAATAATTTCTCTTATTATTATTATTATTTTTTAAAATGACCAAAATGATATTAAATAAAAAGATGTCATTTTGTATACAAAATTTTGAGTTATGAGCCATTTTGAACTAAGTTTCGAAGAGGGCGTGGTATATATTGCAGAAAGGCGCTACCCGCAACATCGATTTCTCTCGCGGAAAAATTTCCAATTCATTTCTTCATTTCTTCAATTTCAAAGATTGAATCTACGATCCTCCATAAAGTTATGGAAATTCGAACGGATCAAGGTTCAGAACCGCTGCTCCCGATCCCTGTTTCCACGAGTTCGAACTCAACCCTAGACCATGGAAATTCTACTCCCACTTCCTACAGTTGGCTTTTCGACTGCCATGGATTTTGGTACAAACTGTTTCTGATTCTACCCAGTCTTCTTTTCGTTCTCTACTTGGCATTTCGGGCCAGAAAGAGTTTGTCTAAGCTCTCCAATGGTCGCTCTTATATCATAGTTGCATATTACGGGACTCTCTGGATCGTCACCTTGCTCAACTTCGCTTGGTGCTTCTTTCAGGTTCATTTCTTTTATTAACTTCTTCAATTATGTTTTTAAATGAATGTTAGTTCCTTACCCATGATAGATATAGTTGGAGAAGCCTTGTTCTGTTTCTTACGGGACTCTCTGGATAGTTCTTTAGGAAGAACCAATGACGAAATCTTGGCTTCTGTAATGGGCAATGGGGAGTCTTTTCTTCATTAGATGTATGTATACAATTTGAAATTCGGTTCTGCAATTGCGTGCTTCATCTTCTTTGCTGAAGAGAATAATTTGCTGCTTCTGTGTGATGATTTCTTTGAAGGAAAAGTTGAAAGTTCTGTGGAAGCATGTGGTAAAGGCAATAGGGCTTTTTTTTTAGGGATATAATAGTTTTCCTTGGGCTTTTTTAGACGATGAAGTTGAATCTTACCCCCTTTCGGTAATTGCTTCAAATTGGGATGGTTTTTTTTTTTTTTGAATTCTCCTGAGGTGGGCGAGTGAACTGTATTATGGTAATTTGCTAGGCTTTTGTAGGACATGGGTATGTCATTTGAAACTTATTGCATCTTTTTGAGAATTTCAATTTTTTAAATGCAAAGTTCCATCTTTGTTTTATAAAATCTTGATAGAACCCCAATTATAAAAGTATATTAATAGAAAGCTAACGAGAGGTGCTGAAAATGTTAAGAAATGAGGAGTGGATATGTGATTGCTGAAAGTAGTGGGACCGATGGAAATATTTGTTGGTCAGCAGGGGTGCGTTGGTAGAGTTTGTAGTACATATGCATGCAAAGAGTGTAAAGGGAGGCATCTTTTTGACAATCGATTAGTGCTTTCTACTTTCTAGAGAGGGGGAGCTCGCAAAACGTCCCTTAGCTTGTAACTCTGTAACACTCTATTATCATATACAGAGCTAATTCCATTCTTCTGGTTCTATCAAAATTTTTCTCACTTTTAATTTTGATAATGGCTGTCCTGTCTCTTTTTTATGTCAAACTAAAGCTAAATTTGGTTTTTCTCAAAACTATTCAAGGATTAGTATACTACAGAAAGCAAAGAAATATCTATACTTGGACATTGATGATACTACTCTGGGCTTGGATGACTGTATCATGGTCGGAATGTTCCAGGAATGGGCTCCTAATCCATCTTTAAAATATAATAAATAATTGAATATGTATATGGATAGATAGATAGAAGCATAATATGTGGTTTTGAAATGTTTATGCAACATTAATTTAGGCATTCCCTGAAAAGTTACTACATTTGTATCAGTTTATCTAGATACTGACATATAATTCTCTCTCTCTCTCCAACCTTTGGTATGTGAGAGAACCCAAAACTTTTCATTGTTCCCATGCCCTTGAAAATTGTGATATTATTATGTAGATTATCCATCTATAATAGGATAGAGGATATGCTATCTAGCAACTCTCAAGTCTCAACCAATATCCCCTACCACTTCTACATTTATATCAGTTTTTTACCTAAATTCTGGCTGCTTGACTCCTCTGCCCTTGACTACCGTGTTATTGTCAATATTTTAGTGTGAATCTGCGATCCCAACCATATCTTAATTTCTCTCATTTTCCTCCAGGGATGTTTGTTGCTTGATTCCTGTGTTCTTGTCCTCTATCATGTTATTATGTACATTTTTGTGTGAATTTCTCTTTGATGAAAGCTGTCTGGGAGCATAATGTTTGTTATTACTGTGTCTAGATACTTAGGAGCCAAGTTCCAATATCACGCATTGGATCATAATTACTAATTAATTCAATACTGTGCTATGATTGGTCTAATAATTATTACCAATTTGTATTATAACAGGCATGGGAATGCACCTCTGGGAAAGAATTAGCATGGAATGTCTTGTCCTTATCCACGACATCTGGAATGCTATTCTTGGAAGTCAGTTTGTTGGCCTTTTTATTTCAAGGAAATCATGTGGGCAGTGTAGAAGCACTTGCACGAACTTTCATTGTGTCAGGAATTTTCGTTGGCCTGGACTTGGTACTGAAGGTATATCTAAGAAACTACTCCTAGACGAGTCCTTTTCAGGTGCCTCTAGTCTGGCTCTGGAGAACATTGTATTGAAAAGAAAACATTGTGATCTTGACTCTCTTTTTCTAATGATTGGTGGTAGAAATAGTAATAGATTGGTCCTTGTCAATTATGCTAAACTTTAACTTGTATGGGATGACTATTGAGAATAGTGTATTGTTTAAGTGAAACACTTCTTAAATATATTTATAATTTTCAAAACCATTTTTGAGTATATAACTAAACAACATTAAAAATTTGGAAAAGCATTTTTAATGGGTTAATAGCATCTTTCACCATTCAAAAGGTCACCAACGTTGAAAATTAGCCATGTTTCTAAGTCAGATACATATGTTGTATGTATACAAGGCCTTACCTGAACAAGATCTGTTATATATGTTGTACAACTTTTTCCTTGAGTTCTAAAGTATGTATCCAAGGCCTTAATTTTTAAAGAAGGATATAATTGTAGGCACATTTAATTTTTTTGGGTTAATGTAGCGTCTAGATCTTTCATTTCAAGTTCTATATATAAATAGGATTTCTTTGCTGTGTTTGGACAGGAGAATTAAAGGGAGCTTGAGAGAAAGTTAGAAACCACGTTTGTAGTTTGTTGAAAAGTTTTAGTGCATGTGACTTTGTTTCTTCTCAAATAACTCTGGTTTGATTATGTTTTTTGTGAGTGGCCATCACACGCTTCCAACAATCTCAAACTCACCTTTAATATTTCGAGTACACAACTTTTTTGGGGCCTGTATAATGTGTTGAACAATTCTTCTTATGTTATTGATCTCTTTTTGCCTTGCCTTCTTTTGTTCATTCCTCTTTTAGGCAATTTATGTGTTTGGGTTTGGAGTTCCATTGTTCATTTTAAGTAACGACAGTACGCATCGAACAAAGTGGAACTTGTGGGTGGTCCACCGTCTGTTGATTACTGCAGCGTATGGTTTTATATTGTTCATGTACCATTCAAGTCATAGAGAGAAATTACCAGGTATAATATCTTTTATCTGTATGCTTCAAAGAGATGTGTTATCTTGGAGTGAGTATTTACTATTTTACCAATTCTTCTCCAGCAAGACCTGCTTTCTACAGATACGTAGTTATCATGTCCTCTTTAAACGCATTAGCACTGTTTGCTTGTGGGCTCGCTGGAAGTGGAGCTGGTTTTGGTTATTGGTAAGCCTGGACATCAAGGTTAAATCACCATTGTAGTCTAGCTTTGTTTGATTTTAATTTGGTCTCTACGATTTTGGTTAAATCTCCCCAAGTTGTTGGAAGGATTGGATGAGAAAGTAAACTCTTGAAGCCAGCCTTTGTGTGATCAAATTAACTCCCAACTTTTTGAAAACCCTAATTTTCAAAACTCATCTTTTTTTTGGCAACGTGTTTATAAAACTTTCTTGTCCCTTTTTGTTTTTTACTCGATTTAAACTCTATTACATTTGGGTTAATGGAAGTATACCACATGTTGTGTGTCAACTTGATTAGTCAACTTGAGTATAACTCAGCTGGTTAAGACATATATGATCAATATATCTTAACTTTGACACTGCTACATGTTGACAATGGCGGAGATCTAACCAAAATATTGGGATCTAAATTTAAAATATTAAAGTTAAGAGAAACCAAATTGACTTACAGAAACAGAACGATAAGGACTCGAATGGTGATTTAACTACTTTTTGGTATCTATTAAATTAGAGCTGGTCCTTTTGATTCTATATCATGTTTTGTTTCTGTCCCAGGTTGTACGGTACCACTGTCGTCTGTTATCACGCCTTCTATCTTCCCCTTCTATATGAAAATTTTCTTGCCGACTTCTTCCAGGTTGTTTCATCATATCATTCTACCTTTGTCGTCATTTCCTTTTGGAAGAATTGTCTATTTCTCGATCTAAAGGATGTATGAAATTTTGAGATTTTCATCATTTTGTCAGGAGGATGATTTGCATTTGGAGAATGTATACTATTCAGAGATGAAGGATGCTGGTTTCTTTGACACTGACTGGGAGTGAGGATGGCGATCCGTGGTTCGTTGCTTACGTAAATTTACTCAAATATATATTAACAGTATTGCAAGATGCAGGTAAAAATTTGGAGTGAGATTTATGTCTAGTGATCAGAAGCTAAATCTTCAATGTTCTATGAAAGCCTGCATTTTTCTTTACAAAGATGTGCGTGTGGTTTATTTGAGGATTCTTATATGGTAAATCTGTAAATAAATTAATATTGGTAGGGAAAAGTAAACAAATGGAATTGGAATTTGAATTTAGGTTAAATTGTCAATTTGGTTCATACGAGATCCTGTAGTTTTATAGTTTTAAAAGCTTCAATTTGGTTTTTGTAATTAGGGCTGAGTTTCAATTTGGTTATTGTTTAAAAGTTTTAGTTATGTTTTCATGATTTGGCCAATCCTATCAATTTTTTTTCCTATGCTTGCGAGTCGTTACTATATTGAATACATGACACGATCTCCATGGTCTTGTTCGTTCAATAACACTATTTAGGTTTTGAATATTAGACTTGTTAGTTTCATTTATTCATTCTTTGTTTTGTTATATACTTTTTAAAAGTGTTTTTAAAAAACAAGCCAGAATTTGAAAACTAAAGAAAATAGTTTTTAAAAACTTGTTTTTTTTATAGAATTTTACTAAAATTTAAATATTTAGTTAGAAAATATGAAAACTATGAAGTTGTAAGAAAACAAACACAATAGCATTAGTTTTTGGTTTTTAGTTCTACTTTTTTACTACTTTACTATGGTCATCATCTTTCTTAAGGAAGCATTTGAATTCTTAGCAAAATTCAATAAACAAAAACAAGTTTTTAAAAGGAGTGTTTTTAAATATAGAAAAATGAGTCAAACTATTTACAAAAATAGATTTGTTTTACGATAGATAGAGAAATTTTTCTATATTTATAAATAGTTTGATATTTTTTCTGTTTATAATAATTTAGAAAATTTTTACTGATAGAAAAAATGTTAAACTATCTACAGAAAATAGCAAAAAAAAAAATAAAATATTAATAGACTTCTATCAGCGTCTATCATAACTATTTCAAAATTTTGTTATTTTGTGTAAATAATTTTCTTTATTTTTCTATTTTTAAAAATTCTCCTAATAATTTTCCATTTTAAAAGCTATTTTCTTTTTCCAGTATTCAAAACTTTTTAATTATGGATATGGACATGGACATGAATATGTATCTCTAGTTATGAATGTAGATATGGATGTGTTTATATGAATCTTTAATTATGAATGTGAATCTCAAAAACTTTCTCTAAATTTTAAAACTATAGGAACTAAATTTTAAATTTTAAAACTATATGAACTAATTTGTAACTTTATCTAAACCATAGGAACCAAATTTGGAATTTAATCTAATTTATAATAATTAACATAATACATATTTATATATTAAAAAATTTAAATTGAGTTTATAATATGACATATTATATTTCTAAATACTATTATCTTTATTTAATATAATTATGCATTTTAAATTTTAAAATTCAAATTCTGGATATAATGAAAACATAAAAATATTGTTTTCAGAATTTGCACTGTCTGAATCACAGAATCTGGAAACAGTTTTAAACACATATTTGTTGGATTCAGTGAATCTGAAAATGAAAATATAAAACAGAATCCGGATTGCAAATCAAATAGGCTCTTAATTTCTTTTTAGAGGGTGTCTAACTCATTTTTTTGAATTAGTCGATTAAGACGTTAATTGTGAAATCATATTTCTATGGTAAATCAATAAACAAAACCACTAAAAGTAGCCCAATTGTCAAAGAATTGGCTAGGTAAATCTCATGAACTACCTCTCTTACTCTCTCGCCACTATCTTTACTTTCATGCATTTACATTGATTCGCTTGCCACTCAATCTTTTAAAAACCTACCATTTATCCTTTTTTTGTGTAAATTTAGCTTAGAGAAATTAATATCGTTGCCCTATGGTTCCATTTGGTCTACTATTATGACTAAAAAACTCTGATAAGAATGCCTTAGGTCAAGATTTTACTATAACTACATCATTATGACCTCAGAGAAAGTAAGTTTATTCTAATACTTTATTCTAATACTTAAACTCTCTACTTGATACACAGTTACATTTTCTGACTTAAGCATCTGAGTGTTTGTGGCAAACACCACATCTGTATGCAGATTTTTCCATCTTGTAGGTCACATTCTTTTTCAAATTTACTATTATTATCACATGAAGGTAAACTGGGTTTTTGCCGTAAAAAATTTGACATCAAAATTATAAAGCATAAAGACACATTATATTCAAGCTTTTCATCTTAAAATTTGTTCTAGGCGTGGATGACAAGATTAGTTTTCTTTTTATGTTATATTGGTGAATTAAAAATTTGCAAGTGATTAAATTAAAGCGTTGGAGAGCTTGCTAGTGCTAACTAGATTAAAAATACTTTTAGAACTAATTAATAGAAGATTTTTGCCTGGCTTGTTTGTAAGAAATAGATTGGGAGGTTAATCTTACAAACTGCGGGGAGAAATAACTGAGTTCAGGAAGTGAAATTAATAATTATATTATGTTTGTTATATGATAAAAGTAATCTATTGATTGATTGAGTTTGTTGTCCAATTCATGAAATCTATTTTCAAAGATATCTCTCTAATTGTCGTCCCCACTCAGTTAGGAGTAGGAGTAGTTTTAATTTAAGATCAAAATTTGATGTTTGTTTCTATAGATAAAATAAAATAAAAGTAGTTATAGTACTTAATTAAATTAATGGGTCAATCCTGTGGATAATACTCAAACTCATTCCCTACATAGAAACTTAACACTGTACACTTGTGGACTCGCAATGTACAAAAGTAATGTAACAACAAATCGTCATTCTACTGTGTCCAAAATCTATCCATCTAATTTTTACAAACGCACAATGCGAGAGTATGATTGATTTTCACATAATAATGGATTGACGCTTGTTGAAGGAGAAATTTTGGACCAATCACAAATTGCTCCGTCATTTACCAAATTAATGGCGAAATTATAAAATAATTAAATTTGGGATCAATTAAATGTTACATGTATCCTAAATTGAAATTGAAGACGAAAATTGGCAATCTCGATGGTGCCACATGTTTCCGTCCTCATCGTTGGATCAAATTAATTATTTTTGGTTCAATTAATTATTAATGTTTGGACTAAAATTTAATTAAGTCAAAAAATATAGACTTAATTTGGCCTAAATGGCCCAAAAGCCCAAATCCAATTAGTTGGGCTCAATGGGCCAGATCCATGGACCAATCAAGCCCAAACCCATAAAGCTCGCCTGAGAACTCTATAAATAGAGAAGTTCTCTTCATTTACAAGGTTCAGAAATTTTACGCTCAGAGAGCCTAGAGAGAATTCTCCCTACAATCAGAAGACTCACTAACTCCTGAAGCTGAACATACTTGAAACTAACTCCTGAAGCTGAACATACTTGAAGACTGAAGCTCCTTGGAATACATACATCAACTTCACATGCATCCATGCGCTCCGCTTCCATACATCAAGCGTACGCGTACATACATCCATCCAAGACTCCAACTTCACGTCCATCCACGCACTCCGCTTCCATTCATCAAGCGTGCGCGTACATTTGAGAGAGAATCAGAGGATCAAGTACTAGAGATCGAACCACATCCGCATCAAACTTATATAAGCACAAGTTCAACTCCACGAAACACGTTTATCAGGCAACCTCGTGCGAACAACGCTATAGTCATGATGCATATCAAATAGTTAAAAATCGTTACATGATTCGTAATTGTCGTGTTTCGATAGCCAAGTAGTAAGAATTAAAATCATGTATGTATGTTTGTTTGTTGTTCCACGACACATATTTGCATGGCCAATTTAAGATTAAAGATAAAATCAATTAATTAAATTAAGCAAATATCCAATTAATTAATCTTCGTGCAGTATCATAAAACACTATCATGCACAGTATGACAACATATAGTTTAATTGGGGTAAATAGTCTTAATTAATAGTTTGGACACTTGTTTGACTTTTTTAATAAGTTGACTTTTCGAAACGAGTTGGTTTAGCCGAGTGAGTTGGTCGTGTGCTTGTATGTCAAATAATTTTATTGTGAGTTCCTATGATCAAGTTGAATTTGATGATTAACCTCCTTTCTTCTAAGCTAGATTATTGGGTTAGATTAGTTTCTTTACTGTTATGACCTTTATTTTTCGTGCTATTTTTCTTTTACCAAACCTCCCATCCTCTAAACTAGACTTGTTTGGTAAGAATTTGAGGTCTTTTCACGTTCCCAACATGAAATCTTTAACATGATGTGAAAACCTGACGTCATCGTAAAAAAAAAACATCGAACATCTTGCTCTTGTACCAACACACAAAAACTCGAAGAAACAATATATTAAAGGAATATTTTGTATTCAAAATAAAAAAAATTTAGGGAAATTTTCACAGATAGAAAAAATGTCAAATTATTTCCAGAAAATAGCAAAAAAAAAAAAAAAAAAAACACTGATAGACATTGATAGACTTCTATCAGCATCTATCACAACCATCTAAAAATTTTTGCTATTTTGTATAAATAGTTTCTCTTATTTTTTTTATTTTTAAAAATTTCCAAAAAATTTATAAATATGAGAATAATGAGTAATAAAGAATAAATGTATACAATTTATATGGTAGAAAAGTAAGGCCATTAAATTGAAGAATTCAAAAACGTTAATTGATCTCCTAAAATTATGTGTTTATTATAAATGTAATATATAAATGTAGATATCCATAACCTATATAGGTTACAAAATATCATAAAACTCCCATTGAATTTGATATTGTAACATACCTCCCCATTGAATTCAATCTTATAACATACACCATCTCATATCCTATAAATAGTGGTATATGTTACCTTTGTAATACACACCACAATTGAGTTCAATTGTCATTTCTACTTTCTTATTTCTCTCTACTTTACTACTTTTGTTCTTCCTTTGTTCATTGTATTGTTCTTATTTTATAACACGTTATCAGCACGACTCTACCACTTTCATTTGCAAAAGGTAGGTTAATTTTGTTTTTGCTTTTGTTTTGTGTTATGAACGTTCTATGTATACAGTGTATATGTATCAAATACATCATATATACACTGTGTATGGTTTAAACGTTGACATGTTATTTTATGCAATATTGACATATTACTTTTACAAAGTTATTATTCGATTCATATAATATTATGATTAAATTTATCTTATTCTTTAGTTTATGTTTTATCTTATTAATCATGTATGAGAATAATATATTATGTATAATATGATTGTTCATTCCCTATAAGATCTTTTATCCTTTTATTTTTCCTAAACTTATACTTATTTGTGTCCTTCATAGCATTGATCTAAATGATTATACCATTTTTATCTAAACATGTTGTTAATCATTTTATATAGATATATATGAGCATGTTGTAAAATTAATATATATATTGCAATTTGTTTATTTGAATTATCATTAACATGGGAATAAAATATGCATATCTAAATTCTCATTACTTGATAATTTAATTAAAAAGATTGATATATTGCTATGTATTATGATATGTATTATACCTTTAATTGATCATAGACATGTATATTTTAAATCACTATGTATTAATTTTGTTACATTTTGTATTATGTACAATATGGTTTACTATTATTATTATTATTTTATATATAAATATCATGTCTATAATACATATATATGTTGAGCATGTTATTTATATTGGTTAAAAATATATATATATATATATATATATAAAACATGTAGTAATTATCTATATTGTTTAAAATGCATATTTGATATGTTTATTAAATTTCTAATATAAGTATATTTCTTTGCTATAGTTTTACCATGACAAGTCTTACCAAATTAGAGTTTTTAGCTCTTGATATCAATGGTAACAATTATTTATCATGGGTACTTGATGTTGAAATTCATTTGGATGCCATGAATCTTGGAGAAACAATTAAAGAAGGAAATACGACTTCTAGTCAAGAAAAGGCAAAAGCCTTGATTTTCCTTCGACATCATCTTCATGAGGGGCTAAAGACTGAATATCTTACAGTAAAAGATCCCTATGTTCTATGGCAAAGTTTAAAAGAAAGGTATGATCATCAAAAAACAGTAATTCTTCCTAAAGCTCGTTATGATTGGATGCACCTAAGGTTGCAAGATTTTAAATTAGTAAGTGATTATAATTCCGCACTATTTAAAATTAGTTCAAAATTGTTGTTATGCGGAGAAAAAATTACTGATGAAGATATGTTAGAGAAGACATTTTCTACATTTCATGTCTCGAATATGCTCCTGCAGCAGCAATATCGAGAAAGAGGTTTTAAAAAGTATTCTGAACTTATATCATGTCTTCTTGTGGCTGAACAAAATAATGAGCTATTAATGAAAAACCATGAGTCTCGACCAACTGGAGCAACACCATTCCCTGAAGTGAATGTTATAATTTCAAATAATCATGGTCGAGGTTGTGACCGCGGTAGAGGAAGAAATAACTATTCTTTTCGTGGTAATAATTATTCAGATTTCAAGAAAATCACAAATACTGATGATCAAAGAAGAAAAACTCCACAAAATAAGAGCTTTAAAAGTGTTGAAAATCAATGCTTCCGATGTGGTATGAAGGGGCATTGGTCTCGTACCTGTCGTACGTCCAAACACTTAGTTGATCTCTATCAAGCCTTATTAAAGGAGAAAGGAAAAATGTGGAAGCAAATTTTGCATATCAAGATGATGTATTTGACCCTTCCAACATGACGCATTTAGATGTTGCTGATTTTTTTGAGTCTCCTGAAGAGAAAATTGATGCTATTGAAGGAGTCGCAAATACTTCCTTTGATTATGATAATGTCCAAAAGTAGTTTTGTTTTAGTTTTCTCTTTCTTTTACATTTGCAAGCTAATTTTTGAATATTTATAGTAGTTTTGTCTTTAATTTTTAGAATTATTGTAATCCTTTTTTTTTATAATGAAGAATCATGGACATTTCTCATATTTTGGCTGACTCAAAGATGAATAATGAAGACTTATGCTTGACAGATAGTGCAACTACGCATACAATACTTAAAAATAGAAAATACTTTTCTAAATTGACAATGCTTGAAGCAAATGTCAATACAATATCAGGTTCTGCAAACTTGATTGAAGGTTTTGGAAAAGCAAACCTTATTTTACCTAGAGGAACAAAATTCACAATTAATAATGCTTTGTTCTCTAGTAAATCGAAAAGAAATCTATTGAGTTTCAAAGATATACGTCAAAATGGTTATCATGTTGAAACTAACAATAAAAATAATATAGAATATCTCTATATTACATCTATTGTTTCACATGGAAAACGTATATTGGAAACACTGCCTGCTTTTTCTTCTGGATTATATTATACACATATACGAGTAATTGAAACATACACAACAATGAACCTGAAGTTCATGAATCCAGATATATTCATCGTTTGGCATGATCGATTGGGTCATCCTGGATCAATAATGATGAGAAGAATTATCGAGAATTCTCATGGACATCCATTAAAGAACCAGAAGATTCTTCAATCTAATGAATTATCATGTGTTGCTTGCTCTCAAGGAAAATTAATAATTAGGCCATCACCAGCTAAAGTGGGAATTGAGTCACCTACATTTTTAGAACGAATTCATGGTGACATATGTGGACCTATTAATCCACCAAGTGGACCATTTAGATATTTCATGGTTTTAATTGACGCATCCAGTAGATGGTCACATGTGTGTTTATTATCAAGTCGAAACCTTGCATTTGCAAGATTACTTGCTCAAATAATCAAATTAAGGGCACAGTTCCCTGATTATACAATCAAAAGCATTCGACTTGATAATGCTGGTGAGTTTACATCCCAAGCATTTAATAATTATTGTATGTCAATTGGGATAAGTATTGAACATCCTGTAGCTCATGTTCATACACAAAATGGATTAGCAGAATCATTCATAAACGTTTACAATTAATTGCTAGACCATTACTTATGAGAGCAAAACTTCCAATATCTGTATGGGGTCATGCTATTTTGCATGCAGCGTCACTTATACGCATAAGACCGACATCTTATCATAAGTACTCCCCAGTGCAATTAGCTTATGGTCAAGAGCCAAATATTTCCCATTTGCGAATTTTTGGTTGTGCAGTATATGTTCCAATTGCCCCACCACAACGTACTAAAATGGGACCTCAAAGGAGATTAGGAATATATGTCGGATTTGATTCCCCATCAATTATTAGATATCTTGAACCCCTGACGGGTGATGTATTTACTGCACGATTTGCTGATTGTCATTTTAATGAGACAACTTTTCCAACATTAGGGGGAGGAATTAAGAAGTTGGAAAATAAATTGCCTGGAACGCATCGTTATTGTCTCATTTAGACCCTCGTACAAATCAATGCGAACTGGAAGTTCGAAAAATAATTCATTTACAAAACATAGCAAACAAAATGCCAGATGCTTTTACAAATGTTAAGAAAGTGACCAAGTCATATATTCCAGCTGTTAATGCTCCATCTAGAATTGAAATTCCAACTCAGCAAGTTGTTACAACTAATGAGTCAACGGTACGCCAGAAGCGTGGTAGACCAGTAGGTTCAAAAGATAAAAATCCTCGAAAAAGAAAAGTAATCAATAGTCAAAATGACTCAATTGAAAATGAGAAGATTCAAAAAGAATCTCCAGACATGACTATTGATAAAAATGTCGAAGAGACTCAAGTATATGAAGATAACAGTGAGATCTCGATAAATTATGTAATGACAGGAAAAAGATGGAATAGAACTGATGTAGCCATAGACAACATTTTCGCTTATACTGTTGCTCATGATATTATACATGAAAATGAGGATTGTGAACCTAGATCTGTTGAAGAATGTCGCCATAGAAAGGATTGCTTAAGTGGAAAGAAGCCATCCAAGCAGAATTAAACTCACTTTCAAAACGTGAAGTTTTTGGACCTGTAGTCCATACACCTGAAGGTGTAAAACCTGTGGGATACAAATGGGTATTTGTACGTAAAAGAAATGAAAATAATGAGGTCACGAGATACAAAGCACGATTGGTTGCACAAGGATTTTCTCAAAGACCAGGCATTGATTATGAGGAAACATATTCACCTGTGGTGGACGCTATTACATTAAGATATTTAATTAGCCTGACTGTATATGAAAAGCTTAACATGCATCTTATGGATGTAGTCACAGCATATCTATATGGATCTCTGGAAAATGAAATCTATATGAAAATCCCTGAAGGATTTAAGATACCTGAATCATATAATTCAAAATCTAGAGAATTATATTCAATCAAATTACAGAGATCATTGTATGGATTAAAACAATCAGGACGGATGTGGTACAATCGTCTAAGTGAATATTTATTGAAAGAAGGTTATCAAAATAATCCAATTTGTCCATGTGTGTTTATTAAGAAATCACAATCAGGATTTGCTATTATAGCTGTATATGTTGATGATTTAAATATAATTGGAACTCCTGAAGAGCTTTCAAAGGCAATAAACTATCTCAAAAAAGAATTTGAGATGAAAGACCTTGGAAAAACAAAATTTTGCCTTGGCTTGCAAATTGAACATTTAGCTGATGGAATTTTTATTCATCAAACGACATATACAGAAAAGATTTTAAAAAGTTTTACATGGACAAAGCACACCCATTGAACATTCCAATGGTAGTTCGATCACTAGACGTGAAAAAGGATATCTTTCGACCTCGAGAAGATAATGAAGAACTACTTGGTCCTGAAGTACCATATCTTAGTGCAATAGGTGCACTAATGTATCTTGCTAACAACACAAGACCAGATATAGCATTCTCAGTGAATTTATTAGCAAGATACAGTTCTTCTCCAACAAAAGACATTGGAACGGAGTTAAACATGTACTCCGTTATCTTCGAGGAACGGTTGATATGGGTTTGTTTTATTCAAACAAATCAAATTTTGATCTAGTTGGTTATGCAGATGCTGGATATTTATCTGATCCACACAAAGCTAGATCTCAAACAGGTTATCTGTTTACATGTGGAGGAACTGCTATATCTTGGCGGTCTGTAAAACAGACCATTACACCACTTCCTCAAATCATGCAGAAATTCTTGCAATTCATGAAGCTAGTAGAGAATGTGTATGGTTGAGGTCAATGACTCATCACATTCGAGGAACATGTGGCTTGTCTTCTGGAAAATTTTTACCAACAATATTATATGAAGACAATACACATGTATAACCCAAATCAAAGGAGGGTATATAAAAGGAGATAGAACAAAACATATCTCACCAAAACTCTTCTACACGCATGACCTCGAAGAAAATGGCGACATTAATGTTCAACAAATTTCTTCAAAAGATAACTTGGCAGACTTATTTACAAAGGCATTACCCACATCGACATTCGAAAAGTTGGTGCACAACATTGGAATGCGACGACTCAGAGAACTCAAGTGATATATTCATGAGGGGGAGTAGAATTACTGTACTCTTTTTCCCTTGGCTATGCTTTTCCCCATAGGGTTTTTGTAGCAAGGTTTTTTTAATGAGGCAGGAAAGTATATAAAATAATGTACTCTTTTTCCTTCACTAGGATTTTTTTTCCCATTGGGTTTTTTTCCTAGTAAGGTTTTAACGAGGCATTTATTTTATATAATATGGATATCTAAGGGGGAGTATTATAAATGTAATATATAAATGTAGATATCCATAACCTATATAGGTTACAAAATATCATAAAACTCCCATTGAATTTGATATTGTAACATACCTCCCCATTGAATTCAATCTTGTAACATACACCATCTCATATCCTATAAATAGTGGTATATGTTACCTTTGTAATACACACCACAATTGAGTTCAATTGTCATTTCTACTTTCTTATTTCTCTCTACTTTACTACTTTTGTTCTTCCTTTGTTCATTGTATTGTTCTTATTTTATAACAGTGTTGAATTTTTTCTTCCATCACGTAATATTCGTAACCATTGGAATTAGTCAATTTAGCTTATTTTATTCATATGTAAATAATCCTCAATTAATTAATAAATTCCCTTAATTAATTAATAAAGTCTTTGCTAATTTTTATCTTTCTTGCTTTTCAATCTGTGAGAAGACACAACATAATGGATATTCGACTTCTTGAAGTTCATCCAAAGGAAATCAAGTTTATTTGTAAGTCCCTACACAAAATCCAAACAAATTCATTTCTTTTTCTTTTCTCTTCTTTTCAATCATCTTTGAAACCACTTAATTAAGTGGTTTTGTTGATTGGATTTAACGACTTTCAGTGTTTTCTTTTGTTAATCTTTGTGTGAAGTACGGAGATTTGAACCTAAAAAATGCAATACATGTTAAACTTTGTGTCTTTAACTAAAAAGATACAAACTTTTTATTAATTAACCTATCAATTAGGTATACTTGAGGGAGATGAAAGCTCTTAATTTTTTTGTCTACCTATTATCGATTTGCACTGTCTGTTTATTGTTTTGCTTCCAATCGAAGTAATTATTTAATTAATATGAAATGCATGTCAAAGTGAACCTAACTCAACTAATATATATTATGTATTAACGATCAAGAGATTAATGGTTTAATCTTCTAATCTTATTGTACTAAAAGAAAATTAAAAATATTAAGTGAATAAATGTACACTATAATATTGGTCTTTATGTCTGTTTTTTTTTTTTTTTTTTGTTTAAATATATTGTTTCATAATGGATGAGGCACCATATGTATACCATATTTCACCTCGTGTTCAATTTCCTTTCCAAATTAGAAAGAGGATTGTGAGGATAGTGATTAACTAAGAATTTATAGGAAATTAGTAAGAAATTAATCGTGATGAGACGCAAAGAAAGTGTTTTTCCCCTACTAGACATGGCTTGGTCGAACCTTTGGCTTTGATACTATTTTCCACGACGCTAATTCCTCTAGGTCCACAAACCGTGACATCCAACTGCTAACCTAATGGTCCACTGTAGCCGAGCAAGCTAAAAAAACCCTTTCGATTGAGACTCTTAGTCAAGCCTCAACGCCTTGTATTTTTTCTAAAGTGCTTTAACGCTTTGAATTTTAATTTAGAAAAGAAAATGAAAGAGGAAGGTGTATTATCATCGAAAATAACTTTCGTGCTACATGCTCAATCCCTTGCTTTGTTTGAGAGTCAGGGACCATTTCTTGTAGTATGCCAAGTATTGGCAGGAACGTGCAACAAGCTTTCCAAGAATTCAAAGAAAAAGTTTGTTTGTTTTAGGATATGAGAATTTGAACCACAAACGTAATACATCCATATGCCTGTTGAGCTATGCTCGCTTTAGTACATATCCAAAAAAATTATTAAAAAAAATACTACGCATATAAATGGCAAATATCTAATAACAATAAATAAAGCTACTTAAGAAAAATAGTTAGGTGATAGGTTGGCATTTAAGTGATTCTAAAATGGTTAAAATCACTTTTGACATTTTCAAAATCACTATGAAACATATTTTTAATTATTCAAAATCAATTTTGATGATATGAAAATTACATTTAAAAGTGTAAGGTTAAATATTAAATTAATTTTAAGTGATTAAAAATATGTTTCAGAGTGATTTTGAACATGACAAAAGTTATTTTTAACAAATTTCAAAATCACTCTCAAACATGCACTAAAAGTATCATCCTCAAGTTCGATTTTCTAATCCACTTAATACCACATATACACAATTGTTCAATTTAATAATAATTGCATCTCTCCTAAGAACAATTAAATCTATTTGCTAATTAGGAAACCAATATTTCTATCTAGTTTCAATGACATGCATGATACCTTAGATCCTCTTCTTTTAACAATGATATGCAAGATATCTTAGCATGAAAACCCGTTTTGGTTGTAGTGATTTTAAAATCATGTAAGCTTTAGATCTAACATCAATTAGTTTTGATTATGTGATAGCGTCTTAACACTGTCGATTCGAAGCTAGTTCTTTGCTAGCTTTAAAAACACTATAAATACTCTATCCTCAAGTCTTGGGTCTAGTTTGTCTTAGGGAATTCCTTAGATGTCACACATTCTTGCTCAAATTACTTGAATTTCTCGATGGTATCCTTAAAATCTTTTGCTAAACTAAAATTGCTATATTTTCTTAAAGGAAAAAGAGGTGTAGGTGAAAATAGCCCATAAATTAGGGTTGTTTACAAATATAAAATTTTTTTACTGTCTATCAGCAATAGCTCGCGATAGAATTCAATCGTAGTCTATCGTTGATAGACAGTAAAATTTTTCTATATTTGTAAATAGTTTGATATTTTTTCTGTTTATAGTAATTTTTGCATAAATTACTAAAATCGACAATAAATATTAAATAAGTTACAAACATAGTCCAAAAATGTGCTATCAAGCTTTAGGGAAAACATTTTATAGGGTAGATTAGATGAGGGTCGCATGTAAGGCCTATCGCAGGTGAAGGTACAAACGTTGCTTATATATGGGTATTATCTTATTATTATTATTATTTTTATATCCGTGAGTGTCCGGACTAGCTTAGGCATACCTTAACTAATCTCATGAGACAACCTGCCTGACCTTATAACATTTTGGTGTCAAGAAAACTCGTAGGCTATTAAATCCTAAGTAGATAGCCCTTTATCAAGGTCATGCCTCCCTATTTACAACTAAGCAAACTCATGATAGTTCTATAGGTATATTATCTATTTGCAACATTCTCGATATATCTTGTCCACTTTGACTTGCTTTGTTTTTGGAACGGTCTAAAAGATCGAAATATCTCAATTGATGTGAAACTTTATATGCGTTGTCTAACAATAAGTATACTTTTCACCTAACCAAATGCTAATTTAAAATATACATCTAAATATTTTAATAATATCCTTAATATTTTTGTTCTAATACAGAACAAATTGTTCATTATGTCCTTAATTAATTGCTTGCAGTTGAAGAAAAGAAACAAGCCTTGTGCTTAATTCAACTTACAAATAAAACAATCAACCATGTGGCTTTTAAGGTATGAGTTTATCTATCCCCTATCTATGTTCTTTTCTTCCTTTTATTTTAGCTAAAATTATATATATATAAAAAGAAACAATTACAAATATAGCAATCAAATTCAAAGTATTAGCATATATAGCAACATTTTTAAAAAATTGCAAATATAGCAAAGTCTATCGGTGGACTTTTATCATTGATAGACCCATATGGTAGCGATAGAAGTCTATCACGGATAGACTTTGCTATAATTGTAATTTTTTAAAAATGTTGCTATACACCTAGTTATTATCCCTAAAATTGCTACTCATTACAATTACCTTAAAAAGTACCTTTGAAATTAAATTCTACCCTTAAACTTTCAAAAGACGTTAAAAACATACTTACCCTTATTCTTTTCATAGAAATCGTTGGTACTTTTGGGAAAAATACCCCGAAACTTTTAAAAGTTTCATATCAATACCCTTATATTTTAAAAGAAAATTTAAAAATATCAATACCTTTATATTTTAAAAGAAAATTTAAAAATATCTTTTCTATTAGTATATTGAGGAAAAACTGTCAGTATATTTGAAAAATAAACTTAAATTTGAGAAGAAAATATTAATATATTTCTTCTAATATTTTATGAATCAAATATAGTTGGAAATTTAAACAAGATATAAATAAATAGTGTAATAAACTAGATTATATTTTACACTCTCACTTAACAGGTTAGAATCAAATAAGTTAATGATCAGAAAACAAACAAATAATAAAGATAAAGGAAAAAGAGAATTACAACACTGAAAGTTTATACTAGTTCGCCTGATCTCAAGACCAAGTCTAGAGATATATAACACATCTTGTGTACAATCAAATACTTTCATATTTAAGTTTTTGCTAGTCCCGAGCAAAATAGAACACATAACTAAATAAACAAATAACAGGCAAGTGGATGACACTCCAGCTTCAATAATTTAAGGTGTAAAAAGAATCATCCCTCGCACGAGCGTATCTACTAGTCTAGCTAACCTATTTTGGTCTTTATAAAGTCGGAAGAAATTTATACGACTTATAACTATCAACCACCCTACTTTATTTTAAGTTATAATCAATAATATGCACATTCCTTTTAGTTCGAAAGGTAATATGCCACTAGGGTGCTCTATGAGTAAGTAATTAAAATTCTCCCAAACTTATTTCATTGCTAGATTTGCAAATATACCCTTATATATATATATTTTTGCTACCTAGTACAATTTTCTTTTCATTTTCAGGTTAAGACCACACAACCTCAAAAATACTTTGTAGGACCAAATATGGGCATCATCGAGCCATTATCCACTTGTGAAGTCAAATGTATGCACTCCTTGCATTTAATTAAATTTCCTTTTTTTTTTTTTTTTTTCCTAATCCTTCTAAAATATTATTTTTAAATGAGTACAAATGGGAGGAAAATGAAAGAAAACCGTGATTTTTATATGATACAAACATGCAAGTGTATGTTGTCAAGTTTTAATATACTCATTGAATTTGAGTATTATCCATGGGATTGAGCTGTTAATTATTAAGTATCACAACCTACTTCTACCTTATTTTTATCTAGAGAACCGTTATTTTAACTTAAAACTATCTAGACGTGCCTTAGAGAAGTGAATTCATGCAAAAAAAAAAAAAAAAAAAAACACCCAACCAACAAACAACTTTTATCATCCAACAATCATAACGAAGAAGATATTATTGATATTATCTTCTTCTTCCAAGCTCAGCTAAATCTCTAACTAATTTGTGAAATTAAGCTCTCGTTCTATTTCCTACAAATGAGTAAGAGGCACTCCAAATCTTCTATTAACTACTCTGAAAAGTATCCTTAATCTCTCCTGATTGTCACTACGAGTAAACCGTTCCTGTCTGTCATCACCAGAACTTTCAAGACTCCTTTATTAGAAAACCTCCAATCTCATATAAGAGATATTCTACTGACAAATCATATGCATTTGCTGCTATTGTAATCAAAATCTTGCTCTCTCGAGCTAAAATTTAAACCAAATAAACCATTAATCTTTAATTAGGAGATTAAAAATATTTAAACACCTATACACATGAATGAATTATTGCAATATAGAGGTCTCTTAATTAAATCAAGAATAATAAAAACATTCAAGTATTACATCAAAATTCTAAGAACAGAGTTCCACTACTCAAATTACCATAAAACTTAAATCCCATATAATCCTAGTAAGAACTCTATAAAAAAGTAGTAAAGGGACACAAAAAAAAAAAAAAAAAAAAAAAAAAAAAAAAAAAAGCCTAACCCTAACAATATTTGGATTGAACCCATGACTCCTTGACTATTGGTCTTTTTTTGTATATTCCCACTACCACTAGGTACAACCATAGTATTAAATTTTTCCATAGGTTCGATATCGATATGAGGGGTGAATCGATATTTTCATTATATCGTAAAAAAATCTACGAAACACGAAAAATAAGCATCAAAATGCTACTTATATAAATATAATATAAATAATAGATTTGTTTACTTATTTGAGAATAATAAAATGTTTATTTTTAATTTAAATTTAATTTTTGAATTTTTTTTGTTTTTATAATTTTTCCAGAAATATCCATCGAAATCGATAATTTATTAATATTTCCATCGAAATATTGGTAAAATTAAGACCTCGATATTTCCATCGACATCGATATTTTAAACCTTGGGTACAACTTTTTAATTAATATTTCCATCGAAATATCGGTAAATTTAAGACCTCGATACTTCCATCGACATTGATATTTTAAACTTTGGGTACAACTTTTTAATTAATATCTTAAAATCTCTAAATTTTCAATTTTCTCCCTGAAAACGTCGATTGTGCTCAAAATGCTTGAAATAGACCTATAAATCAAACAAATAAACTTGTGAAAGAATTGAAATTCATCCAAAAACTAGCCAAAACCTTAGCCTAGGAAGCACATTTAGTGTGCTATCAAATACCTCTAAACTTAAAATTTTGCTATTGTTCATTATGAAATACCTTAGGACAATTTTTTCTGGCCTAGACTTATTGAAAGTTTGAATACTTAATTTGGTGGGCACATGAAATTCAACATTTTATATATATATATATATAGGAAAAATATTTAGGTGCTGCTTGGACTACACCTATCTTTGTATAGCTCACTAGTTATCCAATTAAAAACTGTCATGTGGCAATAATTGTTTACTTTTTAAAAAAGTTAAATTATTATTTTCTTATCATGTGATAAATGAAGGAGTTGTAGGAAAAGAAGCGTAGTCTAATCATTGCCTTATATAAGTAGATATTAAACTATTTACAAATATAGAAAAGTTTCACTGTCTATCACTGATAGACCACGATAGAATTCTATCGCTTGAGCAATAGAAAGCGATAGATCACGATTGAATTCTATCGCTGATAGATAGTAAAATTTTTCTATGTTTATAAATAATTTAGCTCAATTTTTTATATTTGTGATGGTTAATGTAGTTAGTATGAAAGCACAAAGTATTACTCCATCTGACATGAAATGCAAAGACAAGTTCTTAATCCAAAGCACAATAGTTCCCATTGAGACAACTCTTGAGGATATAACTTCCACTGTCTTGGTAAATGTTCTTGGCAGCTTTCCACTTTTATTTGTTATTTTCCTTCTCATATTTATTTCATAACTCAAACCATTTTTTTTTTCTATTCAGTTTGGAAAAAATAATAGCAAGAACATAGAAGAAAGGAAATTGGGTACAATAATTATTGTTAGGCCATCTAAATCCCCAACTGTTGAAGCTGTTGGAGTTTCAGAACAAAGTAATGTTAAGCAAATAGAAGAATTGAAGTTAATGATCGATGAACTTGATCTACAGCTCCATCAGGTTAGTCTTTCATAAAAGGTCTTTTTTTGAACTATTGAGCAAACCATTTGGTAATTGTTTGGTTTTTGATTTTCTGTTTTTTAAAATTAAGTCTATAAATATCACTTTCGTCTATTGGTTTCTATGCATTTTGTTCTCTAGGACGTTTTTTAGGAGCATTTTCAAAATGAAAATCAAAATTTGAAAACTAAAAGAAGTAGACTCGGTTGGTAACCATTTGACTTTTAGTTTTTTGTTTTTTAAAATTAAGTTTATTTCCTATCAATTTTTTTTTACAATAGTTTGCATCTTTTTTAAGTAAAACAGTTAAATTCTTAGTCAAATTCTAAAAATAAAAACAAGTTTTTAAAATCTATTTTTTTTAGTTTTCAAAATTTAATTTGGTTTTTGAAAACATTGGTAAAAAAAATAGATAACAAAACAAAAAATTTAGAGGTGGAAAGAGTGTTTCTGTTTATAGGCTTATTTTTCAAAAACTAAAAACTAAAAGTCAACTGGTTACCAAATGAGGTGTAAGTTTTAAAAACTTGTTTTTGTTTTTAGAAACTGACTAAGAAGTTAAATGCTTTACATAGAAAAATATGAAAACCATGAGTAAGAAATTGTGAGAAACCAAACATAATTTTTAAAAACCAAAAGAGAAATTTTTACAGATTTAAAAAGTGTCAAACTATTTACAGAAAATAACAAAAAAACACTGATAGACATTGATAGATTTCTATCAATATCTATCAGTGATAGACTTCTATCATTTCTATCACAACTATCTAAATTTTTTGTTATTTTGTATTAATAGTTTCTTTTATTTTTCTATTTTTAAAAATTTTCCAAACTAAAAATTGAAAATCAAATTAGTTCCTAAACGGAACTAAACAATTTTAAGTATTTTATTTTATTTTATTTTGCCCGATAGTAATGTGAATCCTTCAAACTTCCTTTATTTTACAGGCTCGGGTTGCTATTTCGAAGCTAGAAAAGGAAAGAACAATTAAAAAAACCAAATCCTTGCAAAAGAATTGCACAATTCTTTGAAAGAACCCTCTAATGGCATTCTACATATGATGATTGTGAAGCTATTGGTTTATTGATATATGCCCAATTATAGTTTTAATATCTAATTTTGAAGTTATTGTTGAAGTTAGATTTCAAAGTTGGTACATTAATTTTAGTGCGGTTTTCAAATATAGAAAAATGAAATAAACTATTTACAAATATAGAAAAATTTTACAGTCTATCAGTGATAGACTGCAAGAGAATTCTATCACTTTCTATCGCTCAAGCGATAAAATTTATTTGTTTAAGTGATAGAAAGTTCTATCGTGGTCTATCACTGATAGAAAGTGAAATTTTTCTATATTTGTAAATAATTTGATTTTTTTTTTGTTTATAGTAATTTCCCTTAATTTTAATGCTTAAGTGATAATTGTAAATATTTTGTGTAGTTTCTCTAGTTAACTAAATGATAACGTGACATAACAAAATGTAAAAGTTTAGAAAAAAATAAGATTTATATACCTAATTTAATATTAGTTTAACAAAAATCAAACTTGTATTGTATTTATATTATTCATCAACATTTTTAATAAGAGTACTAGGTCTAGTACGATTTTTGAAATGGTGAAAAATGTACTTTAAGTTGAAGTACATTTTAATGACAATATCATATTATTGTGGAAATATCTGGAGATTTGTTCGAAGGAATGATTATTTCGTGGTTGAGCTTTCAGATAGGCAGTGTGTGCTCAAGTGTAATTTAGAGAGATGATTATTTAAGGAAAGCTCGATGATCCTTTGTTCAAGGGGAGGATTGTTGGGAATGCGATCAAAGTAGAGGATGATCACGAGTTTATAAGGGAGGACAACTATCTTCAGTAGTACGAGGTCTTTTGGGTGAAACCAAAAGAAAAGATTCAATCAACATATGCCATGTGGCAATTTTTGTTTTTTAAAAAATTGATCTTTTTAATTTTTTTTTCCTACTATGTATGAAAAATGACTAGACCTAATCATTACCCGAAATTGCATAAGGATATTAATATTTACCATTCAAATGTTCAAGAAATAAATTTAGAGGAATCAATAAAGTTTATGTACCAACTTTGAAATCTATCTTAAACACAACTTTTGAGCAAAATATATAAAATGGCATAACATGGTTCTTTCAAAGAATTGAACATGAAACTAAGCAATTCTTTTGCAAGGATTTGGCTTTTGGGATTCTAGTTTTTTCCTCTTGTAGCTTTGAAATGGCAATTTCAGCCTGTAATAAAAGGAATTTGAAAAATTAAGACACAATAGTAAATAAGGTCTTGAAAAAACTTTTTCTCTTAGTAAAATTACAAATTTGATTCCTAGAATTCAGATAACGTTAGAATTTAGTCCCTATAGTTTATAATTAGAATGTATAGTGTCTCTATAGTTTGATGAAACCCCCATAAGTAGTCTCGATGTTTTATCAAACCTTAAAGACTAAATTTTAATTTTTTGAAATCACAGAGACGGTACAGACTAAACTCTAACTTTCACCAAACATATATAGGAGGTGTTTGGTGGCCCGTAATGGGATGAGAATGTAATGTAAGGTAATCCAAAATCCATGTTTGGATTGAGCGTTTTTTGTCCAATTTGTAATACAGAACTCATTTCGTTCCGACAGTTTTCAATCCAACCATCTTTCTCATCGTTTTTATGCCTCACAATCTCATTTCCGTTCCATCTTTGATTAATTACTCACGCTTTCCAACACTCCTCTGATTCCCAATAATCCTGATTACATTCCAGCTCTCCAAGCACCCCGGATCAAATTTACAATTTACCCTATTCTTTTTTTATTATTTTGGTCAAGAGTTTACAATATATATGAAAAGCAAAATATTTATGGAGAGACAAACCTCATGGAGCTTTAGATCAAGTTGTGTAATCTTTAACTTCAATTCCTCTATTTGTTTATCATTACTTTGTTCTGAAACTCCAACTCTCAATGCTTCAATAGTTGGGGAACTTGATGGCCTAACAAGAATTATAGCCAATTTCTTTTCTTCTATGTTCTTGCTATTATTTTGCCCAAACTGAAGAAAAAATGGTTAAGTTATGATATAAATTTGAGAACAACAAATAAAAAAAATACAAAGCTGCCAAAAAAATTTACCAAACCATTGGAAATTATATCCTCAAGAGTTGTCTCAATGGGAACTATTGTACTTTGGATTAAGAACTTGTCTTTGCATATCATATCAGGTGGAGCTATTTTTTGTGCTTGCATCGTAACTACGCATTAAAGGTTAAAATATCATTTTAGTCGATATTGTATTTTCTCGACCTGTTCGAGTTCAGTAATGTATAAATTTTAGTTCGCATACTTTCAATAAAAATAATACACTAAAATCGGTATATAGGATTGTTACCACATGACAAATTCAACCATTATAAATTGATGTTAATGTAATAGAAAAACAATAAACTGAAATAAATGAACAGAGATTTGGATTAAGTCCACGATTAATAATAAATGCATGAATGGTAAATTTGGTATATAAATTGTATGACTGATATAATTTTTATTTCTATTTAGTGTATCAGTCAAAGTGCATGAATAATAACAAATGTACAAGCATTTGTTAACTGTTAATTATGATATATATATACAAATGGTAAATTTAGTATACCGATTATATAACTTATATACTTTATATTTGGTACGTATATTAGTCAACTTATATAGCAAATGTAAAGTCTATCAGTTGACTGATATGCATATATACATGCTTAATACACCAATAAGGATAAAATTAGTATAATAAAAAGTAACAACAAGCTTTAATGATTTTTTTGTTATATTTGCAAAATTTAAAAAACTATTGCTAGATTTGTGAATTTAACAATGTTTGTTTCCAACGATTAACTCCATAAAACATTGACTAATAATATGGTTTTTGTTTTCTAAAAGCAAAAATAAAAATAAAAAAAAAACAAAAAAAAATGGTTACCATAAATCGCCACTGAAAACCAAAAACAGATCCTTTTGAAAAATCAAAAACCGAAAATAAAATAATTATCAAACGGGGCTATACTATTTAAATCTGGGAGGGAATCAAGCTAAATATGCTACACATATTCATCAAGATATATAAAAAATATTTCGAAAGGGTTAATGAAAAAATAAAATAAATAAATAAATTAAATTTGAAGAGATCATACATGAGACTTCGCAATTTGATAATGGCTTGATGATACCCATATTTGGTCGTACAAAGAATTTCCTAGCTTCTGTGGTTTTAACCTGAAAATGAAACTCATATTTGATATTGTTATTAGGGAAATTATTAAAAAAATATATCAAATTATTTATAAATATAGAAAAATTTTAATGTCTATCCGCAATAGATTACGATAAAATTCTATCCTAGTCTATCGTTAATAGACGGTAAATTTTTTATATATTTATAAATAGTTTAGCTCATTTTTTTATATTTGAAAACAACCTTGGTTATTATGACCATATATCATATCATTTAGTCAGGTTAATTATTTTTTTTTAGACTCCTAATCTTTTCGGTTGTATCAATTTAAACTCTAAACAAATAAGTGTATTAATTTAAACCCTGAACTTTTGTATGTGTATCAATTAATATCTTCATTCAAACTTAGTTCGAAAAATATCGTACGAAACATATAATTGTTTCAATTAAGCTTCTAAAGTATTATAAGTGAATCAATTTATACCATTATTTATTAAAATTATATTTGAAAATCGTTCATGCATTCAATTCTTGCATGTGTGTAGACTTCTTCAAATATCATATTAGTAAAATAGATGATTATAATTAATGTATAGAAAATTTTCCAAAGAAATCTTAATTGAGAGTCTAAATTGATTTGCTTATAAAGGTTAAGAAGTTTAATTGATAAGATTATAAGTTTCATACAATGTTTATTAGAACAAATTGTCATGGGGGTGTAAATTGATACGCTTATGAAACTTTAGGGGTTTAAATCAATACAATTATTAATTTAGGGTTTAAATTGATAAAATCCCAAACTTTAAGGGTGTAAAATAAAGTGATCATATTTTTTCTAATTTAGAGGAGGAAAAAAAAAAGATGAATGGCAAAGGATCAAATATTAATTACTATATCCATACCTTAAAAGCAACATAGTCGATTGTATTATTTGTTAGTTGAATTGAGCATGAACTTCGTTTCTGTACTTCAACTGGAAGGTAATTAAATCGAATATAAATATTTTGTTATGAATCTAAAACAAAAAGAAAATTTTTAAAAATAGAAAAATAAGGAAAACTATTTATACAAAATAGCAAAATTTCTAGATAGATGTGATAGACACTAATAGAAGTCTATCAGGATCTATTAGTGATAGAAATGATAGAAGTTTATAACGGATAAATGTCTATCAATGTATATCAGTATTTTTTTTGTAAATAAGTTGACCTTTTTTCTATTTGTGAAAATTTTTCAGACAAAAATAATAAGGATACTATTAAAATGTTAAGATGTATATTTTTGAGTTGTTTTCAAATATAGAAAAATGAGTTAAATTATTTACAAATATAGAAAAACTTCACGGTCTATCAGCGATAAATCGCGATAGACTTTTATCGTTTGAGCGGTAGACTGCGATAGAAGTCTATCGCTCATAGATAATAATTTTCCTATAATTTTCATTAAATATTAGTTAGTTGAAGGTAGCTATAAATAGCTCACATAATTTCAAAAAACTTCCCATAATTTTTCTTTCCATATTAGTTCGAACAAACGTAAAATTATGTGAAGTTTATGAAGGAGGTAACGTTAAGCAAGAAGAAGTTAGAGGCTTATGAGACAACCAACCTCACTAAAGCACGTAGTGCCATCATTCAAAAGAAAAAAAATTAAAAGATCCAAGAGTGTTATTATTCCTTGCACTATTGGTAGTTCTCCTTCTCACAGGGCATTTGTGTGATTTGAGTGCTAGTATCGATTTGATGTCTCTTTTTGTTTACGAGAAACTAGGTTTAGGGGAGGTTCAACCGACAACCATATAACTATAACTCTAGCTGACCATTCCATCACATATCATAGAGGTATTGTGGAGGACGTACATCTTAGTTAAAGTCGATAAATTTATTTTCTATGCAAACTTTATAGTAGTACTGAACATAGAGGAGAATGTTGAAGTTTCTTTTTTGAGACGTCCATAAAATCAAGAAAAGGGCACAAATAACTTTGAGTATTGCTTTCAAAATATGATCAAAATAGAAAAATAATAATTAAAAAAAAGTATGGATAAAATGTTTGTGAAGAGAAACTTACAAATGAACTTTAATTCCTTGGGATGAACTTCAAGAAGTTGCATATCCATGCTTTCTCCTCCAAATTGAAAAGCAAGAAAAATATGAAAAATAGAGACTTTTGGGGTGTTGATGAGGATTCATTCATATATGAAATAAAATAAGCTCAGTTGAATTATTCAAATACATCAATTATTAAAGACTTCTACCACAAGCAATCGTTGACAACAAAAATGGTTTAAAAAAAATACTTTTTTTCTTATAGGAAATTACTATAAACAAAAAAAAAAAAAATATCAAACTATTTACAAATATATAAAAATTTCACTGTTATCAGCGATAGACCGCAATAGAATTCACTTGAACGATAGACTAGACTTCTATCGTGGTCTATCGCTGATAGACAGTAAAAATTTTCTATATTTGTAAATAGTTTGACTCATTTTTTTATATTTCAAAACAACATTTTTTTTATTCTAAACTTTAGTTGGTATCAATTTAATTCCTATACGTTCAAATTTAATTTAGTTTCTAATTATAATAATTATCAATTTAGTCCATGTATTTTATATTCTATGAAAGTTTAAGGACCAAAAATATATATTTTTTTTTGCATAATTTTTTTAATAAAACTTTTAAAACTTATATATTATAAATATAATTTTAAGTTTAAAAGTATCTAGTAGACACACAATTAAATGTTTAGTAAAAGTTAATAATTAGGCATTTTTCTTAAACTATATATAGTTGTATTCAACGCAACTTTAACATATAAAGAATCACACCTACATATATATATATATATATATATATATATATATATATATACAAATCTTTGGAAGTTAGTTGAATGGTAGCTAAAATTAGGATAATTATTTTAAGGGCGATTTTCAAATATAGAAGAATGAGTTAAACTATTTATAAATATAGAAAATTTTTACTGTCTATCAGCTATAAATCACGATAGGATTCTATTGCGGTCTATCACTGATAGACATTGAAATTTATCTATCCACTCTGTATATTGTGAGAAAAAAATTGTTTGTTTTTTTAAACAATCAACTAACTTTGACTTTGACTTTATAAGCATTTTAATATAATATGAGAGTTGTAATGTTTGAAAAGATGCTTGGCAATTCCAAAAACTATAAATTTTCTTTCCAATTTCATATATATATATATATTCTTTTTTCTCTCAACTCATTTAATTGGTGAGAGATTTGACAAATGATTTAAAAATTAATTAATTGATTTGATTTAAGGGCTTTGTTCGAAAGCTATTTTTTTTATTTAAAAAATAAACAATGATGGTTTCAGTTCTCATCTCACCTCTCACCATTTGATCTGACTTGGTCCAAAAATAAAAGTCTCGGATATAATTATAAATAATCCAAAATAATAATGGCTTAATTCTTTCATTAATTTTAATCATCAAACCTTTTTTATATGTGTGTGTTTTTTTATTAAATTATAAAAAATACTCATAAATAGTAAGTGTACAAAAACGAGATGCTGTATGGTGGGGTTTTGTGCTTTCAACAAACTAATCCGTACGATATTAAATTTTAAGTAGGTAGCCACCATGAATTGAATCCATGACTCCTTTATGTTTCCACTACCACTAGGCCAACACGTGATGGTTTCCTTAAAATCTCCAAATTTTCAATTTTCTCAATGAAAATGCCGATTGTGCTCAAAATGCTTGAAATAGACCTATAAATCAAACAAATAATCTCGTGAAAGAAATGAAATTCATCCAAAAACTAGCTAAAACCTAAGTCCAAAAAGCACATTTAGTATGCTATCAAATACCTCCAAACTTAAGCTTTTGCTAGTCTCGAACATAGTAGAACACATAACTAGATTATAAAACAACATGCAAGTGGATGACCCTAAGCTCAATAATTGAAGATGTAAAAAGAATCACAAATAAAAGAATATGAATAACAAAAACCTTTAGTGAGCAAAATTAAATTTAGAACATCCATCCCTCGCACGTGTTTGCACTAGTATAAGCTATTTTAGTTTTTATAGCCCCATAACATAATGCATCTCTTTTGGATAGGAGTATGATAAAGGCACTAAAGATGTGTCAACCTAGTTGAGATATACCGATGCATCTACTGACTCCTCGACTTCTAGTACTTTTTCAAAAAATATAATTTCAGAACAAGTTATAGACTTATAACTATCTGTCACCCTAATACCCTCCAATTAAGTTCCAATCATAAGGCCTTCCTTAATTTGAGAGGTAATATGCCACTTAGGGTAACCTAATAGGAAGTACAAATTTTCCCAAACTTAATTGTTGCATGATTTGTAAATCAATGCTATTATTATTATTATTATTATTATTATTATTATTATTACCCTTATGCTATTGTTCATGATGAAATACTTGACAACAAATTTTTGTGGACTCCAATTTTAAAATTTATTGAAAGTTCGAATACTTGATTTGGACATTCTAGAGCATAGAGATTAAAATAAAACATGTGGGCACATGAAATTCAACTTTGATATATATATACGAAAAATACTTAGGTGCTGGCCGGACTACACCTATCTTTGTGTAGCTCACTAGTTACCCAATTAAAAACTGCCATGTGGCAAGAATTTTTTACTTTTTAAAAAAGTTGAATTATTATTTTCTTATCATGTGATAAATGAAGGGGTGTAGGAAAATAAGTGTAGTCTAATTGTTGCCTTATATATATAGAAAATTATTATAAACAGAAAAAATATTAAACTATTTACAAATATAGAAAAATTTCACTATCTATCAACGATAGACCACGATACAATTTTATTGAATTCTAATTCAATCGCTTAAGTCAACGATAGACCACGATATAAGATTTATATACCTTTAAAGTGCTATTATACATGGCTTAAGTCAAGTTAGTTTTTAGATATTTTACGTGCTTAAGTTGACTATCAGGTGCCACCATTTAGGAAGGTTTTATCAAATTATAGGGACTAAATACTATCTTTCGAAATGTAACAACCCGAGTTCAAGAGGGATACATGAATGAATTGAGATCACATCCGAATGAGAAGGATCCTGAGGACATGAAAGTATGGTTAAGAAATGCTTAAAAGAATTGAAAGTTACTACTCATACCAACAAAGTGCACCTTCTTTTTCCGTAACTCAATCATAAGAACTCCAAAGTGCATGTGAACCCATGTTGGTTTGTGGGGACAACTTTCAGTTGTCGAATCCAGATTCTGAATCCTAGGCTTGGGGCATTACATGAAATTCTATGAACTAAATTCTAACTTTTTTTTCAAATCATACAGACTAAATTTATAATGTAACCTTAAACTACTTTTTTCATGTTTCTATCTTTTTGTCCGTCAAGAAATTTTAATATCTATTATAACATTTGTTTGTCATTTTTTGTGCTAGCTAGATAGGCCTAATATTAATTTACTAATTAAACATGTCACATCATCATTTACTTTAACAACAGTAACTAGAGGAAATTGCACAGGGTATTTACCATTCAAATGTTCAAGAAATTTACAAGAACCAATAAATTAAAGTTTATGTACCAATTTTGAAATCTATTTAATTTCAACAACTTTTGAGCAAAATTAGATGTCAAATTAATTAGGATGTAGAACTCAGCTAGAACATGATTCTTTCAAAGAATTGAACATGAAACTAAGCAACTCTTTTGCTGAGATTTGATTTTTTGAATTCTAGCTTTCTCCTCTTCTAGCTTTGAAATGGCAATTTCAGCCTGTAATAAAAAGTAATTTGAAAAATTTAAACACAATAATAATAAATAAGGTCTTGCAAAATCTTATTCTCTTTGTTAATTGTAAAATTGGTCCCTACAAGATTCGATAAAGTTAGAATTTATCAGGGTTTTATCAAACTACAGAGACTTATAAATTCTAATTTTTTTTCAAATTATAAGGACCAAATTTACAATTATCGAAGCTAAATTTTTATGAAAGACAAACCTCATGGAGTTTTTGATTAAGTTCATTGATCTTTAACTTCAATTCCTCTATTTGCTTATCATCGCTTTGGTTTGAAACTCCAACATTCAATGCTTCAATAGTTGGGGAATTAGATGGCCTAACAAGGATTGTAGCCAATTTCCTTTCTTCAATGTTCTTGCTACTATTTTTTCCAAACTAAATGGGACAAAAGAGAAAAAAAATGTTAAAGCTCAAACTATATTATGAACATGTTTGAGAGTGATTATAAAATTGTTAAAGTTATTCATAAAATGCTTTCAGTCATTCAAAAGTAATTTTAATAGTATAAAAAATATATTGAAAATTGTAAATTAAACATTGAATTGATTTTGAGTGATTAAGGGTCCGTTTGGATTGACTTGAGAAAAAAATGTTTTTCAAAAAACTCATTTCTATTAAACTCTTTTAATAAAAACGGTTTAAAATACACACTTCAAAATCTATTTTGAGTGGTTGTCAAACACTCCAATTTTTTTTCAAAATAACTTATTTTTAAATTTTTCTTTTATATCCGTGAGTGTTCGGGCAAGCTTACGCGCACCTCGACTAATCTCACATGACAACCCGTCTGACCTTATAACATTTGGGTGTCAATGTACCCGTAGGATATTAAATCCTAATATACTCCTTAGTCCTTTGGCCTTTTTCAGATGTTTCCACTACCACTAGGTCAACCCGGGATGATTTTTTTAAATTAAACACTTGAAAATGTATTCCAAACACACTCTAAAAATGTGTTAAGAAGTAATTTTAAACACGTGATTTTAAAAATTATTTCAAAATTATTCCCAAACATACATTACTACTTATGAAGAAATGGAATTAATTGGTGCAACAATAATCCCACTTCAATTAGTTTGAGAGAATCAATTTTTTTTTACCATAAGTGAATCATGGTTCCCTTAAAAAAAAATCTAATCAATCCCAAATTTTGAATATTTGATACTATATTTATAACCCATTAAAGTAATTTAAGGAATAAAATAAATTTATATTTTATGTTTTCGTGTTTGATGGTAGATTGAAGAATTAGATTTTAATTTAAGTAATTATTTTAAATATGTTTGATACTATATTTATAACCCATTAAACTAATTGTAATTATCTACTAAATTTTAGGTTGAATATAAATTATTATATTTATAACCCATTAAACTAATTGTAATTATCTACTAAATTTTAGGTTGAATATAAATTATTATTAATTTATTTATAAACAAGTCTTAGTTTAAAAAAAAATAAATTGTATATATAATTATTATTTTGTAATTTTATATAATTCATAATAGATTACACCATGCATATTTTAATTTAAAAAAAATGAATGGAGTTTATAAACCTAAAATATTATATTTCTAAACATTTTTTAATACAATTCTACATATTTTAAAATTAAGAATTCAATCTGATTGGTATACATTAAAAACATACAAATGTTGTTTTTCAGAATTTGCACGATTT